>JASKOS020000009.1:7500000-8750000 GCA_030770465.2 Perdita meconis
ATAGACGCAAGGCTATTGTTGGACGAACGCTTCAAATGCAAATAAGTGGTAACAAAGTTCCAGATCGTGTAGCGAATTATCATTTGTAAGTAGTTATGACCTTTATATTTCCATGCAGGAATATAATTTGTAGTTTCCCCGCCCCAAAAGAATGGCAGCTCTCCGTAGCTACTTTACGGTAACCGATGTTTGCTCTTCGCCTGTTTACCGACTACGTTAACGTCCAAGGTACGCCAGTTCCGTCCCAGTTCTCTCCCCGTAAGGGCAAAAAAGACCCGTCGACGACAGTTTTAATCGCGCGGACGATTGCCATCAGCCAGCCATTTTCGCGACGAGAAGAATTACCATCGTTCCCCCCGGTGCCGTGTCTTCGTCGCAAAGTCTCGTTGGTCCGCAATTCGATCGGATTTATAGCGCCGCTTAAACGGTTCAATTCGTTCGTAAAGCTGAAACTCGAGCTGCACCTTTCGCCGTAACGATGCCAATGGCCGAAAATTATATATCATTTTCGAATGACAAACTAACGAGGCTCGTGTAGCCGTGCCATTGAACGCTAGCCCCGACCTACAAGCCTGATTTAACGGCACCACCATTTCGCGCCATTGTGATCGAGCCCGTGAATGGGGTCATCTTCGGCGGGCGGGTTTGCGGGAACATATGGACCCGGCTGAAAAGTATACACGCACGGCGCGTTTAATTTGTCGTCGAACAGCCAGTCGGTCAGGTCCCGGCCTGTCGTCGAATCTAATTAGAAAACTCTATTGATCGTTCGCCTCCCCATGTCCATGGCAATTCTCACCCACTTACCAATTAAGTCGCCTTTATCAACGGGATGGATCTCTGCCAGGAGCACGTAGCCGGAATTGCGTGGCGCGTAAGATCGAACGCGTTGCCTTCCATCGATTATCGCGGGGCTTTGTTGCCCCTTCTTAATTCGATACAACGCCTACACGATGCATTCTCGCGACAACCTATCACCGTCTAACGTCAACGCGTCCTCGATTCTCATACTTATACATACGATGCATCGATCGTTTCTCAACCGTATCCAAGAGCTTGACATTGTTTTCACGACGTGGGAGCAATCCTTCGATGCCAATACGTCCCGAGTTCCCTTTTATTTGATCTGTTAGGCAATCGTATTGTTACATTATTATTGGTATCGTTTTCTTTTGTCATCTGCGAATGATTGAATCCTCAACCTTCCGGTGTTCCTACGGATGCCTCAATTTTTGCTTCAAAAGCCTTCTCAAGCTTCCGTGATTGTTTATTGGAAAATGCTTTCCCCGATACTCGGAACGAGCCCCGCGTATTTACTTGTGCGTCGAGCATCGCTTCCCTCGCATCTGCGTATCACGATCCTATTACGATATTATTATCATAAAATATGAAGACTCCGCGAATGATGAACCGGTCAGCCGGGACGGATTCAAGCGATTCGATTCGTTCCGACCTGCGTAATTTTCCTTCTATTATGTGATTCACTAACGAGAGTAACCGCGCGTCTGGCTCGCCAATCAGCGTCGTTTCATCCGGCGCGAAAAGAGTCCTCTCCTCCCTCGGATCGATTCTAAAACAATCCGACAAGGGTGACACCCCACGCGAGACGAAATATTGCAACAAGCGGCATTGTACCGTCGGCACGCGAGGAAATTAGGAAAGTCAATTGATCGATCCCTCAGAATTCTGCGACAATGTCTCTGGCAATCCCCTTTTTGCTTTTGTTCCGCGGCCATTCACCGGTTACGCGACGAGGAGCGTTAACTTTCGCGTGACACGCTTCAGTTTCAGCTGTTCTCCGTCCACGAGGCGGTCGGTCACCTCGAGGGTGGAGAGAGTTCGAAGGGTGGAAAGGAGCGAGCGGACCCTTTTTATCCGGCGAACCGGCGCGGCGCATTCACGCCTCCGCGTTTCGGACGTTTCCATTAGCGGCTGATCCGTTGATAAGCCGCATCGATACGGGCCCAGATTGTACTCCTCGAACGATCCAGGATATCGCCTCGTATTAGGGGATTGCCGAGAAAAATATATTAGTCGAACAACACGCGAATACGGACGCGGTGCACGGTGCAAAGGAAAAAAGCGATAGCGTAGTAGATGAAACTTATGCATTTACAGTAAGGAGCAAAACTGAATCAATCACAAATATTTTTAAGAAAAATTTTATTTATCAATATACAGCGTATAGAAAATAAAAATTTGCGATACAAATATTTTGCCTATACTACTGGGAAACTGAAACAATTGTTTAGTACTTGAAGTATGTTCATCTTTGGCTGCTGGAAGTAAAATATATAAAATCAATTTTGCACCATCGTTTTATACATTGAACTTAGTAGGTTTATATTTAACTTAAAATTTTGTCCACAAATCCTTTGCCTTTTTGACAGCCCTAATACGGTTAGGCATACTTTCTACTAACCTAGAACAATAATCTTTAGGAATATTTTTCCACTATTCTTTAACTCGTGCATGTAGTTCATTTAAAGAAGTTGGTGGGCCATTGTATGCAACATGCATACATTTTTTTACTGATGCCCAGAGATTTTCAATTCGATTGAGATCTGGGCTCTGGGCAGGCCGCAGGCTTCTATCTAAACAAAAAACGTAGGACGTCGTTAATGTTGTTTATTCTAAATTCTGTTCGCCACGATGCAAAATCGATTCTTTCTATTTTATTTATTGTATTTAAATAGCATTATATATTAAATATTGAAAAATTGTTTGCGATTCTCACAACTGTAAGCAATGAACTGATAACAACGGTTTTCATTATTATATGTTTCAGTCATACAAAAAAAATATTTTTCTAGAAATTGTTTATTATTGAATCAATTTTATTCCTTACTATACATTGGCAATAATTTGCTTAGACTTTATTGCGACGAAATTCAAAAGCGCGATCGTCCTTATATTTTATTCAAGGGGGAAAACCCTTGTTTAAGCCTAACCGTTCTCTGCGGTTCCCCTAAAACCCATACAGTCATATTTCACACCAACGTTTTCCCTTTTAACCGAATCCCCAGCGCAAACTCATCTACAAAATCCTTGACGGTTACTTCTCCGTCATCGAGTATATCGTGACTTCGCACCCACGCTCTTTTTTGAGGGAGGGTAAACTGCGATTTGCAAAAATATAAAATAAATTCGCCCCGAGGAACGGGATATCGTTCTATTTGGCGATCCGAGGGAAAACGACGCAGGGAAAGAGGGATGTTTTTAAATTCTCTCTCGTTCCGCGAAAATCCACACGAACGCGACACACGCGGCGGGAGAACCTTATTCTTCGGCGTCTCAAATATTCGTAGGAAGATCTAGTTGCGGGAGGAGAGAGGCACGGTCTCGTCTTTGCTCGAAGAGCGCGCTGTAAGATCAGATCCCGAAAAGGCAGACGGCGCAGCGGAGGAAGGCTAGGGTTTCGTCAGGTTCTTTAACGGTGGGACGGAAGGGGCGCTCTTTTTACCGTGATTTATTACATGCCATACGCTCAGCGGCGAACTTTTGTTGTCAGTTTCGATTTCGACTATGATGTACGCGTCGAGAGGGGGAAAAATGGGTTTCTATTGGATGTGTCGCAGGAGGGCGCCAATGTCGTAAAGCCACTTCGTGGCACGCTTTAAAATGTACCCCGCGTAATTTAGTTGCCATAATTCCGTTGTATTTATGTGTTTTCCGGCGACAGAAAAACGGATAGAGACGTAAAAGGTTTCACGGGATAAAAATTGCCGCGCGATATCAGCCGGGTGAAAAATGCTTTCCCGACGTCGATCGTCCGAATCCCTTTTCCGCTTTCCCCCCCGTCCCCCTCGACCGCCCGCGAACGTACGTGTTTCGACTGCTAATTGCGCGGACGGAGAGCGTTTCTCTGCTTCGCGAACTTTCACCGGCCGGAAAAAACCGCCCGGTAATCTGGGCTGAAAGCGAGTCGAACGGAAAAGGAAAAGAAAAAGGAAAAGGGGGGCTGTCTCGAGGTGTCTGGCCAGGGAACAGGTAGAAGCCGCGATCGCGTACCTGTTCGTGCGGCCTTTTACATTTGTACCTGACAACGGCTGGACCGAATCTCGAAGACAAATGGGATTACCATCGAACCTTGCGTTTTCCCATTTCTCGAAGGGACGCTGGAAATTAAAAGAGGATTTGTACCCTTCGGGGTTCGTCTCCTTTTCTCTGCGGCGCGCCCTTCCCTTCTCGAGGGTGGTCGTGTTTCGATGCGCCAAGGAGATTTTAAACCTTTGAAAGCCGAGTTTTCGTGCGTTTCCTCTCCGGGTTTTTCCCTTCTTTCTTCTCGTAGCAGAAAAATTAGATGCGTGGTAACGTTGCCGCAGTCTACTTCTCGAAAACCACGAGCATTTTCTTCGTTCCTTATTTATTTCAAAGCCAGCGTTCAGGTCCCCTCGTTTTCTTTCTCCAATTAAACCTCGCAGTTTCGGAGCTGCGGCACCGGGGGAACGAAACACCAGGAAGACTCGAATGAAATCTAGGTTTAATTGTGCCCATAATTATGAAAGTGGTCTAAGTCATATTGAAAAAAATTAAAAATTACATTGAATAAATTTAGTTTAAAATAATGTGGTGTGAAATAACTGATAAACTCATTTTTTTTTTTAAATTTTGACTTAGACCACTTTCATAATTATAGGCACAATTAATACCGGGTTGAATTTCGTGTTTCTTAGCTGCGCGTCTCGGATTCCACGCTTCGTTTCCTCGAGCGCGGTTTAACACCCGATTATTTATTTAGTCACAGGCGTCAAAGGGCATACTCGAGAATTAATTGAAAGAAACCCTGCAACCGTGTTCCCTTCTTACTCATTAGAATTTTCCACGCACATTACGCAAATTGCGCGGTGAACTTTACGATCCGTGGTGCTCCGGAGGGTGTCTGTGCATTAATTGCACGCACACCGGAAGAATGGCGTCGTTGGCTCGAAACGCGAGAACCCGAATGTCGTTCTGGGATCGTATAAAAAGACAGTGGAGATCCTGAAGCGTGTTCCGCTGGAAAGGCAAATAAGAAAAGTGCATTAGCTGGGAAAGAGAAGCAGTGCAATTATCCTCTTTCGTGAGTGCACGCGCAGTTAACCGGTTCGCGCGTTACTATATTATGATGCTTATCTTAATCTCCTCAAACTTGCTACCTTTGCTCAACGTAGACTTAGATTTGACTTCTCACTAATTTTTAAGACTTTAAATCATTATATTGACTGTCCCGATCTTTTACGTCTAATACAGTTCAATGCTCCGCTTAGAACTCTCAGAAAGTACCCGTTATTCGATGAATCTTATTGTAGATCCAACATCTCTGCCAACGAATGTATCAGACGTTGCTGTAGACAAGCTAATATGTTTGCAAACCAACTTGACTTCTTTGGTTGTTCGACTGAATCTTTTTCTGATCAATGTAAATACGTCTCTAACAGCGAATCTTAATGTTATTTTTATTTTAAGTGTATCAAAGGGGGCCACCCCGTTAATAAATAAATAAATAAATAAATAAATATTAAAAGAATAGTTTTTAATGTATACCTCTCATAAATTTTGAGCGAATCATTAATTTTGCGGAAGATTTGCACGACAAAAGGACTGGATTTCCACTTGTTCGTCGACGTCGACGCCGTGCAGAGCAGATCGTTCTCGACTGCAAAAATTTCTCGGCGGAAAAAAGAGGGATGTGGAGGGGGGCGAGGGGGCCATACGTCAATCGGAGACAATAAAATGATGCATTCGCGCGTAGATGCTGGAACGTTTCGCGATATCCCGACAGCCATTCCGTGTCAGCGCGGATCGGAGGCAGGAAAGACGGCTGGCTCGACGTATCCGCGTATTGACAACCATGGTATTACATCCTCAGATTGGCGTATCAGTCGTCGTCGTGTCGGCGCGTTGCATTGTCCGCCGTTCCCGGCGGAATGCACTTCCGTCGCGGCTGCACCGTCACCCCTCGGTGCCCTCTCATTGTCAGCTCGGTGTTTTACGAGGCCACCGGGCCGTGTTTCTCGTTCGAAAGCATCTATCCTCCCGTCTGATCGGCATTGTGCGCGCCTTTCCCGCGAACCCCTTCGAAAACCCCATTTGCTGCGGGCATCAATGATTCCGATGATGTAGCATCCCTTTTATGTTCGTGTAGATTATGCAGTTGCCTGAGAACTAGGCTTCCGTCTGACTCAATTATTCAGCGCGACTGCTTATTCTACATTTTCAATTAACTCAGCGCTGCTATCGATTGCCTACGAAATCGAGACGATGGGACTGTGATCAATTGCACATATACACTTACTGAAAAAAGTTAAAAAAGAAAATTTCAGATCGCCTGCAGCTAATTCATTCGTACACATTTTGCCTAATCTCCCTTTCTCCTTCTGTTCTAGTTCGACCCTGAACCTATTTTCGGTCTCTTACCTGTACTCTTTTTCATTTTCTTTTCTTCTTTATTTTCATCACATTTCATAGTCGTTACCGTCGTTTCTATTCGTAATTTGTTAGTTTTAGATTAGTTTTAAGTTTTTTGTGTTCATTTCTTTTCTGGGTTAGATTGTAAAACAGTTTATGACTGAACCTGGCCTTTGCCCTTTTTCTGTGCATGTACTCGTTCTGTAAGTAATTTATAATTTTAGCAATAAAGACGTTAATAAATAAATAAATAAATAAAATAATCGTTCTGGAGTTACAGTATATTTTTTATCTTCTAAGGGTAACTTTATGTTGGAGCTGCGATAAACGATAAGAGCGGCGATGTGAATAGCATAGTAAAAAAGAGAGAGATGTTTTCTCTTTTGTTTTCCTACTATTTCGTCGGTCTTATCGTTTATCGCAGCTCCAACATAAACCTACCGTAAGATACACACGTTGGAATTAAGAATAGTATCAAAAGATAACATTCCATGCATTAACGCACAATAAGTTTCAATTAATTAACCTCTGTTTCGAAAAAATGTAGGTATATGTGTATGTAAATATATATATTCGAAAAAAAACTTAGTGCGCGTGAATGTATGAAATGTTATCTTTTTATACCATTTTTAATTCCAACGTATCTATCATAGAAGATAAAAAAAAATACACACTAACTCCTAAACGATTATTTTGTTTCTTAACTTTTGACAGTAAGTAGTAAGTGTAATTAATAAGAATAATGTTTATTAGGTATACTATGCAAAAATAAATCATACGAACGACGAACAAGAATTTCCGAAAATCCAATAAGTGAATATTAAACCACCGCAGCGAATGTATCGAAAATTCATTTCCGCGGAATCCGCGATGTATTCGATTGCATTTTAACAGAACATAATTCTATTCCCAGTGTATGAAAGGAGTCATTTAAAAGCTTGTTTTACCGAATAAAATGAGTGCGGAAATCGTGTAAAACAGTCAATATTTATGCAATCGTTGCCGTTCCGTGTATTCGCAAGCTTCGTTGCTCCAAGAGATCGAGATCTTCAATGAGAAACCCGGAAACGTCGAGGCTGAAACAATAACTCTCCGAACTCGTCTTTGCTCGGCGAAGACGACGCGACGTCTGGCGGCGCATAGACTCCGCAGTTTTTACGACATCAGAGAGTCCTCAGAAATTCTACTAATCTTATCAGTTGCGCCGCTCCTACTAGGAAAACACCTGCATTCGCGCAATATTTGAGCAACGAGAATTTTTATGGCGCTTTTAGCCCCGTAGGATCACGCGTATGCGACTCTCCGTCGCCGAGGTTTTTTCCTGCTCCCTTGACGGAGCGTTTCCGCGCTCGGGAACACGGCTTCCCGGTAAAGTCGTTAACAGACTTATCTCAGTGGCGTGTTTGGTCAATTTGGAAAGCATCTCCTCGCTTTAGCACTCGACGATTCCTGTCGTGTCGGCCGCGCGCCGCCCAACTTCGTCATCACCGAGAGCTTCTTGCGTCTTACTTAAGAGCTACTTCCACTTTTAATACGCGCTTCGTGCTTCTTATCTTATCGAACTTCCATCCCCTCGCTCTTCCTCGCCCGCCTTTTTTATTAGCTCCAATCTCGCCGTTACTCTCGGGCTCTTTGTGGACCTCCTCCTGCCTTTGAACTACGAACGAACGAGGTTTCCAGCCACTTCTTCGTAGCTCTCTACGATTCCAGTTACCTTCTCGGTTCCCGGCAGTCTCTTTCGATTTCCCGCGCTCGGGGAAATTCGTGAATATTTGTGCGACAGCGTCTCGTACCAGACGCCGTGGTGCCGCGCCTGTGGACTCCCTGTGGGTCTCTTAATGGGCAATTTGGGAGAACAAACCGAGTGTCACGGATGAAAGGAGCAACTGTGTAACTCGCAGCGACAGAGGTCTTCGTGGCCCTCTCGAAATTCTTCGCCTACCATCTGCGTTACACTTTTTTTTTTTTTACTAGATATTAATTACTATAAATTTCTCTCCAGTCATCCCATGAACAGTTTTCCCTTCGAATTCGCCGCTCGAATCATTCGAGGGCGAGCGCGTGACGTAAATTACAGGAATGTTTATTCCCGTCCGGGGAAAATATTATATCAGACTGTTTTTTCCTCTCTCCGACGAAATTTTTCACAGTACCGTCCGTTGTATTTTTATCATGACCGTGCGGCGTAATACGGCGGGTGTGTATACAGGTTCCGTAAAATATGGCTACGTTGATTACTTTTTTTCGCCCCCGCCCTCTCGTCGACGTTCTTACGAACCATTCCGCGCGGATCCCCATTTTACTGCGCGTTTCCCCTCGCGCGTTGTTCGGTTAATGCAAAGGATCGGATATGACTCACCAGAAGGGACTAGAATTTTGGTAGATTCATGGACCTGTATAAATCGATACGCGTCCACCCTCGCTCGCACGCGACCAGCGATTCCGCGCCCCCTTCGACTGCCCACCCGCTCCTCGATCGCGTTTCCCAAAAATTGCATCGCAAGTTTTTGCTAGTCGCTACAAGTCGATTCGGATCGTTTTCGAACGAACGAAGGATGGTTTATTTAATGGACGGCGCATAGGGAGAGCAAAGGAGGAAGCGGAACTGCGCGAAAGAGCAACGCGGCCAGCGGAAATAACAGACTGACCTTAACGCGGCCAGCGGCGCAAACTTTCAGATGTTATGAGAGTAAGCTCGACGCAGTCTATCGTGGCCGCTGCAGTCAGATACCCGCTGCGTTTTATTTATGAAACGAAAACATTCTCCTAGAGTCTGCGCGCCGGAATAATTTTCTGCGACCGGCCATTACGAATTACGAGGTGCTATCTAAAAGTTTCGGGAATCATAAAAAATTAGCAAAAGTATTCGCTTTTAATAAAACATTGAATTGTCTCCAAAGTAGACACTATTTGAGTCAATACACAGTTGCCCCAGTTTCTCCCATGAATGGAAGCACTCTTCGAAGTCGGTTGAAGTAAGCGCCTTCAACACCTGCGATTTCGTTTATATTTCCTCCACGGTGTCGAATCGACGTCCCTTAAAGGGCCCACAGACGACTATTGTACGACTATTGTCCCTTCGGCTGTCTGAAGGACTGTTGCATCGTTTGAGACGCGGACGTACCACATGGGTCGTATCACATGACAGTACGGAATGCTAAATATCTGTCGTACGATTCGGTTGGACGAATGACAGATTGAATCGTTTGTGTGCATTTCGACGACCAGTTGAAACGATTTCGTACTACGGAACAGTGTATGGATACCATCGTTCGTACGATCATTTGTACGATCGGTCGTACGATCGTTTGTGGGCAAAAGGGCGAGATCTTGGAGTGTTATTCACTCCCTCCTTGTCTTCCAAGACTTTCAAGAGTTCTAAGCTTCGAATCGTGTTCTGAACGATTTAGAATTCCACAGTGTTGAAAAATTTGGATTTTAGATTCAAACGCCCATCACTAGTCGTACTGTGATTGGTTCGCGCGTAACATTCCAATTCCTGAAACTTTTGGGTAGCACCTCGTCGCTCATCTCTGCCCGCGTTCTCCCTCGATGCACGAAATCACACTGTTCTTCGTGTCGCGGATTCAGTTGTCCTTTTCCGGTATCGTTTGACCTCTCGCAAAGGAAAGAAACAGCCGTTCCCGTGCTCGTGGAATTATCGTGAATGGTAGGAATTTTTTTAAGCAGAAAGCGCGCTGTAGAACACTTGAACCACTCTCGCGAAGTAGTACCCTTGAAGAAGCTGTTACCTTCCAGATTTAACATGCTGGTATTAAAAACTTACATACTATACATCCCCAACTTTCCGCCCTTCGTTCTCCTCCCTAGTCAGCCACTTAAGTTTTACATTCCTTCCAATTGTCTTCCGCGAGAAGTACGACAAGGGCGCGCACCCCTGGAAATTGGGCCAGCCCCGCGCCAACAGCTGCGCGACACCGTGGAGAATCCCGAAACGCAATCAATTTATCAGACGGAATCACGCGAACGTGACCAGACTTAAGCATATGGCCGATTTAACGATGGCCTGCCGGGAAACTGGATCCATGACCGGTCGTGGCGGTGGGAGATTATGCGTTCGTCGCGTTACCCCCGGAATATTTTCCGCGTCGGACAC
Organism: Perdita meconis; assembly: GCA_030770465.2. Classification (NCBI taxonomy): domain Eukaryota; kingdom Metazoa; phylum Arthropoda; class Insecta; order Hymenoptera; family Andrenidae; genus Perdita; species Perdita meconis. The sequence goes on from JASKOS020000009.1 coordinate 7,510,508, forward strand.
AAAGCCAACCGGGCGGAGGGCGAAGGGGTCGACGGGACTGAAAAGGAGTGGGACGAGGGCAATTATGCGCGGGTACCGACGGGCGAATTTGTCACGACGTTGCTTCGTAACCGAACGCGGCTCGACAATGAGATCTCGCGATGACGAGTCGCATGGGGGCGCGACATGGGAAATTTTCGGCCGATCCTACGACCGCGTCAACCGCCCGCTTTTGTTCGGGGTTTTTCACGTTTTGAATTCTCTTTCCACAGCCCCCTCGAGCTTTGTGCGGACGGCCAATGATTTTGCAGGTTCGCCCCGACGAAGCGGAGCCGCCCTTGGCGTTAATTACTTTTTCGTTTTTCACCGGCGCCGCTCGCTGATTTTCCTTTGTGCCTGATTAATGGATACGGTAAACGGTCGCGTTCATCGGCCACCACGCGAGATTGACAGCGATATTCGACGGGGTGAATGGTAATTTTTTCTTTCTGCGGCTCGCGAACCCGTTCGCTTTCGGAAGGGTTGGAAACGCTGAGCAACGTCCTGTTTCTGTTTTCAGCAGGTAATCGATGATATCGGGGGTAGATAATTTTTTTTCCGGAAAATCTAAAAGACTTCGAAATACGTTTAGCCTTTAAGGTCGTCGCACACCAAACAGCACAGCAGACAAACAACGTAGGACCAACGTTGGTAGATTCACATTATTATATGTAGTTTAAATGGTAATGCGCACACTTATCAGTAATGGTACCGCATCGACACTCCTCTTCGATAAGTGTGCGCATTTCCATTTAAACTACATATAATTATCAACATCTCGACCATCTTTAAGACACCGTCTTCTTCTAAGACAGGAAACTCACACAATGCTAGCTATACAGAGTGTAACAAAAATGTTGCAGTTCCTTGAAAAGGGTGATTCCTAAGATGATGTTAAATAACTTTTTCCTTAGCAAAAATGTTAGGTGGGGCTTTGTTAACGAGTTACTAACAAAAACCCTCGACCAATCAGAGCACGAGTACAGTGGACGAATTTCAGCGCGGGCTTTAGCTGAGAGTAGTATTGGTTCGTCATTATCCGCGCCATCATTAATCCGCTGTACTCGCTCTTCTATTGGTCAACGTTTTTCGTTAATAACTCGTTAACAAAGCCACACATAACATTTTCGCTAAGGAAGAAGTTGTTTAAAATCAAGTCAGGAATCACCCCTTTGAAGGAACTGCAACATTTTTGTTACACCCTGTATGGACAACAGAATTATATTAATACGTTAATTTATAATGTTAATCTTTACTGCGATGTTAACTTTTTTGATAGTACCCACACCTTCAGGCGTAATTTATTTTCTGTACTTCATGCTAATCTTCCTTTATAATTTATAGACCATTTTGTGTACTAAAACGTGTAAAACCCGTTTAATAAATTTTTTATTATTGTTATTATTATTATTATTATTATTATTATTATAATGTGAATGTAGGATCACCGAAGTTAAGCTGCCCAGTCGAGGTTCTCGAAAAGAATGGGTGACCGTTCTTGCCAGGCCTCGATGCTGCTGATACAGAAAAAGAGTTCGTTGGACAAAAATGGGAAAAAATAATATCCCAAAACGCCAACTCTAGTCTGTAGGTCACAGGCCCTACAGTAAGAATAATTAAAGAAAATGCCGTTCGTGTACTGTGCTGTTTGGTGTGCAACGGTCTTTAATAGTCAACCTCACAGTGAAGTTATGTCCACGTTGCGTAACCTGTTCGCGTCGAACGACTGTAAACATCGCGAGACGGCTCAGGGTGCGCCCTAGAAACAAGATTCTGGAAAAAAAGTGGCTGGTACTTGTTCAAGATTTTCCGCGAAAGCCCTCGAAGCCGGTATCGACTAGCAAGTCCCGCCGGCTGTAGTTTTGAATTATTTACGAGCTTTCGCGGAGCCCGTCCATTTAATTCATACGGAAGGAACGATAATATTCCAAGGGAAGGGGGCAGAGGAGATGAGGGAGGGAGACAGGATGCATGGGCGAGCACGGGGCATTGTTACGCCCGGCGACGAGTTTGAAAAGGACAATTTTTCAGGACGCTTTGCGATTCGTTGGATCTAGGACGGAAGACGAATGCCGCGAAGCATCGCGGCCGGATTCCTTTTCAAACAAACTTTTCGGAATTCAGACAGCCGTTCCTCCCCCCTGGCTCGACGCGCCGCGCCGATCTCCCCCGGCGCAGCCAACGCTTCCTCCTTAACGTTCCCTTGTTATTTCAATTGCCGGCCACTCTACCTGTCATCGAAGTGTCAGCCCCGACCGGGGGGAGCCCCTCAAAAGAGCAAAACGGCAAAGGCAGAACGCCGTGTCTCCTCCGCCCCTGCGCGCTCCATTCAGAGGAAGATAACCGTGAGAGGGATTGGGGCAGGAGGCTCGTCGTGTCTGTGCGGCCTCGCAGCTTCCTCCCCGTTTCTACCATTCCTCTTTTCTGCCGGGGAATCCGCAAAACGAGCCGCCGGTCTATCATAACATCTTCGTTTTCAACGGCAACAATGCCGGCGTAACGAGACGTGGAATGGGAGTATCGAGCGTGACGGGGGACCCGCTCCAAACCGGTGCATCGCTTTGGATGTCGGACAGTATTCCGACCTTGAAATGTATGGCGAAGCGTGTTCGGTAGGACGCAGAAATGATTGGTCTTCGGGGAAGATTCTTTGTGAACGCTTTGCAGCTCGCCACCGTGTTTAGGTTGCTCCGAAGCATTATTGATCTTCGCAAGAAAATTGGGGAAGACTAAAATGTTGCGAGGAACTTGATTCCCGTAAAATGTGACCCGGTGCAAAGTTTTAGGTCCGAAAGCGCGGATTTGCGACAAAGCGACGAGCAGACCGTCCCGGTAAAATTTCTTCTTCGTTATCCCGTTCGCAGCTTATTGATATTCAAAGCTTCCATCGGTTGTGCACCGAGCACAATGGGGGGGATTGGATGGAAACGGGCCGGTGCGGCGCGGTGGTGGCGTGGCGCGTCGAGCATTCGATAATTTGCGGGTTTGTGTAATCGAATAAGGAGGGAGGGAACGGCGGATGAGAATGAATCGGAGTGGTCGTTGGGCGGTACGAATTAACGATAGAAAAAAAAAGAACTGTCTTCCCGAGGGACGCGGCGGACGGACAAGGTTTCGGGGCTGACGGCGGGTAAAACGAGAAACGACGCAGAAGGCAGAGGTGAAAAATCCGAACGCGATGCTTACTCCCGTGGGTACGGAGCCGTCATTAGAGACTCGGAGGCTGCGCACGAAATTACGCGCGCGCCGTGGATCCCCGTATGATCCTCGCTTTATTAAATCTACCGTGTAATTTTCATTCCGTTCGTTCCAGTTCTGGGGCTCCGGCGTGCGTGTCTCTGTTCCATCAGACCTGGACTTCTTTTTCCCCGTTTCCCCTTTTGATAATCGTCCCTTCTGGCTCCTGCCGTTCTCCGCTTCGGCGACCCTTCCGAGTTAATCGTCCGCCTTCGACGTTGACTCTCACGGAATTTAGAAAGTCAACCGTTGACGCTTTTGCTATCCGCGAAAACTATTTTTGCTTTCAAGGTCTCGTTTCACGCGAAAGCGTCAGGGGAACGTCGGCATTCTCGACGGCAGACTCGAAGATCGGGAACACGTACGAGCGCCTCGTTCGTTCGTGTCTGCTAATTCACTCGACAAACAGAGTCCGCTGGAAGGAATCCTCCGGCTCGACCGATGGGACATTAACACCGCCGTATAATGCACGTAATGGGCCCCGAATCTTGGCTGATGCGGCGAGAAATCGATAATTTACGGTCCGTATCCGTCACACCTTCGTGTTAATTGTTTCCTCGGTGGGTACGGTGCATCCAGCGGGATGGGTCATTAAGCGGGTTCCCTCTTTTCGTCCTCTAATCAGCCTTTTTCGTGGGTTTTGTCAGCCTTCCGCTAGGATTAATTGCGAGACGGATGCGCCGCGCCGGCGGATTTCGCGTCGAAGAAAAATAGCCGCCCTCGAGAGGGCGACCGAGCAACCGACGAGTTTCCTTTCGCGCGTCCTGGGTGGCCAAAAGCGAAATCGATTAGTTCCTCGCTTCGATAATTCTCCCGAGCGGGGAATTCCTAAGTACGAATTTAAAAGGGCCTCGTTCGCTCGCGTTAGATTGATTTTTCGGAGCGAATTGTCCGACGCGGCGCGGCAGCCGTGTTCCAAAGTTGCTCCGACCCTACGTAGAGGGGAGCCAAGTGCGAAATGAAACTGAATTCCGACGCGGACGACTGTCACGCCGCGCCGTCTCCTCGGTTAGAAACTATTTTCCGTGTTTACGCGAATTCCGAACGAACGAAACGCAGAGATACGCCGCTCGACGCCAGCGTTTTAATTAATAAACGGAAACACGCTCCACGACCGAGCGAAACGGCCCGCTGTCTATTCGGCCGCGCTCCATTCGGAACGATCCGGTTCGATCATTTCAAATACTAGGTGACGCAAATATTTAATGAATCGAGTGAATACAGCGTTCGTTGCCACGCTGCGGGATTATTGTTGCTGTCTTCCCGTTATTTAATGATGTTTTCGAGCCGACGATGGGACAGAAGGGGTGACAGAATCTGTTCTCTTTTCAAATTAATTAGGATCCCTGTTGACCTATCTGCATACTTAATTGGGCGACTGATTGTGTAATCTATATTATCGGGCGCATCGACTGAAATATTGCTTATCGTTTGAAGTATATCGGTGTCAGGTCACGGAGAGGATTCAGTGAGATGACACAAAAGCTATTCATAATGAGGATAAAGCAGTGTGTGTTTCACGTAATTATATACTCTAAATGCAGGAAAATTTTTTCCCCCTTTTAATAAAAGTTTTGTAGTATACATATATAGGGTAGACCACAAAACGTGATCAACTTAGATTATTCTGCTGTTAGCGGTTCGATCAGAAGTTTTTTTAGCTAAAATAACATGGTTGAAGGAGAGCTTTGAGATGATTGTACCAAATTTTTTGTCAACCCTTTTTTTCCAGAGTTACCAAGGACACCTTTAGTTTTTTTATAGGTAATCCTAAAATTCTTTTACACCCACCTGATCATGCTTCGCGGTCCACTGTGTATAATATTATACGATATTTCGGTAAATTGTACTACCTATATTTGTACTATTTTATACTGTTGAAAAAAATACAATTGGAACAAAATCACTCAGAAATTTCAGTTGAAATTATTGTATAGATTTATGTTATTGCTTCGACTTTCACTAAACAAATTTCTTTATCAAATTCAGTTCTGCAATTAGCATTTAAACAATTTTAAAACTTCATGAAATCTTTAAATCTAGTAAATAAATTAAAAGTTACTGTTAATAACTTAATTATCTGAATTTATATTGTTGAACTAAATTCTTGAAAAATTAAGAGAAAACAATTTTGAATCCAAAACTATTTATGCGAAGTGACACTTTTTTTTAAAAACACAGTCAATAATGACTAATACTAATCTATCAAAAAAAGTTGACAAAAAATTTGAAACAGTAATCTTAAAACTCTCCTTGAACCATATTATTTTAGCTAAAAAAAACTTCCGATAGAACCGCTAACAGCAGAATAATCTAAGCTGATCACGCTTCGTTGTCCACCCTGTGTATGTCTATTTTCGTAGAGTATATATTTTTTAAAATCGCGTTAATGACACGTAAAGACACCGTGTACAAAATTGTTTACCGAGCTTCCAAGATGACTCACCGCGAACGAAATCGCGCTATCAGTGGTAAGCAACAAGTGAGTTTTAACGTTAATGCAAGGAACAAAGGAGAGGCAGCGAAGGAAAGGGATCCCAGCCTCTGCTCGAATTTCCTGTGGGACTTGGGGACGCTTTTCGCCTCGACGGAAGGACATCGCGCTCGCGAAATTACTTTTCTTTGTCTCGTGGCGTCGCGATATCGGCCGTGTCTGCGGGGACCGAAGAAAATCGCCGAGGACGAGGAAAGATCGCCATTGTTCCTCGGCCTGAATGTTCCGTCGAGAGAATGAAGGAGAGATTCTGTTACGCGATAGTTTACTTAACGTAATCATCGACGAGGCATCGTTACGTCGCGCGTTACAGTCGCGCAGTAATTGACGCGCCACACGGTGGCTTAATGGAACTTCTTAACGCGTTTTGCCGTGCTTCAATGAGATACTTTCGGATTTTTATCTCCCGGTGATTGCGAAATTTACGAGTTCGAGGTAATATTGATTAATAAAATAGGTAATTATTAAAGGGGGAGATTAACGATGAATGTAAATGAACTGGATATGAAATTATGCCCGCCGATATTGCAGCTGCGTGCACGAGTTGCGAAGGCTGCAATCACGAATCTAGCTGCAACACCGGTGGAAAATAGACAGTTTCCCGGTCAGTTTTTCGCCGGTGACTCGACGAAGCCAGACGTAGCCGGGCGAGGAAAAAGGGAACGGTTCTTCCCGTCGAGTTCGAGTCGCGTTTTTGTCGATGCCCCGGGAAATTAACTCTTGACCCGGCCGCAGGGAATTTTATGAAAGCGATAAATCCTCTCGGTTTACGTATTTACCCGGAGCATACGCGCTAATGGAGGACGGTTTTTACCTTGTTCCCAAAGTCGTCGCCCGCCGATGAATCATCCCCGGACGCGTCAGTCCCGCGGAGGTCGCGCGCTTAATTAAACATCGATTAAAACGTATCATGGTGGTTTCGCGCACGAAAGGGGAGAGGGACAGGGGTTTTATGGCCGTTGGTTTACGTCGTTTTTAATTGCACTGCGTTTTAACACCCCGTTACCGCGGTTCTCGCTCCTTTACGGTCCACCAAAAGATTTGTGTTTTTCATAAACGTCGCGTAAAACTCGCCCCGGAAGATTGTGCGAAATTGCTGAAAATTGTGGAGCCGTAAACACAGCCTTTATTAGAGCGAAAAGCTAAAATAAGCTTCCTGGAAGCAAGCGACTTGTGAAATCTCGCGAAACGACGCGAATTATACTTCTGACCGGAAGGTATCACTGCTGTTGAAAGAACGACATAAACAGTATCAACTCCTTACGCAACCATAGCCAAGAGCGCCTTGTGTAACTATAACTAGCCGACTCTACAGGGTGTTCCAAACAAAGTGTAAGCCGAAAACGGGTGAATCCCGGGGTGGTTTTAATCAACCTTTTCCTTAGCGAAAATGTTCGTGGCGGCTTTTTTAACGAGTTATTAACGAAAAATACCGATGAATCACAGCACACCCATAGCGAAAGAGCAGCCGTGAACGCTACGTGTAGTTTGGGCCAGCCACTGAACGGCCGTTCGTCTCCTATACGCCCCCTATACCTGATTGGTCGGTGTTTTTCGGTAATAACTCGTTAACAAAGCCACAACAAACATTTTTGCTAAGGAAAAAATTGTTTAGAATCACCCCTTTCCGGCTTTTACACTTTGTTTGGGACACCCTGTAGAGTATTTTTTCCATATAAGCTCGAAAAAACCGTACGATACACGCTCGCATTTTATCCCCACCACCAGCGGCATCCGTCTTTAAACCAGCGTCTTTTTCGCGCGCTGTTTCTTTCTGTGTTCGGCACATTACTAAGAAAGTAGTACCCTACGATATACGCTCACCTCCGATCTCGAGGAGAGAGCTTATATCAAGAAAATCCTGTATATTTCCTCAGAAAAGATACTACGGAAGGCCCCCAGAAAATTTCGTTTTGGAGCGAAGGAACACGAGGGCCTGCGACAAGATTTCGCAGGTTCGAGGCGAAAAGGTGGGCCGACGCAGCCGGCTTGTCGCGAGGAGGATCCGAGGGAGGCAGATGCTCACTCTACAGCCTCACGCCCCGATACAATGGGTCCAGAATGCGCGACGAAAATAATGGTGGTCGGCTGTAAACCTATGAACCGATTCAATACGGTCCCACCTTTCCTCCCCGTGCTCTCTGTGCTCCGGGGAGCGGAGCGCGTCTTCTTTGTCATGCCACTTTTACCTCCATTTATTCCGGCGCTCGCTCGCGCGCGCGCGCGCGCGACCCTCCTGTCTCTCCCTTCACGGCGTATCAGTGTCCATCTCCCTTTATCCGCGCATCTATCTCCCCATTCTCCGGGCCGGTGTATCTCTCCGGCATCTTATTGTGCCCTTTTCTCAGAATTCTTTTCTCCGCGGCCTCCGCGTTTAGCGCAACCCGGCCTGGCGGCTCGCGGCGTGGCGCGGGGCGGCGGGGTGATTTTATTCGGGCAACAAGCTAACCGAGCTCGTCTCGCTCGTACGTCTCCCGTTCGACCGGTCGACACGGTTTTATTAGACGGTCGGAATGCCTCGACGCTCTTCCATTTCCCCCGGAGCGGAGCCGGGGAACGAAATCGAACCCTGCAAATAACCGCGTTCTCGATTCTCTTCTCAGTCCGCTCGTCTCGGATTCGCACACGCGCTGGATTCGCAAGCGAGCCGAGCGTAGCGGAGCGCGTTTGAGACAGGGAAGGAGGAAGAAATAAGGGAGACGGTGCGCGACAGAGGCTCACCCATAGCTATTGTGCTAATCCCGAGTTACGTCCGGAGGTACAATTGTGTCAAGTTTACGGTCGAGCGCGATCCCATTCGGCCAGCGTATCCACCGTGTGTTAGAGTATCCACGAGGAGCTCGAGAGAGAGAGAGAGAGAGAGAGAGAGAGAGAGAGAGAGAGAGAGAAAGAGATGGAGACTGGATGCAGTCGCTTCCCCATCAAAGGAGGAATTACAGGGAACTAGTTTTCTATGGGCTCTCTCCGCGGACCCACGGCTTCCTTAGCTAAGGTCGGGCCAGCAAGATGATTCCATTATAAGTTCCGAGTCGCTTCTCCCTCGTCGACCTCTCCTCGCTCCGACTCCCCCTTTATCCGTCCATCTTCGCTCACCTATCTTTATCTCCTCGTGTTTTTCTGACCTCCGAGATCTGCCTGGGCTCCCTTCGCGAGCTAAATTGCCGCGCTACTTATTCCATCAGCGGAATGATTCAACTTCTCCTCGGCTGTAAATGTATATTGCTTGCCCTTTCAACGATGAACTTCTGCTGCCGTCACTTTTTATTTCTGCCGCCCTTCCGAGCAGGAAGAAAGGGAAGACCTCGAAAGAGGAGGGAAGATACGGGGAGCGACGGACACGTCGAGCAAAAAGCTGGGGACATCTTACCTATCCTCGTTCAATTTTCACCGCAGACTTGTCCTTTGACCCCGACCCGAAATTGTCGCGTCGCCCCTAATTAAAAGCCTTCCGTTTCGATCGAACGAGGCCGTCGCGTCGTCGGAAGGAGAGGGTGAAGCTCGGCGAAAGTTCCCGATCGTTTTATGGGTTCGGGTTTGGTGCGTAACCCGCGGCTGAAGGGGAACGATGCGATGAGTAATGGGCGGCGCTTAATCATTTTACGCAACTACCGATTATCTGGTGGCGGAGATAACAGATATATTCGTGACGTATCGTGGGGGAAGATTGATGAGGACGCGGTCGAAGGAAAGAAATCAATTAAATCCTTTAGGTCGGCCTTCGCCCGCGGATGAATCGTATATCCGTCCCTATATAAAAACGTCCTCTCGAGGCGATTTATCTTCCGTCCCCGACGCTAGTATCTCCTTAATATTTCCGACGATCGCGAGACGGGTTCGTCATTGGAAATCGACAAGAAAACCGTCCGTCTGCCCCCTCTCTCTTACTCTCTCTCTCTCTTGTTCTCTCCGTTTCTCTCTTTCGCTTCGCGATATCCGGTCGCTCCCCTTTCACTTTGGAAGCTCAGCGGAGTTCCGCGTTGGTATTTTTCGTAAGCCGGAGCTTCCTCGACGGGAAACACTATGAATTTTAACGAACGAGGGAAGGAACGAACGCAAGGCGAACGATAATATCAAGGGGGGTGAAAAGCCACGGAGACCCGTGTCACCGCCGAGACCGTAACATCCTCTGGCGTGAACTCACGGAGGACCGTTGGCGGAATTTCGGAACGAAATTACGGGTGATTTAAAAGCGGCGCGCAAGGGTAATGCATCTCGGTTATATTCTGCGGCTGGCCGAGGGCAGGGGGTGGCACGTACGCGTGCACGCGTATATAGATTCTGCGGTTATAGATCGCCGGGAGATTCGTCGGCCAACAAATATTCGAGTATCTCTTTTCCACGGAGGAAACGCGCCCACGGGGTCCAGACGAGACGTGACCAAGATAACGAAACGACCTTCTATGTCTCTCTCGCCGGCGCGGCGCACCCCGTCGTTTTCGCAGCGCCGAAATCTTGAAATCCATTCCCCGTCCGGGGGTCCTCAACCTCTCTCACCCCTCAGACTTTTCCACGTAACTCTAGATCGCGAAGGAGTCGTGGTGTAACGTTTTCTCGTTCAAGTATATCTTCTTTTATATGATAGGACGTACGTATCTCCGCGCGAACAGAAAGGGGGAGGCTCCGTGCTCTTCTCCGTGCTCGGCTCCGTGTACGTGTGTGTACGCCGTCGCGCGTACGTGTGTCGCGCGTCGGGAAAGAAATATTTATTAGACAGGCCGCGCATTGAATTCTTAGGAGGCCGCCTTTGCCCTCCGTCGACGGGAAGAGGCGGGGTTAACCAACCGTGAACGATAGTGGATTTTTACGATTATTTATCGTTATTACCGGATACGGGGAGGGACGCCGCTCTTCCCCGCCAGGAGACTGCGAGCCTCGCCCTGGCTGCTGGAATCCTCGATCGTAAAATCGTAACTGTGAAATCGAGGCTGCCGTGACTTGTAAGTCATCCGTTGCTCGATAGGCGCGCGTGTCTCCGCGGTTATCCCCTCGATACGACGACCGCGCGCAGAACCTTTTTCTGCCCTGCAGCTCGCAGACGAAGGCATGGGCGTGCTGGGAATACAGGAAGCTGGAAAGAGGCTCGGTATCGCTCGAGGCCACAATGTTGCAACGCGATTTTCAAACAGCCGGCGATAGCACGGCAGATGCGAGGATACGGTTCGTCGCCGAAGGAATTTTCCCGCTACATCGTAGATAATTCTAACGCGCGAATCGTACGAGGTTTCGTAATTTCGACCTCGGTCTCCACCGGAGGCGTAGAAAAAAAAAAAAAATGTAGATAGTTCGGTCGAAGCCGCAATGGCGCGAATATCAAAGTAGGTTGGGTGCTCGCGCGAAACTGCACCGTCGGGGGATGCGACGCTGCATTTATCTGGCTAACCGCCGGCGTGGCTGTCGCGCGGAATTGCGATTCGTGTCCCATTGTACTTAAATAGTTCGAAATGTCGCTGGTCGATTTAATTTCGGGGAAGCCGGCAACTATTTCCATTTGCAGGATTTATAACCGAGCGTTTGGCGTGCTCGCGAGCTCGCGCGCGACCTACCGTAATTGCGTGCCGTAAAAAATCCTCCGCCACCCCCGCCGCCGCTCCCGGCTTCATCCCCGTTCACCTCTGTGCCGCCGCCGCAGGGCATAATTTCGTAGACGGCCGGTGTGGCGCATCGGCCCGCGCCACCTCTCTAATAAGAGGCCTCCATCTATATTATTTGTTATTATCCTACGGCTTAATTAATCGCAATTACGTTTTGATTAAATATCCTGCCGCGCGCGCGGCCAACGATAATTGTAACAAAGCGTCGCTAACTCGCTGCACTCGCGTCGCTGTTGTTGTAATACTTATACAGTTCGCTGCCTCCCTTCCGCCTCTATCGCATTTTTTCCTCGCTTTCCTACGAATAACTCGATGAACAATTAGTCGCTAATGAAACTTGTCTCGCTAGAGCGCCGACCGATAAAACTGATCGCGCTAGACTCGTTGGTGGAGCGCTGGACGGAACGATGGGAAAAATACCGGTGTTAATCTACCGGTCAATCGATTCCGCGATAATCGCGATTGCGCGCGATTGTACTATGGATGATGAAATCCCGGCGTGAAATTGATCACGGCGAATCGATCGTTTTCGTTTTTTCACGAATCATCTGCGCTCGTTCTATCCGCTATTTGATTCGCGGCGCGAAACTTGTTGTCATCGTATTCGGGAATCGCACCTGAAATCTATTCGGAGTCACTTGCTTTGGTTCCGCGCGACACGGTTCAAAAGGATTAATCGCGTTATTGCAGCGCGTTCACGATGATTCGGCTGTTCGCGATTCTAAGCGCGCACCTTCCCGTGACTAATCGCCCTTTGTCCCGAATTCTTTCGACGATCCCGCCCGATTTCGTAATTACCCTCGAGAAGGTTTCAATTTGTACGATCGAATTTTCTATGCAGTCTTCCCCGCAAAAAGAGAACGCCTCTTTCCTCGCCTCCGAGGTAACCTTTTTGTTCTACTTTGCTCGCGAATCGAATTCTGCACAACTTTCCCAGAAGAATATCCTCTTTCCCTGTCCCGCGGAAGCTGTTTGATCTCCTCCGCTTTATCTTCTTTCGCTCACCCTTTAGGGCAACTTCGCCGGAAGAATATTCTTCCTCTCGGGGCTCGAAGATATTCCCTCCGCTCGCGATCCAGATTTGCGAATTATTAGCCTCCCCGCGGTCCGAGCTCGGCGCGGCCAGTAAAAAGCGCATAGCCGATGCAAGGTGCGACCAATCATTTCCGGGGGTTGAGAAGCCGAAAGAAATGGCCGGGCAAGCTGGTGTGTACACGGTTCCGAAGGAAGTCGCGCCCTTGGAGCACCTGCTGCTCTGTTATACTACGCCCCTTTCTCTTCCAACTCTTGGCCCTTGCTCGCCGCTCTCGCCCCTTCATTTTCCTCCTCGCCGCCGCCGTCGCGCTTAAATATTTCCAAAGAACGGCGACCCCGTTGGAACTTCGTCGGCGAGGTCGGCGAAGGGAACTTCGGTACCGCGGAGCGCGGAGAAATTTACCAGTTTCCCGACTCGAAATAGTTATCACCCCGCGCCGATCGCCACCCTCGGCAGCCGCGAGCCAGATGGCGGTCGCATTAAAAACTTTTTCTGATCATGATTTTCCAATTTCAATGGTCAGCCACGTGGCAGTGCCGATTACCGATCCCTGCTGCTGCAGTTTTATGCCTCTTCGAAGCGAATTACCGTGGGCGTGGAGTTTGCACGTGGCAAGGGTGCGAATCCCCGCGCCGTTGGGAATTTTTCAAGCATCGGGGAGACAGTTAGTACCCCATATTGCGAGTCTGTTGCTACGGAATTGTTCGGCAAAAGTTTTTGTTTCGGGATCTGCGAGACGACTTAAGGCCTATTTATACATAACCGGGTCGTGCCCGTCCCGGAGCAGAAATCTAAATTAGTGGGAGTGTTTTAAAATTTAAGTAATCTTTCTATTAAAGTCTTTAAAGATGATCATAATCACATCACGTTTGATGTCATTTTCATCACAAAAATGTACTCATTTCATTGATTCCACTTTTATAAAGATTTTAAAAGTAATGATAAAAATAGTGTTATACCCTGGTGTAAAAACCCTAGTTTGTTTTCGTCCTTAAACTCCTGGTGTGCGTATTCCGAAGGGTTGGACCCGGGGGTTCACCAGGATCATAAAAAAAGGTCCCCTTCGAGTGACCGTCCCGGAAGAGGCAAAGATTCGTTGCCAACAAATCTGTAGCTTTTCCGGACGGATCCGGACGGACAAGTGTGAACTGCTTCATTAAAAAACAAGAGAACGATATTTCTTTTCCCGGACCGGCCGGGAACAAATTCGGGATTTTTCCGGACGGATATGTGTGAACCACAGACTTCTATACACTACACTAGACCGCTAACAATCGAAAGAAAATTTTGCCTTGTGATTTGCAAGGTAGGCAAAATCATCCCCACCACTCGCATCACTTTTTTCCTATGGCAAGCTATGAACCTTAGCAGTCTAATATAGTATATGTATAGTACAGAGTGTACATATGTACAAGGACAGTGTGGTAGATGTGTTCCTCTACACTGATTGGTTCCGCCATTTGTAGGACAATATCCGGCAGCTATTGTATGTAGTTGTGCAACAATTGTGTGCAGATAGATACCATATGTGTGGTACGTTAACAACGTTAGCGCTAACTTCAGAGGCGCGAAGTTTAAACTGAATGTAATAAGGGTGCGTCCAGACGAGCGAACCGAACGCGAATCGAACGCGAACCGAACGTGTAACCGAATGCGAACGCATTTGGACGTACCGCGAATGCTTCACGAACCTCGTAGCGAATCGCGTATTGGGAACGTTTCAAGAATCTCACAACGAATCAGTCGTACGTCGTACCTACACATTTGTTGTCATGACCAAAATGTCGATCAGAGTAATCGTTGCTGGTACTGCTTTTATAACCACGTTCGGATGGTACAAACTTGCAGCAAACGCGTCCACAGACGAACGGCGAACGCAGCGAAAACCGACAACCGACAACCGATGGATCGTCGCGAACCGTCCGTCGAACGTACGCGCCTCACGTCCACACGCGCGAATCCTGCTCGGTTCGCTCGTCTGGACGCACCCTAATAGCTGGTAATGCGCCTGTTTGACCTAAAAATGGCGACTGCCGGGTATCTACTATACTGTCCTTGTATCCTCTGTAGTATACAGGGTGTAACAAAAATGTTGCAGTTCCTTGAAAGGAGTGATTCCTGAGGTGATTTTAAACAACTTTTTCCTTAGCGAAAATGTTAGGTGGGGCTTTGTTAACGAGTTATTAACTAAAAACACCGACCAATCGGGGAGCGCGTACAGTGGATGAATGTCATTAATCCATCATTAATCCGCGCCATCATTAATTCGCTGTACTCGCTCCCCGATTGGTCGGTGTTTTTCGTTAATAACTCGTTAACAAAGTCCCACCTAACATTTTCGCTAAGGAAAAAGTTGTTTAAAATCACCTCAAGAATCACTCCTTTCAAGGAACTGCAACATTTTTGTTACACCCTGTATAGAAGTCTGAGCTGTGAACTACTCCATTTAAAAACAAGGGAATTATTTTGCCCGGACGGACCCGGACGGATATGTCTGTCCAGACCTTAAATCGTCCGTAAAGAATATTCGCCGGACGGACCCGACTCGATCGGAATGAAGTTCCGAATAGTGTAATTACAATCGGACAAACAACGTCGTAACCTCGACTTTCTTTCCGGTCCTGTTGTTGGAAAAGCTCGTCCAGCATCTTGCTCCTCCTCCGGCCGGCGCAACCGTGCGGAATCTGATCGCAGAGGTCAGAACGACTGTCTCTGATTGATTTACCCACGGTCAATACACGGTGAAGAATTGTTTGAGAGCGCCCGTCGATTCTATCCGTCCTGAACATCCAATTCCCGTATCCAATGGACGAAGAGCGAAGGAGACGGAAAGAGCTTTCTCAGCGAGCGGTACTTATTCCAGGTTCGCTATCGTTCAGCCTCGAATAACCCCTCCGGTCGTTCCGGATCGCTGCGAGCCGTTTTCCTCCTTCTTCGATCGAACATTAACCGTTTGCGCTGCCGCGAAACGCGATCCAGGTTCGATCCGACGCGGTGCGCGCGTACCATATCGCCCCTTCATCCGGCAGGATTTTCTCTCGAACCCCACCTGAGTCGACTCACGATCTCTTTCGCTCTCCATCCACGCGGAAGGTCGTTAAGTTGCCGCGCTCGTTCCTGCGTCGGGATCGTCTTAACCCATTTCCGAGGCGGCGAAGACTGCATTTCCGGTCGGCTGAGGGTCCACATGACGGGATCGCCGCAGCATCGCCGCGAGATATCGATGAAATATCATCGGATGGACAGTTTTACGGACCGCAGCCAGAAGGGGATGAACCACCAGAGTGTGTCCTGTGTCATTTCGGTTCGGCTGTTATCTGTCGATCCTCTCCCACCGCGGTCCGCTATCGGCCGCAGCCTGGCCAAGCGTGTTTATTGTGGCGGCGTGGACGGCTTTTTTTTCCTCGTCGGCCGCGGCAGATTTTTCGCCGCCGCGAGATTTATTCGAAGAGTCGCGCGAAAGCTTTGACGCGACTGCGTATGATGGACGGGAATTTCTGTTCCGGGCGGGACGAACGATACCGATGAAAAATCGCCCGAGGAATGGAGAGTGTAATACCCGTGACGTTTATTCCGTCGGCTTTTTATTCTTTTCGAGATTCGGGGTTTTGCCGATCGGTCGATCCAGCGGTTGGGACGATATGAATCACTGATCAGCGCGCGGGATGATTCAAATGATAAACACGCGTGTCGGTCGTATACAGCGGAACTTACGACGCGCGGCAGTAAGCAATTGGAATTATTCAAGCAGAAATTTATTAGCTCACAGATTCGCGGAGATTTACCGTTTTTACCCCCCCCCCCCAACCCCCATCTCGATAAAACTGAGCGAATTATCCTAACGGCGTCTAGAGCTCTCGGTCTTCTCATGAGGACTGCTTCTAATTTTAAAAGAGTTACCACCTTCAAAATCCTTTGCTCTACCCTAGTTCGTCCTCACCTTGAATATTGTTCACCCATTTGGAATCCCTATAATAAAAATCATATATATTCCATCGAAAAAATTCAGCACAAGTTTTTGCGCTTTGTATTCTACAAAATACATGAGCCTATACCAAAAACCTGCCATAATTATGATGCTTACCTTAATCTCCTCAAACCTCCTACCCTTGCTCAATGTAGGCTTAGATTTGTCTTATCACTAATTTTTAAGACTTTAAATCATTATATTGACTGTCCCGATCTTTTACGTCTAATACAGTTTAATGCTCCGCTTAGAACTCTCAGAAACTATCCGTTATTCCATGAATCTTATTGTAGATCCAACATCTCTGCCAACGAATGTATCAGACGTTGCTGTAGACAAGCTAATATGTTTGCACACCAACTTGACTTCTTTGGTTGTTCGACTGAATCTTTTTCTGATCAATGTAAATACGTCTCTAACAGCGAATCTTAATGTTATTTTTTATTTTAAGTGTATCAAAGGGGGCCACCCCGTTAATAAATAAATAAATAAAAATAAATAAATAAATAAAAAACTGTACCTGCAGGATCCGCAACGAAAGAGTTAACAAAGGTTCGCGAACTCTCCTGGTTCTCGAAAAATACGCTCTCGCAGTTGCAACTTTTGCGAAAGCCCTCGAAACGATCGAGTTGCCGATCTCGCGTTACCGGGTTTCAAATTAGCGCAAGAAACGCGGGGAAAGTTGTTCCCGAGCGAGCGCGCGGCGCGATTGTCTCGATCGAGGCTAGCCCCCGTTTCGAATTTCTGGCTCGTCATCCGACCAGGCGGGAAATGAACATGTTTTCGAGAAGTTTCGACCGACAAGGAACTTCCAGCTAGTCGAGACAGTAATTATTTGCTGGAGGCCGATGAAGGGAGCGGTACGCCGCACCGAAAACTTTTCTTCCGCGTTCGTGGAAAAGTTACGGCCGGGGGAAGTTGCGCATAATACCGGGTGAAAAGTGTGCGGGCGCGTTCGCCGCACACACGTACGCGGTGCGCACACTAGCAAAGGCGAAGGGCGACCTAAGGAACGCGGAGCACATCGGTTGAGTGCACTTTCGAAGTAGTTGGCGAAATGCAACTGCGAGCGCGCGGGAGAATGTGGCTGCGATAACGGAAATCGTGACATACGCCATTTTCTCTTGGCTCTCGTTCCGTCTAGCCTTCCCTCGATCCTCTCCGCCCTCGCTCCCTGCCATTCTACTTATCGAATTCGAACCAATCGACTGCTCGTCCTTACATTCCCTCTACGTAACTAGAACGTCTGGATCGCCGACGCTCCACGGTCCGGTTATCCCCGGGGTAATGCGCGGTACTCGGGGCTGCGCAAACTTCCCTTAATTAAAATCTGTTATTTTAGACGGCGAATTAGCGCCGATTATCTGTCCATCTTTACAGTTCGCATTAACGATCGAAAATCCCCGCGATGGCTCCATCGCGTATTCATGAGCAGCTATCTAAATTTCGGTGCTTTGAACTTCTTGGGGAATTGAAATCGCCCCTACTTTATCCAGCCCCGTTGCTCGCGAACGTTTCCACCGATTCCGTGCGGGACTCGCTGCTTCGCGGAATTCGAGAGTTCCAATTTCTTTCCCAAATTTATGCCGCGCGTCGAGGTCCCCGCTTTGTCTGAGTTCTTCTCGTTTCGAGGGTTCCAGGATGATGTCTCGGGAATCGAAACGCTTTGGAACGTGAAATACTGCTCGGGGAAACTAAAGCAATAACCGAGCCGGTAAGTTGTTACGTACTTCCTCGAGAAATACAGGGAGGAAGTCTGGAAATATCGAGAGGACAACGGCTAGGAGACGGGAGTGTGAGGCGGATGTTGTTTCGATTGCCCGTCTCCCAGTCTTCTCGTTGACCAATTTCAAAAATTCTGATCTCTGATCAGGAAACAGTTTCTCACCAATTTTTCTATGACAGTTAGATATGTCCTTCAGCTAGACGATTGCTTCATCTTCTTCGAGCGACAGCTGTCAATCACTGTGTCACGGCGTCAATGGAGCACCAAAGGTGCGCCAAAGAGCCCCTAGACGGTGCTTAACGGTGGATCGTCGCGTGATTGTCCCCGGATGCTTTTTACGTCGAGCAAACTCGCTCTTTCCTCGCACTTGACTCGTCCAGATCAAATACGTGGCCGGCGTGCAGAAGGGATCCTCCGGGGGCGGCAAAAAACAGCGTGGCGCCGTGTTCCAACTTCCCGATTACTTCCGTAATCCTCAATTCAAGTTGGCCCGTACCGAATTATGTCGTTCCCCTTTAAAACCCCCTTCGATTCCGGGGTCGAAAAAAAAAAAGAAAAAAAAGAAGAAGAAAAGAACGAACGAGCGGGGGAGGATCGATCTTCGTCGCGGGGTTGCGAGGAGGAATCCTCGTTCCGCGAGATTCGTGTCGGTGCTTCGGAATTAACTGCATCGAACGTTGTTTTTGCCGTGGCCGCTGTCGCGAGCCTCGGTTGTTCCAATTACCGACTAATCCCGCAAAAAGTCCGCGTCGAATCCCGTTCGCCGGGGCGGATTGGATTCTCCCTTGGCCTTCGACGAAGTTTCGACCCGAAATCGCCGGTCTTCGGGGGGCGGGGACTTGCGGGGTGACGGTTACCGGGATCGCTATTTAAATTCGACTGCGAAAACTATGTTAATTTGACAGCGAGCGAGGGGGAGGAGCAAGAACAAGGGGGTTGGGGTTGAAGGGAGAGCGAAGAAGCTGAAGGAAAACAAGGAAGTCGGCGAGCGGCGGGAGGGGGCCGACTAAGAGATAAAGGAGGAGGAGCGAGGGTGGTGGGAAGAGGAGAAACGTCAAAGAGATAAAGAGCACAGGAGGTGAATGACGAAGTGGTAAAGAAAAGAGACAGCGAGAGAGAAAGTCGAAGGCGACAAAGGAGTGGGAGCAGAGGAGAGGGGAGGGTTGAGTGTCAAAGGGAAAAAAGAACAACCGGGGGAAAAGGAAATTCACGGCACGAGGGGCGCGGGAGGAGCGAAAAAAAAATATCGAAAGAGGGAAAGAGGGGAGCGTCAGGTGAGCCGGAAAATCCGGTAGCAGTTTTCAGGGGGGTAGATCCGAGGCTTCCAGCCATCGACGAGGGTCGAAAGGTGAAGAAGAGGGTAGGTGGCGAGCGAGTGCAAAGCCGTGGAAGGGAGGGGAAAGGTAAAGAGTGCTCGAAAAAATTTATCGAGCGCTGCACTTAACTCCTGGCCACGGTTTAAAGCGTACCGAGGGCGAGGCGCGGCGTTTCAAAACAGTCCCTCCTCGATTCCGCTCGCCGGCGGAACGATTGGCAAACATACTTATCGTTCGTTCGACAATCGAAGCATTTCCTCGGAGCATCGGCCGCGATTGGCCGACGCGTTGGACGCGCCCCGATCGTAATCGGGCGAGACGACCGAACGAGGGATTACATTTTATCCTCTAGCTCGATGCTGTCGCAGGATCTCGTTCCAGTCAGAAATTCAGACGGGACGCTCATTTAAGTGGATCGTACGTTTCGCCGAAAATACATCCGGCTTCGTTAGAGGGATTAACGCGGGGGAGGCGGCTGTTAACGCAATCGCGCGACTGTTTCGCGACCGCTCCGCGACTGCCCCTGGAAACTCGTAGGGCGAGCTTAATGCGTGCGCGCAAAAGGACCCGCGGCACTGTGAAAATATTGTGAATTACATTTTTTTCCAGGCTAATGCGTAATTTCGCACCGTTTCACGGCCAGCCGGACTAGTTATCTCGCCCTTCGGCCTCCGTGCAGCGCATCGCACCGCGGAAGAGCCTGTCCATCCATTCTACTTTCGGCGACGAGATCATGCTCATGCATACAGCCCGGCCACGTCATTGGCTGTACGATAAATCCGACTCCTCGCTTGCTCGTCCGAAGGGGATGTTACGCGCGCGTTGAATTATGTCGCACCGCCGTTAGATAACTTTTGGCTGCGTCCGCTGCCGTTCGCCGTCCCTCTTTCTTCGGCCAGTTCAATTTCTGCGATTGCTACTTTGCCAGGACGAATATCAAACGAGAGTGCGACTCCACCTAAGTGTATCTCATTGGTTATTCCATGAATTTCATTCGGGATTATTCATTTCGAAAGCGTCGCGTCAGGAGAAGGTTCGAATTAACCTTTAGAAGACCGGTATTTTTCCATTCAAATTTTGAATTTCTTTTTTGAAAAACTTATTCGTATGTGCAACCTATACATACCGTAGAGACATGTTTTGCTGATACTACTGTCCGTTCCACGGTGTATTATACGTTGCAAGTTCCCTCAGAAATGTGTCATCATTAGATGGAAGATCTTCTAGCAACCGCTAGAGTGCGTCTGAGTAGAAACATCCGTGGGGAGCGCTTCTATTGGTTCAGCGAGCTCAAACGATGAAGAGACCGAGCGCGAGTAAAGTTCTGTGATCATCTGTGATGCATACCATACGCGGAATTCTTACTACGACGCCCCTAGCGGCGACCTGAGGATCTTCCATCTATTGATCACAACAAATCAACCAGACAGAGGTGCTTTGTCGGAACACCTCTATAATATACTGTTTACTTTTGTATTTTATAATTTTTGTGCGTTTTCTGATTTTGTATTCATGTCCTCTGATATGAAAAAGAAGGAAAGAAGAAAATAAAAGCATAATAGAATTTTTATTGAGTACATATTTGTTATCAAAAATATATTTTGCAGAAAGAAATGAGAATACAGACAAGTAGGTATTACGTATATTTATCATAACGAACCAGATTCAGCGACTGTAGTCTGTTTTATACCTTACAGTAGAAAACTAATCATACAGCGACAAAAAGACGACATTTAGCCACTGAAAACTCAATTACTCAATCATGTATGTATGCTTCTCAAACACACACAGATTCATGTATATGCATAAGCACATGAAATATTCTTGTAAAAGCACATTAAATAATTGTCCATTTTGGACCACAATAGTGGCCACTCCGACCTTCTAAAGGTTAACGAGTGACCCTTATAACGGATTCGCAGCTTCTCTTCGCGGTCGTCTCGAAAAATTGGAACGTCGCGTCGGTGGTCCGCGAAACGTAAACACGATCCGGAAATTATACGTTTACGAGAAATTCCCCATGAAAGTTTCTCTCTCTCCTCATGGTGGTGCGGCCCACTTAGCCCGGTCGTTTTTCGACGTTCGACCGTCGTAAACTCCGGACGAAAGCGTGAAACACTGACGCGGAGTGTAGGGATCTTCCTGACGGGCAAACACTGAACTGCGAAAATATAAAAAGGAGAGGGATCCACGGTGTTTTCGGGAACGAGACCGTCGGGTACCTTCGTCATCCGTCGCAGGACGATAAATCCGGGGCTCGTTCGTAGAGGAAGGACTCTTACATTGTATGTCGGGTCAGATAGCTCAATTCGTATCAGGATCACCAGGCGGACGTCGAATCGGAATGAAGGGAACGAGTCGTGGCGGCCGTGGCCAGGATGTCAATCCGATTCCACGGGTAAACCGAAATTTGTGGGACACGCTGCAAAAAGGACCGTTCTCTCCTCCCCTTTTTTTTCTCCCTGCCCTGTCATACGTCCACGTCCGGTCGATTCATTCCGTTTCCACTTGTAGACAACGTAAAGGGAAGCCGTAAACTCCGCGATCGATGAACCCTTATTTTTCAGAAACTTCCAGGGTGAATAGTCTTGTCGATTATTCGAAAATCCAGATGAATGTACGGAGAATCGTTTTCGAAGAATTTTTCGGGAGTATAGAATTCTGTTTCTACGCTCGCAATGATTGAGAACCTTTATCTCGTTGTTCTTCGAAGCTTTCGGAGGCCTTGTCTGGTTTCGTTCGGCAATATTCGCGGGATCAGCTCGAACAGCAGATACCAGGAGCCGCCTTCGTCGAAAGGACCAACTTTATACGGCCACTTTTATGCTGGTGCACGCGAAAACGTCAGCTCCGAACAGTCATCTCTACGAAACCGTATGCGAAATTCATACGTTCCAGTTTCAGAAAGAAATGGCCAGCGGTCGTATCCGTGCGATCATGGTAGACGCCAGTCGGAAGTTGGTCGAACAACAACCGCAGAGGGATTTAGACTAGAAGGGGTATGGTTTTTTTTTTATTTTATCGTCGAAATTGGTACGCAAAGGTCCACGCAGATGGTCACTCGCGATAAGGAAAATTTGTGCCCGAGCAAGGTTGCACGGATTTACCGATATTGGCCGATCGTTATCAATGAAAACGGTAAACCCTGTGAAAAATTTATTTTACTCCAAGCTAGAAAAATGTTATTTTCGAAAATCGGCGGCGTAACGTTCCGTCAAGGACCCAATTCCTGATCACCTAAGAGTAACTGTCATGGTTTTTCTAATGTTTAAATGTGAACATTAAGTCTAGTTTAGGACGGTTAAAATAAATTGATTTTTAGGATTTTCTTTTTACGAAACTATTAAGTGAATCGTGGAAAAATTTGCAAGGTGTGTTTATTTCACATTTAAACAATAAAAGTTAATTTTTTCGTTAAAAAATTGTCCCCAAAAACGGATGTACAATTAGTACCATTGATTCTTGCCTCTAGGGAAAAAATGGGATGAGGAAACATGCCCATTCTCGCTAATACATATATACATCAAAAATATATATATACATATACTTTATTTATTATTAATTTACGGGAAAAGAACCCATTAGCACAAAAAAGAATAAAGATACAAAAAGTACGAGCTAAAAAAAAATACATTTAAAAAAAAGAAAGAAGAAGGAGAAAAAAAATTACAAGTAAATTATAAGTAGAATAAGAAATTACGTTAAAAATACATATACAATACATATACAATACTACATACACTACAGTATACTCTATATATTGCATTTTATATATTTCCCAGAGTTGTTCCAAATTTTGTAGGAGAGAGACGGAACAATTTAATGGCGTATAAAACAACAAACAACAACTAACTCACTCGTAATTCCGATCGATATTTTGGCTTATCAATGATGATGCAATGTTCTTCTTCACTTCGAGGGTCTCTAGATGGCACCGAAACATCGTATCCCATATCGATATCGCATAAAAATATCGTATCGCCCACAGTAGTAAGTGTTCGGGATCAGTTTTTAGCATCATAATTTATTGTATGATAGTAATACAAGGTGTAACAAAAATGTTGCAGCTCCTTGAAAGGGATGATTCTTGAGGTGATTTTAAACAACTTTCTTCTTAGCAAAAAAGTTAGGTGGGGCTTTGTTAACGAGTTCTTTATTTCGAGAATTTATTAACGAAAATCTCCGACCAATAGAAGCACGAATACAGTAGATGAATTTCAGCGAAGGCTTCAGCTGTGAGCAGTATTGACCGGTGTTTTTCGTTAATAACTTCACTCCTTTCAAAGAATTGCAACATTTTTGTTACAACCTGTATACTAAGCTGATCAGGAATTTGGTTCTGCTCAGAAATTGGGTCCTTGACGGTATACTTCAGGACTTTTGAGCAGGGACTTACACCGAAACCGAAATAACCGGTATAATACCGGTATTTTTCGGTTATTTTGAATATATTTGGGAGATATATCCAAACTAATCGAAAAATACCGGTATTATATCGGTTATTTCGGTTTCGGTATAAGTCCCTGCTTTTGAGCGAGCGCTGGGAAATCGGTGATGGTAAATAAGCGATAGATTAAGGGGGTTGCGAGTAAATCGAATCTGGAAACAGAAGGACAGGGGTAAAATGTTAGAACCATACCTCCGTTAAGTTAAATTAAAAACAGCTCTCTGAGGTGCACACACATTGTGGATCCCAAATCGGGAGTGGTCACTTAGTTCCCTTATTCACGGTGTTGACTGAATTCCACAGACGGAGAGAGAACTTTTTCGTAAGCAGCTTATACTAAGTAACCGCATAATGAAGTCGTAGGTAATTATATCCCGAAAGAAGCCCGAGCCTCCCGTTTTAAAACCCATCCGAGCCATCAACTTATTTTCATCGCTACTGATATTATTAACGTACTAATTAATATTCATATTATAATGATTATCGCAAGAAATTTGCTCCCATTATGCTTGCTGGTATTCATGCCCGAAACGATGAAGGCCATGTACCAAATTATACGAGCATATTCTAGATGAATGTACTCCGCGTGCGTTAATTATACGTGCACAATTATCCTTTAACGCGCGTGCCTGCTGGTCGATAAATTGACCCGAAATGTTTCCGAAAACAGTGTGTACATATTTCCAATATGGGATAGCGCGACGAGGGGCTTCGAGAGGAATGCAAATATTGGAGGGAAAGAAAGTAGAAGAAGACCTTGGAATTTATTTGGAAATTTCCGCGTTTCGACTGGTCGCGTTCGATCGACGCGACGCGACGCGCAGGCGAAAAGCCATGGCCGAGACGCCGCGCCGGAAGAAAAACGAAAATCATACACGCTGCTGCAGCCCCCTACCAGACATAAACGAACGACAAATCGGACCGTTCGTTAGCATGAAAAGCGCTCTTACATTGTGCTCGAGCAAATAGGCGGGATCGGCGCAAATGGTCGAATCGAAACGAAGAGAACAAGCGTTGCAGGTCGTCATTCCTATGCGTCATTTCACTTGCCGGCCCCGGCCACGGCCGCGGACCCGGGAGCCGAACCGAAATTTCCATTCTGCATTCCATCAACCCCTACCCTTCCGCGTTTTATTCTTTGCTTTGTTCCACCTTTTTCCCTGGCCTTCGCTTTCCCACCCTCCTGTGCAATTACAAATAGAAATTTAAGGCGGGCTCCGCCCGTGCTAAATTTGACTGCCAATTTTTGCCATTGCTCTGAAGTTGGATAATTTAATTTTTTCGTAGCGCAAACGCGGAATTTTCGCATTCCTCTATGCATTAAACATTAAACAATACTGTCGCCGTTCAAAGCGTTTCAAAACTATTCTTCGCAGTGTTCGTCGATGCTGACGTCGCGTGACAACGAACGTCGAAAATGTCCCTTCGGAAGAATTTTCATTAAAAAAAATGTCAAATTTTACGGTTATCGCGCGAGATCCCGCTCCGCCGCGCGCGGGTCGAAAAAAGGAATGCCGTGGCGTGGATTTGAAGAGAAAAGTGCTCGCAGAAGAGGGGCCGATTTTCGTTTCCCGTCGCATTTTTGAAGCGCTCGTTATCGAGCGAGTCGTCGCCTTTCGACCGGATAGATTCGATTCCTATTCAGCGCCGATGGAACCGAAAAAAAAAAAAAACGAGCCATTGCGGCGTCGTCATTCCGTCGTGTCATTCCGCTTCAGAAGCCGCGGCGCGCGTGCAACGAGCCGAAATTTGAATGACGCTTTCCCCTAGCCTCGGCCTCTCATTCGATTTCGATCCCCGCGAAACGAGATTTTTGCTCGCTTCTGTCTGCCGCACCATCGACGCTTGATTCTCTTAGTGCGCCCGAAAACCACGTTCACCGACAGTCCCCGATGATTTTTCACCGATTCCGCTCGAGGACACGTATCGTCGCGTTCCCCGAAACTCGATCGAGAGGAACGCAAGTTCTTCGTCGCGCTTCGCCTACCGATTTTCGGACCCATGCCGCACGAAAATTAAACTTTGCGCTCGTTGTCGCGTCTACTCTGGCCGGCGAGTTTCGTCGGTGGATTCTGTTTGACTCCGCCGCACAGCGTGACCAGTGTACATATGGGCGTTCGGGACAAGATTCCTAACTTGTAAACTGATGGATTTTTGACCGAAAACCCTTAATACTTTTTTAAAGAGGATATAAAGATGCATGGAATAATAATAAAAAAAAAATGAATATAATTTCATTAAAAAACAATTAATGACCTTAATTTTTTCTTCTTTTTCGATTGCAATATATTGATGCTTGATTACTAATTAACTTTTGTTTGAAAATTTCTTTTGTTTATCTATTAAAAATGCGTGAAAAATCGAAACGAGCCCAAATGAATGTGTGTCTGCAATTAATGTACTAAGAATCACGGAGGCACTTTTTAGTACTTTTTTTAAAATTCAAGGTAAAAAATTGGGACAACTTGTTAATATTATAAAAAATTTTTTCTGCAATTTAATCGTATAAATATTCTACAAATGGCACGTGTTAAAAAAAATGCACTGGAAATTGGAACAGACTTTGAGCATAAATTTTGTCAAACAATCAAAAAATTTAGTGAAAAGTAGTATTAGAATCTACGATCCTATATTAACATTTCAAGATATAAAAAACTACGAATTCTAAATTTCAGTTTTCGACTTTTGTCCATTGCTCGTCACACTGCGCCGGGCCGAAATTTACATCGATGCCCCCTTTTGGGCTCGCTGCTTCGTGGCTTAGCCCTGCTATTACCATTTCATGCGGGGAGACAGTAGTCTCGCGGAAACTGTGTTTATGATGAGCCTTTGAATCATGTAACGGCTTAAGGTGTAATGGGAGAATGAATTATATCGTAGTGGATTTTGAAGACTTATCTCGCATTCAGATTCTACCGGGTTACGGTCCCCAGTTGGAGAAACGCGGTCCGATCCAACAAGTCTCCGGGGATCTCGCCTCCTGTCTGACTTTTGTAGTGCAGTCGCCTCCTTTCCGTAGGCTTCTTCGAAACTGTCCATTGGACTTGGTCGACTCCCCGCGCGGCCATCCAGGCGACCTATCGAAAGAAAGGACCGCGCTCAATTTACATATTGCCAGAATATCGAGAGGATTACGTGCCTGGCCGTGGGGTGAAAAGTTTGGAACGGTCCCGGCGGGGTGCAACGACGTACAGGAGGTGTCCTCTTGTCGCGAGGAAAGGGAGGAAAGGGCGATTCGCTTCGCGGAGTGACGACTGTCACTCGACTACGCGTAAGGCTGAGGTCCCACGGAGCGCGCTATCACGAGCCGCGCCGCGCCACGGCGATGGCGGCGAAAAAGCAGCTCGGCGCGAGTCACGGCATGGCATAATCCGTGCTACACAAAGCGCTTCCCGCTCTACGGCCCGCGGTTGGAACGGTTCTCGCGCTTATGTAGCACGGATCATGCCTTGACTCGCGCCGAGCTGCTTTTTCGCCACCATCGCTGTGGCGCGGCTCGTGTTAGCACGCTCCGTGGGACCTCAGCCTAACGAAATACTGAGGACCGTGTCACGTTTTCTTACCGTTCCGCCTAATGGAACGGCGAAGGGGTTGAACGGGGATCTAGGTCCGAGGAATCGGGAAGGAGAAAAAGAAGATGGAAGTCGGGAAGAGAGATACATCGAAGAGGAAGTTTCCACAGACTTTTGACTTGGCAACGACGAGGAACCTTCAATTTTAATGAACCGAGGAGCGCGTACAGATAGAGAGGGCAGAGGACCGTGTGGATCCAAGGAAAGTTCCTTCTCTTTCCCGGGACGAATTTCAGGCTCGCTCTGAATATTGGACACGAAGTTTCGCCGGATGTACACGAATCGTGGAACCGCGAAAGAACCGGGGAATAATGCATCGCAGTCATTCGAATGCTCTTATAAACCCCTGCAGCATCGATAACGGAGCGCGTCGAGAAAACACGGGCGCAGCGCTCCGGCCCGCCACCGTATGGAATGTTAATAGACACAGAACAATAGAGGATTTCAATTTCACACCGTGTTAACGACAATCGCGACTCAGTAATGGCAGCTGATAATGGCCGCGGGCGTGCGCGCGCGCTGGCTCAGCCGACGCGACGTCTTAATTGCCGGTCGTTGCGATAATAAAAGTAATACAAATCGGCCCGCAATTGGATCGACGTTATTATGCGTCATATTAATTAACGTGCAGGCGTTAGGTCTGGGTTAGTTATTAGAGACGCTGTTGCGCAGCGCCCCCAGCCACCCTGCGCCGTCTGCCCGTGGACGTCGTTTTGCGGGATAAATCCCCAGCCAACCAGCCAGCCAGCTCTACTCTCCTCGATTTTTCCTCTTCCTGCCTTCCTCCGTTTTATCATTATCATTATTATACTCCTCGTCCTTCTCCTACGCGCTCTTTTCCTCTCCTTACCGATCCTTCTCCACGCACGATTATTCGTAAGTCCCGACTATCGGCTTTAATTAACATGCTCGTCGTTATATTCACCCTGTCGTGAAACGGTTGAGACAAAGGGCAGTGGCTCTTTGTTCATCTCGTCGGCCGGGGCTCTTTCACACGGTCGAGAGCCATAGGGTAAGGCAGGGCGTGTCCACTCGTGCAGCCTCTCCCTTCAAAACCAGTTCCACTTGTTTGTAAACACGGAAGGACTTCCATTCTGCGCGTAGGTGACTGATATTTCAAGACCGCTTAACGCGTTTCATTATTTCCGCGGGACCGTCGTCGTTGTTGCCATTGTTGGCCGGCCCGCCGCGGATCGCTCCGCTCTCTCTCTGACACTGTCTCGTTCTCTTCTTTCGCTCTCTGATATCTTAATCTACATTTAATTCACGACGAAAACGATTACGGATACGCCACGGCCGGGCCGCGGTTGTAATTAATGTTGCCTCGGGCATTTATTTAGCTCCTCCGAGATCTCTCGGCCTTTTTTTTTTCTCTCCCTTAACGAAACGACTCGTGATTAACGAGAGATAAATACGCCCTGATACGTTGATGATCCTTTTTTTCAGCCGCGCGCCGCAATACTCTCCTTTCCTTCTTGTTTCACGACGCACACGGTATCTGTTTGCATCGCATCTCCTCGCTTCTTTATAGGAGGCCTGTATGGGTACGTGGCTCGGTTATCTGATCACGAGATCCGTTTCCAGCCTAATGGCGGAGTGAATTATGGGTTCGATAGACGGTGGATTGTCAGCAGATGTCACTGCGCCACGAAACCCACCGCTATAAAATTCACTCTCCGTCAACGACTCATGATTATTTAAATTCCTCATTCTACCGCGAAAATCGCAGATATACTTTCCATTGGCGATCCTCTTGGGGATCATCGATGGTTCTCGAGTGAAGTTAATGCGATTGTTCGGATGGCGGAGAGGGCGGAAGCAAACGTTTGCGATGAACTCTTTCGCTGTACCGTCGAGCGAAATCTTTGTCCGTGGAGAGCGCGCGCAAGTGTTTGGAAAACATCGAGCGTTCGATCAAAAATAGATTTTCCAATGGTCTTCCGGGGTTTATCACCGCGGTTATTGTACGCCGCGGCTCGAGCTCCCTTCAGACTTCTTGAACTTCCCTCGCGTCCCGCTTCCCCGCCGCCTCCGTTCGTCGTCCAGGGAAAACACAAAGACTGTCCATTTGCCATCTGATAATAATTGGAAAAGTTATCGCGGAGATGAAGTTTTCCCGCGACTAACGTCTACCGAGGACTATTTCTGTAATGTAAAATGGAGAAACTTTCGCGTCGCGGAATAACTTCCGGCCGCTTTTGAATGATATTACTTTCTTTCCGCGGCAAACATCCGCGGACTGATCTTCTTCCCGGCTTGAATTTCAACCAGCCGAGGTAAACGCGCGCGTCGCGCCGCGCCGGTCGTCCGTTGAAAGCGAACTGGATCCGTATCTTGTAAATCAATGGTGTCAAACTCATGTATGAATACGGGCCACCAAATTCAGTTTAAGAAAATCCGCGGGCCACAGACAGGAAGAAAAAAAGTCTTTTATTTATAATGGAAAATAACTCATTTATTTATTTATTTATTTATTTGAAACTAGATATTTACAAAGTAAATCCCATAGGAGGTAAACATAGTTACCTGTACATAGGCTGGTATATAAGAGTCTTAAAAACTAACTTAAAGTTAAAAAACTCCATAAAAACAATAACATTTGATAAAGAAAAATATTTACGATTCACGCCAGTAATTAACAATATAATACCATTACACATATAACTGTTCTAACTTAATAAAATTCTTTAATTTATTTTTAATAGCATGTTTATTTAAATTCAGACTCTTTAGTTCATTTGGCAGCGAGTTATGGGTTTTTATAGCAACAATATAGCTATTTTTATCACTTACAGCCTTTTTCATTTTTGGCAATGCAATGTTCTTATTTCTAGTTTTAGATGTACTTTTTATAAATCTGACTTTTAGTTCTTCATAATAATACATCAGAGACTCAAGTATAAACAATTGCTTAACATTTAATGGGTACTCATTTCCAGAACGTTGATTTTTATTTACGATTTTTAATATTTTTGTTTGAATCCTTTGTATCAAATTTAAATTATTTTTATATGCACCTCCCCAGGCAATTATTCCATAATTTATCACACTATGAAAAAAAGCATAATATATCTTTGTTAGGGTTTTAGTATCCATAGTCTTTCTTATTTTTGCAAAAATAAAAATCAAATATCTAGTCCTGTTGATAATATATTCAATATGTTTGTCCCATCTCATGTTATAATCAAAAATAATACCTAAGTACTTATGACTTTCTACTCTCTTGATTTTTTCATTTAGAATTACAATGTCTACCTCTTTTGGAACACTATCCCTATAGTTTCCAAAAGTCATATAAACTGTCTTTTATAGTATTTAGAGATAGTTTATTTAATGCCAACCATATTGCTACTTTTTCTAGGTACGCATTCATTTTATCCTGTGCTAAAGCCCAATTGTCATCATCCGAAATGATGACAGTGTCATCAGCATAAGACAAAATGGTGTCCTTTTGCATATCCAACAATAGATCATTGACATATAGGATAAAAAAGAGCGGACCAAGTATTGTTCCTTGAGGAACACCTGTATCAACTCTTTCTGCTGTACTTCGATTTTCTTTTATTTTTACTTTTTGTTGTCTATTTGTTAGATAGCTTTCTAGAAGATCCAGAAAACAGCCTCTTATACCATATCTTTCCAATTTTTCTAACAGTAATTTGTGATTTACTATATCATTTAAACTTTACATTTATTTTTCTTTAATAAATTTACAAGAATTAAAAAAATACATTGAAAGATACATTAATTTTAGAAATTGAAAGACTTAATATTTTTTACTAGACACGGCATCTTTTCGCAGATACTATTTTATCGATATCGAGTGTAATTGTTTGGGATAAAGATATTTCTAACATAGATTTTAAGTGTTCATTTGTTAACTTCACCCTGTGTGAAGTTTTATTGGTCTTTAAGACAGAAAATAATTGTTCACGTAGATATATACTACCAAACATTGCCAAGATTCTCACAACAAACATACGCATTTCAATAAAATGTTCTGGCAAGTACGAATAAAAATCTGGAATGCCAATTTCATTATATTTTTCCTTTAGCATTGTGTTGCATTGTATTTTTTTTGGTAATAAAATTAATTTCAAGTTTTGGGCCGCGGGCCGCACCCCAAGGTCTTGCGGGCCGCGTGTTTGACACCACTGTTGTAAATTGTTTTCTACCAACGTGCTCGATGGTATTAACACCCTCGTTACAGTAATATACGAGAAGTTTCCGTTGCTAATTCGAGGGATAATAAAGATCTGGAGCGCGATTACGAGATCCAGATGACGATAAGGGTTTAACGAGGGGTGAAATCGAACCTCTGTCGCAGGAAGCTCGAAGGTGTCATTAACGCGCGCATTAATTTAAAAACCGGAAACTGGAGCAGTCAGGGAGTACGCTGCGTCGCGTTCGCGAATACAACAAAAGAGAAAGAAGCAAATTATGGCCAATTTCCACCGGGCGACGAGGAAGGGAACACGAATCGTTCGTAATGCGGATTTCTGTCTCGTTACCGGAACACCCAGTCGTCTTCGGTTCTCCGATCAAATCGCTTGCAGGAGGCGAGAACGTGACCCAATGCGCGACAAACTCGCGGGCACTCCATGCTCGCACGAAAACGGCAAACCCTCGGTCCAAGTTCACGGTGGGAACGCACACGCGAATCCCCGATGTTTTCATTATCAGGACAAATCGAGTTTCCCGCGATTGCGTTAGCCGACGCGGACCTGACCGTCGGTATTTCCATTTCAGTTAACTACCCGCGGATATAATTCAGGTGCGAGTGAATTTTGCGCGTTGCGGATCGCTTGGCCCAGCGAATGAACCGTGCGCGTATTGCGAATGGTGGCTGTTTATAGTTACAGCTACGCGGGAAGAAACGATGGGGTCGGAAAGAAGCTTTAGGAAAGCTTTAGCAGAGCTCCAGGAATTGTCAGAAAATCATTACGAGTCCCCCGACGCTGAAAATCTGTTCCCTTGAACCACGCGTCCCCCTTAACAATATCAGTTGTCAGGGTGTGGCGGCGTTAGCGAAAGATCCCATCGAACCCATTTTGTTTATCGCGATAGCCGGGGTCGGTAGGGCAAAGGATGCGGCGGGGCAACGGGGAGGACGGCACGAAACCCACTAATGAATATTGCGATGAAACGATACCGGTACAACGTCGTTAAACGAACGCGAAATTCGATGCTGGTCGGCGAGCAGAAATAACCGGAAACAGCGACGGTTTGGATTATTTCCGAGCCGATGCTCTCGCCGACGTTCGTTCACCGCATCGATCCGCTCTTATTTGCATGTATACAGGGCGCATAATGAGTCGCCGGCTACGATTGTGTCTAATTGATAATATAATACGTCGGAAATCGTCGTCACCTGACGAACAGAAGCAACGAACGCGCGTAACGAGTTCGTCCCTCGAAATTCCACGCACGGTGTACCCCAGATTTCAGTGGCGAAATTGTGGCAGTAGTTTCGGTACGTTCTCCGCGCCAAGCGATCCTTGCACGCGATAAACTGCACACGGGAGAGCGTCGGGTGCATCGGAGGGAAAATACGAAGAGCGAATTTAAAGAAAAAAAAAAGGAGGTGTATGAGTTACCAGGAGAGCAGCCACGAGAGGGAAGCAAGGTGGTTCGAATAACTCTTCTTCCTTCCCTCTGGTCGCGACCACGCGGCGCGTTTTAATTGAACCGACTTGGAAAATTAATAATGACTCACGATATCGGTCGTCGGCTCGCTTTTGTTCGCGCCTCTGTGGCGGAAGGAGTGGTCGTTTGTAAAATTATTCCAATGAACGCGGATCAATGAGACTTTTCCATCCCCGGATTGCTGCACCGATTCCTCCGGGTCTCTCGCGCTTGATGAGTTCCGTCTACCCTCCTGCGAATTTTCAATCACTTTATTCTTCGAAATTGTTCGGCTTCCAATTAAAATTAAAAGTCTGTTGAGACGCGCGAAAGTAAAAAAATATGTCACGAGTCTCAAACACGATTCTAACTCCAGGTATACGGATTGTGGCGAACATGCCAGCGAATGCTGTTATTTACAGTGGTGATTTGCAGGGAGACGGGGAGTCAGCGTGTTCGCGAACGAAACGCAGTGATACACCATGTAGTGGATCCGGTGGAACATTTTGATGCGAATATTGAGCTTTTCCCGAGTCTCAAACGATCTTATATCTGTCGATATTATTCAGTCTACCCTAACACAGAGTAGGGCATAAATCAACTGATAATTAAAATTGACTAATTATCTGATTAATCATTAATCATAATTAATAATCATTAGTTAAACATTCTTCATTGGTTAGTCATGACTATATAGCATAAATTACTTACAATTCTATTTAATCATTAGTCATTCGTTATTAGTTATGACTAATCATTAGTTATTACATTTGATGCTAGTGCGTTTTTCTACATATTATAAATATGACAACATATTTCAGGATCATCAAAATCGGAGTTTAGATATTTACTATTTTATATCAAAAGATTATACAGTATTGAAATATATTTTTTGTTATCATTCCGTGGCGTTTTTAGTTTATCATTTTTAGTTATTAGTCATATTTAAATTTTGATTACTCATTTAGTCATTAGTTACGATTAAAGTTACTCTCTAGTCAATGTTTATTATTCATGTTTAATAAAAATTTAGTCATTAGTCATTAGTCATACTCAAATATTTATTTAATCATTAGTCGTTAGTCAGTAATCATATTAATGAGTACAGTTTGCCCAACTCTGCCCTAACACTACAATGTTATATCTACAGGGTGTCCCAAACTCGATGCGGGAACCGGAAATGAGAGATTCCTGGGGTGATTCTAAACAACTTTTTCCTTCGCAAAAGTGTCCTCCAAAGCTTTGTTAATGAGTTATTAACAAAAGAAACAACGACCAATAGAAGCACGAATATAGTGGATGGATTTCAGCGCGCGCCCCAGCTTTGAGTAGTATTGGCCCGCCATCATCCGCGTCATCATTAATCCGCTGTACTCGCTCTCTGATTGACCGATGTTTTTCGTTAATAACTCGTTAACAAATCTTCGGATAACATTTTTTCAAAGGAAATAGTCGTTTAGAATCACCCCAGAAATCTCCCATTTCTGGCTCCCGCGTCGAGTTTGGGACACCCTGTATTTGATTACAAGCCAATTAGTTCGATTATTATCGATTGCCCAGGTCTCACCACGTGGAGGTTGCTGCGAGTGGAGATCCAGAGAGAGATAGACGGAATCAAAGTTCCATCAGTCTCTCTTTACAAACATCTTAAAGTCTAACCCTTAATCAAAATGATTGCTTGTAATGACAATTTAAGCCACGGGTGTTGTTAACAGCAATGTCGCAAATTATCTTGAGCAAATTATTAATAACTATTGTTAAATTACGAACTACAAAGCTGTTTGAAATGATTCAATAGAACTTTGAAAGCGAACATCTTTCATAACGTCTTTCGCCGCTGGGTGGACGAAGTAAGAGGCTCGAAGCCCTCATCAGTCCATCTCTCGGCGATTTCAGCGTGAAAGCAATATCGGAATCAATGATGTCAGAGCGCGACGTCAAGGAAGCTCATCAGCGCTCGCTAGATCTTCCGTGAGACGGTAAAACTGTCGCAGCGCGTAGCAATAAAACGCGCACCCAATCAAACGCGTCCAAGAGTGCAATTCGATTCCACCCCCTGGCACGGCGGTGTCCAGGCCGCGCGTTCCTCCACTTGTATCAATTTGTCTCGTATCTCAGGGAAGATGGACGATGTAAGAAGCAACCGTGGCGACGCGTCCAGCTCGACCATATCCGCTCATCGAGGCGTGAGGAGGTTCAAGTAACTCTGGAATTTCAACGCGGATATTTCGCGATCCTTGCTTTTTCCTCGATCCTGGACACACGAGGGATCGTCCAGACGCGACAACCGCGGGAAACAGTAAATGCGTTTCGACGCGAGTGAGCACAACGGGGCGAAACTTTAGATGCATTTCTGAAAGCGCGTTGGGGATCGCGGGACGGGAGGCTATCGTTTACAAAATGGGTGGTTTAGGTAGACTGAGGGATTTTAGAGAAAAGTAGGATGAAGGAATTTGGAATCTTCAAAAAGACAATAGTATAATGTCTAAACCTCGGACCTAAAGGACTGTGCATGATTCTGAGAGGTTGAAGCAAAAGACGGAAGGGGTATCAACTGTCAACCATCTTGGGTGGTTAAAATTGTGGTGCGCTCTATAGGCAAGTTTAATTACTAGGTAGCGTCTGTAGGATACACGGACCAATCAGAATGTACGTAATTCAATTGTAGAGTTTTAAATATTTCCGCGACGTTATATAAATGGCAGCACTAGTTTAACCACTCAAGATGGCTGCAAGTCAAATCCCTCCCCGCGCAGAGCAGTACCCCTCTTGCCTATAGATGTACTTTACGCTCAGTCCTTTAGGTCCGTGGTCAAAACAGACGGAATCACGCTGTAGTTAATCTCCATAGTTCAAGTAAATCAGTAGCTTTTACGATTTTGTATGAGTCATATATTTCGAAATCAAACGTACGTAGTGTCTATCAGTTACAAGCACTGAAATACTCGCAGCCAAAATTAATGATATCAACATTCAATTGTTACCAGAGACCATGAAGAAATTGAAAACAGTAAGATTATCTCTAATAGAGTCTATTTATAGACTTGGTAACGACTTGGTATTAAAATGAAATGTACATTTTCGTATGAGTGATTCGATAAGTGCCTACTCAAATTTCTACGCTATACGTCGAATACTATCTCCATTAACCAACGGGTAGCCTCCTTCTGAACTTTTGGAACTGTAAACCGTAAACAAGGCGAAAAAATGTAGTACTACCTACGCTAAATGTCAAATTTCATTCCCGACTATTTGACTCTTATCGAATCACTACTATATTATTAAAAATAAGCAAGATTTTGAAGGGTGAACATGTTGACGGATCACGGGAGGTTGTAGCACATCATTAGAGCAAATTTAAATATGCCCTTATAACGTCATGTGACGTAGAACGTTTCTTTTCAGTGCATAAATTGGTTTTATCAGACACGAGACATCAATTTACAATCGACAATATATACTCGCTGTCCGATTGGTCGATGTTTCTCGTTAATAACTCGTTAAAAAAGCCGATACTAACATTTTCGTTAAGGAAAAAGTTGTTTAAAATCACCTAAGGAATCACCTTTCAACGGCTCCTATACTTATTCTGGGACACCCTGTATACGACAATCGGGAC
Source organism: Perdita meconis (assembly GCA_030770465.2). NCBI lineage: Eukaryota > Metazoa > Arthropoda > Insecta > Hymenoptera > Andrenidae > Perdita > Perdita meconis. Next base: position 7,547,156 of record JASKOS020000009.1, read on the forward strand.
TTATCAACATAAACCATTCCTTTTAAATGTTTATGAGCTATAGCCTTTTTGTTATTGATTTTTATACCTGGAGTGCTACTTTAAGAATGTTTTCATAGTATAAATGCGGACTTGTTTACCCATCTGTGTTCAAAATTGGTAGCAGAACCACAGAGTAATATACAGAGGCGAAATGCCTCGGCGGGATACTTCGATGAAAAGGATATTTAAGTAAATGTAAACAGAAAACATTTTTGTAGCGTTAATAGTTTTGCGAACTATGTATATCTTTGTTAAAATAAACTAAGATGCTTTAATTTATAAAAAACAAAATAATTTTCGATAAACATCCTTCACCATATAATCAAATTATTTCGCGTAACATCTTTTTTTGCGTGGTGGTCCCAAATTTTTCAAACTTTCTCAACGAACGTTTCAATTTCTCTGTTTCAGATGTGAACTGTTGCCAGAAGTATTATCGATTCGCATTACGTATGAAGTAATTGGAAATCGCAGTGGGCAAGGTGAGCACGGTTGTTCCATTGTAACGTCGAGTCAAAGTAAACCGCGGAATTCGCGCGAGGTCGGCTGCATTTTCATGAGCGGCGCATTGTTCTTGAAACTCGGGGCCACGGAAAGTTCGGGGATTTTGCAGGAGGTTTTGTCGCAATCGTCGGCTGAGCTCGCCGAGCATTGTCGTCAATATTTCAAGATTAGAAGATCAAAGCGAAGGAATACAGGATTGTTGGTATTATTCCGTCTACCGGTTTGATTTTGCAAAAACCCGATTCGCGCCGCGTAGACGCGACGGTCTCGGAGAAAAGAGTCGCTCCGCGGTTTATCAGTTTATCGAGAATCTTTGCCGAAGTAGAACGTTGAAGAATTGAAAGGAACGAGTGCTCCGACTCAAAGGTGTTCAGGCTGCTTTGAATCAGTTGCTTTTGCAGCTTCGACGATTGTCGCGGACGCGATTCCTCTTCGAGCTCAGCCAACGAGAAATCTGCATGCACGATGCAATCTAATCGCGCGTGTCGTCTCTCTGTTCCAGGATTCCCCCGGCTGCCGCGACGTTTCTCTCTACTTATTATCAAGAAGTATTTCTTACTATCGCAATGTACTCCGTAACACGGTGTCCAACTAAAGTAAACGGTTATTCGTATTTTTGAGAATCGTGATAGCTTCGTAGTGTTGCAAATGTAATTAGGGCAAAAGAATGGAAACGGCAAAACGAAAGCGACGTGAAACGAAGAAACGACTTAAAAAGAAAAATGTTAAAAAAAAAAGAGAATGGAAGCAACGTAATGGAAAACCACACAGACACACATATGCGCGCAGACGTAAAACGAAAAAAAAAAAAATAATACAAGCATACACATGTACACACCGAGCATACTATCTTTTATTAACTCGTAATTGCAACGAAGTAACAAGTTTTCTCTCTTTCTACTCGACACGATAGTTTAATCCAATGATCGATTATTGAAGAGAAGCGACAGAGAAACGAGGGGCGGCTTTCTCCTCGCACGTAACGATTCTCTTCTTGTCTCGTCGAACGGAGATTTAATGTACATAGCAAGAATTTTGTATATTTGTAAAATAGATAGGGCATTTTATTATAAACAATAAAGTTATTTATATATATTTTAATCACTACACAGAAAACGATTTCCTTTCTCCCATCATAGATTACCATTCTGTCCAAAGTTCAGCTCGCCCAGGATCGACGAAAATGAATACATCGTTAAACGGTACGTACTATAGCTAATTGTTAATGACTAAATGTTAAACAGCTTACGATTAAAAAAATATAATGGCATTATGAGAGTTGTGTTTTGGCAATCTGTTCCAAATATCCACAAACCAATTACCCAGAAAGCCAATCGCACGCCCATGCCCATTATATTAACTTGATTGAGAAATATCGTGGCAACAAGTGCGTGTATTACAAATTGCCAAATGAAATTCGAATCACGCGACGTCAACACCATTCTCTGGATGTTTTTCACGTCCTTCACCCGCCTCCATCCTCCTAGCTATTAACGCGATTTCTGCACCACGAAAAATAATTATTCTCTGATGCGTGTGACGTCGTGATTTGGAAACAATTATCGAGTCAAAACGGAACGCGTCCACTCCATAGAAATTTCTAGCTGGAAATATTGGAAAGCAAGATTGACAAACGAGGGTTGAAAGTTGAAACGCACGTTATCCTCGGCGAAGAAACATTTATTTTATACTAGCTTTTGCCCGCGGTTTCGCACGCGTGGATTTTATTTTAAAATTTGACTAATTTTTAAGCTACTGAAACCGATGGAACTGGGCTTTTATATTAATGCTAATTTGTTAAAACAAACTTTGCAAAAATTATTTTTATCTCTGCAACTTCTTGGTACTATCTCATTTTGAATACGCAAGCGTCATATGGACCCCCTATCAAACTAAGTATGTATATTGCGATGATCGAACGAATAGAACACAAATTCCTGCGTTTTATTTCGCGTATCATGTCAAATGAGCATATTTGTTATTATTATTATTAACGTCTTTATTGCCAAAATTACAAGTTACATACGAAACGACAACATACAGGGTGTAACAAAAATGTTGCACGTCCTTGAAAGATGCAATTTCTGAGATGAATTGAAACAACTTTTTCCTTAGCAAAAATGTTCGTTATGGCTTTGTTAACGAGTTATCAACGAAAGACACCGACCAATTACAGCGCACGCATACCGAAAGAATAGCCGTGAACGCTACGTGTAGCTTGGGCCAGCCACTGAACGACCATTCGTTCCCTATACGCGCTCTCTGATTGGTCGGTGTTTTTCGTTAATAATTCGTTAACAAAGCCATAACGAACATTATTGCTAAGGAAAAAGTTGTTCAAAATCACCTCAGGAATTACCCTTTTAATAGACGTGCAACATTTTTGTTACACCCTGTATACAGAAAACGGTAAAGGCAAGGTTCAGTCATACGCAGGGGTTCCATTAGAAAATAGCGCGGCGCGTACGTCCCTGAAAACCACCTGAAAAGATCGATTTTTACGAACAGACTCGTCCTAGAATACAAAGCGCAGATTGATAGAGCGAAAAATCGACCTTTTCAAGTGATTTTCAGGACCGCGCGCGCTGCGTCTTTTTCTAATGGGACCCCGGCTATATGACCCAACTACATATTTGACCGTGACTATGACCATGTCCTTCCCAGTCTGAAGATATCAACACTCGAGAAAAGGTTTGCCGGTTTATAATAGTTTTCCTTTCCAAGATCCTCAACAACTTTATCGATAACCCTCCTCTGCTTCAATTAATTAATTGCAACGCGTGTCCGCGTTCCATGCGCAACCCTACTGCCTTCCGTATTGACTTTCTCAGAACCGATTTAAAATTCTGTGACTCTATTACCAGAGCCTGCACCTGTGCCAATCATATTTCTAATGTTGTAGAGTTTTATTCGGGCTCCGTAAATTCATTTAAAAATCTATCAAATCCTTAGATTTATAAGTTGCCATTCTTACCGTGCTTTTTATAATGCAATGACTAGACAGCGGATCTTTATGCAAAATAAAATTTTTACAAGCACAAATAAAGAATATGAATTTGAAAATAAATGTGTTTAATATTCAAATTATTCAAACTTGAATAGTATTGTTCATTTTTTGTATATTTTGGCATATGATAAGAGTCGGGTAAATTTTTGGCATACTTAACATTGTCATAAATGCATAAAATCCGCTGTGTAGTAATAACTAAATAAATGTTGAATCTGAACAAATCCGACCGCAATAATAATACAGCGACACCCTCGGAATCGCCAAAAAAGCCCCATTTTCGAGTCTCTTTTCCCACGATAAACAGAATCCCGTGTATTCGGCGGAGAGTCGGCTCTGGGGTTGAATGGTTCGCACTAGGGGCGGTTTCTTGAAATATAGGTTAATATATCTCGGGAAGTCAGGGTTGAATCACAGTCCCGGTATCACGGGGGGCTATCTTTTATGGCGCAGCGGCGCGCGCGCGAGCGAGCCCCGTGCGCGCGCTTGCCACACGTCATAAAGGGGAGTTCTTAGAACAGTAATTACACGGGGCTTTGCTGAAAGCTGCTTGCACATCCGTAAAGGCAGCCGCCGTCGCTCCCGGCCCTACCCCCGCGCCACTACTTTTATAATTATTCCCGTGGACTCGCGCGACTCACGGAAAATTACGAGAAGTCGCCGACGCGAGTGCATCACTGCCCGTAATAACGGGTCCCGTCGGGAAACCTTGTTACGCTTAATTCTTTGGTCCCCAACCTCCGGTCACCGACGACGGCCCTTCAGCCTTCTAACGTCCTAACGATCGAGTTATATTTATAATTGCGCAATTCTCCTCCCCCCCCCCCGGGGCGCAGGACGGAAGTGCGCCGCTCGAAGCAATTAGCCCGTCCCTTGTTCGACCGAACATTTTTATTTAGCCGAGTGTTCGATATTTCGCGCCCGCGCCGCGAATCCTGCCGATCCAAATACCTCCATTGCCGTGGGACACCAAGTGTGGGTTAGGTCTGGGTTAAGCTGCGTCTACACTATGTAACAAAACAGTGTTATATAATAAATTATTTTATAACTTTGTTATATAACATATTTTTATAACTTGTTACAAAATTATGTATTTAATACTGTTATTTCAAGTGTCTAACAAGTTATATAACATTTCTCACATCAATGATTTCTAACGTGGAGGATGTTTAGATAGCACAACAAGATTCGATGTTAAAAAATAAATTAATTCTTTTTCTTTAAACAACTTTTGGAGCGGTTTTAATAAATCCATTGGCATTTACTACAGGATCGCCGAGGACAAACTTTCAAAGTCATAAAATTTCTGACACATAACTGTTATATAACATTCAGAATGTAACATGTTAGATAACATTTTTCTTTTTCGTTTTCGAACAAGTTTTATAACTTGTTGTGACATAGTTTTATAACACCAATAGATGGACGGTTTATACTCCGAGCCAATTCAACAGGGCCGTTCAAGGCCCCCATTGTGTCACTTTTCAGAAGGATACGATCCTACGAAGGTTTCTGTATCCCTGTGAAGTATTATTATTATGTATGTGTTTAGAAGTCTTCGTGTTCATAGAAGATACTGTGGTGTCGTGGAAATTTCGCTATTAGAAAACTAGAATACGAAAATCTGACCTTGAACGGCCTATTGAGTTGAACTGAAGTTGATTCCGAACTTTGCATTAAGGTTTTGCTTAAAAATATTTATTTTATGAAAAAAAATCAAGTGCCTTGTACATAAGAAAGTGTAAATTTAAAGAAAAGATTAATTTTATATGAAGAAATTCAGTTATTGAACTGTAAAATGAGGGAAAATTGTACGTATAGCCTATATCACCAGTAGATGGACGGTAGATTTAGTAAATAGGCAGCGTACAACCAGTATATGGACATTTGAATACTACTGTGTACTCATACAATTTATTTATTGTTTTTATTTTATTTAATTATAACAAAGAATATAATTCAAGGAAGAATGAGACGTTATACATATGTATAACCCTTTTTATTGGCAATTTAAATCTATTTCTTCTAATATTATTCTCTTAGAAACTGTATTTAGAGTGCTCAATTTTCTTTTCAAGTTTTTTCGGTTTGTTTCTTGTTTAATCTCTATTCTCCTTCCTTAACTGTAAATTTTTTTTCCAGCATTCCTTTTTTTTACTTTTGTGTATTCTTCTCAGATCTTTGCTTTTTCTTCTTTTTTTCTTTCTCTTTATATTTTTTTTTGTTGTTGTTTCCGTACCTTATTTTCTTCACTTTTAATCTTTCGTTGCGAAATTCTTTCTTTTGTTTCTAATTCTTTTTTTGCTTTCTTTTCTGTAACTTTTTTATAATATTCTCTTTCTTTTTTTTTTATATATTTTTAACTGGTCCACTTGATGGCCAAAGTAAATGTTTCTCCTAAACGTTAAAAGAACGAGGCATAGTTATTGTAGATTCCTTTATTATAATGTGTACCTACCTAAACGACTAAGAAGGAAAGTGTATAATAAACAACACGTACTAACTTTTTCAAAAATGTATACATTTTAAAAAAATCAGTGTGACAAAGTTTAACATTGTCCTGTCCATCTACTGGATTTAGTTATTTTTCTAAGTTTCATCATTTTATTTATTTTTATTCATACGTCTGTTTATAAATTTTGAATGTTTTTGACGCAATTATACATATATAACAAACCTCTTAAAAATATGTCCAAACACGCTGTTCCGTTAAATCAAAGCACGAGTACGGTGAGTAGTCTCTAATAAGGAACGACTGACTATCACATAAATTACGAAATTATTTTCTCGCTTATAAAAATAGTTTTTAATAAAAATGTTGGTTTAATATAATAAAAAAAATGTTTCTTCTACAATATAAAAAAACAATAATATAAATAAAACGTCTAGTTTTTTTATAATTATCGATTAATCTACGATTCGTCCATCTACTGGCGTGCTTACCCTAATTAGCCTCTTTTCAAATCCCCGTTGCCTCGGAGGCGGCTTATTCATAGGCGGTCATTTCGGCTACGAAAGCGCGTTAATCGAATAGCTTCGTAGCGAAAGAGCGTCAAAGGCGAAACTTTTTTTAAAACGTGGAGCGAAGGAAGAAAAAGGTGGGCTCAAAGGAAGCGGCGTGGCAGCGTTTCGTTCGAGACCGAAAATCCGCGTGCGGATCGCAACAAGGAAATAATTTGTTCCCTTCGGCACTCGTCTTGGTTGCCATTTGTGTCGCCCGATGGAACACGCTGCTCCTGACAGCACTTCACTCGCCCCTGCGCCCGCTTTGTCCGCCTCTAGGCCTCGACAATGAGACACGAGCCCAGATACGAATGAATCCTTTCCAGGCCCCTCGGCTACACTCCCCTCGGGCTGCAAGTGCAGATCACCCCCGGTACGCATCCGATTCCAAGATAGAATCGCCGCGAACCACCCTCCTTCTCTGCGCCATTTGCGGCGAACTCTCCGCTCCGTCAACAGAGTCAAAAGTACTCGAACTATATTGGTCATTGCCTTTTGACCGGGTCCCCCGATTTATTAGCAACGGGAAAAGCTTCTCCGCATCTCCTGATTGCTCAATTAATCTAAAATATCAGCATCGCAAGATAATCCTTTACCCGCGGACTACTTTGTGGGAGGCTAATGAGACCGTCGGCAACTCCAAATTTGGTCAATAATCTGCATTCAAGTGAATCCTCTTTCATCGTATTACGCCACGGTTTGCATCTGTACTGCACCGACATGCCACGCACCCGTCAATGCTAATATCGAAAAAAATATTCGAGTAGCCAGCGCAACGGGGCATCAAGGCCTCTCCACAAACCCTGGACCGCGTATTGGACGCCTGAATCCAAATCGTAATACCACTCGCATTATGCAAATATCGTAGGTATTCGTATTAACCGTCTTCGTTATCCGCGCGATACAACAGCGTTGCTACTCGCAGTGCCACTCGAAGCATTATACTCCTGAAAACTCGTTATTTGTGATCTCCATAGAGATTACTTAACCCGTTTCAGAATAATCCACCTCTGATGCGAATTGATACGTTTACCAAACTGATCTGGGACTCGAGAAAAAAATAATCAGCGCTGCAAACATTATTCAGAGCGAAGGAGAAAGAGTATCTCCTCAAATCTAAATAATAGAACGTGGTGCAATATTTAGGTTTGCTTCCCATATTATAATATACAGGGTGGACCACGAAGCGTGATCAGCTTAGTTTATTCTGCTGTTAGCGGTTCGATCGGAAGTTTTTTTAGGTAAAATAACATGGTTCAAGGATAGCTTTAAGATGATTGTACCAAAGCTTTTGTCAACCCTTTTTTTTCAGAGTTATTAAGGTCACCTTCACTTTTTTATAGGTAAACCTACAATTTTTTTACTAAACTTTGACTAAACAAATTTTTTTATGAAATTCATTTCTACAATTGGAATTTAAACAATTTGAAAACATCATGAAATCTTTAAATCTAGTCAATAAATTGGAAGTGACTGTTAATAACTTATTATCTGAACTTATATTGTTGAACTAAATTCTTGAAAAATGAAGAGAAAACAAAGATTTTGAGTCCAAAACTATTTATGTAAAGTGACACACCTTAAATTAAAAACACATTTGATTTAAACAGGGTGTCCCAAAACTGTGCAGCTTGCCGAAACATGCAAATACTATGTGATAAAACAAATCGAAAAGTCCTTTACCATTTTGCGATCTGAGGTTCCGTTTCCGAGATATTAGCAGTTAAACAAGCCATACGTACGCGTACACACAGTCAAGAAGCACAGGTCAGTGACCCGAGGCGCGCGCTTCGTAGCTGTGTCAGCGCGTACGTGTGACCGTCCGATCAGCTGATTGGTGTTTGCTTAATTGATAATATATCGGAAACGGAGCCTCGGATCGCAAAATGGTAAAGAACTTTTTGATTTGCATGTTTCGGCAAGCTGCATAGTTTTGGGACACCCCATATGACATTATAAAAGAGTTTTTTTCCTAATCCTAATAATCTAATTAATTGATACTAAAAGTACAAGAAAATAATAAGACACTAGGAAAAATCTGTACTTTCTATTTTCTTATAAGAAAATACTTATAAGTTTCCCTAAAAATACTATATTTTTTCCAAATTTCACAAAAATATTTCTCTCCCTAAAAATGTAGCAGCCCTGTACAAGATCTTCTGAGCACCTGTAACGCTGAAAATGGTACGATGAAACTGCCTTAGGGGACGACGAAAGCATTAAAGCAGAGTAGTCAGCGTGATTGTCTTGAAAGGCCGCGGACCCCCGGTACATTTCCATGTAATATAAGAAGACGTGTCGCGCGACAAAATTTATACGGTTATTTGTCCCACGGGTAGGTGTACGCAGCCCGAAGGCGAATGGACCGCGCGAATAGTCTATACATCTTCCCTTCGCTAGCCGTCTTCCTCGCCTTCGTATCGTCGTCAAGGCTCCGGCAGGAGCGCACAATCGCGGCCTCGCTCGTGATACAGATAACGAGCCGCTCGTTCGTTCTTATTTGCAACGAGGTGAGCGCGAATGTTGATTTATTTCGCGCCGCGACTCGCCGACCACGTTCTTCCTTCCGTCGGGACGCTCTCGAGTCTTTAAAACTGAATTAGCACGCGAGTCGACGAGGAAACATTAACCGCTGGCGTTTCGTGAAACGAGTTCCAACTCCAAGGATAGTCGAGATAAATTTTATTTTTAATTTTAGGAAGAATTCTCAGGGTTTTGCTTGCGGAATAATTTTCCAACCACGCGTATAATAGTGCGGAAATTGACTAGTTCCTTCCGAGCGACATGTTTGATGTCACGTGACAACAAGTTTTCTAGCCGGTCGACGCTCTGGACCCCACGGCATTGTTTACGTGCTCGGAGTCAGGAATTCCAAGAAGTTTTGCGAGATCGAACGTAAATAAAACATACAGAAGGTCGCAAAGGTTTCGAGTTTCGCTCGTCGATCAGTATTTCGGCGATTTTCGGACCGTTCGCATCGCGTCGCATAAGTTTGTCGAGTGGTAAGTGCGATTTGTTTTTGTGCAAGAAGTGATTGTTGTTCGGCCATTGTTGCTCTGCTAAGTTTTCGATGTCTTGACCTCTGCGACACTGAAATGCTCATCGTCGTTGGAGTCGGAGAAATTTGACCGTGGAAAGCAGGAGTCCTGTTCGGACGGTATGTAGTAGCCAGCTTAGTTTCTGTATTAATTTAGTTAATTGCGTCTGCTACCGAATCTGAAATATCGGCATAGAATACCCGCGCGAATTGGAACACATTAAAGTAGAAGCAGTAATTGAAGCTACCTATATCGAGCTATCGTTATCGAGCGAAACCTTTCAATTTATAACCTGTTAATTAGGAGAAATTCGAATCGGAGTATTTTAATATTCGTACTGGGTAATGGATTGCTCGGAGTCGGAATTTTGCAGGAGAGCAAACCGAGGGTTACTTGATTGGAAGTTAATCTAAAATGGAATGTTTAATAGTACGTTTAAAAAGTTAGGAAACGATCGGGGTCCTTTTTTTGATCCACAGAGCAACAGTGAATTAAGCGTTATCATAAAATTTTCTTGGCAATTTTCTCTTAGAGGACGCGAAAAAAATTGGCGAAGTTTGGAAAGTTCAACAGCGGCGGAGGCACCACCCTCCGAACATTCAAACTTGGCCAATTTCTTTCCCGTAGCAGGAGTGAAAATTGACTGTTAAAAGTCTGCACCGATATTTTATTCTATCTTTCTCGTCGATGAAAAAGAATTACGCGACACTCGAAGTTCTTCATCATCGCGTTGCAAATTAAATTCAGGGTGCATAAAAAACTTCACGACCACCGTGGCAAAATTTCACTTTTAACTTTCTGGTTTAGAATAATTTCCGTATTTTTTAGTATAATTAAATAGATATTTAATTAATTGTCAATTATATTTCTTTTTCTCAAATTTAAAATAAAATTATATTATTTCACACAACATATCATACAATATTTTTCTTTCTTGTAAACTCTTACATTTGATTACAATAAAAAATTAGAAAATCATTCTCGACCTGAAATTTAGTTTACAAAATGCGATTGAAAAATCATGAAAAAGCGTCATACTTATGCGATTAAAAATTTTCGGTATGTAGATTGTAACTGACCCAAATTTATCTTCGGATACCTAAACATTACAAACTTTCGGGATCTCGGCCCATCTCGACTCGACAATTTCGGTTACCCGAACTTTACGAACTTTTGAGATCCCAACAGAATATCAGGTACCCCTAATAATGTAACAACATGCATTCGAATATTTGAAAATTGATTCGCATCACGAGTGTCGCACGTTATTATAAGGCAAGGGTTCCAGCTTGAACATCAAGGTCAAAGGGTCAACAAATTTTTTCATGTTTCATAATCAAAAGGATAATATTAATTCTTGTCAATTCAACGATGTAGCAGCTGAAAATCACAAGAATGTGGAATTTTTTCTGTAGTATTTTTAGATTATTCTTTACTAATTGATGATATACAGTGACTCAAGGAAGTATTTGAACATTTAAATATAATATGTGTGTTACATGGAACTTTTCAAAATATTATTAGTACCGTAGGTTCATACAACCACCAAGATTATATAGATAAAGTAAACTATGATGGAAGCAAGAAAAAATGGTTGACCTTCTTAACCTTAGCTTCGAAGCTCAAGGTGATTTTACAAGGGGATCCAAATCTATAATTTTTATACACTTTGTACATTCATTGCAAAAGCTCTAATTATTCCACATAAACAGTATCTTCCATATTGCCACGCCTCTCTAAAGCTGTTTCCTCTAAATTCGTCCGAAGAAATAGAGACAATGATCAATCAAACAACCGCTTCACCGCGTTCTCGTCCCTCGAACGCGCAGCCAGTCAGACCACCCCGATGCAGGGATTGATTTACGCTGGTCGTTCGCGTCACGCATAATTAAACATTTTTCCTTCGATCGGCAATTTAATTACCCCCTGTACGTCGGTATACGGACACCGGTCGAGCGGCTGCACTTTTATCCGCGCGCTCGCTTCCTAATTAAACTAATTTGTCGCGCGGGGCGGTTCGTACGCGCGGCGTCTTTTCGCGAAAAACGATTCTCTGTTCGGCGTCCAATTAAAAACGCGCGAACGAAAAATGGTTATTGTCCGTGGGCCGAAGTGGCAAAAAGCTGGACAGCGGCGGCAGCAGCGAAGGGGAGGCCGCGTTTTTCTCGTGGACGATTTAATCGCAAGCGAAAGAGGAGCACGCACGCGGCAGAAGGCCGGCAGCGATCCGCGCCAAGGAACGTAATAGCGAGGCAAGGTGTGCGACTTAACGCGACTATAGCGAAACGAGCGAAAGAAGGTACAACAAGGATAATCGTCGGTCTCTCGCGCCCCGAATGCGTCTGCATACGGCATACGGTCTCGTGTACGCGCACGCAAACGGAAACGAAAGCCAGGACGACTGCCTGGAACGCGGGGATACAGGCTGACTCAGGAAATGCGAGCTTTTCTCCTTCGGTTAACTGGAGGAGGTTTATTTCATATTTTGAGATTGGAGCAAGATTTTTTTTATATTAGAATTAGAGGATGTTTAGGAGAAAAATTTGGGTGTTGTAGGGATTAGAATTTTAGTCGCTTAAAAAATTCAGACATCATTTTTACGATTTTTTCTTCTGAAAGAGAATTTATCAGATTGGTACAAAAATAATATTTAAAAATAAGTAGCTTAGCCAAAGTCGCAATGATGCGTTGGCGAAGTCTGTGCAATTGGCATCCCAAAATGCTAATTTTTGTTAAATGTGGAGATTATTTGTGGGTCCACATTTGTCCAGCCAAAATTTTTGTTTCTTTAACTCTACAAAGTTATGGCGAAAATAACAAAATTGAGACATCGGCATCCCCATGAATATTTTTCATTAAGCTCCGATGCACACGAGCGACACCAAATCTCTGCGATCATTGCCCAATTTATTTGTATTTATAAAAAACATAATATGCAGAATAGCAGCGACTTTTTCTGCTCGTGTGCATCAGGGCTAAGTGGTAATTTTATAAAAATTAGCAATTTTGGGTGCCAACTTGACAGACTTACGATGACGAGTGCCATTAAGGATGTCTCTGAGGATCGCGTGCTCTCTTGAGATTTTTAGATTATTTTGTACCGTTTCGCGGAGCATCCTGTAGGAGAAAAGGGCGTAGCTGGCGAGTGGCGAGTCGTGTAGGTATAGGTAACTAGAGGTCGTTGCCGTTCGAAGGGCACGGGCTGAAAAATGTCGAAAATAATTGAGCTGAACGGCCTCACTTCCAGTTTGTTGCACTTGCCATCCCGCCGACGGCTGCCGACAGTTGTTGCTCGCAAACCGTGCCGGCGTAAAGGCGACCGCGTTGAGGAAAAAGCGAGCGGCATAGGCGGAGAGCGGCGAGGGGGGCAAGGACGCGAGCTGGAAGTGCGTTTTGCTCTGGCCGCTCCCTCGAGCGAGAATCGGCGCACTCCTCGCGTTAAGGAGCGGTTGGCATTCCGAAAGTTTGTTACGCAGATGAAGAACCCTGAAAAATTTCAAAGTCCCAAGCGATAATAGAAAAGTTTCCGAAAGTTTCATTTTCTGCTACGTCGTGCTGAAATATTTCAAGCGGCATTCCTTCGCGAAAGAACCGAAATAATTTCCTGTACAGTTTGCGCGATGCCAAATCGCATTGGACGATAGGTTCGCGTTACGTATAACTCGTCTGCGGTTTGTTAGTCCGCTCGCGGAGAAAAATGTATGCCATCAGCGATCCTCGTAGGATCCTCGAAAGAGCTACTTGAAACTTTCTCCTCCCTCATTTTCCTTCGCTATGGAACTTTGATATTTGCCTCGGCGTTCCTCGTGGTTAGGATCGCGGAGAAGATTTGCTTCGCTTTCGCGCGATTTGTATTTGAAGAGGGCGAAAGAAGTTGTTGCCTGAAAATGAAATTCTCAAATTAGAAATCGTAATTCTCTTTGTAAGGGTACCGTGCCTGTTTTAATTATATTTTCCACGTGACTAGCGTCGGAAAGAACTTGTCCGGACTAGCATATTCGCGAGAGGGAGCTTGAAGAGGGAGATACCCTGGGGAAAAGTTGAAAAAGCAATGTTTTAAGGTTTCGCGCGAGTTTACCTCCGTTTCGCCTAGGTTTTTGGAGGGTGATGCGAGGACGGCGTTTGATCTCTGGCTCGCCCTGTCTCCGACGAGACGGCGAAGTCCTAAATTCGACCACCAAGTTTAATCCCCGACTGGCACAGGGAATCTAGAGAGCAAGTGGTACGAGTTCGTGGTCGAATTTGGGGTTTCGGTTGCCCTGAAATTTCCATCATGTCCTGTAGCATTTTCCGGACTTTCAAGTCCTTTATAAGCTCAAATTATTTCGAATAATTTACCCTCTAATTTCCGCTCCGCCGAGGCTGGAGAAATCTGACCGTACATCGAGTTTCCAAGAACTCCAAAAGGAGCTTGTAAAAGAGAGAAATCACGCCTAATGTAACATCTGCCTCGGCCACTTTATTCGTATCGCGCACGATAGAAGTCGAGCTCCGTTCTACGCTGAACCAGTTTAGCGATACGGCGCGGCGTTTGGAGGATGCTCGCGCGTTATCAGAGCGAAAAGAGGGATTGAAGAACGCAAAAAGCAGGATGAAAAGAACAGGCACGCGTCTCGAAATAAACATTTCCGCCGACGTATCTGCCGCGTCGCGCCGGGTAGTGAAAAACTCGCGAGAAGGATTTTCTTGCCGCGACTCTTTCGAATCTCTCGACAGCCCCGCATATTAAGACCCTTGCGAGCGCAGTCGCCTATTCACTGCGAATACACGCCACTCGAATTTCTAGCGCGCGCGCGTCTTTCCACGGACTTTTCGCCGTTATCTCTACCGCCCTTGTCACGCAACCCTACCGCGAAACCGCCCTCCTTCATTCTATCAGGTTGCTATATGCGGGATTGCAGTTTTGCATGGTGGAGTTCGAATGCCGCGTATTTCCCGACTCTTTTCGCGAAAAAAAGGAACCACCATGGCATGCATAATCAGAGATCCACTATGCGCCAACTTGATATACCCTCGCGAAAGCGAAAGCGCAATAATAATTTGGCGCGGGAAAAGTTTGCGAAAAATAGTGGCGTTATCAAGGAAAAGCGTCGGTCGAACGACGAAAGTTCGTCAATTTGTCGGGGAACTGAACTGCCGGTGGATTTTCAAGAGTCCAGAAGTGCTCTTAAAACCGTTCTACATTTTCACGGTATTATGTTCTCCGGGCTCGTTTCAGTGGCGTAGACGTGGTCGAACTATGCCCCGAATGTCTTGGTTGGAATACTTGGGATCCCTGCCTGGCAATTTCCAGTTATCTTGAGCGTTTTCCTCCGCTGAGCGCGTCGCTATCGCGGAGATTCCCGAATACTTCCGGTGCAGGAAGGAAAGAACCCGCGCTTCGGTCGCGTGTTCTACTTTTGGAAATCGAATGAGCGACTCGATGATGGATTACGGAAATTGCGAGCTGCTCTAAATAGGGAGTCGGCATTACGAGATATTTGCGAGCACGATTAATTATCGAGGAAATAGATCGATCAATTATTAAAGTACTTACCGCTGGGTTCGCCGTATCCAATTTTTATTACATAAATCTTAATTTGCTCGATGAGTTGATTCTCTCGGAATTGTTAATGGTATATTTCGGCAATCTTGATCGAAAATTCTGTCATTCACAACTGTATTAAAGTATGCATAGTTCCGGATTAAATAATAGCTTCGAATCCGTCGTGTTTTCGCGTTTACTTGAGAAATCTCTGAGCCATGAAAATCTTCAGACGTTAAGAACGTCGCCGTTCGATCCTTCGTATCGACGCAACGGAAAAAAAAGCGAAGAAAACGTGTAATCGATAACTCGATTCAACGAGGATCCGCGACGTTCTATGCAAACGTTCTGCCGCATAGCATCGACGGGCAGTAAGGCTGTCGAGCAAACCAGTCACCGCGTAACGCGTCTTCGATTCGCGACGCATTTACTCGTCGTTTATTCGCCGCACGCGAACGCCCCTGAAGAATGTTTTACGGCTGATCCTCGAGAACGTTGAACGGTGCACTCGTTCGCGATATAAACGGTTCAGGACGGGCGAGATTCCATCATTCTTTACGCGGCTCTGAATATCTTTAGCGTAATCCTCGGATGACGAAGATGTTCCGCCGTTGAACGCTTCCGGTGCGTTCCATTTAATTCAAAGGCCACTTTGGTCCCGCCGATAAAACACGTCACTCGTATCCGCGGCAACTGGCGAGAATATAAAAATTTCGCTCGCAAAGACCGAGGATATTCGATATCGTCGCTTCAGAGACTGCCGGCGGAGTTAGTTTCGTCGGATACTGGTTGCCGTATGCGGCGGAATCGTCCTGGACGTACACGGAAATCCTCGTGGAATACATTTACCCGTGTTTCGTGGAAACGTCGTCTCCGAGGCTCCGGGAAAACTCCGCCGCGTCTAGACGCACGGGAATCGACGATCTCCTACTAGAAACGTCGTCGAAAGTATTCGAAGATTGCTGTTTCTCTCTTACGAAAAGCTATCTTACAAAGAGTCGGTGTAGCTTAACCGATCCTCAATTCTAATCGCATTTATTTTTATTTTTTTTTTGATTATTATATATTGAACGGGTATTCAGACTCTTTAGTGTGCAGTACAAATATAACAAATATATAAGAAATACAAGGTAATATAAGATACAATATACTTAAAGATTAAGGTATTTATATTTTGGATTTTGGATATTAAAAGTTGGTTAATATGCTGCTTGAACAAACTATGAGAGCCGAAAAGATCTAAAACTTCGCAGTACTTATTAACGTTGATGATAATTCGATTAATACAGTTGAAATGACCAAACAAAGTGCGGTGTGTTTCTTTTCAGAGAAGCGGACGACATCTTAAGCCAGAACGTACAGGGACGCACTTTTGCTGTTTTTGCTTCACTGAGCCGAAACTACCATGATAGGCCAAACGGTTTTTTTAAAATTAAGCCAAAGAGTGACTTGGTCAGACTGCGTATCTTTACCCCCACATGTGGGTAAAAATAAAGCAGAAATACGCAAGCTAAAGATGACAAAAATAATAGAAATTAGGAACTTCAAATTTAGGAAACTATCATAAAATTATAATTTTTCATAGATTCAACAAAACGAAATTATGCTCAAGCCTTTATTAGAGCAGATATGTTTTTACTGCAAATATTATTAAGAGTCCAAAAACAAGTAGACAGTAACCTAAATACCAGTGCGTACTATTACCCCCGTCCTTTTACCCCATTTGACCGGTAACCAAAACATTTAGTTCGAATTCCAATAAAGTTAGGTTAAAATGTTAGTCTGGAAAAAATCGTTTAATAACTACATAAAATCAACAAGAACAACTTACCTCTAAAAATACATAAATAATACGTCCACAAACTTTTCCCTGGTACGAAAAATATCGAAATAACACGACAATTTTAAATTTTTATTTTTAATTGAGAAAGCGCGACTCACACCGCTCAACAGGCGTTGACCCAAAATGGCGGCCCACGCGCACTCAATCCTGACGAGCCAGCGTCCCCGTCCTCTCACCCCCCCCCCCCCCCCAGAGAAAACGACACTGCGTACTTTTACCCGCTGCGTCCTTTTATCCCGAATGACTCTACACACAATATTTTCTCTATATAGGCTCGAAAAAAACCGTACGATACGCGCTCGCATTTTATGCCCAGCAGTAGCGGCATCCGTCTTTGAAGCAGCGTTTTTTTCGCGCCTTGTTGCTTTCTACGTTCGGCACATTACAAAGAAAGTAGTACCCTACGATATAGGCTCGTCTGCGGTCTCGAGGAGAAAATACTGTAGTTTGAAGGTAGCAAGTATTTCTGGACAATTTGCTGTGCCATTAATATCTTTCCAACGACATCATTTATTCGTCCATCGAGCGTGTCCCGGATCAATCTTTTAATCCACCTTTGTGTAAGCCAAGCCCGATCCCAGGACCCAAGGAAGCTAACCCTTATCGCGTGGTAATGCGATCGTCGAGTGAACAGAGAGAGGAAAGTAATTGCAGGCGAAACACGAGCCGGGCTGAGCAGCAGCGTCCACTTTTGTGGCATTCAGGGAACGTCGACCGTTTCGCGGTTACGAGAAAAATGCACGGGCAAGGATGAGAAATACCTGATACGAGGGGGGAAAAGCTAGCTTATGTCTCGCGGTGTATCGGTATCTTTTTCGCCGGAGATTCAGTTAGCTCCGTCCCGTCGACATAAAGCACGCGAAATGTTATGCGCGCATTCTCCTCTTGCATCTGCGGGCTGCTGAAGACGTTCCACGGCAATTCAGCGCTATCAGTACCGTCTGACTCGCGGATGCGCGTCCTCCTTCTCGTCGTCGTCGCGATGTATCCTCGCTACATTCCCCTCGGCGTTTCACGAATCGATAAAATTTAATTCGTCCGCGACCCGCGCGCGCCTCTCCGCGGGAACGCTTTGTTGCGTCGCGGAAAACGGTCCCGTTTAATCGCCACACGGATTTATCGCGGGGAGTTCCTGGCGAAATCATGCCGGTAATGCGCGCCGAAAGGAATAACCTTTCGCGAACGAACCGATTGCACAGGGGAGTGAATTTATTCGTTGGCCGTTTCACGCGCCCGGAAATATGCTCCAGTTTCCGCGAGTTCCGTTCTCTGGAAGTTACTTCGCCGGGATTATGGGTATTGGGTGGAGGCTTGACGAGTTCGCTGTCTCTGACGAACGCGCGAACACAGGACGATAGTTTCGCGACGCACGAAGAACGATACACAGGGTGTTTCTAAGTGCTGGATCCGCCGCGCCGTGTCGTTTTATTTTATCGCATCAACAGGCGATCGTTTGCGCCGAGTTCGCTCGAACTTGCCACGAATTATTTGGCCCTAAATTCTTCCCGTGCCAATAATTTCGTTCTGAAAAAGAAACGATATCTGGGAGCAGATTTGTTTTCGACATTGCGCCCAGATTAATGTTGTGGTTATCGGTAAAACGTCAGGTTCGAGGCACAGTGGCAAGACACAACGTAGCTCGATACGCGGTACTGATAAAACCGCCAGCGGATGATAACGAATTATATTACCATCGAAATCGCCTTGTTACCCGATATTTCGAGCAACTGCGGAATTGACGCTGTATAAATTCTCGGCAGTGTTACATTATACACGGTGTCCGAAAGGTCCATCATTTAAAAAACTGGTATCGCTAATCGTCATTGATCTAATCTTCGTACGCGGCGCTCACTTTATTGCTTTTTCATGAAACTTTTTGCATGTCAATGCTTCCAATATCACGTTTTTCGTATTCCGGAGCCAGACAACGTAGGAGACAGGTTTCAGCGTTTCAATTCGGGACACCCTGTACGGAGTGTAATTAAATTTTATCGATACTGTGAATTATGTTGTAATCGTTTTCCGATATTCGACCGTCAGCCCAATAACGCAACGCCCGGATTCTCTCTCTAATATTGCGCTAATCTCCCAGTGATACGAATGCGATGATCGATAATAATTAAACGCGCGTTAGAAATTCAGTAGAGGCCACGAATTCCTCAGTTTCTTGTCCCGCCAAGCTCACTTCGAATTATTACGAAACCTACGCGAATCGTCGAATTTTATTCGTTCCCATCGTGTACCCGAGAACAGCTTCTTCGTTAATTCCTGATCTCCATTTTAAATCGAGTTCCGCGGCGTAATCTTCTTCCTCCGGAACGACCGAAATCGCGAGACAAATCGCTCGGTCGATCCCTCGCCGTGCGAAAGTGTCGCAACTTTAGGCGTGGTTCTCCACGACCAGCGTCGTTCACACGAACGCGGCTCGAGGTTCGTTTGTGTTCGCGTTCTGAACTGGTTTCGCGATCGGCGTCGTGATTGTGCAGGCTCGCGCTCGGCCCGAAGAACAATATTCTTATGCAACGAAGGATCGTGCGCGACAAAGCGACGTCTCGAGCGAAGGAGAGCAGAAGCAGCTCTGGTGCAGCTCGGTGCTCTCGAAGGAGCCAGAGAACGCGGAAAATGGAGGCACGTTACGCGATCCATCTTCCGCGTTCAAGTTTATCTTGAGAATTTCATTTCTACGTCTACGTGGCGTTCACCGCTGGGACGACATCGGTTTCCCTCAGACCGTTCCCTCTCTAATTTTCTCCGAGATCCTTCGGAGAATTCGGCGGCAAAAATTGCGCGAGAAATTGGGGGAGTGACCGGCCTCGCCTTCGCGACGAAGTTCCCTTGACCGGAAGTGTTTCGTTGCTTCTCGGCTCGAATTCCTCCGCTCGCATTCGGTCCGCTGGTTGCGGTGAAAGGCGAAAACTGAATGGGGAGTCTCTTGGAAAGCGGGAGTCGCGAATTAACGTGAACTAAATTTGCGACGAATTACCGGCTGGATGAGCTTTTTCGGAACGTGGTTTCTGGAGCAAGGAGATGGCGGCGGAGTTGCGTCCCGGCTGCCTCCAGCGAAACCACAAATTTTATATGCACTTTGAATCAGTTAGAAGACGCTTGATTGAAGAAGCACGGTATAACGATTAAGCAAGAAGTTAGCGAGTAAATTCGTGGTGCTACGATGGTTCGGTTGGGACGCAGTTAATAAGAAAAACGGAGACAATCGCGGCACGTGTTCGAGGACGGATCGCGCGGTGGAAGCGAGGCACGCGCGCGGAGCTATCGCGGCCGGATGTCAGGATGTCAGGGAGAGGTTCCCTCAGAATTTAATGTTCCACGTGTTCGTAACGATCCGAATGTCTGCTCGTATGTCCTGTCCCGGAATTTAATACAGTAACGTACCTGTAATTTAGATCTGGTCCGGCCACGGCTAATGCGTTACACCGCAACGCTCGCTCGCGCCTGGAATTTCGCGAGCAAATTATATCGGCGGGCCGCATTAATGCCCCCCCTCCGGCCCCCGCGCCCGCGTATCAACGTTCATTTTCTGCTCCGCGGATTCACTTTAACCGAGGGCCGGGATCGCCGAAAAATGCCTGAAAACGTTTGGTGGGTCTGCGGTCTCCACAAATCTTTCAACCCTGGAAATGATGTCGGTCGTGCGTCGCGCTGGGAGAATTCCTGAAACGTAACGACGCGTTTACGCGATTCATGACGCGGGGTGGCGTTCAATGGCTTCCAAACGGTAGTTTCCGCGCGCGCGGACTCGAAACCATCGCAAATGTTGGGCGGGTTGTATCCGGTTACAGTCGAACCTCGGCCAGACGCAAGCTTTGTACTCGCAAAAACTTGGACCCAAAGGGACTTTTCAACCCTCGCCATTCATCTACCGTCGCGTGTTTCTCTTGCCGCGCTGGATTCGAGTTAATTTCCACCGCAGCTCGAAACATTTCCCCTCGGTAGGGAGCGCGTCGGGATCCAGGCGACAAGAAAGTGGATCGATTCGGAGTGTAGCAGATGCTCGAAATTCGGTTCCCCCGATTTCACGGGCGACCCGCCTCCTTCGCCGAGATTACCCTGCGTTACCCACGACGTGTCGGAGGATCGTAGTTACGGGGCCCTGAGGACGGCGCGCTTAACGAGAGCCACGGCATACGCGAACATTTCGCCAGCGTCAGGGAGAGGTAATATTTTTTTTTATAGCGTCCTAGAGTCAGTTTTTACGCGTGTCGTGCGAGAGGACCCGGGGGTGGAATCGTTTCCCTTGCGATCGTAATCAACGTCGAAACTGTAACGATTATTTACAGAGAATCCCGGGGATAGGCGAAAGTGATTGCGGGGGCGTGGTTAGACCTCGAACAATCTTAGACCGGAATTATCCAGGGAGCTAATATCCTCGGGTAAGGGCAACGAAGCTATAAATTCGGCAGCTCGTTTGCCCGATTTCGAGGCGCCTGTTGTTCGCCGCGGTAGGATTTATCATGCTGTTAACGCCTGTCGATGCCTGTAATTATGCTCCTGCCGGTAGCTCGCAAAGCGCCACCATCTTAGCGCCGCTTACCTAACCGAGACCTAACCGAGACCTAGCTCAGAATCTTTGGAAATGCTTACCTCTGGAACCGATAGGGAAGATTGTTTCTCAGAGTCTCTAAATTCTCAACCCTCGAACTTGAGACGAAATTCATTTTCCGGATCTTCTTCTCCGCGTCTCTCCGGCGATTTTTCATTATCCGAGTCCTGCTTGTTTATTTCGCTATCGGCGACGATAGCATATCCTGAGCGGCAGCGTCTTGTCGTCGAGACGACGAGAATAGAGGGAAACGGTGTTCGTTAAAAGTTTGCCGCGGAGAGGAATTTAATTTACCGTTTAGCTCTCTGACTGCTCCCCGCCGTTAGACGAAAACAACGCGAGCAATCGGCCGTTTCTCTTCCTCCTTCCGTCGATAATTGTCAGAGATCGCGCGACGGCAGGGCCTATGAACAGTGAACTGATTGTACCATTGGTCGTGATGGGTGGCCAGGACCCCGGCGAACGGTTCGCGTTTGCCCAGAATATACAAGGGCGATAGCGGTCGGTGAAACTCGGCAGATGCACAGACTGACGGCCAGGGGGATTGACCAGAGATATAATTGACATGGTCAAACGGTGTGTTCTCCCCAGACACGTGAAATGTGATAGAAGACGCGGACTGTATGCTATGACGAATTTCGGAGCCGCATTGCCATCCCTGCCTGTCTCGTGTTCCACGTCCACTAACAACGTTGTTGCCTGATAGACCGAGATGATGAGCAATTACACCGAAATCTATTGAAGCCAGATATTCGTTTTCTTATCGACGAACTCTGCTACTCCGCCGACTTCACCGTGGAAAAGTTTCTCCACGCTTTGTGCACTCGATCAAACTCTCCCGACGCTTTTAAATAATTTAAAACCGCGCTCCCTTCGCTCGTGAAAAAAAGTACTTCGATGCCACTTGTAAAGTGGCAAAGTGAAAAATGGAGCGACTCCTATTGGAACAATTATATTCCTGGTTGGCAAAGTTCGCATGCATCCACGGGGATCGCATATTAGCGGCGGAGCCACGTTGTCGAAGTTGGAAGGCGCCGGCGTAGTATATAAAACGTTTCCTTCCCATCGGGGAACGGTCGATTTAACCCTCGGCCCGGTTCCGGCCACGCGGAGTTTGCGATCTGGACGTGACAGATCAGGCAAAGTTCGTGAAACCGCAGGCAACGCGAGAATCGAACTTTACCACGGTACGCGACCTAACGTCGGGCTGATGGTGTGTCCGCATGCATGCCCCTCGCGACGCGAATTCGAGAACCCACGTAGTTTCGAACGATTCGCCGCCCCCGCGCCGCGCCAGCTTACGACGCGAAGGGGAAAGGTTTCCGCCGATAACAATGGAGACGTTTCTAGAAACTTGAGGTCGAATCGCTTTTTGAGAAGCCAGACGGTTCTCGAACCTCGATTACCGTCCAGATATTTTTCAACTTTTCAAGGTCTTGGGGAAACTTTAATTTTTTAAGAAATCAGGTTCTATGGAATATTCTTCGGTATTATTTTCTAAGAGCCACGTAGTATCCGTTGGGTTGTTTCACTTAATCACTATTTATTAACAATGTTAATCTACATGTAAGAGTTGGAACAGTACAAACTTTGGATTGGGTTACAACGCGTGTTCCTTCGTTAGCGGTGATCTGTCGTAGCGTCGCGTCGCGTCCCGGATGGCGACGCAGCTGTTAAGAACAGGCGCACAGTGGTCTGGATCGAGAAATTTATTCATTTATTTATTTATTTATTTATTTAGAAAAAGTACGGGCATATACTTGCGCATTTTACAAAACAAAGAAAACAAGCTAAAGAGTGACAGAAAATAAGAAACTAATAATTAGGGTAGACGCAAAACATAAAATTCCAAGTTTCGAAATTATTCACTTAATAGTTTTGCAAAAAGAAAATTCCAAAAATCAATTTAATTATATACTTTTAAACTCATAAGCTGTTTATGTGGTAGTTTTCATTGTTAAATTATTAACTTCACTGTTTTAGGATCTAGTTTTTTGTTTTTTTCGCAGTATTTAATCCTTATTGAAGAAATATAAAAATCATTTACAAAGACATTTAGAAAATGGTAAAATCATATTAAATCTTAATATGCAAAAGTAGATTTTTTATGAAAATGTCGCTGAAATTCTCGATCCGAACCACTGTGAAGGAAGAAACACCATTTCCCAACAGTATCATATTATTCTCAAAGTACTGTTGTTTTCTTTCCCACATCTTTTCGAAAAGGATCTTACTTCGCGGCGAAAGGTGATTACGCGGTGGAAATCCGAGTAACGCCGTAACAAGAAGCTAAATGAAAGCACCCACGGCGAAGGTTTCAATGACTTAATACATAATAATGAGTGCAAATATCGACTTAAAGTGGCTTGGAGAAAAATAACTCGGTTTGCTCTTTGAACGATGCAAACGTGTCCCCTCCGAGATGAAAGAGTCTTACCTCTTGAAGTCCGGAATAATGTGAACTCGTGCGTTACTCGAAGAGTTATAATATCGAGGCAGCGTGCATACAAGAGCGAATATATCGCGATCGATTCAACTTTATTCCTGGCTGTTCCTCCCAGGAATCGCCGGGGTGCGGGTGTTGATGAAGGTGATATTTCAGTACTTAGCGAGGGAATCGGATTAGAGGATTGATAAACTTCTTCCATTGTTTCGACGTGGAGCGTCGATGGTGAAAAAGTGTCGCCTATTTATCAACACCCTCCTGCTATAATAACGCGTGGGGCTCACCTCGCAACACTCGAAAACCATCTACTTCTCCGGGTTCAACGATCTTCCAGCGCGGCTTGATTGCTGGCTTTTCCTAGCTTCCGCTCGGAAAGAAAAGATACGCTCCCTGAAGCGAGGCGAACTATAATAAGACAGACTTTCTCCGCCGTTTGAATGGAGTTTCATAAATTCGTTTCTTGGGCACAGAAGACTCTTTCGCCCAGCGACGTCATTCGCGAAAGGATCTCGAATGCGATATTGAGGGGGGAAAAAAAAGATTATGCGCCCGCGTTTGTTCTGAATTGAGCTCGGCGCAATCGCGGCCGAGGAAAGAGGCGTCTCCATTGACGGGAACCTCCATTTCCCGCGGAAGCTTCTCCTCGACTGTAGAGAGCAGCGCGAAACAAATCTTCCGGCGTAACGAAGACGCGTTCAAATAAAGGAACCCCGCGCCGCGGAGTCGACGGCCCTCGAACTTCATGGCGAACCTCGCGCGCGACTACGCCGTAATTAAAAATACCCGCGGATCCGAGCCGGAGGACGAGTGTTTTCCGCGCGTTCCGTGGAAGCTTTCCTTGTCGGTTGTTTTCGTTCGTCTGAAAAGAATAACGTCGCGTCGAACGAAATTACTCGGCCGCTTAAAGCCGGAGTCCCATTAGAAGAAGGCGCAGCACACGATGCTGAGGTCCAGCTTGAAAAAGTCAATTTGTTACGAACAGACTCATCCTGAAGTATCGAGCGCGCCTTGACAGAGCACTTTGAGTACTTCAGGACCAGCCTGCTTGTAAAACTCGACATTTTCAGGTGGTTTTCAGGAAAAGCTAAACATTAACTTAAGGGGTCATGTCTAGTCCGGAGGCCGAAAAAAACGCGTTTCTTAGGAATTTTTTTTTCTAAAAATATAACATTTACAGAAAAAACAATTCTTGTATTTGAAGACGCATGTCTGTACGAACTTTTTGTAATTTTTGTAACAAAAAATATATAAAAATAACAATAGTATAGTAATTTTACTAGAGATCCTCTTAATGCGCGGTGACCACTCTTGCTCAAACTGAGGTCATCTAAAATAAAAAAACGAAAAAGATTTATTTTGTGAATGAAATTATCTAGTCCTTGAACGAAGGATTTCTTTTTGCGATACATAGTTTTTTTTTTTATTAATAAAAAATGAGTGACATGTTCATCGTAAATCGTAACATTCACTTCAAACGCACGCCATTTTGTTCCAAATGAATATTTCGAAAAACCCTGCGTTCAAGGGCTAGATAATTTCATACACAAAATAAATCTTTTTCGTTTTTTGATTTTAGATGACCCCAGTGTGAACAAGAGTGGTCTCCGCGCATTAAGAGGATCTTTAGTAAAATTACTGTACTATTGTTATTTTTACATATTTATTGTTACAAAAATTACAAAAAGTTCGTAAAGACATGCGCCTTCAAATACACGAACTGTTTTTTTTCTGTAAATGTTATACTTTTAGAAAAAAAAAAAATTCCTAAGAAACACGTTTTTTGCGCCCTCCTGACTATTTAGACATGATCCCTTAAAACATGATTGATTATATCAACATCGATAAATCAGGAAAATATTTCGATAATCAATCACAAACGTACTTTTAATTATGACCTAAGAAGACGGCGTTTTAAAATCACCAACTTTGAAGTCTCATATTTCTAAGAGGATTGCATATTAATAATTGATTTCGATAGAAACGTATGCTATGATAGTTCATGAATGAAATACACTGCATGAATTTTTTAAATTAGCAAAATTTCTTTTACTTTTGGCCAGCTTTTCGGCGAAGTCCGCCACTCTGCGCCTTAATAGGACCCTAGCATAAGACTACAGTTGTACTGGATGCGTATTCAGCTAGCTATATTATAATCGTCCGTATACGTTCGAATTTGGTTGTTCGAACGTGGTGCTTATATTGGCTGCATGTTCTAACGACCAGTTCGTAGTTTCGTGACACATCGTACAAAATGGAGACAGATTGGGCAGATTATTATTTGTTGGACAATCCTCTATTAAGGATTTTAATGGCTATCGATAGATCAGAACGGGAGAATGAAATATTTTCCACGTGACATGAAAATGGAGAATGTCATATATTATTATAAGATTTGGTTAATCAGGCACATCAATTTTACGAATATTTCAGAATGAATTCTGAAACATTTTTGTTTAAAGAGTCTAATTTTCAGACCTGCATTTCTCCACGAGAAAAACTGACTGTTACGTTAAGGTAAAAGTAAAAAGTATTTTATTGTAACCAGACTGCAGATGTTTATACAAATTCACATTTTGATGGACATAGAAGAACAAGTGAAACTTGAATGAAAGTGTGTTTTGTCTTCTAAATATTTTTATTTTATTTTTTATTTAACGAATTTATTCCGTTGATGAAATAAATAAATATTATTATAATTCTGATTCTAAAAATATGAAAACACAATGCTTATGAGCTTCTCGTTGTCCATTTTAAACATTGTTTTAGTTCAAAAATTCTTCAACAAATCTGACTTTAATCGCAACAAGTTGCACGAGAAATCGAACTCATTTGAACGACCTGCGTCTACGGACAAAATCATACGACATTGGACGACTGATACTCATACGGTATAACCGGTTCTATTGTTTTACCAGTGTTTGATTCGTTCTGTTCAGTCCGAATCATTGAGCTATATTACTACTGGAGAGCGAACGGCCAAAGGAAAGAAAAGGTGGGAGGGAGGTAAGATAGAGATTTCCGAACGGATGTGTGTTCATCCTTGTTTTTCCTATTATCTCTCTCTCTCTCTCTCTCTCTCTCTCTCTCTCTCTCTCTCTCTCTCTCTCTCTCTCTCTCTCTCTCTCTCTCTCTCTCTCTCTCTCTTACTGTACCGATCCTGTAGCAAATTCATGTGTAGAGGGGATAGAGACAAACTTCAGGGGCGCGTTGTTCAAATTGAATATAATAGGGGAAGGAGTGAAGGAGGAGGAAGGTGAAGTTGGTATAAATTTATAGGCTTGAAATTAGTTAAGAATATGTTGTATAAAGTAATGAATAAATCAATATCTGCTTGGAAATATATGTAAAAGTACCTTAATGCATTTTATATATTTTACAACAGTTATTTTATCTTTTATTGTTTTTATTTACTGAAAATCATGCTGTAAGGAATATAAATAATGTTCCCGCAGACGAAGCAATACGAAGTCTGAAGCAATCTAATGTAGCATGCACTGTACATTCATAGCCTATAAGTAAGACTACGACACCAACACATCCGTTTGGACCTCTCTATTTGACCGGTCACGATCGCCCCTTTCGCTCTCCAGTAGTAATATAGCTCATTGGTCCGAATACGCATCCAGTATAAACGTAGCCTAAACATGGAAACGTAGGTGCGTTTCTTTCGCGCGGAGGAGAAGGAGGAGTCGATTCGAAAAGGAGGAAGAAAGAGGGGTCGTCGCGGCAGAAGGTGGTTGGTCTACTTGAGGGTGGTATAGCTAGTTTCATATCGATCTAGGTGTCGTTATCAAGCAAGTAGGTAGGGGAAGTTATATAGTTATTGGCCCCTGTACAGTTATTGGCCTCCCCTTTTCCGCCTCCGTCCTTGGCTACTGCCATTCAGGGACCAATTTCGTGGTTCATTTTCATCTAGGCGACTTTAATAATAATGAAGATAAAGGCTTTTTTCGTTGCAGTCAAACCGGTCGTTATCGTTTACGTGTTATACGGCCATTCTCGAGCGCGCCTTTACGGCGACCAACAAATTCCAGGCTCGCCGCGACTCGCAGCCCCCGTAAACAACCAAAAAACACCCTCTCTTGGTCTTCGGTAGCAAGAAGTCTGCCGCAGCCTTCGTTGCCCTTTTCTGCAGTTTCGCTGCTGCTTTGGACGTTCGGCTTCTTCGTTTACATTCTCTCCGTTTTCTTTTCATTTCCTTTTAATCAATGCACACGAAAATGGATTCTATTTTTCACTCGCTGACATTCCCGTCATTCCTGGAAGTTTCCGTCAAACCCCTTGGCAACTGCACAACCTTTCCTCGCGCAAAGTTGCTCCGCGAAGCCTTTCTTCGTGCTCAACCTCTCATCGGCAACAGAACGCTCGAAACGCCTGGCAATTGCCGAACAAGCGTCGCAGTCGACGATTGATTTGCTCGGCCCATTAAAGTGCAAAACTTGATTCACATTTGAATGCAGCCGTAGCTATAAGGAAACGTCGTCGATGGAGCTATTCGCGGGGACGCGAACGCGGCGAATTAGAATGGTTGGGGCGAAAGCGTAGCGATATTCGATCGAAAAGTTGCGCGTACGTGTAAGTGGATTGCCGGGAGGAAAGTTGGCGCGAACGAGTCGCGGCGAAGAATGGAATATTCGCGTCGCGCGGAATTCCGTGAGGAACGGCCGAAAAAGTTGTCAAGCCGCGAGAGGAAACAGCCAGCGGGAGGGGGAACGGGGGGGATCGGGTATCGTTGAAAAGCACCGCGAACGATACCAAGACGATCCGACTGTCGCCGATAAAATATCGCGAGACTGTGCAAAACACGTCGCGCGGTTTCTCCTTTCCTTATCCCTTGGAAAAACTCTCTTTGATTCACCGTCAAAACAATCCGAACGCGGCTCGAGCTTTATGGTCGAGGAGTTTTCTATAAACTGGAACGGTTTCTTGCCTCTATCAGTCCTCCACCGATCTTTTTCGAAAGAGAGAATCGAGATTAGGATTCGCCACGCGTCACTCACTCTTTTATTAGTATTCTATCGCTTTTTACCCGACTACGGCGAACGTATGGTACACTGAGAAAAATAAAGGAAGAAAAATTACTACATTGCGTAGTAAAGAAACAAGATTTGCTAAAATGCATTCGTTTTTACCACATTAAAAGGAAAAATTAGCACACGTGTTTCAAAATTGAATAGGCCAGTGTAGTAAAATTTACGGAAAGCTGTGATACACAGCGACATCTACGCTTCGGAAAGAAGTGGCGTCTCGTGACAGAACTTCAATTTGCTTGGATGTTAGCATTGTCTTTTCAGTGCCTTTCAATGAATATCGCATAAACATCCCAAAAATGGTATAAGGTAAAGGTACCAATAACTGGACGTCTAAGAACAAGGAGACAAATATCTTAAATTTAAGGCATAAAATTAACTTTAAAGTAAAAAAAAAAAACTATTGCATTTTGAAGGGTATTACATTTTACATTAAATAAGTGCAAAAGAAACGGTTATTTTCAACGATATTAAATATAAATTAATTAAAAATGTAAGGAGACGTGATGTACCAATACCTGGCCAGCCAAACGCGATTGTCCCAGTATCCAAATTTCGAGGTCCCAATAAGTGGCCATGACTTTGATAGAGTATTAAAAATAATTTTAGCGAACGAAATTTTATTTTGTAAAGTGAAAATAAGAAATAAACTAAATCAGAAACATTAGAAAAGTTAAAAAGTATGAATATACTTAATAAAGAGGCCATTAAAAGGTTAAAAAGTAAAGTCGTGAAACAAGGTTTTACTGTGTAATAAATGATATATTTTTATTATTAATCAATTTTTTTTATAATGGTTTTTTCATAGTTGTCAGTCGTTTGATCTC
Source organism: Perdita meconis (assembly GCA_030770465.2). Classification (NCBI taxonomy): domain Eukaryota; kingdom Metazoa; phylum Arthropoda; class Insecta; order Hymenoptera; family Andrenidae; genus Perdita; species Perdita meconis. Next base: position 7,576,957 of record JASKOS020000009.1, read on the forward strand.
TTCGTCCAACTTTTTCCTTTCTTCAGCTATTGCCTTTTTATTTTCTTTCTCTTCTGCTTTTCTTTATCCTTGTCCATTGTATGTTCTATAATTTGAGGTTAAGTGTAGCATATGTAAGTAAAAATAAATAAATAAATGTAAAACAACAAAAAACCTATAAAATCTAAATTCATTCTTTATAATAAATATTAACTTACCTAAATTAACTTTATGCAGCAACTAAAAAATAAGAAAAATGTGAAACACGTGTCGCGGTTAGTTATGGGCAAGTAAAGATTATTATTTACTAGTACATAACCACATAAATTTGTGACTTAAAAACTATTTACATGCGTAATTCTTTGTTTTCTATTTATTATAAATATTCTTAAGATTTTATAACTGCCTTTTTTATATAGAAAAATGTAGTATAATGATATTTATCACCTGAGTAAGTACTACGCATTTCTTAGCCATATCTTAGGAATCCATGAAGATTCATGGTGCATTTGACTATGATATTTCAAACAATATTTTTAATATTTTAAACAAAAAGTTTAGGGATATAATTTTTAATTTAGAAGGCTGAATGTTTAAATAATAAATTGGTACAAATATTCTTTTTATTTTATGTCAGTTTAGCTTGTTAAAAAATAAAATGTCATCAGTGGCCAGATAATGGGACGTGGCTAGTCATTGGTACATTTACCTTAGTTAATATTGGAAAAACTTATTTTCTGACATAGGTATTTGTTACGGGCCGTTAGGAGTTATTGAGTATAGGCCTAGTTTCATAGGGTTTCCGCTAGAGTGTTCTCGTAATAATCGTTTTTCTCGCTAGTGCTTGATCCTAGCCCTGTTGATATATAAGACGAGTTCCGAAATAATCTTCCATAGCTCAAGCGCGGGTCCGTCAGCATAGGTGTACTGAGATAATGAAGCAAGTCTTCGTTGATCCGATGGTCTAAAACGAAAATCGCCGTGGCCTCCTTCCTCCTCTTCTTCCATCCCAAAGTTTTCCTCCTCCAGTCGGTCAACACTCTGTATAACCAATAATTAATAAATTCTCTTATCTATCCTATACCTCGTCTTCCCTGTCGCCAAACATATACCCCCTCAGTATTTCCATAAAGAAAAACTCTTTTTAGTTTGAGCGAAAATTCGAATTTTGCTACATTCGTGTAGTAAAAATCAGCACACGAGGTTGTAGTTTTTACCAAGTCTTCAGAACCAAATATCACTACACTGGTGTAGTAAAAACCTAACTGCTTTCACAAATCCTGTCGTTTTAGTAGAAAATGTAGTAAAATTTCTTTCATTTTTCCTCTCAGTGTAATGTGTTCACAGTATTCTCTATAAGCTCGCCGTTTTCGTCGCTTCATCGAGCCATTCTTCAATTTCACTGTAATCATTGACGACGTACAAAAAGCTATCGATTACTTCATTCCATTACCTTCACGAACATGTACCTTGCGCATACTATTGCTTGATGAAGCGACCAAAACGGCGAGCTTATAGCGAGAGAATACAGTAGTACGTATGGAAGTAGGAAGTAGGGTACTGGTCTCTATTAATGTGCCTTTAGATTGAAATAAGTTGTAAAACATATTACCTCGTAAAATGAATGAAAAATTACTTAAATTAAAAGTACTATTTTTCCTCTTTTCAGTTACGCAATTTATATTTCTAGCTTCTTATTTATTAGTTATTCTTAACTTATGTTTTATTCCGTAGTCGAGTTTTAGATTTTTAAACTTATTTTTTATTCAGAGCAATTCTTGATCTTAACCCAATTTAAAGTTTCTCACAGTTTCTGTAGGACGTTTCATAGCTGTTTAAATGTTAAATAATGCTGTTTTTAATTAATCGTGCATAAAAATGATTATTAAAGAGTTTCGATTCGTCTGTAATCTACATACATGAATAAATGCATCGATAATGAGAACAGGAAATAGAATAGAATGCTCCATTTCGACGAGGTCGTTAATTACGATCGATATTTTCATAAACTGCGCCGGAGAAAACGTTTCCTCGTTACTTTTAGCTTTGACGCTGTTTTTAATATTCCCTGTGTAGCCGAGGTTGTGTATCCGCGCGTGCAGCACAAAATTTCCGGTTACATTTCGAAAATTCACGTTAATTCCGCGGGAAATTGGAGTTGTCGTAAAAAGTGCAATATTCGTATAGATAATATATGAGTCGGGAGCGGCGCACGTGTCAGGGGTGCGCGAATAGAGGTCCACACATCGCGCCGCTAACGGGTAATAACACTTGGAGCAATAACAAAGATTTAATGCTAGGCATTCCGCCTTTTACGTACGGTTATTCAGAGCGAAGAGAGAAAGAGAGTGGTGACTCCGGTCAAAAACCGATTCCGCCGCGTTTCCGTTGAAATTACCCTTCCCTCTTTGTCTCAGTTCTTTCTTTCTCTCCGATGCCAACCTTTTTCCATTCCATAAACTGGTTTCTATTAAGCCACAGGTTTTATTAAACCGTTGGCATTATAAAAAAGCCGAGGATTGCGAGCGTTGATACAGTAGTAACCATCAATTAATTCGTGGACCATTATACTGGCTGTTCCATTGATTTCGGTCGCTTTAAGAATTCGTAAAAATGAAATTACTCCTTTCGGATAATCCCGGTCGATGTTCCGTCGAAAGTATTCCAAGTTTGACGAAGGCTGAAGTTCATTTCGCTATTGCCAAGCTCTAATTAATTGTATTAACCAGAAGGCGTCCCTCGTTGCACTTTTTTAGACATTAAAAGCGACGAAGCTTAGCGGAGCGGCGTCAGAAACAGTGGGACACCCTGTGCAGTAATTGCACGCGTCGGCGCCGCATGTGCAGTGTGCATTAGTTCGTTAATTTCCTTGTTCCACTCCTATGCTCGGATGGAACTCCCAACTAAATTTGCATTTTAACTAAATTTCTTACCGTTAGAATTATTTCCTGATTGCATCGCGTGCGCGGAGCCTTTCAAAATTGCTCGATATCCCGCATTGACAACGATGACCGCGAAACCTCGGAGCCACTCTCGATTTCGTTTCACGGAATTAGAATTCACCAGCACCGAGGACGCTTAAAATCGGTTAATATCCTCCCCTCGTGTTCGCAACGCCCTCGACCAGCTGCGTTCGCGCGAAAGAAGCCGGTACCGTCCGAAAACCTCCTTCGAAATTTTCCTGCTTAATATTTCCGCGGCAGACGCAAGCGAGCCACTAAGTGGCCGAAACGGCGAATAACGCGAAGAACACCCGAAAAGAATTGCGCGGATAGCCTCCTCGAAACAATGGCTGGCTGAATAGCGGCGTTATCTGCCGGTTTTTCGCCTCGCGGAGCAACGCACTTTCTGCATTAACCCTTTACTTTTGCATCTCCCCCGAGGGAACAATGCGAACCGCGGGCCAGCCGTAACATCGCCCGATGATAAACAATAATTAAAAACAATCCCGTCGGGAGCTCGGATATTTGCATTCGGAGGGATCCGTTTCTCTCCCCATGGAGGCTCGCTTTCAGGCCACTGTTCCCGACAAATATACAATCGCGAAACACGCTGTTACACGCTAAAAGGTTGCACTCGCGTTGCATCGTCCGTTGTTGGAACGGCAGATCTTTATCCGCGTGTAGCCAGCCGCGGGATTCATCGCGAGCCTCGAACGCCTCGCGACTTGCCGCGCCGTGCTTCTAAATCCATGGGACCTCATATCGAGAGAAAATAGCTTTTAAAAGGGTAGAAGTCATGTTTGACGGAAATTCGTACCGCTCGACGACGGAGTTGGAAATTTGTCGACCATGAAGCGCGCGGCTGCAGTCTTTGTCTCGCGAGTCGCGAGTGCTCTATGCTTCCCGTCGAACGGTAGTCGGAGCTTCTTAGCGACCTTCCAAATTAGTATTACTGTGCGTCGAGGGATATTCGTGGTGTTTGGAATCCGTGAACCATGTAAATTCGTTGAGAATGGGAGTTTGGAATTTTCCTTTCGAGAATTCGCTCGGTTTCGCCGTCGAAGGTTCCGACCAAGAGCGATCTTGCAAATGTTTCCGTCGTACAATAGCTCTATGGTTTCGCAGGGACTTAGGATTTTGAAATCTAGCTACGATGAATATTCTTTGAATGAAAATGTGGTGCCTCGTCGCATAGTAGGCCAGAGGAAAGTGGCCGAAATTCAAGATTTCGATCTTAGCTTCTTGTAACTCGGTAGGATGAAAGCACTAATAGTCGACCACTTAAAGCTAAATTTGAATTATATGTATTAACAAAACGAAACAGTCAATGTTCTAAAATATATGATATACATGATAGTACTTTAAATTTATTCAGTGTATCACTAATATTTTTTGTTTGTATATGAAAGTCTTGGAAAAGACGTAATTAACGTTAAAAGTAAAGTGTCCGAGTCGCTTCAGTAGTCGACCATATAATCTAAATTATCGCATTTCTTAAATTTGTCAAGCTCATAACTAAGAATGTTGATACTTTTTAACTAGCATACACCCTCATTTTTCACTGAAAAATATATACAGCTGAATTACATAAGCTATTTTTTCTCAAAGCTCGGTTTTAGACGTCTCGTGTTGGAAACCAGCAATTGTACCTGTAGAATCAAACCTTGTTTAGAAATCATTTTAAAAGCATTTGTTTTCTTTACTTTTAAAAATCGCTTTTTGTCGTATTTTTAAGTTAGACATTTAAGGGCGGAGACTGTATCGAGGGTACCTCCAAATCGATCGGAGCGGCATTTTTTCCAAGCGGCCGTTATCAAAAATAAATAATCGATAAAATAATTCGGCATGGAAATGTGACAGCGCGACTTCTAACGGTGATTTCTATAAAGAAATTCTGTTTCCTTTTTACCTACCTCATGAGTATAAAGATGAATATTATCTTTACATAAATTATGTAATATACGTGCTTCGATACAAATGTCGTCTGCGATCATTGCAATTTCATGTCAGTGACGTTGCCCGATTTGTTTATATTTGTGAAAAACATAGGGCCGAGACCAGAAATGGGTAAAAAAGTTATTTAAACAAAATCAGATGACAGATAACGTAACATTTATCCGCTATCCCAACCTAGAATGGAAATAACCACGGAAAATAACGCGATTCATCTTTATTCGAGGCTCATGGACGAAAATAATTTATTTGAAATGAAGTTAGTTGAAATAAAAGATAATTTTTTCATTCTAAGCATGGATCTAGTTACCATTAATCAATTAAGAATAAAAGAGCTTAGATAGAGTTTAGATAGTTCAAATATTAGAATATTAAGGGAATAAGGGAGTTAATTTGAAAGAGAAGATCCATTAAAATCGAAAAACTTGCAATACTCATTATATTTCATTAATTAATAACAATAATTATTAACAATCTATAAAAAACGACGAGTGCGATTGTTATTAACAATACAGATAGCAAAAATTAATGAAAATAGGGTTCTAATAATTATTTTATCGAAAATATAGTTTTCTGGGAAATTGAATTAAACTGATGGACTTTCAAGTAACCGTCAATGTCTAGGTATAAGTATGACAGGGGGTCGTGAAATTCCTCAGTCTGCGGCGATCCGCCGCCGGGAGCGGATCTCTTTCGCGGGTCTCACTGGCCATCGGGAGTGTCTGGGGGATATCCGGCAGACCTGGGGTGTACCAAGCGGTCATGGAGGGACAAGAAGTGGACATCGCTGACCATGAGTGACCACTGGTCATCGGGGGAGTTTCTAATGGCGCTTGCAGCGGATCGCTTCCGCTGGCCTCTGGGACCTTCCAGGACCATCACAGCCTCATAATGGACATTCAGTGGACATCAAACTGTAAGATTTTTATTTATTTACATTACTAATAAGAAATTCTTACACAGGTTTTCTTCGAATGGTTCGAATCACCCGTGTGATTCTTTCCTCGTTGTTCTCTTTTTTACAGCTTTTCAACTGACATCGTATAGTTCGAATCGCCCCTGCGATTCTTTCTACATTGACATCATATGGTTCGAATCGCTCCTTCAATTCTTTTTACATTGACATCGCATGGTTCGAATCGCCCCTGCGATTCCTTCTACATTGACATCGCATGATTCGATTCGCCCCTACGATTCTTTCTCCCATTCCTTTCTTGATCCCCAGGGGGCTGCGGGGGTGCTCCTCCCCGCAGTTCGGGTCTGGCGCACCCGGGGCCCCGAGCCCTCCGCCCCTCGTGGTGTGGGGCTCTGTCCCCTTGTTAGGGTGCCCCATAGAACCCATAGTTAGGTAGGCTACTAATGAATTGAACTTTTCCCTCCAGCTTCTACGAAGAAGAAGAAATATGGAAAGAAGACATCGAACGAAGACGTCGCAACCACCGTGGGACTTAGTATAAGTTAATTTAAGATATAGGATTTAAGATATAGGATTAGGATTGTAACAGTCAATGTAAAATTGCCAAGGTATCATTAGTTAGAGTTGTTTGCTCGGTGATTCGCTCCTCATCTCTGATGAGGAGATCACCTCTGCTTCTATTGATAGAAGCAAGTGATCGACTATAGAATCGGCATCGATGGGTCAGTCCATCCCTTGGGAGAGCGGTCGAGGGAAAAGTGTCTCGGACGTAGGGGGGTGCGTGGTAACACGTATCTGCCTGCGGAAATCTCACGGGGGCAGCCCTGTAAGTCTCTGCTGTAAGTCGTTCCGAGTCAGGTTCACGCTTGCGTGACTCCTGGCAGGGCGCAGGGAGCGTGGTCTGTAGTCGTGAGGTGCCGATCACTTTCCTCTTTACTGCGATCTCGAGGTGGTAGGATCTGCACCATCGAATGTCGGTTCTCAGTTGCGACACGGTAGAGTCCCTTTTCCTCCTTTCTTGTGGTGATACCTTGGCAATTCTTCAAACTGAGAGGATGGATGGAACTTTGATTCCATTCATCTGCGAGGTTCGCTAGATTAAGATCCGAGCCGAAGGGATGGAGGGAACTTTGAGTCCTTCCATCTCTGAGGTTCTCTAGTTTTAAGATTTTTGTGAAGGGAGATCGATGGAACTTTGATTCCATCTATCTCTCTGTGGGTCTCCACTCGCAGCAACCTCCACGTGGTGAGACCTGGGCAATCGATAATGATCGAGCTAATTGGCTGCTATTTTGTAATGAAATAGATATAAAATCGCGGCTATTATACTTAAAGATTTAAAACTAAGTGCTATTGAATCGCCCCTGCGATTCTTTCTACGTTGACATCGTATGGTTCGAATCGCCCCTGCGATTCTTTCTACATTGACATCGCATGGTTCGATTCGCCCCTGCGATTCCTTCTACATTGACATCGCATAATTCGAATCGCCCCTACGATTCTTTCTCCCATTCCTTTCTTGATCCCCAGGGGGCTGCGGGGGTGCTCCTCCCCCGCAGTTCGGGTCTGGCGCACCCGGGGCCCCGAGCCCTCCGCCCCTCGTGGTGTGGGGCTCTGTCCCCTTGTTAGGGTGCCCCATAGAACCCATAGTTAGGTAGGCTACTAATGAATTGAACTTTTCCCTCCAGCTTCTACGAAGAAGAAGAAATATGGAAAGAAGACATCGAACGAAGACGTCGCAACCACCGTGGGACTTAGTATAAGTTAATTTAAGATATAGGATTAGGATTGTAACAGTCAATGTAAAATTGCCAAGGTATCATTAGTTAGAGTTGTTTGCTCGGTGATTCGCTCCTCATCTCTGATGAGGAGATCACCTCTGCTTCTATTGATAGAAGCAAGTGATCGACTATAGAATCGGCATCGATGGGTCAGTCCATCCCTTGGGAGAGCGGTCGAGGGAAAAGTGTCTTGGACGTAGGGGGGTGCGTGGTAACACGTATCTGCCTGCGGAAATCTCACGGGGGCAGCCCTGTAAGTCTCTGCTGTAAGTCGTTCCGAGTCAGGTTCACGCTTGCGTGACTCCTGGCAGGGCGCAGGGAGCGTGGTCTGTAGTCGTGAGGTGCCGATCACTTTCCTCTTTACTGCGATCTCGAGGTGGTAGGATCTGCACCATCGAATGTCGGTTCTCAGTTGCGACACGGTAGAGTCCCTTTTCCTCCTTTCTTGTGGTGATACCTTGGCAATTCTTCAAACTGAGAGGATGGATGGAACTTTGATTCCGTTCATCTGCGAGGTTCGCTAGATTAAGATCCGAGCCGAAGGGATGGAGGGAACTTTGAGTCCTTCCATCTCTGAGGTTCTCTAGTTTTAAGATTTTTGTGAAGGGAGATCGATGGAACTTTGATTCCATCTATCTCTCTGTGGGTCTCCACTCGCAGCAACCTCCACGTGGTGAGACCTGGGCAATCGATAATGATCGAGCTAATTGGCTGCTATTTTGTAATGAAATAGATATAAAATCGCGGCTATTATACTTAAAGATTTAAAACTAAGTGCTATTGAATCGCCCCTGCGATTCTTTCTACGTTGACATCGTATGGTTCGAATCGCCCCTGCGATTCTTTCTACATTGGCATCGCATGGTTCGATTCGCCCCTGCGATTCCTTCTACATTGACATCGCATAATTCGAATCGCCCCTACGATTCTTTCTCCCATTCCTTTCTTGATCCCCAGGGGGCTGCGGGGGTGCTCCTCCCCCGCAGTTCGGGTCTGGCGCACCCGGGGCCCCGAGCCCTCCGCCCCTCGTGGTGTGGGGCTCTGTCCCCTTGTTAGGGTGCCCCATAGAACCCATAGTTAGGTAGGCTACTAATGAATTGAACTTTTCCCTCCAGCTTCTACGAAGAAGAAGAAATATGGAAAGAAGACATCGAACGAAGACGTCGCTACCACCGTGGGACTTAGTATAAGTTAATTTAAGATATAGGATTTAAGATATAGGATTAGGATTGTAACAGTCAATGTAAAATTGCCAAGGTATCATTAGTTAGAGTTGTTTGCTCGGTGATTCGCTCCTCATCTCTGATGAGGAGATCACCTCTGCTTCTATTGATAGAAGCAAGTGATCGACTATAGAATCGGCATCGATGGGTCAGTCCATCCCTTGGGAGAGCGGTCAAGGGAAAAGTGTCTCGGACGTAGGGGGGTGCGTGGTAACACGTATCTGCCTGCGGAAATCTCACGGGGGCAGCCCTGTAAGCCTCTGCTGTAAGTCGTTCCGAGTCAGGTTCACGCTTGCGTGACTCCTGGCAGGGCGCAGGGAGCGTGGTCTGTAGTCGTGAGGTGCCGATCACTTTCCTCTTTACTGCGATCTCGAGGTGGTAGGATCTGCACCATCGAATGTCGGTTCTCAGTTGCGACACGGTAGAGTCCCTTTTCCTCCTTTCTTGTGGTGATACCTTGGCAATTCTTCAAACTGAGAGGATGGATGGAACTTTGATTCCATTCATCTGCGAGGTTCGCTAGATTAAGATCCGAGCCGAAGGGATGGAGGGAACTTTGAGTCCTTCCATCTCTGAGGTTCTCTAGTTTTAAGATTTTTGTGAAGGGAGATCGATGGAACTTTGATTCCATCTATCTCTCTGTGGGTCTCCACTCGCAGCAACCTCCACGTGGTGAGACCTGGGCAATCGATAATGATCGAGCTAATTGGCTGCGAATTTCTAATGAAATAGATATAAGATCGCGTCTATCAAACTTAGAAATTTAAGACTAAATTTCATTGAATCGCTCCTTCGATTCTTTCTCCGTTGACATCGTATGGTTCGAACCGCCCCTGCGATTCTCTCTCCCATTTCTTTCTTGATCCTCAGGGAGCTGCGGGAGTACTCCCCCTCCAGCAGTATGGGTCTGGCGCACCCGGGGTCCCGAGCCCTCCGCCCCTCGTGGGGTGGGGCCCTGTCCTGTTGTTAGGGTGCCCCATAGAACCCATAGATAGATTGTCTTTAATACATGAATATGCAGGAATCCTGCATAATAGGGACACCATCCGTAATTGGGGCAGGTACCCTAGTGATGTTACAAAACGGTAAACACTAAAAAATGTCATTGCAACACGCAAGCCTTTATATTATGTTGAAAAAATAGAATTTTGACAAGTTGGCAACTTCGGAGCTCGACGCTTTCAAAAAACGTACCGTGCTGGCCAAAGCACTGCGAAGTCCTGAAAGATCGAACACTGAAATTCATAAGATTTTCAAATAATAACATACGATACTTTAATTTTTCGAAGCATTTTAATGTAATTTTTTTGCAGGTGAAAATCATCTTTCTTTTCCAAAATACTGCCTAGCTAATGTATTATGATTATAAAATCTCTTATGAATGTCATTCTGCGATCTTCCAGAACTTCGTGGTATTTTCGGCCAGCAAGGTATATTTTTTTTTTTTGATACTTTGCTATATTAATTATTAAATATTAAACTTTATATTACCATTAATTTTAACTGCTCGCATGTGTTCGAAACAGAGAAAATAGTTACAATTATAGTGTTATAGTAACAGGAAACTTTTGCCAGAATTTTTCATCTATTTCTTTTAAGTTTACGAAAAAGTGTGTTAAGCACAATTTAGCCAGTTCTTGGTTGATAACGTATTCCAGTAATGAACATTACCAAAGAACATTTTCATTTAATAAAAAATTGATATTACCTCAAGTTTTTTTTATGTAATTGTATATTTTTCAAGCATTAATCGATGTATTCTTGTATTCTCTTTAAAAAAGTATTAGGGTACTTAGGCCGAAAAGTAGTTAGTTTGGAAGTTATGATTTTTGTCCTGTTTTTGAAGGTAATCGAAATCTCGGCTCGTGCCGTTCAAGTTTTCTTGATGGACAGATCATAGTAAAGCAAATGTGACAACAGCGTAACAAAACTCTCGAGGCGTTTCGGCAACTATGCTTTTCGTCGCGCTGTCAAATACTGTCAAATACATTACCGACAATTACAGTTACATTACATTTACCAACAGATTTATTTTTTCATCGATTTTGACGATAACGTAATCAAACTAATTAGCAAATACCACAAGCGCCGTTAATGGAAATTTGTTGAAGTTTTTTTGACGTGGCATCACATGGCGATTGTATTTCCAAGTTCCCGTCTTCCAGGAGTGCTTAATTGACAAAAATCGGATTTCAGTGATATTCCATTAGTGGTAGGAAGTGCGCTCAGGGTCAATATGAGTGATTAAACCATTAAATCGTGAGATATTTGGTAAAATGTGGCTTCGGCAGCCATCTTGCTTGCTTTGATTACATCTGTCTCAAGGTCTCACTTTCGTATTTTCCAATTTTTTCAACATATGGTGTTTATTGTTGTTCAAACGGGACCCTGAGCGCACTTTATCTAAATCTACTGATGAGTGCTGTACCCGCAAAAAATTTATTTATGCAATTTTCGAGACGGGAACTTGGAAATACAAAATATCCTTGTCTCTCTCGCGCATCACGTGCACATATATTGCTCCCGTTGCTTGTGTGAGTGTGCGCATACTCTCACGTTCGGCAAAATCTCCGTAACAATATAAAATTATCATTTAATAAATGCTTTATTCAAATATTTAGTTTTTTAACCTAAACAATAAAAGTGGTCGACTACTAGAGGGTGGTCGACTTCTAGTGTATTCACCCTACTTCGGCATTTTCCAAGTTAATTGTGATGAACTCATTTTCTGTTACTTTTATCAAACATTATAATCTTCAATCATGGTATAACAAGTGCGTCGAGTATCTTGTTTCCGCATGAGTTTTTACTTGCAAATCTTGGAATACTGCCCACGACTTTAAGATTTCTTTAAGCCAACACATATGATTCCCATGCCTTAAATTAAGCCCGCGTTTCCGTTCGCGTCGGAAGAAACGGAATATATTATCCTACTTCTTGCGAAAAAAGTCCGCCGCGAACGGAAGTCAAAAGTCAGCACGCAAACGACGAGGCAAGATCAACAAACGCATCTTGCTTTCGCAGCTGACGCGAATGATGGGGAGAAACGCAACGAACAAAAAACAATCGTCCGGCTCGGCGTGTCGATATAATCGCGCGACGTCCTGTAGAATTGTTTCGAGAAGTTTCGCGATGCTGAGATAGGGATACAAAAAAGAAAAAAGAAGCGGATAAGGGTTACGGGATGCAATTATGAAGTTGGCAAAGTTTAATCGAATTTCCTCGGCATATCGTTGGACGTACTCGGAACGAATTACACTGGACGTCGTGTTTGGCTGACGAATTCAGAGAAAAGTAACGATGTCCATAGTTAACCAGAACAGGAGACTATATTTCGTGGGCGATCAATATTTTCTATTTTGAGCTCGCTGTCACGTAACGTGTCAATATTTTGCTACATGTTCTTTAACGTCGTAGAGACGTCGCGTCGTACAGTGTGTCGCGTATATAGGCGTTCGGAACGAAACTCATAACTTCGAAACTATTTAAGTTTTTACCCATGTACCTTAATACAATTAATACTTTTGTAAAGAAAATGCAAGAATACATCGATTAATGCATGACAAATATACAATTATATAAAAAGTTTTTAGAAAATATTGATTTTTACTTAAATAAAAACTTTTTCGGTAATGTTTATTATTGAAATGTATTATCAATTAAGAACTGTCTAACTTTTGTTTAAAACATTTTTTCATAAAATTGACGGAAATGCATGAAAAATTATGAGGATTATAAGGTACCGTACTTTGAAGAACATATTTATTTACAAATCATTACAAACATTAAAATTTTAAAACCTACATTTTTTATTAAAATTTCATTATACAACAAAAAGAAAAAGAAAAGAAAAAATAAGCAGAACGTTAGTCGAAACAGTCTCAAATGCTAATCGCTACAGGCCTGAACGGTGGGTGAGCGCCATGAAAATGATTTTAATTATTTTCTCCGTTTTGGGCAAATTCGGGCAGCTAATGTTAACGCTAATATAAAGTTGAATGTTTCCAAAATTAATAGAAAAAGAATCACGCAGGTATTTTTTGGTGTTTTTTTTTAAAGTCTTCTCAAAGGTGATAAACATATAACATTAAAAATTCGAATAAATTATTATTATTATAAAAAATTTTCTCTGTAGCTTTAAAAGGATTATAGTACCAAATACGATGTATAAAAATCAAACGAGAAACACATACATTTAGCCAATGACATGTGTTTGAAGAAATACACCGAAATTTGGAATAAACTTTTAATATCAATTTTGGCAACAAATTAGTAAATTCATAAAACGTGATGGGTAGTATTAAAATCTACGTTCCTTTCTTAATATCTTAAGATAAAACAGATTGTGAATTAAACACTTCAGATTTTTGGGTTTTGTCCATTGAGCGACACACTGTGCGTCGGTCTGAAAACACTTTCCGGAAGTGTTATCCCGATGAAAGTGATATCTTCGCTATAAGAGATTGTTTCCGAACGGATTTTCTTCTAACAGCTTCGCTAGAACGTCGCTCAAAATAAAAATATTACTCCCGGACGTTATACAATTAAAACCTTCGCAAGTTACGTTACCTCATTCGTCTCTATTGTCTCAACTTTTACTCCACATTCTGCTCCGCATGCAAGCTACTCCCATTACCGAGGTAATTAGCCGTTCTCCGACAATTCTCACTCGCATGACACCATTCCGCCTCGAGTGAAGCGCTTCCTAGGCAAGATGCGCGAGATCAGCCCGGTTCGATTGCCAGTAACGAGAATGAAATGCGCGAATCCCTTTCGATGATCGTCAGCGTTTCGCGAATTCCAAGCCCTTGCGAAACACGTCGCGACGGGCGCCCGGGCGCGGCGAAACGAATGAAATCATCGTTACACTTAGCTAATTCCAGCACGGGTTCGCTTCCGCCCTTGCTTCTCCACCATCGGCGTCGGTTTTCTCGAATTTACAGCTGCAAGAGTTACGGGACTTCCGCGGCACCCGCGGCTATTTTAGTTGGCGAACTTTATTTTCGATTAATATGACTGCTTCGGAGTCCGTTGCTCGATTCTCCCGGCCTGCTTCCGTGTGTACACAGGCGGGAGTATTAAACGAGCTTCCGGTACCCTCGGAAACGAAACGGTTTAGGGCTTTCGCGATAATGTCGTTCCCCGCCAAGTTTCTGGCTAGTTTTACCCTCCCACCTGAAATTTATATCCTTCTGTTGCGAAGTGTCTGTCGTCGGCGAACTTCCGCGAGCGCAGTCATCTCCTCGCGAACGATTTTACGCCGTTTCGCGCCGCGAACGGAGCGGTGCAGATAAGTTGTTTCCGTCGAACTTTAGCCCGGCTGATCGTATGGAGGAAACAATGTAACGCGAACGGAGGTCAACGAGGCTTCCCTTTTCGAGTAACGCGACAATTATTTTATCTCGACATACGAATTCCGTATCGAAAAGCCGAGGAAGAGAAAGAAAGGATCGCGAGCGCCTGCATAATCAAACGAGTAAGGCCGTCGTAAAAGGCGGAAAAGAAACGTCATGGGATCGATAATTAGCGAGGGGAGGAGGGGCGTGTTCACGTGGGCAGTATATTAAGCGAAAGGGTCGGGAACATTTGCAATTCGGCCCTTTGAAGTTTGCGCGCGGAATGAAAGCGGCGCCTGGTTATTAAAATATTATTTTTTTTCCTATGGCGCGAACGAATATGGTATTCGAAGGGCCGTTGAAAAAGAGACGAATGTCGGCCTGCACTGCGGCCGAGCGTGCACGCGCGCATCCACGATATTTAATTGGCCATGCACTTCGACGGCGCGCCGATATTTTTGTTCCGCTCGGTTAGAAACTGCGGTCTGCGCGCGTCAACGTTCCGAAGCCGACCGCAATTTTACTGTCTACCGTGAAACGTTGCCTCTACGTCTCGAACCGAAAAATTCCATCGCGTTGTCGTTTCAATTTCTGATTGTTCTCCGTTCGCCTCGTTCTCCTCCGTTCACTCCTCATCAAATTCATAATCGATACTGTTTAATATCCTTTGAAAAATTTAGCCGGTCAATGTGGCGCGCACCCTCGACGATCCTGCGATCGCTTAAGCTGCGTTTACATTATGCAACTTGCCTGTGTAAACAGGATTTCAAGCAAGAAACGATTTCTGATAGTTCAACTCGAAGCAAGCCATTCAGCTACTTTTGGTCTTCAACTGTATTTTGTATATAGGGTCATTCGGGGTAAAAGGACGCACTTTTGCTGTTTTTGCTTCACTGAGCCGAAACTACCATGATATTAGGAACACTTTTTTGCACTATCGGTAGCATAGTTAATAGACTCATAAAATGTAACGAGTATTTGACGATAGGTCAAACGGTTTTTTTTTAAATTAAGCAAAAGAGTGACTTGGTCAGACTGCGTACTTTTACCCTGACATATGGGTAAAAACACGCAGTCGTGTGGGTAAAAGTTCGCACGTAGAATAAAAGAATGCATTTAGGTGTAGTAAAAGAAAATGAACACATAATAGACAGATGGAACATATTTTTACATTATTTTTAATAAATGAAGCTAAAGATGACAAAAACAATAGAAATTATGAACTTCAAATTTAGGAAACTATCATAAAATTATAATTTTTCATAGATGCAACAAAACGAAATTATGGTCAAACCTTTATCAGAGCAGATATGTTTTTACTACAAATATTATTAAGAGTTCAAAAACAAGTAGACAGTAATCTAAATACCAGTGCGTACTATTACCCCCGTCCTTTTACCCTATTTGACCGGTAACCAAAATAATTCGTACTAGTTCGAATTCCAATAAGGTTAGGTTAAAATGTTATTTCGGAAAAATTCGTTCAATAACTATATAAAAGCAACAAAAACAACTTACCTCTAAAAATACATAAATAATACGTCCACAAACTTTTCCCTGGTACGAAAAATATCGAAATAACACGACAATTTAAAATTTTTATTTTTAATTCAGAAAGCGAGACTAGCGCCGCTCAACAGGCGTTGACCCAAAATGGCGGCCCACGGATACTCAATCCTGACGAGCCAGCGTCCCCATCCTCTGACCCCCCTCAGAGAAAATGGCACTGCGTACTTTTACTCGCTGCGTCCTTTTACCCCGAATGACCCTACAGGGTGTTCAGAAAGTCTGGAAACGGTCAAATATTTTGAAAACGGAATACTTTTGAGAAAAATGTTTTAGAGCAACGTTTTAAAGTTTCAGAAATTCTATTGTATGGTCGTATTCGTTTAACTTTCAGTGGATGGGTCGAAGACACGTCAAGGTCAATTCAATCATTTTTTTAAGTGCATCCCAATTTTCATCATGCAATGTTAAAGCCGCCATTGTACCCACTTTCTAATCTACCAACGGCGTTATCTTCTCTTCATTTTTCGAATAAGTACTTTTCTCAACTCGCCTATCAAAGTGATTGCAATTGCTGACGTTAAACGTAAAACCTCTCTACTCTAGTTGATCGAAAAAAGTGTCGAACGATTAGGTTCTAATGTAAACCTTTTAGTTGAACGACTTTGGGTCGATCGATTCAGTCGATCGCCCAAAAGTTGCATAATGTAAACGCAGCTTTAGAAGAGGAAACGTATTGGCTACAGTCGATCAAATAACGGGGCAAGCTGCGAATCCCAACTCTCGAATGCGATCAATCGATTCTTTCCCTTCCCGCGGAATGGGTAACTCTTTATTGGCCATTCAAAAGCGTCATTATTATCGATTCTGGTGACGCCCGATACAACTCTGTCGAACACTGTACAAATGAGATTCTCCTTTTACGGCTGCAACTATAATTCCTCCTCGGAAAAATCGGAACGACGCTGGTGGCGGGTCTCCAAAATAACTGGTGTTATCTATGCATCAACTGGAAGCTGGAAAAAGGGAGCATAAAACCCGGCAAGTTTTCTTCTTAAAACAGCATTTACGTTTCTTTGCCTTTCTTGGACGGAAGATTATGAAGACTCCGCAAAATGCTAGGATTCTGTAAAGTTGTTATTAAGAAGAAGGTAACTCGGTTTCTTTCCCGAATACGGAATAGACTTTGCAGTGAAAAGACGCGGAATATTTTCGACGGGAGTGGTCGTAATTGGGCTACCGTAATAATGATCAAATTATGATGTTAATTCGCGGCTCTTACGTGCGCGAGTTAATAACCCGTGCATTCTGCTGTTCATTGAAACGATAATACCTGCGCGAGCACCGT
Organism: Perdita meconis; assembly: GCA_030770465.2. Taxonomy (NCBI): domain Eukaryota; kingdom Metazoa; phylum Arthropoda; class Insecta; order Hymenoptera; family Andrenidae; genus Perdita; species Perdita meconis. Next base: position 7,593,941 of record JASKOS020000009.1, read on the forward strand.
TACCAAGCTAATGACTGCTAGCCATGTCCTTGGAGAGATCATTATCAAAACGTGGGACCGAATAATTATTGGAATTTGGAGAACCACTTCGTTAATCGGCTTTAACGTTGTCCCTGTGTTTGGATCATGTTCCAAGTATCAGCGCTGATCGTTGCATTCTTGATTGCACTTTCGATTTATTATGTAGGCCGGTATTCATAGTCGTTGCTTATTCTTAAGATCGCCTTAAGTCCGCGTCTAAATGCATAGTCGCGAAATAAGCATTTACTTGAGTAACGACTCAAACATTTTTTCATGTTTGTATAATTCTAGACAATTTTTCTCGTTGTTCCCTAATAATGATAATATTTTTTTTCTTTGACACTCGATAAAACAAATAGCACCGATATAGAGAAATAACGTAAACATTCTTCATTGGCCGATACATAAAAAAGGCTCCGAACATTTCCGAATGCAACATAAGATTTGCTTGGTTAAGACAAACTTAAGCATCAGCTTCTTATAACTAAGTAAATGCTTAAGGTAAGTGACCCCATTATGGGACAGTTAAGAAAGTATGTAATCATTTAAAAATAACAATTTTTTACTAATACATGACAATATTTGAGTAAAGTATGAATGACCGTATTTATGAACGTCTCTAGTTTCCTAATGAAATCGGTTTTGAAATATTATTTGACCGTTCACACAAAAATTATGATGAAAATTATATAAAGAATCGGATGTCCCCTTTATTGACCGAATTTTGCCATCTAATTACTATAATAAAAACAAAAAGATAAAAGTTGTTTTTATATTGTACACATCTGTGTATATTTCTGATGACTGAATAAATTACGTAGATCCATATATTTTATTCGCTGCTATAAACAACAAACAATTTGTAACCATTTGTAAAGTAATGGGTCACTTATCTTAGCTCTGACTATGGAACCATGATGTGTTCAGTTCAACTTATACGAATAAGGGCCAATTCACACTAACCGTTTAGACGACGTCAGGCCAGCGTCCGTCAAAACCTTCCTCCATAGATTTTAAATGGTGACCGTCCGTCACTGGACGGACAGTGTAGTGTGAAGGGCTCCATAATAAACCCATTAGAGAATGTTTTGACGCCGGCAATACCGCCCGTAGACATTCCCTCTTGCGACGCCTCTATCGGCAAGGACGTATTTCTGCACACAAGGACGTATTTCAGACAAATAAGTAGGTCGGCTAGCGAATCATTTGTTTAATTACTTTGGTACAAGTTATACGAGCTAAAGAACCATTCCGTAGCTTATTACCACACTGGTACTTCGCTTGTGTTCCCGAGTCTGTTTGAATTTAAAGCAGAAAAATAACGTAATGATTCCGACCGAAAAAAAGTTGATTAATTAGTCGTGAATCTGGAGAAATGAACGGTAACGAGGCTGTTTTCTTACGACGGTCGGGACGGGCACTCGGCCGATTTTATATTGCAGACGAGAAGCTTGAACTTTTTCGCTCCCCGGCCGTGGCTCGCGTCTATAAAGCTCGCGGACCCGCAATCGACGGAACAAAAAGGAAGTAACAACGCCGCCAATACGCCTTTAAATACAATTTTCCACGATGGCGGTGGCATGCTCGCGGTGCTGGTACGCAATCAACGAGAAGCATTTGCACGTGTACGGAATACGCAGCCTGTCCCAATTCCGCGGCTCCATTTTACGGAAAAATTCGAACGCTCAGACGGTCTTAATAACGACGGACCGAATTGAAACGTTTTTCAGTCGCGGTGTAGCTCTTCGGGGATATTGTCGACTTGGGAATTTACGCAGAATACGTGTCCCGTTCGAGTATTTCCCTTCCTTTGTGTTTTCCTCGCCGCTCGAACTAATTATCGTACCGGGAATTTTTAATCGCGAGACCGTTTCTATAGACTGAGGGTTTTCTAAAGACACGATTGTGAGGATCGACCTGTGGGTTTTGAGGTCAGCGGAGGGCTCCACGAATTCCTCGGTTACTTAGAATTCTTTACAAAATGAACCGCGGCCTCTTTTCTGCGTCTGCTCGTTATCGCGCCACAATTAAAAGCCGCGGCAAAAGCTTGAAATCCTCGGAACGCGGTTTCGGTCGATTTCTATGGCGAGCGACAGGAAAAGAGACGCGAGACAACGCGAAGAGTAAAACAATATCCGGCGTAGTCGTTTCTGTGCGTGGCGATTATAGTGATCGACGAGGTGTGGAGTGGTTATCCGGCGGAATGCATTTTTCATGAATCCGTTTTGGGCTTCCGCTACACTTGCGTGTTTGCTTATCGTTATTATACAGTTTGCGGGCGGACTAAGGAAGGACCGCAGGGCGAAGCTGACACAACATTCGGGGAACTACGTTTCTCCTTTGAGGACGTCTAAAACAACATTGTCGGAGATCGAAGGGGGCGGACCGAACGGATGTTGGTCCTCTGCAGTCTCTGCCTCTCTTCTTTCACGTCTCATTTCTCTTGAGCGATCTTTGGCCCCGGTAACGCGCTTACACCGCGAACGCCGCCCGTACACAGGGGTTAGCCGAAACAGGGCGAGGCAACTCTAATCCCTAACACGATGGAAATTAACGACATCAACAACTTTGCGCCACCGGGCCCCCGGTTTATGCGCCCTGGTATCCCGCTTTATTGAATTTCAGCCTGTGAACGAGCGCGGATGCCTACGCGGTGCGTATGCGCCACCCCGCCACGCATATGGTTTCTTCCGTTGGGAAATTCCACCGCTGCTCCCTTACTTTCACCTCTTTCCCCGGAGTTTCCAGCCGCGGTGCGAGGGAAAAGCTGGTCACAAAATGCCAGCTCGTATTCACCTTGGCAAACGAGGAACGAGCAGGGTCGCGTTTACCCCTGGGCAAAATAGGCACGTGCCTAGTGGTGGGAATTTGAATCTAAACTTCGAAACCATTCGAAATTTTTCGAGACTGTGGAAATTCAAAGCTTAGAACGCTTGAAAGTCTTGAAAGGTCTTGATAAGCTATGCCTCAGTAATCTGGCAACCGCGCACCGCCAAGCACATTAAGCAAATTGAACGACTTCAGCACTTTTTTCTGAGATTCCTCGCTTTCAAATCAGGCAGCGCAATGAGTCCCATAAACCACGGCTACTCACCTGTCATGAGCAAATTCAATATCAAACCGCTAGTCATCAGGCGTTTGGCGGTCGATACCACTCTGTTATTCAAAATTATTAATGGTTTTATATTCTGTCCTAAACTCCTTAACCTTATCAATTTCCACGCTCCTGCATACTTCTCAAGGTCACCCCTCCTATTCTTCCCACAAACCTTTTCCTCTAGATTTGGCCACACCGATACTATCACCAGAATATGCAACCTAGACAACGAGCTATGTAACCGAGTAAACTTATTCTCATCCTCGACTAATTGCTTCAAAAGTGAAGTCATCCGTGCTTTGGCATCTAGATCATAACTTCTCATTTTTGTATTCTTACATTCTTTACACTGTTTCATCGTCATCGTAGCTATGCTACATTTATTCACCACGGTGTTCAACCTCACTAATCACCGCGAATCACTATAACAAAGGGGGCCACCCCGTATATATTGAATAAATTATTATTATAATCTTGAAACTCTTGGAAGTCGTGAACGGTTTTGAACGGGCTTGAAGGTCTTGAAAGTAAAAGAAGCACTCAAAAAGCGTGGAAGATATCAAATACTCAAGACATACACATACTTTCCTATTTAATGGTAAACAAAAAAATGGGTCATTCCATTAAAAAAAAATATTATTGTTATGCGTGTTGGATACTGGGTTAGCGGTGCCTGGGGGCAGAAAAAGGTAGTTCCGAGGAAAAATGAAATATGATACGATATATAGATAATTTATGGTAGTCACGTGGTTAAAGATAGTACCGTAGCAAGGTTACCTAGGGGCCCGTGTACGCATAATAAAATATATACATACAACTTTTATTGCTAAACAAGCAATTAACTTAGGAAAGTGCTTTCTATGATAATTGCAATAACAATCAATGCTTTGTAAACATTTAAAACTTAATAAATGCGTTTAATATAAATATAGGAATATACCTAAGGTCCAGGTAATTTATGTCGGCCCTGCTTTAACCTATTTATGACGGGGCGCGATAAGGACCCGGCCATGTTTTTTAAACAAAGAGCTCGGATTTCATGTGTTTGGCAAATACCAGAATTTGCAGCGAAGAAACAATATTTGTTTCTCATTTTTTTTTTACAATTTTATTTGTTCAATCACGTACACCGCTATAGAGCCTTTTTTTGCAATTTAGCTTTTAAAACCTCGTAAAAAATAAATGTCAATGTTTGTATAAAAGATATTTTTTTCTGCACCTTTTTTTTCAAAAAAGGGCTCTATAGCGCTATGGGCTTTGTGCCCCGGAACAACAATATCATAATTATTATGCGTTTTGTTTCCTATTCTGTCCGAATTCTGGTATTTACGGTCCCATAAGAAATACACAGGGTTATTTTAGTTCACACACACACACACACACACTTTTCTGCCGCGAGAGGCGGTAACCCAGTATCCAACACCCTTAACGGAATCTCGAAAAGTATGATCTTAAAATGACCTTGACCCATACGAGTTTATGTGCCCCTTGAAATACAATAACTTTCTCCTCAAACATTTTTTTGTATTTGCACAAATAACAATGTTATTAGAGGTGGCAGAGTTAGGTGAGACACTGTATACAGGGTGTCCCAAACAAAGTGCAAGAGCCGAAAGATGGAGATTCCTGGGATTATTCTAAACAACTTTTTCCTTAGCGAAAATGTTCGTAGCGGCTTTGATAACGAGTTATTAACGCAAAACGCCGACCAATCACAGTGCACGTATAGCGAAAGAACAGCCGTGAACGCTACGTATAGTTTGGGCCAGCCACTAAACGGCCGTTCGTCCGTTATACGCGCTGTCTGATTGATTGGTGTTTTTCGTTAATAACTCGTTAACAAAGCCACAGCGAACATTTTCGCTAAGGAAAAAGTTGTTTAGAATCATCCTAGGAATCACACCTTTTCGACTCTTACACTTTGTTTGGGACACCCTGTATGTATAGAAAAGGATATTCCAAAAACTCTTAGTTATGAGGATGTTATTAATGAATTTACGGATACCAAAATTAGAAACAGAAATTAAACATTTTTTAAAATAATTTAATATTGTACTCTGTATTTTAGACGCAACGAATTCCCATTTTCATTTTATATTTCTTTGTAATCTCGTGTTAATATAAATTAACACAACTTCAAATATTGTGATTTTTTTGTAAACAAATATCACCCTTATTCTCTTTTATACAAGGTGTTTCAGAAGGAGTAATCAGTATTTTAGATGATAGTATGAACTAGTCCGAGTAAAAAAGTTCATATTTACGTTTAATTTATAATGGATAATGGATATAGAGATGAAATATTTACTATTCCTTCTGAAACACCCTATATAAGAAGGGCCCCAATTCAGTTGTGTGCCTAGGGTCCGAAAAATTCTAGACACGACCCTGAGATAAAGGGGGAAACTTGAGGGTATCTCTGACGATGGAGCACTCTCATGTTCCAGTGGTCGACAGCAGGGCTTGAAAAATTGTTGCTCGCAAATTAAATGAAACAAATGTTTACCCAAAACGAAAGCAGAATGTATGCATACGCGCGTCATGTAAATGCGCCGCTGCGTTTCAACTTTAAAGCAAAGGTAACGCGAAATTTTTTCAGTGTTTGCCGACACAATGTTGAAATCTGCAGCAAATGACTTCAATAGGCTGCTGCAGCACGAGCCGGTCCGTGTTTTCCCAATATTCCTGGACGCGCATCATTTCATTCATTTGCGCACAGCTATCGGTGACCACACACCGGCCCTCGGTCAATTTCCATGTTTGCTCGTATAAATTTACGTGTTCATGATGGCATATAAAACGCGCAGATGTATACCTCCAGAAAAAAATAGTAATTTACAAATATTTGCCAACCATGCGAAAATCGAGGGACCGATTGATGCGTGCCGCCCACATTATACATATTGAGATACAAATAAATTTGACAATATCGCTAACTGTTATAGATATGTATTAATACAAAAAAGCAAACATCGAATTAATCGTTCCGACTGCTTTGGCGATCGTAATGCTAAACATTCCCGAAGTTTCATCGTGCACGGTAAAAAAAATACAATCCTGCAGACGGCGAGTATTTCTCGCGAGTTCGCTCGAAGCTGCGCAAACGTCGAGGTTTCCCAACGCGGAAAGAAAGCCGGAAAGTTTACGTAGTGCGGCAAGCAACCGCGCATGAATTGGAGTTTATGAAGATTTATCGACGAAGGTGGAATTCCGCAGCCTCGAACGGCCAGGGTTTTAGGAGGGTGCGGGAGTGCGTCTTTACAAACAACCGTTTCTTCCCGCCTCGCGGAAATGAAACAAATTACTCGATAATCAACGCCTGCAAACTCCACGAACTCCGGGGAACACCACGGCGCACAGTGGTCCAAAATCCCAAAAAGATGGCCAAACTATGAAAGCGTCTTATGATTTTCGTGAAAATGAGTATATCGGGATTTTTGAGGTTACTGATAACGAATCTAAAGTCAAAATGATAAAAAAACAAAATGATGACGAGTGTAGTAGAAAAAGACCAGTACCAATAAATGTTTGGTATTCTAGGGTTTTTGATGTCACTGTTAATGAATGTAAAGTCAAAATGACAAAAGACAAAATGGTGGACTCAAAAAGACGGACACATATGTTAAAAAATATCAAAATCATTAGAAACTCGATACTCTGGGATTTTTGTGGTCGCTGATAATGAATTGAATGTGAGAATTATAAAAAAAAGTGGTACATTTAATATGCAAATATCAGATGCTAGTAGAAATTTCTAAGAACACAATGTTTATTGATACATTGAATAAACTGTATCTAATTTTGATATTATCATTTAAATAATTCAATAGAACACATATTTCAATAAATGACTCAAAAATATTCTACGTTAACTTTTATTATTATTTGCATAATTATACATAATGAAAATAAAATTGTGAATTCTTATGCGTCTGTAACATAAGCTACAGTCTGGCCAAGGGTTTGTAACAAACACAATAAAATAAGCAACAGAAGTTTAGGCTTAATATAGCATATATGTAATTCCTTAAAGAAAATTAAGAAAACGTTACTGAAAAAGATGAAATCTGTGATCTAGTGATCGAAGGGACGTAATTGATAAACAAATGAATATAACCGTGTTTATATGTGTGTTTGCTATTCTTCAACTAATATACTTCAATGTAGAATGAATGAAAATTTATTATACAATATTTCATTTTTAACCTTTTGGTATTTTGGATCAGTGTGCGGCGCACGGTTCGCCTCGAGTTTTCAGCTCGGCGTCGCGTTGTATCCGCTTTCAAACTTGAAGCAGAGAAATTGAATCGTGGCAGATCTTTCGATTCCCGCCTCCTAAGGGTGCCTCTTAATTCAACGAATTTAGTCAGAGGACAGCGAGCCGGAGTCGGACTCGAGGGGGTTCGCCCTGAAATAATCGCCGAGGAAAAAGAAGCAATTTATTAACAATTCTCGTGGGTAATTCCGGCTGGTGGAGGGAGAGGAGGGGTAGGTCGTTAAGCCTGCCAGTTTTTTCGGCATCAAATTATCCGTCGGACTCGGCAGCGAGCTCTCATTAAGCCCTTAGCGTCGTCGCGGGAAGAGTGCAACGACACTCGACCGGCTGCCAGTGGCGCGGATTGAATTTTATGAAGATTTATCGGTACACGGCGCGGGAATTCTGCGACTAGCAGGGCTTTGCCTTAAGACGCGACGAAGCACACGAATCGGAGGGGAAACCAGATCCTGAGGAGAGAACGCGTGGGTGGCAGTCATTTTCAGATACTGAAGATTGAAGAGCAGCGTTCGTCCAAGGTCTGTCCGATATAATCGATAAGACTAAATTTGGATTCAACTGCATAGGTTCCTCGTTGCTTCAGTGACGCGTTAATTCGAGTGTTTGATAGGTTGATAACGATGTAAGAATAAAGGTGTGTTCGATCAGAGAACTCCTTTTCGTTCTCTACTGCGCCCTTCTACTTTCCGCCATGTTAAGCCTAGAATGTCAATATAAATTTTACACAGGTTGGCAATATAAGGTTAAAATTTTAAAATGTAACTTCAGGTTGTTCAAACGTCAAGAGTGAAGCTTCTATACATATATGTATACCACGGTGTATTATACCACCTTTGTTTGGTTGACTTTTTGTGATCAATAGATGGAAGATCCTCTGGTTGCCGCTAGAGGCGTCGTTGTCAGAACACCACGTCAGTGCGAATGAAATTGTGTAGCAAAGATACAAGCAACATTTCGCAAACAGCAAAACTTAAGGTGTCTTCCCACTGTGAACGTCTGAAAAATTGCCTTTTTTTGTGAATTTTTTTGTACTAAACGAAATGTCTAATCTAAATAAAGTTTTTCCTACTGATTAATACACTTATTGAGAGTACAAACAAAATTTTTTTGCAATTTATAATAGGTTATTTAATTATATATATCGCACTGAATTGAGCGCCTCAAGAAAACGATGTAGTGCTGGCGTAGATGATTCCAGAAGAACGACGCATCTGAATAAAAAAATTCAAAATGGTTTTCAGTCGTCACGGATGTCGTTATCGTTGGAACCAAAATTATTTTAATTGATAAAAAATTAACCAAATGACGGAAGTTTGAATGCTTAAGTTCCGAAATTCGATGAATTTTTAGTCATTTGTCATTGTAAAAAGTATGAAATTGTTAATAAAACAAAGTTTCCGTGGTCCCTGCGATAGCCACTGATGTGTTGAATAATGTGTAAAAATTTGAGACTGATTAATCAAATAATTTTTTTGCAATCATCTACGCCAGCACTACATCGTTTTCTTGAGGCACTCAATTCAGTGCGATATATATAGTTAAATAAACTATTATAAATTGCAAAAAAAATTTGTTTGTACTCTCAATAAGTGTATTAATCAGTAGGAAAAACTTTATTTAGATTGGACATTTCGTTTAGTACAAAAAAATTCCCAAAGAAAGGCAATTTTTCAGAGGTTCACAGTGGGAAGACCCCTTAAGTAAGAAAAGAATGTATTTTGAAAAACATATCAGGAAATGTATTGTTTCAGGTAAGTAAAATCCCTGCTTTCTTTAATAAGTATGATGAAAATAATGAAAATAATAACGGTAAATATTGTTTTTCGGACACTATACTATAAAACATTTTTTGTTCCATTTGAACTCTCCTACCTCATCAAATATTTAAACATATATTCTTTACAACTTATATAAGGCACAAGAGTTTGTACTCAGACGCACTCTAGTGGTCGACAGAGAATCTTCCATTTATTGATCACACTTTTCTGAGGGAACTTGGAACACCGTGATTAAAAGGCACGGTAGTGTCTCGCGCCAAGTATTCGCGTAGCGTGAGGCAGACTATTACGCGAATCCAAGTAATAAAAAAATTGTCACATTGCAAATATATACATACATGAACGTGCTTAGTTTCCTTTCACGCGCAATACTTCATGTGTTAAATTTAGCGGTTTTTAATGCAACTGCCCTATTGGTAGACAATCCAATACGTACGATCTTTGGAAGAGCACGTTATTGACTAATTTGGAAGGCTGCGCAGGATCACACCTTTATTCTTCCATGGTTAACATATTTTTAGCTTCGTTCCATTCTTTTTTATTTACCTATCTCAGAATTCCGACGCTGAGATTCAGCGGACCAATTCCTCTCCTCCCTAGCTTCCACCCTCGACGAAAAAATGGGAACGCGTTTAGGAGTTTCTATGGAGTTGCAGGTCGCTTTCGAGAAGAGCTTACGCGACTCCGATGTAAACTCGCGTCCCGAACGCCGGCTTAAGTCGAGGATCGACTCTCGAGCCCTTATTTTAAACACGGAGTGGCTTTACGGTACGAATACAATGGCGCGAGCCGCCCCATAGAGGTCGTGAATCGGAATTTATGAAGATTTATCGGTACACGTAGCCCGGGAATCCCGAGCGCGTGGAAGGCGGTTTTCAAGGCGACGCAGAATGCGATGGCTGATAGGCGAGCCGGGGTAACCGTAACGCCGAGGAAAATCGCGGCTAGACGATACGAAATTTTTCAACTTTTTACAGCCAACCTCCGGGAAAACTTCTCCTAGTTCACCTCAGACTTTTCCGGCTAGAAACAGGATTCTCGAAAGTTGAGGGCAGCTCGGATTAAACGGACCGCGCGTCGGCTGACGCATATTTCGTCGGGGCGACGTCGCGCGAACGAGCGGGGAGGCAGGCCGCGGGATAACTCGATTTGACAGCTAAATCCCGCGGATTTGCCAGCGCGAAGTCGTAAGAAACTTGTAAAGATTCCATTACGGATTCTCGGCGCGGTCCCCTTTCCGCGGTGGTCACACGGCGAATTTCGCAAACACCGACCCCCACGCAATTAAGCCAATTGATGAAAAACTTCCAGACGCGGTTCTCGGTAAAAGTGGCGTGAATTGAAATTGATTAGGGGTGGTGTCGCCGCCGCCACCGCCGTCGAGTTTCTTCCCGGGAATTCCTGGGCGCTCGCCTGCGTGAGACAATTCGCGCGAGCTGCGGTAATTCGCCCTTCGTTACGCCGATATGACGGCGAGCGCAGAAACTCCATTAGATCGAAGAAAGCGAGTTCTGAACTGCGGGTCGTCCGAAGGCGCGAGCGACTCGAGCGGATTGTTGCTGAGCTATTGTTGGATGCTTCCGTAGGAATGCGACATTCTTGTCCGCGTCACTCATTCTTCGTGCCAGTTTTTGCAAATATTTCCGGCGAGCTGTCGCGGTCGCTGCTTCGCTCGTCGTACTGGAGACAAGTGCGGCAGTCGAGTTTTACGCGGACGGAATGTATCAGTAATGGACTGAGTAAAGTTTCAGACGAGTAGAAAAATTTATCTGAGTTTTTACTCGACAATGACGAGCACCACCTTGTGCTTCCATCGTGAAGCGTTCCATATGGAAAGCAACTGACGCCGCACGTTGCCGAAGCAACTTTTTCAAAATCATCAACTTCGTTGCGTATTAAGGGGACTAGGCAGTCAACTTGGCTTACAATTTAGCATTTTTTGACAATTTATTATAAAAATATGGATTGAAATTGAGACTTGTACTTTGGTACAATGTTTAAAGGTACTTTAATTAGTAAGAAAAAATTTTTGTTGATGATATATACATGTAAATAACTGTGTTATTATTGTATAAAGTATATGTGATTTTGCAGACGCCGCTGTGGTTTTGCAGTGATCCTGGTTGCAAAAAATTTTTTTTCTTGACGATTCCTTTTGGATTCTCATCTTAAGGGTCACAATTTCGGACTGAACCTCTGGAGAAAAAAAAATTTATAATTATAAAAATGGCGGCCATAAAACTGCAGAAGCGTGATGTTTTATGAAAAAATTTGGCGGTTTTTATTTTTTTTTTTTGTCAAAATAAGGGTTTTTATGAAGTTACTTTGAGGTTCAGTCCGAAATTACACATGTTTTACGTTTGCCCAATTTTTTTCAGATCAATCGGAACCTCCGTTTTCTCGCAATCACTGCAAAACGAAGAGAAAACATGGTTTCGAGAAAAACGCGTTTAAAGTTTTGAAAGACGTTTGGGTATAATTACGGCATACCTCGTTTAAAAATTTGCTGCTGAGTAATAAGATGTCTCTAAAGCTTTCTCGATGTCAGCCTGTTGCTGTTCGGTAATTTTTCTGTCTAGCTCTCTTTTTCAATACAGGGAATCTTTATCCCGCTCTCATTTACCTGCGTGCGCGCAGGGACGTTTTATGGCACGCTCGACCTTTCTGGCTGCCAATTGCTTAATTTTGGGAATTTCCACGAAAACTAAACGGCATTTTATTCAGGAAGGATAGTACTTTTTGAAAATACAAAGAAAAAAAAATCGATTTTCTGACTGCCTAATCCCCTTAAGCCGGTGCCACATTTGCGTTTTGCCCGCTGTCGACGCCACATTTGCGTTTCGTCCGCGTCGATCAGCCGCTCGCGATTGAACTGTCGGATTTATTTGAAACAGAAGTCTTCTGTCGGTAGACCTCCGTTTACGATAGAGTGAAAAATGTCTAGTTCACGAAATACAATTCAATTAATGTGTATTAATGGGTACATCCTTTAATCCTGCTCTTCTCCTCGGGTCTATTTGACCCAATCCTGCAGCTTATGTTTATGTGATTAAATAACTGTTCCAATTGTAAAAGAAATATGAGTCAGTTTAATGTTTACGTATAGATATTCTTTCTTGACATTCTAATTATAATAAACGAGATTTTTAAGAGGAGAACAGCAGGGTTAAATATGAAACATTTAAGTATTGGACAGTTTCATCTTGTATATGATGAACTGAGACTTCATTCTTATACATTCTGTCAAATAAATACCGGGCATTGTTCAATAAAACAACAAAATAGTGGTTCCATCATCCAACAGTATTTATTGAAAACGTTTTTCACAAAGTGGCAATTTGAGTTTGGGGAACAAAAAAAGTCACACAAGGCCATATCTGGTGAATACAGTGCTTGACCGATCACATTCCATGAATTTTTGGTCAAAAATTGACGTATCTACAAGACTCAATGTGTGAGAGGGCGCATTATAACGTTACCTCATAAGTAGACTGCGGAAGTTTATACATTTGTGGCGATTTTAAATGCACTAAAATGTATAAGGATATGCACAGATGCAAAAATACATAAAATATTTATTTATTTATTTATTTATTTATTTCATCAAACGAGCATGCGCTCTTTACATAGGAAATAATTATAGTTAACAAAAAGTAATTGCGATAATCATTTGAGATTCTAAAACTAAAACGATAGTATTTAATCTTAAATGTAAGCACAAAAATGATAACAGACGTGTAACAATGATTGAAATACTAATTTAACTAAACACTAGAAAACATGAGAAGTATGTAGCGTTGAGAGATACATGAGTAAGGTAGACTTAAATTCAGAAATATTATTAATCTGGGTCAAGGAGGCAGGTAAAGTATTCCAGGTTCTACATAACCTTGGAATAGACGAGTAAAAACAATAGTTCAATGAGTTAGACTGTTCATTGAGGACTCTGATTACAATATTGAAAATACAATACATTTTATAATATTTAGAAGGTGGAAGACACTTCTATTTAAATTAATTTTCTTTTTCTATGTCCTTGAAAATAAGAATTTGCATAAACGGTGTGTTACGCTAGGCGCGAACAAACCGCGCAGGCAAAACGCAAATGTGGCGCCGGCTTTAACGAGGATCGACGAGGCCGAGATCGACGAATTTCCACGCGGAAAGTCTAGAAAACCTTGAACTGCAGCGCGGAATTGAAATTTATCAGACAGGCCTGTCTCTCTCCCGGGGAATCCCAGGAACGTAAAACGCGGTCCTTAAGACGACCCCGAGGAACGCCCACCGATGCACATTTCATTAGAACGAGCCTGAGAGAAACTGGGGAAACGAGGCATCGGCAGGGCGTGCACGACACATCAAGAACTGACAGGGTCGAGGAAGACGGGGAGTCGTGCCCGACGAGGAGAGAGGTATAACGAACGATCGTACAATTTCCTGGGGTGAGGTTACCCGGGTCTGACCCGGGCCGACATTGTTCCAAAACGCCGAAGCCTCCCGTAGGCCCCCTGTTGCAGCTGCTCCTCGTATCTCAGTACGAATGACACGATCCTCTCGTTTTTTTCTTCGGGTTCTGGGCTCGTCTCTCTCGATCTGCCGAACCGGGAGACTCTTCGCTTCCACTAACTTTGAGGAAAAGTCCGCTCATATAGAAATTCTCGATGGAGAAAACAGCGGGAGTATTTTAGAGAGGATACTTTATTCGTGTGACTCTGAATGAAGTCGCTCGAGTCAATCAACTCACCCTTTTTCATCCCCTTCGCCCTTTCGGTCCCCCTTTCAAAACGATTGCGCTCTTAATGTTCGATCAACTCGGCCCAGAGGAAACGTCAGTATAATTTATGACGCGTTCATTTATTACCTACATTTTTGTCGATCGAATGTCCGTCGCTGAACGAACTCGCCAACAATATCTAAAAATGCAGCTCTCAGTTATTTCCTCGTTAACGCGTTTCGCAGCGCTCCTTCGATTTTCGCTCTTCTCTTGGCGTCCTTCGTTTCCCCGAAGAAGGAGAACCCCTCTCTCGCCACCTCTTTAGAGGCGACAACTTAGGACGAAGTTCGCGACAGAAGCGGGCGCTGATTACTTCGAAAAAGGGAATTCTTTTCAGCGCAGCGTCGCGGCGCGGCGGCCAGTTCTGTCGGTTTTTCAGAAGCACGGAAGTTCGGCGGGCCGAGTCTTTATTAAATCCGCAATACGACAGTGGCGGAAGTTCTCTGCCACCCTTTGGAGGCGGCCGAGGGAACACGTCCGCGTCGGCACCTTGACGATTGCGGCCAGAATCGAGTTACAAAGAAAATTAATTAGACGTCGGGTCCCGTGTACAGAGGGATGGCGCGCGACTGCTGTCCGACCTTAAGTTCACGGCGACGAGGATCGCGATTGTGAAAAGGGATTTCTTTCGCCGTGGAGACCGTGGTTTATTGAATTTCCGCCGTAATAGCGTCGGGAAATCCGTTTTTCACTGCCTCCTCGTCTTGGAATTTATTGCTCGATTAGCGATAATTCCCGCTGCAATAACGGCTCGCGAATGTTGCGATTAATACCGCGATTTCCCCCGGTTCATTTCGTGATACTCACCGCCTGCGAGCCCTCTAGTCACCTGTATTTGCTCTTAGGCTCCGGAATTCATTTTTTAGGGTAAAAGTTCATTTAAGGAGCGCGAGCAGCTTTGGGGAGCCCCGCCTATCAATCTTCCTCCTAATTTTAATATTTATCACGCGCTCCATGTTTCCCTACAGCACGATGAAACTTTAAATCTCGTCGGCAAACATTAATGTAAAATACCCAAGAGAAAATTCATCCTATATCATTCCTCGTAATAAAATAAATAACGCTCAGTTCGACTAATCTCTGTACGTATTAACGAGCTCGGCTAACAACTCGTGGAATAAGTTATCCTCGATCGTGTCGTATTCGAGAAAAAGAAAGAGAAACAGAGAGAGAGAGAAAAGGAGAGCCAGGTTTCCCAGTCTTCGAGGAAAAGAATTTCCTTTCTTCCGAGAGCGATTAGCTTCGTAAAATATTCCTAGACACAGGATATCTGTCGCCGGTCCGGTAATTAATTAGGTCAGACCTCGGAAGGATCGCCGCGGAATGGTGGACACATGGGTCCGATCGGCGGTCGTCTTTGAGAAGAAGACCGATTTCCTCGTAGGACGGTTCACGCGGGAAGATTCTATTAGCTAACGAAATGGAGAAGGAAAATTGAGCGCGGTGCCAGCAGCTGCTCATAATTAACGACGGAGCGTATTGTCTCGGGACTAATAGATGATCAGCGGTCGTTTTGTCCGTGCGGATCGGTCGTTAGGCTCGGCTCGACCGAGCGTTTTCGATAAATCGTCGCTTCGTCGTCGTGCGATATGGAAATTCAGGGGTTCCGTGTTTGTCACGTCCCAAAAGGATCACGCTCGAATGTAATAAACAAAAGAGGGGAGTTTGGAAAAAGTCAGGCAACAAGGGGGGAAAATTAATTGGCACGCCCCAGATACGGATCTGTGAACACGTTCCACTTTCTGACTATTTCGGAAAACACGCTCCTTCGGGGAGCCCCCGAGCTCTCGATACAAAAAACGTCGTTAGTCACAGGAAACAGTGTATCAGGGAGATAGGAATGTCGCGCAGCTGCTTGTCGTTGCTCGTCCGGGTGGAAGGCAGGCGCGATCGCGGGGAAAACTTGGATCACGGCGACAACTACATTCGGGGGGGAGAAAATGATCCTCGCGTTGTCTCTTCTGGGACATTTACAGGTGTTTCAGCGGCTCTGGAATCGTGCGATAGGTTTGATATATAAATTGTTTCTGGTAAAGGAGATCGAAGCTCGTGTTTAATGAAGTGGCTCTTATTATCTCTTGATGAACATCTTTTTTAAGACTTTTTCCACGACATCTCCTAAATAGAATAATTCGAATTCATAAAAAAAAAATTTTGTGCAATGTTTGAACCTAATTGGATTAGGGGAAAACGTGCCCCTGGGCTATTAAAAATTAAAATTGTTATTTTAATACCCACAAGGTTAATTTTTTTTTTTTTTAATATCTGTCAAGTTTTTGATTATACGAAAAAACATGTGAAAACCTATTTTTTATATTGTGTTAATTGTTCGTGCAATAAAAGGTTTTCGAAAAGAATCCAAAAAACTGGAAAAAATTGATCAAATTGTAGTCTTTTTAATTTTAGAAATTGAATGTGTCTCCAATATTTACTACTTATAAAAATAAAAAACTACATAAATCTTTTTTTATTAATTTGAACTATTTTAAGGGTGCCGCGGAAAAATTTGAAAGTAGAAAAGAAGGGCCACGTCCGGAAAGGCTAATACGAAACATTTCGAAATTACTCTATTATTACAAGCTGCGGCATTGCTGCGAGAATTTCGAAAAGAAAGAAAATCCTCAAATAGAAGTTTATTCTCCCCTCTCGCGAACAGTTGTCTCGAACTTTTATTCAACGGCACACCAGGCGCAGTCAAAACTTGCAGTAGCAGAAAGAATGCCCCAGCGGTAGCGAATTCGAGGAACGAAAGAAACGAGCCTAAAAGCGAAACACGGGACAATTTCGAGCGTAGCGAGTAATGATGAGAAAGCACGGAAAGTTTCGAAGTCCGTTCGCGTTTTCACGGGTGGTAGCGGGGTAGTTAAGTTGCAAAGAAAATTAATTAGGCGCCGGCGTGCCGTGCACGTTGTTAAGAGCGTATAGTGTGTTCCTAAAGTCGTTCCCCCTTCTCTCTAACATTGTCTACATTCGCGAGGGGTCGAGAGCATTGCTTATTATTAGCCGGGAGCTGGGTGTTACCGGCACAATAATCGTTGATTCCCCCGGGGCCCCAGGGGGCGCGCGACGCGGGGGGCCGAGCAGCCACCCCGAAATTTCGAATAAGAAGCAGCGTTGGCATTAGTTCAAACTTTCCTCCGCTTCCGGGAGCCCTTTTTCGTGCCCCCGAAACGGAATTTGTAACTCCGATCTCTTTAACACGGGTCCACCACCCCATTTACACCGTTCGTGCAATTATTCTGGCCTCCAGAGATTTATTAAAGCTCGGACCACGGTGTATTGTAGAGGTGTTCCAACAAAGCATCTCTGTCTGGTTGATTTTTTGTGATCGATAGATGGAAGATCCTCTGGTCGCCGCTAGGGGCGTCATAGTCAGAACTCCGAGTATGGTCACAGTATAGGTATAACCAGTAGCAGGGTTGCCAGATCGTACCTTTTGATACGAAAAACGTACTTTTCAGTTGTCCATCGTACTATTAATATACTGAGTTTAATAAGGTACTTTTATCGTACTATTTAATGTCGTTTTATTTATCGTACTATTTAATATCGTATTTTTTACATCAATTTTCTTTTGTTTCTGCTTTTTCACATCAATCATTTTCATTTCATTTCGGTTTTTAACCTATTCAAGATTTGAATATTTTGTGGAATATTCACTAATAGGAGATAACTTCAAGTACAATGAAATATTCATAATTATATACTATATATTGTTTCATTAATGAACATAAATAAAGACATTGGGAATGCAGGAGGTTTGATCAAATTTGAACCCCTGAATGTATGCATATATCCCTTTTACTTTTGTACGTACAATAAACGCTTTTTTCTTTTATGACCTTTTTTTATGGTTTCCGTACCTTCATGTCAATTTTCGTACTATTTCAGATACCCGGGCGTACTAAAGTCAAAAGTGGCGCTGGCAACACTGACCAGTAGTGTCACTCCGTGTCGGTCCCTTTGACGTCGGAATAAGCGGTCACGTGGTACGCCGCCATTAACATGATTGTTGAGCGGCGGTAATTTTGAATTGTAAAAAGCAGACAATTATATGAATTATTTTTATTATTGCAACATGAAATCTCATTTGAAAGTAATATATTTATGCAAATATGGTATGTGTAAAAATAAAATAGGCGGAAGATGTATATACCTCTCTGTGTACACCAAACTTTTCAAAAACTTTGATAATTCATATACTACATACTTAATTATCGATGACAAATATATTTGATATGTTTCCACCTCATACGAACGAATTATTTTTATTTTTAATCGTTTTTTTGAAATATCGTTTCTAGAGACCTCATACGGTGGGCAATAGTATTACAATCGTCGCCATTAACCCGATTGTTTTAGCCGCCATAACACGTCTTACAGGATTTTGGCCGAGTAACGCTACTGGTTATACCTATGGTATACTGTGGTATGGTATACATGCGTGCGAATGAAGTGCGCGACACTTCACTCCTCACCACCTCAGCTCTCTGAACCAATAGGAGCGCTCCCCACGGATGTTTCTACTCAGACGCACTCTAGCGGTCGCTAGAAGATCTTCCATCTAATGTTGCAACACCTGTATAATACGCCGTGGCTCGGACTTTGATCGCGGTTCGATTATCAGCATGATATCGAGTGACACGAAGGTCGCGGAGGGTAATAATGTGCCATCCCCGAAGCAACTCTTAACACACTTGGTTCGGGAAAGGGTTCGAGGCTTGCGGGGGATTTATTAACAGCGAAACTTCGATTGGAGGTTAAACATCAATTTTCTCGGATGATACGAACGCGGGCAGGGAAATAAGATAACGACACGGAAGCCGGCAATTTCTCACACCTCGCCGGTGATTTACAGCGCGGCTGTGGCTGTCATTCGCGAAACGAGGCGGTGACCCAGTCGCGAACTTTGGAACCGACCTGTACGCGCGAGACACAATATTCGCGAGCGAAGGAACACGTCTATCCGGAATCTTGAAGGGCTTCAATAATATCTGGGAGCTAGTTGCAAAGTCCTGGCAAAGTTTTAGCAGTTTACGATACGTGCAGCGAGGCAGCGTTAGCTACCTTCTCGATCCACTTACACAGAGCTTGCTCCACCCTCTCGAGCCACCCTCGCTCGCGTCTTGGAACCCCGGCTACCTTGTTCATAAATTATCACTCCGGCACGCCGCACAATAGCTAGCGAAAACCTTTCCGCTTGATCGAGTAAAAGCCGCGAACCACGCGGGGTTAGTTGCCCCCCGTCGATCGTCGCGATTAGGCTCGATTTTCCCGCGATCGACGCGACGGCGACAGATAAGCACGCGACCTCCACTCTCGCTATCGAGTGTTATCGTCGATAGCGCAGACACGACGTAGGTTCTCCTTTTTTTATCGCGAGTGGGTGGCTAACGAATTTTTTTCCAGCGCGTTGAGAGGGCGAGGCGGTCAGCGAAGCGTGGAAAACAGGCTCGACAATGTCGAAGGGTGCGAAAGTTGAATAGCTGCGCGGAGAAGTCGATTGGGTTATGCACGGGGCTGCGTGAAATCTGTTTCACAAAGGGGTTTCGTGTTGTCGAGGGTTTTCCGCGCGAAACTGTGCCCTGAGCAGCGGGAAGAGTTTTTCGGAGGGTTGGAGGGGGCGAGATAAATGGAGATTGAACGGAGCCGTTGTTCCAGGCCAACGGGTCAGCCAGTTGATTTCGCGTTTCACGGAGGACTCGAAGTTATCGAGGGTTTTCCATGCCGATAAGTGTCGAGCGGCGAAATTGTTTGGAGGAGAGGGAGGCGAAGATCGAGTGGTCGTCGGGCCGGGTCGAGGGCGCAGTTCGTTTGTCGGGTTTTCTTTAATAACGAGATACCCCAAAAAGCAGCGTTATTTCGAGGGAATATTTTTTAACCGAGGAAACATCAAAGGGGACCAGGAACACGTTCGCTGGAAGGCAGAGAGAGAGAGAGAGATTACCTCGAGTGCTCAAAGAAACTCGGTCAATCTGTCAACGATGCAATCGACTTTGCGAGGACGTTTCACGCACAATTTCTGGGTCGGATATTAAAAGTTGTTGAGGTCCGATTTTTTTTTCTACATTTTTTTTTAATACTTCCACCCGCGGGGTACGTCGAGCACCCTTTCAGAAAGTTTGCACTTCACCGGCGGTACTGCAACACGGCTGAATCGCAAAGTGGACCATCGGGAGGCGGCAGCCGCGGACGGGGAGGAATTCGCAAATTATTAACGAGGTCCAGCGGCGAAGTTTCGCAACTGGGTGACGCGTTGGACGCGTGCTCGATGGAAATTTGACGAGAGCATCGCGATGAATGCACTCGTTGCATTTGTCACGGTGATCGCTTCGCTCGTAGGACGTTATATGTTGCGGGATCGTGACGGGCACCGGATTGCCTTTAATTCTGTTCGATAAATGTATGGTGTTTCGTCACGAATGCGCTCAGCATTCGAACGGCAAAAAGCGGGACAGCCTATCGCTCGAAATTACACGCTCCGCTCTAGAGGTGCCGCTCGAAGAGAGCACTTTGCAGCTAATGTGGGTCTGGGAACGTCTCATCATCGACCTTCTAATGAATGAAAATTTCCAAGCTGTTACTGCCAATGGACCCGTAAATGAATATTGTATAAACAGGGTAATTGGACTGAAATTTTTCGGGATGACTGATTGCGTTCGGTTGAGTGGGTAGAAATCACAGACTTCTATACTTTAGTAGACTGCTAACTCCCCAAATTTCGCTTATACATACAGGGTGGACCGCGAAGCGTGATCAACTTATTGTTAGATTATTCTGTTGCTGGCGGTTCGACCGGAAGTTTTTTTTAGCTAAAATAACATGGTTCAAGGAGAGCTTTAAGATGATCGTACCAAATTTTTTGTCAACTTTTTTTTGATAGATTAATATTAATCATTGTTGAATGTGTTTTTAAAAAAGGTGTGTCACAGTGCGTAAATAGTTTAGTATTCAATATCTTTGTTTTCTCTTAATTTTGTAGGAATTTAGTTCAACAATATAAATTCAGATAATAAGTTTTAACAGTAACTTTCAATTTATTTATTAGATTAAAAGATTTCATGATGTTTTCAAATTGTTTAAATACTAATTGTAGAACTGAATTTAATAACAAAATTTTTTTAGTGAAAGTCGAAGCAATAAAATAAATCTATACAATAAGTTACTACGTTATTAATGAACAATAAAAAGTTTCTAATAATTTCAACTGGTCTTGTTCCAATTATATTTTATTTCAACAGTATAATGAGTGATATAAAATAATAAATTTAATTATTTACAAATACAAGTTTTATTATTATTGCTTATTAACCGAGTTAGTAAAATTGCAAATAATATTACATGATGAAAGCATTTTTGGACGTAAGTTTATATGAATTTTCATTATCTACTCGATTTCATTCACACGTTGTATAAATTTTAGCCTGATGTTTTCCGGGCGTAATGCAAAAAAATATTAATATCGCGAGTTTTAATATAAATAAGAAATAATATTTGAGTTCCTTTGGCAGCATATTAAGCGTTTTAATAGCAGTTATAAAACTATTTTTATCACTAATATGAATAGACGTCACGCGAGACCTGCATTTTCCAGAATCCTGTTTACCAGGCCGCCAAACAGAAATGTCTAACAATTTTTTGCTCGGTGAATCTTAAACCGAAGCACGAAACGCGATCCCAATATTTCTTCAACGAGTTCACGGAAACTCCAAGGTTCTACGCGTTCGCCTCGAATCACATTCCCGCGAATCGATGTATTCGAGATTATCGGCGCGGCGTCGCGTCGCGCCGTATATATGTAGGAGAATTACGTAGTAACCTGACGGGCCAATTATCAAGCAACCAATCTCCATTACATCGCGTCGGAACGCGGAGCACCGAAATGTCCGGAGAAATTTGGAAAAGGTGGGAGAGTTTTACGACGGGACTGGAGGAGTGTGTCCACTTTAACGCCTTAAAAAAGTGGAATTCGCGGCGGGGACGATTTTACGAGCCCATTCACAGATTTATTCCGTCGTATTGGGGAACGCGCGCGAATGCCTCGGTTCGAGGAGCCGAGGAGCCGGTCGATTCACGACGAAAGGACCGGATGTATCGAGGAGAGGACCCTGAAAATGTTCCTATCGAGCTTTCATTGATTTCCCCCTCACGGCACGAAAGTGTGTTTCGCTTCGGGAGAACTTGTTACGTGGGAAGCTGCCTTTGGACAGCTCCTAAAAAGAAGATTTACAATTTTTTAGTCACTTTTCGGGTAACGGTGAAAATACTATCGCCTGCACTGTCAAAGTTACTTCGTACAAGTTTCGGCTGACTGATTTAAAATTCAATTTTCGATCTGCGCCGGTGGTCGAGGAAAGTTTAAACGATATTTTATAAAGAGGCGTCTTTCGAATTTTCCTTTCGCAATTGTGCATCAAAGTTCTATTTTGTAGCGCGAGAACAGGAACTTGGGAAAAAAACTCGACGTTCCAGTTCATCCGCAGGGTTTGAAAATGTTCGCGTATAGCCACAGAATTGAAAGGTATTTGCATTGCACTGAAATTCATTCGCGCCCAGAAACTACAAACTACTATTTGATTTTCTGCTACGCGACTCTACTGTGCGCTATTAATTTCTACTATTGACCTTGACAGGGCCGTTCCTGAGTTATTGGCCGCCCAGGTACAAAAACTTCACTTCTCACTTTATTTCTTCAATTTCAACTCCTCAAATCTTCATCTTCAGCTATTCAAATTTCCAATTTGAATCTCTAATTTTCAACCTTTCAATTTCTAATTTTAACTCTTCATATCTGTAAAACTTGAAATTTTATAATATCCAATCTGAAATGATCAAATCTCCAACTCGAAATTTTCAAATCTTCAATTCTACTTCTACCAATTTTTCATTACAAACCTTTACATCTTCATGTCTCCAATTTCAACTTTCATAAAATACAATCTCCAATTGTTTAACTCTAGAAATCTGCAAAAATTTTATGAACTGGTTTTAGTGTAGGAGTTCAGAACCGACGGAGTTAAAAATAAATTCTCTAGCGATTCTAGAATAATAATCGAGCGAAGCCACTCGATCCGCCTCTAATTATTTTTAGATACTTAGGAGGGTACGTCGACTCTAGAAATGAAACTGTTAACAAGTTAATTTGTCGCCAGTCGACGCGCAAACGGTTCGTATCGCGCGCCTCATCGAGCTCGAACGGCGCTCGAGGGACGAGGAGGGCAGAACCGAGGGAAAAAGCGAATAGCTGGGCAAAAAATAGTCAAGGACCGGGCGGCTAGAAGAAATTTGTAATTAACCGAAAGAAAGAGCCGTGGCGGGGCTGAAAAATATATTAGTATCGAGGCTGGATCCGCTCCTCGAGAACCGACCGACGATTCCGAGCTCATGGATTTAAGAGAAAATTAAAAACTCGTTAACAAGAGCAAAATTACGAAACTCGTTAGCGGAAGAAGGAAAAGGTACGGCGTTCGGAGAAAAGTGAGGAAAGAGGGGAGAGAGAGACAGAGAGAGAGAGAGAGAGGGAATAGAAAGTTTCCACGGGTTTTCAGTGGACGCCGAACGACGCCAGGGACCGGGCGCGCGCGCGCACGCGAGCGTCTCTTTGTCTGCTCGAAGCGACCGAAACATTAGGGAAAAAACAAATATCGAGCAACAAAAGGCGGGGAACCGGAACCCTTCGGCCCACGCAGGTGTCCCCCCTTGGTCGCCGCGCTGCGCCGTGGCTTTACGACAACGAATGCCAATGTCGGGGCGACGTTCGAGCCGAAAACACGATTTAGGGTGGAATAATCCGTTCGGTAAAGGTCCTCCGCCTCTCCGTCGCTCTTTCTCCTCCCAGCCTTCCACTCTCCTTTTTCCTTTTTTCTTTTCGGCCTCTCTGTCGCTCGATTTTTTTCCCAATGTTCTCTGCCCTAACCCCCGTCTCCCTCCTTTGCTCCGCGGCTCCGGAACGATGTTGCCACGTGTACGCCGCGCTGGCAGCTCGTTGCAGGCGCACACAGGATCGAATTTAATTTAAAATGCTCCCGCCACTTTATAAATAGAGTTCTGAGCGTGGGCAATACGCGCCGCGGTTCGTTATGGAATCAAGTTATTAAAAAGGTACCACACGCCTCCGATGATTTACCGCCTCGAGTTTCGTCGGTCGGAACCGAGGGCGTTCGCGGATAATGAGAGGGGGGCCAGCCGATGTTGGTAAACTGTAACGATTGATGGGGAGGAACGGGGAAGCGGAGGCGCAGCGAGGCTTTCACGAGGGAAATTGTATCCGCGAGTTTCGGATTTAAAATGGATTAAAAAGTTGCGATTTCGTTTGCTCGTTGCCGGGGTAAGAAATTATAAAAAAATTCACTTTCCGAAATTCGTTTGCTTTTACCAGTAACTGACCACTGTATCAATATTACGCGGTCTTGCCTCTCGCTTTACACGATCCCACTCAATTTGATTTCCGACTGAATAATAACACTTTCAGCACGGTCCATAATTGGTTCATTCCACTTTCGTTGGTTCGTTCACGGCACAGACACACGAGCGAACCTCGAATTTACCTTCTTCCCGGCCACGAGATTTGCTTGACCACCGCGTAACGGCCCAATTTCCGCCGGCGCGAAGCACTTTAACGCGGATTTTCCGACACAGAGAGCGTAACAACGGAATTGCTTCTTTTCCAGGACGAGTTCATCGGAGGTCCGCACGTGCACCGATGATGAAGCTCCCGGCTCCCGTGTCCCAGCCGCACCGGAGGAATTGGCCTGCGACGAGCTCGTAAAACGACGATGAAAGGTAACAAGTGCGACCGCGCCTTCGCTTCGCTTCGCCGCGAAATTGTCGGCACTCGTAGAATTTTTGACTTTTTACAAGACTCGGCGCCGTTTTTCCCTCCAAAACGACTTTCGTGGATCCCGCGGCCCGCGTCAATCTCCATCGTTCGGTCGGCGTCACATTCGCGTTTCGCCCACACGATTCGATCGCCTCGGTTTTTCTCCATCTATCGTAACACACAGAATCTTATGGTAGTGTCACACTAGAGTGGTTTGCTCGCGGCATGATTGCTTCAAACTTGTGCTTGTTTTTCCTTTTCGCGCGGTCATTGCCAAACATAACTGTGATTTTCGAGCTAACTACCATGCTGTCAAGATGTTCGATACTGAAAAATTTATAATTTTGATACAAAGCCATGAATGTTCATGGCAGTTATGGAACAAAGAATATTGTAATGAAGTCTGAGTTGGTATTTATTTATTAGCTTTATATTTATTATATATAAATTGGAATTATTAATTGAAAATATATTTTTGTAGGATGCATTAGAAATGATATTTGTTTAGGTTCAAATATTATTAAGCTTAATATTCCGAATTCCGAAAATGTACAAATATTAAGCTTGAAATTCTAAAAATTTGCAATTCTGCAGCTCCAAATTCCGAAAATTTGCAGAATTTAAACTTGATATTCTGAAAAGTTGAAAATTTGAAAATTGAAATTTGAAATTCTGAAAACTTGAAATTTGAAGCTTATACGTATAATCTTAAAATTTTCAGATTTTTAACTTGATATTCTAAAAACTTGAAAATTTGAAAATTTAAGCTTGAAATTCTAAAACTTTGAAATCTGAAGCTTGAAATTCGGTCCCATTTTAACCTGTTCTATCCCAATTACAGAGTTTTTTGAATGGCGGTGGCGTCCTCATAGTATTTACCAAGATACAAGATGAAGCTGTCCCATACGTAAACCATTACCAATATCTCTTCTTGATTACTGCATAAGAAATACACATTGAATGAATTATATTTGTACAACAAGACATTTTTTTACACTTTTCACTCTATCGTAAACGCAGGACTACAGGAGAAGACTTTTGTTTCAAATAAATCCGACCGTTGAATCGGCGCGAACGAAATGCAAACGTGGCGTCTCACAGTGGTCCGGATTGAAGAATAGTGTGTCATTTTTACATAACTTTTAAATCATCGGAGGTATTGGTATGAAACTTGGAACAGACAATTTAGTGATGTTAAGTTACTGAAATATTAAAGAAAAAATTATGTCAATACATTTATTGCTAATATTATTATTATTCTTGTTATTGTTATTCATATTATTATTATTACCATTATCTTTATATATTTCAGATTATTCACTTATTAATTCTAGAGCTTCTGGATCTAATTTTTTCATTTTTTTATTTGATGACTTTATTCTTATATTAGACATGTGTGGGTCCGATGTTAAAAGAAGTCGATATAATATGTCTTTATTTGTTGCTGTTCTCGAACATTTTCGGGTATTTCTAATGTGTTTGAAATCTTTATGTCGTATTTCCTGAGCCTCTTCAGAAAATTGTCCTATTGGAAGTAATGCATACTGTATTATTTCTGCTCCATGCATTAATATCTTGTGCACAGAAGATGACATGTAGTACCACCCATAATTTTCAACACAATATTTTGCAGTGTCTTGTGTATATTGCCGGAATTTTTGAACATTTATTTTGTACGGGGAAGAAATCAGCTGTAATAAAATGTAGATATCATAAGTTAATATAACACTAAATTCTACTTTTCTAAATCTATTTAGTTCAGAGAGCAAGTACTTATATGAAGTAGATATCGTACAACATCAACCGTAATACAATATTTTAGTTGAACTGATGCATAAAAATGCATAAAACTAATATCAAGATATACTCCATTCTATACCATTTAACTTTGTCTCATGACATTTTTTCTATCTCTAAACGTTCTAAAGATATAGCTTGTTTCTGTTACGTGGGACGTGTGTTTGAACGCTGTGCCTAGTCGCAGCGTCAGACGCATACACGACGTCCCATCTCACGCTGCGCTGGTGACTTTAAACAGTAATAACTTCAACACTGGGACCAATGGGGACACGATTCTTGTATAATTATGTTAAGAAAAGTATGCCAAACATATTCCAATTTGTCAAAATGCGCGATCTCTTGGGACTTAAAAGATATCCCTTGTCAATTAAAGAGAATTTTAAGACTTTTTCATATTTTATTCAATATTACTTTTTTTCTATATACTGTACAGTAATTGTTAATATAAGGTATGATTTCTTATCGCAAAAGTACGCTCTTTATTTACAAAGAAAAATGAAGTGAAAATATTAAACGAGATTCTCAGGATACCTCCGAAAAAGAAAGCAGTTTCATAAATTGAAAAACACAATTCTTAAAACGTCCGACTTTAAGTGTTGGTTTTTATTACAATTTCTATTAAATTTGATTAATATTTTCATTTTCGAAACCAATGGACATTTAGGAAGTAATATATATTCAGTAAATATCGATGTGAAACAGTTAATTTTTTTGCAAAATGGCACAGCATTCTTAAATCCGGACCACTGTGCGCCGGCAGCGGACAAACCGCGGCTGTCGAACCGCGCGGGCAAAACGCAAATGAGGCGCCCCTTTGCCCGAAGGAAACTTGGAATCGTATCGGCAGGTTGTCATGGAAATATAATTCTTTCGAAAGTGAATCGAAGCTTCGAACGAGCGACACTGGAAAACGCGGTGTTTCCGCCATAAATCGAATCGCGTGTATTCCGTGCGGGTACGCGATCGCCGGAGGGTTCGAAGACACTTTGTAAAACTGTTTTCTCGCTCGTCCCGCCGCTTGGGGCGCGTCGCACACGCGAAGAGTCGATCCCGAGGGCAAAAGTTCGAGAAGGGCCAGGTCGAAGCTTCGGCGAGGAATGAAATTAACCCGACTTCACCCGCCACCGCTATTTACCCAAAAATACTCGGCAACTCGACGTCAAACAAAGATCCCGGGGGCGAGGGGAGGCGACGACTGCTGTAAGACGCTCCCCGAAGAAATTTAATTAACGCGGCCCCCGGTGGCCCGCACTGCGTTACTCGGATTCGCAAGTGGATTAACACGTTCGACGACAAAAGGCCGGGAATATCGTAACGAGATTCTTAGGATTCCGTCGTCGAGCACCTCGTAGACGAGACCCGTGCCCCGATGAGGGGAACGGAGCCACGGAGAAAGTTCCTTAAGCGCATTTGTACTTTTCGCTCGGAACTTTTGATGTACCCCAGGGTGCTCTCGACTGCGTCCAGGGGTGGCCGGTTCCCGACAGCGCCGCAAGCCCCGATCCTCCGTTTCTTTTCTCCTCGCCGGACGCTCAGACCTCGCGATTCCTGACCGTGTCCTCCGATTCAATGATCGTTCGTTCGGCCGTCTCTTCCGACTGACTTTGTCGCGCGCAAAATCACCTAGCAAATCCATTTAATAGTCCCGTAACTATCCCGGGGAACTGCAACAACGGTGGTTAGGGTTTCCCCGCAAGTTATCAGACGTGACTCGATTCAGACGCGCGGCACAATTGGACCGAGTTTACACGGACGTAGTTTTAAGCAAAGCTGGCCGTATCGGCAGAGTCGTAATGCCATCCCACCGAAAATGGATTTACGAGGCGACGCGGAAACGTAGGAAGCCAGCCTCGCGGGAACGCGCCACCCTGTCCTCGGCTTTCTGGTGCCGGCGCTCGCGAAAGCGGAACGACACTTGCGAGTTCGAGGAAATGAGAATGTCGCGGGATCGAACAGCGAATAGAGATGCGGCACGTTTTGGCCCGGCTACCCTTGCGGTTCTTCGGGGATTTAGGGTGGCAGCTGCCGCGTTAACCCGCCGCGACGGCACTACGCTCGCCTGCAGTTATTGCGACAGTTATTTTTGACACTCTCCGGCCTCCGAGGGGACTTTGGGGATTACTTACCATTCTGCAACTCGATTGGAACCCTTCCGTTTCGAGATTCTTGGGCCAGCAAGGCTTTTTATTAGCAACGTGGACTAAGCGGTGGCAAGCGAACAACTTTGCCACCTGCACTATCTTACCGCAATTCTCTGGGAACTCCCTCAGTACTCCATTAATCCTTGGCGGTCCAATTTCGGTCTCCGCGCCACGCTTTTTCCACGTTTATTGCTCGAGCAGTTTTGACGTTGCTTCCACGAATCTTCGAGGATTTAAAGTTGCAAGGTTCTTTCGGCATTGTGCAACCCAATTCGATCTTCTTACCGCGGGTTTTTTTATTCATCGCGCAACTATCTCTACTTTTCTACTTCCACTAGTCTTTTGGGAACTAGAAGTTCGGGCACAATTAATCTTTCGAAACTCGGTCCGCTTTTTCTATTTTTTCTTCTCTTTATTCTCCGTTCCCAGTTACAACGCTGCCTCCGCTTCTTCATTTGTCATACGGACAATAAACAAATAAAGCTCGCTAAGCGCTCGGTGCATAAACGGAGTGCAGGTTTTGATAACTTCTCAGTCGCGTTCAGTTCAGAATGCAAGCGGCTGCGCCAAATTACGCCGTCACAGAGTAATTACATCGTGCACCACAGTTGCTATAGTAATATGTTTGTCGCCTTGCGTCGAGCTCGTCTCTGCGACGATGAATAATTTAAAATCGTGGCGCACCGACTGCCACGGTAAAAGAAGGAGCAGCTCTGCCACATTCGAGGGAACGCTAAAGGTAGACGTTGCGTTTCTGAATTGCAAGTACTCTGCGCTTGGCGATATTAATATACTCCCTTAGCGTCGCAACGATGGGCGGTAATTCGAGCCACCGTGAAAGGTTGATAGAGAAATTAACCCGTGATATCGACACCCATCGACCTGCGAAAACTTGTCCACATTCTCTATGGACCACCAAGAAATTTGCCACCGCAATGGAGGAGTAAGGAATCGCCCTTATAATGGACGCAAGAAAGAATCAATACCAATTTTAAGGTTCTAAAAAGAGGTTTTATTAACGTACTGATTAACTGTCTAACAAGTACAACTTACTGGCAGAATCTGGCTTAAGGGAGTATCTAGGTATCAGACTGCTTTGATGAAGGGCTCGATTTTGTGGGCAATTAGAAAGCCTACAAATGACTCAAAGCATTTACACGTTTTACGATTCTTTAATAGAGATATGACACACATTTTAAAGCTAAGAAACATCCAAAAAATGAAAATTAACAATTATGTGTGGATGACACATTGTTTTGAACTGTGGTGATTTGATCTGGTAAACAAGCATGATTAGTAGAGATCGGATGTTCATGCACGTAAAATATGTAAAAAGCATATGCCATTTATGCTCAGAATGTTACACCCATTTTATCATGTATGTACTATTCTTCGGTGTAGATTATAATAGGGTCATTCGGGGTAAAAGGACGCACTTTTGCTGTTTTTGCTTCACTGAGCCGAAACTACCATGATATTAGGAACACTTTTTTGCGCTATCGGTAGCATATTTAATAGACTCATAAAATGTAACGAGTATTTGACGACAGGCCAAACGGTTTTTTTAAATTAAGCAGAAGAGTGACTTGGTCAGACTGCGTACCTTCACCCCGACATGTGGGTAAAAATACGCAGTCGTGTGGATAAAAGTTCGCATGTAGAGTAAAAGTATTCATTCAGGTGTAGTAAAAGAAAATGAACAAATAATAGACAGATAGAACATATTTTTATATTATTTTTAGTAAATGAAGGTAAAGATGACAAAAACAATAGAAATTAGGAACTTCAAATTTAGGAAACTATCATAAAATTATCATTTTTCATAGATTCAACAAAACGAAATTATGCTCGAGTCTTTATCAGAGCAGATATGTTTTTACTCCAAATATTATTAAGAGTTCAAAAACAAGTAGACAGTAACATAAATACCAGTGCGTACATGATTTAAAAACTAGAAACTTCAAGCTACAAAAAAGCTGCTTTCAATATTTTTTATACCTATTTTTCGCGGAGATACAGCCTCTTGAAAATGATCAAATTTTTCAAAAAATTTTAGTGTAGCCTTAATTTTGTACACCAGTGTATATCATCGGTAATGCGCTATCGATATTTATGAATGATTGTTAATGGCACACGAATCCAATATTATATGATAAATATGTTACATATGCACAAAATATGCAGTATGCTCATACATATGCTCTTAAATGTTAATATGCAAAGCATATGTATTATGCAATTTATGTAAAATAAAAAATAGATTTTTAGAATCTCCTAATCATAAAACAAATTTCTGTCTCGGTTTCACATCCTTACTTGCATTTTATCAACATATGTACATATTTGCATGAACTTCCGATCTCTAATGATGAGATATTTCTAGAAAGTGAAAGAGGAAACATTTGCAATTATAAGCAACTATAAATTATGAGAATCAGGTACACTACACCCTCTGCTTTACCATATCCTTTACAATATCATTTGATTGTGAATAATTTCTAATATCGCACACTGGGAGATGTAAAAATAGATTCATTAGCAAAATGAACTTTCGTGGCCTTATTAATACAGAAACGTCTTTGATCAACGCGAGTTGAGATCTGGAAGACTCTAGACTCTAAACCGTCCATCCACTCTTTCGGCAACATTCCTCCCCGACATCGAGTTTCTCATGTAATTGACAGCCTTCATCCTCGCTGTCATCTCGCACCTAGTCGTTTCAGTCCCAGAATCTACGTTGCTGGCATACAGAATCGCGAAGCAAACGACGTCAAAGTAATCCTCCTGTCTTCCGACGATTTTCCGTCTCTTTGCCCCAAGATCTCTGGCTCCCTATCGCCGGCGAGTTCCAGGCGACGCGTTATCTTCCGTCCGCAGCGTCTCCCTCGCACACGGTGGCCGAAAAGTTAACGAAAGCAGCGAATTCGCGATGGCTCACCGAGAAATTGCTCTGGGGGAAGGTTTCTACGCAGGATCGTGCGGAAACACGAGCGCGCGCCGATCTCTAATCTCATTTTCCTGAAAAAGGAAGCCCTCGGACGTTATATTCCGTACACATCCTTAAACATGACCGCCTGCAGCGCGCCACGATCATGTATTATGCATTTGCCATCGCGAACCGCGTACGTGCGCTTCCACGCGTGCCCACCGCACACTCCTCGACTCTCTCGGCTCATACGCGTGTTCATACGTGCGCTCTGACCGAACGCACGCGTTCACTTTCCTCCGGCGAAAGAAAAACGGGCAAGAAATATACTCGGATGCATCGTCACTCTTTAAGCTCCTGCTCTTGAAAGTAGCGATCCTTTTCGTTACTTCTACTCTCTTTATAAATGTTTCGTTTGATCATTTAAACAATCAAATCTTAACTTCGAAACTGTAAACTGCATTGAATCTTGAGGCTGATTCACACACGTTTAGTAATTTTGTTGAGTGGCAGGTATTTTATTAATTTATCATGTACGAACAATAAAATTTAGTTCAGTGATTTAGTGAAATAATGTAGCTACTTGCTTTTTATATATACAGGGTGAGGCACTTAAAATCGGCCACCTGAATAACTTGGCTGCTATTGGTGATAGGAAAAAATGCATCAGGCTAAAATTATTTGGTATCGAGGGGCTGATCATCCGATGTTACTAGTTTTTTGATAGGTGGAGGCGTCAAGGAGATATGAAGGTCATCTCTGTTTTTTTAAATGGAATGTATGTTTTTTTACTTACATTCTGATAGAGTATTTCAAGACGAATACAATGACCTATTGGTAAGGTCACCCAGACCACGAATACTTTTCCATTTAAAACAGAGATGATCTTCATATCTCCTTGATGCCTCCACCTATCAAAAAACTAGTAACATCGGATGATCAGCCCCTCGATACCAAATAATTTTGTCTTGATGCATTTTTCCTATCACCAATAGCAGCCAAGTTATTCATTCAGGTGGCCAGTTTTAAGTGCTTCACCCTGTATATGATAATATACAGGAATTTCTTACATATAGATATTCGAAATTACGTTTAGACCTACGTCAATCTTATATAATACATCGCAGCCAATTAGCTCGGTAATTAGCGTTTGCCCATGTCTCACCACCTGGAGGTTACTGCGAATGGAGACCCGCAGGGAAATAGATGGAATCGAAGTTCCATCGATCTCCCTTTACAGAAATCTTAAACCAGTGAACCTCACAGGTGGAGGGATTCAAAGTTCCATCCATCTCCTCGATTCATGTCTTAATCGAAACAACTGCCAAGCTATCATTACGAGAAAGAGGAAATTGGGATTCTACCTCAACTGAGAATCGGCAACTATCACCTCGAGATCACAGTAAAGAGGAAAGTGATCGGCACCTTCAGAGAACAGTCCCCCTCCCTGCGCCCTCCCAGGAGCCACGTAAGCGTGGACCTGGTTCTGGACGTCTGCGATTTTGTTAATCCAATGAGTACAGTAACTGTGACATTGTTATCTTGTATTGCGAAAAATTTTTCTATCCCCCTAAATTACCATTTGAAAATACTTATTTTTCGCGATACAAGGTAACAATTAGGTTACTGTACCCATTGGATTAAAAAGATCGCAATTTTTATCTTAACGAAGAAATTGTTTACGAGAAACGTTCCTATCTTGAATTATAGGGGTTGGAAGCTTAGATTTATGACAGCTTTTTTTAAAAATATTTGAGTGTTGACCCAAGTCATTTAAAAATTTTTTGTTTGTTTTTACGTGATCTATCACCCCTCCAAATCTTTGCAATACTATCCCTAACACCCTGTATATCTTTATTTCATATAAGAGGAAATGTCCATACATTTATTCTTACATCGTGTTTGAATATTATTCGTTTTTCCAGTAATGTAACAATATTTTAGCGCTTTTTCTTGCAAATAAAATAAGCAGCTGCAATGCTTATTGATATGTCGTTTGGTGGGATCCAGAGTATTCGCGAGACCGAGGAACAACGTGAACTTGATCGGAAGATTTATATCGGTGAAAATAACGCTAAAGCACCCCTCGCCAGCGTAGTCGTCAAAGTGTCTCCCAGAAAGGAAACCGATAGCAGTCGTAGCGACTCAAATCCCAGAATCCCATAACGTCAATCTCTATTCGAGAAGCTGTGAACAAACGTGGGGAAGTTACTGTAAGTGCAAATAAAAGAACGTCGAGACATCGAAGATTCTGGAAAATCCAGGCTGCTGTTACAAACGTCCGCTTGCAGTAAACGATGAAGTATGATAGGGGATAAGTTCGCAAATGTCAGCCAAGATCTCGATGAAAATCCGGCCAGCGCGAAATTCGTCGAAAACTCGCGCCACTCGGCGACCAAAGTTCGCATTTAGTCGAAATTAGTCAGCGAATTTCGGAAATGTCGATCGAGCCATTAAAAGGCGGGAAACACTTCGCTCGGACATCATAAATTGCTTAATCAAATGCGGGAGCGAAGCAAAGCGAGTCGCTCGGAATTGATTCGTCGGTGGGATTCAATTTCGAGTAAAATTCATTCGGCGAACGCGAAGCCTTGGCGGAATCGATGCAGAAAACGCGACAAAAAGAGCAATCTCGCGTTTATTTAATAGCCTCG
Organism: Perdita meconis; assembly: GCA_030770465.2. Taxonomy (NCBI): domain Eukaryota; kingdom Metazoa; phylum Arthropoda; class Insecta; order Hymenoptera; family Andrenidae; genus Perdita; species Perdita meconis. Next base: position 7,628,227 of record JASKOS020000009.1, read on the forward strand.
GTGCAATACGTCGCAGCTCGGAGAGTAATGTGAAAATTATTTTCGTGGACTGTTTCCGTTGACGCGGTTGTTTGTTGCAAAAATTCTCGTTTGGAAAAAATGCGCGATGCGTTGCGACCGACGCAGGATGCTCTTGTTTCCAGTGTAATTGTTCTCGCTAGTAAGAATGAATAATTCACTGCTAATTTACGTAACACAGGCGCGCGATGCGCTATTCTCGCTAGTCACTCTTAACGTTATATTCGCTACGCTCGATTCGTAGGGATTTTTTCTTTTTTTTTTTTTATACAAATCGGCATTTACAATCGAACTAACGAGCATTAGAGACCACAGTGTATTATACAGGGTGTTATAAAAATGTTGCACGTCCTTGATAGGGGTGATTCCTGAGATGATTTATTTATTTATTTATTTATTTATTTGCCAAAAAACAATGCCGTTGCATCAAATATACACGTAATAAACACGTACTATACCAGACACAACTGACATCCTACAGAGATGCATTAAAGCATCTGTTCGTAGGTCTGGTCATAACATAAGGCTTACATACTAACTTATACTCTACTATATAAACTTTTCAATTTATAATAACAAATTTATATTTAAAACAAAACAGTGAATATTATTATTATTATACATACAATTTTATCCATAATTTCAACTTCTTTTTAATATTAATTTTGCCTTTAGTAATTAATTTTAGTTCATTCGGTAAGCTGTTATAAAGTCTGATAGCTACCAATAAACTGTTCTTATTACTGATAGTTTTTTTGAATTTGGGTATCCGAATCGCTTTTTTTCTTGTTTTACTGTTAGATTTTTCGTACTCATTTTTGAGATCTAAGTAGTGATACGTTAAACACTCTAAGCTGAATAATTGATTCAAATTAAAAGGGTAATTTTGAAAATTAAACGTATTTCTGTAGACTATTTTTAATAATCTTCTTTGCAGTTTTTGCAAGAGACTTAAATTGTTTTGATATGCACCACCCCATGCAATTATACCATAGCTTATTACAAAGTTTCACATTGCATCATTTTGGCTAACTTATAAAATATAAAAATTAGATATTTTGTTTTATTAATTATCCACTGAATGTGTTTATCCCATTTAAGATTATAATCAAAAATAACACCTAAATACTTGCAATGTTCCACCCTTGTTAGGCTTTCACCATTTACTTTGATTTCTAAGTCTCTTGGTACACTGACACAGTAACTTCCAAATGCAACATTTTAATGCGATTTTAAACAACTTTTTCCTTAGCGAAAATGTTAGGTGGGGCTTTATTAACGAGTTATTAACGAAAAGCACTAGCCAACCAGAGAACGAGAACAGTAGACGAACTTTGGCGCGGGCGACGGCAGACCAATACTACGCATAATTGTAGCCTGTGCTGAAATTCATACACTCCACTTGCTCTCTGATTGGTCGGTGTTTTTCGTTAATAACTCGTTAACGAAGCCCTGCCTAACATTTTCGCTAAGGAGAAAATTGTTTATAATCGCCACAGGAACAACCCCATTCAACGACGTGCAACATTTTTTTACACCCTGTAGAAGTGTTCCGATAAAGCACCTCTGGTTGATTTTTTGTGATCAATAGATGGAAGATCCTCTGGTCGCCGCTAGGGGCGTCATAGTCAGAACTCGCGCTCGGTCTTCTCACCACTTGATCTCGCTGAACCAATAGGAGCACTCCCCACGAATGTTTCTATTCAGACGCACTTTAGCGGTTACTGGAAGATCTTCCATCTAATGATCACACATGTCTGAAGGAACTTGCAACGCCTGTATAATACAACGCGTTAGAAACTCGGCAGATCGAACGGTACGCGATATATCCACGTTCGCGCGACTCTTAATGGCGCATCTTTTCGAAAAAGTTTTCGCGCAACGACGAAGAATGGTCGAACCATATATTTAAACTGCGGTATAAAAGTCACAAGAACGGAGAGTCGCGGTGTGGAGAGCGATCCACGAAGAAGCAAGGGAACGCAAAGAGCAGTTAGTATCGCTACATTTGCAGGGAAAGAATGACTGATCGTGAAAGTTGCGAGGACGGGGCTTCGCGTAATACACGGCGGCCAGGAGAAGCCGAGACGCGTGCATCGCTAAAAGACGGCAACGTTAAGGAATTAAATATCGATAGCGGGTACTTGGACTGTTCGGATTCGTCGCGAGAGAGTAGGAAGACTCGAGTTTCGTTGGGACTCGCCCCGCTTCGCTTAAATTTTAACAATTGCCTGGCGGAATGCGCGATAAAAATAGTCAAAGTTGGAGTATTCGCGAAGACACGGCGCGCCGACAACGAACATTCAAACTTTGCCAATTTTTTCCGGCCGCTTGCAGCGAGAACTGCCGGTTCAAATTTTACAATAACGCTTAGTTTTATCTGCTCCGCCAACGACCGAGGAATCAGGCGATGCGTTTTCAGCTTGGAAGTTTTGAACGTTCCCTCGGCGACGTGTTTCCAAGTATCCGAATAAAACGCGCGCTGTACTAGCAACAAACAAATACGATCCAAATTGGAGAAAACAACTTGCAAATTATAATCGCGGGATAAATGATTGGGGCAAACGCAAATCCAATCTTTTATTCTTAAACATACTTACATGTAATGTTATGCACTTCCACCGTAAGAGTAATTTCTCGATATAGGGTGAAAGCACTAGTAGTCGACCACTTAAAGCTAAATTTGAATGATATGTATTAACAAAACGAAACAGTCAATGTTCTAAAATATATGATATACATGATAGTACTTTAAATCGATTCAATGTATCATTAATATTTTTTGTTTGTATATGAAAGTCTTGGAAAAGACGTAATTAACGTTAAAAGTAAAGTGTCCGAGTCGTTTCAGTAGTCGACCATATAATCTAAATTATCGCATTTGTTAAATTTGTCAAACTCATAATTAAGAATGTTGATACTTTTTAAATAGCATACAACCTCATTTTGCAATGAAAAATGTATACAGCTGAATTACATTAGCTATTTTTTCTCAAAGCTCGGTTTTAGGCGCCTCGTGTTTGAAACCAGCAGTTCTACATGTAGAATCGAACATTCTTTAGAAATAATTTTAAAAACATTTATTTTCTTTACTTTTAAAAATTGCTTTTCGTCGTATTTTGAAGTTAGACATTTAAAGTACAATATAAAATTATCATTTAATACATGCATTGTTCCAATATTTAGTTTTTTAACCTAAACAATAAAAAATGGTCGACTACTAGAGAGTGGTCGACTTCTAGTGTATTCACCCTATCCTCGGAGAAACCTCTTTTGTGCGCTGTCTGTTTCTACGTTCGGAATGCTACAAAGCATTGCGAAGAAGTGCGACCTATACAATACACACTCGCCTCCGGTTCCAAGGCGCGAGCATATATCGAGAAATTACTGTATTAAACCAATACTCGATGAACGGTAATGTACTAAAAGCGGTTAACATAAAGCTGGATCTTGGAATTATATTTTCTTCAAACTTATCATTCGAAGAACATTATAAGCATATGACATTATTGGCTTCTAGAGCTCTTGGATTTACAGTATTTTCTCCATATAGGCTCGAAAAAACTGTATGATACACGCTCGCATTTTATCTTCACTACTAGCGGCATCCGTCTTTGAACCAGCGTCTTTTATGCGTGCTGTCTCTTTCTACGTTTACATTATAATACGTGCCTCTCTATACCGTGAAAGTTTTGTACATAACATTTTTTCATATTATTACATGTAATGGAAATATTCAAGGTGGACATAGTTATTGTCCCATCCTGTATACATCCGTACACAGAACTAACAATGGCTTTAATTGTATAAATCGTATCTACAATACAGTATTCTCTCGCTATAAGCTCGCCGCTTTCGTCACTTCATCGAGCAATAGTATGTGTAAGGCACATGTTCGTGAAGGAAATGGAATAATGGAATCGATAGCTGTTTGTACGTCGTCAATGATTACAGTGAAGTCGAAGAGTGGCTCGATGAAGCGACGAAATCGGCGAGCTTATAACGAGATAATACTGTACTGTCAATCTGATCGCGCACTTACTCGATTTCTTTTGCGATTCCCTGCCTAAATTTAAAGAACTCTGTTTCAGCGCAATATTTCATTCATTACTAAATTGTTGTCTTGTATAAATTCCTTTACGTAGCAAAGGGTGTTACCCGTATATAAATAAATAAATAAATAAATAAATAAATAAATAAATAAACCGAGAGCCTCGGTGCCCTTCTCCCGAAAGTGGTATCTCCCGATCTCTGCCAGGCCGGGTTACAAAATAAGGAAAAGTAATCGTGTAACGCACTGGTCGCTCGAGAACTCGTGCACTATTCATGATCGATCATTAGGGAGCGCCTAGGGATCGGACGGTAACGGTATTTTGTCTCGTTACGATTAATTAATTTATACGGGACGTTTCGCAATGTATGGGCATAGCTTTGAGGATGCGCTTGTAGCGCAATCGCAAAGGAAAAAAGTTGATGCTATTACGGATTCATATTTGAATACATATTTCGTAAGCGCTCGGTGGGAATTCTCTCCGTGTTTAATCTGTTGCTGTAACTAGACGCGTAAACAGCGAGGTTCTCGAATCGAGGGGGAATCTGGTCGACCCGCGAAATATCGTTGGCGACACCCCGAAACGCGTTTTCATAAACGCACCGCGAGCGCGTATGGAAATTACGCGTCCCGTTTACGGCCGGTACGCACCGAATCTACGCTACTGTTTAGCGAAATTACGATTTGGCGGCTGGCGGAAACGAGAAATAGCGCGTGCTTTCGCTTTAATTATCGTGTCACCTGTGATGGCGACGGCGAGTTCCGAATTTCGCCGTCCTGCTGGGCGCTTGGAAATCGCGGCGGGACTTTGTTTCGTTACAATTAGCTGTAATTACCTCGCGGTCGCCGATAGATATCCGCGGAGACTAAAACGGTAAAAATTCGAATTCTAATTCTCCTTTGCCTCTGATATTTAAAAGCAATTCTGGCGAGATAAATTGGTCGTTTTAATGACTCCGAATCGCCGGTGCTTTTCTCTTTCGCGTCGACAAAACGTGTCACCGGTTCTCGTTTTTTTTTTTTTTTTTTTTTTTTTATCGAGACGTCGTGTTTCCTTGCGCCGCTTGACGCACGATAATAATGAACGAATTTGACGCGATATAGCGACCGCGTGATGGATCATAATGATCGGCAGAGCTGACGCGTTACAACGACTAGAGATCTCGTTCCTCTCGATAGCAGTAAATACATTTTCGGGTCCCGGTTCGCTGTCGCGCCTTCCACCTGGCTTGTTTGGAATAAAATTAACGCGAAGGGCTGTCGCGCTCATTTACGCCGATTGAAATGCTCTTTTTACGAGCGACGAATTTTCGGGAGATGTTTCGCCCCCGAAACGCTTTAATCATGCACGAATAACAGTTTTATTGGTACGGTTATAACTGCATTTCTGCCAATAGAAACGAGCAGAGTTGATTGAATTTATGAAATCAATTAAAACAATCACTGGAAATTGAATGGAAAACATTTTTGAGAAACTTCTGTCCCAAAAAAAGGCAAAGTATTTAATTGAACAGCACGGTGTATCCGCCTTTGAACATACTTAAATTGACCAATTTCCTGAAACAAACGAAAGAAAAAGGAATCTAAAGCGTTCCTCACAGTTATTACGACGACTCGAATGCGTAATTCCGACTTTAACGTTCACGCTGGATGCTAATGAAACGACAGCCCTGCTCCGTTTCATTTACGAAATGGTCGCGAGCGAAACGTGCTCGTGGCCTCTCTTTCCGTTCTTCTGCTCTTCTGCACGACAGAGCTTCCGCGGCTGCATGGCGTGTATCGTTTTCGTGTAGTTAAATCCGTGTCCTCCTCCAGGCCGGAGTCGAGGTAGGGGCGGGGGGTGCGCTCATGAGATGGCAATTTTCCAATTCATTTGCCAGGGCTCGCAGGGTTGATTACGTGGCAGGAACGACGGCATGCGAGCACCGAACGTTTCAATCCTCGATTCTCTGTCAATGAACGAGCGACAATCGGCATCGGGACGGCCAGTCCTCTTCAACATATGCGATTTTTCCGTCTGACCGAGCGCCGACCGTGTATCCGACCAGAGAGGCGAGCCATATCGTTGTAATAAACGACGTCGACTGTCCCTCGCACCGGTGCTCATCGAATTTCACCAAAATGTGTTTCTGGTTTCATGCCCGGCCCTCGAATCCCGCCGCTCCGCGCTGCAGAAATGTCTTCGTCTACCGTCGCGTCGCGTCGCTTCTTTTATTTGCTCTTCAGCTCTTACTTGTTCTACATTCTACGCGAACTTCTCCACGGAAAGTAGTTCGTGTTGCGTTTTCATTTTAATAGCCAGGAACGAGAAACTAAGACTCCACGATTTTCCACTCTGTTACCCTTACATTGTTCTCGGCTACCGAAAGCATCGAGTTACTCTTTAAAGGGACGTGGTATTCGATGACACGAGCCACACCGATGACAGATTCCTCGCACAGGTTAAAAGAAAGGTTGGATGCAGGAAGATTTAGCTGCACAAATGACTAAAAAAAATGTTTATTAATGATACAAAAAGTGATATTAACCCCGCGAAAACAAAATGGAGGATCGCCGCATCTTCTCTTTTTATTCCAAGAATAGTACTTGTGTCCTTAAAGCTGCGTGTACACCGTTCAGCAGTTCGTATACAATGTTAGAAAGCAGATCGTAAACTTTCTATAAACACTACGCAATCCCTTCACACATGTTATACTAACTGTTGAAAAGCCGTATGCGAACAGGTACGCGAACAGATGATTTCTACAAAATTCAACTGTTATACTGTTCATGAACAGTTTGCGAGTGTGGAGACGCATCTTAAGGTATTGTTATTGAGTATTTTTGAAAAAATAAACAGTCATACGTTCGTAAAATATAACCGTAAAGCTAAACGTTTAAAGGACCATGTTTCTGGGGTTTCATAACATATACTTGATATTTATACTGAATACTATTTTTTTATAGTTTTACGCACAGTGCATTAAAATATGGAATTATCTGTTTCAGAATGTCAGTTTCAGTATTCTTTTAATATACAAAATAGTTTAATACACACGGTTCAAAAAAACGCATTAAAAAGGAAACAAAAATAAAAAAAAAAATTATATGATGCCTGCGAAGGCCCATAAAGATTTTATGCTCTATCTGTGGCTTGATTAAAGCTTTTTACTTCCCATTCATTTCCAGCTGCATAGATGTGCATACTAATGAATTATTAGGATTCTTAATTTCCTGAACTCTAACGTGAAGATTCTTGACAGTTACTAGAAAATCACCACGAGGAAAAATGCCCATTCCCACTAATTATACATAAAAAATATATATGTACATACACATACTACATACACTACAGTATATACTGTATATATTGTATTTTATATATTTCAGTGGGAAATGGGCATTTTTGCTCGTCACAATTTTTCCCGAGAGTCAAGAATCAACTGCACTAAGCGAACAAGTTACAATACGTGGAAATAGGTGAAACAGTCAAAATTTTTAGATATACGATTATATTGATTAATTAAAAAAAAAGTTCAAACGCGACGAAAATTGACGTATAGTTAACGAAATTACGAGAAAAATTAATTATAACATGAAATTCCTAGTTTTGCCAAAAATAGATCGATTTATATGAAATTTGGTGTCATTTTAATCTGCAGAATGCCAGAAATAACGGTGTTACTGTTTTAACGCTATGATTAGTAATAAGGTCAAAGGGAAAGTGGAAAGTTAAATGATTCATTGCTCACGCAACCGCACAGTGCTCCCAATTGAAGAATTAGCAATTCATTTGACAGAAAATCAACTTCCTCGTATCGATGTTTATCGAATGTACATATATTGCTTTCTAAATGTCCATCACATTAAAAAAAAAAACTGAAATTAATAAAATTGATTGAAAATTGTGATTAAGTAATGAATTCCATCTCTTATGGAAAAGATTACTTCTCTTCTTATTAACAACAATGTTTTATGGATTGAAGAGAATCGTTAAACTTTTCCATAATTAGTAAAGAATATCTTTGAAGTTTCAAAGAGTTCCTCATTATACCAAAGTTTTCAGCACACTTTTGTTGATGAAATCGTGAAACAATCACATCCCTCTTCGTCTCACTTTGCAAATTATTATTGTCTAAAGTCAAGTATTTGTGGTTAATTAATTTCAAGTTAAAAGCTTTCCTACGGGCAGATAATAACACATTTTTGTTATGTGATGAATTCGAATACATCAGAACTTATTAGTTCATAAATTGTGGTTTATTTTACTTATTTCAAAGTATGAACAGCTAAATTAGAGTTCAAACAAAAATAAATCAACATTCAACATTCTACAAGTTACAATATAAAAGAATAAAAAAACACTTTTATTGTCATAAAAAACATAAGAAATCAGATTTTTTTCATAAAAAAGTCGAATTCAACGATATACACATGTATTAAATGTTACTATGATCTTAAGTCTTGAAATAATGCTAACACAGCTTTGAACAGCTAATTTTTCGATCGGGACCACTGTGCCCCGTCGCGAACACGGCGTCGAACACCAAAAAGCTCCTCCTAAGCCCGCGGTTTCCTTTGAATCCAACCAGCCACGAAACGTAATTGGCAAACCGTGTATTCTTCCAGGTCGAATTGCAAACCCGCTCCGCTCTCGTATTCCGTCTCGGCCGCGATTCGCGCTTATCGTCGTCGCTCGCGGGATCGAACTCCGGTTTCTTCTTATCTGTTCGACCGCGCAAACACGATCCAAGGAAATCTGACGAACTGACTTCGCCGTGGCTCCCACGAATCCCTTATCGGCGCCGTCGAGTCTTAACTCGTTCGCGGTCCAACTCGGAACTTGGTCGATTCGCGACCGAGGGATCGAAGATTCCCGTATCTCGGCGGAACGTTCCTCTTTGGGAAATTATCGTGTTCCCCTCTGCGAGTGCCTCGAGATTCTATTATCTCTGCGAGGGAAGTTCGCTTAACGTTCGGATGTTTCGCAAACAGCGGATTCGCCGTGCCTTTACTTAGAAGTCCCGTGTTTGGAGAAAAGGTCTTTTCGACGATCGCAGCCGTATTGTATTCCGAGTCAATTGAAATTAGAACGATACAAATAGTTCCCATTCTTGTGTAACGAATTCAAGGGTACTCGAGGTATTGTTTGAGTAATCTAGTACTCGACTCGCCGCGACGCGATAAAACCAGTTTCGCTCGACTGAAATATTTCGAGTGCTCGTACGCCTCCTCTATTCATCGGCCATGGGTCCAGGCGGCCAGGCGGTATCGAGGCCTACGTTTCGATACGATTCCCGAGTGGAACGGGGCCGTGGCCGGGTCCCCGATGTCGCTTTAATCCTGACTCGCTTTCAATATATGCGGCATGCATTATTCAAGCAACCGGTAACGACGTCGACCAACGATCGCTGGTGCGTATATGGGTCCTGTATTAAATCGTACGATGTAACTCCGCGATTCTTCCCGATGGTCTCGTTCCTCTGCCCACGGACCTTTTCGACTGGCCAAAGTTTCTCGGGTCAGAAAAAAGTCGAGCGGAATCGTGCGAAGCGGAGGTCCCACAAACTTCGCGCGATGCTCGAACTTCGCTTCTTGGTAATCCTTGCAATTCTAATTGAATCTTTCGATGGAGAATCGCACTCGCGAATTTCGACGAAACAAACTGCACGGAGAGAAAAGGAAAAGATCGAAGAGAGCGTCTGGAAAAGTGGGAAGGAATTTCGGGGCCGATTCCCGAGAGGTCGAAGTCGTCTAATCGGAACGAACCGGCGCGATATCGGCAGGATCCGTGGCAACGTCGCCGTCTCCACCTCGTCCCGATCGCTCCGGTCCGCTTGTCGTCGCGAGGGTCCGCGCGCCGCCCACGCAGCTCGCCTGGAACCTCGTCTTATGTTATGCTAATAACGCCGCCGAAGCGAACATTGGCCCCGATACTGACTCAACCCGGATAAGATAACCCGAATCCCCCTTGGTCCGGATCGACCGGGTAATTAAGGTGTCCCTGGTCGAACGGGGCGGATTTCTGTCGGTCGTGGACGTCGTCGGCGCTTGGGCGCGACTCCTCGTCGCAAGCAGCACGCCGTGCGACGCGGCGCGGCGCTCGTCGAACTCAGAGATCGGAAAGAAGTAACTTCTTTCTTCGGCGAATACGCCGGATATCTTAATCGTCGTTGTTCCCTCGAGATCCAGAGCTCGAGGAACGAGGAATCCGCTCCGGGGCGGAAAGATGGAACTCGAGGAATGCGTTCCCCAGCTTAATTAAAGACTTAATCGGGGCAATTAGCGTTATGCGTCTTCGCCGGGCCGATGGAATGTTTAAGAAGCGCCGTTGGCGGGGGACGGACCGTTCGAATCGCTAAGAAAGCGATCTCCCGGCTTGGCCGATCGATTCGTCGTCTCGGGGATCGCCGGATGATAGTTGGGGCGTGCTTGGTGGTGCTCGGTCGTTCGCAGAGAGGTCGAGGCGGGGGTGGATTTCTGTTTCTTGTAACAGGGTCGTGGATTAGGTGCGGTCTAGGCTAGGTGCGCGTTAAGTCGTTTGGGAAGTCGTCCGATGGGGTTATGGGCACTCTAAAGCGTTCTGCCTTGGCTAGGAGGATACGGATGGAGCGAGGGATTTCTGCTTTATTGTAACGAAGCAGCGGGTTTCTGCGATCGTGCGGCTCCTTCAGAGTTCTCGAAGAAATTACTACGCAGAGGGTGAGATGCACATAACGCGAGGACAAGTTTTTGTCTCCCCTAGCTCGGACTGCATCCAGACTAATCGACTCGGTTAAGGCGCTACAAGATTCTCTGAAGCAAAATGAAGCTCCGCCGTGAAATCCCGGGAGCCGCGGCTATCTTCGGAAAGAATCAACGAGATCTGAACGCTAGGTCAGAGAATAACCGTAACTCCGTCGGTCCCGTATTGGACGCGTCGCGTCGTCGACGGAGGGAAGATTCGCGGGAAGTCATCAAGCCGGGATGGGAAAAGAAAGGACGATACGGTGGTGCGGGCGGACGCAGGGGTTCGTAGCTCGCGCAGGACAGGATGCAATATCGGTGCAATATTGCCCGAATATATAGAGGAGTACATCTATGCAACAGCGTCGTGGAACGATACCGCAAACCGTTTCTATAACTCACGCGGCAGAAAGAAAGGAAGCGGCGCGGAGATAGCGCGTTCTACCAGGGAAGCCGGGAAAGAGGATCGTTCCTCTATTCCCATAGAGTAGGAAAAGTTGAATCGGGAACCACCCACGCGTCTCGCCGTTGCCTCTTTCCGCGTTTGACGATTCGTTCCCGCGTCCCCGAGCCGGTGGTCCGGAAATTCAGATCGGAGGATCCGTGGCTGGCGTTCCGTTTGAATTTCAACTCGGCCACCGGAATCTGCTCTGCGTTTCGTGCGTTGCCGAGGTTTCTTCCACGCCCCGATGCCGAAGGGTGCCGTTACAGGAGATAATGTTTCCCCGATGGCGGAAATTGTGGACGTGGATGCGCGGGTTTGATGGATGAGGGGTTAACCATAGGAGAGGGAAGATGGACTGACGGGAGCTCGATGATGGACACGATGATGGTATTAATGTTGCGGCTTCAAATGGAAGTACACAAGGATTTTAGGGATTTTAGGACGTTGTTGCTGCGAGGCTAATTGCATTCTTTCCTCGGACGATTGGAAGTTCCATCTCTGGTCGATCGAGGTTCACGGAAAAAACACGAATTCAGATCGGACCGCCGCACCGCACAGTGGTCTCAAATTATTATTCTTTTTCTAGCTGTCTTATTGGTTAAGTAACGAAGTGTATTTGAATAATAGGTATATGGATGATATTAGGAGGGTACAATAACAAATATATAAAATTATAATTTTGTTTATTTACAATAAATACTTTTAACATTAGTTTTACTTTATTCCTTATCTACAATATAAGTACAACTACTATCAGTTTCTGATGATTCGTTATCATGGATGTTTCTACGCAGACGCACTCTAGCGGTCGCTAGAAGATTTTCCATCTAATGATCACACATTTCTGAGGGAACTTGCAACTCCTGGCATATAAGATGTGCTCTTGCGCAGCCTTCTAAATTAGCCAATAACGTGCACTTCCCAAGATCGTCCATATTGGATAGTCAACCAATAAGATAGTTGCATTACAAACCACTTAATGTAACATATGAAGTATTGTGCGCGAAAGAAGACTATAAAACGATATGTTCACGCTACACCACGCTGCTATTACTGGCTGTCACCATACTTAAATATGGCGGAAAGTGGGAAGGCGCAGTAGGAAACGAAAATGAGCCCTCTGAGCGAGCACACCTTTTTCCATACATCATGATGTCTAGTATCTTAGGGTCTTTACAACTCTCATACATACCCAAAATTAATAAACGAAGATCTTGTCTTTCGGACTTTCTTCGCGTTAGAAACATGGTTTAGACCACTATGCGCCGAAGGGGTTAAGCGACGAATAAATAAACATGGAAAAACACGTCGGGACGGTCCTTCCCGGGCTTGCCAAGACACGAGGCCGCCGTCGATTGCATAATATCGGCGTCTCCAGAGTAAATAGAATGTCGGGCCAACGACGGTACCCCGTTGGCTGCTAGCAGAGGCGGCAACCCTCGTCTGGAGTAACGGGCACAAACGTTAACCGCGAATTTATTTCGGCCGTCGCGTCGTTCGAAAGGAAAATCGATTCGTCCGCATCGAACGCTCGTCCCCCAATATGTGACGATTGTCTCCGACGCTCTCGATATCTGAATAATTAGAGCTTGTTAAACTATGGGCAAATTCAGTCGAAACTCTTACTATTACAGGAAGAGAGTAACAATTATGATTATCAATTTAATTTAATCTGGAACCTCGTCCCTTATTGCGCCTGCCTGCGCCACATTTGGTAATCGGTTTTGCATTAGGGACAGGGTAAAATCGGTTCCAGGAAATGGCTCGAAGGATTCGCCGGAGCCTCCGTTCTACTGCCATAAGGAAAACCACAAGATTGTAAAATCAATTCTGTAATGCGCGATATTTGGAATCTAATCAAGATTCTCTCACATTTTACCACGGCGAGGACCTAAACATCCACCTTCGCGTTGCCACGGTGAATGCAAGCATGCGAGTAAATTGTGCGCTCTTGGATCATACGTCTTCGACGCCTAACTCGCTTTGACTTACTCATATGGAGACCGAAGAGCGTCCCCCACAAGAGCCAATATATCTTGACAAATGACCAAACACCGTCGAGATTGGTAACCATCCCGTAAATCCAGCAATCCATTCTTCAAAGGAGAGACTGTCGAGCGAAACGTCAAGTAGACCTCTCCCCAGAGCCATAACCTTACACACGATTAAATCGATCTTATCTCGAACGATTCCCACCAAACTCACCCTTCGTAGGGTCGCACGAGTGACCCCGAGTGTTTCAGTTCACCATCGCGAGCCGCGTTTGTCCAATTAAAGCGAAGACATCAAAAACCCGCGAAAATATTTACGCCTTTAAGGGGGTATTTGTGTTTTTAAAGTAATTTTTTAGGCTTTTCTTGGGATTTTTTTTTCTTTTAATCAGAACACTGCTTACTATTAAACCGTGTACGGACATTGCGAGGCTGCGTCGCTACCTTGTTTCGGTGTACGAAAAAAAAGTGCGAGGGAGCCTCGCAGTGTGTATAGACGGCTTTAGACTTTTGCAGATATATTTTAACTATATTATAATATTTTTTCAAGTTAAAAGACACGAAATTGTAGTAGATATGCGTTATTGAAGAAGGTAATCTTATTAAAACATGTAATGATGACTGCCAGGATTCCGGCCGTTGTAGTCACGGTGTATTACACAGGTATTGTAAGTCCTTTCAGAAATGTGTGATGATTAGATGGAAGATCTTCTAGCGACCGCTAGAGTGCGTCTGAGTAGAAACATCTGTTGGGAGCGCTCCCATTGGTTCAGCGAGCTCAGCCAATAAAAAGAAACGGTTCAAAATATTCTGTAATTTTTATTGTTTTATGTCATGGACCTGAAGGACGGAGCATTGTCTTGCGGGGTTGTGACGAAAGACGGAAGGGGAATCAGCTCTCAGCCACCATTAGTTGGGCCACTAGTGGTGCACTCTACAGTTGAGTGTAGAATTAAAAGCGCGTGGCTTGCACGTAGCTTAGAACGCCATTACGGCCATTTTTGTGAAATTATAAAATTTGACAATAATTATTTACATTTAATTGTGCATTTATGTTGCTTTTATTGATGCATGACCTATAACTACAAATACGTACATATGTATAACTGTAATGTATGTAATGTATTCATAATACAATTAAAGAATATACAAATGTATCTGTAACAATATTTTTGTAAGACGATTGTACTATTTCATTACTCTTCTTATTAGGATTAAAATTTATTGAAAATGTGTTTATTATAAATATTAGATATAATGTGTCTAAGTTACCGGCTGGTGACTTCTACAGCGTTCAAATAATTATAAGTTCCCATAATATGGCATGGCTGGCACCATCAGTGGCCCAACTAATGGCGGCCGAGGGGCCCCCCTCAAAATCACACGTCCCTCGCCGGCAAGTCTACTTTATGCTCCGTCCTTCAGGTCCATGTTTTATGTTAAGAAGTTATTTTGTTACATTTCTATAGAATTTTTATCTGCCACTAACTGCTACAATGACTGTTGACACATATTCATTGCACATTTACAACAGTTATGATTCATAACTTATGAACAATGATCCTTGTTTCGTTATAATTAATTTGACAAATAATTAAACAAATTGCAATAGTAAAATATTGATAAACATTTTTTATTCAATAAAAAATTAAAATGACTTCAATTTTTTTTTAACGTAACATCGTACTTTTTATACACCAAACGATGCAGATTAAGGTACTAAGGTCGAAAATTGATTAATTTTTGTCCCAAGCGTCCATATACTTGCCACACTGTGCGTCCTGTCGCAATAGTGCTCCTCAAATATCTGTAATTTCGTTACTTTTTCGAATTCCGTCATATTCTTTGACACAGACATTTAAGGTAAAACAAAATAAAATTAATTGTTTCAAAGTTCTAAACACAAATAGCCCCTTAAAAACAAGATAACGCTGAAAGCGTGATCGTTTGAAAGCGACTCATTTAATAACCATTTAACCGATAACAGGGAAAAGGAGCAGGAACGGCGATAAATATAACAGGGTCGGGATACGGAGTGTTTCCTTCGTCAGAAGTTGGACTCGGATATATACGAGCATAAAACATTAAACACCGTGGGGCGGCTTGTTCGCCCCTCGAAGGCTACCCTGCCGCCACCCTGGTTTTATTGTTGCAGTTCCAGGGGAAACGCGGCTCCTTTGATTTCGTCTCGCCCTCGGCCGCGTGCTCGAGTGGCCCGGGCAACCCTTTTATTTTTAATTGAATTTAAATGTCGCCACCTCCCCGACGCCACGGCTGGCCCCCGCGAACCGGTGGGTGCTCGGCCACGCGAAACCTCAAATTACCATTCGCCTTGTTCGAGGCTCGCCATCGAGTTGTCGGTCGGCATATGCGTGCAATCACGAATCGCGCATCGATGCGTGCGCGCTTCCGCATGCACGCATCCCGACGCATGCGAGCGCTCTCTGCGACCGCGGACCACGAATCGCGGATCGATAACATTATCGAGCCGCCGCGATCCCTTCTCTCGCTCCACCGATTATTGACTTGATTGCTGTCGTGACCCGCGCGATTGCCTAGCTGGAATTTTCTTCGCGCGAAACAGAATTCTACCCAGAAAGAAGGGAAGGTTCCTCGCTGGAAGGCGATTCGGCCGAATCTCTTTTATGGATCTGCCATTCTTTAAAACAACTTTCAAAAATTATCGCGCGGCACAAAAATTCTGTATCTCCTGCGGGAGCGACTATATTCCCGCGCGCCTCTATCGCGCTCGTAACACGTTCGCCACGTTGGAGAGGGCTAGTAATGGCAGAGTTGTGCGGTATCACGTAGCCGACGACGTGGATTAATGTTTCGACGGTGTAACCGCCGCTGAACGTTTCCCCCGTTTTCCACGGAGATACTCGAGAGCAGCGCGGTCGGGTCAAGAGCAACAGAACCTCGCGCGATTTTTGCCGCCGATGATTCGCGAGGAGCAATCGCGCCGCGCCGCGGCGAATCGAGTGCGCCGCTTGCCGCTTCCGCGATTGTCGCGTTAATTCGCGGCGTCACGGTTTCGAGATTAAGGAGATCCAAAGCGGCGGTTAATTCGAGAACCCTCGTTTGCGGCGCGTGCAAACACACGACCCTCCGGCAGATTTCCCATTAGATTAGAGAAATCAAAGGCTTACGCGTCTTGCCCGGGACACCCTCTGAAATATGCAGATCCCACCCTTTCGTCGTGGAATTTTCCGTTTACCGCGTGTCTGATAGGCCACGCTTGGAACCACCGGGAACGATTCAGGTGACTCTGATGGATGTTGCAATTTCGATAGATCCGTTTAAACTTTCTTCTTTTCCTTTTCCGCTTTGGCTCCTCGTTCGACCTGAATTTTCGAGACGATAATGAGAGCGGGAGGACGCGCGCAGCATTTCCTTTCCGGATTACGCTGAAATCTCGATATTAGTCTGAATCGAGTAAATATTTAATTATACTAGAAACGAAATTTAATAGATCTATAATAAACAGTCGGAAACAGACTGAACTTCAAATGCACCCGAGAGTGGTTTCGACTGTGCTCCAAAATTTCCATTCGAAATTGTTTGCGTACATAGGTAGGACCACATCTCTTTCCAACTATTTATTCCGTATCGATTATATGCCGTTCGTTAACTGCGGACAATTTATTCGTTTTGATTGTACTGCCTGAAAGCCACCAGAAAGCTAAGCTAAGTTATTCTATGCTATGTTAAGTTTAAAACAATTCGTTTCAATATAGTTCGGCCAATCCCTAGTTCGTCCTCACTTGGAATACTGTTCCGTGATATGGTCACCATATCACAGGGTTCATTGCGTAAAAATTGAAGATATTCAACACAAATTTTTGCGCTTGGCTGCCCGTTTTTCGAGTTGTTCCATGTCGTATGTTGATCATAGTTACATTTCTATCATGCTTAAGGTTAATCTTACGTCACTCGAGTGTCGTCGTCTTAGGTCTGATTTATTGTTTGCGCACAAAGTAATTAATGATACTATTGACTGTCCGTATATTTTATCTCGTTTTAACTTATACATACCTCGACCAGGCTTAAGACTACGCCCACTTCTCATGCAAGAGACTCATCGCACACTCTATGGTCAATACAACGGTATCAACCGTATTATTATGCATGTTAATAATTTCTGTGCTAAGTTTGATTTCTTCTCTCCATTTTCCGTTTTTAAACTTAGTGTAACGCGTAACTTAAGTATTGTTTAAGTATACTCGTTTTATAAATTTGTTTATAATTCATAGTATATTATTGTACACCAGAGGGCTTGTATGTCCGTAAACATAATAATAAATAAATAAATAAATATATTTTTATGGAACTGCTTTCACCAAGAGCTAAGCTAAACTATGCTATGCTTTTTTCGGAAACATAGCAGACGTGTTCCTTCTTCACACCTCCAGTCTTTCGCGCCTCCTTCGTTTGATCACCGCGTTATTGTTCCTGTTTGTCAAATGCTAGCGTACACATGGTGTAATAAGACAAGGTGAACCATTTCCGAGATACGCAGTGGTTCAGAAGCAGTGGGGGAACCGTCAACCAATTAGCTCCGACCCAAAACTGGGAAATCAAATATAAATATAATTATAAATAGAATGATATATATAAATACATTGTTCTATATTTATTATTTTTATTTCATAATTCCGTACATTTTATCAGAATTTATTACTCCTGTTCAATGAGAATAAAACTTCAAAACGTTATTAATGAGGTTTTTTTAAGGGGTTACCTTTAAATTGTCGACAATTATTTCACCGACAATGTTTTCATCGACAAGGTTTCATCCATGTGGAGTTCGTCGACAATGTGCATCCACCGACACGTTTAAATCACCGATAATCATTTCACCGACAATATTTTCGTCGATAATTACCGTTAAAGAACTAGTTTTTGATCAGTTCGTGAAATAAATCGTTCTTTTAAGTTCATGTCAGCAAGTAATTATTTAAAATAATTTCTGAAGTAAAGATTGACTATTCAAAAATATAAGTATGGTATGTCAAAGCAAGTAGTATTGTGCATTTTCGTGAAAATAAATGTGAAAAGTAGCATACTTTCAGAAAGTCCTTATTACAGTTGATCCGTTTATGCTGTTGCAACTATTGAAGGCTATTTTTATACACTTTGCTTATTAAATAGTTTATTTACAATGTAGAGCAAGAATTTTAATAATATATATATAATTTTTATTTCAAAATTAGTGATCAATTATTTAGTTCCAATGTTTTCTCGTGTAACTAGTTTTTGATCACCTAAATACTGAATAGAGTAGGGCACAAAATTGATTTTTTATTATCACAAGCTTCTTTTGTTTATTTTTGTTTCTTTTTTTAAATTGGTATTTCTATTTTGCAATGCATTTTAGATGATCAAAAACTAGTTCCCAATCACCTTATTAGTCTATATAGCTTGTAAATAATTCAATTATATTTATTTTCAACATTTTAAAATGTTTTCTTGAAAAGAAACATACATTTATGTTTTACTAATAGAAACCTCTATAATTTAGGATTTTATCAGGTTAAAAAAAAATATTACGTCGGGAAGGTCCCTAAAATGATTACAAACTAGTTCCTAGGTACGTTTTAGAAAAAAATAATGAGGTCAATAAAGTAACAGTATATTATAACTTTAACTATTCACCTCATTATTTTTTTAAAATAGGTAATTATCGGTAAAAACATTGTCGGTGAATACACATTGTTGACAAATTCAACGTCGATGAAAACATTATCGGTAAAATGATTGTCGACGATGTAAAGGTAACCCTTTTTCAAAACAATACACTAACACGACGACTATTAATTCCACGTTTCAGCTAATAAAATGACTTAGAACTTGCAAGAATCATAATAAAAGCACTTATCATATTCCTTCTGAAGTGTCGAAATTAAATTGTTTGTTACGTTAGAAATATGCGGGATAAGTTTTGGGTCGGCTAAACCATCCAGCCGCCATTATGCGCAATGGTTCACCTTGTCTTATTACACCATGAGCGTACATAGCAACGAGCGACGAGAAAAGAATCGTGGTCTGCGCAATTTCGTGCTACGTCGAGCTAACTTAACTTTCGAAAAAAAACAGCGTAGTTTAGCTTAGCTTTTGGTGGAAGCAGATCCATAAAAAAGTATTGAAGCTAATTTTTTAAAACTTAGCATAGCACAGCGTAGCTTAGCTTTCTGATGGATTCCCGACTTATTCGTTCAATTCGAAAAAAGGAACTTTTCCATCAATTTCCCAGCCGACGACGGATTCGCCGTGAAATTGAACTTATTGTCCCCGTTCCGAAATGTCGCGTTTCGAAGCAACGAATCGCCAAACGATGCCTGCCGTTTTCACGGCGCGGCGCCGTTGAAAAATTGCGACGGCATCGATTGGAGGCTGCGTTTGTTAATCGTTGGACAGAGACGCAATAGATGCGAGGGTGAAATCGAGCGTTGCACTTATCGCGGGCGATCGTTTCGCTGCGCGCCGCGCGCCACTTCTCCCTTTCTCCCTCGGTTCTCTGCTTTTCCACCCTTCGCACGGACCTCGAACACGCTTTTCCCCCAGGCTCGCAGCGAGCCATACATATCCCAAGATTCATGTTCCGTTATGATTAATAACGTCTCCCGAAAAAGGAAGAGCTTTCGGACTGAGAGGGGGATGAACGCGAGTACGCGAGGCCGACAACCGAAACGCGCGCCGCAGATACACGCTCCCGCGAATTTCCGTTCTGTCGGAATCGTGCGGGAGCTTAAGTTTCGCTCCTGTCACTCAGCTTTTGCGCTCCACTTGTTCCCCTTCGATCCGAGTGACAGAATGTTTTCTCAGGAGGAACCTAGCACCCTGGAAATAGTCCTAAACTTATTCATTTATTCTTTTATTGTTTAGGAAACGCCTGAAAGCAGAGCGTCAATTAAAGAAGCGATCACATTGAATCGACCGCGCGTAAAAATTTCGAGCGTCTCTCGAAGAACGCGATCCGACGCGTTAATTACAGCGTAGAATCCCATCATTTTTACCGAGTCACTTGTGTCTCGGAGCGTAAGATTTGTCGATGGACGCGCCTCGATCGGAACGTCGAGTGTCCGAGATAATGGGCGGCTTTGATTGGCAGTCGACACGCCAAAAGCGAGTAAGAAACGTTTGATTGGCCGCACAATGGTCAGCGGAGGCGCGTTGAGGTATAATTAGACACGAGCAGTCACGATACACAGCGTTACGTCCTTCAGGGACGTCAAAATGCGGCTATCCTCGAGCGGGGAACGACGCGATACTTTATGCGGTAATTGAAAAGATTGCTTCATCGTTTTTCGAGCCGTCTTGACCCTCTTCTCTGACGAACGGCCGCGTAGTCGCGCGAGGACGAAGCGTGTACTATTAATACAGCCAAATGGAGCGTCGACTGAACGGAGAAAAAGCGGCGTGAAGAATCGTAATAATAAATCGCGGTAATGAAAAATCGATCGGCGATTCCGTGAACGAAGCAGCGAAAAATCCTTGTTTCTCTTGATCCTTGCCCCGCGTCGCACAGTGTTTAAAAACGACTGTCTGACTGGGAAAAAGTCATAATTTCGATAATTTTGTTTTACTTGTTTCTCAATTGTTTTAGATTCATAAAATCCTAGGGAGCTTTGATTGTACAATTATTTACTTCTAAAGATTGTTTAAATAACATAATATGTACATAGAATTTTCAAACCTGTACTGTGATTAGAAATGTCATTTAGCACTCGAGATTTTTCCTTCTCGTAAAAGACGAAACGTGCAATAAATTATTTTGCGCAACACAGATTTTGTAGACGAAGGTGTATATTTATATTTTGTAATAGGAAGACTAAAAAAAAGTTTGATGGGACATCCGAACAAACGCACTCAATAATAGCTAATTTTGCTACGCATGTGCTTTGATTTTTTAAGTACAACCTTTTTGATTGGTAAGGATTGGTCAAAATTTCAATTCTATCTTATAGTACAAGGTCAGCACTATAATTGCTGTAAAAATCAAGTGCTACTTTTTGCACCTTTTTGCATAATTTGATTTTGAATTTCGCGAATCCTTCACAGACGGTTTACAAACAGCAGTGCTCAGCAGAAACACCAATTAATCAATCAAGAAAAGACTGTATGGAGGATTTATTCCATATACTCCTGATGCCTTCAGATCCACTAATAAGTAGTTTAAGGGTTAAAACTAAGAAAAGTACTGGACATCTTCCGTTGGAAGTATTAGAACTACTAAAAAATATGGATCAATAGTTTAGTTATTATATTAACTATTATATTTTTATATATGTATATTGTTTTCACCGTATTCTGTATTGGAATAAATAAAAGTAAAATATTTTTCCAATCGTAAAGAAATTAACCTTATAATTTTTTTTAAATAATTTAATTTTTGTTTTAAATATTTCGAATTTAGGCAGAACATAAGGTTAAGAAGTCGAAATTATCAATAATGTAACTTATTTTCGATGATTTATACACTTTCATTTCAAAACATAATTTTTCCCGGTTAGACAGTCGTTTTTGAACTCTATGCGTCGCGGCGCGCGCCGTCCTTTTGAACTTCTTTACGCAATATCTGATTAATAGACTCCGTAACATTCTTGCTGCGGGGAAAAACAAGCAATCGTCCCGGGGAGATTGATTGATTCCAGCACGCAGAAAAGAGCAAGCACGTTCAATTTCCATGAAATTGGTGTTCGTTTTCGGTGCTCGCTTCCTCGCGAGAGACCGATGTAAAATACATGACGCGCCGAAGTGCCGTTGGAGAGAAACGATTCGAAATCGCGAAAAAAGCGCGAGCCCCAGGAATGGAAAGAAGCTTAAAATGTTCGTCGAGGCTGCGGCTATCCTGGTAAAGGATAATTACAATGCCACTCCTTCCTTTGCCCCGCCGATGAAAAAGTTGGTCGATAATGTATCAATGAAGCGACCGAACGTGTCTCTTCCTCGAGTTCTCGCACCTCGACGTTCTCAGGGCTATTCGCGCCTGATCGATACCTTCGCATAAAAAAAGGGAACAGCGAAAAAACAAGCTGTCCGTCGCCTCGCCGCGAAAGAAGGCTCCCTTTGTTGAGCATAAAAAGGATAATGTATCCAATTTCCGTGCAACAACTCCTCGATATTCGCGTCCGTGGCGTCAATGTTAAAATGCAGGAGCCGGCGAAACGGCGACGAGACGACTTAAGGTAAAAAAGCGGCCTGACGGAAGTAGAACAAGAAAAAAGTAAAATATTCAACCGCGTTCCTCGCGGTGAAGAATAATTACAACGGTTTCCTTTCGTTGCTGCCGGCTAAAATCTCATCGACGATTTACAAGAACAAAGCACCGGAAAATTTTCCTTTTTGTCGGACTTCTTCGTGCAACGCTTCCTGCGCTGAATTTCATTATTCTTGTTCAAGTGGAGCGCAGTTAATGTTACGCGATTAGCGAGCTGAATGCTAATGCATCCCCGGCAAAAAGCGCAAATCGACGCGGCTAAATCGCTACGAAATAGAATCAAGATACGAGGGCAACTGATTTACCCGGGAATCATCAAAGTTCCTTACTGCTCGAGCTCCCCGATGGACTCGAGCTTCTACCAAACGACGCGACGTACAGGGTACAGGCTACGCGCGACGCAGAACACTCTTTGGAGCGTTCTCTTAAAAAGCGGCCGCACAGTGGTCCGGATTGAAGAATAGTGTGTCATTTTTACATAACTTTTAAATCATCGGAGGTATTGGTATGAAACTTGGAACAGACAATTTTGTGATGTTAAGTTACTGAAATATTAAAGAAAAAATTATGTCAATACATTTATTGCTAATATTATTATTATTATTGTTATTGTTATTCATATTATTATTATTACCATTATCCTTATGTATTTCAGATTATTCACTTATTAATTCTAGAGCTTCTGCATTCCAGATCTAATTTTTTAATTTTTTTATTTGATGACTTTATTCTTATATTAGACATGTATGGGTCCGATGTTAAAAGAAGTCGATATAATGTCTTCATTTGTTGCTGTTCTCGAACATTTTCGGGTATTTCTACTTCTAATGCGTTTGAAATCTTTATGTCGTGTTTCCTGAGCCTCTTCAGAAAATTGTCCTATTGGAAGTAATGCATACTGTATTATTTCTGCTCCATGCATTAATAGCTTGTGCACAGAAGATGGCATGTAGTACCACCCATAATTTTCAACATAATATTTTGCAGTGTCTTATGTATATTGCCGGAATTTTTGAACATTTATTTTGTACGGGGAAGAAATCAGCTGTAATAAAATGTAGATTTCATAAGTTAATATAACACTAAATTCTACTTTTCTAAATCTATTTAGTTCAGAGAGCAAGTACTTATATGAAGAAGATATCGTACAACATCAACCATAATACAATATTTTAGTTGAACTAATGCATAAAAATGCATAAAACTAATATCAAGACATACTCCATTCTATACCATTTAACTTTGTCTCATGACATTTTTTCTATCTCTAAACGTTCTAAAGATATAGCTTGTTTCTGTTACGTGGGACGTGTGTTTGAACGCTGTGTCTAGTCACAGCGTCAGACGCATACACGACGTCCCATCTCACGCTGCGCTGGTGACTTTAAACAGCAATAACTTCAACAGTGGGACCAAGGGGGACACGATTCTTGTACAATTATGTTAAGCAAAGTATGCCAAACATATTCCAATTTGTCAAAATGCGCGATCTCTTGGGACTTAAAAGATATCCCTTGTCAATTGAAGAGAATTTTAAGACTTTTTCATATTTTATTCAATATTACTTTTTTCTATATACTGTACAGTAATTGTTAATATAGGGTATGATTTCTTATCGCAAAAGTACGCTCTTTGTTTACAAAGAAAAATGAAGTGAAAATATTAAACGAGATTCTCAGGATACCTCCGAAAAAGAAAGCAGTTTCATAAATTGAAAAACACAATTCTTAAAACGTCCGACTTTAAGTGTTGGTTTTTACTACAATTTCTATTAAATTTAATTAATATTTTCATTTTCGAAACCAATGGACATTTAGAAAGTAATATATATTCAGTAAATATCGATGTGAAACAGTTCATTTTTTTGCAAAATGGCACAGCATTCTTAAATTCGGACCACTGTGGGCCGGTTTTCAATAGTTAAAGTGCTTTCGCCGCCAAGCAGCATCGTAAAGTTGGAAAGCGCGTGGATCAGAGAAGACTGCACTTAAACTTGGAAAACTGCGATTGAACGATAACCAAGAGGGAGCTATAAAGGAATATTCCGTTTTCCAAAACGCGAACGGCCGCATCCGTCACATTTTACGGGCCGCCGTGGCGACGCGACGCAAGCTACACGTCGACGAGGGCTGATTTACCGGACGACGCACAAAAGGGTTAATCTATCCAATTTCCATGCGGCGATTCTTCGATACTCCTTTCCTCAAGCCGTCGAACCTAAAATACGAGATCTATCGAGACATCGAGAGAGCGATCTGGGACGAAATAAAGCCAAGAGGCGCCAGCGAGGGAAAAGATAGAGAAGAAGGTGGAAAGGGGTAAAACATTCGGCCCGTTGCAATTCACGCTGTCAAAGATAATTCCGAAGCCCTCCCTTTCGCCCTCCGTTCGATCAAAGCCGCTTTCCCTCCATTCCCAAAATTAATCGTTCGCCCCGATCTCTTCTCATCCTTCTCGATACTCGAAGCACCCCGTTGCTCCCTTCCCTGTGCTTTTTTTTTATTATGAATTACGTCTCGCGTGGTAGGCAACCCTCGGACCACCCGCGTTATCGGGAGCAACGTTACCAATTTCCCGACGCATTAGCACTGGATTAACTCCGCCCTCGCAGCAGAAGCGAGGTGCTCTCTGGCCATCTTTTCCCGCGAATCACGACGTCGCGACGCGCTTGTCCGGCATCGAACGGGCGACGTCGCGAGCTGTAACTCGTGCACGCGCCATCAAGCCAACCGGGGGAGAAAGGTTTATCGATAAGGGTGATTGATAACAGCTTTGAGCTCGGCTGGAAGCGAGTGGATGCTGCTTCGTGGATTCTAATGAGAGACGGGGACAAAGAAGGTTTCGAATTTCGTTTCTTAGAGATTGAATTTCATCAATGCTGTAATAAATTCGTCTTTCAAAATTTCTAGCATCCAGGAAAAATTGAGGGAACAACGTCCTTCGGTTTCATGCTCCGCTTTTCCTTTTTCGTTCCCTGACGAATGCGCGGCCTCACATTTGTCCCACAAAGCAAACTACAAGTGGCATTTATCACGAGCTGCACTTTTCGAGTTGATTTACATCAACGTTTAAACGTGAAAAATCTGGCCGAATCGCAAATGCTTCGTAATGTAAATCAGCTCTAAACGCGCGCGATTTTGTTCAGTTTTTTGGTGAATACTTTAGTCATAATGCAACCTTCTGCAAACTTCTCTTTCGCTCGACGCGCGACGTCAAAAACCACCGCCGCGAAACGAAACATTTTTCAGAAAACCGAATAAGCTCTCCATTTCTGCTCAACATTTCTGAAATATCTTAAACCGTGCGCGTCGACGGGACAGCGAAAGTCCATGGAAATACGCCCGGAAAGCGAACTCGGCGACAAGCAAGTCGGAAAGTTCGACGAGGAAACGTAATTTTCAGAAATAATTGATTACGAGAGGCAATTTCCAACAACAAGCTAGACGGTTGACGTTCTTCGGCAAAGACTCACGACAAGAAGGCTTGATTGCAAATTCCCGTTGCGATGGAAAAATCTATCGGCATCGTTGCTCGATTGGACCGCACTCGAACATTTTAATTTCCAGTCGGCTACAGAAGCCGCGAAAACGTCGTCGCGTAATTAACCCTTAAAAAGGAAACCCTGTCGCGCGTCGTTACCAAGTGGCCCACTTCCGTCGATCGATTAATTAACCGCGAAAAAAGTCGTCGGCCGACGGGAAGCTATTTCGATAATGATCGGCGTTGGGTCGAGGTCGCTTAACGACGTTTCACGTTCGCCTTGCACCTTGCGCCTCGGTTTATAATTCGAGGCGACACGATCTGTCGCTCTAGCGGTCGAGGATTCCGGGCGCGTCACGATGCATCGCTTGCGCTCGAATATGAACGCGGCGATTTCACGCCCGCGGAATAATCCGAAATAGCCAGCGCACGCTGCGTTCTACCCGTTAATGCACTCCGGAACGCGTCGGGATCTCTATAAATCCGCGTCGCGTCGGACGCTCGGGGAATCGCGGTCGATCGTTCGTCGAGAAGTCGGGATTTCTGCTCTTCACTTCGGGTCTTGTGTCACCTAAAGGCACGTGTACATACAGCGAACGCGCGCGAACTAGCCGCGAACGACTGATTCGCTTCTTTGCCCTTTTTTGGTTTTTCTTTACCGGTTTTTAAAAAATCGACGCAAAAGGCTATTTGTAATTCTTAATATGATTGAATTCAGTTACTTTATGATGTATAGCTTTAGCTTTAGTTTTAATTTAGATTTTATTTATTTATTTATTTATTTATTTATTAACGGGGTGGCCCCCTTTGATACACTTAAAATAAACATAGCATTAAGATTCGCTGTTAGAGACGTATTTACATTGATCAGAAAAAGATTCAGTCGAACAACCAAAGAAGTCAAGTTGGTTTGCAAACATATTAGCGTGTCTACAGCAACGTCTGATACATTCGTTGGCAGAGATGTTGGATCTACAATAAGATTCATGGTATAACGGGTAGTTTCTGAGAGTTCTAAGCGGAGCATTAAACTGTATTAGACGTAAAAGATCGGGACAGTCAACATAATGATTTAAAGTCTTAAAAATTAGTGATAAGTCAAATCTAAGCCTACGTTGAGCAAGGGTAGGACGTTTGAGAAGATTAAGATAAGCATCATAATTATGGCAGGTTTTTGGTATAGGCTCATGTATTTTGTAAAATATAAAGCGCAAAAACTTGTGCTGAATTTTTTCGATGGAATATATATGATTTTTATTATAGGGATTCCAAATGGGTGAACAATATTCAAGGTGAGGATGAACTAGGGCAGAGTAAAGGATTTTGAAGGTGGTAACTCTTTTAAAATTAGAAGCAGTCCTCATGAGAAGACCGAGAGCTCTAGACGCCGTTAGGATAATTCGCTCAACGTGTTCAGTGAAGGATAGATTTGCAGTCATGTTATTCCAAGATGTCGTACAGAGGGGATATTACACAGTTCAACATTTTTAAGTCTCTTGTCTTTCATTTAGTTTATATAATTCAACAACATATTTCTATAATTTCAATATATTTTATGTACTACTTTCTTTCTGTTTTTATATGTATCAAAGGCTTCTCCCCGTTGATGGAATCAAATAAATAATAATAATAATAATAATTAGGAGGAGCCTGGCGTTCGTTCGCGTGCATAGGGGTGCGTTCGCTGTATGTAGACGTGCCGTAAGACGCAAGGAATTTCGAAGACAGCGGGAGGGAACTCGGAGGAAACGAACGCCGGGAACCCTGGATTCGAAGGAAATTAATTGCAACCCTTTCCGGAACTTCCTTTTGCGACGTCGAAGGCACGGACACGCGCGCTCCCGCGTTTCGTCGGTAAGAATGCAACAATGGCGACATTGTCGGCGCAAAATTCTAAGCGAAACGGTTCATCCACGGTCGACGGAAGCCTACAGCAGATAAGAGACCGTCGTCATCATTGTACTCGCTCCCTCTCGACATTGTTTTTCCTTGCGGTTTGGTCGTTGACTTCGTGTCGCGAGCTTTGTTCCCGGCTATGCGCCCTGTCAACGGCATTAAGAGGAAAAATGTCAACGGCTGTGGCCTATTATCACGGCTGCGAGCGTAACACACCCTTAATTAACATTCCCATCGCGAGTTTCGGCCCGCCCAGGGTCGCGGTGTCGAGTTCCTCCTTTCCCTACGGCCAACTTGTTTTCCGTTTGTTTGCTATTTTTAATTCGCTGGTTAGCATGCAAAGCTGCGCCCCAAAGAGTCAACGTCCAACGCTCGTTGACTGGATGAGTTATGGCTTGTCTTTGAGATTTAATTGGTTGAATATTTAAAAAGGAGCAACTCATACTTTATATTCTCGCGCGGCGGTTGCTGTTTGCAACTGATAACCTGTCAGCCCAGAACTCGAGAAACCGAACGGTAATTTGAAAAACATTGTTCTGTCTCGTTTCGATTCACCGCGTTGAAAGTCGTCGCTTCTAAATTTCTCTATTTCACCGTCCAAAGGAACATCCGGAACGAAGCGAAACGGAAGCCGCGACGATCGACTCTCGCAGGTGAATTCATAGGTGACGTGCGTCCCGACGGAGCCGGAGGGGTGTGCGTGGGGGGGGGTAGGGCAGGGCACAAAGGGCGGGTCGGTGGCAAAAACTGTGAAGCGCTCTGTAGAATTTTCAATAAGGCGGGGTCGGAAGAAGAAGATTAATGCAACGCCGCCGGGGGACCTTAGGAGACGACAGCGACATGACTGTCAAAAGAACATCCCCAGAGGCGAAGTCCATTCGCTCCTGCGAGTCCGCAATCCCTCCCCCTTCTTAGTCTTCTTCTTCTGCTTCCCGTTCTCGTCGGCCCGCTCTTTACCCCTTCTTTCGCGCAAACGTTTCTTCGTTAAACTTCTTCGCTCATTTTATTCTCTTCCCCCGGCATATCATTGTAGCATCTTCTTCTTCGCGCTCTTCTTCACTTCACTTCATTATTGCATCTCCGAGTAGTAATCTTCTTGTTCGTCCAACTCCCCCTGTCATTCCACTTCTCTTTTTCTTACCCTCGTCCTGTTTTTCACTTTGTAGTCTCTTGCCCGTGGAATTCGCCTCACGGCGCGGCGGTATTCGTATTACGCCTCGATTCTCCCACTTTCTTCCTTGAACCTATCCCTACCGCCGCCTCACACGTCGCCACGACTTCCACCCCTTTTACTCGTTACCCCGTTCCTTATTACGGTCCCATTTGTTTCACCGGTCTTTTTCCCATTTCCTTACCTCTCGCGCTCCTCTTCCTTTCACTTTGTCCCCGTCGCAGACTCGCCGCCCGCCGCCTGCCTCCCCCCGGATACCGTCTGACTGAGGAGCGCATACGCGTGCAGGTGCAGCCGTCTAGAGGCAGCCGAGCGAGAGGATTCTTCGGAGAGGAGGAGGAGGATGAGGAAAAAAGGTCCTGGCGTCCTCTGGGCCTCCGACGAGACTCAAAGCTATCGCAGACCACGTCGAGGCACGGTGACTGGAACCCCTAACCTCACCGGGCGAACCTTGCCTCCCTGAGACAAACCGCAATGCCTCGTTCGATCAATCATGCCGACGGATGCACACACGGTTTCGCAGCGATAGCTTTGAATCGACTGCCTCGAAACGCTTCGCCCGCCGTTTAACCCCTGCTGCATCGAGTTGCTCGTTAGAGGTGCAAGCGTCGGATCGAGGGAACTGATAATGATCGGGGGATGAAAGGGGACTCTCGCAACCATTTGTGCTGGCCTTTTCTACAAAACGGGCTTTAATCTCGAACGTCCTCCCGAACCGAGCTCCGGGCGCGTTAGCAAAATGAGCGCCCCGTGAATAACGTATTTTCAAAACAGTATTTTCTCCATATAGGCTCGAAAAAAACCGTACGATACACGCTCGCATTTTAAGCCCACCACTAGCGGCATCCATCTTTGATCCAGCGCCTTTTTCGCGCGCTGTCTCGTTCTACATTCGGCTTATTACAAAGAAAGCAGTACCCTACGATATAGGCTCGTCTCCGATCTCGAAGAGAGAGCCTATATCGAGAAAATACTGTATACTTCTATCATTCGTCTTTGAACCAGCGTTTTTTTCGCGCGCTGTCTCTTTCTACATTCGGCTTATTACAAAGAAAGCAGTACCCTACGATATAGGCTCGTCTCCGATCTCGAAGAGAGAGCCTATATCGAGAAAATACTGTATACTTTTATCATTCGTCTTTGATCCAGCGCCTTTTTCGCGCGCTGTCTCTTTCTACATTCGGCTTATTACAAAGAAAGTAGAACCCTACGATATAGGCTCGTCTCCGATCTCGAAGAGAGAGCCTATATCGAGAAAATACTGTATACTTTTATCATTCGTCTTTGAACCAGCGTCTTTTTCGCGCGCTGTCTCGTTCTACATTCGGCTTATTACAAAGAAAGCAGTACCCTACGATATAGGCTCATCTCCGATCTCGAAGAGAGAGCCTAAATCGAGAAAATACTGTATACTTTTATCATTCGTCTTTGAACCAGCGTCTTTTTCGCGCGCTGTCTCGTTCTACATTCGGCTTATTACAAAGAAAGCAGTACCCTACGATATAGGCTCGTCTCCGGTCTCGAAGAGAGAGCCTATACCGAGAAAATACTGTATACTTTTATCATTCGTCTTTGAACCAGCGTCTTTTTCGCGCGCTGTCTCTTTCTACATTCGGCACATTACGAAGAAAGTAGTGCAAATAGTACCCTACGATATAGGCTCGTCTCCGGTCTCGAGGAGAGAGCCTATACCGAGAAAATACTTCTATCTTCGCAAATTAATACGCAACAAATTAGAATCGTCTCCGTCGCTTCTCTCCCGGAGAAAAAGCTCGGGTTCCGCGTCATCGATCTTCCCTCGATCTCATCGAGGCAGCAATTGCCTGGGGTGACCGATTAATCTCTACGCAAGATAAAAAGGAAGATGAAAGGGGCGAAGATTCGCGAAAAAGAAAGAAGGTAGGCTGAGTGTAGCGCGATGGAAGGGATCGCTCACCCTAACGAAAAGGAAAACGGTGCCGACAAAGTTTTTTCCATCGTTATAAGGATAACCGCGACGATCTGAATTGCGGGAGGCGGCGCGGGTAAACGTGCCACGCGTATTATAATACGCCCCGCGCGTACGCGCATTAGCATTCGCGGGAGGAACAGACGAGCGTCGTGGAAGACGGTCGAGAGCCGCAGATATATGAATACCGTGGCAACACTCCACGCTGTAAACTCTGATCCGTATTCATACTTCAAATTCTACGTTAAACGGGTTCGACTTGGAAGCATCCTGCCTTCGAGCTACCCCCGTCCTCGGCTTTTTCCCTCCCACTCGAGATGCTGACGGGCTTTGCTTCTTGTATCTACGATACACGATTGGAATTATGCTACACGCGTTTCGGTAGCCGAGCGAAGATGCTTCAACCCTTTTTAAAATTTCCTCAAGTGAAGTATACATTTTTTAAAAAACGAAAAGTAACATCGCTAAGCCAAGACGAAGCGCGTTTAACTTCTGGCCGCGTGCTTATTAATTCCGTCCTTCTGTTCGGCGCGTATCGCGACGTGTGTTTTCTAATATAATCGACCGACCACAGGTAATTTACAGTCTCCGCTCCGGCCGAGCAAGTTATGTTATTCAATCGAATTCGGGTGTCAATTTGCACTTCGGACTGGCTCGCAGTGAATTTCAAAGCAATTGCCCAGAGGGGATGCGAGCGACTCGAGTTCGGCGTCGGACTGTTAATAGATACGAAAGAGAAAAGGAATTTGTAGATTTTCGATCGGAATGCAAGTATCTTGCTAAACGCGGACAACGCGTTGAAAAGCAGACCGTAATTATTTTAATGCAAATCGCGTGGCCGCCGCGTCGCGGACAATACGCGCTTCGATGACTAAATTATTCACACGCGACTCGGTTGTACGAATTTTGGCCTCGACGCTATGATAATTCGATGAAATTTCCAACAATTTGCACGCTGTGAATCCGTACCCGAAACTGTTTGCGCTTGTTATTTTTCGTACCTCGTTGGTCAAACAGCTTGACTGATTTCACGCATTAATATGAGTTTTAAACGATATCGCGCTGATGGCTTTAATACAATTCATTGAGCGACGCGATTGTTTCAAGCGCAGTGGAAATTATTCTCAATAGTCTTCGTAGGTAATTTTATACGATGAAAGTTCTTTGGAAGAGAACGATAGCCGCTGGTGGTGATCGATAACGGCGCAGAGAACTGCATTACCAGTGTAAGGGACGAACTCCGCTTCCGAGCGTGATTCAAAGATGGTGCTGAGTGTACCAACTGCGTTATAGATCGTCGCGATGGATCGTGGATCATTTTCAAATAAGGGAAAGAACACGGTACTAGTGATGAGCGATGCAGTATCGATTTTTCGAATATTTGTTTGATGAAAATTGTTCATTTTTTTACTATGTTCAAAGTACTTAAAACAAAAATTTGAGTTAAACAAGAATACTTTTCTCCAAAAGTTATGAATATACTTCGAACGCCCCTTACTATGTAACGGTGACCCTGAAAAATTCTATGTCAAATAAAAAAATATACTGTTATTCTAGAATATTCTCAAAATTTTAAAAAATAAAGAAATGGTGACATGTTAAAGGAAAAATTCAATTTTTAGTGAAAAATCTATCCTTCTTTTTGTTATAACTAAAAAACGAGTAATTGGATTGAAAAAAGGCTTCGTTAACCGATGCGGAATCGTGTTAGGAATATGCATGCAAAATTGGAAATCAATTGATCAAACACAACTTGAGTCTTCAGGGCCACTGCACTTTTTACAAAGGAGCTTCCGAAATATGTATATTCATAACTTTTGAAAGAAATATGTTTTTTTTCCTCAGGTACTTTGCAATGTTATATAAATATAGTGAAAAAATGAAAATTTTCTTGACCGTTCAAATGGTTATTCCTCCTTAATATAAATAAACAAAAATAATTAAGGTTAGTGTATATAAACTATCAAATACAATTAGATTTATTATATATAAAACAAATAATTTAAATAAATGATTAATTTTCACTTGTGAAATTTTAATTTAATTTGTACCTGTCGATGTTTTATTGCCGATTTGATGTGTATCGATCCTTCGCCAATATTTCGCCTTCACTATACGGTACACTATTTCGTCAAGATTACAGTACTTTATTAATAATACTAGGTTTACAAAAGTACAAAATTGAAAAACCTTAAGTACATTCCCACCCACTTACTCCTCGTATAAAGGAGGAGGACAATAACAGTGACCTTCTTTTTCCGCAGCGTAACGAGCCGCGCACTCCCTCAGCAAAATTTTGAAGGGGTGCGGGGTGATGTTCTCGGACGTCTTCATCAATTCTTCGGTGAGTTTCTGGTACTCCTCGTCGCATTTTTCTTTTTCAAGCCAGAATTTCGCGTCCTCTTCAGCGGTTCGACGGCGAGCCTCGTCCGCCAACCTCCATTGCTCCTCCAGTTCCTTCTTGTAACACAATGTCTTGCATTTCGCCTCCTTCTTGGCGTTCGCTTCCAACTTAGCCTCAAGTTCCATTTCTTTCGCCAATGCCTCGTTTTCCAGCCTCTGTAGTTCGAGCTCCTCTTTCTCCTTCTCCTTCTTCAACTTCAGCTGTTCGTGGAGATCACGAATCATCTCCTGAAGGCCTCTCTGTCTGGCCGCCTTTAATTCAATCTTCTCTCGATCGCGTACGTCTTGCGCCTCCTTCATCGTTCGCTCCACTATGCGGTCAATCTCGACGTTCCTCTGGGCTTCCTCCTTGCGAAGGTCCTCCAGGTATTGCAGGTACGCGAAGAGCTCCCTGCGCACGGCCGAGCTGGTCTCCTGGATCTTCGCCCGCTCCTCCTCCAATTTCATAGTGTCGAGAGTCTGCTGCAGCTGATCCATTTCGGTTTCCTTCTGGGCCTGTTCCGCCAACCGTCTCTTCGCAAGCAGAATTTGCTCCTGCAGGTCCTTCTTCAACTTCTCCCTGGTCTCTCGCTTCTTCTCCAGCCTCTCGAGCTCCTCCTTGCGCAGCAACTCCCTCACTCGCTCCATGTACTCGATGTCCTCCTTCAATATTTCCTTCTTCTGCTCCTCGAGAGCCATCTTTCCAGCCATCTGCATCGCCAACGTCGTTATCGTCGCGTCCCGAACCAAGCACCGCTTCTTCGTTTCTTCCACTTCTCTCTCCTTCTTCATTTCGACGTCCTTCAGCATCAACTCGTGCCACAGTTTGTCCATCTCCTTCTCCGCCTGCCTCTTGGCCTCGTTGTCCGCCATTTGGGCTAGATTGCCCAGTTTCGCCTCGACCGTGAATTTCTTCGCCAGCTTTTGTCGCACCTCCGGCACTTGGGCCAGATACTGCTGCATCCTCTTCGCCGCCACCAAGGCCAGGCGCTGTTCTTCCTGCTGCTTTTGCAGTTCCTCTTTTCGCTGCCGCATTTCGTCCAGCCTCGCGTCGTCCCCGTGCTGAGCTTGATCAACGACCTCGCGAGTTAGCTCCACTTGCTCGCGCAGCAGAATTTCTCGCAGCTTCTCTCGTCGCGCGTTCACGCCTTCTTCGCAGGCAGCCAAACCTGAGAGACAGTCGGTTCAAAGTGTTTAGCGAGCAGAGCAGAGTCAGATTTTATTGAGAAACATAAGACCCATACAAGACGTCCGTACTCCCTTTTCAATTACTTTTTATCGACCGTACCTTGGAAAGGTTAATCTTTTTGTCAACCGAGACGGAATTCGATCCCGTACACCCATCCCTTCCGCAACAACTCCCCGCCTGACCTCGCGGACACCCCGTAACAGAGCCGGCGAAGTTGCATCGCAAGATTCCGCAGCGAACGACCCGATCCCGAGCAGAGCCCCGCGATGCTTCGTTCTAAACGCAACTTTCACTTACGTCGAGCGAACGCGCGGCATCTTCGCTAGTACCTTGCTGAACGTGCTTCCAGACTTTCTTCCTGCTGATCCTGCGGTCCGTCTGGGTCTCAAAGTCCCACGTCTTCATCAACTGCTCATACTCCCGCGCGTTCTCCGCCGCGATTCTTTCATGCTTAGATCTATCCTCGACCTCGACTATCCTGCAGTTGGATCGCTCGAGCAGCCTAAAGCCGAGTTGCGTGTTTACGCTGCCAACCACTTCCGGCGGATACTTCCGGGGCTTCAGAGGGCCGCACTGCACCTTCAACAATTTTTGCGACATCTCTGCTGGAAAGGCGGACGTTGGAAGCGACTTGAAGCGACTACGCTGTTGTCCGCGGGTGGTTCGACCTGGTGCCCACGGACAGATGGAGGTTCGGGTCGGTGTTTACGGTTACTATGACGATTCACGGTCGGTCCTATTGAATTAATATTTGAGCTGGAGGGGGCCACACGGAGGCAGGGTCGATTTGCACTGGCGGTCTAGTTACGGTTCGGTTAGGCTGGGTACACTTGGACGTTGCTCAATGCCGCGGAACGTGACTGGCGCACGCGAACGCGCTTCAAGGCAGCGAATTGTGCTCGAAAGGACCGTCGCTCGTATCGTAATTGGATCGTCGGTGCAAATTAATGGCCTTTCAAAGGAGTTTTGTACATACTCTTGTTCTCGAACAGCGGAATTCGGGATTTTTGAATGGCCTGGAACGGGGTTAAAAGCATTCGCGAACTTGCTTCATTATGTAAAATGTAAGGGATCGACGAAGGCGCAAATGTGACCGAAAATCAGTAAAGCAGAAATGCAGAATTTTAATGAAAGTTACGAAGCACGCGAAGCAGCGAAATCAAAAGTTGCGCGTAATTGCATTCAATTTCCCGGCGGAGCGAGGAAAATAAGCTGAATCGCGAACGACCAACACTGCCGGCACCCCTCGAAGTTTTCTTCAATCTTCGGCCAGGGGTACTTGGAAAATTATCTACTTTGCCGTTCGATGTTTCGAAGCGACCGGAAATTATCGAATAGCTCGGCGGCGTTTTCGCGGCAAGAAAGTAATTATCCCCGGCAGAAACCTGGCAAAATCGCGAGGATCGGGAGGCGGGCGCGACGGAGGGAAGGGTAACTCGACGGCAAAGTGCTAACATTGCGCGCTGGCTAGAAGTTCGGGACTTCGGGGACGAGAGGTGGCTCGTCTTTCAAGTTCATCGAGTTTACGAGACTCGGCGTAGTTCGATTACACGCCGCCGGGCACGGCTGTAACGCAATATCTATATCGAAGTAATCAAGCTCACAATATCCCCGATTTAGGCAGGAAATTTCGCGGAGCCCGGAAGAGCGGAGCGCTTGCACGCGTCGGGGTCGCAAATTATGCTCGAGCCCCGATACACCGTTTGCCCTCGGCCACGCCGATGATTTTCTTCCCTTGTTTCCTTTCGTTCGCGCTGATTCGATTCGACGCGAAATTTTCTCGCAAAAATTGAAACCTCCTTCTCCGCGGCTTCACTTTCCGTTTCACGGACGCGCCCGATTATTACGGCCCTCGCAATCTGGAGACAAAGAGTAGATATAACAAGAGGCGACACTCGAAAAGAAAACCACTTTTAGAGAAAGACAAAATGACACGGCCAATTTAAATGTCCGTAGGGTGTTTTGATCGGTAATTTCATTCTTAGAAAGAGACGAAATGACATAGCAAATTTAAAGGGACACTTGGAGTGTCGCCTCTTATTATACCTACTCTTTGCTGGAGAGCCAGAAAAGGCGCGTTATCGGTGGCTCGACGAGCCGATCGCGTTATCGCCGAATCGTTGCTCAACTATCGCGATAGTTCGTAGAATTTTCCGATGGATGGAGTTCCGGTTTCCCGAGTTTCTCGAAGGTGAAAGTGCGAGCGAAAGGACTAATGACTGGGTCCGGAAGCCGACTCGCTTCATACTAACCTGGCGTAGGGGATACCATGATCAACGAGGTGGTTCCCCCAGGCGAGAGGCCACACGCTGAAGCCTGTAAGTACTCCTAACGAGAGTATTTGTGCGTTTAATTTTTGATAGTGTGGGGTTCTCACGGGAAGACACCCCATGCATAATTATTCAACGAAAACTCCTTGCCGCGAGCTCGGCGCACGTTACCACCGAACCACGGACAATGTCGCGCCTCTGTGCCGTGCGTTAGGAACGTTAAAGATTTCCGTTGTCTTCGTCAATTTTCAAAGACAACCTCTCAATGTTCAGCGCGACGCGCGCGACCTATTTCGTCAAAGACGTTCGTGTATCTTCTTCATAGGACGACTTACGTGAGAAATCCGCGCGTTTCTCGTGCACCCGGCGCAGCGTACGCGAGGAGAAACGCCGAGGGAGAGGTACGGCAGGCGGTGAAAGAGGGCAGAAGAGGATTTTTCGTCCCAATCCGAAGGCAGTCGCGGCAAAGAGACTGACAAGCGCGAGGAGTGCGCGCGAGTACCGCCTAGTTTCGTCGCGAATAGTCGCCAGGAATCCTCTCTTGAGACATTGACATTCCCTATTGCGCAGCTTAACTTACCCTCCAAGTGTTCCTCGGACAACGGAGAGGACGTCTCGAGGACGACGGAGACGGCGCGGATCCGAAGCGGTCGCACAATGCCGCCCCGTCACTCGATCGCCGGCAATCGTCGTTGAAATGGATATCGAAACGGGCGCAACCGGAGCTTACAGTCGACTGTAACGCACTATCGTCGAGCATTTGGCGACTGTAAGACCTCGGGGATTACCAACGCTCGCTGAGAAGGGTGTGACTGATGCGCTGAAAGACAAAGTCTATCCTCTCTCGGGTTTCGTAACAATTCTATGCTTTTAATTGCAATACATAGGCTCGTTCGTACATAAATCATTCTTTTTACACATTCTTGCGCGCGCTCGGTGTCTTGCAAGCAGACATTCGATACGGTTTCGCGCCGACACGCGCCGGGATTCCGTGTCGCGAGTGGTCTTCGGCTGAGTGGAGATCGGGGAGTGCCCTATGAGAATTATTTTCAAACGACGGAAGCGTTTCGTGATAGCGAAACGTCTCGAGACGCGCGCGTGTTCGGCGCGAAGGATTTTCCCACTTGGTTCTTCCTGGAATGGTCACTGGTGAACGCGATCGTTGAACGAAGTCGTCTTACAGTGATTCCTCGGTTTAAATCCTCGTCGTATTTATTTGTTAAATCTATGTTAGTGGTACGATTCGTCAGCAGAATAGTCCCATCCACTGCGGAGACGTCTTCGTCCATAATACTACAATGCGCGATTAAGTTCAACGCGAATGACAAATGACAAAGGACAATAGGGATGTCCTGATCCAGCAGCGAGGAGTAATTTCCTCTGGGGCTGGTGGAGGGTGGCGGTGACCAGGACATCGCGCGGACAAGCGGCGGAAGCATGATACTAGGCCAAGCAAATGGTCGAAATTATCTGGTATAATAAAAAATTTGATAAGAGTACAATGAAATGATATGAACGGATAATATTCTGTCGTACAAACTAAACGATTGGCGGATGCGGTTAACGTGGAACATAGCAAAGGCACGATTTCTTCTATCGCGTATCGATCGAGCGACTCGCGTTTAACGAATCGGATGCGTAATTGCCGGACAGATTTTCCTATCTAAATCGCGTCTAAGGCCGCGGTCATACTGGATGCGTATTCGGACGAATATATCCGAACCGCTTCATCGTTTAGAAAAAAAACAGTTCAGACGAATACGCATCCAGTATAACCGCGGCCAAAGATACGTTCGTAATAGGCTAGCTTAAAATAAAATCAACGTAGACAGCTAAAATTGTGGTCGGGAACGAGGCCCAGCCACGAGGGTTCGTCCTGCGGGCGCCACTCTCGTTCCTCGCCTTTTGCCCGAGCGAAAATAATTCGCGGTATCGATCAAGAACGCTGCGATCTTCGCGGAGACGTTAAGGCGTGGAGCTGGTGCCGGTGGTCGTGGACGGGATGACGGAGGACGGTGCACCGGATACAGGCATCGTCGGCGGCGCGTACGGGCTGCCGCACAGCTGATCCGCGATGCGTCCACCCTCGCGAAGTCCGCTCAAGAACGCTCCGTGGACCGTGGCAGGGTAGTTTCGGATGGTGTGCTCGCCTGAAACCACAGAAGTCAATGTTCGGAGGTGAAGCGGCGCAGAGTGGGGCGATTCGCCGAAATGTTGGACATCGGTACGAAATATCGAAATTGAAATCTGGACATTTCAGTATAATTTCATGAAATTATGAACCTTCCACAAATATATCCTAGGGTAACTGTCCCTATTTGTGTGCCTGTCCCTATTAATGTGCCTTAATATTTAAATAATTTTCAGAGAAAAGCGAGTGAAAATTAGTGGATAAAGTATTTTTTTTTATTGGAGTTAGACTATGAATATATATTTATAGAACGCACATTTTGTATTTACAGATTGTTATAATACTATTAATAATTTTTAAAAATTCGTATCATGATTTCGGCAGCTTTATCGAATTTTCTTAACCAAAATGTTAAGGAATGGTCACTATTTGTAAGTAAATAAATGGACTATTAATATGATTTACGACAATTGAGACGTTAATTACAGAAGAAGAGTTCGATACTATGAAAAAGCAGTATTCGGGGCACTTTTAAAACCTTTTAACAGTTTTAAAAGCGTTTCCACAAATAGGGTCGAATTTTATGTCTTGTCCGTATTTATGTACATCTATTGACTGTTAAACTTAACCTAATTTAACCTCATTTCTGAAGCAAAAGTGCAGTAGGTTAGAGTACGGAGAATTTCAGAGTGGTTGTAAATACATTGTTATTTCGAAAATATAAGGTTTATAAACTACGTACAATGCTTAAAATTAGATGTGAATCAATTATTATAGGCAAGCACATGAATTGGGGGGCACACAAATTGGGGGCTCATAATTTGAAACAGGCACACAAATTGGGGGCTCACAATTTGGGACAGGCACACAAATTGGGGGCACAGTAATACGTTCAATGCCTATCGAAAAGGCACACAAATAGGGACAATAACTTCATCTCTAATTTTAATGAAAACTTAATGAAAACAATATTTTTTATATTATAAAAATGTCTTTACAAAAAAAAAAAGGATCAAGGAATCAATATAAATTTTGAACAAATGAATTTGAGACCAGATAATTGAATATTTACTTCATAAAGAGAACGTGCTTGCGTAACAGCACATTAATAGGGACAGTTACCCTATAGTATTCTTACATGCAGCATCACTATTTATTTCAAGGTAATCCATATTAAATACACCCGTGAATTTTTTACTTTTTTAAATTTACGTACTAGTGTCTCTATTTTACGACCTAAAAGAAACTCAAGAACTCTTGGATCTAGAAATGGATTTGGACTCATAAACGGTAAGTTCTTTTTTGTAAATGACATGGAAACGACGATAAAATTTTATAAATATATAAATATTCTCTAATATTCTTCGTTTACTTAATTTATTTAATTTGAATTTCCGATAAAAAGCCAACAAAATCTTGCACTTTCTATGCACTTTTTATAAATAAATGGTATAAAGTTTTCCTTGGGCGTTTTTGTAATTGAATAAAACGTTTATAGAATTTATCGCGAAGTGTAACAAACTTCCTTGGACCATTGAAAATTCTTTTCTGTTCATTTTGGAATTAGTAGGACTATAGTATTATGTACCGCATAGATTCTTTAGGTAAAGTCGTGAAATAGAGACACTAGTACGCAAATTAGAAAAAGTAAAAAATTCACGGGTGTATCTAATATGGATTATCTTGAAATAAATTATGATGCTGTATGTAAAAATACTATAGGATATATTGTGGAAGGTTCATAATTTCATGAAAAAATACTGAAAATATACTGTTTCGACGTCCAACATTTCGGCGAGTCGCTCCACTGTGGCGGCTGCTCGAAGGAGACAATCGTTCCCTAAACAGTCTCGGACGATCCAATTAAGTAACCAAACCCTGGATGGTTTAAACTCGAAAGCTATGCGATACTCAAAAAGCTCGAGCCTAAAGACTCGAGGCGACCACGAAAGCGTCGCAGCCATTTCAGTCCCAAAAAAGAAGCCGAGGCGATGTCTCGGGAGGAGAGAAAAGTAGCGCACGCTGAAACACCGTGGAAGATAAATATTTACCTGCGAAAAAGACTCTCGGCTGCGGAGTCGGGACGCCAGGGGTGGGTGGAGGCGCGACAGGCGCTGCCAAGAGATCGTAATCGCTGCCGGAACTGCCGACCGCAACGAAACTGTAGGATCCTCGTGCCCAGGGATCTGCCCTCCATCTGGTCACCACGCTCTCGCGGGGCTGGGGTACCACTTGATTCCCGAAGATACCCTGGAAGAATCGACGTCGCGATAAGAATCCCACCGGTTCGACAAGAGGCTTCCGACGCTGGCTCACCTTCAGCACGGCGATGCAGCGTCCGACGATTACGTCGTCGCTGACGTTCTCCATCACGCAGGCCGCCTCGCCGGCCACCAACGCCAGCAACACCGGGGCCTTGTACAAGTTCCAGAACAAGAAAAGCTCGCCGCGCGACGCGGTCGTGCTTCCCACGTGGCCGAATAAATTGGCGGTCGGGTCCCAGAAGATCCGCTCGAAGCACAGCACCACCTGACGCGTGACGGATTTAGTGGCGTTTAACTTCATCCCCTCGAATCTGCCGCGCGGGCGCGACGATTACTCTCGCCGGGACGAACCCGGGAATCCCCCGCGTCTCAGGACTCGCGAACTCGGGGATTGATCGCGCGAAGGGGCTCTCGCTTCCGACCGATGGAAATGGACTTGCGGCCCTCTTTGGGATTTCGAGTTTGGAAAGTTGCGATATGAGTCCGGGGCCATTGCGGTCGCGCTTCGGCCCTTTGCTCGATGGGGATAACCGAGTCGCTTTAGGATTTAAGGTTCGAGGGGAGTTTTACGAGGCGAAATCTGAGGGATAGGACTCGGGAAGAGTCGAGCCAATTTTTTCTGCTCTCCGATAATGACGGCATAGATCGGTGGAACGCAGTGATGGGAATCTAAACT
This sequence comes from Perdita meconis, assembly GCA_030770465.2. Lineage (NCBI taxonomy): Eukaryota > Metazoa > Arthropoda > Insecta > Hymenoptera > Andrenidae > Perdita > Perdita meconis. The sequence goes on from JASKOS020000009.1 coordinate 7,670,064, forward strand.
TCGAAACGATTCGAAATTTTTCAAGACTGTGGAAATTCACGACTTCCAAGACGTTCAAGACTGTCAAGACATTCAATAGTTCTAAGCTTCGAATTTTTCGTCATTGATTCGAAGCGATTCGAAGTGACTGAAATTCCATCACTAGTGGTAAGCTATAATATTGATTAAAACTGGATGATATTAGGTTCGAATTCTCTTTTATCGAGCAGCAATCGTAAACGGCGACAGTCGTACTCGCGAGAGCGGGCATCGCGGTATCAAGCGTCGTCCCCGAAGACAGATCTCCCGGAATACGAGAAACGGTACCACGTCCGTGGCCCGATTCATCTAAATTACCCCCAATTTATTCCGTAGGAACGGCTATCGTTGGCGAAATCCTGACAGCGGTCGGCCATTTCCCCGGCGCGATGAACCTTTAATTTCGGCGCTGAGGGGAGAGGACGCGCGGCCGATGGCAGCGGTCGTAAAAGCGATGCGCGCTCAGGAGGCCGTAAAAGGAACGTGTCTCGTGGCGTAAGAAGCGACACGAGCCACGTCACCGCTCCTCTCGCGACGAAAGAGACCGCCTGATCACAATATATCTCATTCCGGCCCGCTCGACAAGTTCGATCGTCGTTTTCGCTCGGCGCATAAATCAGCGGTCCGGTGAAGGCCGCGCCACGCCGAGCGGACCAACGAGGACGCGCTAGCCGGTCGACCGGCCGGCCGGGCCGGGGGGAGGACTTACCTTATTTAAATTGCCAAAGCCGAGTCTCTGAATAGCATGGGACTTCCAGTCCGGAAGCGGTGGGTTGAAGGCGACCGCGGACGGCGGGGCAGAAGCCTTGAGAACGCCGAGAGGCAGCGTGACCAGCACCGCGTCCGCCTTGTACACCGTGTGATTTGTGTTGGGGCTGCGCGAGGGTGCGGCCCATACTTCCACGCCGTTCAATCCGTAACGGACCGCCCTGGCTGCCGTGTTCAATCGGATGTCGAGGCCGTCTGACAGAGCAACAGGTACGCACGAGTAGCCGTTGCGAACTGCAAGATAAAGGCATAAAAAGCTCGGGTCAGTGGCCGCAAATTCATCCGCGGACTGTTAACCCCAGCATCCTTATGGGCAGTTATGGGTCGCTCGTTTGGAGGGATCGCATACGCGGTGGGCTCCAATAACGTCCCTAAGGATCGATAAGGGATGAGGTTTATAGTTTTGTAGAGATGTGCAAGAACCCAAAAATGTCTGGAATCCGATGCTCGGGACGAGTATCTCGAAATTTGAGAATGACGAGATTCTCACAAATATGGGGATTTCCAGGAATTTTGGAATTCTTGAAAAAGTCATGCATCCTGAGACTTTTGAAATTCTAAATAATTTTAGAAGCATTTATTTTTTTTAGCTTTGAAGATCACTTTTTGTCATATTTTGAAGTTAGAGGTTTAATCTACAATATAAAATTACTAATTAAGTACTTAGCCAGAATAAAAAAAAACCATAAAATATAAATTAAAGTCGTGGTATAAGAGACAATGACCGATATATGGCTGGACTCATACTTGTAAACCGGAAGTCTTATGAGTATAGCAGTCAAAACTACGAATCTGTGCAATGCTGACTGATAACTTTTCTGCGATAATATAATAAAATATGATATCAATGTAATGGTTTTCACTTTGTCCATATTACAACCAGTCCTATGTACAGGTAACCGCGATTACCTCTATAGGATTTACTTTGTAAATTTCTACTGGTTAAATAAATACAAATTATCATTTAATGAATGCTTCATTCGAATATTTACACTGAAGTAGTGAGGCTAGAAGTAAAAGCACCGTGGTACAGTATAAGTGTTGCATCTGTAGAGTGGAATAAGTTGTTGACATTAGTAGGAAAGTGATATAGAGTGAACGGAGATCAGAGAATAGATCAGCGAGAAGAGTATAGAAGTAAGATATACAGAATGAAAAGTTCAGCTCCCGAGAATAAAACCCTGTTTAGATTATATTTGAAGTAGTTAATCGAAGTTGAAAAAAGTTTACGTTGTTACAAAGATCGTTGCCTAGATTACAAATTCTCGTAATGGTATCAGTGTGTCAAAATCTGGAAGAAAAGCTCTGAGGGTAAAACGAGGAGAGAAATCCGGAAGAGGAGGAAGGAGCATGAAAACTGACTAGGGTCTGGGTTAGGTAGGTAAAAGTATAAAAACTGACTGGGTTTAAGAACTCCGTAACGTAGTAAATGTTATGGAATTCCTCGTTTGAAAGTGCACTCGTTCATAAAATCGAAGAATCATCAAATTGTAATTGTAAAATAACCGATAAATCATTAAAAAATAATTTGTTAATTATAACCTCGCTAAAAGCAAACAAAAATTGCAAAATATCGTAGAACCGACATTTTCCGGTTCTCGCACATCTCTCTACTCTATAGTTTTGGGTACCTTGGAAAGGCGTACGTGGTGTCCCTTCTTAATCTACGTATAAAGAAATCCTGTAGCTACTCTTTCCCACGCATTTTTTGATGCACAGTCTCCCAGTGGAAGCAGCGACCGTGTCCCGAGCGAAATCGCAAGGTCCGAAAAGGGGCAAAACGAAGCGCATCGGTGTCGCAAGGGGTGGTCTTCCCGCGAAATTCCGCGGGCCGATGTCCACGCGGATACGGTAAAGGCTCCATTACCGTTTAATTGGATATTTCGCATTAGCGCGGGCTAAATCAGGACACCTGACGCGACCCTAAATTCTCGTAAGCACATTCGAAGCCCATAACATCGGCCGCGCGTGTACTAATAATGATACACAGGCGTCTCCACTTAGGGGGGAGGGGGGAAGGGGGGGGTTAATTACGTTGATGGTCACCGGTCTGCTAACAAGCGCTCGCTCCTATCGGCTCGGACGTGCCATTTCAGAAATTTAAATTTACGCTCGACCGTGAGTGCGCGGCCAGGGCCTCGGTAATTTGAATTATTGCAGGCGCGATTCGAATCGCTTCGACGAACGGTTCGCGTCGATGACGGGGACGAGGGCAACGGAGGCGGAAAAGTCCCGGAGACGCGAACGTTTTCGCAGAACGCGTCGTCCGCGAAGCGGGTTCGACCTGTTCCTCCTAGAAATTTATCGTCGCGTCGCGGACCAGAGTCGGCTTCGTCGTTTCGTTAATTCGACCGATTTAAATTCGACGTCCGCCCGTTCGGGGCTCTCTTTTTTTCTGTGTCATGGCGACGCGGGACGGGGGCCGACGGGGGCGCAGGGGGAGAAACGATCGCGCGATAGAGGGACACGTCGCGCGTCGCGGTCCTCTCGATCCACGCTCGATTATTTGCGACGAAACGGTACGCCGGATTCGTTATTACTTTAATTGGAATCCATTTGACTGGCGGCTACACCGCTGCCACAGGCGGGCTCTCGCTCGTGTCTGGCGTCGATTACAGAAACCCTTTCTAATAAGCGAGGGAATATTCAACAGCCAGTCAAGGGAACGATCCGCTGCTACCAAAATTATGGTAAGTCGATCTCCTCCTCCCCCGCCTCTGCACCTTGCTTCTTCGTCCAACCTGGAATGGGAAATTAATTCCTCGCAATGAGCCGGCCGGTTCCCAGTCGATGGAAATTGTCCGCGGAGAACGAAATGATCCGGTTTCGAGAAACCCGCGCGACAATTCTTCGCGGTCCTCTCGAAAATTTCAACGACGCTGCCGATCCTATCGTTTCGTAAAAAAAATCCGCTCGCACGAGATTCGGGATGCCGCAACTTTTGTTCCGCGTTTTTCTAATTGGCGATCTTTTCTCCGCGTTTCGGAGATCAGCGTTCCATGATTTACTTCGCGATAACAACAACAAACAGCGTTTTTATGCCAAAAAGAAAGGCGGCTTCGCAATCTGAAAAACGAAATACGACCGGAACTATTTCAGCTCAGTTCCATCTCTGTATTTCCTGCTCTCGGCTCGAACAAATCCGCTGAATTTTTCAACGCGGCACGTACATTGCACCCTTGCAGAATCAAAAATTCGTTACACGCATTTCCCTGCAGCGCGTTTCATTCATTCGCCACAGTCGAAAGAGTGGCGGAAAGACGGGGGTTCAAGAGGTGGGATCCGCGCTATCCTCCCACAACTGACCCCTGAAGAAGAATATTCAGCCCGTCGAGGAGGGACTGTGAAAAGTGAAACGTGAAAAGTTACAAGCGTTGAACAGCGAAACGCGTGAAAGTCCCATAAAGAAATAGATATTCGACTGACGGTGGAGCGTCGTGCAAGCCGGAAAAGGGAAAGCGGAGCGAAAAAAAAAGAGACTACTCTCCTCGGCGAGTAAACGGTTTCCGCGGCGCGGGGCACGCGTTACCCGGAACCGCCTGACGACGAGGTTCGCCGCGTGTTCGCGCGAAGGCAAATATTTAAAGAAGAATTTATCAGCGGCGTGGGGGAGGGCTGCGGGGTCGAAAGGATCGCGAGAAGGACGCGGCGCGGCGTTTCTCGTTCTATCTTGGCCTCATCGGGCCCCGCGCTCGCGCGCGCTCTCTCCCTCGAACGAGCGAACGAGCGAGCGAGCTACCCTCTCGCGCGTCTTGTCTTCCGTTTGATCTTTGCTCGCAGTATTTTTTGACGGCGAGTCGAACAATTTGTATGCCGCGGCGGTTTTCAATTTACATTTAAATTGGTTGCTTATGGCGTTCTGTCGTCTCGACAGGAGTCGAAGTGCAGCCGGGAGCGCAACGGCGCGGCGCGGCGCGGAGCAACGAGAGGCGGAAGAGGAAGGGAGGCGGACAGAGAGACGCGAGAGAGCGACGCGGCCCGATACCGTGGAGGAGACGACGAACGAGGGAGCTCCCCTGCCTCCGCCCGCTCGAACAGTCAAATACTGAAACGGCCCCAAGAGGGACGAAGAGAGACTGGCAGAACTCTCTGCCGAGTTCAACGCACCGGCCGCGCTGTGTGCCGCGCTTTTTGCGCGATGGGGGCGATACGTAAACGCGGCCGGAACACGGCGAAAACGAAACCGAAGGGAGAGGGACAGCGGTCGTAGCTATTGCTAGCATCGTGTCCCTACGTACGCCGTTGATCGAACACCGTTCGGGGTGTGGGGCCAGGGAATTTGCATGCGCCGCTGTGCTGCGTGAAATGGAGTATGTTCGAGTGCTCTTCGCTCCTAGGGAAAGGGGAAATATGTCGTGCTCGAATCCGCCGCCGGCTGACCACCAGAAATACTAATTTAATTGACTCCGCCTCCTCGTTGCATTCCACGGTGGCAATTGCTGCAATACTCGCAACGTAATTTTCCCTGCCGTCGCATCCCGTCTTTGCGAGTCGCGGGATCAACGAGTTAAGAGACTCTTCCTCTCGAAAAAGGGTCGCCGGTCTGCTACCGTGCGGCAGATAAAGTGGCAGCAAACAGAGATACGTAGGCAAATTCCGAGGATTCGCGTGGAAGAAATTGAATTAATCTTCCGCCAAGAGGTGAAATTTCGAGGACTCCCGTCTCGTTAACATGTGTACCAACAAACTCCCAGACGGTGGTTGCGGAAATACAGAAGACTGTGTCAGAGGGATGCTTTTCTTGTTCAGCCATCCGTTATATCAACATTCCGCGTTGCGACTCTCCAGAGCATACGCGGAATGAGAGGAAGTCTCATTTACCTCGGCGAGCAAACATTGATTTTCGGAAATCGGAAGGGCCGCTCGTGCGGGTCTTGCAGACGAACTTCCACCTTTGCGGCCTGCGCTTCCACGCTGAAAAACGAGCCCCTGCTTAACGCGAGCAAATATTTAATACATAAACAGCCCCGTCGTCGAGTTTCCACCGACACGTGGTCTGAAAGAAATCGATTGACCTTTGCAGACGCGTCGTGCCCGGAGATTTCCTGGTCGTCCAAAGGATCAAAGCGATCCGAAATCGTACGAAGGAAGGAATATTCGATTCTGAATCTCTACGACATTACCAGAGGCGGATCGCATCCGTTGCTCTCGCAAATAATTTCAATACCCAGGCACTGAAACCGTTTAGGATTCGCAGTGTACCGAGAAACCGAGTCGCGGATTCTAGAGGCACTCGAAGACGGAGGCGACAATCTCCTCGAAATCGCGGCTCAAAAACAGCTCTGTAGAATCGCGGTGGAACGCGGAAGAACAATATTTGCGGGAAAGGTACGGAACGAGGCAGTTTCGTCCTCGGATGGTAAATATTCCCGGTGTTTCAATTTATCACGCGGCAGAGGTTCGTTCAGGAACACCGTGGAAATTAGTATACACGTTGGGAGGCGGCGGGAATCCCTTCCTCATTACGCTGTCGTCGCGCGGTTCACAATGAACGCGCGTGCAAACTGTTCGCAATCGAAAATGAACTTCGATTCGCTTAACGCGGAAGACGCGAACAACGACGACGGCGCGGCGTCGCTGTGCCGCCTTATTTCACCTGCTATACAGGTGAGATTAAGCGACGCGTTGCGGCGCAGGGCGCCGGTGCCTAGCCGTTGACGTGCAAACAGACGCGATACACATAAATTAGCGATTACCCGGGCACGTTGCATCGCGGTCGAAACGTCGAGCAAACTTCCGGGACGCTTACACGCGCGCGACATAATAAGATTAATAGAAGGAAAGTTTGAACGAATGTCGGGACGCTGTTTGTCGGTATTAATCATACCTGTCCGCGTAGACTCGCTCTCTGGACCATTACATTAACATTCCAAATCCGCGAGCCGCGCTGCGCGCTTCGCGGAACGGACTCGGGATGGAATTCCCTTGGACAAATGGACGCTAAATGCTGGAATATTCTGAAGAAGCGTCTCGGGCTTCTAATGGCGAATTCTAGAAAAGCTGAGTTACCAAGGTATTCGATAGGTGGAGAGAGCCTGAGATCGGTAAAAGCACATTGAAAAGAATTCCTACGGTATAATCGGTCTCTATTTAGAGAGCATGTGTTTCCCAATAAATTTTTTTCAATTCTTCTTGGGTCAATGCAACGATGCGTCTCTCGGCGTTGTCATAAAGCAAAATCACACTTCGAATAAGCATATCTCGGTTCTTTTGCTGATAAGCCAGTTTCGCTTCAAAATAATTTATTAGGAAATACCGGAACACTCGCCCTATAGCCTAGATTTTGTCCGTGTGACTATCACATGTTTGAATCACTCAAGGAAGAATTGGGAGGACATTTTAACGATGATCAAAGTGTAGAATTGTGTTTCCGCAATTGGATAGAGACATGACCAAGTTCATTGTTCAGTGACGGGATTAAAAAAACTTCCAATCCGATGGAAAAAATATACACATAAAAGTGGAGATAATCTAGAAAAATAACATGTGTTCAGAGCTTTGTTTACCGTGACAGTAAATTAAAAAAAAAAATTCCGGTGTAGGCATTTTAACTATTGTTTGGTGTGAAATTGGTTGTTTTGTGTGATATCGTTGGTTTTCGTCAGTCGGGCGGATTGACAGTTGGTTGCAATTTGGAATCTGTACAGAACGGTCGTGTGATTTTTACGGTTGGTATAGTGAAATATATATTTTCCTGTTTTCTTTAAACGTATTTCTGATTATCGGCATTCTACATCGGTTTATATTTGATCTATTCTTGTAAAATAAAATTATCGGAAATTATAACTTTTTCGCGGTCAGACAGTTGTTTTTAAATACTGTGCGCCGCGTACTTTATTGAAAAACAGAAGCGTCTTCGATTGAATTTCTTATAAAGCCGGAGATATTCCCCTTGCGTCGCCCCGATTCCAATAACTCAAGCTTACGAATTTGGGCAAGAGCCGCAGACGCCGTAAAACTAACATTCCCGTGCACAGCGGGCGAAGACAAAGCGGGGGAGGAGCGTCCCACCCGTGGACACCATCGGTGTAAACTGTCAAATCGATTCAACTTTCCCAAGTCCCATCTCCCCGACTCTCCGTTTTTAATACAGCGTGGAATAAAAGAAGCGCGTTCGCGGGAAATGAAACGTCCCGGCGTCGAGGACAGAAGAAAATGGAGCAGCGCGATTTTAAGACGGTCGGCAGGAACGGGAGGGAAGGAGAGGGTGGGAATAGCACGGAGACAAAGAGGAAATGTTCGGGGGCCGCGTCGGGAATGAATTGCGGGGGACTGCGACGTCGTGGTCCCCGCGAAAAATAAACGTTATCTGTTGTCATTTCGGCGTTCTCGTTTTCTCCCCCGGCCCGTTATCTCGCGGCGTGTCCCGGTCGCCATCGGTGGATTTACCATCGGCAGCGTTCTGTATAATTTGTTCAGATTGCGATAAAGTTAATTGGGGCCCTGCGCGGAATTTATGACGGCGGCCCGGGAAAGAAGCGAGCAGCCCCGGAATGCCGAGATTCCTAGATCGCGCTAGTAAGTAACGCACTCGGGGAGATCGATATCGACCGGCGATTTATTACAATTGTCACACATTCTGTGCAAATGAGCTTGTGCGGATGCGTCGCTATCCAGAACCAAAGGGCAAGGCAACCCCGAGTTAAACAAATTCCCTTCTTGCGGGCATTAAGATACCCCCTGTGAAAAGGCATCGTTTCACTTTCGCGGGGTCAACGTCCCTCGGCATGCAAATGCAGGGAAATTAACGCGTAAACGAACAGCAGGAGAATTGTGCGGTTCGGCCGATCATTAGCGTTAATAAATGCAAGCATCGGGAGCGTCGTTAGCGCGTCATCGGTCTCGACCAGCCAGCGACATCCACGGAGGAGCCTGGAAGCCTCTGCGATCGTGGTCGGTAAAACAGGCGAGGATCGATGGATCCCAAAGTCACCAAAAACCGCGCGGCTACTTGGAGTCCCTCGTGGATTCTATACGGTTTCTAAATCTAATTAATTGACCCGTTGTCTCTCTGCTTAAGTCAGCTCTCACCGAAGGGAAATCGACGCGAAATATCCTGTCCGTCGGGGCGAGCTCCGAAGCGACGAATCCGTATCTCCTCATCCTCCTCGGTATACGTTCCTCGCGGCGAAATTTCCGCTCGCGGAAACCGTAATGCGCGTCGGGATTCGGGATCGCAACGCCGGCCGCAAACGAGAGGAGCGTTGCAACATCGCTGCAAAGCCGTTCGGAACGGCAACTTTGTCCCGATAATTAAACCACCGAACGAGTGTCCTTGCCGTGGCAAGCCTTTCAATTACTCGGAACTGGCGGAGAATTAGGTGGTCGTTCGGGTGGACTGCGATCACGGTAAGTGGATTACGCGCAAGTATGCGGCGAGAGCGCGCAAATGTGAAAGAGCGGCGGCGGAAGAAAGGAAGTCGGGGGAGGAGGAGGAGGACGAGGACAGAGGGAGGCGGGGAGCCGGAGGAAGGAAGGAAAGGACTCGCAAAGGGCCGACTCGCAGCAAGAAGATATTTGAATACGACTGTATAGCGGCGAGTAAATCGTATCGTCCGCAAACGAGCAGCGCGCTACACAAGAAATGCATTTGCCGGATGTCGGTGGAGGGGATGACGGGCCCCTCCCCGGGTCCCAAGGGGGAAGCAGGACGCACGCCGAAAGGGGTACGAGTAGCGATGGGCAGTCGAGGCTCGCTGGGGAACTTTCGAGCAATTATTTTCGCACGTTGCTCCGATTCTGAAACATCTCGTTGGGTTGATTGACGACTCGACACTTTTAGGACTGATTTTCTGGGAAACAGCGACGCGGGAATACGAGATTCACCAAAGGGCTGATAGTGCAGATTTTGACGACCGTTAGGAGAACTATACTCGTGCTAAACTATTTCGGTGCTCCGAATTCCAAGGCGGAGGTTAACGCGTCTCACAAGGGGGACAACCAGACCTTCGTGTCACCGAATCGAACGATATTTGGTGAGCATAATGCGCTTCATAAGCGTATTCGAGATATAAACATTTAAAGTTGTATGGCGCGAAACATAACGGTACGTAACGCGTTGCGAAAACACTTTGTACCCGTGGAGCAGTGGTTGGGGTACTACACCGCGTAGCATTAGGATTACCCTTACCAAAGCTCCCATGTATATAGATCCCTAGTTCAATAAGTTCAGTATTAGGTTAGTTTTAGTTTTAGTTTAAGTCGTAACATACAGCGTTCTTTTTTATAATATTCTTTTTCCCCACGTACAATGTGCAGTCGTACAAGTTTACCAAGTTATTCCTAATGTCAATGACACTCGAACGATTTTGTTTAGCTAGTCATGCGTATATCAAAGCTCAATGCGAGCTATCTGCGTATGACCTGGTTGAGAATAACTTTACTTTAAGGCGTTGGTTTTAAGTTATTTGTCACCTACTATAAATACTTTGTATACTTCTGAGAATTAAAAAAAAAAGCAGCGGTCAGGGTGTTATACTGCGAGTCAAGACAAAAACTACATGCTTACCAAATATCGTTCGATTCGGCAACACAACCGTCTGGTTGTCCCTTTGTCAGAAGTTTGGCTAAATTATGGAGAAGACCGGAGGGACGTTGAGTCCATCGCTAGACAGTCGGAGCGCGCAGGCTGGGTAAAGGGGCACGGTAAGGCCCACGGAAAGTCCCCTTTCGTTGGCCGTCTGGTCCAGACGAGGAGAGCAAAGGGGCGCTATCGAGCGAGCTATCTCCCACCACCCGTACCAGTTGCGCCGTAATATATAGGCCGTATCTCAGGCCCGCAAATTGCCTTTTTAAACACAACAAGACAGCCGTGCCCCCTTTCAATTTACGCGGGGCCCTTTTTCGCGTGCGCGCTCCATTCCGTTTCCCTTCGGTCCTCCTTCGCCTCTCTCCTTCCTCTCTCCTGCCTCCTCTGCCCTTCACCGCCGCTCCGCGCGCCGCGCCGTGCTATATTCTATCTTGTCTCCCTTTATGCGCTTCTCTCCTGACCGCCCCTCGCTCCGTCCCGCCGGTCTCTTCCCCCCACGCGAACCCCTCGAAGACGTCTCTGCGTTCGACGTCGTTCCCTGGTATTATATCTAAATACACGCTCGCAGGATTCCTCGAAAACGTCGCGCCGTATATTATCGCCGCGTAATTACAAACGCGGCAATCGAGCCGAGCGACAGCTCGTCGGCTACCGTGGGGGTTCTCCTCGAAGAAGGGGCTAAGGGAAATTTGCGACGAGAACCCGGCGCGGCGGTGTCGTCGTCGTCCTCGAGGATGCACGAGACCCACGCGCGCGATTTTTCTTCGAGCACCTTATTAGAACCGCTTCGTCGTCTGTAACTGCGTTTATGTTTCCAAGTGCGCGTCGCGCCGTTGCAAATGGAAATAATTAGAGGGGTTGTATCTTGCTCCCTCGACGGCGAACAAATTTTTCAGCCGTTCCGCTGTCTCGGCAGGGCGAGCGAGCGCGTGCGTGCGTGAACGCGACCCGCCTCGAGCTTCGGGAAAGCGCTCTGCTCGTCCCTTCGCCGGAACAATCGACTTCGCGTGAACCGATCGCGAGTTGCGGTGTATATTTAAAGACAATTAGGGTAACTCACTGGAATGGCTTTGTCAGCGACAAAGGGGTCCGAGGCATCGCGATTTTCGAAGGGCTTTCAAAGGCCTGATACATCTGTCAGCTGTCGAGCGCGGAAAGTAAAACGATGATAATGGCGGCGTCGATTCCCTTCGCGGTGCGCCAACGGTAAAGGAGAGTTTAGAATATGAATGGCCGAAACTTAGAGTCGCTCTCGTACCCTTAGGGACAGAAACTAACTACTTATTAATTGTTTTCAGATGGGAGCCACGAACACGGAATACTCGGAATCCACGACAAAACGAGCAAGGACTTTACCCGCGTCGGGAATTCCTTCGATGAGAACAAAGTAAACGCTGCACGCAACCGTTCGCAGCGTGACTCGTTATTAAAATCACCGCGGACCGAACGACCAAAGAAATCGGTTAATCTGCGTTGGGCAAGGAAAAAGGAACGATTGCTCGTTTCCATAATACCGGGGAGGAAGGAAAAATAAGATATTGCAGAAAGTCGGGCGGAGCCACCTACCGCCTTCAGCGAAAGAACTACAAAGTGAAAAAAGCCGTGATAAGCGGCGAACGAGTGCTCTGGAAATGAGGGCAGAGCTTGGGAGGGAAAAAAGCGTGGTGGTCGCGGGGAGGGAGCGAGAGGTAGGGCGTAGCTTTTAATCGGCGTAATAAGACGTCAAGGACACGCCGCTGAACCGGAAGAAAAGTTGGTTCGTCGGGGGCAGTTAAGCAGGCCGGTGCAGCGCTGCGCGGCGGTGCCTCTGCTCGACAAGATTGTCGATTTATGTTTGCATAGTCGTTTTACGCGAGATCTCGATAATTAGAGTAGTTACCTATACGTAGGCGCGCTTGCCGCGGACGAAAGGAAGGCGGCAGCGTGTGCGTGGAACCACCTCTGGTCGGACGGGACCCGGGATGATGCCGGGAGGATTTAAAAAATGGAAGAAGCACGGGCAGCGGCGAAGGTTTAAACGAGGGCCGATTAATCCCTCCGGGGGGAACGCGGCCTGAAATTGGCGTATAGTCTTCGCCGCGTTATCTTCGATCGTAAAGCATCGTCATCTCGGCCCCCCGATACACTTCGGAACACGGTTGCTTATTCATCCTGTTCACGAGTCAATATAATCCGTCAGAATCCCTCGAGTCTCCCGTTCCGTCCGCGTGGCTCGCTCGCTCGCGGATTTTTCCGCAGATATCGAGGCGAAACCCTGCTCGGTCGGCTCGCCGCGTCGGAGCCGCGGACCTCTTCCCTGCGATTCCTCGAAGGATACCCGGACCTTGGACTACGTGGGTCGGGGGTAATGTAAATATTAATCGGCGGGCAAGGGGAGGCGAGTGAGAGGCGAGCGCGCGGGTCGCTCGGTTGATTTACAGCGTGGCATCGTGCCCCCTGAACCAGCTCTATCGCGTATTTGCCCGTAATAACTCGGTTTGCTTTAAGCACGGTTTGATGGTTCGGGGTTATATACGATTCGAAGGGAGATGGATGTAAAACGCTCGGCGCGCGCCTATGGATTCGGCTCGAGCTGTAACCCCTGGCGATAGGCAACGCAGCGGGCGTCGAAGAAGGTATGCACCGAAGGGAAAGGTGCCGTTGACGGTCGAGATCCGTTCGGTTCTTCGGGGAACAGACGGTGCCGCGGTTTGCTTAAGGATCTGAAAAACAGTCGACGTATCGCACCGTGAAATTGACTCCGATGCACTGAAAATCTCGCCAAAGACCCGGGCCGCGTCTGTCGCAGAGAGCTCGAGTGACAAATGGTTAACTAGAATCGCAAACAGTTCGCTAAACAAATAGTTGGGCGCGGTCAGCGTTAAATAACCAATCGATCACGAATCGCGCCACAATATCAACTGCCCCCTTCTCAGAGAGGCGCGCACGTGTTACCAATCGCCTCTCTCGCGTCGGGCGACGTCACAGACGAATCCTCCATGGTGGTTGCGCGGCAAAAATCCGCTCCGAAAAACGAGTTAGTCCCGATGCACACGAGCGGCAAAAAGTCACTACGATTCTGTTTACTACTATGCTTTTCGCGAATACAAATAAAGCTGGGTTAATGTAAAAAGAATTAGATTTATTCGGCTTGATTAGGATTCGCACTTTGAAGAATTTGGAAAGAGACCAAATTGATAATTTTGCTTCTGCGTGCGTCAGACGCGTACAGGAAATTCCGTCTTAAATTGGGCAACGTCACCGACATGAAATCGCAATAATCGCAGATGATCGCAGCGACTTCGTGTCGCTGGTGTGCATCGGGGCTTAATCGTGATAACGCGGAGATTCCCTTTTCGGGGCCATTAAACGCGCTAGTGAGGAAGAGCTCTTAAACAAAACATCCGAACGAAGGGAAGAGAGTCACGCAGCGTAACGAGCGGGAGATGTTTCTCGGTAGAGATGAAGATCGAGTCCACGGCGTAAACCCCGGCCGTTCTTTTTCGACTAACAATAAAATCTGTGCGCGGCGCGGCGTAGAGCGGCGTGGCGAGAGCCGACGCGCGTAATTGAGTCAAAATTATTTTCAAGCTGGCCAGGGCTGGCGCGGTCATTACAGCGGTTAGCCTCAATCGAGGGCGGTCCGGCGGGCCGAACTTTCCGGGTGGCAACTTTTTCTGCTTTGATGATCACTGTCAGTGGGCAAAAGGCCGCTTACGGGGCCTCGCGCGCTCTCACCTCGCGCGTCGCTCCATCAATCTCTCGTAACCCAGCATGCCGTTTTTACCAGGTAAAATTTATTACGCCGTGGCCCACGCTCTTACCCGGGCCGCCCCCTCTGCGCGCGAGCAAGCCCAATCGCGCGATCCCCCTTCGCCGGGGCCAGCTGTGTCTCATCGATGCGACTCGCTGCCGGGCACCCACCCTTCGTCGCAATTTATTCGATATGACCTATCGACGGCAAGCGGCTCTATCGCTTTGATATCGAAGGGCTCTTGGAACTCGTCGCTCAAGACGCGCTAAACGAGATTTTCTAGGGTTACGGGAAACTCGTCGTCTCGCAGAACGAAAATTCTAAATTAATATCGCCGTTCCCCAAGGATCTCACCTGGGACCATTACTTTTCACTCTATTCATCAATGATATATCTGAGTGTTTCTTATACTGTCGATTCCTGCTGTATGCGGATGATGTAAAGATATTTCATACCATTGACAATCCTCGTAGTACACTATTTATACAATCGGATCTTCACAATTTAGAAATGCGGTGTGTAAGAAATAAACTATCTCTTAATTTATCTAAATGCTCTATTATCCGTTTCTCACACAGAAAACATAATACGCTGTATAGTTACACTCTAAACGACTTCCTTTTAACCACTGTAAATAGTATTCGAGATCTGGGTGTCACTTTTTCGTCAGACCTCTCCTTCACCAGACACATCATTAATATAACCAGCACTGCTTTCAAAACTTTAGGTTTCCTTAATAGAGCTTCTAGATATATTCGCCCTCACTTGGAGTACTGCTCAACTGTGTGGGCTCCGTATCAACGTTACCTTTCTAATATGTTAGAAAGTACACAACACCGTTTTCTGCGTTTAATTTCATACCGAATGGGTTGTCCAATGTTGATTTATAACCATAACTTCTCTCACATGCATCAACAATTACATCTATGGCTACTGGAAAACAGACGTATTATGTTCGACCTACTGTGTGCATATAAAGTACTTAATGGCTGTATTATATGCTCGGAGATACTATCTCTTTTTAAATTAATGACGTCAATGTCATCCAGAAGAAATAATATCTTATTATTGCAAGAAACCCACCGTACAAATTATGGCCATTATAACTACATTAACCGTATGATTATACATGTTAATGAATTTTGTGTTTTACTGGATTTCTTTAGTTCTCACACCTCCTTTAGATTTAGATTATTAAAAACTCTGTCGCCTGTGAATGACAGTGTATAAGAAAAATTGTACTCTAAAGGGTTAGACACCCGTAAATAAATCATTATGATTATTATATTATTATCGCCACTGAAATAAAAGAAAAGCAATTGTGATATTCAATCAGTACTCCCCCAACCAATTACTTCCGCCTAGCCACAGTTTATTTCCGCTCGAATTCGTTCATTGCGAGTAAATGAAAATAAAATGAAAGGCGAGTCCGTTGGGATCCGCGCGATAAACTCCGCAAACGCGTTTCTCTGAAAATCATTCCGGCCCCGCGGAAAAATTCGCGTTTCGCTCAATACCGTGCGGTAAGAGAGATAACGCAAGGGCGAGGGGAAGCGAGAAAAGGGGGGAGAGAGAGAGAGAAGGAGGAAGGGAGCGCGTAAACCGAGCAACATCGTGAACACAGGGGGTTCCTGAAAAGCTGGTACCCGGGGACATTTACGTTTATTCGTGCGCGAAATCGAATTCTCGCGGGGGCGCGCACATTCCCCGGCCCCGACATTGTCGCGTTACGATCGAAAACAGCGAGGGAACGCATCGTCGACGGGTACGCGCCGCATGAAAACGCTTCGATGGCTCGTTCCGCCGGACATCGACGCGAGATACGTATCTCGGTCTACGTAAATACGGAGGAGGGATGATACGATCGAGACAGCGATCGTTTTATGGAATCTCTCGCCCCGGACGATCCTTTTGAATTTATAGGGGCTCTCGGATTCGCGGGGTCGGCCGAGGGAAAACCCGATTGGGATCCCCGGCGAGGAGGGAATCTCTCGTAATGCGCGGCTTTATCCGTCACAAATGATCGTGGTTAGCCGCGGTAATGGTCGACGTGCCCGTTGTTCTATCGATTTTTCGCGACGCTCGGCAACGTGCACTTTCCCGAATTGCCGTGTCGATTCGAGATCATCGATGTTTGCCTTGCGTCCGCTGCCCCGTGCAGTCGATTGAATAACCCGCCGCGGGGATAGTCCGCCCCGGAGGAAGGCGTGAACATCTTGGCTCGCGTCGAAAGGAATCCTTTGGGAGCGCGATACGTGCTATTGCCGCGATAACGCGAGGACGAGGATCGCGCTTTGGGCGTGTTCGTTGCACCTTTCCGGGGGAATTAATATGGAGGACGAGCAGAGTAAACCCGCGGAAACCATAGGTGTGGAAACCTTTTGTCCTTCCTACTCTTTCAATCCTCCCGCGCGATCGTTTGCAAAACCGGTACGAAATTGCTATTTTTTCGTGTTTCGGGTTTGTAGGGTCGAACGCAAACCTGCAACGAGGAAGGTCGTTCAAGGTTATATTTCAGCAAATTGTCGGAACGACCGACTAGGCCGACTTTCCTCGTAACTCTTGTCTTTGGAAGAAGTCGCGAAACAGCGTGCCGGCTAGAACGAACTCGATCTAGATTGACACGGCGGTGTGTACCTGTCACTGGAAGCTTGTAAGGTATCAAGCGTTACAAGCGTTCGTGGAATTCTCTCCGCAATTGCTCTATCTCCGTTCCTCTCGGGTTACCCCCGCTTACGTGCACGCGAATAGTTGCACGCGCAAGCGACGTTCGCGAATTACGAGCGCTACCGGCGACGATTCTTTAATAAACCGTTAACCGGATAGCACACAGTAGGGTACACGTAACGGGCAAGCATTTCCACGGATAAAAAGGGGTTACACTATACGTTAATATATCAGGTTATCTTCGATCAGCTTTATAACGATACACGGGGGCCCCGGTGAGCCTCTCTTAACAAGCGGGGCCCGGGGATTTTTCTGGCAGTTAATAGCGACTTTCTCCTGTTTATTGTGCGCACGATCGTATCTCGTTCAAGAATTAATTAGTGTCAGCCTCTTTAAAAGGTCCGCGCAATTCTCACGAAATGCGCAAATCCGCACGAGAGCGGATTCCGAGGGACCGGCCGTCTCTCTTCATCCAGCCGCCGCGGCGCGTCGCTCTCGGTTCGTCGTGGCTCGTTTAGAAAGTCCGGCCGCGAGCGCCCGGTGCAAGATGAGACTCGCGCGCTGTGCGAGAATAAAATGACCTTTCTCATTTGATCCGCTCGATATCGGCCCGTTCCATCCTCGGCTCGCGCTTCTAAAATTATCACCCGAGGCCTGACCTCCTCTCCTCGGTTTAGGGGAGACCCGCGTCCCCTTGACCTCTCTCGCCACGAATTCCGCGATCCTGAAATTGCAAATATTTTCACGGATGACGCCGACGGCCGCTCTTAGCCTCTGCTTCAGAATTCCCTTACTGGTCCACTCGGCGAAGGACCGAACTGCGCTCAAGTTACGGTAGAACGCGGAGACTCCGCTGAATACTAAACCTCCAATTCGACTCGAAATAGTCGACGCGATCCCCGTTGCTGCAAGACAAATCGATGAGCTGCGTCCTGTCGCGCATTTTTTGCAGAGGAACCCGAGAGGTCTGAGAGGGAGGCAGCCTGGCCGTTAAGCATTTTTTCAACTTCGAATCTTATTAAAAGCAACACCGACGCATTCCAACGAGCCTCTCCCCGTCAAACGCTACCCGAGCAGTCTAACTCCGCCGGAGGAGACGAGTTAGCCAAGAAGTTCGGATCGCGTTTAAAAGTTGCACGACGAGGGAGGTCGATAAACAAGTTCCGACGGTTAACATCGTTTCCGAACGACGACGGGGCATTTACATTATTTCAACTTCCGCGTCTACCATTTCATCCCCTCAGACTGATAACCCGCCGCTCCTCCAACAGGGTTAACTGTTTAATTTAATGCGCCGCACGAACCAGTCTGGGTCCCGGCGTAAAACAACCCCGGGAAACGAGGAAGGAGCCACCGCCATCGCCGTCAATAACTCGGGATCGCGACGAGCGGCCATATTCTCTCGTATAAGGGGCTCCTTCGTCCTCGAGGCTCCGTCGAGAGACCAGGATAACGAACGCGACGAACGAAGGTAAGGACACGCGCGAAACGCGCACGAACTGAACGCGAGACGGGAGAGAGAAAAGGGGGGAAAGGGTATTACGACGAAGGCATGCGATCGGGGAAGGGGAGAGGACGGTCCTCGCGTGGCGCACTTAGGAGAGCCACCGAGGCGGTCTGCCGTCAATAATTCCCACATGTAATGAGGCGGGCTGTTGTTCGCGGGCGGACAATAACGCCCATAATTCACTGGCAGCCGCTCGCCAGAAACTTCTCCTCCGGTTTCCCGAGGAACGGAAGAAGGGAAAGATGCGCCCACGAGCCGCCGGCAGCCGTCGCGATAAGGGCCGGTCGAATGAGCTCGAGCTTTAATCAAATTAGTCGCCACCGGTGCTTCGGTCCTTGTTAAAAGAGACAGCGTTTGGCCCGAACCGGCGCGACGACCGGCCCCGTTATCTGATGATTCGAATAGGCGCGTTTTAGAGAACACGAGTTACGGACGCCTCGCGTCCCCTCGGACAGATAAAGCCGGCCGAGGGGCGAAACGTCTGCCGCTTTCTACGAGAACCGGACAAAACGTCTACCAGAAGCCGGGATCTTGCAAACGCTGACGCGGCCAGTTTCTATATTACTGCGAGAGGCCGATAGAGGAAGCGATAAAGGGAGTAAGGACGATATGTCATTTGCGAAGTGCCTCGTAGGACGGTATTGGTTGGTTCGAGAGGACAGCTCAATGCACCCCAGGAGACAATAAAGAATCTTTTGTGGTTCCGAGATCGTGGATCTCCCCTTTGCCCTCTGGAAATTGATTATGAGCGGCGTAATCATTCAGACTTCAGTAATACCGTGGAGATCGTATCGCAATAGCTATGGTCGACCTTGTCTAGGCCTTGTCGGCCAGCAGCAACCGGTCTGCGGACTCTTATTGCCAAGTCGGGAAGACTGCGATTCGTTAAGTTCCCCCGGCAACTTGACATTGCCAACGGTTTGCCTATAACAAGGCGACTGGCCCGACCACAGCGAGTCCGCCGGGACTTTTCGCCTCGACGCAGCCAACTAGGAAAGACCTAATCCAAACCTAACACCTGTAGACGGATTCTGAACTGCAAAACTGCGCGAGGTTTAGAAATTAGAATTGTTTGGCGCGTGTGCGAGTCGTGATTTCGCGTCGTCGACGAGTGGCATCGATCCTCCAATTATATCGAGCAGCAAAGCATCAAACGCGACGGCAGGTAACGAGGATTCGCGTAGACTCGAAACTGCGAGGCTCCTCCTCGCCTCGGGCGCGAATTCCTGAGGCCGAAGGCGAGGAAGGACGGGGGATCCTCCGCTAGAATAATGGTTCCCCGTCGGTTTCGAGCGGCGAATTCGATTGCTGCACGCGTGGTCAGCGCGTGGAAGGGAGAAGCGACGAAACGAGGACTCACCGGGAGAGGCAGCCCAGGACCTGTTAAAAATACAAATAACGTACAGAAATTACTTTTGTCCCGCTACGCGGTGAAGATTTACGGCGGGGCAACAAGCTTACGTTGGCGTAGGACTTGGAGACATAAATCAAGGAGAACTTATGAGAGGCCATTCATTAATATTAATAAGCCGTATGTATCTGTCGGGGCATAACGATACGATAGTTGCCCGATCGATACCTAGAGAGATTTTTCACCGCGCTGATGAGAAACGATGATTCAAAACGAATTCGCGCGAAACTTTCAACCGTCGCCGCAACGCCGCGCGCCGCGCCGTTTCCTCGCGCGCGTGTTCCGTCCGCTTCCAGGGGACGACGAGGGGGATATATCGTCGACGAGTTCGTTCGATGCGTCGCGTCGCGTCCTGAATGGGCAACACCGGTGCCCGAGCAGCCGCTCGATCGGCCGTTATTTAGATACACAGGTGCGTGCGACGTATTTGGCTCGCCGGTAATTGCACCGGTCACTGAACAAAGCGGCTCGCTATCAAACAGGACGGATTTTGATTAATTCATTTACTTATTCTCGGCATTGTACCTCGGCGCGTATATCGCAACCGACTCTGCGCGAGGTTGACCAAACTCTCCTTTGAGTCATTCCATGCGAAAACGGACACTTTTCGGAGTAACATGTTGGATTTTGTGTAAATTTCGATATATTGTCTTTAGACACATAAAAATGTATTTTGAAGGACTTTTCAAAATTTCAAAAAACGTCGGTTTTACAGCTCTTTAAAGCTTAGTGTTTCTTCAAAAAATTGTATGTGTGATCTTTCTTTAAAAAATTATAACGGTTGAACTAATAAACCAATTAAAATGAACTTTTTGGTGCTTATAGTACAGACTTTGGTGTATCCATTTATTTTGCAATTGTTTTAAACCATTGCCATTTATAAATATTTAATATTTTCTGTACTGAAATCATTTTTATTAGATACTCCAGATTCTCTACTATAAGCATCAAAAAGTTAATTTCAATGGGTTTATTAGTTCAACCGTTATAAATTTTTGAAGAAGGATCACAGATATAATTTTCAGAAGAAACACCAAACTTTAAAGAGCTGTAAAACCGACATTTTTTTGAAATATTGAAAAATTCTTGCAGATACGTTTTTATGCGCCTAAAGACTATAATACAGTAGTGATTCGATAAGTGTCGATTTAAATTTCTACGTTAAACGATGAATCCTATCCCCACCAAGCATGTGGCAGTCTCCTTTTGAATTCTTGGAAGTGTAAATCCGCTCCCGGCTATTCGACTCTTATGGAATCACTATTGTATATCGACACTTGAACAAAAATCCAACATGTTACTCCGAAAAGTGTCCGTTTTCGCATGGAACGACCTCTTTTCATCTTCCTCGTGACGATTACACCGCCGAGTAGAGGATATAAAAAATTAAAACGACGAGGATTAATCGAAGCTTGGAATCGCGGTTTATCTTAGAAATTATTGTCGAAATTGTCTAGGCGATAGGAAAGGGGCCGGGAAGAGTAGCGGGAGAGCACGAATTACTAATTACCCGACGAGATACAACAGAAATATAGAAGCGGCGGGGCGCAGTTATTCCCAGGAAGATAAGAAAACGCAAAATGAACTCGCGACATTTCTCGGCTTTATCTACGTGCCCGCACGACTGCGTTGCAGTTTCAATAAACAGCGACGCGGATTTTTGTCTTCGTTTACGAGCCAGCGGAGCGTCGTTGCGTCTAATGAAGACTATTAAAAGGGGAACAAATCGCGTCGTCGAAACGATAAGGGACAATAAAACCTGGGCCCCGTGGAGAATCGGCGGCGAAGGGATCGATGGAGTGGGAGAGGGGGAAGAACTCGAGAGGGACGCGATAAAAAGGGAGCACAGAGGCTGGCCGCCGGTAGCAGAGACAAATGATGTCTAATAGGGAAGAAGGGCCGCGAGGGAATTTGGCGTGCCGGTTGATGCCTATCAGTCAGACGTTTAATTAATAACAACACTCGGCCCGGCTGACATCCCCTGCCGATGTGTGTAATAGTTTACGCCCACCCCGATCGGAAGGCCGTCTTCTCGCATCGCGCGCTCCCGTTAGCGAGAGCGCGAGGTTACCGGTGCTGATTCATTTCGATTAATCACGACCGCGTCTCTCTCTTTCTTGCCGGAAAACTTCTGCGTTACGCTGCTCTCGCGAACACGGTAGCCCGTTTGCCTCCGCTTTTATAGATCGTTACACGTTCCGTAAAATAATATTGGTCCCTTAGCAGGCGGCAGCTGAATCGCGCGCAAAGCATTGTCGGCAACGAGGAAAATATCGTAATTAAGCACGATTTCGCGTCTGTTTCGCCTGTGTAACCGGCAAGGCGGTTAATTTATTCGACGGCAGCTTAGAGGGACGCCCGATCTATAGATCACCGATCCGCGACTGCGCGCGTTATAACGAAGAAATTCCGAGATTAAGAGGCGCCGCTGGTGTGTTCGCGCGCGCACAGAACAAACGCCGGTAGATTACATCATAGATTAAGTCACACTATAAATTCTGGCGGGACGCGAGCGATAATGAGCTCCGAACGATACATCAGCGTCGCCGAAAACGCAAAATTAATGCAGTTCATCGTGCATTCCGTCGTTAGGCATAAATCCTTCAATAGGTCGCGGCGACGTGCCGCCTCGATTGCGGTAGAAAGAGCAGCGGGGAAGGGATCTCGCCGCGATCCAGAAGGATCGAGAAGGTGGACGAGGAGGGACGCGTGGGCGAGAGGAGGACGCGAAAAGGTGAGAGCGAGGGGAAGGGGCGAAGGAGGAAGAGGAAGAGGAGGTATCGGCGTTAACGAGAAAACGGAGTGGAGAGGAGTCGTCGCGCCGCACGCGGAGAGTTCACCGCGGAACGGTAATGATTAAGCGGCTGATTAATTTCAGATTAGCGGCCATGAGACCGTACACGCGAATGATCATAATGGAGTGTCCGTCGCGATTACAACTCGGTCTATTACGTTGATTAATCGGATACAACTCATATACATATGTATGACATCCAGCGTGCGATGCTCGCTTCATTCATCCCGTTTTCTCTCCTCCCCTCGACGGAGCGACGCTTCTCCGACGACCGAACCGAGCCGAAAGTTTTCGTCTTTCTCCGGTTACCGAATTTTCCCTTGACACCTGTCATGTTCCATCGCCGTCCACGATCAATCCCGAAGATTATCGATCGACCGTGACGATATCCCCGTCGCTTTCACCGTCGCGCCGCACAGTGTTTAAAAACGACTGTCTGACTGGGAAAAAGTCATGATTTCGATAATTTTGTTTTACTTGTTTCTCAATTGTTTTAGATTCCTAAAATCCTAGGGAGCTTTGATTGTACAATTATTTACTTCTAAAGATTGTTTAACTAACATAATATGTACATAGAATTTTCAAACCTGTACTGTGATTAGAAATGTCATTTAACACTCGAGATTTTTCCTTCTCGTAAAAGACGAAATGTGCAATAAATTATTTTACGCAACACAGATTTTGTAGACGAAGATGTATACTTAGATTTTGTAATAGGAAGATTAAAAAAAAGTTTGATGGGACATCCGAACAAACGCACTCAATAATAGCTAATTTTGCCACGCATGTGCTTTGATTTTTTAAGTACAACCTTTGTGATTGGTAAGGATTGGTCAAAATTTCAATTCTATCTTATAGTACAAGGTCAGCACTATAATTGCTGTAAAAATCAAGTGCTACTGTTTGCAACTTTTTGCATAATTTGATTTTGAATTTCGCGAATCTTTTACAGACGGTTTACAAACAGCAGTACTCAGCAGAAACACCAATTAATCAATCAAGAAAAGACTGTATGGAGGATTTATTCCATATGCTCCTGATGCCTTCAGATCCACTAACAAGTAGTTTAAGGGTTAAAACTAAGGAAAGTACTGGACATCTTCCGTTGGAAGTATTAGAACTACTAAAAAATATGGATCAATAGTTTAGTTATTATATTAACTATTATATTTTTATATATGTATATTGTTTTTACCGTATTCTGTATTGGAATAAATAAAAGTAAAATATTTTTTCCAATCGTAAAGAAATTAACCTTAAAATTTTTAAAAAATAATTTAGTTTTTGTTTTAAGCATTTCGAATTTAGACAGAACATAAGGTTAAGAAGTCGAAATTATCAATAACCTAACTTATTTTCGATGATTTATACACTTTCATTTCAAAACATAATTTTTCCCGGTCAGACAGTCGTTTTTGAACATTGTGCGCCGTCTCCAAACTCGTGGATCGTGGATCGTCCGTCGACAGCATTTTCTTCGACGCTCGCGCGCGCGCGCCTCGAGGAGGGTGAAATCGCGCGAGAGGTGGCTCGATTCGAAAAGGCTTCGATATCCGTTCGAATGTAACGCGCGCTGAAGAGATTATCTCGCGAGGAATGACCGGGCAGCCGCGGGGTTCGTTGAAAAATGATAAGTAGCCATAAATTCGTTCATTAAACCGTTAGAGGCAAACAGTCCTCCCCGCGCGCACGCCGTTCTCATGTTAATGCAACCGCATACTGCGACAACTTAACGATAATACGGTATTGAGCGTTTCACGGGCGCGTCGCGTAAAATGTTGCGAACGCCGGCTTAAGATCCTCGAATTGCCGAAATTATTGGCACTCCCGGGGTTCGTTAACCCATTCGTGCCGCGTTACAAGCCGGTCTCGTGGCGCGTAATTCGTATTTGCGTGCAAAAACAACGAGCGACGGACGTCGCGTCCTTTTAAGAGACACTAGACCGCTTTTAAAAACAATTCGCGCCGAGAAAAAGAGACGAATGAGAATCCCTATAAACGCGTGAATAAAAAAGGCACTCTTGAACGCCTCGTTTTTTTCCAACGCCGAATTAAAATTTTAAATGGCAGGAACAAGTGGGCGTGTACGAAAGGCCGAAACCCCGGAATATTTTATCTTCTAACAGATTCACCGTGACAACTAAAAATAGTAATATCGCAACTTTCGTGTGGAATGTACAGAAAAAGGTTCCGCATAACTGTACTGGTCTTTCACTGGTTTTTGTTTCCTCCGCTCCGTTGTGAGCGTCGAAGAACGCGTTAATTAATAAGTATTCAAGAATCTCGATCGATTGCACCATTTGTGGGATTAATCGGATTCAGCGGAAAAACTAGTAGTATGTCCGCCGCGAGCGTCAAAGATTCTAATTATTGACCGGCACTACTGCGTCGGCACTGTCGACACAGCGATTCCTGGGTGTCCGGAGTTACGATTCCGTTTTTGCGCTCCGAATGCGAGTCATAAATGATGCAAAGGTAAAGTTATAAGGTGGAACGCGATCCGATCGACACTCGCGGCGATCGCAGCGTGCCTTTCCGCCAAATCCGTCTCTATTAGCATCCACGGAACATGATTAAAGCGACTCGCGGCCGGTCGATTAAAATTCAAGAATAAATCGCTTGGCCGGTCGAACTGTCGATAATTAAAAGGAGTTATCGTGGTCCATAGATTCCAGATACCGTGAAACGTTGACGTTAAACGATCGCGGAGTCCGTAAATCCTTGAGACGAGGTTCTTGCTTTGGCCGTTAGCCGCGCGGCTCGGGCCTCGGGCGAGTAAGAATGCTCTCTATCGAAAAGGGAGAATATGGATGGAATGGAAGTGCAAGAAAACGAAGCAGCGGAGAGAAAGGAAGACGGTTAGGGCCACGCACCGGTGCATCAACGCTCGCGGAGGAACCGCGATGCGGCGCGGCGCGGCGTCGATGGTAGTGGTGGCGCGCGCGAGCGTCGGTGTTGGTGGTGGTGACCGGGAATAGCGAGGACGTTGCGGGGAGAGGGAGGGGGGGCATATAGTCGGTATAGTCGGTACGGTAGTCGTTTCTGAGCAGTGTCTGGCCCCGACGGTATCCGAGCGGAGGGCTCGAGTAATGTGGACTCGAGCCATATTAGGAGGGCTACACCGTGCCGTTTCCTGCCAGTATTCGATGTTATCCGATGCATATTGAGAATCCCGGGACTGCCAATGTAGAGCGATCGAGTCAATATGATCCCACGTTAAACCCTATTCGGTCTTACCTCCGTGTCTCCCCGCGCGCGCCTCCCTCGCGGGAAATGTTATTCCTTTGTGGGGATACAGTGCGCGCACCGGTGCGCTGCCACGCTAAGTGGACTAATTCGACGATAAAATTCATAAAGTCGTTTATCAAGCATTGTTTTTGTCTTCGGGGTACAAGGGATCCGTTTTTAGCGGCTCGCCCGACGCGTTATCGGTCTCGATAGCACGGGGAATGCCGGAGTAATTGTGCTCCGGGTACGTGGCGGTTAGGGGAAATCGACTCCGACGGCGATTCGCTAACGAGGGAGGTCGTGACTCGAACAAGGGTTGGACACTTTGCTCGTTTTTGCTTGCATTCTCTTCTTTTAACACTCTCTACGTACGGAAAATAATGACGCTTATAATGCAACAACGTTTCGCGTATAAACGTCCATACATCATAAATCGCCGAGGAATCAAATTAAGCGGACCACCTCCAGCCACGCGAATTATCGTCATTGGTGCAGTTGATCACTCCTCGGGCAATAAAGACGGTTCCGTGCGACTGGAGGTGGTCCAGCTAAGGTAAATGTCCCAATTTCTGCACATTTCGTTTTTTTTTCCTTATTATTACAAATGTTACGTTAGTTATAAAAAAATAATCATAGATCATTTGATCATTTATGCGAGGGATGCACAGTTTTGTTACAAAGAAACTGCAACAGAATTTTGAAACAGGAACTTATCTCGTTTTGATCGTATTTTTATTGCTTGGGCTACAGCAGCTCCACTGTAATTCGACAATCGGACCGAATGTAGTATGTGCATAAATCGTATTTAATACTAAACACATTTACTGTATTTTACTCTGAATGTAGACTTTTTGTAAGTCATATGTGAGCAGAAATACGGACATTTAGAATATCCGCAGGTTTTTCTCCATCTTGAATTCACACCATCTTGATGAACAAAACTATCTACAAAAATATTTATCTATATTCTGGGAAACTTGTTTATTGAATATACAGGGTGTAACAAAAATGTTGCAGTTCCTTGAAAGGAGTAATACCTGAGATGATTTTAAACAACTTTTTCCTTTGCGAAAATGTAAGGTGGGGCTTTGTTAACGAGTTATTAACGAAAAACACCGACCAATAGAAGCACGAATACAGTGGATGAATTTCAGCGCGCGCCCCAGCTTTGAGTAGTATTGGCCCGCCATCGTCCGCGTCATCATTAATCCACTGTACTCGCTCCCCAATTGGTCGGTGTTTTTCGTTAATAACTCGTTAACAAAGTCTCACTTAACATTTTCGCCAAGGTAAAACTTGTTTAAAATCGCCTCAGGAATCACTCCTTTCAAGGAACTGCAACATTTTTGTTACACCCTGTATAATTGTGGTATAATAATTATATGTATAACAATATACCAATTGCCAACAGACTTTATGAAACTTAAACATTGTGTGTGTCAGATTGACACACATAACAATGCTGGATATATGTAATTTATGTTTAAAATTATTTTTAGTATTATTAGTAATGTAACGTTTTACGAAAAAACTGTCAAATTGACACGAGGGACGGATGAGGGTTAGGTTTGGATTAGGTCTGGGTTAAATGAGTAGAAATTGGGACATTCGCCTTAATTCGATACCTTGACAACTCGCTCTAACAGTCAAGTTTTCTAACGGCGATATCGCTGCGGAAAGTCGTCCTCCCCCGCTGAACAAATCTCGGAGGTGCAGTTTGGGTTCTCGCAGAATCTGAAAGCCAACGGTCGCTAGAAGTTCTCGGTCGGGAGGAGCGAATCCTGTCGACCGCGTTTCTGTCAACAATCATTTCGTTCCCCCGGGTGTCCGTTCGCGGCCGTTCCGCGAGTCAATTTACATTACACACACCGATTCCATCTATCGATCTTACAATGTCTTCCGCGCCCAAGTCCCATTCGTCAGCGCTGTCCGCGCGCGCTGATTATTCCCCGCCGCGTGCATCGACTCACTGCTCCTTTTTTCTCTCCTCTCTCTCTCTCTCTCGCTCCCTCCTCGCTCCGACGGCCAAAGCGGACGCGCGTACGCGCGCGCGCGCTGCATCGCAAATAGCCGAGGAGCGATCCCGATTGCCGTCGCATGCTTCGATAATAAAAGGTACGCGTGTCGTCGGCGGCCGATACCGGGGTGTGAAACGGTTGCGCCGAGTTAGCTCGCGGGTTCCCTGACCTTCTACCTGTTTGAATAGGTTCGCAAGAGTCGAATAGGTCCGTGAGAGAGAAACGCTGACAAAGCGACGCGTACCGACGCACACGGGAAGCGGACGTATTTTAAAGGCAGCCACGCTCGCTAATAAGATCGCGTTTTACGACACCTCGTTAGGGTAGGGAAGATTTACAGGCGGCCGCGGTGTCGGTGCACCCCCGACACGACGTAGCGAACGGTAGATGACTCTGTCCCGTTCTCCTTCGTCTCTCCTCGCGGAGCATCGGTATGGCAATATGGAAGAGTCGGCGAAGGGTATGAAGTTTTATGAGAAAGAATGGCAAGCAAAGAAGCCTGGCCGGACCAATATAGGAGCCACTGCGCGGCTTTGTTCCTTCGACAATGCGCGCGTCTGTAGACGCTGTGTGTCCTTCGGATATTAGCTCGTGTATGCGGTTTCGCTGCCGATGAAGCCGTAATATCCCTGATAACAGTCGCCCGGTGATCGATAGGTGCTCGTCGCGATATTGCAAAGGAGGGACCGGACTCCGGGAGATTTTCGCGTCGGTGGATTGGCGATTCTTGTCGGAGGGAAATTGTGGGAATCGGGATTGAGAATTCTCGATCGTCGAAGGACGCGACTTTCAAGGGGTGAACTGAAAGCGCAAACACAATTTCCGCGAATCCCTCTGGCAAACCGCGACCCTTTTTGCCTGGGCGACGCGACTCGGCGAGAGGGTCGAGAGCAGATATGTTATTGCCGGAATGAGAAAGGGGTACAAAGCGAAAACGAAAAGGGACGAAAAAAGGGGAGAGGGAGAGAGAGCGAGAGGGCAAAAAGGAAAAGGAAACGGAGAAGGAAGAAAATGAAAGGACGTGAGGGGAGAGAGAGAGAGAGAGAGGCGAAGGGAAAGAGAAAAATAAAGGCGGCATCGGGAGTCGCACGGAAAGCTTCGGTTTGGCGTGCCTGGCGTGCTACGACGGAATTAGCGAGATGGCCGAACCGGGGCTCCGGCATAAAAAGAGGCTGACTATGCAGAAGACACTTCATCCCGTGGCGATGCGCGCGGTTCTCGTCCAGGGCCCGACTTTCGGTCGGCCTGACAGACAGACTGCAATAGATAATATCTGGAGAGGAGACGTTCGCCTCCTCTCCGGGTTCGACTCCTCCGGCCCACTCCCGGTACGACTTTGTCGAGGTGCACGCGCGTTCCACGCACACTCCGACGAGGGGCTGGTTCAAGCACCATCACCAACGTCGCCGACACCGGCTAGGAACGCTCGTCGATGTGCCAAGGGGGGAACCAAAAGGCGGAGGAGGAAAGAACCCTTCGCGCTGCGCTAACGGCGCGCACTTATCGAGTTAGTTTTTTGTGTCAGCCGGTTATTAGATTATGATTAAACGATTCGAAGGGCCGAGGGAGCCACAGGGAGGGAGGGGTAAGCCGATGGGACCCCGGTGCGCGAGGAACACAGTGTGGGCAGAACAAACGGCTATCGAAAAGGAGGAGCTAATTAAAATACAAATACCTTAACTGGCTCTTCGGAGGATTAGTTCCAGCCAGAGGCTTACAACGCCCGGAACGTCTTCCTCGTTACTGTCAAACACCCGAGAAGACGCTGTCGACCCTCTCTCTCTCCTCGTCCCTCCCACGGCTCCCCTCACTTTCTCTCACTCCCCTTTAAATCATGAATCGAATTGATACGCCGCGTCGCATTCTATTCCACGATAATCGGATTTCGGCCGATTTGCGCGGTCCCGATGAAGTCTATTTATCGACGGCGATCGGGAGTCTGACGTTAAGCGTCGAATCGGACGTAGAATTTTTCCCCTTGGCGATCGACTGTTTCTTTTTCCCGAGCTTCTTATGGGTTTTGCGTCTAAAGTAAATCGGTCAGCGATTTTAAGTCTCACAAAGAGACTTATGAAGTTTTAGTGAATGAATCTAGAGGATATATGATGACATTCTGTAGAATATTATGCGGTAATGCGCATTTTTTATAAACGATTAAAATGTGAAATTACTGTTACAATTAATTAGAATTTACAATGTAAATTTACAATGTAAATTCTAATAGAATAAATATGTTGATGATTCTAAAGTTATTTGCGTTATTTTGTAAGTAATTACATTCGTGTAGTTTCAATTTTGTAAAAATTTGAAGATATGTGAAGCGAGTTCGATTTTTTGAAAATTGCTAGGAATGTAAAATAGATTAAATTTAGACGTTGATATATTTGTTCAAAATACATTATTAGTTACATATTTATAAACAATTTTTATACGCATAGAATAAAAGTGAGGGAAAAAAGTGAAGAAATTAGCTTAAACTTAGGGCCTTTTAAACTTCATATTTTAATTGTTTATAAAAAATGCGCAGTGGCGCAAAATATTCTAGAGAATATTCATTCACTAAAATTTCATTAAAATCCAAGGAGTACACACTGCAGGGTCTCCTTGTCAGCTCCTAGGCTATCCGTAATTTTGGACTCGTGGGAATCTGCATATTTTGGGACACCCTGTACTCACCCGAAAAGGTTCCACCGTGCGGAGATCCCAATCTACTGGCTTACGTACCTGAGACAAACAGAAAGAAGAGGCACGGTTAATCCGAGAATTTATGAAGTTCGAGGTTAAACGCGCGAGCAACGAGCGGCGAGGGGCAAATTGCAGAGTCACCGGAGTCGGTGGTCGGGAAGCAAACGAAAAAGAGGCGGTCGACGGCGGGGCGTTAGGCGGCAATCGTATTCTTTCGACGACACCGTGACATCTTATAAATTTACACTCGCGCGTTACGATGCGCGCGCGGCAAAAACGCAACGCGGCGGGAACGAACGGTCCCGGCCTCCTCTCCTTCCCTCCGTCGTCGCCGCGCCGTATATACCGCTACTTAAAAGGGTCAGATCGTGCTGCGACGCCTAACGAACGCTGTCGAACACGCCGGAATAGCTCCTTCATAGTTCCCGGTTTCATGGTTTTTGCGAAACGTCGTTCGCGTGTTCTTGCGCGCGGCCAGAAGGGCACCGAGCGGAGTGAACCGCGCGCGAAGCGGAGGATAAGGAAACGACGGGAAGAAGAAAAATGTCGGGAACGAAGCGGCCGGAGGCGTTCGTAAAAAGATCCTCCGCGAACGGTTGACGGTCGTTCATCGATGCTTCTGCTTACAGGCGGTCGATCGGTGTTCCGCCGTTGGAAGCCAACCTCGAATTGATTTGTTGGCCGATGCGCGACGAGTTCGCAAAAAAGCTCGCCGGACTCCCGGGAAAAATCTTCGTTAACTAACTTCCGCGATGAACTGCTTCGACCTATGATCGTCCTCGGCGCGCCGAGGATTAGCCGAGTTTCGAGATCTCTTTGAACGCTCGTCGATAGTTTCGAGACTGGAGTTTCCTACGGATCCCATATATCATGGAACGGGGATGGGAGCGTAATAACTTAACGATGGGAGTGCGTAGTAAACACACGGAGCTCCGGAAAGTCTCTCAGGAAGATTGGAACCGCGTGACGCGATCTCCTGGAATTGCAAATGCGGTGGCTCTTCTAATTTCGGCCGAGTCGAAGAAAGCGGCAGGAATTTTTTGAGGCTAGCATTTGGCGCAACCGCGGCGATCGCGGCGGCCAGATCGACTGGAGATCGTCGGCCCGATAGAGCAGCAACGGGCACAAGAAGCTGGATAAAGCTCGTAGGGGACAACGGACGATCGAAAGCGAGCCGATCGGCGTGGCGCGGCGCGGCGGTTCGAGGCGGCCGGAACAAATCAAACAATATAATAAAGCGCGTGGCAAGAAGCGACGAGTCGCAAGAAGCATAAAAGAATCCTCCGGACGAGTGCTCGTCCGCGTGGAATTTCCAGCGTATGATCATCGGTATCTCGGTAGGATAAGCGAAGAGGAGGGTTACCGCGGGCAAAAAGGACCGAACAGAGAGGAGGACGAGGGGGGCCGAAGGGTCGGAGAGGGGAGGCCAAAAACAGCCGGGTCAGGAGATGAAGAACAACGAGGAGGAGGACGGAAAGGCGACGGAAGGAAACTCGTTTCTCGAAAAGAGACAACTTGGGGAACGCGAGGAGGCCCGCCGAGCAGGAACGAGAGAGAGAGAGAGTGGGGGGGGGGGAGAGGCGAGCGGGGGCCGCGGCGAGAGGGTTAGGGGAGGAACCGCGAAAACGAAGTACACGGGCGAACAGGCATCAGAAAAGTGTACTGGCTTTAACGAAACGGTGAACACGAGCGACGAAGCGGCAGAGACGTGCGGATCGCGGAGGCGAGGAGGAGAGAGAGGAGAGGAGAGCGCGATGTGTGCGTATGGCACGGCCGTATTTCAATCGCGAGAGAAATGGAGAGGGCGAAACGAAGAAGAGGCGAGCAGGAGGAGAGACAGCCGAAAGTTGAATACCGGTGAAGGCGAGTGTAAGACAAGATATTGTACTCCGGCGCGGTGATAGTCGAAATGCACGTAGAGGCGAGCCACGGAATCGACGACGCGGACCGGGAGGAATACGGAGCAGGGACGAGGAAAACAGGGAAGAGAAAAAAGAGAGAGAAAAGCGGAGAGGGAGGAGGGAGGAAAGCAAGGCGAGGGACGACGCGGAGAGGAGAGGCTTCAATGATGTTCATCCGCGTGTAGTGAATATCCGGCTCTGGGAGGACTCGCGCGGGCGCGACGGGGTTGCGCGGGGCCCCGGCGAGTTTCAGGCTTTGCTCCGCGGCGCTGCATACAGGGGAACACGGTGTGTCCGCGTCCGCGGTGTGTACGTGGGGTACAAGAGCGAGGGCCCCGAGGTTCGAGAGTGTGTTGGGTGTCGGGTCGTAGACCACAGCAGAGTCAGCTCTCCGAGCGCCCAACCGGTCGGGCAACTTTTTAACGAGCTGCGGTTCTCTTCTCCGCGAAGAGAAGGAAAGCCGAGACCCTGGCCTGAACCGAGAGTTGAGCCATCCTCGGCTTCGAAATGCATGCATGCATGCATGCATGTGCGCCATGTGATACCGAAGTGAACGAGCAGAGAAGGAGAGCCGAGAGCCGAGAGTCAGAGAGACGCGGCGCGAGGAAGGCGAGAGAGAAGGGTGGAAAAGAAGAAGCGGTCGAAGGGAGAGAAAGAGTCTGACGAGCGCGGCGACGGTGGCGAGAGCGAGAGAGAAGTAGGTGGAGGGACTCGTTCTTTGGGCCCGCCATGGGCATGCGGTTATAGGGTTAAACGGGCCAAACTCCGTTCGAGTCTCATGGAATCGAACGCAGGCCGATTACCTCGCCTATTTACGGCGCTGCGCCGCGCCAAGCGGAACTCTCCTCGTCTGATCGAACTGTCGGCGTAACATAGGGCTTAACGCCGTCGGAGAATACCTGCGCGAGGCATCCGGCCGTTTCGCCGTGGCCGAGGCGACCGCGAGCCTCTGTCCGGCTCAGCGCCGCGCGCGCGGCACCTCCTCGTATCGCGACTCCGATATCGATTCTTATACCGAGTACGATTTCGTGCACGTTCGAGAGGGAAATGGCCGGGAAGAAGGGGCGCGAGTAGGTGTAATATCGCGCTCGAGGATGACTAGCCGGAACGAGCGCGCGTTTCCATCGGCTCGAACGCGAGTCGACGTTAACGTCGAAATTTCGAGATAGCACCCCGGCTGAACCCTCACGGCGCGGCGGTTAGTTCTCGGATTATCGCGGCACGGCGGACGCGTGTTCGTCATTAATCCCACGGCGCGCAGGCCCGCGCGAGATTATCGCGTGAAGTATTAGATGTAATATGCATACAAGCTGCAATTTTCCATGAAGTATATCGCCGGCGTCGATCCTAAGCGCTGTCGCTGCATCACTGTTATTACCGCTACGCGCCCGGAAGCTGGTTCAGCCCAGGGAAAACTGTATCCATATTTTTACGACCGTATGGAAACGTTTCTATTCCGACGATGAGCGGAGTCGAGCTAATATTTTTTACGCGCTCGCCCGCGTTCGCCGGCCGGAACACAACCGACGAGGCTGGTTACGAGTTTCGCGTCAAAACGAAAAATCCGACTCGTTGAAACTCCTTGTAGCGTGCGTTCCCGTCATCACGCCTTCGGTACACTTTGCCTCTGCCTTAGATTTATAAAACGATCCTCCGCCAGGACTGCGCCGCACGTTTTTCAAACGCGCTGCTCCCGGGCAGGTGTGTTGCCGCGTTATCGATTTCTACGGATCCTTCGCCGGTACTTATCAATTTGCACGTTATTTTAACGAACGCGATGCAACGAAAAATAGTTAATAGCAGTTAAGAAAATGCCGGTCTCAGGTGTTATAACGACCGGCTCGCTTCATTCCGCGAACATCCGGGATAGGGTTTCTTGCGTGCGATCGGTTAAATTGACGATGCGTTTGCGGTTAAGTGGACAAAATCGACTGTCTACGCTCAAAGCGAAATGCGTACTGGTCGCGGCAGGAGAGTTACGCCCAGTTTTTAACGTACCGCAGACTAGACACCGAAAAGTCCGACTCTCCGCGCATAAACTAGTTCTCGCGGTCGCGGAATCGAGGATCTCAACTCGTCCGGCGGGGTCAGTACACTATGCGGCCTTTGTGCGCCGTGACACTGGCGCGTTTCCAGACTTTATTGAATCAGCGTAAATCCAAGGCGGCGCGCCGCGCGGCGAACCGAGGAGGACTCCTCCGCGAGCGGCCCTCCATAATGTCGGCATTACTCTTTCGCGGGATTCCGTACGGTTCGGATTTTAAAGACAACCGTCGGCCGGATCCGACGCGGAGGAAGAAGTCGAGGGCCCCGTGGCTCGAGGCCACCGCCGTAGCCGTGTTGTAACCCTCGGCGAAGAAAGAGGCTCTCGAGGAGGCGGCCGAGCGGCCGGCTCGCGAGTTGAATCTGGCCGTGGCATCTTCCACCGTGGAAACGCACGCGAGTCGCGAAATACCCGTGTGGCTCTCCGGGGCCTTCATTAACAAAGGCTTGCCTTATAGGATATTCCATCTATTTACGACAGTCACGAACGGTCAGATCGTTAGTCTCGGCCGATTCCTTTTTGGATCCCGTTGCTCGCTCGCCCGGAGACTTTCACGTAACCTTTTTACTCGGCCGAGGAGGCACGATGCGAGCCTCCGCGCCACGGGGAGAGGGAAAAGCCGCCCGGTAAAAACGCTAAAGCGAATCGACAGGGGAATTTCGGCGAGGCGGCCTCGTGGTCCGCGCGGATCGGTCGCTCGAGCCGTTTCGACCGGACCGATTCGTTTATCGGAAGAAAATTACACCGGGGTCCACTTTTCGTTGCTCTGCGAAGAAACAGAGAAAGACGGTGCAGCCCTCTCGGAAATAATTATAATTATCCGCTTGTTTGCCCCGGGGATTCTTTCTACGCGTTCAATAATAACCGCGGTTAATTTCTCGAAACGGTGGCCCCGCGTTCGTGACAGCCTGATCGAAAGCTCCTTCGCTCGCCAACAGTCGGATAGTGCTCTCGCGTCCTTTCCACGTCGCAGCCTGTGATTATCGGCCCCCTTCGCCGTTAACACGGAATTTCCGGTTCCCCCGGTGCGCCGCAACGCCGCAGCGCGCTCGGCTTTGTCAAAACGTGGATCGCCGATCGAATCGAACGATCCCGCGTCCTGTTGTTCCCGTTGTTGCCCTTCCTAGAAACCGTAATCGCGCCCGTTCAGAACTCCTACGGATTTTTCCATACGAGATCGTCGGCCTACTCGCGGCTCCCTCAAGCCTGTTATCGGATGTGCCGATAATCCTCGCCGGCCGAACGCGGCGTCGACACGCAAGCCTCTCGCGAGCCGCCCTGTCTTCTTCCATCCTTTTCACGAGGAATCATCAATGATAAGGAGACTCGCGGAACGTCGGAAAGACCGGGAACGCGGTTATAGGGTCACGAAGAAGGAGGGGAGGAAGCTACGTGGCCTCAGAAGGAGTCGGGTCCTCGAGTGGTGCGCTCGATCTTCTTTTATTACGTATTTCAATCGAGTGTAGGTCAATTGACGATAATCATGAGCCGAGTTATGGCCAAGGCCGCGCGATTGGAGGGTGAAAATGTAACGAGCGTGGAGACGGGGTCTGGTCGGCCTGCCGCGGGGTCCGACGGGTCAGGGGGGAGAGAAAAGGATGAAGGGCAAAAGAGAAGATGACGGAGGGCAGAGGGTTGTAATGAGAGGGTAGCGGAGCATCGATAAATCCACCGGGTCCCAGCATTTGTAAATTACAACCTGCCAATACTGATCCTCGGTAAATAAATGAGCCTGCCCCCACGCATGCATAGTGCCGTCCCGTGATCAGACCCCTCTGAGCAATACCGTGGATATCGGCGGTGGCGGTTGGCTGCGTTAAACCAACAGGGAGGCGGCGATCGCTGTGATTTTGCGGCTAGCGAGAACAAACGATAACCATTTTTTCAACATGCAAAACCGAAGGCAAACAGTTTGCCGTATTCTGTAATGAATTCAAGTTCGTAGTATTAAAGTCTTGCTTAAAGTTTCTATTGTATGCCGATGATTTAAAAAGTTTTCTTACAGTAGAAAATTCAGGTAATCCACACTTATATTATAAATTCGAAAGTGTTTGTTTGTTACATCTTCACGACTAAACTACTCAACTGATTTCAATGAAATTTGACAGCTTAAATTAGCCAACTTAGGCTGCCACCTACTTATTTACAACTTGACGTAAGGAGCTCTTAAATTTAGAAAGTGAGTCGTTAAATCTTCTCACAACTATGAACTGATTCTTTCTAAAACCAACTTAATGACACTGAAAAAGAAACTTGTTAATAATCTCATAAACTGTTCAGAACTTTTATCCCTTCTTAAGATTTATATATCATCTAGAAATTTCAGAAATCGCATCCTGGTTTTCACGAGTTCTCACCACACTCTTTAAGGCCAACTTAACTCAATTAACCGTATAATTATGATGTGTAATTCTTATGGACATTCTCTTCACTTCTTTAACGACTCACTTGTAAGCGAAAGAAATTTGCAAAACATTTTTATTAGTCCTATAACTTTTTGTCGTGTTGTCAATAATATAGATTTCCTAGCTCTAAAACAAAAAATCCATAGTGTATAATAGTTTTAAAAAATCTCCGATCACTTTGTGCATTTTACGTATAACTGTACCAAAGGGAATTTACCCGTTAATAAATAAATAATAATAATAATAAAGACTGACGCTTCACGGCGATAGATCCTCGTGGACGTAATTACAATTCGTAGATGAATTTATTTCAGGAAACGGAATAGGAAACCGCGAGGAACCATACAAGGCTGTCGCGCGAAAATTTCATTCACGGATGACGAACGAGGTGCGATACTCTGCCCCCATCTGTTGTTTGTGCCCATGTTGTTACGCCCCGCCGCGATTAAGGCCAGAAAAAACGTGGCACGCGTTTTTTCTATTCCGAGGAAGTGGATCCCGTAGAAAAAAACCGGTTCACGTAGACATTTAAAGGTCAGTGAGAGACGCCGAGTAGCTCTGCCTCTTTCCTTCCTGACTGACACCTCGTCGCGTGGACACCGTGGATCGTTTCTTGCTGACTATTCAGTCTTTTTGTCGGCGCGCCGCAACGTCAGCGAAATCGGAAGCCAGGTATTCGCCGCTCCGTGCGATTCCGGGAAATACTACGAGACTTCGTCGCATCGTGGAAACCGAATCCACATAGAACGAACGTTTGCCCCAAATTCCTTTGATTCAAAAAACGTGACAATTTAATCTCCTTAATCGGTGGTCTACTTTCGCCATCAAGCTGCCCATTGATTTCCAAATTCCACGGAACAGCGAATCACAGTGTCGGTTCCCGCGACCGGCGGCCAAATTGAAACTTCCCGAACGAAACGAGGGGGAGCGTAAATAAAATTCGCGAATGCAACAAGACCGCTGGACCGCGTCGGAGGAGAGTCGAACGAAAGCATCCCGAAAAGCACAGTGATCGATAATCATATTGCACCGAGGCATCGTGTTGCACCGACGACGACGACGACGGCGCGGCGGGAGGATCTCGGAGGGCGAAGAAATGCGATTGCGCTTCCCTTATGCACACCTTTGCACGCTTTAATTCCATTAAATACGCGCTCCATAACGACGGCCCCATTCTTCAAGGCAATCTGTAGCGGCGGTGACTGGGACCAGGGGCGGACTCGGCTCGCCGAAACGGTTAGCAGATATTTAACTGAATATCGAACTCATTTGTATCACTTAACCGGCCGCGGTATGAAGAATTTATTGCCGCGAATTAATCTAGCAGCACAATAGCGCGTAACGATATCGCGGCGCGTATCTGATCGGCGGCGAGCCGCGCCGCGGCGAAATAAAACTATAAATTTATTAATCATGCCCCGCTCTCTCAATCTCTCTCTCTCTCTCTCTCTCTCTCTCTCTGTTTCTCTCCTCTTGTTCCTTCGTCCGGGATAATTACGCGCACGGCCACGGAGCTTTACGAGTGTCAGTCGAAAAAATATTCTCGGGACGTTCCAGTTTTCTTCTTCTCTCTGTTCGTGTGAGAATCTCCGAGCATAGTAATTGGAGGTTCCCGTGGTTGATGAATGAACCGAGCGTTGGGAACGAAAGAAATATCGTAGATTTTATAGCGGAGGATTTTTATTGGCCATTTGATTTGTACGATGTGGGTAGTTTTCTTCTGTGCTCCGTCTGCGAGAACGCTAGGCGGAACCATTTGAAAATCTCCTGATTAATGAATGCATTAAATAGTCATCTCCCGGTAATGCGGTTCGTCACTAGAATTCTTATTCGTACGGCGCTGATTTACGAAACGAATGAATCCGGCGGTGCCGCAAGAAATGACCTACTGAAATATTACAAAGTTTCTCCACGTTAAATCACTTTTTGTAATGATTCCATGATAACACTCGCGCCACACCAGCTGGGAATTAATGACGGGAGAAACGAGTATATCGACGTTACAAAGTTTTCTCTGGAATCATATCGATGTGTTGAACAATATAGTTGTAAACGAACCACGCAGCGTTGCGAGCGTAAAAGTTCGACGTATCGTGAATGAATGTATCGTTGTGGCAACGAAAGAAAATCAGTCAAAGCCAAGACAGGGAGTTTAATTTACGGTTCTCTCATAGGATCGTGCTACCAGCGATATTGTATCGTTCGTCATGGATCATTATCGCGTCCAGTACTCGGCGCTGAGCAATATTATTTGTCTTCGATCCGCACACCGAACCGTGTTTTTTCTATTCTTAATCTGGGATTAATGATACGATCAGCGATAGTTGAAAATCATCGCCGGACGTCTTACTTGAAAGCACCGAATGCAATTTATTCCTCAAGCTTCGTTTATTTATTTATTTATTTATTTATTTATTTATTTATTGACGGGAAAACCCTTTAGTTTACACAGGATATTTGAATACAATAAGCGAAATAAACAGTGGAAAGAGGTACATTAAGTCTGTGCGATTTAAGCAATTTATACAAAGCATTGAGTGAGATATTAAATACATCAACATCGTTTATATGGGAGTTGGCTTCCTTCATAGCTTTGTTGGTTAGTTCGACAGAGGTAGATCTATATGTTGGTAATTTACAATAGAATAGTTTGCTATGTTTGAAGTACCTTTGAGGGAGGTGCATAAGGATTTATAAGTTCAACAAGTTCTGGGCAGTTGATATGATCATTGATTATTCTGAAGAGAAAAAGCAAGTCAGCAATAATCCTACGATCAGAGAGCGTCTGCAAATCCAGTACCTCAAGAATATCATCATAATCATGGTTAGCGATGTCCATAGAATTTGCTCTGGCAGCAAATCTCAGAAAGTTGGACTTTTTCCATTAAATAAGCATATTTTTTGTGCATAGGGTTCCAAATTTCAGAGGCATATTCAATATGAAGTCTAACCACAGACCTAAAGGACTGAGCGTAAAGTAGATCTATGGGAAAGAGGGATACTGCTGCAGGGTGGGGGAGATGTTTGCTTGCAGCCATATTGAGTGGTTAAACTAGTGCTGCCATCTATATAACGTTGCGGCAAAATTTAAAACTCTACAATTGAATTATGTGTATTCTAGGTCAATTGTGACTTGTGTAATAATTTTGTTTCTACGTATTTGTTATCATGAAGGATGTGTTTTGTAAAGTTATCAATGTTTTTGTAAGGAATGTATAAAGTTTCGATCTGTAGGATCAATAACAACATAGGTCTACTTTATGCTCAGTTCTTTGGGTTAAGTCCGTGTATCCTACAAACGGTACATTAGTAATTAAAGTCGCCTATAAAGCGACTTCACACTTATTCACATAGATGTGAACTCGTTGTTGGGAATTCCAGGTCGGCGAACAGTAATTGTGGTGTAGTGTGGTAGAACAAGAGCAGAGTAGAGTGTTTTGAATATATGTAGTTGGCTGTTTAGCAGAATATTGAATAATATGGGTTCTAGGTGCGACTCTTGTGGAACACCTGAGGATACCTTTATGTGAGAAGATCGCTTATTGATTACATAAATTTCTATTGATTAAAGGGGATAGCTTATTAGTGACTATTTCTTCAAATATTTTTGGAATAACAGCAATTGTACTACTTGGTCGATAATTACTTATAACCGATTGATCTCCAGACTTGAATATTGGGTTAATTAAGGAAATTTTCCAGAAATTCGGGAATATACCTTAAGTTAAAGATAAATTAAAAATGTGCCAAACTAGTCTGGAAAGAATAAAATGGCAATTCTTAAAAAACACAGGAGGTATACCATCAATACCTGCGCATTTATGAACATGAAGAGAATTAAGTTTAGTAAATACACCACTTATTTAAAAATAAGTTAGGAAATCCTGCAGTGGTATGAACGATCCCTCCTCGATTTCACGGTGCATAATATACACGTAAAATATGTAATTTCATACCTAAAATTGCAACGGGGAAGTATAATTCCCTTCGTTACGCGGCGAAACCAGCGAAATACGTAAAATCACGAAGGGTGAAACAAAATCCACCTCTGCGTGCAACGCGATCGCGCGCGCGAATTGCCTCGGTGAAAATTGCACCGCGTTGCATCGTGTGGACGAGGTTTGAACGAAAAGGGTTGAAAAAAATTGGGCAGTTTTGCGTTTACCGATTCTTAGCCGGTTCGCGAGGTCGTTAATTTTCAGGTGGCCTTACCGCGCCGGTGGGATACGTCTCTCGCCCACCGAAGAGTCTTTGAACTCGAGATTTACCTTCGGCCGCCTTGGCTTCCCTTCGATCCTTCTCAATCCGCGAGAATGCGAGAACCCCGCCGTCTCGAATTTGTCACGCGAAAAAAAATCGCCTGACCTTTACCACCCTCGAATTCCGATTGAAAATTGCCTGTCTCGAGCGCGCGATAAAATAAACGCGAGATCGCGGCGAGGCAGGCGGATGTCTTCGAGTTTTCGAACGCGAACGAGGGAAAAACGGAAATGGCTCGTTCGCGCAACGAGCTTTCCAGCAACCGGCCCCCGGATCATTTTCTAGCGTGGACGGAGCCAACAGACGCTCGTTTCCCTTGACCGAAGGTGCTTATTAAAAGCAGTCAAGTTGTCAAAGTTTCGCGCGCTATTAAACGATCGACGGCGTGAATTATCGCGGCAGGAAACTCGAACGGCGAAAAAGAAGGAAGGGAACGTGGCGCGAGGAGGGAGAGAGCGATTGGCCGGGACTGGTCGCGCCGTTACGATCACAATTAAGATGTTCAAAAGCGAAACTTTATGCGAGGAGCGCTTTTCACGATCGGCCGTGAGTCACGGGAGCAGGACGCGGTGAGCCAGCAGAATTCGTTAATTTTCACGGTGGCCATCGACGGGACACGCTTCGCGTTCGTCGGGGACCAAACCTTGGACGTCGGCTAGCCTTGGATTGTCTCCGATTGCGGTTCGCCGCTTCCATCCTCCGAATTTCGACTCGTTATCCGGCAAACTTTCTCGGCTGAAGCGCTCGTTAGCCGGTCGAAAGTTTTCTGCCGTAATATCTCACGTAACCCAGCCACGATCGCGAGTGGCACGACCCGGCGATCGATCGACGGGGGAGGAGAGCGAAAGAGAGAGAGAGAGAGAGAGAGAGAGAGAGAGAGAGAGAACCAGATGGGAGCTCGGCTTGGCGCGGAGCGGCTTGGCGCGGGTCGATTTCAGGAATTCGTGGGTCACGGAGCGGAGTCGCCGGAGGATTCGGAGGCCGGACTTTTCTCGTCGAACGCCGACGCGTTCGAGAGACCAGTCCGTGAATTCTGGACTGCCTTGGCGTTGGCCGTGCGGCGATCGCTCGCAGCCAACTACGCATCCCCGGAGGAGGCCGTGGAGTTATCGTAATCGTTAACGAGACTGCTGTCAGCGTCGTAAGATACCCGGGGGTCCCTCGCCATTAACCTTCCGCTAACAAAGGCATTGCCACGTTCTTCGCTCCCGGCGCACCGACCCGCTCCCTTCCTTATTTATATGCATAACTCAGAAAAGGTGTAATGAAAATTTCACGGTCAACTCGATTATAGACGATCGCCGAGTCTCTCTCCTCCCTCTCCCTCTCGCGCCCAACTCATCGCCTTCTTCTCACTCTCTCTCTCTCTCACCGCGCTCTTCCTCCCACCTGTAGCCCCTCTCTCTCCCTCGATTTCTCTCCGCTCCTCGAGTCTCTCGTCTCCGTTCCACGCTCGTCCGAAGGCAGCTTCGATTCCTTTCCCGTCACAAAGCAGAAGAGGTTCTAATCCCAAGTTAGCCTTCTCGTTCCCTCTCGACACTCTCGCTCCTTGTCCCCACGCCACGAATCCGCCGCGATCGTCGGCTCCTTCTCGCGC
Source organism: Perdita meconis (assembly GCA_030770465.2). Lineage (NCBI taxonomy): Eukaryota > Metazoa > Arthropoda > Insecta > Hymenoptera > Andrenidae > Perdita > Perdita meconis. The sequence continues at coordinate 7,712,629 of JASKOS020000009.1, forward strand.
CCGAGCGGCAGACCGCACGCCTGTTACACGGGGAAAACGACTTCTCGGGATCTCGCGGCCATCTCACTCCGGGCGATAAATTTTCTACGGCGATTATCGATACGCTGCGATTATCTGCCCGTAACCCGCGACGATAATAAACTTTATAGTAACGATGGTTGACGAGCAGTCGTCGAAAGGTGGGATGATTACAGGAGAGGAGGAGTAGGGGGAGCAGAAGAGAGAGCGATATCTGTTTTTCGCGGTTATTACGCATATGGGATTAGAGCCGAGGACGCCCGAAACTCGTTCGCTCGTCTCACGGAAGGATTTTATATTTATTGAACAGAATACCGTTACGCGCCTAGCGTAATGCGATTTTTGCTTCCATCGCCGTGTCTTTACCGTGATTTAATCGACGCGAATGCTCCTCAACCGGTCCTCTTTTTACGCGTAATTGAATATAAACTCGAGTGGAACGAGATACCGCCGGTGGTATATCGGAGAAGATGGAATTAATTGGTGGTAAATAATTGACGACTGTATTTTGCATAGCTATCTTGTTCTTTCGGCTTTCCTTCGCTGACTCCCGCTTCTAAATAGGAGCTGTGGAGAACTTACAGACTCGAAGAATAATAAAAAAAAAAAAAAAAGGTTTAAACGTCACGTGTCGTTGATCCTCGGTTGAAGCTCTCGAGATTAGAGGAACTCACTGCCAAGGGGTAAATAGGGGTACATAGGTATTAGACTGCTGTGACGAACGGATCCTCTTGAGTATGATTAAAAAAGCTACTAATAACTCGAAACTATTTGCATATTTTACGATTCTTTAATATGGATATGACTAGACTTCAGATGTTTATGCACGATAAATATGCAAAAGGCATAGGACATTTATGCACGATGGATATGCAAATATGCGCGAAAAATATTCTGGAATAATATGTACTATTAGGTGTCAACAGTACATTTAGCAATTACAGTTTCAATTATAATAAATTACAAATACTTTTTTAAATTCAACGTTGTTAATTGACAACGTTTGTCTGTAAAAATTAATTTTTACGTGGAAGTGACCATTCCGCATCACAAAATGAAAGTGGGGTGTATCTAATTTTACTCCAGTAGTATTCTAGAATATTCATCGGTTCTTTTGCGAATACGTTGCTTAAAATATTTGAAATTTTAAAGAATCGTAAAACGTGCAAATATTTTAAGTTAGTAATAGCTTTTTTCATCACACTAGAAAAGATGCGTTTATCACAGCATTCCAATATCTATGAGAGCACGATAAGCGTCGGTTCTTCGCGCGAATCGCCTACCTTTAGGAACTGGCTTTCTGGACACCGGAACTCGCGGGCGTAAAGCGCAGATATTACTCGCGCGACTGAAATGCCGGGGACGAGAGAGAATGGGGGTGCATTAAAACCCGGCGAACTTAGCGGCGGCGCAATAATGAATCGAAAGAGGACGTAAGGTAATTGAGTCAACACATGCACCGTAATGGAACGTTGCGATGCGGCACCCGCGTGTTCCCTTTATGAAAGCTATTCCATCTCCTTCCGCTGCATTCACTCGCCGGGGACTAATGATAAGTTGACACTCTGGCGCGGTGTTATCGCGCGCAACTCACCTTTCCCTCCCCCGCGCGTTCACGACGAGGGAAGAAAAATAACCTCGCGTCGCGGGTCGCGCACGCTCGTTCTTTCTCACGCGGTCGAAATTAAAATTATCTGACGGATCCGGGGAACGCGCGAGCGAAGCTATCGTTACGACCTATTGTTGCGCGGCGGAACGGCAATAAACCGTGCGTAAAAAGACGCCACGAAGAGTGGGACTTCATGCTCGGACGATAAGAATGTAGGACGAAACTGCTAGCAGGTGATCGTCGTGGGCATTGCCTCGGAGTTCGTGATTTCGTGCCGGTCTCGAAACAATAAACTACGGCCGCGGTTGCTCCCGGAGAACACGAAGAAAAGTTAGGCATCGAGTGAAAGTGCACCGCAAGCATCCTAGATATCCGACGGCGCTGCGCTCCGCGTTGCGATGCAACCTAGATCGCGATCTCCCTCGCGGGGATATCTTGGCATCTTCGAATCGGGTAATTAGAATGGGCTCGTGTTTAGCGGGCGACTATGTGTAAATGCGCGCGGAATTGCGGAACAGCACAGGCTCAACGCATAGCTCGTTTGACCTCTCCGCTCCGCGGCGAAGCTGTATTGTATAATTGTCTAAAGACTGCGTTGCACGAGTGCATAATTCACACTCCGCGCGGCTATAAAATAATTGAACCTAGAGTAACGCGGAGAAACAGCGACGGTTCGACCGCCTCCGTTACGTCATAAACCGTGTTGAAATTCCTTATGAGCGCAGTTTCGTGACAGTAATTAGCGCGCCGTGCCAGCGATACGAATATTAATTTACGAATCTTTGGGAAAAGATTGCACCGCCGATATTCTAACGTCGGTTTAGACGCTAATTCCGATAAAACCTGCGGCATTTGTAATCTCGATTTCAAAACCGATCCTCCATGGCGTTTTATCGCGCGCTATCATCGAGCATGCGTCGATGTTAATCTCCGATCAATTACTCGAAGCGAACAACGGAGTGTTTGCACAAGCCCGCGGTCATGCGAATTGGGTAACCGATCGAGCGGCGATACGTTCGCGAAAAGCATCGAGAGCGTGTCAGGTTATCGATACGGACAACTTGATTTCCTAGAGCGCAACATCGCCGCGGAACGATTTGCGCCTTTGCGACTGTCCTTTTGTAATCGGCGGACAGTATTCCGGGCGTTCAGTCGCGGCTGTCAAAGCTGCATTCCGGATTAATAAATTACGCGGACCGAAAAGGGAGGTCCGGATGAAATATCGTTAGGCATCAGTCTTTATCAAACCGGTAAAGCGACGATCGGAATCCGGTAGTTTGGTGCGAGGCATTGTGCGCGGCAATCGGTTGCCGGTTAATGAGCAACTCGTTCGAGTCTGGGGCGGAAAAAGGAGGAAATCCAGGCGCGGGGCGATACGTTCGGGGGCCTGATTGCGTAATTTCTCGACGCGTGACGCCGGTGTCTCCATCGGGGCCCGGCGTTCTCTCTGTCATCGCGTGCCTCGCTGCGTGCGGTGTCCCGAACGCGAGACACACGCGTGTGCTTCGCCGGCTCATATACTGGGTGCTCCTATCGTCTCAGGAAGCCTGTTTGCTCGTTTCCGTAATACATCGTCGGGCAATCTTCCGCTCTTGGAAGTAATTCCCTCGCGTTGCACCCTAACCGTCGACGAAACCCCATAAAACCTGTCGGTAAAACCGCATTGCGACGAGGCCTCGTTGCAAAGATCGGCTCCTCGTTTTATTCCGAGCGTTTAATCTCTATCGAGCGCGAAGTTTCGCGACCCAAGGAGCGGCGCCGAATCCGAGGGACACGGCGACGGGTTGCGACGGGTGGGAGGACACCTTGTCAACGATCGACGGGCGCCTATTTTTAAGGGCCTTGTCAGGCAGCCGTTCGGAAACACCCTGTATACATCGGAGCCGGGTTCGGTAGTTGATTAGATTTAAAAGAATGCCCCGTCACCTGCGCCGTTGAAAGGAGACTAGGCCCAGGGGCGGGCTGGTGGGGCGTCCGTGCCGAGTAGGAGGAGAATGCGTGGGGAAGCGCGGCGCGGCGCGGAGCGAGGAGGAGGCGGTGCGCGAGTGGTGGAGGCGATCGTGAGGAACGAGGGGCCCGAGCATGAGGGCCCAGCGATCACTGACCGCTTTCGCCGATCCCAGCCGCCAGCTAGCCACCTTTCAGCGGCGCAGCCATCGGGCAGCATCCTCCTTCTTAAGGCTCATTCACATCGGGTCGCTAATCAAACCCGACAACCGGAGGGAAAAAGTGGCGTCCGAGGTTCGGTACCCCGAGAAATCATGGGAAATCGTTCTTCACGGTGGTTCCAAGTGGTCCACGGTTGCGCAACGCACTTTCGGAAGAAAATTCCAGAGCCCCACCAACTCGAGCGTTGATGTACTTTTTAATTGGAAGCTACGATAATAATTAAAACGGTTCGAATTTTTGCGAAGGAACCCACGAATCCAGTTTGCCAGTGAGAATCGGCGCGGAGAACTGCCATTCGCCCCACCTGAGATCTCGAGTGGGCGAGGATCGTCGAATCGGCGGAATCGAGCGACTTTTTCCAGGAAGCAGGGGGGAATTCCGTCTAACGAGAAGACGAATCGGTGAGAAAGGACTCGAGGCGGTCGAGGCACTTAACTGGTTGCAGTTTCGTCTTACGGCGCGTGATATATGGGTAATTCGCGAAACACCGGACACGCGGGCAATAACGTTAGGAGCGGCGGTCGATGACTAAAATCGCGTACTATAGGCAATTACCGCGACGCGCAGAAAGGTGAAATATTATACCGATTCAAGCCCGTGGCCTTGGTAAAGATCTTGTAATAAGGATCAATGAGTGGCACGGTTTATTTCCTCCGTCGGCTATTAATGACAACGAGTTCTATCCGTTATTTCGTTGCCGCTTCCTATCTCCGTAATTACAAGTCGTTCCGGCAAATGGACCGACAACCGTAATAACAGAAAGAATCGTACGCCGACGTACGAGAATCGGAACGAATCGGTCTGGCCGGCGTTCATTTTGCTAATGGTACTTTTATTGGGCCGATGAAAATGATGTATCCTCCTATTTGAATTTCGATGAGTAAATCAAGCTCCGAACGAGCGGCGCGTTCGGAGCGGACGGAGGGAAGCGGAGAGGAGAGAGTCTCGGCTGCCAATGCCGGACCCCTACTTTGGCCAGGTAAAGGTAACAAATCACTTTTCAACGACGGGAGATGGAACTACCGAGCACTGTTTTCTGAAAGGAGGCGGACTTCTCTGTGGGGAACCACTTGACGTGTCCTTACACACGATCCCTGACACAATGCGTCCGATCGTTTTACACTGAATGGGATTGGGAATGCGCGAATCCCAAACAAACCGTAAAGCTAATAATGACGCGGCGGAAAGCAGGCGTGAAAAGAAAGAACGTTTCACCGGTATTTTTGCCCTCTCCCCCCCCCCCTGCTACGGGCCCATTTTCCGGCGATCCAACCGGGATCCCTAGAACGACGGCGTAATCGAAGATAAATGTAATTCGCGCGACACACGTATACCGCGCGTTTATGATTATCCGCTCGCGTCGCACGAGGCACGCACGATTCCGCGAAGGATCCTCGTGAAAAAGGACAATGCGTTCCGCGTAACGTCAGATACGCGGAGCTTCTCTCGCCGTCGATTATAAATCGACGGGGACGGCGGAGGGAAAAGGGCGAGAGGGAAAGACACAGAGAACGAGAGAGAGAAAGAGGGAGAGAGAGAGAGAGGGGGGAGAGAGAGAGAGAGAGAGAGTAAAAAGAGAGGAACGGCTAGTTGCAAAATACTAGCCGGGGACTCGCGACAAACTGGAATGCGAATGGGAACGGGAATTCGCACAAAGGCATTGAGCAAACACATTCTTTTTCGAGGTTTCATTCGTCGTGACAGAATCGTAGAAACGATGTGAGAACAGATGACGGTGAGGCAAGGTTTCACGGACGAATCGAACGCGGCGATACACGGCAAAAGGGATAGAGAGAAAGGGGGAAAGGAAGAGCGAGAGAAGGAGACACGGTGAACCGCGGGGAACAGAGTCTCGGAGCCGGAGAGAGAGAGGAGGCGAGGGGGCCAAGGGAGCGCAAAGGGGGCCCGAGGAACGGGCAGAGCGACGAGGAGGAAGGCAGCCGAGAGGCGGACGGAGGAACAAGGAGAGTAGACCGGTGGTGGATGGAGGCTGCAGATGCTGAGGAGCCACTGTAAGGGCCCGGAGAGTGTACCTGTCTTGTTTTTATAGGCTTGCCAGAACGTCGAGCCCCGGCTACGGACGACGACGACGACGACGAAGGAGAGAAGGTGGCCGCGGGGTGGGGGAAGGAAGGACGAACGGGTCGGGAGAGGAGGGAAGGCAAGGCGAGGAGAACGGCCGGGGTGGGCGGAGAGGCGGGGGTAGCGGTGCCAGTTCGGGCCTTACAACTTGCCAACCAGTCCTCGGAGAACCGTGGGTCTTAACGGAGCTGTGTATACGTGTATCAACGCCCCGTGACTTTTCGTCGTCGTCGCGTCGAGATTTTTCCCCCCGGTGTGTGTATCGATAAGCGGCCCGGGGAGGTCGGTGAACCCGAGAGAGCGCGCGCGCGGCTTCTTGCTGGATCTCCTATCCATCAACGCGACATTCTCGAGGATGAAATCCCCAGGATTATAGAGAGCTTAGCGGGAAGATCGGCGAAGGAGGATCAGGTGAAACCGTTGAGCACGGGCTGCGCGATCCGAGTTCGTCGAGGTGCAAACGGGATAGAAAGGTGACATGGATGACGGGAGGCAGAGGGGTCGTTGGGTCCGGGACTTAAATGGATCGTAGCCGGTTACGCGGCAGATAGGGAAGTCGCGGGAGCACTGGAGAACCGCGATCGCAAAACGGGATTTCATGGAAGCTTGAACGTACCGGGCGAGAAAGATGCGGGGCAGTCCTGCGTTCTTCGCCATATTACTGGGCACGATATTCGGTGTCCTCGGCGCGTCCCTCAGCAAGGCGCTCCGTTACAAGGCGCCCGACGAGTGCAAGTGGGTCGCGACCGGCGACACCGAGGACGACGTATCGCTGGTCTGCCGTCTGAGGACCATCAACAGCGAGCTGGAGAACACCAACTTCAGCGTGATACAGCCGCAGCACACAGTGCGCCTCCGCCTCGAATGCAGCGATGCGCTGTTCTACCAGAGCTCGCTAAGCGCGGGCAGCTTCAGACCGCTGGTCGAGCTGCGCGAGCTCGTCATCGAGTACTGTAAAATCGGCAATCTGTCCGACGACGCGTTCAAGGGACTCAAGGAGTTGCGTAACCTGACCGTGAGGACGCACAACACGGACTGGTCCGCGATGGCGCTGGACGTGTCGGCGGGAGCGTTCACGGACGAGCTCAGGCAGCTGGAGAAACTCGACCTCGGGGAGAACAACATGTGGAGCATACCGGAGGGTGCCCTCTGTCCGTTAATCAACCTCGAGATTTTAAATCTAACCAGGAACCGGCTGCGAGAGGTCTCCAGCTTCCGCTTCAACGGTGCCGCAAAATGTATTTCAAATTTAAAGGAACTAGATCTGAGCAACAACAGCATCGAGTCTCTGCCGACCGCCGCGTTCTCCGGCCTCACCAGGCTGCACAGCCTGGACCTGCGATGCAACGCCATCAGTTTCATGGCGGACCGCGCGTTCGAGGGCCTCTCCTCGTTAGCCATCTTGAGGCTTGCGGACAATCGCCTCGCCAGCCTGCCGCCCGAACTGTTCAGTGACTCCCGGAACATTCAGGAGATTCATCTGAGGAACAACACGTTGAACGTGCTGCCGCCCGGTTTGTTCAGTGAATTGACGCAGTTGTTGGTGCTCGATCTGTCGTATAACGAGTTGACCGCCGAGTGGGTGAACGCGGCTACCTTCAGTGGTTTGGTACGTTTAGTGGTGCTCGATCTCTCGAACAACCGTATCGGCCGATTGGATCCAACGGTGTTCCGCGATCTCTACAGCCTGCAGATCCTCCGACTGCAGGAGAATCTGCTCGAGAGCCTGCCAGAGAACACGTTCTCCGCGCTCTATAATCTGCACACGCTGCTGCTCAGCGATAATCTACTGACTGTTATCGACGCGACCACGCTCAGCGGACTGTACGTGCTGAATCTGCTCTCGCTGGACAACAACCGGCTACACACGATACACCCGAGCTCTCTGAGAAATGCCTCCTCCCTACAAGAGTTCCACCTGAACCGCAACCAGCTCAAGTCGGTCCCGGACGCGCTGAAAGCCACTCCCCTCTTGCGAACCCTCGACCTCGGCGAAAATCTCATTTCGGAGATACCGACCGGCACGTTCGACCACGTGGCGCAGCTTTACGGGCTTCGATTAACCGAAAATCATATTGGGAATCTCACCAAGGGCGTCTTCGATCGTATCAAGGAGCTTAAGATATTGAATCTCGCGATGAACCGCATACAGTACATCGAACCCGGCACTTTCGACGAAAACGTGAACGTGCAGGCGATTCGACTCGACGGGAACCAACTGACGGACATCGCCGGTCTGTTCACAAACCTGCCAAATCTCCTCTGGCTGAACGTCAGCGACAACAAGCTGAAATGGTTCGACTACGCGATGATACCGACCGGCCTGCAGTGGCTCGACATCCACTCGAACGAGATACGCGAGCTGGGTAACTACTTCGAAATCGAGAGTCAGCTGCAGTTGAGCACCTTCGACGCGAGCGAGAACAACCTCACCGAAATCACTGGAAACGCGATACCGATGAGCGTCGAGCGGCTCTTCCTCAACGACAACCAGATATCCAAAGTGCAGAGCTACTCGTTCTTCAAGAAGCCTAATCTGACTCGAGTGGACCTCAAAGGGAATCAAATTCGCAATTTGGAACCGTACGCGTTGAGAATAAGCGCCGTACCGCCTGACAAACCTTTGCCAGAGTTCTACATCGGGGATAATCAATATTTGTGTGACTGCACCATGGAGTGGTTGCAGCGGGTCAACAGGCAAAACCAGACCCGAGTGCAACCACGAGTTATGGACCTGGAGAGCATCTACTGCAAGCTGCTGTACGACCGAGAGCACGCGTTCGTCCCGCTGGTCGAAGCGTCGCACTCGCAGTTCCTCTGCAAGTACGACACTCACTGCTTCGCCCTGTGCCACTGCTGCGACTTCGATGCCTGCGACTGCGAGATGACTTGCCCGGCGAACTGTACGTGCTACCACGACCAGTCGTGGTCGGCAAACGTGGTGGACTGCTCGAACGGTGGCCACGTCCACAAGCTGCCGGAACAGATACCGATGGACGCGACGCGGCTCTACCTGGACGGCAACGACCTGCGCGTCGTCTCCAGTCACGCTTTCATCGGCCGCAAGAAGCTCAAAATTTTGTTCCTGAACTCTTCCAACATCGACATCGTGCAGAACCGATCGTTCAACGGCCTCCGGGATCTGGAGGACCTTCACCTGCAAGATAACAGGATCCGGGAGCTGCGGGGCCACGAATTCGAGGGGCTGGACGCGCTGAAGCAGCTACACCTGCAGCGAAATCGGATCGCCTCGATCGGCAACGACACCTTCTCGTCCCTGCGCTCGTTGCGCGTGCTGCGACTGGAGAAGAACCGGCTGACCACGCTATCCGTGTGGACGTTGCCCGAGTCGATTGAGGTCAGCCTGGCCGGGAACCCGTGGTCTTGCGAGTGCGACTATCTGCAGAGTTACCGCGAGTGGATGCGCGAGCCGAGTGTCCGCGTAACAGACGCGTCCGCGTTGCGCTGCGTGTACAACGTGACAGAGTTTGAAGCGTTCGGTGACGAGGTGTTCGCGGACAACGAGTTCGGGTTCTCTGTGGCGGTCGGCAACCGCGGCAAGACCAACGACAGCATGTGCACCGGCGCCGCGAGCATCGACAACGACGCGCACCGCAACTACACCAAGACGATCATCGAGAAACAGGTCTTACAGGACTATCTGCCGCTGCTAGTCGCTACTCTGGTCAGCTCGCTCCTCGTCACGCTGCTCTGCATGCTGGCGTTCGTGTTCCGCCAGGAGCTGCGCGTGTGGTTCCACTCGCGGTTCGGTGTCCGGATCTTCTACAGAAACCACGAGGTGGATCGTGACGACCGGGACAAACTGTTCGACGCATTCGTCAGCTACAGCTCGAAGGACGAGGCGTTCGTCGCCGAGGAGCTCGCACCCGTCCTCGAGATGGGGAACCCCTCGTACAAGCTCTGCCTCCATTACAGGGACTTCCCTGTTGGCAGCTTCATCGCCGACACGATTGTCCAAGCTGTCGAGTCCTCGCGGAGGACCATCATGGTGCTTTCGGAGAACTTCATAAAGTCCGAGTGGTGTCGCTTCGACTTTAAATCGGCACATCACCAGGTGCTCAGGGACAGGAGGCGCAGGCTGATCCTGGTGCTGGTGGGCGATGTGCATCAGCGGGATCTCGACCCGGACATTCGCCTGTACCTGAAGACGAATACCTACTTGCAGTGGGGAGACAAGTTGTTCTGGGAGAAGCTGCGGTTCGCGTTGCCCGACGTGCCCAACAACCAGAGGACCACGCAGAGGACGAGGCAACCACCGCCGGTCCGACGGCAGCACAACAACAGGACGTCGAACGGAGCGCGCACTGTCTCCGTGCACATATGAGTGTGTCTGTGTTCTGGTGTCCTCGTGCGCGTGTGTTCTCACGGTTTTCTTCCTGTGAGCGTCGCCGCGAATTTAACGGGATGCGCGAAGAGACAGAAATTCCCCAGTGCGCTTCGCTACGGTGCAATAGGTGGCATAGATGCGACTAGAAGTGTAAATACCGCGAGGATCCATGTATGTATAAACGAGAAGAAAGTGCGTTGTAAATAGAGCGAACGACCGGAGGCGGGGAGTGAGAATATATGTATTTAAGGTGCTTCCTCGTGAAAATGGGATATATGCGAGACTTAACGTGTCCCAGATGTTTGTACATTGCAGCGAGTCAGTGAGTTGCTAGATAGCTTAATGTCGTTGTAAATACGTCGAATGTTCTGTCCGTCGAGACTCTCCTCGGTTGATCTAGGGCTGAGAGTGCGCGCGAGACGTCTCGGTATGCCATGTGAATTCGCCTTTTCGTGTCGCGAAGGATAGGAACTCGCGAAGGGATCGAACGCGCGCGCAGAGTAGCGATCTTCTCCAAAAGAATGATCGTCGATCGGCGGACGAACGTTTCGCGATCCGCGGTTCTATGCCGTGTTCGAAGCCGCGCCGATCAGTGATATACGCCACTTCCTCTAATCGTAGTTATGTGTATTTAATTTGTACTCGGACTGGCCGTTGGCGAACTTGGCGTCCAGGTACGCGGACGCGTGGGCGTGACGACTTGTAAAGTATTAAATACGCGTGCGTCTCAATTATTATTTATTTCGTCCTGTACGTAACGGAGACTCGGCGCGAGTCGCGAGCGAACGCGAAATTCTTGCCGGAGCGACGCGCGGATCCGTCCCCCTCATCGTCGCGCCGAGTCTCCATTTGAATTCGACGGTCGGATCGTGTTCTTCTTGCCATCGCATAGGAAACCGTACTATGTTAAAATTCTATCCAGCTGGAACCATCCATCGAAAACTTGTCTCGCGAACTGCACACCCGGACACGGCGACCGTCGAATTCAATACGCGCGTCACGCAAGGAAACTAAAGTGCCCGCTATAAATAATTGAAATATAATGTACAAACGTGAAACAATCCTCCCTTTAGCTTTCCTCGCAAACGGCTCTTCTTGTTTCGCAGACTATCTCGATCAACGTGAAAGATATTATTAGAATAAAAACCTGTGACTGAACAATAAAATGCTCTATTTTTATGTTTTTAACACCTACTGTTTTATTGCCACTTCAACCGACCCGTCTCCCTCGAAAATCGTAACCGCAAGAAACACGCGCATCCTTTTAGACTAATTAGAAGCCATCGATCAATGTCCGCGCCAGTAATTATTCATATTTACTCGGCTAATATTCTACGAGGTTCGAGCAAAGTGACAAACGTCAACGTTTCTTAAATATTCCCTCTCGGGTCGCGTGGAAACAGACTTTACAGACTTCGATCGCGGTGTATAAAAGTGTGCAAACTTCCGCCGCCTCGGGCTGCCTTTCAGAGTGAATTTCAGTACGAAACAATACCTTATGCTAATCGAGTCACGTCTGTTTACATTGTCATCACGTTTCGTTACCGTTACATCGACGGAATAAGTAATGCCCGGCTCATTGTAATAGAAATCAGATAGTTTGGTAAAAGACCGTCGTCGGGAGAGCAAGAGTTCCTTGCTCTCGCGCTGTCTTTGATCGCGACGCGAGAGCAGCAACGCTAGTCGCACGGAGCGGAACCAAATGAAAGCCCGAGTCGCTGCATTCGAATGATTTAGTCGGCTCTTATTCGTCGATTAGGAATAATTAAACGGAGGGGGGAAGGAGACGCGTTTATCTACGGCGCGCGATCGTTGGAAGAGTATCGAACATCTTCCGGAGTAAATTTCTTTTATGAGGATTGATTCGAAAATTTAAAACTTGTTCAGATCTTCTGTGCGGTTGATTAATTTCAGTAGAAGTTGCTGATTTAATTCCACATTCAAAGATTCAACTCCCTAAATTTAATCTTTTAGTAGAGAAGCAGGAAATCCATTCGCGGAAACTTTGCATACCACCGAGAAATAATTAGGCTAGTTGAACACTGGGCAAACCAGATTTGCCGCGTGTTGACATAAAACAAGTTTCTGAACTTTCATCCAATCGCGGCGATTGACTAATGCGCGACTCCGTCTTCACAGACTTCTGCCTTGTCTGAATTCAATCTTTCGCCGTTTCCTAGGAGAAAGAGAGAGCGAAAGGCCAGCGAGATTTCAGCCACGCGATACGCGAGTGCAACGCTATCGGTGGCTGTGATTGCGTGTAATCGACGCGTAATCGCGCCGCGCGAGAATTGCATCGGCGTGCGATGAGATATGACGCAAAGCGCAACGCGAGTTGCGGCGAGCCGCCGCGCCGTCCCGCGCTACACCGAGCGATATTATGAGTAACGCGAATATGTGTCACGGACCGGCGTACAATCGCGATTACGTGAATTATGGAAGAACAGAGAGTCCCACCCAGGCCGCGTTTTGCGGTCGGCTCTAATGGCATTCGCCCGTCATTTTCAGCAATAATTGTGATCGCGGTTTCTAAGCCTCGCGCAGCGTCTCTGGCCTGACTGACGATGGGAATCGCGCCGGTAATCGATGAACGGGGTCGATCGTGCTATGATTGAGTCGTTGGGAAATCGCGACTGAGGTTAATTACTTATCTAGAAGTCGGTATAGAGTTTAGAGGACTGAATGACGGAAATTGAGTGCATGCAGAGCCGAAGACAATTGAATTGTGTGTTGGCAGAAGGATTACGCAAGGGACTATAGTACGCGCCGCATGTCTATCGAATCTTTGACTCTGCGATCGCTTTGATTTCGCTTTCTCTAGGATAGAACTGTTCTCGTTTAATCTAATAATGCATCTTCCAGTGCTACTATAGACCTAGTCATTTTTGTGAAAAGATGCTATGCAACTACGTGGAAATGGAGTAACTGTCCCTATTAGTGTGCTGTTAAGAAAGCACGTTCTCTTTATGAAGTAAGTATTCAATCATCTGCTCTCAAATTCATTTGTTGAAAATTTATATTGATTCTTTGATCCTTTCTTTAGTAAAGGCATTTTTAGAAGATAAAAAATATTATGTTTTCATTAAGTATTCATTAAAATTAGAAATGAAGTTATTCTCCCTATTTGTGTGCCCTTTCGATAGGCATATTACTGTGCCCCCAATTTCTATGCTTGCCTATAATTATTGATTAACGTCTAATTTTAAGCACCGTACGTATTTTATAAACCTTATATTTTCTCCGTACTTTAATCTACTGCACTTTTGCTTTGGAAATGAGGTTCAATGAGGTTAAGTTGAACAGCCGATCGATGTAACATAAATACAGATAAGCCATAAAATTCGACTCTATTTGTAGAAACGCTTTTAAAACTGTTAACAGGTTTTAAAAGTGACTTGAATATTGTTTTTTTATAGTATCGAACCCTTTTCTTCTGTAATTAACGTTTCAATTAACGTAAATCATATTAATAGTCCATTTATTCACTTACATACATATAGTAACAATTGCTTAGGGGGGTAAATAGATATTAGATTGCTGTAATAAACGGATCATTTGAGTGCGATTAACAAAACTACTATTAACTCAAAATATTAAAACGCATTTTAAAACCAAGAAGCATAAAAAATGATGAAAATTAAATACATTATGGAGTGTCAAAGAGGACGCTATATAACGCCGCGCGTTTAGATGGTGAACACACTTCTGATTATTTCTGATTTTCACAAAAAAAAAAAAAAAAATAAAAAGTTACGGTTTTTTAAAAACACACAAGCTAGAATGAATTTTTTTCGGAAAAAATCGTTTTTAAGGTCACAAAACTAATAATGTTGCTCCAATTCTTGTTTCTATAGGTTCTACTCAAAAGTACGTATCTAATAAACAAGAATCACACCGTGAAATAGGATTACGTTACTTTTTAAGACTGATATTAGGGCAAAACCACAGGAAGACGTAAAAATGTTTACTAGTTTGCACCGCTATTATTAAAGCATATATATATTTCGTACCAACTTTTTTCCAATCTGTACGGTAGTAAATAGTAATATACACTTATATGCTCTCATTTTTTCATAAATAAATAAAAAAGGAAGGTTCTTTTTTACAAAAAACAACTGCCTAGTCCCCTTAAAGAATCGTGAAACGTGCAAATAGTTTGAGTTATTAGTAACTGTTTTTGATCACATTCAAAAGGATCCATTCGTCACAGCAGTCCAATACCTATGTACTCCCTTAACATTTTGGTTAAGAAAATTCGATAAAGCTGCCGAAATCATAATACGAATTTTAAAAAATATTAATAGTATTAGAACAATTCATAAATACAAAATGTGTGTTTTATAAATATACATTCACAGTCTAACTTTAATAAAAAAAAAAAAAAAAAAAAATACTTTATCCACTAATTTTCACTCGTTTCTCTCCGAAACTTATTTACATATAAAGGCACACAAATAGGGACAGTTACCCCAGTTTTGTGAGACAGTTCACCGTTCGCAAGAAGTCCCTGAACAAATGCACACCGTGGAAGGAATTCGCACGTGTGCGTGAAGTTGGCTAACTATGGAAATATGAATTGCAAATTTCTAGGATAAATTCGAGCGTGGAATGATCGAGCGTGTATGGAGGAGCCGATCGTTAAATGTGTTCGCGCGATTCAATTACTTATCTTATCGGAGCATTATTAAGCGTTTATGGCGTACGCTAGACGCTCTGTATAAAATAGCGTCGGTCGTTTTCTTCGGCATCAGGACGGAGAGAAGACGCAGAGGCCGAGTATCGTCGCGCGCCGTAGCAACGAGTCCCGTGTTCTTTCTACGCTCCGATCCTGTTCTGCCACTTTTGCAATTAACAAGTCCTTAACAACGTATCACGTGGCCAGAGACGTTCGCGTCGTCGCGGTTCCCTTCCGTCGGGCCTTCCCCCCTCGAGTATGTATAATTTGCTAGTGGGGGGGAGGGGGACAAAAATCCGCGATATCGCAACCTGCCGCGGCTACCGTGCGAAAGAATCGAGAATTATGCGAGCGAGTCGAAAGGGGACCAACGGCGCGATCTAAATGGAGCGGCGGATCGCTCGGTAGATCGATTCGAAGGCGAACGGCCGACGTGGGATCGAGGGGAAAAAATTGCAGCAAGGAGAAACATGATTAAGAACATGTACCGCGCGGTATCGAGGGTGGAGCAGAGGCGAAAGGGTGCGATTGACATTTCATTGAATATTCAGATCGGCGCACGATAAACGGAAAAACCGTGGCCGGTACAAGAATGTCGGCGAGTTTCTGATCACCTTTACAAGCCGGACGACGGTGTTCGTCGACTTTTAATTGAAACTGCGAGGCGCTCCGATGACTGTGCATGAATCTTCCGGTCTCGATCTAATTGCTCGCGTTTCGAGGCGGTGAGGCTTATTGATAGACTGGACGGGTTGTTTGTTGGAACATTAGTACGGCAAATAGGAGATACGAGGTTCGGTTCCGATACAGCGACTTCGTTAGTTCGTTTCCTTTCCATGTTAATTTGAATATTCGAGTGATGGAGGCAGCCGGAGTCGAATTGTTAATTCCCCTGGCTCTTCGTGTTTGTTCACCTGCCATTTCGAACTTTAAGACTTCGCGCCGACTGGAGTCACGCCACGAGCGCAGAAAATGTTAAATACAGGACGGAACTCTCGGCGTTACGCAATAAACGCGAGATCTACGTTCAAGTATCGGCAAAAACGGTTGACAAACGAAACGGGCGTACGTGGCAGGAACGCGAAAGTTATCAAAGGACAAGAAAGAAGCCGCGTCGAAGAAGGACCGTAACAGTCGTAAACCTGGCAACCCGTGCGTCAAAACCTACAAGGAGAGGAAAAAACATAACAGATGCAAAGAGCAAAGAAGGGTGGCGCGCAGAAAAAACGAACCCGCGAGGATATCCGCGGCCGGCAAACGAGGAGGATAAGCTGTAATGGGTTGGCATAAAGCTAAGAGATCCAGGCGAAGAAAACAATGAATTTAGGGACGATAAAGGAGCAGAAGGAGACGGAGTAGGAAGAGGGTCGGCTCGGGCTGCTTATGCCTGGAATATTTCTTTGGTCGGCTCGCTGGTTCGTTTAGCGGCTCGCTAACTCGTTCGCGCAGTAGTTAAGCAGCCCAGGAGAATGCAGCTCGCATGCCTGCCAACCTTCTTCTTCCCCCGATGCAGCGGCGCGGGGCGACGCGGGGCGGCCAGCGGGGCCCACGCGATGCTTTATGCAGTATAACGGAATTTCTGTTTGCACTATCTGCCGCGCAACGGCACACGCGACTTCTGCTCCGTCGTGGCCGAGGCCATGTTAGGAAGAGGCCGATTGTGATTCGTGGCTCAGATTAAGACCAATGAGCGGAAAGGCATCGTTAGTCGAAATCGCTTGTGCATCGATGCATTCGGGAGATAGGTTTTGCCCCTTTTCACCGTAACGGATGCCGCGGATTCGCGCGGTCTTTTGTTTAACCGGGTCGATCGGGGCCCCCGAGGAACGGTTTTACAACAGAAACCTGCACCTCTGACTCCTTTCTAGGTGTCTCGGCGTTGCACCGGCTTCGCTCCGTGTTTTACATCGCCGGGGAAACTTCGGTTCGTCCATTTACCTGGCGTGAATCGTGCAGCCAAGTATTCTGGAGGCGCGGGACACCTGTGCCGGAAGATCAAAATCTGGATAGTCGAGAGAGAATCCTCTTTCTCATTAAATTCCTCCCCGTCGGAAAATGATGAAGTACGATTTCGACTTAATGAAGGGAATTTCGCCGCGTTTAAGTGCAAATGCTCGTCGGAATAATAGAGATTTCACAGATAGGGAACTGTTGATTTTCGAAACGAGATTCCCAAGCTTCTTCGTCTTCCCACACCGCGGCGGGATGAACGGCTCCGACCAGGTGAGCCGGTCGAAGACGGTCGTATCTTCAATTACAAGCGACATTGGCACGTGAACTTTATATTCGCGTGTAGTATTGCGCGTGTACGCGAATGGCCGCCGCGTAGTTTAGTTATCGCGATTGAGAATTTAGTGTCCGGCCTGGCATTGTCTCGCGGAGCGAATGCATATTTCACACGTGCGCTATCCTTGCGCCGCGGCCAGGCCGACGACGTCGTGTAGTCGCTGCGCGGCTCGCTGATTATGCGACCGGGCTGCAGTCGGTTACACCGCAATGCCCCTCGTGCATATACATCGTCGCGATGCCGCGCGCCGCAACAAGTAACATCATAATAACTCGCAGAAATCATTTGGAGCCTTTGTAAAGGGGAACCCAGAAATGGCGGCGAGTAGAGCGCCGACGTTAATCCGGAGCTGCGTCGCAACGATCCTCCGGGTAGTATTAATTACGGTCCCGTAGAGACGGCTTCGCGGAACCGCGAGCAGAGCGAAGGAAAAATACTCGGAGGTTTGTTTGAACAGAATTAAAAGCTCCGGCGAGGAAAGACTAAAAGTTTCCCGCGAAAGTTTTAAGAAAGATCGCCGGCGAGAAGGCTGCAGGCGATCCTGTTCAAGATGTTTCTCGCTCCTCGCCAGAAAGGATCGGCCGAGCAGAAAAGGATTCCTCCGGTCGACGATTTCATAAGACGATTCGTTTGCGCCGCGGTCGCCGACTAAATCGACTTTTAACGAACCGAGATAAATGTTCGATAATTCGATTTATTAAGGGAGCCATTGCCGGAGCTCGGCGGGCAAACATTATCGTCCTGACGAAGGTGGAGGAGATGCCAAGTCCCCGCAGCACTGACACGAGCGGAAGAAGAAGCGGTCCGCGTCCCTCGATCGATTACAAAGCACTTTCGCGAAACATTGAATCGGATCCAACCTACGGCGGGTTCGAGAGGTCGAAAATACAAGTTGCAGAGGACCGGCCGGTGACTTTAATCAACTCTTTGCAAGCGCAACTCCTCGGGAACGAGTCGCGGGGCGTGTCGGGCCCATTCCAGCTCTCCCCCTCTTCTCTCTCCCCGGGACTCGCGCGGGGCTATAAGCTGGCCCCCGAGACTTCGCTCATAATAATACCATGGGACTCCGTTGACACGCCTCGTTGCTGGTTAAGGCCGACTAACAGAGCAACGGGGGTTTCGTATTTTTTTAAACCCCGTCAAACCGATCATTAAGTACGCTTATCAGCCAAACACTCGTAACGAACGTTCGGATCGCCGGTTAAGGTTCAGTTCAGACTAGTGGTTTGCGGAAATTTGCGGCTGTTTTTCTTGCGCCAAATTTATTTTGCAGTTCACACGAGCGATTTGCCGCCGAACAATCGCAAACACGCCGCCTACTTGTCGGTAGAATTTGCGGTTCCTGTGAACTGTTTTATAAAAATTCGTGTTCTGCTAAAACACAGCAGCAAATTGCCGCGGCGGCGAATCACTGCAAACCACTCGTCTGAACCGAGCCTTGAACCGAATCGTGTAATAATTACATGAATAGAGAAAAGTATTACGAAAAGAAGGTCGCGAGAATTCGCACGGAACGCGATTCATATAGAAAGTGCGTTCCAGTAACTGATCGCGCGAAAAGCGGGAATTAAGTTATACAGCGATCGAGATAAGTAGGACTCGGGCCGATGATTAATATGCGCGTTTACGCGCGGTAAATTTATCAGCGCGGTGCGGCGCGGCGCGGCGCGTCCGTTGTCCAGCCGTTCCGTGCCCCGTGAGTCTCGTGCAAGTTCACGGTTCGTAAAGACGAGCGGTACGAGCGAGCGGTCACGGTCGTGCCAAGCAATTCTCTGACCGGTGCGTGTTCGGTCACGGAAAAAGAAAAAGTGACGAAACGGGAACGATCGCGGACTCGGCCTGAGACGTGGTGTCGACCGAACAGGACAGACGAGAGGCGAAAAAGGAATGCGATATCTAGAAAGGAATCCAAGCTGCCGATTAAACTGTTGCAATTATTAGAAGTAGGAGAGACCGGCTTAGATTTGATTGACTTTCAGTCTGAACAATTTGTGTATTTCAATAAGGAAATATATTTGAATTTTTTCTGTTGACTATCACTATTGGGTTGAATGGAAAGAAAGTTCGTGCCGTTTGTAAGGTGAATATCCCAATTTCTACTCATTATAAGGTCCATTTATACATAGTATTATTTAATTGTAACTTTAATTTTAATTTTATTCACGGCAAAGAATTCCTATTAGTGTACAAGAAAAAATTTTCATACAGTTGCATACATAGAGGTCACAATAGTTGGAAACATTAAAAGAGTAGAAGAGTAATATAAAAATGACAAAAGAAAGCATATAAATAAAATATGAAATAAAATATATAAAGATATAAAAGATGTATATAACAGATTAGATTAAGTTGTACAATTGCCTCTTGAAAGACCACAACGAGCTACCAAATATATCAAGGTCGCCAGCAAAAGCATTGGCAGTGACGCACGACCGGTTAATAGTGTCTAGATGCAAACACATTGAAGTATAATTTAACGGAAGAAAAGTCTGCGAGTGCCTTAGAGATCTTATTGGCGCATATATGTTAATAAGTTGAAGAAGTTGAGGACAATTGATGTAACCATTGACGATTTTAAAAATGAGCATAAGTTCAGAAAATATTCTTCTTCTTTCTAAAGTATCAAGTTTAAGCTCTTTCATGACTACATCATAGTTGTGGTCAGTGATTGACATCTTCCGCCCTAACTTAAATGTCGCAAATCTAAGAAATCTATGTTGTACCCCTTCAAGCTTGTGTTTCTGGTTGGCAAAATAAGGAGACCATATAATTGAGGCGTATTCTAATATAGGTCTTATTATTATTATTATTACAAAAGAGTAGCATGAGCGGGCCGCCAGGGAATCAACGGAGAGCCGCGGTCTGTGCATCCCTGGGATACACCTTATAAAAGGATAAAAAGCTACCGTTGAAGTAAAAATCATGACTCATTACCGCTATTTATACGCCGAGTGTCCGAGACGGAGGCTGGTTGAAGAAAGAATTTTCAATTAGCGATCGGACCGAGCGACGGAACTATCGGCGTCGCATTCCAGGCGCTCCACCGAAAACAACGGCGGTGCCGCGTTTCCGAACCCGATCCTTTATCTATTAACTTATCGTTTCTCCGATCTGCCGTGCTTCCCCTTTACGCCATATATGTCATCGAGCTTAGAACGTCGAATACCGATCGAGCCGACGATCGCGGCGCGCCACGGTAGCATCCACGGCCGAGCGGTTCTTGGTTCACGACGAAGGCTCGGTTCGGGTTCGCGAGGCAGGCACGGAGAGAGCCCAGGTATTCCGTCTGGCCCGTCCTCCTGCATGCCTCGCTCTTCTCTCGGTTGCTCGGTTGCCCGGTTGCCCGGTTGCCTGGCTCCGGGCAACGATGCCGGCTTGTGGGGACGGTTAGCGCCCCGTCCACCTTCCTTCCTTCCAACGGGGCTATGACAAGAAACGTGCTCCTCTGTCTTATATGCCCTCGAGTTTTCGTCCTGCTCTGGAGAACGTTGTCCTCGGCGTTGCCGCGGAAAGCCAGGCGAACGAGAGAGCCGAGAGACTCTCTCTCCTCCGGTCGAGTCGGTCGTGTGCTGGTATCGTTCTTGAGGCCGGTTTACAGCCACATAAGCCGCGCACGGTAATTAAACGACCCCGACACGGACTGGGTTAATGCACGGGGACGCGCGATTCGCGCGTTTCGATTCACGTTTTTAATTGACCGACTCCGAATCGCGATGCGATTTCGATTTACGGCCAGTCGATCGAGAATTTTGTACGAATTTAGGCGACCGCGAGCGGCAGCGTTACGCTCCGGGCGACTGATTGGATGAATTAATTGCTGCGTGACGGTGTCAATTGTCAGACTATTAAAATATCTGCAGCGAATCGCGAGGCACGAACCTCCATAAAGCGATTGGTTTATTCTCGCGCCTCGGCCGTTGGCGAAGCTTTCCTGAATCCTCGCTCGAGCGCGCAACAAAAGATACTTTCGGAGCGGCGAGGTGAATAATACACGAGCCGGATAGCGGTGCATATTTCAAAGGGGCAAGGAACTTCTTAATAACGCGAAGAAACGAATCAATCCGGTCCCAGCGACGATACGTGCATAATGCAATTCCCTGACTTGCATTTCTTTCGCGGCGGTAAGCAACGGAGTTCCTTGGTCGCGGGGTAGCCCGAACGAACGTCGATATCCAACGCGAAGGAATAATTCAGCGGGGCCGTGTTTCTACCTCACGAAGCCCGTAGTATCCTTCCCCTCGAACTTTTCTTTCTCTAGCAGCTTGTCTCCGGGCTAATACCCTTCGCTCGGCCGATATCGAGAAAAAGTATTCCTGCCGGTGCACGCTCCCGTGGCCGTTGCTGCCGTTCGCAGCGACGAGGACAGCTTCCCGGGAGTGGTTGCTCCTCCACGGAAAAACCGTCTCACCGAGTTCCGTTCACGGAAGAAGCGAAACAACTGAAAGAGGAAGAACCCCTCCGCCAGGAGAAGAAGCTGCGGCGAAAGGCGAAAGAAACGGAAACGCAAGATCGCCCCGAGTGAGGACGCGTCTGGACGAAACGTCTCTCCTTAGGAGGAGGTTTGACGGGGCGAGTTCGAGGTGCAGAGCAGAGACAGAGGGGGCAAGGTTACGCGAAGGGGAGGAAGAGGCCGGTGTATCCGGTATTTGAGAGCCGAAGGTGTTGCGTGCAACTTAACAAGCTAACGACGCCGTGCGAGTGCGATTTTCTTTCCTATCAATCTCGATCTGCTTCTTCTCTCTCCGTCCCACCCTCGCTCTTTTTTTCTCGTCCCTCGTGCCCCCTCCCGTCGACCCGCGATCGTTTCATCTCCCTTTTCGTCACTGCGCTGCTCACCCTCCCCGTTCTTTACGTCATTTTCGCCGTGTGTGTCTTTACATTCTCGTTCCCTGCCGAGTCGACCCCGACCTCGCTCCTTCACGCGTCCGTAGCCTTTCCGGGGTAAAAAAACCCACGAGGACACCGTCGTCGCGGCTGTCGCCGACGTCGTTTCACACCGCGTCGAGCTTGTCAGTGCCGGCATGCTAGATTAACTCGGACTCGCTAATAGGTGCCATTCGAGCGGTCCGAGTTCCGAGCCGAAGAATATTAAATCATTCGCGATCCGACTGCTCGATGATCCCTCATCGTTGAGGATGTTGCATCCCGTACACGTTATTTCTCGCTCCGTATTCCTGTGGAAAATATCCACACACACTCGCTGTCCTCAAGCGTTGCACTCGGCCCTGGCTCGTAACAAGGATAATTGATATCTGAGCGGTCGAAATCTCGAGTATCGATCGTGCGATCAGAGATCCAGAGACGTCGGGCGAAAAGAACTCGGCGGGAGTTGAAATTCTTCGAAAGCGCGTTCAGATTAATTATACGAGGCTACTCTTAATTGTAAATTGCTCTTCTTCTGCTCGTGCGTTGGCACACAGGGTGGGAAAAACTTCTTCCGCCTGTTGTTACCATTCGCTGTGTAACGCGAGACTACCTGCACCGTATTCGAGTAATTCTATCGGTGTTCGTGGAGGTAGAGTGGCCTGAGATGGGTACGCTATTGAGACGGGGTCCCGCGGGATTAAAATCCTGTTTGATTTGGTAGTCTGTCTCTTCTTCTTTGGCGAAGAAACGATCGTGATCACGAACGCCAGCAAAATTCAAAGAATTCGCAGGCGAGAAAAGATCCCGTGCAACCCGGAAGTGGGTCC
The DNA here is from genome assembly GCA_030770465.2 of Perdita meconis. Lineage (NCBI taxonomy): Eukaryota > Metazoa > Arthropoda > Insecta > Hymenoptera > Andrenidae > Perdita > Perdita meconis. The sequence goes on from JASKOS020000009.1 coordinate 7,735,510, forward strand.
CGGGCGAAACCCGAGGGGCCCAAAACGCGAGGGGGCCTTCGCCGCGGCGAAGCTCCGCAGAATCCACTCGCGATACGTATCGCTTATGAGTAATCGCGAAGTGGCGAGTGGTCGTATTATGAATGAGTTTCCGTTCACCAGCCGCGTGTAACGATACATCAGCGCGTTAATTACGCGAATGAAATGTGTATAATACGAATGTCAACGATCCGCGAGCACGATGTACGCAGCGTATCGGGTCTTATCCTTCCTCGAACCCGAGAATCAAGGTCTTCCTCGCGACTCTCGCGTTACGTGCCTCGAGCGACGCAGTGACTCGCAATTTCTTGCGACGCGACGGTCACGCGGCGGCACGGCGCGCGCCGAGGACACCGAAGCGGATCGCCGAGGAGGCGTGAGAACGCTTTTCGAGCGTGCAATTAACAGCGTAGCGGAAGAAAATCCTATCTAATGGAAAGCCGGTGCACATTGGAACCGTCTAAATCAATCGAAAGCGTTATCCGGGAATACACTTAGCGCGTGAAGAAAAATCGCTGGCAGTAATTCAACGGGCAGATAGCGTTCGCTCGCTCGCTCGCTCGCGCCTCGATCTGCGCGCGTTGGAGTGCGCGAGGGGCTCACCAACGCGGCGCGGCGCGGCGTGCAAACAAATCCAGCAACCTGTCTTCCTGGATCCAAGCCCGATAAGGCCGAGGCTCGGGGTCCGATGCAGCTGCCTCGGAAGACGCGCGTGGAACGCACGGGTGCGAATCGGACGGAGGGAGCACCACTGGCCGCGAACTTGGAGAGAATATGGGCGCCCGATGGTGGGAATACACGTGCACGACGATGCTGCACGAAAATTCATATCCAGCGTGGCAGGCGAGCAGAGCGTATAAAGGCGAGCCACGACCGTCCAAATATATTTGCGCATACATATTTTTTTCCATCGCGGTTATACAATCCAAGAAGTTGCCACCCCGCCTCTTCCTCCTCCCCTCGCACCACCCACGGTAAAAAAGGGATCGTTGCAGCTTGAAATAAACGTACGAGCTTTCAAATACATTATCGAGGGAATTCTTGTTTATGGCATTCCAAAAGGTGGGACACGCCGCGGATATCATTTACTCTTACGCCGCAGCCGCAGCGCACGACCGGCCGCGTCTTTCCCGCGACGGAGGCGAGAGAGAGCGGAGAGCCCGGGGAGAGAATTTGTTCGCCAGGAATCCGGGGTCGAGAGCGAAGAATCGAGAAACGCGTCTCGTGAATAATAAGCGCGGGCGATATTGTTACGGGCAACAAATAAAACGGTCGCGGACGCGACTTCGATATTTCACGGCGCGGAGGAGAAGCAGGCCTGCGGCCGCGAAGCGTTAAGCGTACTTTAGCGCTGCGGATTCGAACGGCTCGTGACTAGATCCGCATCTTTAGAGCTCTTAATACGCGTGACGGCCCAAGCTTTTTGCTCCCGTGCTCCACAATGCCGCTGTCCTCTCCGGTACCGTTATACCGACTGTTTCACGAAACCTGGCCCCAGCCTGGCCACGTATTCTGCTCGGGAACCGCGTGGGAGGACGTATAGAACCATGCGCGCTGTTTAAATTGCGCGGAACAGTCGTACGCTCGTTTGAGTGCGCTTTCAATCCACGTCTTCAAGAGCAACTGTCCTGTGACGGAGGATTCACGGACGTATAGATTTAGATCCTTGAATCTAACAAACTCTATCGTGCAAGTCACTGGCTTTTGAGTTCTCTCTCGCGAGAGACGTTTTCAAAGGTTCGCTTGCATAGCCTCCACTTTACCTAATTCAACGTCTGAAGATTTCCTCGACGTTCAACTCGAGAAACGAACCTTCCGCTTCGACCGACGCGCTTGGAGCACCCTGTACGAGACGATACCCCGTCCGACGCGCTACCTGAAGATCATCAGCCGCGATTCGAGATCACGGGAAAGAAAGATCGTTACGTTTCCGTTCCGAAATGGCAGCAGTCGTTTCTATGGGCCAAGGAGGCCTGCCCGTTGCGCGGCGATCGCGACACACGATAATTAATACATCGACTCCGTATAACCATCTATTTATATTCCACCGGGCATTAATGTCGCCGTGATGGACGGACGCGTGCACGGCTATTGACTATCGGCCGTCGTAATTGTGAGTTACTGTTAATCCTTTAACCTTTCTCTACTTTCCCTCCGCGAGAAATAACCTGTCGTCACTGTATACGCGGAGATTCATGAACGACGCTTGTCATCGCTTTCGAGACGGCAGCGTATTGTCGGGGGAACGCCGGACCTCGGCTGACTTGCAAATGAACTTCTCTCTCTCTCTCTCTCTATCGCACGCGAGTTTACGCGGTCAGTTTTGAATTTTTTACCCAACACTATCCCACGGGGATAAGTCGCGAGGATGATTTTTATTTCCGCGACGCGCGCGGCTTGTGAAACGCAAGTGATTTGAACCGAAAGTCAATTAGTCAAGAAACTCTATAAGGTATTTTGGATTTGAAAATAAGGTCTAGGTTAAACCCGGGAAAATTTAAAGTGCGATCCGGACATCCGAGTTTAACAAACAGGATGTTGGATGCCCAACTCTCCGCTAACAATGGACCAGAGTCTACATGCGAATTTTTACCCACACGACTACATATTTTTACCCCGCATATCGGGGTAAAGGTACGCAGTCTGACTAAGTCACTCTTTTGCTTAATTTAAAAAAAACTGTTTGGCCTATCGTCAAATACTTGTTACATTTTATGAGTCCATTAAATATGCTACCGATAGCGCAAAAAAGTGTTCCAAATATCATGGTAGTTTCGGCTCAGTGAAGCAAAAACAGCAAAAGTGCGCTCGTTTACCCCGAATGACCCTACAGCTCTCCAAAAATGCACAAGCTCTCATTCAAAATTCACTCATTAACTCAAGCGAGTAAGAATTCAATTTTCGAAGACGTTGCCGGTAATTTATCGAGGCAAGGAATATCTTGGAGTCGACTGCTCGCACACCAGATTCCTGGAACTAGGCAGGATGTTAGGCTCGCACGAGGTCGCGGGTGAAGGACGCGCGAGGATGCAGTCGACCCTTCGAACGACGCTTCTTGCCGTTTCCTTTCACTGTCAAAGACTCAACGCCACGCCACGGTTATCATTTCTTTCGCAAATTACAGCGGGCGAACTAACCCGCGCGCGAGTAACGGCCTGTTAGCGCGTCGCTCGCATCCTCCGCTTACAAAAGGAAACGCCTCCGCCTCTCCCCGGTTCCATCCCTAAACGACCGTTTACAAAATGTCGCTCCCGTAATTGTACCATAATCAGGATCCGTCCGTCGGAATGCCGGCCGCTCGAGCGCAGAAAGAATGTCCCACGCGCGTCCTACCCGCTTCGTATCGGTGTTCATCCGGCGTCTCGGTGCCGCGACACCGTGGCCAATGCGACGCCGAGAACGTGGCGGACTAACCACCTTCTGGAGACAACTGGATTGCATTGAATCTGTTCGGTTCGAAAGCCTGAAGGATCTCTGCCGTTCCGTTGATTAGGGAAATCTACATCTTATCCCCTCCAAAGGTAAAAGGGAACCGCGAACGATCTCCCCTCGGCGATAATTATAATCGGACGGTCACGCAAGCGTCCCGCAGCGGCGCGGCGCGGCGTCAGGGCTTCTGCCGCTTGTCCCACTTTTCTCTTTCCCTCGGCGTGCATGCCGCCTTTCGACGGGCGAATTTCATTCGAAGGAAAATGTCAGTTACGGCAACTCGCGATCGCTGCAGCCGTGTTACCGACACAACGGCCAAGCGTCGAAGCAGCCACGATGCGCGCACCGATCCGCTCCGTTGCGTCGAGAGGGAGGCTAAGGACGCGAGGGGCCTTCATAACTTATCGGCGGCGTCGGTGGGGAGTTTGCTATGCACGCTTTCTTGAGATAACCTTTCAGGCCGACAATTATTGGTAATATCGATACCGCACGCCCGTCGGCCGAGGAACTCACCTTTCCGTGCCTCGAACTCACGATCCGCTCGAGAGGCTCGAGCTCTCCTTGTAAATTACCTCCCCTTCCCGCCCCACGAGTCTCCTCGCTCGCCGTGCCACTAGAGGCACGCTCTCCGTCTCATCCACCGAGATGCCTGAGCCCCCCGCCTCTTCCTCTCCGTCTCGCTCCTCCCCCGCGCTCGCCTCGCGGCCGATCGCGTTGTTTACAATGCACCGACCGCGGCCTAATGAATTTCCATTCGAATAAAAGCGTACACGATGATAATTATGATTTATGGCGAGACTCGACCCAGGCGCAGAGCGGCGCCGGTGGACGCGAGCGCGAGCGATCGCGTTGGGATTCCGATTATGTTTGCGCCCGAGCGAAACGAGAGCTGAGGAGCTGCTCCATCGGATCCTCGGCAGCGCCAGTCGCCACACCGCGCCGCGTCACACAATGCGGCATACGATGGACAAAAATCAAAATAATTATTGTTTGCTTTTATCAGTCGACAAGTAGGCAATATCAATGTGAATATTATTAAATTGCTAAAAAAATCAATACGGAGATAATAATAGTCGTATGTATATCAGAACGTAATTATTAAAAAATTAGTTTATTCGTTCATTGTATATTTTTGTCTCTTATCATTTATCAAACAGTGTTTGTTACACCTTCAAAATACAGAATCGTAACAGAGATTTGCATAATTTTAGTTTTTAATTTGCAAATTTTCGATTTTTCTTTAATAAATAATATAAAGAAACGGTTCAAAACATCCTGTAATTTTATATAATGTAAATATTTATTTGTTTCATCTACGGGATAAACCCTTTGTTACATTTTTGTTACGATTTTTGTCCCAACCGCCCATATACTTGCCGCACTGTGCGCCAGTCCGTTTAGTACCGCGGGAATCGGATTTATAAGCAACTGTTGCGCGCCTCCTCCGCGCGAGGATATGGGAAACGTTTCTGAATGCGCGCCTACCAGCGCCGCCGCGCCGCTAAGGCGTTGATGAAGATTGACGATTGAGAGATTTCGGCGTCAGATGCGATTGTAATTGGCTGCCGTTTGCGGAAAAGCGTCGCATTTACACAATACAACGCCTTTCCAAACGCGTTCTTTCCCAGCGGAATTCGACATGAAACCTTCGACCTCTTTTACGCCCTGATTCGCGCAAGGTAACCGAAACGGCTTTCTCCGAAGATTAAGGACGCGTCGAAGAACCGTCCGCGCAAGAACCGAGCGGAAACGATTATCTGAAAAGTGGAGACGTTAAGGAGAGCACAAGGTTAACTGGAACTTAACGTTCCTCATTTTTCACCCTTTGAATAGGCAGTCGCTCTCCGTATGGCCACCTCGCACGCATGTTCGATAGAAATCGCGATCGTACGGCGAACAAATCTCGGGACTTGTAGTTTGATGCAATTACACGGTTGTTAGGCGATGCTCGGTTAAGAACTAGCGTAGAGAGTAACGGCGGAGTTGCCGTGTTTAAAACCGAGCAGAAAAAAGATCGAGGACATTTAAAGAAACGTTCGGGTATCGAGGACGCGTATAGTCGTCCAACCGGAAAATTATTATCATAATGACCGATAGATCTGTTCGTCGATCGAGCAGCAATAAGGAAATGCGGATCGGAATGTCTCGATCGAGCCTCGCTTCTCCCTTTATCCGCCTCTGTCCGCCGTTCGTCCATTACTTCAAGCAAATGGAAGACCACGCGCTGCTCAGGCGCATACCTATTTGTATCTTCGACGATATCGATATTCGCGTACGACGGGAATCGCCGTGAATCGCGGGGAACGCGTCGGCTGCATCCGTTTCGTGCGGAGGATGGAAAAATCAATTAGCCCGGCGGGGAGAAGAAAACGTCAGGGGAACATATTACGAACGGTTTTTGCTCGAACGAACACTGGATCGTTGAAATCTTTTAATACGACTTACGCGTTATCGTTCCTTATATTACTGTTATTACCAGCGCTGGGTGGACTAACGAGTCAAAGCGAAGGAAAAAGGCCCCTTCGTTTCTTTTTTCCATTAAACCGGAGTGTCCCTGGAGGATAATGTATGTTCTTCACGAACGATATCGCTTTCGAACGAGCGATCGAACAACGTCTAACACCTTTGTGTTGAACACATCATGAGCAGGGAGAGGACCGTCTTGCGAACCATGTGCGCGGGACTTGAAAAGGGTCCAATTATCTCGCACGCAACGCGCGAGGGCACAATTTTCCAGCGGCAACGAAACCGAGGGGAGCGAAAGGGGAACGAAAAAAAGAAAGGAAACGAAAATGGATGCGAGAAAGAACGGGGAGCAATGGTCCCAGCACGCCGTACGAATCGAAATTCAGCGAGGATAGCGGTTATCGTAACCGATTCGAGCGGGCAAGTCGATTACAAGATAATTGGACGAGCGTTCGACCCCTGACTTCTCTAATATCATTTCGGAAACCAATACTAGCCTCTCGCGGGTCGAACGTTCCGCTCGCTGCCCCTCAATTAACTTCGAAGATTACGCGTTCCCCCCTCGACGATTCATCTTGCCCTCGACGACCGAATAATTTCACTTATCCTTAGGAAGACGTCGCTCGTTCTATGCAAACAAGAGCACGAATGTTAATCTAGAAGCACATCTAAACATGTGCAAGATATGTAGCCCGTATCCCGTCCACGGTAAGTTGCGCGTCAACCTTTAGACCATATATGTATACCTATAGATACGACCCATGTATAGGAACCCATGGGCAGGTTTACCAGACAGTGCCCTACCTTGGACCTACGCGTGGGGGGAGAAGTGAGGTCACGGTGACGTAGCGTCAATTTGATTGGCTTAGCGTCGGCATGACGTCACGTATCAACCAACATCAGTATACTGTGACTCTTATAGGTGTTAGCCTGCGACAGCTGGTAGGGCGCTGTCTGGCAACCCTGCTCATGGGAGAAAATGATGCAAAGATAACGAGCAAGCTTGCCCACACTGACATCAGAAAAGATAAATCAAGATGGCGAATAGTGCACCAGACAAATCAGACGATTAGACGCCATTAGACTCTATTGATACTTTTTGAAAGTAGATCTTTGCCTACATGATGCATGCCCGCATGAACGTCATGTAGATGATTTTATCTTTGCATCAAACTAGATGTCTCAGGCCGTGTCTAAGCGTCACCTCGTAAAAATCGACCCTTTTCGACCGTTTCAAGTGGGTTCTGCAACGCGCGTTGCACGTGTCTATATCTGTTTAGCTAGGTAAGCCGGGTGAAAACTCGCGAACCTCGACAGGCCCCGTCCCAGAAAAGGTCCACCGTTTTATAGGACACTACGTCCGAGAGAGGGATGTTTATTAAACGGACCCGACGAAATCTGCAATTTGAGTTACGACTCATTGAAAAGAATAAAATAACATCCATCTCCACTTCCGGCGACTCGAGTCATCCTCGGGAGACATGCGCGGATCAGCGGAGGATTGCTTTCAAGATGGTCAGCATTTAAAGTAGGCAATCGCGTGGCACGCAACAACGTTACGGGGCCCTGGGGAAAAAAAATACACATGGAAATTCGAATACTCTGACACTCGCACGCACACGCGCACACGAATGCAACCCGTCGAAGCCTTCAATTATTGTAGACACCGCGAATTATTTCTGGCAATATGCACCTCTCGCGTGTGCACTTGCACACGCAGGCCTTTGCTCGCCAGGGCGAGCATGCGCGACGGCGGACCGTTCGGCGGTACGTTCGTGAATACAGGGTGTCCAGGGACTTGTCGGTGCGCTGTCCACCAAATTGATCGGTAACGTGATTCTAGCGCGCTCGGACAAGGTAATCTCGTAGCAAGGGACAAGTTTTTTTTAGGGCGATTCGTATGTCAAGTCGCTTTTATCTTATCGAGGATGTTAAAGGACATAAATGGAAGGAAAATTTATGTATCATAAATACTTTTGAAAACACTGTAACTTGCAGCTGCTTGTTTCTCACGAGATACAGTGTACCGAACACCCTGTATGCACAGAAAACCACGCACCTCTTCGCAGACCAGCCAGACCGTACGTCCTCCCACTTAATCCGTACTCTTCGACCGGTCGCGCATACTTGTGTGGAGAATGCTTATGAATTATCTATTATGTAGTACGTCGTTTCCATGGGACAGCGCGTAGATGGACCTCGACGCGCGTTAAATCCTCCGCAAGGGATCGTGGAACACAAAACAGGGTGTGGGTGCAGACACGGAATCGTAACCACGAGAACAACGAGACCCTGGGCTAGATCGCGCAAAGCACAGATCACCCGAATACTTCTACGCTAAAAGAGAAGCGAAACCGATGGAAAATCGAGTATTCTTGCGTGTTTCGACGGCGAGGCGTGGCAAGTCGAGGTATTTGGTTTTCGATTATCCCCGAAGCCGGATTCCACGAGAAATAATGGATATTAACAATCGTAGCAAATATTTGCGGTTGTACAGTCACAATCAAATGAGCGAAGCGTACAATTAAAAGCCGCGTAATTGTAGTTTCCATTTCCCTATTGGTACTTTCTGGTTCCGGCTCGATGGTCTTGGCGAAATTACAGCGCGGTAAGATCATTCGTGAAACGTTTCTCCGTCGCACACTAGTCCCGATCGAAGAATTAGCTGTTCGAAGCTATATTAGCCTTATTTCGAGACAAGATTATAGTATAATACATCATTGAATTCGGCTTAATGTCAGCTATTATATTATGCAATCAAAAATCAAATCAAATCAAATCTTGAATCATTTTTGACATACAATGAATGAGTAAGAATAAATCAAATCGACAATCGACTAGTAAATGTGAGAAAATGAAATCAGTTTCAGAAAGTCGAACTTTTTCGCGCCTCAACGAACCAACTTTTATAGGGCATACTTCGCTTTTTTGTATTTCTAATAGGCAATTGACGGCTAAACCAAATATAAAAAATGTTTCTTTGGTCCCCAGTCTCCCCTCTCAATCTCTTTAAAAGTACTCAATAATGATACCTTAAGGACACAAGTACTAAACAGTTATATTACGATCTAGTGATATTAATATCACTTTTTCTATCATTAACAAAAATATTTTTTTGTCATTTCAGCTGCTAAATCTCCGCTCCGGACAGCGTGCGTCGCGGCCTATTCCACTTCGGGATTTGAATTTTCCCTTTCGCCGGTCGACGATTTGGAATTGTTGCGCGGAGCTGCAGGGAGCATCGCGAAATATCACGGTGCCTCCCGAGGAGCGTTTCGCAGTCACAAAATTGTAGTCACGAGCATCGTGCCAAAGGGTAGATTACGAAAATGACCGGTCTCGCGTCAATCCCCTCGTTTACACGCCGCAAGTTATACGTGTTAAACCGTAAGGCTCCGGTGGAACGGCGGGGCTCAGGCGCTACAATTCCTTCTTCTCGTAATAAATCAATCCCGGACAGAGCCGGGCAAATATTTATTTTCTTAATTCAATTACCAGATACTTATCCCGGACGGTTTTATAAGCGTTATCCGTTGATTTATAACTCTTTCTAGGGCATTACCATATCAATGTTCCTTGATAAGTATATCGGGAACGGGGCTCACCTCTCTCGACACATGGGCGGGCTACTTCCCTCGCAAATACGAAGTATCGATGACTTATCGATATCCATCGATTTTTACTACGCAACGGTGCGGGGGAAAATCATTACGCTGCAGTTTCCTTTGTATTCCCGGCGAAAGAAAATCTCTATCGTATTCTTAATCTCTGGCGTGGATGCCGATCGATCGGTGGACTGGCAGAAGGAAAGTTATAAGCGGGACCCTGCCAAAGGCTAAATTGCGAAAATCGCCAGACGCTCGTCGACTCGGCAACTCGAATCGTCGCGCGAGCCAGCGTAGCGTCGCGTCGCGGGGAACCGGTGTCGAGCAATTTGTTGTCACTGCGATAAATCAACGCTGGCGGGCGAATAAATATTTGCGCTTCGACGGTTATAGTTGTTGCGCTCAATTTGAAGATTCTTATCTGCGGCCGGGTAGGTGGCGTGTGTTCGCTGCGCTCGAGCTATTCTCGATACACCTCTAATCGATCGTTACCTCGTCACCGTTTTTAATAACCGCCGTCCTCTCCTCGGTTGCGGCGCAGGATGATAAATAAACACCAAACCACCATTAAACGCGGGGCAACCGTCTGTCAGGATTGAACGACGCGACGCGCGGTGCCGGTGGTCGTGGCGGCGAGGCGTGTCGAGCGTCGCGTTTCGCAAACACCGGTAATTAAATCAAAAGTCGTGGCCCGTTCGTCGCACGGATCTCTTTTCGCGCGCGAAAACGCTCGTGGGTGGACGAGATACCCCATTGTCCCAGGGGCACGATCAATCACTCGCCCCGGATTCGAATTCATAATTCGCGAACGGAAATAAATAACCCGCTACGAGTTATACAGTATTTTCTCGATATAGGCTCTCTCCTCGAGACTGGAGACGAGACTACATCGTAGGGTACTGCTTTCTTTGTAACATGCCGAACGTAGAAAGAGACAGTGCGCGAAAAAGACGCTGGTTCAAAGACGGATGACGCTACTGGTGGGGATAAAATGCGAGCGTGTATCGTACGGTTTTTTCGAGCCTATATGGAGAAAATACTGCACCTAGGGTACACTCCTACGGAGCCGGAGACTCGATTGCTCGTCGCCGCGAACCCTAAAGCGAGATTCACACATATCCGGGCGTTCCGATCCGGATCGGGCCGGGCCATGTGAGCAAAGAAGAGGATAGACCTTCCCTCTTCTTTACTCACACAGCCAGGCCCGGTCCGGATCGAAACGCCCGGATATGTGTGACTCGACCTTAACTCGTGGCGGAGTCGATGTCGCGAGCGAAAATCCCGCCTGGCTGCATCGAAATGCCAGATCAAAGACGATCCCTGCTACGTCTGGTCTGGTATCGAGCGCGGCGATATTTTCTCGTGCGCTGGAGCAGGTTATAAACAAAGTTAACTCTGTACTGCTTGTCTACAAAAGACAATCCTCGCGACCTAAGTCTCGTTCTAATGCCCCGAGCTATGTCTCGAGACTGCGAGTCCTCTGAATACATTAACCAGACGTACTCCGAGTTGCCAGAGGAAGAGGAGGAGGAGGAGGCGGAGGAGGTGGCGGAGACAGGGAGAAGGGAGACACATGTGGCCTGGATGGAGACACGGGTCTCTCCTGGCTGTTACAGCACCTAGTTCCAGCACACTGCACGCTCGATTCCTTTGCCAGGTAATCCGCGAGGGAACCGGGAAATTATATGGTAATGAAGTGCTTCTGGCAGCGCGCGGTAACGGTGGCGGGCCGACTGGAAAGACAATACGATTTTACTCGGGGAATTTAATAGACCGATGCAGGCGACGACGGGTGCGCGGCTCACGGCTCTCCGCCGCGCCGCGCCACGTCGCTGCACCGGCGCAACGTTGCAACCAGGCCAGCCGCTGCAGCTTGAGTGCAGTTCGTGGTATTTGATATCGACATAATCGGAGAGCCGCGAGCTCGCTGGTAAATCCGGCTCGCTGGCCCCCGGCTTTTCCTTTCGCGAGAGAAAGATTCCGTGCGCTGCGCGTCACACGGAATCGCAACCCGCATACAGGGTGTAACCCATCGCCGCGACGCGAAGCCCGCTTCCGAGGATTCGACGGTCGAACGCGATAAATCGCGCTCGATTTCACCTCGTTTCCCACCGTTCGCGCTCGCGGGAGCCGCAATTAATTTCCACCGATCGTGTACGGTCCTGCTAACTATTCTGTAAACGCTATCGCGCGGAGTTGTATGAATCATTCCCAGACTGTTCCCTCGATAACAACGCGTCGGGAGTTTATAGTGGAACCACAAGTGTAATGGCGAGTCATTCTAATCGGAGAAACGGTAGGCCTGCGTTTGATGTACGAGCTTGCTGAGCGCAACATGACAGCCGAGCGAGGGAAGGTATTTGAGAGCACTGACAGTTTCGGGAAAGGAAAGCCGGTGGCTCGATAAACCGGTCATCGGTGGAACTATTCGATGGGACTGTTATCTCTTTTCGCGGAGGATGAAGAACAGCCTAATCTCAATACCCAATCCACCGGGAAAGTATTACCATCGACGCTTACCGCGAGAACCGAACACCAAGCGAATCCCGCGTTACACTACACCCTGTGTATCGCGATCCCGGTTTTTCTTCCCGTCCCCCAGCTCTTTCGCTTCCATTCTGTTCGCCAGCGTGTCGAGGAAACAGCCGCGCTCTATCCCCGTGTTTCTCGATTCCGCGAGGCTCGTCTGTTCCCTACACGCGCCATCCATTTCGAAGGGAGCGCTCGGCGGCGCTGCGAAGATTTCTCGGGCGGACGTATCACGGCCGGAGGACGGGAGATTTGTACCAGGATCGGTCGTGTCGTCGTAAATCCTCTCCGGCTCTCGAAGTGGAATTCGCGCTGCGAGCGACGCCGACGGCGATTAGAAGTCGCGGCTCGAAGTCGCTGGAGAATCGGCTCAGGTTTTTCGGGATGCCGTCGCGACGCCGACGAGGAATAGGATCGAACGCGTCGATTAACGGCCGCCGCGGCAAGTCGCCGCGCCGGGGGAGAAGCTTCGGTCGGCGAAGGGGGTGGCCTATAAATTAGCCGGGACAAGGTGAAAAATCGCCAGTAATCTCGCGCGGCGCGCGTTTTATTCGGAGGCATTAGCGTCTAGGTAATTTTCAGTATACGAGCCGCTGATAAATGCCACGAAGATACACACGCATAAATCCTGGCGCGGCGTTCGGACGGCGCGGCGGATAGGCGAGGCGCTAAAAATACCAGGCGGGCCGCGGGCTCACTTGACGGGGCCCCTTCGATCGGTTAGAGAAGTCCCTCCCTGTCGTGTTTCACCAGAAAACTGACCCCCCTCCGCAGGTAGGCACGAAATATACGCGGGCCAAACGAATTTATCGTGCGCCGGTTAATATGCGTGGTCCCCTTGACCCGCATGTTCTTCTTACCCCATAAATCGTCGCGGGGAACGACCACGGAATACTAAAACACTTCGATCCCCGTCGCCTCAAAGAGGACGGACGGATCCCACTCTCCGGAAGAACATAACCGTTCCGCGAGAGCCTTCCCCATCAGCCCCCAAGATATCCGCACACCCACGCTCCGACTCCGCCAACAATGGCCGGGCTTCGGAAAACGAGGATCAATGCAAGTGGATATCGCTGTAAGCCCCTAGCCCCCCTTCACTCTCGCTCTTTCGACCGCGCCGCTCTCCCTCGTCCGCGCGAAATCGGAACGCGGGGGGTATTCGGCTTGACTGCTAAAAGGGTTGACCGTTAAAGCGAAAACGACCGATACAGCTCGACGCGTAATCTCCTTAGCCCTCTGCTGAGACCCCTTTGACCCCTTTCGGCCGCATTGGTTTCCGGAATTTTTCCTCCTCGTCCGCCCTAGCGTTATTCCCTCCTTCCCGACACGCCCTGCGAGACAACGCTTCGAGTGGCCCGCCAAGCGGATTCCACGGGGAACTGAACTCTCCTCGAAGCGGCTTATGATTCCTCCTAGAAAGGGTCGGAATTGATTACCGAAAGAATTGATAGCGATGGCAGGAGACGAAGAAGCATCTAATTTCGGCCTTTTAAGGCTTGATTCACATTATCGGTCCGCTCTCGGTTCGGTCAAATATTCTTACATTGTCTAAATGCGTACCTGTTCACACAATGCGGAACATCCCGATCAGGATCCTAGAAAAGAATATAAAACAGGAGTGAGATCGAACTTGTCTGGAACCGAACCGATATCACAGTGCATCAAGTACATGAGTATTCAGGACAAAATTCGTAACTTCTAAACTAATTAATTTTCGACCAAAGATCTCTAACAGTTTTTTAAAGAAGATACAAAGATGCATCGAACAGTAAAAAAAAAAAAATTAAAACTTCATTTTGAAATACTGCCGTCACCGCTGTGTGAAACGCGTATAGGAAATTCCACCTTTAGTCATCTAGAGCTGAACTTTGAAGTCGCTTCAAAACATAGATGATTCGACGAGTGTCTGTCAAAAACATTGAATCACCATCTATAGGAAATTTCTAATTTCTACATAACCACACTCGGGGATGAAATCGAACCGAGAGCGGACCGATAGTGTGTATCGACCCTAATAGCGGCAAGTTTCGAATACCCTTCCGCATTGTCTAAAAGAATGCGCCTCACGATTTAATAAAAGCAGATAACTCGATATCCGACGCGCATCATCCCGGTGCAATTTCTTCTCCGCTCGGGGCGTAGCGTCTTTCCGCGCGAAAACGCGGATCCGCGAGAAGATAACCGTGCGAAACGCAATATGTGGGAGCAATATATTCGTCGCGCAAAAATGTATGCATGTATAACAATTACGTTAGAGTCGCGCGAATCGCGGGACACGAACGAGCGGAGCGTCGAGTGCGGAGGTTAAGTAAAATTTATTACAAGACGCGCGCCGATAAATTTCACCAATCTCCCGGCTCTGCCGTAACACTTCTTTAATTAAAAGCAGGAAGCTGTACTATAACCGAGTGCTAATTAATCGAAAGATTGTTTTATCTTATCGGACGGGGTATAGAGGCGGGCGGAATTCTAACAAAAAGAGACGGACGAAGTTCGGTTGGCCGGCGAGGCGCGTGCAAATACGCACGTACACACGTACGAAGCGGGCGAGGGGGAGACGAAAAAAAGGAGAAGGAAACAAGGACGAAAGTAACGTGGAAGAAGGGAAGTTGGGCAATCCATTACACGGGGACTGGTCGACTCGTCGGATACTGGCGGCTCGTTCGAATCCTCGAAATCCGCTCGACCGAAGCCACGGCGGACACGAATAAATTCGCGGACGAGCCGGTCCGCGCGCGACAAATTCGTCCCGCTCCAAGGACAAACTCACCGGTCCCGATGCCTTATCTTCGGTCCGGCCCCCAGTCCGATATCTTCTCCCTCCCCCCGAGGGCCGCGGCTTTATCGCAGGTTCATCGATATTACCCTTTGATGCCGGTCATATTTTCCGCCGGCATTCGAAGTACGAACAAAGAAACGCGCGCGCGCTCCTCCGCGAAAGGATGAATGAGAGTACGGCTGAATAAGAGGACAGAGAAAAAGTTGGCCAATCCATTAGCCGGGCTTACCGACTCGCTAGACGTCGGGGCTGAAACCGCGAATGGCTAGCTCGCCCAAACTTCCGTCAAAGCTCCGCTTGTCCGGCTTCAAGACGCACGCAGTCTCTTTTTTCACTCGCCTCCCTCCTCGGGCCTCCGTCGATACGTGGGTGGTACCGACGTCGGTCGCGAAGGAGGCTCTATGCAGCGTCGAAGCTTACGACGGCACCGCATAAAAACCGAGAGTTGCGCGAAAGTTTGGCAATCCATTAAACGAATAGGCCGCGCTGCCGCCACCGCTGCGGAGAGGCGTGGAGCCAGGCGATTTCGCAAATCCTGTTGCAAAGTTGCGTCAAACTGTAGTTTACGACGCGTTAGAGGCAGTTGACTTCACTTCGAGGCTACTTTCGCGGGTGTCTTCGAATACATCGGCTCCTGGATCGAGGACGCCGTGGATCGCAGGCCAAGAGTTTTGAACTTGAAACGCAGAAACCGTGGACACCGCGTCGGGTATCATATTTCCGAGCAATCTGATGAAATTCCGGTGACATTTCAGAAGGGACGAGGTGTCTTTACAAGCCAGAAGAATGAGGATCCGAGGCTCAATAGCCTCGTCTACTTTGGCGCTACTTTCTAGAAATTTTTATTTATTTAGTTATTTATTTAACGGAAAAATCCCTTTATAAAAAAGTTTAGTTACAATAATGATAACACAAAAACATAGCAGACAGTGGAATAACACTCCAGCTTCCAATGATTTGTTGAAAATTAGCCAAAGAGGTCTAGCTAGAATATAATTACACTTGATAAACAAGAAGGTTGGTATGCCGTCCTCTCCAGGGCTTTTCACTGGGTTTACATGGTTGATTTCGTGTAATACTTCGCTGATACTAATTGATAAGTTACCAATAATAAGTTACAATATTGAGAACAGAGGTAGTTGGAGGTGATTTATGACTGCTGTATATTCGGCAAACGGATTAGCTATAAATATGTCATCAGAGGTAGTTTGACCGTTATGAGACATGCAGGACGGAAGATTGTTAGACTGCCTGTTGGAGTTGACAGAACTCCAGAATGCTTTAATGTTTTGATGGATATTTCCCTCTATTTTTGCCAAATATTTTATGTAACCGCAATTTTTCGCAAATTCTGAAGAAAAATTCTTTAACGAGGAGTTCATGCACAATGAATAATGAAAACCAGGTGTACTCTAGGAGTCGATAAAAGTGTCATCCAAAGTGCGGAGGAAATAATAACCCGTGACGCGCGAAAAAAGTCGATCCATAAAGATACCTCGTTACTGCGTGGCGAGGCGAACGAAGTCTCTATCTCCGGCTACTTTACGAGCGCGATATTCCAGAAATCTAAATGAATGCGTAAATTTCGCCGGGCATCAGCATAATTGATTGAATCGGTGAAAACGGCGGAGCATGTGGCAGGCCGATAATCGCGTGGCAAACGGGAGTTTTATTCCTCGGTAGCCAGCTTCGCGGACGTTAATCCCGCCTGAAACGAACGACGAACGATGTGCTCTCGCTATTTCCTCGCTCCTCTAAAGTAGATCCTTTTGGAGGCGTCGGTCACTCGCTCAGAGGCGACGCTAAACGCGTTTCGCAGAAAGCGGAGCCACCAACGAGCAATTATTATCCACGGAGGGAACGACTTTGTCCCATCGGCGAGTTTACGATCTGTATCCTTTAGGGGCAACGTACAGCCGTGTGTAAATCCCAGAACATCGGAGGCGTCGCGGCGTGAAAATAATAAACTGAATCGCGAGGAGGTTTCGCGCGTCGAGAGCTCATAATCACGGTACATCGGTGTGTATACGACGAGTCGATCTGACCGACCGCTTATCGGAGAGCTAGCTGCTATCCCGGCGTTCGCTCGGACGATCTTGTAGCGCGAGCGAGGAGAGAGAAGAAGAGAGACGGAGGAGAGTCGTGCCGGTCTGATGAAGTGGTTCAATAAAACGTATCAATAAAAACGATTCATAGTCGCGGATGGGGGGCACGCACGCGAGGGAGGGGCCCCGACCGCGAGCAGGAGGAACGTAACCGTTAAGAAGAGGAAAGTTGGGCAATCCATTACCCGGGGATGGTGGCGACTCGAGCGGGCGAGCGGGCGAGCGCGCGCGTAGCGGCCGGGCAGACTCGAATCCGTGAGTCCGACGTGGAAGTTGCGTCAAGGCTAAATCCGCAGGGGCGGCCCCTTTGTGGCCGATGTCCGCGCTTCTGCATACATTCTCGCCCGATAAATATACCCTTTGGCAGTATAATCCAGCTCCGCGCGGATTCCTCCAGCACCGGTAGCTTCTGAGAACCTGCCCGGAGCTCAAAGCGTACACGAGAGGGAGACACGGCCGACGAGCACGCTCCTTTTCTCCTCTCCGCTCGGCCCTCGATACCATACAACAAGACGCGCTTCCTCCCCTGGCGTTTCACCCTGCCTACAACCATCTTTCTGCCCTGCCCCTCGCGTCCTTTCGCCGTCGTCCTTTTTCGCCTCCTCGTTCTCCTCCTCCCCCCAGAAACGGACGGTGTTACGCGAGCCGCGGCGGGGACCACGCACGCACCAACACGCGAGCCAGGAAATTGTTTCTATTCTTCCTCTCCCCTCGCTTTGTCCTCCTTCGCGGCAACACTTACAGATTGCGTACAAATAATCCGCGGAATGGCGATGGAACCTACCTGCCCACCCCCGATTCGTGCCTACCTACGCGAACCGGCCCCAACTCCGGGACTCTCTCGGTTACCGGTGGCGCGGCAATCGAAATAAGCGGCTGCCCAAGGCCACTGAGGGATTAGCCTCGCCACTATGTTGAATTACCGCCACCTGTTCTATCTCTCCTCCGCGTTGTGTCGCACGACTCGAACAGGGGAGTGAAAAAGAGGAAAAGGCTCTCTCTGAGCAGCCAACTATCTCTGCGCAGGTTGTACGCCCGAGGAGTTTCTAACGGGCCGTTTATTCAATGAACGCGAGGTTTAGTTGCCCACGATTCGCTGTTTCTGCAGTAAATTTCCATCGGCCAAAAACACTTTCGATATTAAAATAAGTCTACGGTTTCTTTTTCCACGGTGGAAATTATTGGCGGAGGAGCGGGACCGTTTTTATCCCATATTCAGCTAATCGAATATCCATTTCCGTTATTAATGGCATTCCGGTTAAGTTGTACCGGGCCGCGCGGAGGTCAATAAAGATATACAATAGAGGGCCGAAACAACAATTTATAGAGCCATAAAGCTTGTCTCTACATGCGTTGGCCGGTTTATACTCGGCAACTTAAGGACCCTAGCATTTGCTTTAACGATCATTCGGCCCTCGGCTGTGGATATTGGAAAAAAGTTGCCAATCCCCTGCTAGAATTCCGCTACGTTTTTGCCGGCGAATCGCGGGGACCGATGGACAATGTACACGGTGCACATCTTGTAAGATTAATGGCGACGTGTCTACACCTACGAACCACGTACTTTCTGCTCATGTCGTTGGGGAAAGAAACCTGGTATACGGATTTGTAGCGGCGCCCACGGGTTCGCTCGAAATCGACGGACTGTCACGCTCCGGAGCAATTAGGCGATCCAGTCAAATGACTTTATCGCGCGGGTAATTTATGCTTCCCGCGCGTGCAGCGATCGAGCTGCCGCTCGATTCAAAATTTCATATACTCCTAGCGACTCTGCCTAGGCGATTCAGAATCAGAGAGCACGCGCGACGGTTTCGTAAAGCTGCGTTTACATTAGGCAACTTTGGGTCGATCGACTGAATTGAACGACCCAAAACGGTTCAACTAAAAAGTTTATGCAAGAACCTAGTCGTTCGACATTTTTATCGATCAACTAGAGGTTCTTCGCCACGGTGTATTATAAATCTGTTCCGACAAAGCACCCATGTGTGGTTGACTTTTTGCAATCAATAGATGGAAGATCCTCTGATCGCCGCTAGGGGCGTCATGGTCAGAACTCCGCGTATGCGTCACAGATGATCACAGAGTTTTACTCGCACTTGAGCGCGCTGAGCCAATAGGAGCACTCTCACAGGTGTTCCTACGCAGACGCACTCTTGCGGTCGTTCGAAAATCTTCCATCTAATGATCACACAGTTCTGAGGGAACTTGCAACACCTGTATAATGCACTGTTTCCCAGAAGCCACATCCAAACGCATACATTTTTCAATATATGTGTGATCTACTGCGTTTGATTTTGTTTTGTTTACGATGTGTGCGTTCGACGCTGTGTCCGGCTGCAACGCCAAACACATATAAAGTAAAGAATACAGATAAAAGAACAAAAGTAGACGGATGGGCTACTTTGAGTTGAACGATCAGAAGTCGTTTCCACTTTATTGAAATCTTGTTTACACAGGCGATATTGATCAACTCGGTTGATCGAACAGAAGTTTGAAACCGCGCGAGCAACGACTGCAACTAAAAGCTAAGCAATCGGTGCGTTCCAGGACGAAAGCCTGATAAGCGACGATATCCCGATGAAAGGCAAATTCGTGATATTACCTCGGCCGTGGCAGTAGTTTAGTAAACGAATATGCAAATTTGGAGGCAGAAGAAAAAGAAGGATCGAGCGGTGCAGAGGCGCGATCCTCGTCCATTCGCGGCGGGTACATGGATCCGAGGATTCGAGGATGGAGGCGCGCGATCCCTCGGCGAGTCTCGTTAAATTCGAACAGGCGAAATTCGACGTACCGCGCAATATAATATAGTATTGTAAAGCAATATCTCGTGAAAGGAGACGATGGCGGTGGTGATGGTGGCGGCGGTGCAAACAGGTTTTTCGAGCGGACGCCCCGAACGACGACCGACGATGACGACGACGACGTATGCTTCGCTGCGCGGGGTGCAATAAAAATTTTTTAATAAAAAGCCTCACCTGTGCCGCGCGGTCGATTTGTTAGCTTCTTTGTGGGATATCCGCGGATAGAAACGAGACGGAAGACAAAGATCGAAGGGTACGAACGTGGCCCGAAGGGGGAAGGCGGGGGGGGGGGTTAAGTTGGAATGAGAGACGATTCGGGCGAGTGGGAGAAAAGAACCAAGGCGGAGAAAGAAAACGGCGCCATTATGACGTGCGATCGGAGTTCGCCGCTTGTTTGGTAGGAACGTATCACGTGTCAATACTTTTCCTTTTCGTTCTGTATGTAAATTCGAGCCCCATGGGGGCGCGAGGGCAGCATCAATCAATGGCAGACGGCAGCTGATTAAAAATTGCGCAACACCATGAATTATTAATGCGACAATAAACGTGCAAATTCCAGTACACCACCCTGCGCTTCGCCGCGCGCGAGCGCCTTCTGCGACTCGCGTCTCTTCTCGATCCTCTTCGCGGCGAGTCTTTTTCGCTCGCGAGGGATCCAGTGAATCGGGGCTAAATTGGCGGAAGATCCCGAAGTCATCCTCGGCAGGATTATCCTCCGTGATTTCCTCGGCCGAACCAAACGAGGAAGGAAGAAGAGACGAGCGTCTTAACGATAACCGGACACCACGAATCACGGTTTCACGCTTCGTCATGTTCGGCCGGGACAACGGGCCACGCGCATTTTGATGCGGCTCGCCGAGAGCGTCGCCGACCCTCGGCCCCGAGGAAATAAAGACAGAGAGGCCGGCAGTAAACCTCGAAAAACGCGGCGCGGAGAAATACGCTTTACACGCCTCGAAATCCTGATCGGTACATCAGCGATGCTTCGTATAAATCGGAAGAGGACACCGTGTGCCCGCGGTCACCGGGCGTACGCGCTTCCTGGAGCAGGCAAAGCCCCCTCGACACTCGCGCACAAACACACAGGCCGGGAAGAAAAAATCAGGATATTTCGCGAAACGAAGGGCAAGCGAGCGAGTACCGCGCGCGCGGCCGCGTCGTCGTATTTTACACGAGGTCCGGTGCGCGGAACCTCCCACACAGGTAGTTATCTCGGTGACTTAATACCAGGTAATGTGCTCTCCAGTTACATCTCAGCCGATCTGGCTGGCTCGCCTCTCTTTCTCCCTCCTGCCCTCATCTTCTCGTTTAGTGTTGGCCTCTTTGGAAGGACCGGGCCAGGGATCGGTGGTCCGTGCGGGAGAGACAAGGCCGAGGGGGAACGAGGGAAAGGGTGGAATGGGAAGAGAGTTGAAGAGCAAAGGGGGAGACGGTGGAGAGGTGTTGAAGTTACTCGATCCCCGTTCCCGTAAACCTACGCGACGCGACAAAGCGATCGGGGGAGGCACCGTGTGCTGGCGCGGATAGTTTATTATCGACGGGCCTGCTAGACTATTCGCTGTGTACACATTTTCATTGTGGGAACGTCGCGAAGGGGATCCTCGGGTAATAAGAATCCGCTCCGTACGAGGCGCACGATGCGTGCGTCCGACCAGCCATTCTCGCAGACCCCTACCACCGGTGGAAAGTTCCGGAAGAGGCGAGAGAAAGAAGTTGTCCTGGACAAAGGGTCGTCTCCTTTGTTGTGGGGACACTCGTACTCCAAATAGCACGACAAAGATACCGAGGGCGAGGCTCTCGAAATATGAGCAAGAACTGGAATGACTAAATATTACAAGAAGGACTTTTTCCTCTCAGGGAACATTACTTTAACGTTGATCCTTTATCCGCCGAGCGGATCCGAACGGAAACATCCTACGAATCTCACTGCCGAGAACGCAGGAAACCGTTATGCATTAAAAATTACTTGCTTTTAACTGATGCATAAAAAATTCAACGTCCCCGATGGAAGACAGATTGCTCGCAGCAATAAAACGAAAATGGTTAAAAAAAAAAAAGAGGATCCGAAGGTAAAGATTCCAACGTGAAAAACGCTTTAAAACGTTTCCTTAAGGACTCCTTGATATTCCTGACTGTGCAGAGAAGCTGCAGATAAATCGTTTAAATCGACCTCCCGGACGAGCTGCATCGCGAGAGATCTCGCGAGGAAAGGAAACGAGCGCGAAGAGACGTGGACGGAAGAAAATTGAAGGAAAGGGAAAAAGAAGAGCGCGAGAGAGGTGGCAAAGTTACTCGATCTCCATTCCCGTAAACCTAGACGACGCGACAAAGCGATCGGGACCCCGTTTCCCCGGAGACGGTTTATCACCGCCTCTCTAAAACTGTTCGCATTCGGCTGAGATCGCAACTCGGAGAAGCGCCGATCGTGCCGGCGAAAAAACGTTTCGCGAGGATCGCGCGTATAAGCGGATTAAAGAGCCAACTAATCGCACGATTTTCTACCTGCAAATTACACCATTAGACGAGACTACGGGAATAACAAAAGCGCACCTGGGAAGATCGTGCGTGGAAAAAGCAGATAAAGAATTGCGAGGTCTCTGGCAGAGAAGGTACGACTCGCGCAAAATTCATTTCCTTCGCGAAACTCGCGGAAAGAATAGTTCTCGGACAACGACAATAACGTATCCAACGGCACGTCAAGTCGGAAAGAAACAATTTATTCGGCAATCATGCCTAATTGGATTAACTTTGCGAGTAAGAGAAGTTATCAGCGCAGGCTCGTTTCTTTTGTGTCAGGAACGTAAGCACATTACCGAGGTGCAAGTTGCCTCATCTTTTTTTCATCGGGTAAACACTTTCCTCGAGGAGAAGAAGACCTCGCCGTCGCGGCGCGGCACGGCGCGGTGCGCAGAGGAAGTTGCGAAACTTCAGCGTCGAGCAGTGTTTCCCTTTCGAATGGTTTCAGAGGTTTTACCTCGTATCTCGGCGGGATCATCTGCGCGATTATTAGAGACTCGCGAACGGTCGGAGGTTCGGGGAGAAATACAGCGTCGCGGAAACCCGCGGCGCGGTTTCGTCTCGGTATCTCGATGAAAATCTAGACGGGGCGCGAGCAAACTCGTCGGGACTCCGCGGTCTATTTACCCGGGCGACAGTTCACAGTATTGTTCCGTTGGTGTTTGCTGTGCTCGTCGTGAGAGAGAGAGCACCGAGAGAGGATCCGCACCTAATAAGAATCGAATCGTACGAGCCAGGAAGCAAGTTTAGGTGCGCGCTTTCGACGTGGAATAGCGAACACGCCGCGATTCCTACGTGCGGCAGTTAACCTATCGACAGATAGAGTTTCACCTGGAACAAGCAGCCGGCGCGGCAACCGGTTGACATTAACCATGGATATTTATTGTTATGCGTCCGCGGAGTCGAACGAAAATCCATGCAAAGTACGTTTAAAGGCGGCGACGGGGCGGGGAGAGGAGCTGGCGATGCTTTTCGAGAAATTGTTAAATAAAACATGAGCCGGGGAATCGAATTCCGTAACCGGTGCGAACGCGAACGGGCCGCGAACGAGCCGGAGACGCAACAGTTTCGCGTTCAACTCACTACCGGAAGGCGGCAGAACGAGGAAAAGATTAATGAACGGCGCGATTTCTCTCGCAATAAATTTCGTAGCTGGTCGCTGTAAATTCGTCGTTAAGAGAGTAATTCCCCGGCAAATTTGGCCGCCATTAACGATATTAAGGGTACCCCTGCGCGCGTCAGCTTCCGGTTTATAGCCCGCTCGGTTCCAAGGGCGACTCGCCCGCTTCGAAATTCATCATCGAGATAAACATCAGTTTTTCAGCGGATAATGTTTCACCGTTCACGAGGATACACACTGGCCGATCGTTAATTATCGCCGACGATGCGCGCCCCGAACTTTTCTATCGCCTCTTTAATGACCGTCGTTAGAGCGACCCGGGCTAAGGTTTACGAGCCGCGTTGAGTGGCAGATTGAAAACGGCTGGTCACCAGGTGCAGCTCCCTCAAAGGCGACAGCAATCCGTACCATCTGCTAAATCGGACCACTCGTCCCGAGGGCTGCTCCAAATTTTACTCCAAATTATTTCGTCTGACCCGCCCGCCTCGCCGCGTAATGGCCCCCCAACCCTTTGCCACAAGCTTCAATTATAATTGAAACACTCGGGAAGAGGATATCGGCGAAGGAAGAAGACTTTCGTTCGGTTGATGAACGTGAAACGATACGGAGACGGATAATCGCACGGTTACATCGATCACGCGACTTCTCCGAAACTCAAATCTATTACCACTCGGTTGAAGAGTTCGCGAAAACTGTAAAAGGAAAGACTATTACGTACAAGGTTCCCGGCAAGGTCGTAACGGAGTTGGCATCGACCCTTATCACTCGCATACTCGTTTAGCAATAGTTTTAAAAATTCTTTTAGCGCGTGAAGGCAGAGAGGCGATAATCCGCGACGAGGAGAAATATTCGCTTTCAAGAAGACCTATGTTAACGAGATAGCGCGCGAGAAGAGGCGCGTGCGAAAACAGACATCATTGCCACGGCCGTTAAGTGAAAAGATAAATACCAGCGAAAAGAATCGGAGCCCAGGGTCGATACTAGTTTTTACCGCGGACAAATGGACCGCGAAGGATGCTGAAAGGGCGCGTAATCGTCGTATGCCGTGTGGCCGGGCATTAACATATAATGGTCACCGTCATTCTTCTCTCCGTCACGCGTACGGCTCCGTTTAATCATTCTCGGTCACCCCGTCACGTAATCCCCGTTTGGAACGATTGTCAGAGAAGATTGCGGGACATTAATTTGAAAAATGTAGCGGCATCGCGCGTCCGAGGCCGAGGCGTAAGCTTATTAACCGAAAACACCAAGTACGCCCATCGTTCGGCGATTACGGGCGCGCGGCGCTGAGGCTAACTTTTGCACTTGGAATTTATACGAGGTAGTTAGACGACAACGTCGAGCGGACAGCGTGAAAGCGAGTCTCGGCCGTGGCTGTCGCCGTGCTATATGATATCGCCCCAACTGCCAATTCGCCCGACCCGCTTCCCAATTTCACTTGCGCACTCGCCATCCACGGAAGGCTCCGTTCCTGACACTCGAATTAGCCGGATAACTTAAGTCCACCGCGCGCCGTGCCGGTCCGGCTGGTCAATAAGCGTAAGTAAGGAAGGCCCGTGGAACTTCTAATCAAGATCGTGGAAACGAGTCTAATTAAAACGAAAGGCGCCAATTTCGGACGCAGCGGGGAGAAAATCGAATTTCTTTCCTTGCCGAGAGCTGACAAAAATTACAGACCTTTAGTTATCCAATACGATTGCGAAGATCATGAAGGGAGGGAGAGCTAATCAGCGCGTCCCAATCGGCTTTTCGGACAAAATAAGTGGACAAGACGACGTAACGAGCTTTTCTCAAATTTTTCGTGTCTGTCCACCCACGAGCGCCGAGAGAACGACATCTTACAAGGCATCGTTATGTCTACGAGCCGGCGATAATCTCGTCTACACCAGGTAATCAGGTTGCTGGGATGATTGATGAGCCAGTCCGTCTAATTGAGAATGAAATTCGGTACGAAATAACTCGCCAGGCGACACATGATATCTGGTGGATCGCGGCGAGCGAGGCGAGCACGCATAAATACACGCGAGAGCGGAGCTGGCACCGCGAGCGGGCATAACCGATGACAGATTGGCAACACGGGTTATACAAAGTACGCGGGAAAATAATTCGCCGCCTCGACAACTTCATGACCCCTAAGTTACTTTCTACGACGTTACAGTACATCTATCGGGGAGGGGCCCGTGGGCCCCGGGCCCCGGCTGCTGCGGGAGATTTAAACGCGTCATTCCGCGATCTACGCGCGTACACTCGCATAGCTTTGTTATCGCCACGGACGCATCCAACCCCTCGCGCATAAATACAAGCCGCGACGGTGGTGACGTCGTTCGGAAGTTGATTAATTCGCGCGCCGCTAAACGAGAAGATACTCCGTTCGCGCTGCTGTCCACCCAGCGAGGTGCGCGGAACGTCCGAGCATGAGGAGTTCGAGGCCGTTTGTAGGAGTTGGAGGATCAACGATTGGCGAAGGCGCCCCGATAAATAAGGCGGGTTAGAGGTAATTGAAGGACTGAAGGGAACACGCCTTTCTCGTTAGCCCGAGTGTCCCTAGAACGATTCAATTACCGGCGGACGTACGATTTTCCAGGCCGGCGTTATTAATCAACCGCTCCGAGAGCCTCCGGAGGCCGGCGTCTATCTCTCGTTCGGGGATATCATGATCTAATGCCCCATAGACGTCCTAATTACGCGGCAGCCGCGTACCGGTACATTTCATACTGACGCGTTTCGCCGGCATCGACTTATCATCTATCTATTGGATTCTAATTAGAGTTCTCGATCGAATTGGAAACTTTTGGACGCGGACCAGAGAATTAAGGAATATCTCCGGCTTCGGAATAAATAGCAACGTGTCTGAAGCTGAGGAATAGATCGGAGGTTAACCCTAGAAAGACCGAGGCTGGAGCCGTTTCGTAAAAAACCGAGGGTGGGGCTTCCTGAGGCCACCTGAATTATTTACATTTTGGTGTTGTTCGTTGATAATAAAGTTTTCGAAAATGAACGATAGGTTCTTAGTAATAATACTCTAAAATATTTTGGGCATGGTATTTTGCAAGCTGATAGGTGTGGGTTAGGTCTGGGTTAAATCTTTTGGTTAGGTGTTTTGCAAACTGATAAGTCTGTAAGAGCCAATATTCGATCACTAATTCCTAGATATCAATCTTGAAGTTAAAAGTGACAATAAATAATTTTTTGGAAATTTTTTAAGTGAGAAAAATGAATTCTAAAGGGTGGGCTCGAGAAACTCCCCCTCAGTCTTTCCAGAGTCAAGTAAAAAGAATCATCGTCCCCGCCGTACACATTATCTGAAGAGGATCCATGGCCGCGTAGAAGAACAAATCTACACGCCATCAAGAAGAATACTCGGCGGTCGTAAAAAGGGCGAAGCGAAAGGGTATCGAGGCTCCGTCGAGGCAGAAAGACTCAATCCCGAGGACGCGTGTCGGCGAGCCATTTGTTCGAGGGTAGAGGAACGGTCGGCGCTAAGAAATCGGCCGGTTGACGCTTCACGGGCGGATAGGTGACGTTAAGAAGAGAAATCGCGGGGATCACTGGCCGGCGGAGGAGCGCAAGCCCCAGATAGACTATATCGACAAGGTACCCTACCGCGTCGCCGACACGAGGAGCACTGTAAATGGTAAAGGCACTAACATCGAGAAAGCCCTGGCAGTAAGAGTGTACTCGTGGCTCTCTCTCTCTCTTTCTCCGCGTGTGTACAGAGGCTTCTCTCGCTCGGTGTGCACAGATAGGCCGAAAGTGGTCATGGGAAAGGTATCGGTGCGTTAAGGCCAAGACTGGATTCCGCGGGGCGAGGCCGGCTCGTTGGCGGGTAGGAGCGTACAAGGTCTTCGATACCTCGTAAATTACCACTCGAGGCCCCCTCTGCCCTCATCCAGCCCTCGGCTCAACTAATGTTAAAGCTGCCTACGTTTTCGTCCTGCCGAGGAAACGCTGCCTCGCCGCTCCGCGCCGCGACCGTTCGCACCCCCTTCCGAAAAACACCGGTCGACACGTTCTATTTTACACTTTTTTCGGACGAACGGCAGTAAGAGAGCTCGCCTCGCCAAATGAGCCGAGGGACTCGGGAACGTTTCCCCCCGGGTCGGTTTATTTCCAGAACCCAGTTAGGTTACATCGTCCAAATCGATCGGAGATCGAAAGCGAAAGCTCATTAAGGCGCACCCGGGACTGTATATTCTCTGATATTCCCCGTTCGTAAATTTTCGAACGGCTGGGCGTTATTGGGAAATACGAAACGTGCCCGGTTACCGGGGACCGACAGAACACGATCCTGATTTCGATCTCGGTTAGGGAAATTCTAAGCTAGATGTTCTGAATTCTTTCGGCTACAAATATTTCGGGGGCGGAATACTGTTACGATCCTTCGCTGTTCTGTTGGAAACCTGGCGAGCGAATAATACCGAATATATTATAACAAATATATTTCGGGATTTGCACGGATTGCAACAAGATACTCGTACTCGGACACGACTAACTACACTGTAGCACAGGATTGAGATAGTTATACAGACAAAGTTACTGGTTACGCTTACGAATGAGATCTGAGTGAGTTGGTGAGTGAATTCTGAATGAGAATTAGCGCATTTTTCGAGAACTGTACATGTAATAGACTTTAGTGGGGGAGAGTGAACTTGGACCCCCAGTAAAGAATAGGAACAGAAAAGAGACCTAAAATTTGACGCAAACTCTTTGTTCCGATATTTGTATCCATTCTAAAAATCGCAGAACACATGTAAGGTCGATTATACTTCGGTTCAACTCAACAGGCCGTTCAAGGTCAGATTTTCCTCTTGTAGTTTTCTAATAGCGAAACCTTTGCGACAATATCTTCTGTGAACACGGAGACTTGTAAACGCATAATACTTCACAGGAGTACAGAAACCTTCGTAGGGTTATTTCCTTTAAAAAAAATGTGACAGAAAATGGTGGCCTTGAACGGACTGTTGAATTAGTCAGGAGTATAACTTAAGCAACAATTGTAAAGAATCTGGTCCACAAATGGCGCTGAAACTCTACGCGACAATTAGGTATATTGGTACCAATTCACAACAAAAAATTAATTTTCATACCTTTTACGCGGGCTTCATAAATAAACAATTCCCGGTATTTATTTGACAGGTTGTAAACTCTAAATGTGACAGCGTACACCCTGTATTATCTCTCTAATAGACTAATGAATTTAATTAGAATTTATCTCTCAGAGGGGTTTGATCCATTGAATCGCATCCTGAAGGTCACCAGCCGAAGTCTCAATTGAGCCGGAGCCAATCGATGCTTGGAAGAGGAGGATCGCGTCGCGCTGACGCCGCATTATAGTTTCCCAATTACAGCAAACGAAGGAATTCAGGGAGAAGCTCCCCTCGGAGACAGACGGAAGCGTTCATTGACTACGCAAGCGGATGTAAGGCGCGTCGCGAGGGTGTCGCCGGGGAGACAGAGATAGAGGCGCGCGTGAAGTCGAACTTTACGACAATATAATTTTGGTAGCGACGCGCGGACGGCGTGGAATGCGACGATCAGAGTCAACGAACGGTATAGAAATCTTCGATACATCGTAAATGGCCCATCCCCGTCCTCTCCTTCGGGTCCCCGAGCTCGTACAGCGCGTATATATATATACCTATATACACGCATAATATCGAGCTGCCTACGTTTTCGTCCTACCAATGGAAAGACTGACAAGCAACGACCGAAAAACACCGACGACGCGCCCAGTCCTTCGCTCGCGGACAAAGCTCGGTAACGCTCTATTATACGACCGACCCCGAAACGAGCTGGAGAAGGAGGAGATGGTCGTGACAACGACGATGGATACGAGTCCGTGTACATTCCTGAATTTTAGTGCCAAGACACGATCGTGTCGGTCCTCTCGGCCGAGACGAAAACATCCTATCAAGAAGGGAACGATAGCATTCTTGCGCCGGGAACGAAGATCGTCTGACCCTGGGGTGACTTTGCCGAGTTCGTCTTCGAATGGACTTGGTCGACTTGGAAAAAACTGAATCGCAGGATGCGAGTCTCAGAATCGTCGAGCGTCGGCGATATTCAAAGCGGAAGAGTATCTCGAGGAATATTTCAGCCTAAGCGTTCCTCGGCCCGTGGCTATTAACCCTGCAGCGGGATTCGTCCGAAACGGAAAAGAAATCGATGGTCCGTGAAGAAGGACCGCGCGGAGTCCGAGAAGAACCGATTACATCGGTGGATCCCCGAGTTTTGGGGGCAACTCTTTCTACCGACGCGGCACGGCGTTCCACCGGCGTGTCTATTGTTGTGCTTAATTTACCGTTAAATTGTTTACATCTCATTAATCGCCCGGGGAGGAACCTGCGGGCGGACCGTCATGATCATCGATGCACGTCAGTCATGGACCGTGGGCATCGGTTTAATTCCGAGCTGACCACCACGGCCGCGCGTAAGAACGGGCCCGGGGATCTCGCGTGTCTCTTGTTTCAAGCTCGCTCGAGCCTCGGGTCCACTCTCCGCGCGCTGTGCACTCGACTGCGTCGCTCGGGAACCGAGGCCGGAGCAATATTGGAACTCGAGCTCGACTCGACCGGTCCGTTCGTTCACTGTCAGTCGAGTGCACTTCGCGGTAGCGACACACGCGAGCACGTTATTCCGCCGGGTTACGGTCGACCGATACAAAACGTCCGGCCAACGTCCACCTTGAACCGCGTGTACCGCTCGAGTGTCCTCCGTTAACGCTGCGTTTACCGTTCCTTCACCGAGCGGCGAACAATGATTCGCGGCGGACTCCTGCGCCGCTTTCGCGTCGGATTCTATGGGTTCGTTCGCGGCACAGGAATGCGTTTTACGCGCCCCGAGAGTCGAGAAGGAGTCGTTTCGGAGTCGCGATAATTCTAGTCGCGAAGACGGATACGGTAAACGGATTAATGGCGGGATGTAAGCGCGTAGAGGCTGGTAGCACTTGGATATCGATGTATCTAAAAGCTGGTGATGAAGGTGGTCGGGATCGCACCCGGAAGTGGCTAACAGTTTTAACCGCGGTATCGCCAACGATGGGAGCATCGGAATGCCAATTATTCCCGAAGAGCTTTAGTTGTTTAATGTAAATAGTTAAGGCGAACGATTAGGGGGATAGTAAGACACACCGTTAACGCGGGGAACAGAGCCTCGTTCGACAGTGTAAAATACGAAACCGCTTGATTATCTACGCTCATATTTCCCGTCGCCTTCGTTTTTGTTAACGCATTAGTAGGCCCGAGCGCACGGCTACACGGGCTATGATCATAGTATAATTTCACATAATGAGAACTCTGGTAACCGATCGGTTAAAGGGATACCAGCGACTATCTACACGGAATCTCATGCTATCGACTTTCAATAAGGTTGATAAAGTCAACCGCACGGGCAGAGACCGCGCTAGACTATCCGACGCCCGTAAAGGAGATGCAACCGGCGAATAATTCACCCGTTATCTATACCATCTACCGGCTGGTTAAGCAATTTCTCGAGAACGTCGATATAATCCCGCGCGCGTACGCGTTACCGGTGGAAGCGGGAATATTCCGCGAATCGCGCGCGTCGCATCAAATTAGAATGTTTTCGCGTGTTCGACGAACCCGCCGATGACCGATGCGTGCCATCGCCGCGGTAATAGCCGCGCGACTTAAGCCAGTCATTACACCGCGTTTGAATCACTTTTCCGATCCAACCAACCATTAATCTAACGAACCAAAGTATCGGTTTATGTAACAGATCGTTAAAACGACTCACCTGTCAGGTGACTGCCGGTGAACTCGAAGTCGTCGTCCTGGTCCCAGTGCTTCAGGCTCAAATTCGACAGCGACGTCGCGTTGGCGAACTCCAGATTCGCAAAGTGCCAGTCTAGTATCTGACGATCCTTGGAAGAAAGGTACACGTCGCTCGGAGGAGAAGCTTCCAACTCCTGCAGCTTTGCTTCGATTTCCTTTTGTTGTTCGGCCAGTTGATCCCACTCCTAACGCATTTAAAATAAACACTACGTAAAGTGAAAATAACAGGGCTGTGCGGGTACCCGAAAATACGGGTACCCGAGCCTCGGGTCGGATCGGGATCCCGAAAGTTTCTCGACACGTAAATATATTCGGGTACCCGACATTTTCGACCCGATTTTCGATTCAGGACTCTGCACTCAATTCAGTACATAACTTTTCAGTCTGGTTTTCTACTTAAACTTTTAAATTGTAATTTTGCTTCGTGTATTAAGCGTCGAATCCCGCATTAAGGGGGGAGCCCGGTTTGTCAACTTCAAAAAATCGATTTTTTTTTTGCTTTAATCAATAGTAATACATGTTAAAATTATGTTCCCAAAGTTACAGACCGAAATTCGATGGAACTATGTAGATACGGATCATGAAACTGTAGCGCGCCAAGCAGGTATACCTGCAGGCGCGCAGCGAACCGCGGTTCTGAGTCCGTCGCATAAAGTTTCCGAGCTTGGTAACTGTTTACCTGAATTTTATGAGTCCACATTTATGACTTTCCGCCAATACTGCGTTTTTTTAGGCAGTTACTGTCAACAGTCAGTCAAACTCCGAATTTCGGCCTGTAAAGACATTTCCCAACACGAATAAGTATCCGCGTTTTTCTCGAAACCACTCCTTTAAAACTTGCGGGACAAATAGAAAAAAAAAACTATTAATTCAATCGACTTGTCCTGGTACATACAACTAAACAATGATCAACCATCGTCGATGAACCTAAAACTTTTATAAAAAAAATTAATTTAAACAATTTTATTAACATAAACAATACGAAAATTTTTAGCCAAAATCATAAGTTTTCCTTTGAAGTCCCACTAATTGACTAATTATGTACTTTTCTTTAGACTTTTCGGTTCATCGACAGTGTAATTACATGAAAACAAAAGAAAATCTTTGTGTTTTTTGTTTTAGTGAAGAATTATAGCCTCCAGAATTCCCGCAAATTGAAGATTCCGGCGGTGAAGTCTTGCAAACTTGTTTATATAAAACTATTTCTACGAATTATTTTGTAACGAAAAAATTAATTTTGATTGTTAAAACATAGAAGAATATATCCTGAATGTCTCGAAAAAATTCGCTCAATAATTTCGTAAAAAAAATGCCCGAAAATTGGCTTACTTTTAGCGTTCCAAACCGGGCTCCCCCCTTAAGAATCGGGTCCCGAAATGGCGGGTACCCGAACATATTAATGCATCGACAAAATTTTGGGATCCCGAGCCGACCCGAACCCGTAATTTCGGGTACCTGTACACCCCTGGCAAATATATATAAAAACTACATAAATATTATTGTAATGCGTACCTTGCAAGCATTATGCAGGTCACGGAGTTTGGAACGCAGCACAAACTCTTGCGTGATGTCGCGCGTTTGTAATTTACTCTCGGTCATTTCTTTATACTGTTTGTTTAATTCGACCAAACGATCCATGATCGCTATCATCTACGACGCAAATGACGCTATTAGATAATTTTCTTCCTATAAACTTGAAAAGGATTAATCATCGAATTACTTACCCTATGTTGGTTTGTGATAAGTCGACCCTGAAGCGACAAAACGGAACGCAAATGAGCCACCTGCCGTTGTTTAACACCTTGTTCTTGCAAGCGTATCACCCATTCCAATGCCTGACCCAAGGATACGGGTCTTGTATTGCCACCCTGACCACCGGTCCCGGCGTTGCCCACGTAATTAAAATCTAATTGGTGCGAAAGATACGACGTCGCCTCTAATAACCTGTTGAATTCCCTTTCTACCATTTCGTCCTTATCTTTCGGCACCTATTAAACATGGTTCAAATTATTGCCTCGTTTTAGTTCCAAAGGAATAATTATACTTACCGTTTGACCGTCGCTTTCATACAAAGGGCACTTTTGCCGAATTTTATGAAGCTCCATATTAATTTGTTTGCTAAGCGTTGTGACAGGATTTCCGCCTAAACCTGTAACCACCATTGCACCGAGATCGGCGATATACGAAGATTTACGAAACGTTGCGATTCGCCCACCAACACGATCCTGTAAACTTCGATACATAAAATATACTGAACATATCAAAGTAAAAGAATTTTTGAATCAATAATTACCCGTGCTTCGAGCACAATTACTTCCAATCCGAATTGCTGCATTTGTTGCGCCGCTGCTAGACCAGCAATGCCTGCTCCAATTACAATAACTTTACCTAACTTCTTAGTAGGTAATGGCTGAAATAAACAAACACGTTTTAATACCTTATCTGCTCTAAAACAAAATGCAATGATGCTAAAAAAATCATAAATATAATTACCTTAAGACGTTTGAATACGCCAAAGTTTATGAAACCGTGTCTCTCTAAAAATGCATGAATCCTACGTGCTAGTACAGTATCGCTATTATAAGGTGGTTCTATAGCTGGTAAGGCATTTTCAATTAATAGCTGTTGTTTAGGATTTTCGAGCCACAGTTGTAACTAGAAAAAATTGCACATAGTGAGAAGAATACTTGATAGAAATTAATTGTATATTGTTAAAGAACATACAAGTCTGTTCCTAATGTGAAGAAAAACTTTTTGAGTTTGCAGTGGACCACCGGATACGTCTGGGAAACAAGCCGCTTCTGTAGAAGTTAATTTATCGAATGGAAGACGGCTTTGAAACGCTGCTCCTTCCAATCCATTGAGTAATTCCTTTACTATAACTATAGTATATATCATAAGCTCTTCCTTTCCAAAGTATTATAGCATTTTATTGACAAATACAGGGTGATTCTCCTGCCAGTGAATTCAAAGGCCATTTCACCGCCTAAACATAGCGACAAAAAACCTGGTTTGTATACACTCGTCTGTCGATGAAAAGGCGATTTGTTGTGTTTTCTCTAATACAGTAGTCATGCTCGCCAGGACCTCAAGATTGATATTGACCTCTTGATATCAGGGTTTTCGTGTTTATGCTTAGGCGGCGGCATCGCCTTCCAGTCCATTGGCGGAAGAATCACCCTGTACTTTTACCATGTGGATCTTCGTGATCGCTGTCTTGACCGTCTTCCTCTTTGACTTCAAGTTTAGGCGCAGAAGATGCAGGATTAGATTGTGGCATAGCACTATCGGATTCTTTCTTCACTTCTGACGTAACCTTTTTTTCTGGCGTAACGAGTCCAGTTTTAGACTTTTCCGACGTGTCTGAGGCATTTTCATCTTCCAATTGATTATACTTCTCTTCCATTTCTCTATATTCCACCTACATACACATACTTCGGCTAACGATTTGACAGTGAAGATACATGAATCTACTTTGCTTTGTAGGTTAAAAATTTCTACGGTCATTTATGACTTAAAAGTAGCAATAAACACACTTTCATCGACTGACGCGTCAAGTGTTCGATTCACACGAAAGGGATTAAGCTCATGAATGATAGTAAACTAAATGAAATAATAGATAATACTCACGATCAAAACATAACCTAAGTTTATATTTTCAACACAAACATGTTTATTACAAACGCGGACGACTTGTACTTCGCACAAAAACTTTTTCTCAACAAACGCTGCATCGGAAATTACTGAGAAACAATTGTTTACTTCGTATTGCGAAAACTACTGATAACCAAGGAATTTTAAATTCGCAATGACAATATTTCCTTCGCGAACACCCTTAATATTAAACAACGTTAAGTGTAGATACAAAAGCACAATAGAACAAACCTTTGCCCTTTTCCTTCGACTCATGTCGCTGCTATTTGATATATATTCTGGTTAAATGCAATCACTGTTGTGCGAAATCACACAGGTTTGTTTTGACTCTTCAAACCGGCGGCACTGGGCGGCACATACAATTACGAAATCCAGAGACTACGGATAATGTAGAATACTACTGTAGACAGAAACTCCGTTCGTCGCTGCATTCGTCTATGTATCATCAGAACATTCGAATCAAACCATTTCTATTCGATAATAATCAGAATAAATTTGCTTCAAGTATTGCAATTATGTCTAAAGTTACTTTTATCTGTTTAAACATTCCAATTTTACATTTATATTACAGCAACATTTATATTACACAACTGGAAATAGAAAATTTTCTAAAAAATTATTTTTGTTCTGCATGGAAATTTTGTTACCCGTTGAGAAATTTTTTCGCCATCTATTGGAACATTTGCTACTTATTTCACGAAAATTTACGTAATCTAAGATTCTCAAGAAAGTTGATGCGCAGTAAAGAAAAGTAAAGGGAGTATTGTAAATGTTTACTCAACGATTTGGAGAATAATATGAAAGTTTAAACAATAAAAGAACAATGGCTGTTCACGTACGGCTAAAATGAAATATATTTTTGTTTTTCCTGTTTCGCAAAATATAACATATATTGTTTAATTTCAGATTTTGAACAGACTAGGTTTTCTTGTTTCTCAGAGTACGAGAAATCAAAGCAGATCCCTTTTCTATTGGCTTACTATAATTTTCAATAGGTATTATAGCAAAGTCTGCATGATTTTTTTTTACTATAGTTTAATAAATACTTGTAAATATAGAAAGATTCCTTTATGAAGAGTCGATACAGATCGTATAAAGGAAGTTGGTCCTGATCTAGCTTGCGCTGAGTGGCTTTTAAGAAATGGAGCATACATCAGATGGAAAGATTTCTCTCAGTTAATAACAGATTATAATGCATTACCATCTAAGTCGTTTGATTATCACATAGAAGCTGTTGATGCTAACAATGCAGGCATAAGCTACGTTGGTTTTCCACATTTTGGTTGGTGACGCAAGAGTTTTAGTTTGCACAACAAATTGCAGGGGATCATAATTAATAAAAATTATTTTCTTATTAGAAGGGTGCAAGTATATCAAAGAAATAAAACTTGAAAGCTGTAGATATATTAACAATGAAGCTATATCGTTGTTATCTATTCTTAAAGATTCGCTAACTAATTTAGAACTCATAAACTGCAAAAGTATTGATGACGATGGACTACGTGATTTAAAAGTCCTGAAGTATGTAATTATATACTAAAAAAGTTAATTTTAAAAAATGGGTAATTTAAAAAGAAAAATATTAACTTTTTTAGGAATCTGAAGACTTTAAAAATTCGAGGATTGTCATATGTCGACAAAAAAGACTTGGTTCGAAAGGAACTAATTGAAGCTTTGCCTAATTGTGAAGTTGATTTTAAATAAATGTATTCATATAATTTAATGTACATTATGGAAGTGTTTTGTAATATATTTTATAAGAAAGTATAAGCAATAAATGAAATGTAAAGCCAAATTGAACCATCTACCTTCGTATAGCAACTGTGTCGTATTCACGGAGCTGACAAATTACTTTTCAATTAAAATATTTTTCTGTAGCAACAACATGACGAATTTATTAATAAACCAAATTAATATATATCATGCGTTACCTTTTTTGTGTTCTACGTATACAAAATGTTCGCTAAGTAATATTTAACTGCATTTTAAAAAAGTTATGAACACCCGATGCCAAAAACCGAACCATTCAATCAACCGGAAGTGGAAATATTTCGATTCTCGAAAGCGTCATAATTTCCCGCCGACATCCAATGCCAAATGTTGGCTAGCCTGGGTTGCTAAACATCAAATTCGAAGTTTGAAATTGTTTTGAAAGTGATTGGAAGGGAAGCGTCGCGATTTGAAGCTGAAGAACGCAAGAAGAATAACGTTGTGTAATACGTCTTTCGTTGAAAATTATAAGAAGTTGACATTATGCCGCAGGAATTGCATATTTTGTGCTGCTCTTCGTGCAAAATGTATCAGGTAATCTATGAACATATTAGGCATTTGACAAACTGTGACACAAATTTTAACGAATTATTTGCTGTTTTGTTTCTCAGGTTCACATTGTCAAGAAAGCGAAAAAATGGCAGTGCAAGATATGCAACCTGAAACAGTCCTATACAAGGGTGAGTGAGCTTTCAATAGTCAAATATTTTTGACGGATAACGAACGAAAATACATATAGTCGATAAATTTTG
The DNA here is from genome assembly GCA_030770465.2 of Perdita meconis. Taxonomy (NCBI): domain Eukaryota; kingdom Metazoa; phylum Arthropoda; class Insecta; order Hymenoptera; family Andrenidae; genus Perdita; species Perdita meconis. The sequence goes on from JASKOS020000009.1 coordinate 7,772,848, forward strand.
CTGAACCACTGGATGTGTTAGTAGTAGACAATTAAAATTTTTAGGTATTTTTCCGAGGGTCTGGCAAAGATTGTCGTATTCAGGTTCAAAAGTTAAATGCTATGAAAGCGTATGAAAATGATGGAAATGCATCTTTTAACGCAGATCAGGATGTGGGCTGCAGTAGTTATAGCTATGAGCATGCTACGCACCAATCCAGATCAAACGTAACTGAAAATGAATCTACAGAACATTTAAATTCATCTGACGAGATTGAATTTAATATTCCTAATGCTTCAACTAATGTAACTGGTAGTTTCAAAGAAGACACTAGTTTTGAGCATTCATATATTGACGATTCTGAGTACGAATGTTCGCAAAATGATTATATAGATAAAAGTTCTTGCTACGAAAATGAATACAAAAAAAGTTTATTCTATGATAATAAGAATGAAGATGATGATACTATGGTAGAAGAAAAATATGATAATATGTCAAATAATGACAGTAAGAGCCAAAACAATTTTTGTAGCAAGGATATAAAAGAGGCAAAAAATATTTTTGATGATAACGAAGATCTTGACTTCGCCATAGACTTTTAATTTTTCTCAAGTTTCTTTAAGAAATTCTAAGATTCTAAACTGTATTCTTAAATAGATTTTGAAAGATTAATATCTTCTATGTACTCAAAGTATAAAAAATATAAATAATATATATATATTGATAATTATTTTGAAATATTATTTATTTTCATATCCTTTCTTCAGCATTGAAACAATTGGGATAGCTAATTATTGTTTGGACAGTATTTATTTGTTTATTTCACATGATTTAATACATTGTTTTAATTTGAAAATCTTGAAGATATTCTCAGGATACTAACTGAGAATCTAATACATAACACAGACGTATATTTATAAAAAAATAAAATGCTAATGGAGACAATTACCTGGGTTTTGTACGTAAACTATATATATATATAGTTTATGTATATATATAATATTTCATAGCAGGAAAAATTAAAATATTGTCCAATGTATTGCTTTATATTCGACAAGCCAATTACACAATACCTTTCCGTCTGTTAGTTTTATGCGAATCCATCAGCATTCCATTTTTTGTAACAGGGACTGTTAGATCTAGCGATCACAAAAGTGTTCATACTGCTTCTAGTAAAACAGAAGATCGCGCTGAATAAATGGCGCTTAAACTTCTTTTAGTTTCATCAAAGTATATACAGTCTTAGCATCTTTAGACACTGGCGGGTATTATTTTTTTACTTTTTCTACCTTTGTTCCTGCGGTCGGAGTCAAAGTTGTAGATAGAGATTGACTGCAATGATTGTAAGAGATTTCGTGGCAGTGCGTCGTAAGAGCATTTTTGTAGTTCTGTATTCGTTTAAAGGCGATAGAGAAAAGGAAATAAATGGCAGCATCGGTAGAAGAAACGTGTTCCGAACATATAAAAGTACGCGGATTTTCGTGAGAAAGAGCAAAATATTTTTGGCGGAATGGTTTTTGCTACTCTGTGTTTGTTCATTCGTTGTGCGTATCAGTCCATAGTCACGAATTCAAATTCGAACTGTCCTAATGCAATAGACAAATATTTAAATTGTTCTCCTCTCGTTAGACAGTCTATTGTCTAAAAAGCTACTGGTATCGGTTATTCACTTCGCAAAGAAGTATCGTTACTAGCTCCGTGATAATCGAGGTCTCGAAATTGCTCTAAATTTCATTAGGCGAGTGTTGGTACAAGTTACTCGCATCTCGTATAAAGACCTAACGTGACGAGGGTAAATAAATTATTATAAAAAATATCTGCTATTAAGTAAAAAAAGGATCGTCGTTTGGATCGTTTCGTATTGTTCTTTGCACGTTCCAACGAAACGCATATAATACACGCGAGATTTCTTCGTTAATCAGTCACAAAAATTTTCTTTATCTCTTTTTTTTTCACGTGAAATATAGCATTAAAAATATCCACAGCGCTCCATCCGGCTGTGAACGTTCTAATGGAATAAAAACCGTCGTCGATTAAATATCACGTTTCCATTTCTCAATTAAATATCACTAAATAAATTATATATCGTTAAATGCATCAAATGCATAATCCGCAAAATTAATATACATCTAAGGCAATGGCGTCGCGCGTCGGCAACACGTTCAAAGGGAAACAAGATCACCCAGATCAGTACTGATGTCTATGCCGTCGAAAGTTGGCCGAGTCTTGGTGGTGTCGCCAACTGCTTTGCCAGCTTCTGCTGCGTCTGTTCCAAACGCTGTTCAACAAGAAAAAAAACACGGGATAATGGAAACACTAATCAGCTATAAACTAGAAGCGCTTATAAAGTTAATATGATATGTGCATTGTGTGCGGTGTTAAGCTGTTCGAGGCTTACTTACTTTTGCAACTTTTTCCGTCTCTTATTTGAAGGCGAACCGAGTTCGCTTTCACGAATTATTTGCAAAGCTGACGGTACAAACATATCCTCTATGGAAATGAACAACATGAAATAAACGACAACAAAGATATTCGATATCTCGCCTATCGGCGATCGAACGTACCGAACGTGTTTGCGTATTTTCTCTTCGGAATTAATCTCTGAAGTTGCTGCGGCGGTGGATAAGCCTCTTTCGCGCTTCCAACTGTACAATCCCTTGTACCTTTGCACCCTTTCAAGTGCTCCAACTGATCGTGCAAGTAGGATCTCTCGGTAGGCGTCAAAGAGAACACTCTGTTCCATTGTTCAAATGGATCTGACGGAAAAGAAGCACATAAAGATCGTCCGATTCCAAAAAATGCAATTCGAGTATGCAAATCTTACACTCACCGATTCTTAGATTATAATAAGTGACTAAACCGGTGGTGAACTCGCAGTATAGAAAATTGTGAGTGGCGTTAATGGTACGAATGCACGAGTACGTGTTATTATTGGCGTTCATACAGAAACAGAATGGCCCAGCGCTCCACAAAGGAGCAGTGCGCCAATGATCGTTGTCGTGCTCGAAGCAGTTCATCTTCTCGGTCAAACACTCCTTCTCCAGCTTGGCCTTCTTCCTCAGCTTCCTCTCTTTCTTCTTCAAGCGTTCTTCCTTCAGTCTTCTCCTCTCCTCCCGGGCGATTTCCTTCTCGTCCTTCTTGGTATACGAATCGGGCTCGCAGTAACACTTGTGACGAGCTTCTAGTGGATTGTTCAACATCGGTGGCAGCCGTCGATTGCTGGTTATATCTATTACTTCTATCATGAGAAAGCAATCTCTTCGGCTAGAGCTTACGCTAAGGCCAGGGCTACACGGGCATTTTGCACGTCGCGTTTTCCCCGCCGAAATAAAACCTGTGTTTCAGTGTAACACGCGGCGTGTAAAATGCCCGTGTGGCCCTGGCCTTAAACAAAATCGACTACTCAAGATTATGCTATCACCCACCTTGCCTATTTTTCTTGTCGGGGGACTCCAAAATGGTAACGTCTATCCTTGAGGGTCCAAGATTTCCCGTCCTATTTTTCTGCACCTTGGAGAACCTCCTCGCTGGACTGACTGTCACTGGCGTTGATATCGGAGTCGTATCCACAGTAGTAGGTAAGGATGTAGTCCTGGTTCGGCCTTCGGTCGTTCTTGTGAACGTAGGTGTCGTTCTTTGGGTTTCTGTGGATTCCACGAAGCTGGAGGTCTCTGATTCAGTCGATCCCACGGTTTGTGCGTCTGTGACCACTGTAGTTTCTTTTGTGAAATCATTGGTAGTTCCAGTACTGCTTGAAGTCTCCCTCTGAACAGTAGTTTCTTTCGTCGTAGTAGTAGGAACAGTCGTATACTTTGTGTGATGATTGTGATGCTTCTGACTGGACGTTGTCATCTGCGTGGTCGCAGTAGTCTCAGTCTCGGTGACATTAACTGTTGGCATCTCTTCATGAACACTATTTGTGAACAAAGTGTTGTTTCTACGATGATGATGAACCTTCCTGCGCCTTTGGGGTTTATCCTCCTCAACTTCTGTTCGATTGTTGGTGGTTTCCTTCACCTTCTGACGACGAGGAGTTTTCTTTGGCTTCGCCGTCGTGGACAACGTGGTTGTGGTTGTTTCTGTCGTAGTCGGCGTGTCAGTTTCAGTACTTTCCGTGAAGGTAACATTGATCCTGGGGGTTTGTGTAGCCTCGGTGAACGTAGTTCTGTCTTCCGTAACCTCGTTCATCTTCATCGTAGTGCGAGCTGTAGTGACAGTGGAATCGACAGTGCTGGTGTGTTCGTGCTTCTTGTGATGACGATTCGCGTGAGGCTTAGGGGGATGATGGTGGGGTTTGTGCGATTCTTGCACATCCCCTTCCTTCTCTTCCTTCTCCTCAGGATCGGCGATGAAGTGGGGTCGCTTTATCAACAGGTGACGACGTATTTCCTGAAAAGGATGTGATGTCAGTTGCAGAAGGATCAGGGATGTTTCGAGGACTTACTTTCAACGTTTCCAACTGCATTCTCATTTCCCGTATCTGTTGCTCGATTTCCCGCCTTGAAATGCGCCACTCGTTCGGGTCTTGATATACCATCTCTGAACAGTTGACTCCACCTTGAGGGAGAACCGAGCATTTAGGAGGTAACGTTCTCCGAGTCTCTGATTGACGAGCTTGGGTCTCCTAAACGATAATAATAAATTATTTATTTATTTATTCATTTACGGGAAGGAATTCCCATTACTGTACAAGGAATGAATAGAAATGTGATAAGGAAAAATGCTCATTTCGACTTGAAGAAAACAATCCAGATTAGCAGATAGGTAGTGGCAATAAACAGATAAGTCCGTGACAGTTGATAAAGAGTGCATGAAACCATGTAATTCGGTGCAAACTAAATTAACCGCTGCTGGTTTGATGATGTCAACGATTAGGTTTTGAAATAATTTTGACATAATAAATTTAGTTGCAGTTCAGTGAAAATCGTTTGCGTTAATAATAGGAGATTACCTTTAAGTCGTCCAGCTCTTCCTCTATACTCTCCATAATTTTGGTAACGTGCTCCACGCTGTCTTTCTTCATGGTGCTTCTTCGTATCCTCCTGTGTCTCTTGACCACATCTTCAATATTTAATCGACCACTGACGAACTGGTCTAAGGTAGTATCGAAGTCCTTCATCGAGTACTCGGAGTCATTCAAATTATCGAAGTCCAGCGTATCATCAGCCGACGTGCGATTATCAAACCTATCTCTGAAGACACGCCCTCTTATAAAATATCAGTCATCCGTCAAAAAGTGTATCATTAGCTTTACAATTTATTTCTTTTTTACCTATGAACCAAGGTCTTGTATTCCCTCCTGACATTCTCTGCGAGATCGTTCAATTCCTGGAAGAAATCCTCATCATCCTCCTCGTCGATAGCGCGTCGGTCTCGGTCGCCATCGTTATAGACATCCTCTTCGTCGATATCTCGATGGGCATCTTCGCCGGGACCAGTTTCGGTCGACACGTCTCGTTTACCTGACGAGGATTCTCAAAGATAATCATCGCAGTCACATAAATGAATTTTTTCGCTTTCGAAAATGCACTGACTCCAATTTCTTGCATACTAACAGTTAATTATGGTATTTAAAGGCTCTCCGATGAGTAAATCTGCCAGTACATTAAAATCTAGTACCCTCGTCCACCCTATTATTTATCTATACTACTGAAGATCATCCTTCAACCATATCAATTTATTTACGCGAAGAATTCAATTATCGACTGTGTCTAAATACGTACCTCGCCTGGCGAAGTATCTAGCCACGTCGCTATACATATCGGCCGGTTTCCTGTCTCTGCCGAACCCGTATCGATGGCTATCGTAATCGTTCGACTCCAACCTAGTGTAAACCACTCCGTTGGGCGTGAAGCAGGCGCACTTCTTCGATATCCTCGGCGGAGGTGCCGCGTACTTGCACTTGTGCCTCCTCCATCGGTGTCCATCCCTTTCGCATCGCCACTTCTGCCCCAGCACGCAGTTCGCCTGGGCTTCCGGTCGCGAGCACTCGATCGCGAGTCGCTCGTGCTTCGTGGAGAACGTCGAGTGCACCGGATGCACCCTGTTGTCCAGATGCGGATCGGAGTCTGAAAATTCGGTCTGGCGTTTCACAGTTGCTCGTGATCGACCCTTCATCGGGCCGCGCGTTTCAATCCGGGGAATATTAACTTTCCGATCCGTGAAACGACCTCGTTTACAGCCTGCCACTCGAAACGGGAACGAAAGTGACGCGGAGATTTCACAAAGGGAGGCGCGGGACCAATAAAATGGGATTAGCGACGATCGTTGCGTAAATCCCGGCCGAAATCTCCCGTGAGATTTATGTTCGGAGCGAGAGTCGAGCCCCTTTTACCGCGATAATCCAGACCGGCTGAATGGGAATTCATTTAAGCTAACCACGGGGCTTCAATTACGCTTTTGCCCTTTGTTTCTTTCGCATCATGTTAATTTAAGTTTAGCCGTGGGATTCTATCGAATTGCAGCTCGAAACGGTTCGACTATCGCAAGATATCGATTCCAATCGGATGACTTAACTCCGGATGAGTTAATTAACCGCGATTATGATAATTAGAGTACTGCAATGATGTTTGGAAATCGTTCTCTTTTGATTCTTCGGCTTGTTTCAGTTCCCAGAATTGATACGTCCACTCAATCTCGCCGTTGACTCCGCGATTTTGCGCTTAAGGTAATTCGCTCGTTGGACGTTGGATTGTACTGCGAGATTGCTGCTCTCCAGGCGAAGAGTGGCTTTATTGCCGTGAAAAGGTCAGCACGGCTTCGACACACAGCGTTACGGCTTTTGTAGACGCGGAACTCGAATTATGGATGGATAAAGTGCGCAGTAAAGCCCACGGATTTGCAATTTAACCCTTAGCTGGCGTGGTTCAGGCATTATCCCGCCCATTTACCACTGAATTTACCGTTCGCGCATCACCAAACATTCTAACTAAGAAATAGACTATACTTAGAACCTCGTGGACTGAGAGAAGAAAATGATCAAATAATTCTTACTTGAGTCGTCAATAATCGAGTCCTCGAATTCCTCGTCCTCAGAGATGTCCTGGTCACTGCCAGTGTCGTTCTCCAGAAATCTGTGCTCCGTCTCGTGTTCGGTATCGTCGGCCACGTTGTCGTCTTCCTCTTCAGGCGTCGCGTTTGCGTTCTGCTTCGCGAGAGTCGCGTTCTGCTTCCTAGCCTCCCTAGCTTTCGATTCTGCGATCGATTCGGGAGTCTCTCGTCGACCGGAGGATTCTATGAGGAAAGTGTCGGGCCACTTGAACTTCGATCTTCTCCCGTGTTTACTGCAACACGCACGTTTTTTGCGTTTTGAAGCGAGAAGGATGAAGCTTCCCTATTTCGAGCTCTTTTTGGCCGACATTTGCCCAAGGGAAGTCGGGTGTTTAACGCGCGACATAAATACGAGGAGAAATTGGCAAAGAATGTACTCACTTCTGAAAAAGTTTCTTGAAAGAGCGACCGTCCATCTGCGGCGGCGTCTCGACGCCGGCTATGTCCAGGAACGTCGGCGCCAAGTCGATGTTCAAAACTATGTCGTCTACGCTGCAACGTCATACAGATGGTTTATTGTAATCCAATATCGAATCACCCTCTCCGGGGCAAATAAAAGTATGTTCGCGGCCCGACTATCCTATCATATTTTTCTCATTTTGCGGCGAACGAGGCGCTTTAAAACAACAATTTTAAAGATTCCAGCTAAAAGATTTTCGAAGCTCGTCAAACTATCGATAAACCCGAAATCCGTAATCTTGAGAATCTGCCAGGAACGATACGCCCATCCCTCGGAGACAAACAAGGTCACCCCTCGCTATTTTGCTCCGCCGCCAATGGAAATATTCGCTCTGCTCCGAGGAAGAATTGATCTTCCCCTCCAAAGGATAAGAATATTGGACCTTCGACGGTGTATCGCATTTTTCGAGTCCGAAACGCGCCTCACCATTTATTAAATTTCCAGCCGAGAACGCGGGTAAAGAAGACCGCGCCACGGAAGTGGCACACCGCGAGCGTCATTAATCTAGCGAGCGATGTTTATAACAGTCGCATCCCCGTGTAGTTGAATTTATACGTGAACGGGCGCGATATGGCGTTCGCACGGCATCGGTGGAACCGGTGCGGGCTGGATCTTCGCTAACCGGCTGCTTTTTCGTCGCTCCGTTTCACGGGGCCACACCATGCTGATAATTTATCGGGCTTTCGAAACTGCTCGTGGCGGGGAACCGTAATTCCAGGAGACTGCCAGACAACAGCCACTTACGCGCAAGTGCTCTATTTATTGCCGTGAAATCTTAGCAGGGGATTTAAGGGAACGACCGGATCGTACGTTCGACGCCGGCCGTCGCTGCAGTTTAACGCAACACGCGATCTCCGGCCGGCGGCCGCTCATAATCGGACGAAATTATTGCGTACCGGTGTGCAGTCGCGTCTCTTCGGCGACTAATTTACGGGGACGATGCCGGCGTCCGCGCGGATAAAACGGACGGAACCTTCAGTTACGGCAACATTGTTGAGCGGAGGTTGGGATTGAAATTGATTGCGTAAAATGGAAAATTAAGGGAGAGAAGGAGAAGTTGCAAAATCGAAACGCTCCTGAAAGGATCCTTCTACCGTTTCAATCTTCTTACGCTAGTAAATCAATTTAACTACATTATAGCTACCACAGAAGATGACTGTGTACACTGTACATGTTGGACATGATTTATAACTCCGGAGCCGCTGTCGTCTATCTAACCCGTCACCGTTCGTTTATTTACCCTGCTATTTTCCTAACGATTTAACGAGCGTTTCCTGGCACACCGAATTCGAGAAATCAGAGTGCAATTCATCCTACGCGGAATTGAAATAATAATAAACTGGTGCTTACATGGTGCCGGGCTCGATTCCAGGTCCTCTGATCAGGAACGGCACTCTTACGTCGAACTCGAACGGGAAACTCTTCCCTTTGATCAGGCCGAACTGTCCCAAATGGTAACCGTGGTCGGACGTATATATTATGTACGTGTTGTCCAGCTCCCCTAGATCTTTCAGTTCTTGGTAGATCTGTAGAGAAAAAGAGAGTGATAAAACCTCATCACGAATTCCAGGAACTCGCACTCGGTCAGTGACGAAGGCTTTAATTGCGAACAGCTCGACAACTACGTTCGCCGGTAGTGTGTACACTTTTGTGTAAAGCGAGCAGTGTACTATTGTCCGCAAACTTGATGGCAGTCATCCACCAAGCTAAAACTGCAGCGGAGAAAGAGAAATCGATCGTTAGCGCCGCCTCATCCCCGCCAAGGACGGTCCGTTCGCATAGTAGCAGAATCTCCATATCCGCGGGATAATGTCTCGCGGCATAATGCCGCCGGCGAACTGTAAACTCTTAAATCTATGCTTATGCCAGTGTCAGTCCCTGTCGTCGCATCTCACTTTGTCGCGTTTGGTTTCATTTGCGTTCTTCGTTACGCAATGGACTTAGCACGCGATCAGCTGAGCCAGTAACGCAACGCGCTCACTAGAAGCATCACTGCTCAGAACCGGGCAATGTGAGTGGATGATTCCCTTTCCCCCGGTACATTTTTAGCTTGGCGGCACTGTAATCCGTGTCTCCGGAAACGATGCTCAGTAAGATTCACTCACCCTGTCCACCGCGTTATCCACGCTCTGCAACGTTTGAAGTCTCTTGGTCATCAGGAGATCCGTGAATTGCTTGTGAATCGGCTGCATCTTTTGAGTCACTTGCAGAATCCATTGCTTGTCAGGGTTAGGTGCATAATCGTAGGCCGGAGTGCTGAAACAAGCGTAAAACTAATTTAGTGGAACAGTATTCAGTCTCAAGTAGATCTATAATTTACTGTAATAGTTCTGCAAGGCATCTAGCGCTTGAGATCTCGATTTCACACCGACTTTCTCACCCAACAAAAGTGAAACCCAGATAACCTTAAAGCGCTCGATGTTTCTGAGTAAAGTTTCAATGAAATCGGTACCGTGGAAGCCGATTGCGTTCGCGCGGACCACTCCTCACGCGAAAACACTCTTCGTAAACGACAAACGTTGTTCGAGTCGATTCGTTGAACAATCTCCGGGCATTAGCGACTAATTGCAAACTCGAAGCCGAGTTCCCTCACGTCCAAGAATCCCGGCTAGCCGATTAAGTGGCACGGTGGCTCGGGTACCCGGGATTCAGGTGCACACGCATAGTTCCCCGGCTGGAATCCGAGTCGACTGCGCGAAATTGAATTAATCTCGAGTATCCAGTGAGACGCAAGAGTTCGATGCAACTAGAAACGCGTGGAACGCGGTGGACCCTCTAGACTCTAGACACAGCGAATCCCTCTCTCCTTTCCCTTCCCTCCATCCGCCTAGCTCTCCGCCAATTACGCGAGACACGAAATTATGGGTAATTGGCCCTTCACCTTCCGCTACGTCCTTCAGGAACGCTTGCCTCGAACGCGGAGGATACCTTTCTCTTATTGGCAAACCTCCGTACGGGAACTGGTTTATCGGTTCGATCGTTCTGCGTAGAAAACTGGAACTTGGGGGTGAAGTTCGGGACGAGCTTTTGACGTCGAATTCGTGAGAAAGCAGAGCTCCGAAAGTTGAAGGTTTCTTTGGGGATTGGAGTTCCGGAGTTGGAACATTGACGTCGAAGTCCGCGAAATGCCCACTCGTAGCAGAAGAACGTTGTTTAATTAAGCTCCGCGATTTCCTTCAAGCGCGAGCACATTCCAAAGAAGAGAATTAACACGCAATGTCGTTTAAAAGCGAGCGCTCTGCATGCCGTATTATTTCTCCCAAGGACACTCGCGAAGGTCATCAATTTTCACGGAAAACGGGGACATGGAGCATTCAACGCGATCGTCGCGCATCTATCGCCCTTTAAGCGGCCATTCTTGCGCCAAGGAGCGGACTCGGAGGAAATAAATTTTGAACAGCGGAGAAACGCGGAGGGGGCGATCCAAGGAAATCGTTTTCGAATAACAAGCACAATTCGTCGAAAGGAAAGGGAGCCGGAGAACGAGCGCGAGCCAAAAAGTGCGAGCTGCCAAATGAGAGGGGGTCGAGGAAGTCGCGGCAAAAGGGGATCTTAAAGAGGAACACGGTTCGCGTTAATTTCGCTGGATAGCCTTTTCGCTCACCTCGGTTGGCGACCGCCGTAAAGCGGCTGGTTGCTTTATGCAAATTCAAAATAAAGCGCGCAATCTGACGGTGGCCCCCGAACGAAGAATACTCTCCTTCTCCCCGCGCCAGCGCTCTGCCCCGACGTATTTCGTCTGGACTCCTTAATTGCGACCTATTCTGCGTACAGCAGCTCGCCACGGCCACTTAACTCTCCCGCGAGACACTCCACGATTATATTTGCACCCAGACACGCGCCCCCATGCTTTCCGCCTCTCTCCGCGCTCTTCTTTCTCTCTCTTTCTCTGCCACGTGTCTCTCCGCGTGCATCCCCACGAAATCTCACGCATCTGCGCTCGGATCAACCGCTCGCCTTTGATTGTGAATTATTATGCGGCGTGGACGTATGGGAGTAGGTTTAGAATTACGGGATATAAATTTGTCGCTAGAAAAAAATTACGCAACAGTTGTATGGTTTCAATGCGGACACTTTGGTACATATTTCTCTGAATTATGGCCAGGCATTCTTCGTCCAGTTTCCAACAATGATCTCCGCGGCACACGGAATGTCACTTTCACTCCTCGTGAAGTAGTCTATAAGTGCATTCCATCGTTTAAACGATACAATGGACTTTGCCGCGCTATCTACTTCAAGACGTCGATATCAGAATTATAGTCTGTTGTTTCAATCACGATTAACTTCGATTCATCGTTCGCTTTCACCTCCACAATCAACGTTACAACTTCCTTCATTCTTTCTTTGAACATTCTTGAAACAGATATCGCGTCGGAGTTTTCTCCTTTCTTTCTTATGCAACGCGTCTGAACTGTCGTAAGAGTTGGTTCAAACGCTCGTCTACCAGACGTAGAGCTTTCAATATTTTACGACGCGGTTTGCTCTTCCGAAGGAAGACGAGATCGACGCAGACAAACGTAAGGATACCGTGTATCCGAGGAGTAATCGATATTTGAGGTATCTGAAGTGACCCTTAAGCGTCCCCCGAGTAGGAAAGGAGGCCATGTAAAAAGAAGGAAAATATAAGGTCGGGGGTAATAGCCTCCGGACGAAGACAAGCTTTCGAGCTTTTTGCTTATCTCTTTACGGCGACGCCAGACGCAGTCTTCTCGGGGGTTGAAGAAGCTTTTACGTAACGGGATGCGTGCATCGAGGAATCGATCGCTAGAGCTTCAGCGATGTGTGCACAAGCGTCGAATCGGCGACATAACCGATCCCGGCTCTGTCTTCGCGTATCGTTCCAACTATTTAACGATCCCGTATCGAAACGATCCGTCTCTGTCGCTTCGCCGTTTCCGTTTTCCCTTTTCCCTCGATCGGTACCTGCAACTCGTGCCTTTAGGCCGGCGCCACATTTGCGTTTTGCCCGCGCGGTTCGATCGCTCGCGATTGAACGGTCGAATTTATTTCAAACAGAAATCGGTCAGTAAAGCTTCGTTTACGATAGAGTAGAAAATTTGAAGCAATCTTCATGTTACAGTCGGACAATTCGCGCGATCGCGACACGCCGCAATCCAAAAACCGCTGCGCGGGCAAACCGTGACACGTACTGTGACACCTGGCATAAGATTCTGTATGTTACGCTAGGCGCGGGCAAAACGCAAATGTGGCGCCGGCCTTAGTTTCGATTGAGCTTCGATACACGCGCGTTGTCTCCCCGTGTTTACCCACGCCTCGTTAATCAATTCCACCGGTACCGGTACCCGTACCCGTTATCGCGGGATCTACGCAGATCTAACGCTGGAAGTCGGCGTGATGCATGAACAAGCACCACACGATCGATCACGATCGCGCTTTCCTGAAAAATCGTCGAGAAACCGCGTCGTAACACTTAGACCCGATTCCTTTCCGTTCGCCACCGAGCGACCCGGTCGTCCCCTGCGATCGTTGCATAAATTTCTCCGACTAATTACTCCCGACGATAAATTCTCGGATTATCTGTGATCGTTGGGAGAGGGAGGGGGGCATGCGATATTAAACAGGGACGCGTTTCGTTGAAATTAAAACGTAGCCTGCGGCGAAGCGGACCGAGGCTCGGTGCAAGCCAAATCTCTGATATACTTCGTTCCAGAGGCGGTGTCTCCGGATTAGTCATGGTGAAAGGGCGCTATCAAAATATGAGCTGGCTCGTTGACCACGATAACGGGAACGCTTGATTGGGCGACGGCCATTAACACGGTCAGATTAGAGGAGATTGACCGTGTTAATAGTGGCGAGTCTCGTGGAGTACAAAGAAGACCACTAGTTGATTGGTTCGATTCAGCGAAGGCGCCTCGAAGAAGCAGATTTAATTAAAAAAACCCGTGAATTTGAGATCTCGAAGCCCTCGAGGTAAAACAGAGGTCTGAAAATTGATTGTATAATTCGTGGCACGTTTGGGAGGTCCGCGGCTTTGCGCTGCGGGACAAAAGAGAGGAGAGAGAGAGATCAGGGAAATTGCCAAGGAGTCGTAAAACAGATTTCGCGCCGGCGTGTCGCTTTAATCCTCCCGCGACGGGCAGAAAAAAATATTAATTCTCCGGCAAGCCGGTCAAACGGCTGCTTAAGGGCAGTGCGGCGCGGCGTGGCGGTAAAAGCGTCGTGAAAGCGCGTAATTGCGCGCCGTGCCGCGTCGCGCATTAATTTCTCTCGATTAGCTTTTGAATGACGCGACAAGAAAACGGGCTGATGCACGAGCGTGGAATTAAAACCGCCGGTTATGGAATTAAACGACGCCCGCACTCGTGACCTCGCGATGCTAGGTCGTTTATGGATCGCGTTTAATTAGAATTTACTGCGTCACGTTGAGGGCCGATTTCGCGCGAACTTCTCTGTCGCGACGGAGAACACGGCGTGCCGGATGATCGATCTGTGTTTCGAGACGCGTTGCTTCGCGTAGAATAGCTTTCGGTGTAGACTCGGTGCCAGGATTTCCAATTTACTGCGCTTGATTTTGGTCCAAGCAATTCGTCCTAGAAACTTTCCTCTTTGGGATTCAAATTGCTCTCTGATGTAGAAATATTGGAAAAGTGGCCTGCATCCTAAGAAATATGGAAAATTTATGCTGAATCCTGCATGCATAAATAAGAAAATCCTCGACGATTTTTACGTAAGCTTAGCGACGTGTTATTTCCTGTAGAATAACACTGTCGGGCGTAGAACGCGAGCCAACCATCCAAGTGTATGAATCTTTATTGTAATCCTACCAAATGCATAGCGCGCAGGATTAGGTCCCTTATTCTACTATCCGTGAACTTGCTCTTTTGGATTACAACTGCTTCTCGATCTACTATCAACGGAACAACGACTGCTCGACCAAAGCTCTACGGATTACCAGTTCCCAGAAATTTATCTTCGATTCTGCACACGCAGATTCACGAAGTATGAATTCAAGAAGTCGCGTTCCCCGCGTAGAATTCCGCATGCACGCCAAGGACACGAATTTACGACTTTCGATTTTAATTCGCATAAACTGCAAACACCACCGACCATTCTAGTACTCGGACGATTTCCAATTGCCCCGCGTTGTACGGCACGATGATGAACGGCTAATTGGACGATGGCCCATATTGGGGGACTTTGGCCCAGTTGAATCCTTCCGAACAACTCGGTAATGAATCGTTTCTGCCTCTAGCAGAGAGAATCAAAACGGGCCGTTTCCCTCCCGAGGAAGGGACATCCGAGTGCAGCAACGACCTACATAAGGAAGGCAAAAAACGGACGGAAGACCTAGCAAGAATGATGCTTCGGCGGCTGGGCGTGCTCTTTGTCCGTCGTAATAGCATCATTGGAGGATCAAACCCGTACAAGATTCTGCGCGAAGATACGTCGCTTGAGGAGAGGCGCGCGTGCCGAAAAATCGATGAATGGGAAAACGATATCCACTGGTGACGTTCGCAAACGTAACGAAGAGCACTCGGAAACGGCGCGGCGTCGCGTCGGGAGGATCGGTTGGGAATCGATCGGCCGCTTATCGCGGACGCCGTCTAACGAAAATACTCGAGGCGTACAACACGAGGCAATCCTGTCCCTCTCTCGTTCACAAAAGATCCCTCGTGAAACGTCACGCGTTCCTCTCCTCCACGGCCGTCTGAATCGTACTCTTGCAGCAGGTACGCGCGTCCAGCCAACGGCGGAGGGTACGCGCGTCGCGTCGTCTCGCTCGCGGGGGAAGAATGAAAGATGTTTTTTACCCCCAAGAGTGGAACAGAGACAGGTGAGCATAATACCTGCATCAACGGTGGCACAATGACGGGCGTTGTCCAGAGGGGTGAGAGACGAGACGAGACTAGCCCAAGTGGGGTGCACGTTTTTTAGTGCTTTTCATCGCGCACACTGCGCCCCGCGTCTAGAGCACTCCATCACGCGACGATGACACCCGGTGGATGCAGTTATCTATCCGGTTGTCTAGTCTAGAGTGCCACCACCGCCTCTCGTCGTCCGCCTCCGTCTTCGTCTTTCGCTTATACGCGGTTAAATCGTTCGCGACTCCGCCACCGCGTTTCGCTCGCTCGTTGCGAACTCAACTTGCGTACTCTACCGCCTGGCAGAACTTCGACACCGGATACGCGGAGGCTCCGTGTACGCGTTTGTCAGTTCGGAGAAACGAGTGCTTCTCGTCAGGAAGCGTTGTCAGGTTCGCGACATTGACGTGCGGAGGTACCGTTGCGTGTTGTCGTCAGTGTGAATGAAAATGACGAAGTTGCGCGAGGCTATCGAGTAAACTCCCTCGGAATATTTTGTATTAGCAAGTTTTAACCTAATCTCGTTACGCTTACGACTCGTTAAAAAAGAATCCAGTTGCTGAAAGAAACTCGAAAAGAAGCAAAAGGCGAGCGACTGTCCACGCGCAAGTGGAGATTCGTTGAAACGGAAAGCAAACGCAATTAACGCGCAAACAAGCTTCCGATCCGAGGAGAGCTAACGAACTGACCCAAATCCGGGCCGAAAGTAACGAAGACAAATGCAAATGACAAACTTTCGTACTTACTGGTGAGTGGTGACGTTGAAGAAGAGATGGGAGAACTGGGGTGCGGAGTCCTCGGGCCCGTGGGGAGCCGGGAAACTCGCGACGAGCATCACCGGCTTCCGGGCGAAATTGTGTTTGCTCTGGCGCAGAAAAGCCACGCTGTCGTTCGCTATCAGGTCCGGGTAATAGTCCTTGCTGTACTCGAAGCCGTGCTTTATCTTCTTCCCGTTCATGTTGACGCTGTAGTTGTAGTACCGTGAATTCATTATGAGACCGCCCCACTCGCGCCAGCCCGGCGGTATGTACGAGCCGTTGTACTTGTTCAGATACTTGCCGAAGTACCCTGAAACGTGTGTTTTGCGATAACAAGTGGATTGAATTCGCGCCAGCCTGATGGAGTCGCTTCGGCGAACCGACTTCAAAGTCGAACGCCGATTAAGGGACTTTCATTCCATCGTCCGCGTTAGTTTAAGTCAAACGATTGACTTTAGGGTAGCTGCAGGAGAGAATAGGCGGGGGTTGAGTAATCAGAGTTTATGATTGAATGAGTAATAGTGTACGAGGCGTGGCCGCTTCGTTACTTACCTGACGAATAAAGATTACCCCTCGACTATCGCAATAATAATTAATGTGCTACGGACACGCTCGGTTCGTCGTAAGATCTGACTCATAGAGCAGGTCGATTACCGTGCTCGACGGGTCATTGTTTCACGCGAGTCGAATTACGAGCTCAATTTATTTGTGCCGCGGTCACACCTCGCAAATATTTCACTCGATTCTATGAAATCGGCTGTCCGATTCCGCTCGAAGTTCTCGGCGTTCGCAAATTTGTCACCCCAAAGGAAAGAAAGATCCCCGGGGGCTAGAGGCGATTGAAATTGGCACTTTCCCACGGGCCGTGCACCCAGGGAAGGAAATCCCAGGCACACGGGAGCTTTCCTCGCTGTAGGGCCCGATAAATCAAAAGGCAATCCCATTTTCCGCTTCCTACCCCCCGTACGTGTACGCGTTGGTCAAGATTCATCTCGGCAGGCGTTGAATTATTCATGCGGGAAGAGCATCAAATAATTAATTCAAAAGTAGCTGAGTCGCGTCCCTTTCGCCGTCCCTTACGGCGTTTACATACCTGTAGCCAGTAGCGGCGGTAGGGCGGCTGTATCGAGCCTATACCGAAGGGCTTATTTATAACAGTCGCCGAGACTCTCTGGTCCGGGACAACTTTTTACCGGGCCAGGACCACACCGAGCCGGAGACCAATGGCATTACTCTCTCGTTTTGCGTTAACCGATGACATCTCAATAAAGGGCCGCCTTGTCCGCTAAATATAAAGAACAGTAAATCTTCCTGGAACGGGCGACCGCCAATTCCAGCGAAAATTCCGCGGACCCGCGTTCTCCTCGACGACCTCGGCCCCCCTCGACCATCGATCCTCGGACACGAGACGATTATTAACAAGGGTTTGATAAAAGCACCCCCTCTGTATTCCTAATTGCTGTTCCGTTTTGCATACGCACTAAAGTCTTCTAGAATCTTAATCAAATAAGAAAGAAGAAAGTTAACGTTGAAAACGACAACGATGAATATTACTGCATTTCTAGTACAGAATGTATGAAAACCCTTCAATTGAAGATTGAATTGTGCTACACGAAAAATGCATTTATGGACAGAGCACATCTAGAGAGGATGTTTTTGCAATATTTGTAAAAAATGATTAACCCTCAATAGTTGGCAAATCATGAATATCGAAGCTTTTATTTCTTTTTATTAAAAATGGTTTTTATTACTATATTTTATTAAAATTGATGATAGAAATATACAAGCATGTAATATAAGCAATAAAGAAGTTATTAGCTTCTTGATATTTTTTTTTATACAATTTTTTCCTTAGGTGTTCGCAATTCCCCCACCTTCCTCCCCTACGTGATCGATGCCACCATCGAAGAGGAATTTAGCTGCTGAATTGCGTTAATTTTCGAAGGAGAGCCCCGTTCATCGAAGATCGTTCGCGTGCAGAAACGCGGCCCGTTCCGTGATGGGCGAAATCGCTCGCGCCGAAACGTTCGATCCGGTTTTTTAGTCGCCACGAGCTAACAGTCAGACCGGAAGACGGGGAAAAAGGAGGAATCGTGGATTAATTAGTGACGTCGTTCGAAAGTTTTCTCGAGAGATACTGTCGGGCCACTTTTTGAAAGCGAGACACGTTTCTCACGGAACAGGTTTAAAGGATCACGCTGATCCAGTCGAGGAATTTGCATAAACGACTGCTGGCCCCGACACGGTGGCTGACCGCATCCACGATTGCGCTTTAATTATCGATAATTCGAGCTTATTCAGTGCCGTGCCGTGCATACGTCCGACGGATGGACGGACTTATTGCTCGGTTAATCGAATTAATCGGTCGCGAGTTACGTAAAATTACTTTCCGCCGCGTAACAAATGGCGTCGCGCGCTGCATTCGCTTTCCGAGAATGCGTCTCCCTTAGAATTGACGTTTTCAAGCTTCCCCGCGAGGAGTCTCGGTTTTTTTATTGGCCGCACTGCGAATTCCGGATTTAGGTTGCCGCTCATCTGCATTCCTCCATATCGATTCGTTCGGTTCCTCCGCGCGTCGGTGTATTTTCTCGGGGTCGTTGCTACGGTCGCCTCGAGTGCACTTCACCGTGGCCGCTGACTTAGCGCCAGCCTAAAAATACCTGGATGCACTAGGGCAGCCGTAAATATCAATTAGATTGTTATCGCGAAACGCGATGCATGCTAGGAACGCGGGGCCAGTGTACAGCCGGCTCCAATAACGATCGAGCCGCTGGTGTAACGCGGGTCTAATTGGCGCCTCGTCATTCCAGTTAATCTCTGTCCTCGTGCCTTTCGTCCAGATACGCTATCGCCCCGGCGAAAAACACGCGTTCCTCGGGAAACGCTATCAGGAAACACCCAGAACCCGCATCTCGACCATCTTCTTCTTGGCTATTCTCGGCAACTCGTTTAATCTCTTCCACCAAATAAATCACATTTTCAATTATAGCCGCGGCTCGCGTCCGAGCCATTTTTCATCTTGATGCGCGCCTCCTCCCGCCTCCCGCCCCTCTGCCTATCTGTTCGCGATGCATCTCCGTCGTTATCCGGCCGTCGTCCCGCGAAAACGAGTCCACGCCAGAGGAACACGCAACCTTCGGCGTCGCCCGGTTGGCTCGGCACATCTTTTTCACGAATTCGTCGCTCCGCCTGGCCCATATCCCCGTTGCATAGCTCGCGTATATCCGCTGCATCGACCACCGCAACCCCCCGATTCGTTTTGTTTATCCCGACCGAACCGCGGGCCGCGACTGGCGCCAGGATATCACGGCTCCTCCTTCGTCCTTTTGTCCCGCTTTGTCGGACAAACCGATCGACCGCGCCGTGTGTCTCGGCTTTTTACGATCGGACGCCGCATACAGACCTTCGCGTTTGCATTTTCACTCGCGCCCGAGCTTTTTCTGCTCCGCCGCCGCTCTGGGTCAGCCGTTCCTCGCCGTTCGGGAAGCAACAGGTAACGCGCACCGCGAGCCATCGAGCTCTTGAATCGTCGCGATTGCCGCGCTTCGCGTTTCCTCGGAGCGACGACACCGTCGTCGAATGGTCGGTAACTTTCCGCATGTGTTGTTATTCGGAAACTCTCCTGAGCGATCGGAGGAATTGGATGTCTCTATTGGAGTATCGCGTTCAAGTCTCGGCAGACGGGAGAGTGACGTGGAAGCGACGCGATGCACCCGAGCGAGTTGCACCGACGGTACCATTGGAATTAGCAAGGTTGCTGCACCGGGTAAATTTGGAGCATCGCGATGCGCCAAATCGGGCAATACGAATTCCCAATTATTTCGCCCGGGCGTTTCGTGACGCGGGGGTATTAACCCCCTTTTCCAGGGAGGCGAATCGTGAATCGTTCGCATGCGACGACGTTTGTACGATTCAACGTTAATATTCGCGTTACACAGATAGATTTAAAGGCGCATCGCATGCACACGGCGCACTCGCCGTCCTAACGAGACCGTTTAACTGTTGGCCTGCAAAAGGAATCGCATAACAAATTGGGCACAAATCGCCTGCCATTATCTGCAGAAATATAAAAAAAAAAAATAGCGCTCGTTGAAAATTCTAGGAAGGATCTTAAGGCCTTTGGCTATTTGCTTTTCAATTCTACATGTATTTTTAGCAAACACTCGAATGCATTCTACAATCATTTAAAAAAAATTTCCTGAGAGATTTCTTGTAAAAGTTTCGCCACCGTTTTTGTATAATTAACTAGGAGCAAATAAGCACTTGCAGCCTGGAAAGCGTTGCATTCTCAAGCGGAATGGCGACCTCATTATGCGTCCACTATTATACACTATTATATTCAATAAGAGCGACGATTCTGCCAGGCATTAATCATAGAAACCGTTCTTGACAACTTTCATGGTACCAACAGTCGTACGCTGACACGGTCATTATGCAGTTATCATGATTATGCAGATAATAGCGGTCGATTCGTGTTATTACCCACATGAGGGTCTGTTGCATCGTAAAGATCTTTGCCTCCTCGTCTTCCTGTTCCCCTTGTTTTCACTCGTTCATTTTTGAGACGCTGCAAATGGTCCCCTTCGCTCAGTATGCGTGTGACACGTCAGCAAATGTCGCCCGACGATCGTGTCAAACGGGAGAGTTAGAATCGCAATGCCATTTACAATCAATCGCGAACGCTCGGCGGATCGCACTCTGTCGGGGTAGGGACGCCCCTGATTCGCAGCTGCACCTGAATCGCAATGTCGATTATCTGTCTGCGACTCCCACGTGCGCTCCGTTCTTGCTTGATATTTCGCTGGAATTCGAGTGGGTGCTTCGCGCGGAGTATACTCTGCACGTGTCTAGCTTTATGGCTGATCCCTGGAACACTTTCGAAGGAAATCAGCAACGGACTCGCGGGGAGCAGAAGCAACGAAGAGACAAATGTTCCTTCGAGAGTGCCAGAGCTCACCACTTGGCATTCAATTCCTGTTATACTTCTGTAGAATAACTCGGTGTACAAATACAGTCGTGGACAAAAGTTTCCGAACGATATCAATTTCCATATTTCACACAGTTTCATATATTCAATTTGAAGTAATAGAAAAATCTAGCTATTTACTTCAATAATGAATTGAATGATCTACAATAATTCACTAAAATCTTATTTATGAATTATACGTTTATTTTTTTACATTTCAATTTTGTATATTTGTCTAAAATATAGACCGACAAAAATTTCTGAACGATTTATTAGTACAGTAAAATCCGCTTTCGGCTAGCGTTTTCAGACTGGTTAAGCGGCACACTTTGATCCTCACCGCGCTTGGGTTAGGTTGTAAAACAGTCTATGATTGAACCTCGTCTTTGCCGCTTTTCTGTACATGTACTCGCTCTGTAATTAATTTGTAATTTTGGCAATAAAGACATTAATAAATAAATAAAAACATCAAGCGTAAAATCGGAGGTGCGAGATTCGATTTCTACTCCGGTTAAGGCTAGCGTTTCGAATCCGACGACTGCTAACCTTAAGCGGATTTTACTGTATTTGGTTAATTTCATTCCTTCGCGAACTGATAGAGTTGCTCCGACCTATTCTTAGATTTCCAAAAATCTACTTTAACAATTATTCCGTTAATAATGAAGTTAATTACCAGTAAACAATATTAGTAACCACATTTACAGTTTTGCAAAATTAATTATAAACGCATTGACAAAGAAATTAAATTTTCAGTTGCAAAGCTTCGTAAAAAGGATAAACTGAAACAATTTCAAAACATTTACAAATATTGAAATCAATTGTTTTCAAAATTTTAGATATCGTTCGGAAACTTTTCTCCGCAGCTGTATATCTTCTAGTCGTGCGCGGTAGATTCCAAGGAAATAGCGTGGAGGTTGAATCCCAGAGGGTAGACTCGACCCTAAACTTCCAAGCCAAAAAAAAGGAAGCGCATCTCAAGCTTTCCCCTTTCGCAAATGCATAAATCTGCATCAACATGTTTCTTCCCTGTTGGCTTTGCAATTTGTTTCTCTTCCTCCGCAATCCTGGAAATAATTAATCCGGGAAAATCCCCTGCGCGGTCTCGTTGCGGCGGAGCTTAAGGTGTCACGCGTCTCCCGGCCAATCGCCAACGGCGTCGCGCGCCTTTTGACAACGGGGGCGAAGAGGGTCGCAAAACCCCGATGAATGCACCGATCCGCGGGGCTGCACCTGCATCGTGGGGGCCCTTTTGTGCTCGACGTGTACGCGACCCTCGTGTATCTTCATCGAGCGTGTGGGTGCCCCGCGTTAGTCCGGCTCGTCTTCGACCTCCTTCCCTCTCGTTCTCTCCTCTCGTTTTCCTCCGCGTCCCACGAGCCCTCGAAAAACTGACGCCGCGTCCTCTCGAGCCGCAACAGCCTCGAACAATGCTCTTCCACTGGTCTGGCGCGCGGCGCGATTTAAATTTAGATAATCTCACCTGCACGAACCCGGAGGAACCCTCGCGTCAAACTGCTGCGTGAAACCCGGAGGTTGCTGGGGCTTTCTGGATCTCGAAACTTGCGTTTCCCTCACTGTAATTCAAATACCTCTGTATAGTGTTGCTCGCGATTCCAATTGCTCTCTTTGTATGTACGATCCGAGCACTTGGGGCGCAGAGGACTTCGTCGTCTTGTTTTTTCTTTATTCAATTTTTTTTCTGAAAGGATTATAAATAAAACTAGACTTTCCTGTTTCTCTTTTTTAAGCTTCGTGTATGAATCGCACTGGTCCGTTTTCTCTCCAAAAATAGTTCCATTTTGCGGCCCAATAGTAGTTGCACCCGGTATCTCGTAATATTCAGTGTACGAGGTTCCTGCTCTTTCGCGTTACATCACACGTCCATGTAGATGCGCCGATGCGATTCAATGGATCCTGCGAGAGATACACGGGACTGCGAGGGGAGAATAACGAGTACGTCAGCGATGAACCACGGGGGCAACGACGGCAACCTGGGCATCCTGATAACGGTTGGAGCTCGGCTCCAGGATCCTCACGAACCATCCGACCAACTTTCGTGCAGCGCTACCGCATCTCCGCTTGTATCTGTGTTCAACTCCCCTCCATTTAGGCTCGCACAATCATGTTCATGGTGCATAACTTGAATAGCGCGAGATACCGTCTTCTGGATGTAGGTCTTCCGCCGTGGATCGCTCCCTCGAAACTCTCTCCCCAGCTAGAATCCTGTTTATATGGAGAGCGCGTCGGTTTCGACGCGGATTGAAATATGTCTACTCGAATCATGGACATCTGCCTACTCGAGGTCCAGGATTCGAGGGTTTCATGGCTCGCACCGCGCCCAGCCAGAATTCATGAATTAAAGATTTCGGAGGTCAATTGTGCGAATCTAGTTTGAGGCGTCGCACAGTGCGGCAAGTACGTGGGCGCTTGGGACAAAAATCGTAACTTATAAACTAATCAATTTTCGAAGAGTACCTTAATACTTTTAAAAGGCGATTATAAAAGTGCATCTTGTATAAAAAGTATGACGTTACATTGACAAAAATTGAAGTGATTTTTATTTTTTATTGGATAAAAAATATTTATCAATATTTTACTATTGCAATTTATTTTCAACAGAGTATTCAGTAACTTTTATTAAAAACATTTTTTTGTACAATTAATTATGTGTGTTGAATATGTATGAACAGCAGATAAAAATTGTATAGAAATGTAATACAATACAATAACAGCTGCACACAAAACAATCAAAATTACAGGATGCTTTGAACTGTTTTTCTCTTTTATATATTACTTATTACAGAAAAAACGAAAGCTTACAAATTAAAAACAAAAATTATGCAAATCTCTGTTACAATTCTGCATTTTTAAGGTGTAACAAACACTGTTTAACAAATGGTAACAGACAAAAATATACATTTTTGTCGATTGATAATAGTTATTTTGATTTTTGTCCATTGTATGCCGCACTGTGCGTCGTCCAACGAGAATCTCGTGATATCGAGACCCGTTTCATCGACACCGTCCGCCTGGGAAGTTTGACGCAGACTGCCATGGCGGTTTCCGTCGATTTAAGCGAACGTGAAGAGTATTTATAGGTCAAGGTGATTTATAGAAATATTTGAACGCGCCTAGAGGAGCGCGGACCTGCACCGAGACCGCGAATTATGAGATGCCGGGGAAGGAACGCGAGTCGAACAACGCGATATATCGTTTGCTAGCATCTCTTCAAGTCATCGCGACGCTGGATTCCCTCTGCTCGTTCTCTCCGTCTCTCTCGCGGACGGCCGTAGCCGCAATTCAAGGAATACCCTATTCGATTGCCATATACGACATCCCGGAACCGTGCGAACTTACAAGCGTATAAGGAGATTTGTTTTATTACTGGCTAGGCTCGTTGCCTCGTGCGTCGAGGGTCGGAGGTAGAGTCTTCGAGGCGCGTCGATGCGAAAATACGACCATGGACAATCGAACATGCCGGTGCAACGTAAATTCCATGAAGGGACAGGCGGCCCTTGTGGTCCTCGCCGCGGACGTCGGTCGTCGATCGCGCTAACGAATCCGTACGCGGATATTTTAAACAGGCTAGAGATACCGTTAAGGAACTAGTTTTTGATCATTTTAGGGACCTTCCTGACGTAATACTTTTTTTTAACCTGATAAAATCCTAAACCATAGAGTTTTTTAGTATTAAAAGATAAATGTATATTTTGTTTTCAAGAAAAGATTTTAAAAAGTTAAAAATAAGTATAATTGAATTATTTACAAGCTACGGATTAACAAGGTAATTGGGAATTAGATTTTGATCATCTAAAATACATAGTAACTAATTTTTGATTTGCCTGATCAAAAACTAGCTCCTTGATGGTACATTGGATAATTCGATTGCAGCTATCTCTCATCCCAATCCAGTTTCATTTGAAACGGATTACAATCGCGACCCCACTGCGTCGAAGTTTAAGGTCAGAGACCGAACTTCGTGCTGATATTCACGATAATAGTTTTGAAAGGTTCCAGAGAGGAAGTATCACGCAATAGGGACAAAGAGGATCATATTTCTCGCATGATTTCTTGCGCGCAGCCATTTCCTGAGTCTGTAACCCACTCGTCGCGCCCCCGTGGGAAAATCTGATATCGGTAAATTAGGTTTTCAGCACGCCCGTGCGAGGCTACGTAAGTTACATGGCGGGAGATGACCCTGAGATAATAGCAATATTCACCCTTGTACGCTGGACCAATCGGGTCGAAAATCCCAAGTATTCCAGCCATCCCTGAGAAGTGTTAATGAACCGCAAGACTATGCAATTTTATCCTTTCGAAATGCTTCGCGCGATGTCCTTTCCGAGAAACTGGGATGTCGCGAACGGCCGAGTTAATAAGTGTGGCAGATCTTCGCGGTTTCGATTTGCATAGAAAGATCTTGCAAGCGAAGGTAGATCCACGGGATGTCGATCACCTTAACCTGTTACTCCGCTCGGTCCATTAACAACTACCAGATATTCTATTAAGATATCGAGACTCGGGCAGAGATGCGCCGAGTGCAACGATCACTCAATTGCAAAAGATACTTCACATTTTCGCGCTGCAAGGTCCTTGACATTTCCGAGGGACGCGCGTTCAGAAGTGCATCGACTGGGAACAAACACGACGTTTCTGTTTGACGATCGTTTCCCCGGCTGTTGAGGTTTCCAGTTAACAGGTCTGACCAGTGTACACCACGCTACCGAGTGTTTTCTCTCGCCGTTCTCACTTTCAACACTTCGGGACTCGTCGAATCGAGTCCTTTGGTTATCCTCTCGGTGGATCTATTCTGTGCCTGGCGCGGCTCTCGACGACCGTGTGTGGCCTTATCATTATGCCTCGCCGTCCGTAAAGGGCGCCGTAAAGTGGACAGAATTCGTCTAAAGATGCTGTCGAAACCTCGTGATATTTGCTTCTCGATTAAAGACCCTTCATAGCTTGGAACTAGAGGATTTCTAGTTTACTTACTATTTTTAGCTATTACAAATATTCCTTCTTCCTTCACCGATTTTTCCGAGAAATAATTTTTTCCCGGCCAGCTCTCTTGCTCTCAGATATCAAAGACTGTCTGCCGCGTGGAATCTCTGCCTCAATTGGAAAAATCAACGCGAAAACTCGCCGGAAAGCGTGACAAGTATTGATTCAAAGGCAGCGGAACGCGAAGGGACAGGAACAATCGAGGAAAATACAGCCGCCTTGGTTTACGCCTCGCTTTTCCTTCCTGCCGAGGAATTATGCGGAAAACGCCTCCGACGAAAGAGGCGCCGCGAATCGATCAGTGATCGATGGTCGGCCGTTTCCTGGTTTCGCGAAAATCGCGATCGGATAGCCGGGACCGTCAAAAACCGATCCTAACTGCTATTAAGCCGGTATGCGGCCCGTTCGTATCCCCGTCTAATATCTGTTGGCAAGATTCACGCGCATGCACCCTAGGCTAACGGCGAGGAACGATCACGGACTAGTTTCTCGGACCTAATTAGCATCGGCAAATTCAGGTCTAGTTTCACGCCCGTGTCGTACAACACGGCGAGGTCTTGAACGCGGCTTAAAGGTGAGCCGTAACGTATGCGCGCGTGACAAGATCCTCTTGCGAAGATAGCGAAGAAAATTTGTCGCCCGGCCTGCCAGCCCCGGTATTCTGGTCAGGGACACTCCGTGTACAACGGACGGCGATAACGAAACCAGTTCTCTTTCTCTCTGCGGCCGTTCCGTGCCGGCGGTCGGCCCAACCGTCGCGGATCACGGGCTCATAATTATTCGTCAAGCGATGCAAAGCGATCCTAGGCGGCGTCCGATCGAACGCTCTTCTCTACTAGCCGTGAAACAGGCGTCCAGAGGCAAACTACTCGAAACGGAGAAGACGAAAAAGTTGGACTTAAGGGGGTACAGCACTATTGGGCGAGTAAAATCAGTGGTATCTTTTTTAGTGAACTTCTTAGATACAACATATTCACCCTTGACACAATCCTGGATCTTGGTATTCTATTCTCTCAGAACCTATCTTTCGCGAAGCATTTTAAAATGATTTCGTGCTTTTAAATCCCTGGAACTTCTTCAGAGAGTTTCTAAATTTTTTAATGACACAGGTACTCTGAGGTTATTATACTGTACATTGATCAGACCAATTCTAGAATTACGTTCAATCAGGGTACTGGAGAGACCTCAATAAATCTCCGGTTAGCAGCTTTTCATTCTGGAAACCGTATGTCTAGGTACTGCCACGATTACTGTTTGGATTTCAGCTAGGATTACTTATTGGATTACGGCTCGCGATTTCCCGAATATAATAGCTTACAGACTAATTCTTATAATTAAATTATCTAGTCTTAATCCTAGCCGAAGTCCAAACAATTACGGTCCTATTCTATCGATTCTAAATCTATCCACCTTGGAAAACAGGATAAACTAGCCGATGTTTTATTTGTCAATAAAGTTCTAAATGGTCTAATAACTTGCCCTGACATCATTGAAAAGTTTGAACTCAATGTACTATCTAGGAACTTACGTCACACAGAATTGTCACATATTGTATACCACCGTACGTGTTATGGTTTTTATAACTGTTACAATCGTATGTTCATTCATTCCAACAGCACACGTGTATATTCCGATCTTTTTCAGCAATCTCATGCGCTCAAAAATTTTTATCTGAAGTACATTTAATAAAGTCATAGAAACAATCATAATACAATCATAAAACGTGCAAATAGTTTGAGTTATTAGTATCTTTTTTTAATCACAACTCAAAAGAATCCGTTCGTCACAGTAGTCTAATACCTATGTACCCCCTTAATGCCTCCGGCAATTTGAAGCCGCGAGCAAATTGATTAATCATCGTCCCGTGCCACGGTATGGTCCGTTCGCCGGTCCAAGGGACTTGGATTAGTCTCATTAAACGCGTCCTCGCAACCGGAGCGCCATTAGGTGCCCGGTTCTCGTAATTAGCGGACACTTTCACTCGCTGGAACCGCGAGTTTCGCCGGACCGTTTTGCAGAAGCGTCGCGCGTGGCAAATTTTTGGAAAGCCGCCAATCCCCGGCCGGATGTGGACGAGGCTTAAGACCGCAGCGTCTGGCCGCTTTCAGGGAGCAACGTCCTGGTCTCTCCTCGAATATGGTTGTACGTAGAGATGCTGGCGCGAAGGCACGGACAAGGAGAGACGTCATGGTTAAAGGGAATGCGCACGGCCGAAGGGAGCAGCCTGTCTGCCCATCGAAGGGTCGAACTGTCACGATCGTGAGAAGATTTTTGTCTCCTCGCTCGCTCGCTTCTTTCTACCGGTCGTGATCTCTTTTCTTACGCGGTTCCCCCTCCTCTTGCCTCCTCAGTTGATCGACGACCGAGTGGCGCGGGGAATTCGAATGCACGAGAGTCCCTTTCGCGAGTAATCTTTCGGCAAGATAGTCCGGAGGTCGGTTAGTAGATCAGGCGCTAGGCGTTTATAGAGCGAGGCTCCAGGACCGTAATTTCTCGTAATGAATCCGTGAAGGTAACAGGAGAGTAATTTCTGGCGTAATTTGGAGATAAGTCGAGAGATTCGGAGATAAGCGTTGGGCAAAGTAGGCTACTCGGGGCCACGTACTTGGAGTGGAAGATAAAAGCGCAGAGGAGACGGAAGGCTTAATCAGTTACCGGCGACTTCGAGGATGGCCTCGTCACGAGCGGAGGTCGCGGGTCCTTTTTCTCCCCGGATTACAATGTATTCAAGAGTTTTAAGACCTCTCCACTGGAAGTCCTCGTAAGTAAATTTAAAACGAGGCACGAGTCAAGCTGGGACTCCCGAAGATGGCTTATCCGAACGAGCTATTTCGCCTTACTCTCCTCTCGCGCCGGCGAATATCGCGCCGCGACGATCGGAATTCAACAATTAGGATTCTAGCATCAAGGCCTGGCCAAGATTTTAGATTAGGTGCCAGAGTCTGACCGAATTTAAGCCAAGCATTCTTTAACGGATCCTGGGGCATTCCATATTGGTGCCGCGCGCGATCGACTCATCCTTCGCCGGCCAATGTAAACTCTCGATCGCTCTTGAGCGCGCAAAAAGGTGTCTGTAAACACCTGCATCCGACGGGAAGCCCCCTCGAAAAGGCGAGGAGAGCAGCGTTGAAACCTTACCGCCGATTCAACCGAGATAACTCAACCGCCTTCGGTGAAAACGCAAAAAGACCAGCGCCGGAGGTGTAGAGTATTCCTCTGCCCTCGGATGTGTTTACCTTGAATCAGAGTCGAGAGAGCTTCACTTTGCAGTAAAGGTACTCTTTAAATGGACGATTCAACCTGCTCGATCATTGCTGGCCTTCGAACCTTCGCACACCAAATGCTTGTTATTCCACAGCGTCTTCTATTATTGAATAATCACTATACAGATAAAATCGAATCTATCTCCTCTTCTCTCTATTCTCTTCCATCGATTAGACACGCAAGGCAATCATATTGGTACTTGAATAAGTTTCTGTTGCTCAGTGATAAATGTCGTAACTAGTATTAATTGCATGTAATAAAATGGTAATACATCCATAGTAGTGATTCGATAAGTATCAATTTAAATTTCTACGTTACACGTCGAATCCTATTCTCATCGACCAGTGGTTTCCATCCGAATTCTCGAAAGTGTACACCCTAAACGTATTAAAAATGTAGTATTTTCTGCATTAAACGTCCAATTCCACTTCCGACTATTGGACTCTTATCGAATCACTACTGTATATGGAAGTATTAAAACCAAGCCTAAGATTTAGTGTATGAGATTTGAGTCTGGTGTAAAGAACAATTTTTTTCATTGTCTTCAATATGTCAAATTTCATGCCAACAAACATCTGCGGGAGATTTTATTTTCAATTACATGCAATTAATACTGGTTACGACATTTATCAGTGAACGGCAGAAACTTATTCAAGTACCCAATAGTTACACCAAAATCAAATGAACCAGCAAAAGTCAAAAGACAATCTCGGCAGTCCGATTAGCATGGCTCGTGAAATGCGAAGGTTCAAAAATCCCACCGTGGCTATTTCGACCTGGACAACCCGTTAGAGTCTCCGATGCCCCCGTAATTGTATCTCATCGATGCGATTCTCCGTCTGGGATGCACCGACGAGAGCGTATCCCGCGCGCTTCTAACCCGGGAACAATGCAAACACGATCGACGATGCAGCTGCAATTCATCCGCCGCGTTCGATCCACCGACGGTTCCTGAATTATTGTTCTGGATGATCGATCGCGGCGATGCAACCGTCGCGCCGCGCTGCAACCGTTTTTGGCCGCGTCGAAGGGCCTCCGCAGCTCCTACGACCGACCAAGATTCGCCGTGGATATCCGTGGCGGGGACGGGAGGACGGGGGAGGCACAATTGCGGGCGGACGCGCGGGACGAACTCGCCGGGCGAGATCGAACCTCGAGGATTCCACGGGAATCCATGGCCATATTTGTTGCGGTAGACCGGGGCGCTGTGTTCGAGTGTGTCTCGACTGGCAATTACGGGAATGAGGATCACGACACTCATTCGACGGAGGTAAACGTGATACGACGGGAAACCTGAATTGGGGCGATAGGATATCAGATTTCTTGTTAATTCGTGGGATAGTATAGATCGGTGAATATAATAGAAGCAGGACGAAGATTATAGCCGTATCCAATTGAAGAATCCCAGCCGGAGCGCAGCGCACGCGTTTCCACGGCAGTAATTACTTATGCAACAAGGATTTATCGTGTCGAACGTACTTGACTCCAATTACACGTGCAGACCGTTGCGCTCCGCGCGGGGAAATAAATAGAGACTTCGCTTCAATTGGAGGTGGCCAGATTCTCCCTCTTCCCGCGGGGTCAGAGGTCAGCGAATGCACGGTGTCTCGCCAGGGCCGTTTCTTTGACTAATCGGTTGTCGTCGACAAATAGCAAATTCTTTCAAGTACGAATCGCGGCTGAGCAGGAATGCGACGCGATAAATAATTCCCGAAGGGACTAGGCTGGACGTCGACGTCGCTCGTCGGAGCTCGCGTGACTTGTCCTCCGACAACGCGCGTCAGCGACCGACATCTCCGTCATCGGTACCGGATGAGAAGAGATCGGGTTGTGAGTACTCACCGGTGCGATAGCCCGCGTTGCTCAGGTAAGCAGCGAACGAGTGCGGCTCGTGGTCTCGTTGCCACTGGGGGCTGCTGCAGTTGTCGTTGTTCGTGAAGACCTCGTGATTGTGAACGTAGCGGCCGGTGAGCAAGGAGCTCCTGCTCGGACAACACATGGGAGTGGTCACGTATGCGTGTCTCAGCTCGGCTCCCTCGTCCCTTATTCGCTTCAGGGTCCGTGGCATAAAGTTCAGCGAACCTGAGGGATTGGACCAACCGCAACAGACGATCAAAAGATTCGTTCGCTTGCTGGATCTACGCCCGCCGAAAGCGGTTCGGTCGGGATCGCAAGACGGATAGAGGGCTCCTATCTCTCGTGCAGATTACTTTTTCGGAGAAAGGACCTACTTCGCTCGCTACGGAATTCAATCTCCCTCTTCGCTTCTTGTTGCCCATTTAGTATTAATCTCTCAAACCACGGGAAAAGATTTTGTTTTTCATACTATTATAGTTTGTCATTTTATTAACTGTTAAGCTGCGTTTACATTATGCAACTTTTGGTCGACCAACCGAGTTAATCGACCAAAATCGCCTGTGTAAACAGGTTTTGAATCAAGTGCAAACTACTTCTGATTGTTCAATTTCAAGTAGCCTATCCACATACTTTTAGTCGTTCATCTGTATTCCTTACTTTATACAGGGTGTGCATAAAGTATGGAAACGGTCAAATATTTCGAAAACGAAATATTTTTGAGAAAAATGTTTTAGAACAATGTTTCAGGGTTTTAAAAATTCTATTGAACGGTCGTATCCGTTTGACCTTAAGAGGAACGGTCAAGGTCACGTCAAGGTCAATATGATCTTTTTTAATGGAACACCCCATTTTTGATCATGCAGTGTTAAAGTTGACGATGAGACCTTTTCAGAACACTAACTGGTGACCTATTTCTCTTGAGAATTGCCTGAGTGCTGAGCTTTAAGTGCTTCGATGCTGTCAGCCTTATTGTTAGTATTATTTAGAGTGCACCTTGAGGAACTTTCTTGATTGGATTTCGCACAATCATGGTCCTCACGTATGGGCTTAGGAAGAGCGATTTTAGCATTAATACGCATTGAGCATTTGAGATTTAGCATTAATGTGCTTTAACTCGTTAAATGTTCGAATTGTCTTCTGCCTGTTTCTTGGTAATTCTTGGCAATTTTCAACAGAAGCTAGTGTTTTGAAAAGGTCTCACCGTCAGTTTTAACACTGCCTGATAAAAAATGAGGTATTCCATTTTAAAAAATCATGTTGACCTTGACGTGACCTTGACCGCTCCATTAAAAGTGAAACGGATACGACCATTCGATAGAGTTTCTAAAACCTGAAAACATTGCTCTAAAATATTTTTTTTAAAAATGGTCCGTTTTCGAAATATTTGACCGTTACCATACTTTTAGCGCACCCTGTATGTGTTTGGCGTTGTAGATGAACACAGCGTCGAACGCACACATCCGGAACAAAATAAAAACCAAACGCAGTAGATCAGTAGATCACACGCATATTGAAAAATGTATGCGTTTGGACGTTGAAATTGCTAACGTCAAACGTAAAACTTCTCCACGTATCAGATTAACTATCTTGAATAATACAACTGTTGAACAAAGAAGCTCTAAATAGTAACTAGAGTATAGTTGATCGATAAAAATGTCGAATGACTAGGTTCTAGAGTAAACCTTTTGGTTGAACGGCTTTGGTTCAATTGACTTGCAACCAAAAGTTGATAATGTAAACGGAACGTTAATGATGAAGCGCGAAGGGAGGAACCAAAGTCAAGTAAAAGAGGGACTCACCCAGTTCGACGTCCTGATCGTCCGTCAGGATCAGGACGATGTTCGGTTTTCTCTCCCTGGGATGCTGATAGGGCAAATAGGGGGAGCTCGACTGGGCGTTGTAATTGTTGTTGCCATTGTTATAATTAGACTTGTGGAGGGAACCGCGACGTTGACCACCGTAGACGTCGTCCGCAGGGGCGTCCGCGTCCGTTCGTCTGGCATTGACGCCCAGCCATAGCACGGCCAAAAACTGCAGTAACTTCCTCATGATGGTGGTTGGTCGTCGGTTGCAGGCT
This sequence comes from Perdita meconis, assembly GCA_030770465.2. NCBI lineage: Eukaryota > Metazoa > Arthropoda > Insecta > Hymenoptera > Andrenidae > Perdita > Perdita meconis. The sequence goes on from JASKOS020000009.1 coordinate 7,806,080, forward strand.
CTTCCTCTCAATCGAGTGTCATATCATGGCTGCTGCTGCTGTAACAAGTCAGGCGTGTCGTTCGTTAACGAGTAGTTTGCTTCTGACGTTGATTGGATGGAAACGCGATAAGTCTCGACTCCAATATACGATTGAGCAAAGACCGCGTCTTTGATGATCGAATCTTCAAAGTACTCGGTAAACAAAGTTCTCGTTGCGACACGGAAACGAATTTCACGTGTTCCTCGGCTATGGCACACAGAAAGATCGCCGCAAATGCGGCGCGGTTCTATCGCTCCGGGCGGAAATTCTTGTCGGATCGAAACGGATTACGCAACAGTTTGCTGGCGCAGGATACGCGATCGCTAATTATCGCCAATAACTCGGTAAACCCACGATTCGAAACGCGCCCGCGCGAAACAATTAACGTAAAACGCGATCGATTCCCAGGTAGAGCACGACTCGGGCTGGATGTGATCCTCGTAGCGAAATAGCAGAGCAGCGCTCGCTGCCCGGAGAAAGATGAAAGACGGGAAAAAAAAGAAGAGACGGACGCGGCCTAACCGGGCTACGGGCGGCGCGGAGCGCAACCATAATCGGATAGTCGGGGTTTTATGGCAAACCTCGTCGCATTCCGCCTGGCGGACATCTCGCGAGCGATCGACGGCCCTCGTAAATAGTCGTTAGCACCTGAATTATCCGCGTTTCATCGGATGGATTATAGCTGTCGCTTAAATCAACCCGTCTATCTTTACTCTATGCTTTTCCACCGGGATAAGGGATAGATACTTCTTTATTACTCCCTGCGAGGACTATACTTGCCCTCGAGGAATAATCGACGTCGAGGGCCTTTCACTGGCGAGGCCGATCTATCGAGAAAAAATCGATTCCTTGGTTAGGTCTGGGTTAGGTCTGAGTATTGTAACCAAGTTTGTTATATCAAAAGGACTGAAAATTTAATATTCAATTATGCAAGATCACTCCCCGTTTGAATACCAATCGCGAGTGGTTAGAAGGCATCCGAGGATCGCCTAAAATTCGACCAACGATTTCGATCGAAGCTCGGAAGAATGAAAGAGCGACGTTTTATGGCAGGAAGCCGGAGCACGGGAAAATTTACGGCACGGTTCGATCGTTTACTACGGGCGCGTGGAAACCGTTGCGTCGTGGAAAGACTTTTTCGCGGCGATGGGGGCGGCATTCGCGTCGCGATCCTTCCCTTCCGACCTATTTCCGCCGGGATACGGCCTTTTATTAAATTTCTCGGTACGTGCCATTCCGTTTTCGCTGTTTCGACGACGCCACGGGAATAAGAAACGATCGCCGGCCTGTTGTTTCCGCGAGTGACGTCGTCCCCGGTTGTCGTTGCTCTCGGGCGAAGTCGTTTCCCTCGAAATCTTAATTCCCTTCCTTCGACGATATTAGCTCGGCGTTTCGTTTCTATATTCGCGGGGGTTTGCTCGAACGTGACTGAGATACGTGACTGGGAATAAATTCAGAGACGGGAGGATGGTACATGGGAATCTACCTTCGTAAAGTTCACGCGAGTTGACCTCCAGCGCGAGCATAGATCGGCGAAAGTAAGATTTCATCTTTACGTAGCCACCTGGCGAGACGTGTTCCGCGGTGGACAAGAGCTTCACCTGTCCTCGTCTAACAGACAACTGCGGTTTACGAGGATTCGAGGAAAACGGTTGTCTACACTAAAAGATTATATTCTTTGGAAAAATTGAATGAACCATGAATACTGATTTCTCTTTAAATAATTATTACAACGCCGTTTTATCATTCGGAACAAGTTTCTGTATCGTGAGAGTGACTCAGCTTCGCACGGCAAGGGGCTAAAATAAATGTTTTCCGCTTGAAACGCGATCGAAGCAGCGACAAGATTATGGATCGCTAATTAGCGTGCGGTATTCGCGCTGAAGTCGAACCGAGCCAAGCTGAATCGTGTCTAGAGGCGGCTGGAAAGATGTCAGGAAGTGATGTCACGGCCGATCTGGCCGTTCGAGCCGGTGGCTCGGATCCCGCATTAATTACCGCTAATTGATAATCACCTCGTCTCTCCCGGTGGAGCAGGTAGGCAAATAAGACCGGCCAAGGCAGAGCGAGAGCGAACTGGAAGGCTCGAGTCTCCGACAAACAATACGGTTATCTCTCTCCTCCTTTCGCTTCGCTCCGTGGATCTTGCCAAAAGGATCCTCAAGCGATACATTATGCAATTTATCACGTTGTAATTGAATACTGAATCCTCGATTATTCCTGGAACCTTCGACGGAAAATGGGAAGGAAAGAAATCGTGTCAGGGTCGAATGGTAATCAAATTGGAATAGGAGTGTCTGTGTTTGATGCGACTACTTCTACTAATTTTGTCGGACTCTTCGATTGTCTAGTTTAGTATCTCGCAAGGTTTTGACTTTAAATTGGTATGTATAATAAATTTTCTGAATACATTAGAATTGCGATCAACCGGCTCTTTATTATTTTCTGTTTCTATTATTCTGAGCCTCAATTATTCAATGCATTAGTGATAAGAGTGCAGTAAAATTTAAAGTACACCTTGAACATTAATTTAACGATGGTCTACTAAACATTGAGGCACTGGATGGAAAAGGGGCACACTGAAAATGCACAAAGGTGCATCGACCTCCGCGTTGCTGCTCCTTGTCGTAGCTCAGACTCAGAGTCGAACCAGTCAACTCACAACAGCTAAGAATAGTAAAACAATAATCCCTGCGCGCCCGTTTCGCAACCGCAGGAATTGAGTAACTGCACGCGTTGCCGGCGTTGCATTCGAGCGGTTGCATAGGCAGCGACGAAGAGTAACTTCAGCGTCGATCGTGTCCCTTCGAGGTTGCTTACCCGCGATATCGATCAGCATCAATTAGCGCTCGATCTTGTTAGCGCCTACCGTCTAATATTACCCGCGTCCCGAGTAAACGAGTTCGTAAATATCGCGGCAGCGAGCGATTTCGACGAGACGCATAAAGCAGAGGCCACCGTGTCTCGTTTGCATTCGAGCGACGCCGCGCGTGCTCGCGCAGCGCGTTTTTCTCGCCCCCGCGTCCCCTCCATCCCACGGTCTCCTTTCGTTTGTTTCCAGAGAACGTCGCTTCCCTCGACGACACCTCGGTGTGGGTGGCGATCGACAGATGCGCGCTATATACGGCCTAGTAGGTCGCAGGTAAAGCGGATGTTACGTGTTCGTACGCGTCCCCGCGCGTGTAAACCGCGCGGACGCGACGCGTTCCTCGGCGTCGCGAGTGTAGGTCGAGGCTCTGTAGGTCGCATCGGCGATCCTGGAAGGAAGGGAACGCTCGTTCGCCGCGCGTGGGAAGCGGCCGCGATATTTACGAGTAGCTAAACGATCGCGCCGTTGATCACGATAACGATCGACCGGGCACAATGCCCGGGACGCGGGCGAAAATCATGCGTCCCTGAAATGCGAGCTCGCGCGCCCAGAGAATTCGCCAATCCCGCTTGACTAAACTCGCGCGCCGAGCGAATGGCATATTCTTCGGCGACGCAAATGGTATTTCGATGGGATCGGACGGATACTGGGGCGCTCCCGCTGAAACGGTGGACGTAGCTATCTTGAAATTTGCTAGATCTTTTAATCAGGGGTGTGCGGGTTCCCGGTCGGGACAGGAATTTTTTCGGGATCGGGACGGAATCCCGAGAATTTCGGGATCCTGAAAATATTCCTGATTCCCGCGAATGTTCAGGATCCCGAAAACATTCAGATCCCGAAAATGTTGGAGATTCCCGAAAATATCTGTGATTCCCGACATTTTGAAGTTTCTTCGTAATTCTGATAATTACGAGAATCCGGAAGCCACTATGTTCCCGAAGATTACGTATTACAATTTTTAAGAATAACGACACATTCGGGAATCCCGGATATTTTCTAGATCCCGCACATTGCTGGGAAAACCGAACAATCTCGGAAATCCAAAACATTTTCGGGATCCCGAACATTCTCGGGAAACCCGAACGTTTTCGGGATCCCGCACATCACTGCTTTTAACTCTCATAACTCTGCTAATACTTATTCAAATTGAATGAAATAAAAACTGTTTTAAACTTTCTGCTGTGCAACTTAGTAAGGTAAATGTACCAATGACTAGCTACGTCCCATTACCTGGCCACCGATTTTATTTTTTAACAAGCTAAACTGACAAAATAAAAAGAATATTTGTACCAATTTATTATTTAAACATTCAGCCTTCTAAATTAAAAATTATATCCCTAAACTTTTTGTTTAAAATATTGAAAATATTGTTTGAAATATCATAGTCAAATGCACCATGAATCTTCATGGATTCCTTAAGATATGGCTAAGAAATGCGTAGTACTTACTAAGGTGATAAATATCATTATACTACATTTTTCTATATAAAAAAGGCAGTTATAAAATCTTAAGAATATTTATAATAAATAGAAAACAAAGAATTACGTATGTAAATAGTTTTTAAGTCACAAATTTATGTGGTTATGTACTAGTACGTAATAATCTTACTTGCCCCATAACTAACCGCGACACGTGTTTCACATATTTTTCTTATTTTTTAGTTTCTGCATAAAGTTAATTTAGGTAAGTTAATATTTATTATAAAGAATGAAGTTAGATATTATAGGTTTTTTGTTGTTTTACATTTATTTATTTATTTTTACTTACATATGCTATACTTAACCTCAAATTATAGAACATACAATGGGCAAGGATAAAGAAAAGCAGAAGAGAATGAAAATAAAAAGGCAATAGCTGAAGAAAGGAAAAAGTTGGACGAAGAGATCAAACGACTGACAACTATGAAAAAAGCATTACAAAAAAAAATTGATTAATAATAAAAATATATCATTTATTACACAGTAAAACCTTGTTTCACGACTTTAGTTTTTAACCTTTTAATGGCCTCTTTATTAAGTATATTCATACTTTTTAACTTTTCTAATGCTTCTGATTTAGTTTATTTCTTATTTTCATTTTACAGAATAAACTTTCGTTCGCTAACATTATTTTTAATACCCTATCAAAGTCATGGCCACTTATTGGGACCTCGAAATTTGGACACTGGGACAATCGCGTTTGGCTGGCCAGGTATTGGTACATCACGTCTCCTTACATTTTTAATTAATTTATATTTAATATCGTTGAAAACAATCGTTTCTTTTGCACTTATTTAATGTAAAATGTAATACCCTTCAAAATGCAATAGTTTTTTTTTTTTTACTTTAAAGTTAATTTTATGCCTTAAATTTAAGATATTTGTCTGCTTGTTCTTAGACGTCCAGTTATTGGTACATTTACCTTACATATAATACTTCCATTACAATTATTATCTAGAAAGTAAACACAGTTTTAAGCGGAATATATAAAATTGTAAAAGCTTTTGTCATGTACTATGGACTACAAGCAATATTTTTCTCATTTTTATGTATACTATTAGAAATTATACTTATTTTCCGTTTAAGATTAGCCAAATTTCATTGAAGAAAATGTTGTTTAACAAAGATATGGGAATTTAAAGGAAATAACGACGTCGCTCTCTGCAGTGGCCGATGTTTATGAGATCGAGCTGGAGATGTCATTTCGGAAACCCGATCTTTCGTGGGGATAATAGTATTCGCCGAATCACTTGCCAGTTTTCTTGGAGATCGCTTACGAACACATATACGAACGACGCTGGAATCGATTTCACCGTCTTGTTCCGCGCTCGTGCCGTCGTTATTACGATTCCCCGCTGTTAGCACCGTGTCCGAGAAGTTCTCGCCCGTCTACAATCCGAATGGACGAGCTGATGATAGGCTGGAAGAACTGCCCTCGTAACGCCGACTCCGCGGATTAGACCATCTGCGGTTTGCAATTGGCCGCGGCTCGTCGAACAAATAACAAGTCGGTGAACGGTCGTGATTATCGCACGTGTTACCATCGCGCGGAGGATTCCGACGACTCTCGTTTCCGTTTCGACGACATTCGCGACGCGTGGAAACACGGATCGCCGCGCAATTAGCGGTCGGAGACTCGCGTTAAATACCCGTCCCATTCGCTGGTAATTAGCAAACAGGTTCGCCGGACTTTTTCCATTTATTCGAAACTGGAAAACCGTCGTTAGCTGACCCTGAGGCTAGTTTCATCTAAACTGAACTCTAATTAGACTGAAAATCAGGTTTACGCGTCCTCGCGCACCGAGGAAGGGACGTTGGGCGAACGTAGTTAGTCGAACACGCCTCAAATCACAGTTCGCAGTGTCGCGGGCAAATCCTGGTCGCACCCGCTGCGGTATGCGATCTCTGACGTCACTTCCTGGAGCAGAACAGCAGGAACGCGGACTGAATTCAGCGCAATCAGATAATGCGAGCGTAAACGCGCGGGCAACCGCGTTTCGACTTCACGCGACGCTAGCGAGTGTCCATCGACCCGCTGGAATACAGTCGCCCGGTGCATCTGCTTCCTATGCAATTGCACGATAAGAGCCTCGCGAAGTTGGAGATCTTGGGAATCGAAAATTACCTTGCAGCGAGATTCTAGTGTTAACGGTATTGCCGTGTTGGCTGAACGTTTAGAAGGACTTGGTCTTCGAAATCTAATTGCGAAAAGTAGGTTTAGAATCGCGTGGCACAGAAAATGTCTTCAAATGTCACTCCTTCCCATAAAAAATTGACGCAGTCTGCGTTGAGATACAGCGACCGAACAATTTCGGCCAGAAGGGAAATTTCCTGTCCCACGTCGCACACCTATAGACGCGCTTGCACACGCCCGAGATCCCGTGATAGCCGCTTCCTGCATCCGCTTGAAAATCGCGCGGATTCGTCGGCTAATTAGTTAAACTGCTCGAACGGAGCGACGAAATTGAACCGCGGCACGCGTGTTCGCTGCGCGACCAATGATTTACTCGTGATCGTCGCCTAGGTGATTCAACGAGAAGGATGTTAAAACAATTAATGTAACGTCCGCGAGACTGCATTCGTTTCGAGCGTTTGCCAGCCGCTTTTAGACTCATCCGCGCCGTGCACTTGTTTATTTAAGGACTTCCGACAGACGTCATCTGGGAGGTTAATGATTCAGATAACAACCGAGACATCAACAGTTTTCGCATGCATGGATCGCTGTCTTCTGACAATCTCTTCCGTCGGATATATCTGCAAAACGTGATGCGCAGCGAATAAAAGTTTATATTTAGAGAAGTCGTATAGCAAGACACTCCAGGAAACGGTTTCCTTCTAAAACCAGACGCGATGCCGTCTGATCTCGACGAACTGCGCGTCGAGAGAAAAAATGAGGGGTGAACCGACGCAGCATCGAAACGCCCAGACGAATTCAAAGGGGGCGCGAAAATGAGAAACGACGAAGGCGCCTTCGCGCGACGCCACCTCGCTCGGGCAGTTATTGTTCTCAGACGAGAGGCCCGAGATTTCGAGGGTAAGATTTCCGAGGGGGCAACTTTTCGAGCGCGACGAGATCGAGATCGTATCGCCCGCGTATTCCATGGAAGCTCGAGGAGCCAGCGTTTGAATGAAAGCTGCACAGTGAGCAGGGGTGAGATAAAAACCGAGCCCTGTTCGGGGTTAACCTCGTGCAAAGATAAAACTGAAATTTTTCGGGGAACTACGACCGTAAAAAAATCGTCTGCTCGCTCATTGTGTTTTCGAGGACAACTACCCTTCAAATTTTATTTAAAACGCTGCCTCAAAAATCTCACTTCTTTTAGTACCCAGACCTAACCCTTTCAAACATATCGAAAACCTGAAGCATTCGATCGCTCATATTATCTCAATTAAGGGGGGAGACTCAAGTAAACCGCTAAAAATGATGTGATTTTCGCAGATTTTTTATCTAACAGGTTCTTCCGGCAGAAAATTCAAGTCTGTACATGTATGCGCCGAGGCTACTTAATTTATGGGGAGGCTGCTTGAATACTGCTCAATCATTTGGTCACCATACCAGCGGTACCTCATAAACGATGTAGAACGTATCCAGCATAAGTTCATGCGTCAAGCTGCCAATTTTATGCGTTGTCCTGTACCTTTCGATGTACATGACTACTCAGAAATTTCCAGCCAATTAAACCTGATGTCACTGAAACGACGGCGTCTAATGTTCGATTTAATTTTTGCGCAAAAAGTACTCAATGTCCCGAATTATTGGGGGAATTTAATTTGGGGATACCACGTCCCTCATTAAGACACCGTCCCCTTCTTAGGCAGGAGTTACATCGAACTCTGTATGGCCATTACAACGGCATCAATAGGTTAATCCTTAATGTTAATATGTTTTGCGACGACATCAACTATTTCTGTTCTCCCTGCACCTTCAGAAGAAATTTACTCTTTCTGCTAGCTAACTAGGCGTTCTCCTGTTTGTTGTAGCATAAACTTCTTTTTGTATACTAAAGGGTGTGTAGCCCGTATATTTTTAATAAATAAATAAATAAATAAATTTATGGAATATTTGGTTTCGAGAGAAACGCGTTTAAAGTTTTCGGTTAAAAAAGTCAATATTTTTTGAAACTTGTTCTCTGATACTAAAAAAAAAGTCAAAGTCAGAATGGTGAAATTTGACTACCGACTCCGCAGCTCTGGATTTATCTGTAGAACCGCTAATATGTAGAATCTCATTCTAAAGTTTCTACATTATATTCATGACATGTAAAAGCATTGATTTACGCCAGTGGTGTCAAACTGATGTATGAATATGGGCAACCAAATTCAGTTTAAGAAAATCCGCGGACCGCAGACACGAAGAAAAAAAGGTCTTTTATTTATAATAAAGAATAACTCATTTAAACTTTACATTTATTTTTCTTTAATAAATTTACAAGAATTAAAAGACTTAATATTTTTCACTAAACACTTGGCATTTTTTTGTAGATACTATTTTATCGATATCGGGTGTAATTTTTTGGGATAAAGATATTTTTAACATAGATTTTAATTGTTCATTTGTTAACCTCACCCTGTGTGAAATTTTATCAGTCTTTAAGACAGAAAATAATTGTTCACATAGATATGTACTACCAAACCAAGATTCTCGCAACAAACATACGCATTTCAATAAAATGTTCCGGCAAGTACGAATAAAAATCTGGAATGTCAATTTCATTATATTTTTCCTTCAGCATTGTGTTGCATTGTATTTTTTTGGTAATAAAATTAATTTCAAGTTTTGGGCCGCGGGCCGCACTCGAAGGTCTTGCGGGCCGTGTGTTTGACACCACTGATTTACGCAATAAAAAGAAAATTTATTTTTTTGACTCGTTACTCGAGTCTCCCCCTCAAATCCCCGCTTGTTCCCCGGAAGACCTTCCCCCGAAGAAGTCGTTTCTGCCGCGGCCAAGTGACGCTAAAGATCACTATCGAGAAGGGAGAGGCGAGAGAAGTGAAAAGGTCGTGATTCGATGCAGTGGATAACGCACAATTAGCGACACGTAATTAACGAGGGTCGGGAAGGGGCGGGGGTCGGCGGGACGTGTGTTTATTCACGTGCGTGCGCGCGAGGGCGACACGAAAGGGGAAAAGCAGCGGAAGACAAAGTTGACAGACGGCCGAGCCAAGGCAGACGAGCCGAAGGGTGGAACGGAGAGGAGAATTGCGGCAAGACGAGGACCGAATCGCCGGGGAGAATGACTAGACTGCTTGGCGACTGGTGCTTTATCCGCCCACGCACTCGACTTGCCTCGCTTCAGCTTCTAATGCGCGAATATCGCGACCTGTCCTCTTCCGTCGCGTTCCGTCGCTCGCCCCGCTCGCGCGGCTTAAAATACATCCCGTTCGGAGCACTGGAATCAATATTTATGGATTGCTAAACGCGGGACGCCATGCAGAAATAGCAGAGCGATATCCGTCGCGGTTTACCGCCGCGTTCAACCTGTTGGAACCGCGAGTAACCACTACGTAACAGGGAATGCGAAGAAAATGATAGCGAAGATTGCTGGAGCTGCGAGTACAAAGGTACGCCCACGTCTTGAGCAATCTCGGGATCGAAAGAAAAGTGGAAGAGCTTGTTCCAAAGCGCAATAAAATATCGTGGATCGGTGCAGCGTATAACCTGCTGTCCTAATAAAACTAATGGACCTCGTCGCGAATGCCGAAAAGGTCGCGGTAACGATTAACCTCGTTGCAAAAGAAATAATCGATTGAAAAGAATCGGGGAATGCGGTTAATATCAATATTTATGTTCGCTCTTTAATGAGAGTTTGTTGCGCTCGGTGTGTATCCAGCGAGTAACTTCATTTATCATCGGTTAGTCCGCGTAATTAAGCCTCCTGTCGTTATCAGCGTTCTTCGTTTAAACACCGTAATTCAAGGGACATAAATTTCATAGCTCGCGACCAGAGCTTCGCGTGCGCCGCGCGCTGCAAAGCCGCAACGCCATAATTTCGGAAATTTTTGTCGCTCCCAAGGAATACATTGATATTCCAGACTCACCCGGCGTTTTAAACACTTTCACTCGATTAATACCTTCGGCGTATCGGCGCGATAACGCGGAGCACGTGGTCGCTGCCGTCAGATAATATTTCTTCTCTCTGCGCCCTTCTGTTCTGTCCTGCTCGTTACGATAATTAACATGCGCCGCGCGTCCGTTTTTATTCCCATTTTTCCGCTGGTCGATTCGCCGTTTAATTGCTACACCTGTGTATCGCAAGTGCAGGTCGTCTTTCTCGCGGTCGCCGAGCAGCGTGAATGAACCCCAGCCACGGATGAAAAAGGGTTACCACCCTTTTTCAGGGACGCGTCCATCCCCCTCCAAGCGACGCGGAATAATTTAACAATTTGATGATTAATTGGGAATCGGTGTCGTCGCGGCTCTCCGAGTAATTCAAATCTGCTACTATCCGGTATTAATTTCGCCACCGGCTGCGGCTGACCCATTTTTTCCTCCGTCGTTCTGCCAAAGTTCGCTCGCGCAACCAGCCTCGTTGCATCTTTTGACACCCCGAAAGATCGGCGTGGCACCAACGAATGCGATCGCGTTGCACAACGCTCGGGCCTCATCGCGCGCACCAGAGACACGAAGTTGCATTCTGCGGCCTGTTGCAATCGTCTCATCCTTGAACGCAGCCACAAGGTGGACTAATAGCTCGCGATCGAGCCGCACAGCTCTATCGACAGGTCGGCCGACGGCGCACTGTGTTTAAAAACGACTGTCCGATCGCGAAAAAATCATAATTTCGATAATTTCGTTTTATTTCATTCTCAGTTGTTTTAGATTCCTGAAACCTTAAGAATCCTTGATTGCACAATTATTTACTTCTAAAGATTGTTTAAATAAGATTATATTCGATATTTTTCCTTCTCGTAAAAGACGAAACGTGCAACAATTTATTTTACGCAACGCGGATTTTGTAGACAAAGGTTTATACCTAGATTTTGTAATAGAAAGATTAATAAAATGTTTGATGAGACATCCGAACAAACGCACTCAATAACAGCTAATTTTGTTACGTACGTACTTTGATTTTTTAAGTATGACTTTTTTTATTTGTGTGGATTGGTCAAAATTTCACTTCTATTTTATAGTGTATTGCTATATTGGTATTGTACACTACAGGGTCTGAATACCCGTTTAATAAATAATAATAATAATAGTACCTACATTGCTGAAGGACATCATTTTGAACATTTCATTTAATTCAAATAAAAGAATCGCAGCCTTTAAACTTGGTATTGTTTTATTATAATTTCTGTAGTTCAAGGTCATTTCAGGGTCATAGTATCCTACGTCGTGGAACTCATTTTGGCATGAGCTATTATACAATGAAATAAAAAAAATATATATAGTTCCATTTAAAAAAACATCGGTGACCTTAAAAAAATCTTGGAAATAACATCATTTAGGAGATTTTTATAGTATCACCACATTTGCCCCCTTGAACAGTACAATTTACCTCTGTGACATTTTCACCTGTCTTCAACATTAACAGAGATATTTAGGTATTCTGTTTTACGTGACTCACCCTGTATTTAGAAAAAAGCGAAATTATCTTTTATTTAACTTATTTTCAATGATTTATACACTTTCAATTCCAAACATAATTTTTCGCGGTCAGACAGTCGTTTTTAAACACCGTCGCCATTAGCGAGATGGAAAAAACTGTTGACCGGGAAAATGGCGTCGCGTCATCGATGCAATATCGGTGCCGTCTTCCACCGTGCACTTTAGTTAATGCAGTGGTCTGCGGTCGCAATTTCTCATGGCGCACGATTCCATAGACACGTAGGACCAAGAATGGACCCTCGTCCGCTTCGATGAAGGCGTTCGACCGCGCGTTCGTGATATGAGAGGTTCGTGAACGATATTCGCGACGCTCGCGAAATTCCTGGAACTCTGATTCAGTCGTCTCTTTCGACATCCACGTGTTCTACGTTAGAAATTAATTAAGCGAATCAATTCACTCAATTACATTGTACGCGAAAAATGATAAGCCAATGCGGAGAGTTGAAATTCCTGTCGACCACCTGATCGAATTAATCGGCGCGTCAGAAACCGGAATCGACACTTTCGAATAAATTACATTTGACTTCCATAGTTTGCCAACGTATCAATAACTCACGTTGAAATTCGCGAAATTGATAAGTGGCGAACGGTCCCTCGATCGCGGTACTTTAAATCATTTACTGTTGGTCGAGGGGGCCTCTCCACGGATTTCCAGAAAAAAAGATCTAATAACAGGTTGCCAGGTCGATTATAATACTTAGCCGGTTTCCAGTTATCTGTCCGGTCAATTAAATTCATTAGTCTGAAATTATGGGTTCGAGATACACGGGCGCGGAAAGCTGTTCTCTCTATACTTTGTCGAACAATATTTTTCAGGGGACTTTCTTGCTGCTAATTGCGATCGGTGTTTTGACACGTTTTTTTTTCCTGCAACCGATCGCAAACTCGCGAACGATTTCGTTTATCGAAGTTCACAATGTCCGAGACTCGCGTGGCAAATGACTCGAGTGTTCGGTTTTTTCTTTCTTATTCAATTCGCAATCGTTAGCCAAAGGTCAATACGAAAATAAACTTGGAGCGTTCTTATGCTTAACAACCTCATCGATCTTGGAATTATAAAGAGCGACGATGAGCGGGATAGGCGCGTATGCATATTACGCAGAGATCTAAAAATATTGCGCGCATAATCGAAAACCCTTTTGATAGACTACGAGTTCCGGAGTTTCCTCCGATCCGTGTTTCGGCCGGCCGATTATCACGGACCGTTAAAAATGAATAATTGGCCGTTTTAATAAAGCCAACGCTCATCAATATTAATGGTCCCGCGTCTTTTCTCTCTTTCGAGCGAGACCGAGGCCTGAATTTTAAGAACGTCTCGATGGACGTCGAGAAGCCCCTCGTGATTCCGTCTCTCTGGGATCTTTTTTTTTTTTAATTTTCATCGGCACGCACCGACGGTCGTTACTTTCAGCATTTAAATAGCGAAACATGAAATACCGCGACAGCTTTGACAAAGTTTCTCCGATCGAGAAACCGTTGACGTCCTTCGATTATGTACCGCGAAGAAAGAAACTCTTTGAGAGATGTTATTTTAAAGAATAGCGAAGGCAAAGAGGCTTCCTCGTAACAGGTGGCGACATTCTCAAGCGGTTTGGCTGTCGCCCTTAAATGCTAAGACGTTGAAAGCGGCAGGACATGTATAAGTATACCTTGAAAGCCCCGTCCCACGTTGTCAGGACGTTTGAATAAAGGGACTCTGTATCCAGTAGTTCGAGTTTTGCTCGGAAGAAGGGACGCTAAGCTACCGTCGAAAAGAAAAATTGTTCAACGCTGGAAATACACAATACACTAGTCTCCGGTTACGGCTAACAGTCGTAGGGTTCGAAACGCTAGCCTTAACCGAAGTAGGAATCGAATCATGCACCTCCGATTTCTCGCTTTACTGGTTTTTATGGGCTCGACGCTCGAAATCGCAAGAGACCGCCGAAGACAAGGAGAGAACTAGCCATGCTAGGTGCTCGGTACAGAACGAACGCAATTTTCATCGGATCTTGACGAACATGCTGCTACGATATGGTCGCCTTATCTATTGTATCAAAAACAGCAGCTTGAAGGTGTACAACATTCCTTTTGTAGATATGTAGCATACAAGATTGGGCAAAAGATGGCAATCACTGATCATAACTACCAACCTATTGTCCTCAACTGCTTGAGCTTGTTAATCTCTATGCTCCTGCAAGGTCCCTCAGACCCTCGCTTACTTTTTATCCTCTTAGATACACCTCGAAATTCTCTAACTCTGACCCAATTAATCGTGTATGCGTATTGGCCAATGTTCTAGGTAGTGATTTGAATCTATTTTGTTGCTCCATTTACTCCCTAAAAATGCAAATTCTTAAATCTAACTAGCGTATCTTTTGTTTACTCTTATTCACTTTGTCCTCGATATAATTTATAGTCTCTTATCCGTCTTTTTGTACACTAATGGGAAATTATTCCCATGAAACGAAAATAAATAAATAAATAAATAAATAAACATGACACCAATCGATTCCTTACGCTCTGCCGATGAAAAAACCGAACACAACGTAAATCGGACAATAATCAACGAAATTACGGAAAGAGGGGGTCGAGGAGGTTCCCACGGTAAGAACAGTGGTATGAGTTGCTCGGTGCTTACCTTAACCGAATGAAAAACGCTAGCCTTAAGTCGGGGTCCCACTAGAGAAAAGCGCGGCGCGCACGGTCCTGAAAACCAACTGAAAAAGTCGATTTTCACGAGCAGATTCGTCCTAAAGTGCTTAAAGTACTCTGTCAAGGCGCGCTTGGTACTTCAGGATGAGTCTGCTCGTAAAAATCAACTTTTTCTGGTGACTGTCAGGGCCGTGCGCGCCGCGCTTTTCTCTAGTGGGACCCCGGCTTTAACCGGAAACTAATGTATTATCAACCACCTCTAAGCACCACGCTCGTTGTTATACTTTTGGTCGTCTCAAAGTATTAGTTTATCAATCCTCTTTTCTATCGTTTAGGCTTTATTTGAAAAACCTCTCCGTCCGTCGATACGCTCGGATACGTGTCAGATCGTCTCGTTGTTCCGCGCCACCCACACCCTCGCCCATTGTACAGGCCAGATCCAGGGCTCCATAACTCTGAAAGAGGTGCTCGCAATAACGTTTCGTTTCTCTAAGAGGAGAGGTCACCGGAGGCAATTTGTTCGCAGCCGACACACCTGAGAGCCCAGAGCAAACTTTTAACGTTTCCTCGGCTGCTCTCGACTTTTGTTTCGCCATCCGCTCTCTCGCGAATTGCACAGAGCGTGAGTGGCTGTAACCGTGACCCGGATCCCGTTAGTCACACTGTTTGCGCTTGAACTTCTTTTCCCTAGCCGATGGATTCGCCACGGTGACACGCCTACAATCTCAACGAACGCGAACCAAGCTTCTCCGACGTCCGAAGCAAGACTCGCGGCATTCGTCCATGGACGGGCTACCGTTCGCCGCAACCTTGGACGGGTTTTGCCTCGATCGTCCCAGACACCGATCCGCCGGCGACGCGGACTCGTTTCGCCGCTATTGCAACCCTTTTCCGTCGTTATTTTTAACGCGCCCTTCGCCTCGCCGACGCGACATGCCCATATCCGTGTAGTTCTCGCGTAAGGACAAGTGACACGGGCAATCGACACGCTCCCGTCGGCCTTAAGTCTCTGAAACAGGCGGAGTAAGCTACTTACGGAGCCCCGAACCGGTCAGCCGTGAAGATAGAACGCTGTCTACGAGTTCGGCGGCCCGCATTCCGCGAGCTTGTCTGTTATCTCAGATACCTGCGATGCATTCATAGGCGGCGCACCGCGCCGTTTACGGACCGCATTTACGGAAGCCGTCGGACCATCGTCTAAGCGTGCCGTCGCGGCGTTCGGACCGGTCTGTGAAGACGTACCCAGCCAAGGACCCGGAGAGAATGGCACGGGGGTGGGAGGGAGGACCGACGAATGTCTGCCTTAATAGTATTCATTGCGAACATGCCCAGATAAAGGATGAATGGATCTTAAGAACTCGATGCTAACACCTCGGGACACTGGGCGGATTGCCGGTGACACGGGACCTCGGGATTCGCCCACTTCCGAACGACCAGTCGATCAACTGGCCGCGGTAATCTCACCTCTGCCAACTTACAAAGAGACCCTCTCAGGTCTTTGAATGTTTAAAAAATTTGATACCTATAATATGTAAAGATCCTTACTCAAACATCAATTTCTCAAAATAATAGAATGCGCTTTTCTCGAGAAAATCTAATTTGAATATTTCCAGGGTCCTGTATATACGTTATAAAAATTGAAAATTAAATTTTTCCTCTTTTTAATTTTTAAATATGCATACAAACAATACACGAAAATAAAATTTTATTTGTTTAATAAATAGTAAGTGATATAAGGAGTTTTATACCATTTACAATTTGTTAAAAAAATGAAATGTTATTTTTGTGTATTATTTGTACATATATGTATATATAAAAATTAAGGAGTTGAAATTTCAATTTAGTATAAATACCTTCACTTAAGAATTATTACTTGCGATGGATTAAGATTAATGGATGAATATTCCCTAATACTGAAGGTAGGAAGTGAAACGCCTGTATCTTATCAAATCTCTTTATTTTATAATGAAGGAAATGTAGAATTGAGATAACGATAAATTCGAACACTTTGAAAAGCATTTCTTCTTTTATTATGAGTCAATTACACTTAGTTTTAAATCTCTAAGTCTAATAGCCGCTATCTTATATTGCGTGACTCCTGGCAGGGCGCAGGGAGTGTGGTCTGTCCTGGTGAGGTGCCGATCACTTTCCTCTTTATTGCGATCTCGAGGTGGTAGGATCTGCACCATCGAGTGTCGGTTCTCAGTTGCAACGCAGTAGAGTCCCTTTTTCCCCTTTCTCATAATGATAGCTTGGCAATTCTTCGAACTGAGAGGATGGATGGAACTTTGATTCCATTCATCCGCGAGGTTCGCTAGATTAGGATACGAGCCGAAGGGATGGAGGGAACTTTGATTCCTTCCATCTCCGAGGTTCTCTAGTTTTAGGATTTTTGTAAAGGGAGATCGATGGAACTTTGATTCTATCGATCTCTCTCTGGGTCTCCACTCGCAGCAACCTCCACGTGGTGAGACCTGAGCAATCGATAATGATCGAGCTGCGAAATTGGCTGCAAATTTGTAACGAAATAGATATAAGATCGCGGCTATTAGACTTAGAGATTTAAGACTAAGTGTAATTGACTCATAATAAAAGAAGAAATGATTTTCAAAGTATTTGAATTTATCTTTATCCCAATTCCACATTTTCTTCATTATAAAATAAAGAGATTTGATAAGATACAGGCGTTTCACTTCCTACCTTCAGTATTAGGGAATATTCATCCATTAATCTTAATCCATCGCAAGTAATAATGTATTGCTCTTCAGCCGAGGTTCGACAAAGCATGAAACATAGCCGCAAAATTAACCAAGTCGACGTCTTGAGAGGAGATCGCGCCGCGCTACCTCGAAAAATCTTGCGTCTCAGATTTAGAGCCGATCGAACACGAGCGATGAAAGATCGCTACGATTCTTCATTCTGCAAATAAGTTCTTCACAATTTAAAAAAATTGCATGTATGTACTTACTACATTTCTGACATGACCTAAATGAACCTACTTCGCGTTTATTCAAAGTTTATTCCGCTAAAAGATGAATAAACATGCAAACCTTATTCGGCGGCTCGGATAAATTCACTTCGAATAAAAAAATTATCTTTAATTAGGTTTCTTCGTCGAAAAGCGACTATTCCTATTATTTCCGATTTTATGGTCGAGGCGAATCCAGAGCGGGACGATAGACTATAGACCCGTCAAACACCGTGGTCAAAGTCATCAATCATCGGCAGCAATAGCGGGTTTAGACGCGTAACGCAGTGGAAGACACCTGACTGCGTCCACGCTCTTTATCACTGACCGGCAACAAATCGATAACAGACTCCACCCCAGGGAATAACAATGTCGACATTACCATTTTCAATTAGTAGGCAGGAGCCGCGCGTGTCAATTAAGACCGGTTTTCAGGAGGCTGAACGCGCGCGGACGTCGAGCACGTGAAATTGAACGCGTCGGGATCAATTACGCGAAATAATTCAGTGACTCGCGGCTTATTATGCACGTCGAGACGGTAGGTAAGCATTCGTCCCGTGTCAGTCAGTCGGAACGCTCGTCTGCTCGATGACAGACGCGACTGTCGCGGCGCGATCGAGAATTAGTGGAGCTCGAAATGCAACCGATTGCGGACTGAATGGGCAAACGGTAACGCAGCCGGACTGCATTTGCAACGTCCACCGATATCTGTCGGCTTTCCATGAAAACTGGAAGCGTCGCGGTAAGACAGAGAACGACTTCTCGAATCAGTAGAAAGATCGTGAAGCGCGGAATCGAGTCGGAGTCAGGAATTACGAAGATTGCGCTGCTTTCATAACCAGCCGAGAAGTTGCCGTAGGTTAGTTAGCCGCTCGGGTTAGTTAGACGTTATGCAAGGAGCGTTACATCCGATCTCATTAGCCGATTCGAAAACGAACGAAGAGGCCGGCTCGGCGCGGGAGAACTTCACTCCTCGTTGCGACCATTCGAATGTTATCTAGATGTAAATGCGAGTTATAAGCGGTTTCTCGCATGCGAACTTCCACAGTCACGATCTCGCGATACGCACGAGTCGAAAAGGTTCCAGCTGCGATCGTTGTATCGGCGCTCGCGCGCTCGCGATCCCGATTGGAAATGTCTCGCGGTTCAACGAACCCTAGCAATATCCTTATACAGGGCACGCGGCGCGCCGCGAGGCAGATAAATCGCGCGGAATTTCAGTATTCGCAGAGCGTCGCGTTCGACGCCACGGTTCGAGTTTGATCGATCGCAGAAATTGGTAACGAGTCTTGAAGGCCTGTCGAGAGATTCAGAAAAACGTAAATATCGAGATTGCACGTATGGATCGTGGGAAATACGTCCGAGGCGTCCTCGAGGTGCACCGATACAACGACGGAGCCCCCGACTACCGCGGCGGAATGCAACTGGGCTCCCCGCGCTGCGTGTGTTTCTTGTCCGTGCGAAGAACTTCGTTTCGTGACACGGTGAATTCCACGGCCCGAAGCATGAGATGTGACCTGCACGCTTGCTATCGTGGGAACTCTTTCCATGAATGAAAAAGGATTGTCCCGTCGCGAATGACAGGTGGTTGCTCCGAAAAGAAAGAGGAAACGAGGAAACCGCGAAGAAAAAATAACGCGAGACAGCGAAATGTAGGATACTTGATATTCGAGATCCCCGAGGCTTCCGCGAATTCGTCGATGCAGTAACTTCGCCACGAGACTCGATGGCGAATTTAAACCGCAAGTGACCCAAATCTGTGACGAACCTATCTGCAGTGTTGGCGAATTGTCAGGACACTTTTGAGAGAACGTGGCTTATATCCAAAAGCCAGGGTATTAACTACAAATTCCTGGTATCATGGACTACCAGGAAGGACGCGAGTCGAGCTGACCGCTGACCATTTTTGACCGGAGATATATGCGAGTCCCGGTCGGCGGAAGCCGCGTTCCGAACTTCAACGTTCAGAAACGGTCGCCCTTGAATCCCGCCTAAAAGAGATTAAAACGAAAACCAGCGATTGCCTTATTATACAGTCTCGCCATTAAATGCGAACATTCCCATGCAGCGTGTCGAATGGAACAACACCACGGTGCGGAAAAACGATTGCGAACACGTGACGCTCGCGGCTATCGATCCCGCGAACGGCAAGGCGCGGGATCGACGATCGATCGAGTAATATTGCGAAAAAAGCGTGAAATGTGGAAATCCAATTAAGATTCCTTGGCGCCACCCAACGCGACTAGCGTCGCGGTGCATTAATCAGATAAACGCGTGTCGTTAATGTTTATCTAATAACTCGGTGCGTCAGCTCCGCAGCTTATAACGCATAAATAAAGCTGGCGAGCGTTTGCAACGCGGCGCACGTTTCCGTCTGGCACGCATCCGCGGAGAATCGAACGCGACCTCTCCCACGCGAGCCGAGCCGAGCCGAAAAAAATCCTCCGCGAGATCCTTTCTAGCCGATCTTGAAACCATCTATTAGCTGCGCCTTCATCGCGATAACGACCCAGTTGGTCAGAGAATAATTCGTCCCAATTAAACCGGGCCCGCTTCCTGGTCCGTGACGTCGCGTCGCGACGCCACCGCAAACAATATCCCTTTATCTCTGCCAGAGCTGCGGAGTCGGAGGTAAAAAAAAAAAAGGAGTCTAAGTCAAAGGGAGTCATGAATTTTGACTATCGCCTCCGCAGTTTTGATCTCTGCCACCGCTGTATGCGTTAGCAAATCGTTTTCGCGTCGAATGCATTGCCGGAGTTGTCTCTCGGACGCACAGTTACAGGAAATCTTGTAACTGATGCGTGTAAAGAAGTTCCCGCAAGTTATTTAAATTAAAATTTAATGAAAATCTTACTTCAGTGGAACGAGTGAATAGCAAACGACAGCTATTGAGACTGAACGGCGATGCAATTGCAGACACGTCGGTTCTTACCGCTTTCCGAGACCTGAACCCATCTTTCAGAAACGTCCTGTGCATCTACTGAATACCCTGGCTTTCCTGCGCGACAAAAAGGGGGATCTTCTTGCGTCACTTTCGAAACCCTTCGCTGACGTTGATTTACAGCCGCTCCGAGTGTCAGTCGACGCGATTTCTCGTTCGCGCGGCAAGAAAACGGTGGACACTCGCGGGGCGGAAAAGCGACTGGACCCTTTGCAATTTCTCTAACCAACTCCGTCGAGTTTTGCGCAGCGTTACGTACCGTGAGTAATGGGCCGCGATCATTATTGGACGATTAACTTGTCCCGTCTAACTGGCCGTAGCACGAAGCGTACGCTGAAACAAGATTTCGTTCGAGGTAGAAGTCTTCTTACACGGATTTCGCGCATTTTTGCAATGCCCTTCTTCAACTCGTATTTCTGAGAGATATAATCTATTCCAAGTACATTCCCAACAATTTGTTCTACCTTCTACCGGAAAACTTATGGACGGTCTCTTTCCAATCCGTGTAGATCTCTTTCGCTATCTTGTTTCCCAGTTCCTGACATCCATCGACGGAGCATTCGATCGGCTCACGCGCAACAGAGGACAGCGCCAAATACAGCGAGAGGACTTGTCGTTTCCGCGAGCGTTTCTCACCGGACCGATACTGGTAACAGCAATTTAGCCGGCATCTCGCGGCGTCGTTTCCTGCTCGGACGGGAGCGGAATAAGCCAATTAGAACTATCGCGCGACGGGACAATAAAACGTGCGCGCCCCTCACGACGAAAAGAGTAATAACAGCCGATAAGCGGGCAAAGAGAGTTAAGTGCGATTTAATGTACTTCGCACGGACCGAGGCAGCCAACAAGTCACCGTCGCGAGAACCCGCCCATTGTTCCTGCCTTCTGTTCACCGGGATTTCCCTTACACGGATTATCTACCACCCACGCGGCCTCCTCCCTTCACCAGCAGCCCTCCTGTCGCGTCCCGTTTGCGCCGACTAATTGCCGAGTTGATTGCACCTGGTCGCTTCCGCGTTAAGCTCAACTGATTTTGAGGTGGTCGTTTTTACAAGAAAGGTATACCAAGTGTTCCTCTCCGATTTTGTTCATTTTTAAATATGTTATTGTGGCCGACCTAAAACTTAACCCGCGTATTTCGAACATAACAAACAATTTACTTTCGACTCTTCACAAGGAATATGATTTGATTTAAGTTATTAAGTTTAAATAGATCGCATAAGCGTTTTTATCATGATTCTTGCAGTTTCCAATGTATTGTCTTGAAAAAAACCTCTATAATAACCTCCGAATCTTGAAAAATCACTTGATGCCACTACCCCCTTAATATCTCGGAGGTAGCATTACGCGAGCGTGCAAAACCAGCCATATTGGATTTCCTAGTTTTGGGTCGGAGCTAATTGGTTGACGATTCCCCACTATTTCTGAACCACTGCGCATCACGGAAATGGATCGCCTTGTCTTATTCCACCATGCGTTTACCTTTGAAGAGTTATTTCACCCCCTCAAAGTGTTTTTCCGTCGATAATAAAACGTGTCTCTTATTTTTTAATCTACAATAACATATTTCAAAATGAAGAAAATCGGTGAAAGACGCTTGGGATACCTTCTTTGTTAGTCTCTTCCTGAGACTTCTTCAAACCTATCGTGTAGCCAGGATCCACGTGACTCGGGTGCCACGAACCGAAGAGAAAAGCAAACGTAGACGTTATGGGTCGTAACAGGAACGCGCGAATAGTCGAAAGAAAAGCCCTCGCCCGAAGGAATTCGTTTTTATGGATTTCCGAACGATCGCCGTGGATATTGATCTCATTTTTGCCAGCCGATGGACCCTCCTCCGGGAGTCGTTTCTCCTGCTTCAAGTCGTTGAATTGATTCGATAGGAAACCCTGAATCCTTCGCTCCTCCTCCTCCATATTCTTTCGACGAGTTTTTATTATTGACGACGCTTTCCACGTTCACCATTAGAGAAATTTCCATTAAATTCTATTCTCCCAACTTTTCCACCGGCGTTTCGCTTCCTCGAATAAGGTCTTTGTCGTAATATTGAATATCCTCGCGTTCGAGATAGGATATTTGCCAGATAGTCCGCTGACGAATCCATTATACCATTTTCCCTTCTAGGAATGCTAATATTCCTCTCAACTTTCTCCAAACCTTCGATTCGACGTCCTCCTCGGACGATTATCACGTGAAACGAGACACTCGGTATAAAGTATCCGCCTTAAAAACGCGTAACGAGGAAGACACGGACAACAAGTGTCGTAGATGTCACGCAATTAGTTCCAGCCACGAAGACTTCTTTTCGTGATTGTATTTAAATAGGCAATCGGTTCGCCGGGGCCGCGACGCTGCACCGGCACCGTCTGACTGTCTGACCTTTCCGAACAATGCCGCAACACGATCAGGGTACGCAAATGCGCGCTGTTATCGCTCATTGTCGACTATATTACCACGCGACGCCGGCACATTTGTTTTTCCGTCACCTCGTCCGACGGTTTTACCGCGTCGATCCTCTGCGAATAGCATTTCGCGCGAATTTCGGCTCTGCAACACGACAAGTAACCTTTTTCCTTCTGCGCCCTTCGAATCGAAAGCAAAGTCCGACTAACTGGAGCAGTAAACTTATCCAAATCGTGATAAGCGTTCAACAGTAGTTCGGTGATTTACTGCTCGTAGTCACGCGATCGAAATCCTTTCGAACAGCGAATGGAAACCAGATCTCACGACGCGGCGCGCGATCGCGTCAAGACAAGAATGCGTCTAATTAGCGAGAAAAGCGAGAGGGAACACCGCCAACGCTCCTCGATCCGTTGCATTTGCATCGAGACAGGTTCGATTAAACGGAACGTATGAGTCGTGGGATCCGCTCGTGTGGGTGGCTCCGTCAGCTGACGAGCCATTAAGAAACAAGACGGCACGTGGAATCCGACGCGAAATTACAGCCAACGAAACGACTGGTAATTAGTCGCATACATTATGCACGGCTCAGCGGGGTGCCCCGAGCCCGCTGGGTACCCGGGGATGATCGATCGACCGGATTGAAACCGATTTCGTCGCCGCCGCTTCAACCCTTTTTTTCTCGCGTTTGCGCTGCCCAACGGGATTAACTGGTTCTGAGAAACTATTTTTCCCACTTCGCTGCCGCAGAGGAAAGCCACCGGAATTTTATTCGCGCGATCGAGATTGTCAAGTTTAGTATGGGAAGCGATACGGTGGTCTGTCGTGCGACTGGAAGTCATCCGCACTGTTCCTGAACCTGTCCACTTACGAAGTAATCGAATTTGTTTCGTGCGACGCTGAACTTTGGTTCCCGCGATGGTAGCGAAATACTCGCGAAAGTTTTTAGCGAGCTCGGTCGGTGTTACATTATGGAAGAGACCATAAATTCACCCCCAACCCGATGAACTTGCCTGATCAAGCGCAGCCAGCTGTTGCTGAACTCCGCGCCTTAGCGGAGGATCGAAGGCTTAAAATAGCGCGATGCGAGGAACGTAATAATTCATTGGCAGACTGTTTAGATTCCCTTGCTTTTAATTAGGTGTTGATATACGTCGCTAAACTACTGATTTATGCACCGCACATAGCGATCCGTATCTCCGAGCGAACAAATTGCATCCATTAATAGTTTTTCATGCGCGCCTCGAACTCCTCCGCCCGCTGGGAAGTTAACGAAACTACTATGGCTAAAAATTACTTTTTTCTAACTTCTACCCTGACCTCTTTTTCCCGCAAAAGTATGCAGAAAATGGTGTCCGTCCATCGTCGATTGACGTCATCCTTTCTCTCCTTTTTTCCCCACTTCTTTCCTTCAATCTCGTCAACGACGATTCGCGCCATCGACGTTCGTCACGCTTCCCCGTCGCGTCACCGATAAAACAACCCCGTCCCACCCTCGCCATCCAAAGTGAAGGAATATTCTCCGACGCTGCATCGTCGAGTGCAACGCGAAATCGTTGAGCGCTCGCTTCAAACTCCAGTCGAAGAGTTAATATATCGCTTGGAATGCGCTTCTGCGAACAACAAACAATCGCTTCGTTTGTCTACGACGCGATATATTATAGAGGTGTTCCGACAAAGCACCTCTGTCTAGTTGATTTTTTGCGATCAATAGACAGAAGATCCTCTGGTCGCCGCTAGGGGCGTCGTAGTCAGAACTCACCACTTGAGCTCGCCATGTTTCTACTCAGACGCACTCTAGCGGTCGCTAGAAGATCTTCCATCTAATCATCACACATTTCTGAGGTAACTTGCAACGCCTGTATAATACACCGTGGTCTACACCGATTCACGGTCCCCTCGACTTTCGCAGCCATCAATCCATCAGCCCTCGCGCTCAAGGTTGCCTGCGTTCAGCGCGTGCGATTTCGCTCCCTCGAATTAAAGCTCTCCCGAGAAAAAAGCGCCCAGGGAACGCTGAATCACGTCGCGAGGAAAAAAGAAAGGAAACGCGAGACATGTTGATCGACGCTCTCCTAACCTCTACGAAGGGCCGTGAGTCGTGCAAACCGATGGGGACTGATGAAAAACTGGTGTAAGGTACGCCGGGGCCAGCAGAGGTCACGCAACGTCTTCAAACGTCCAAGTAGCCGGGATCGGACTGACGCGAGAATGGCGTGTAATTTTCAAATGAGCCATTGAAAATACATCTAAGCGGCTCGACCGTTTCTGACGCGATCTCTGCACTCTGCACGCTCGCGAGGATTTTCTTTAACACTGTCGGCTTCTACGCTCGCGCGTGACAAGCGTGGCCACTACGAACGAAAATTGTTACAGACAATACAATCTGAAATTTAGTCGAGGAAATCTTTTGCCGGAAAATCGGAAAGCCTATTCTTCGATGGTAATACGATTTTCACTCCATCAAATCCGAACCACACCAAGCCAGAAGGACGAATCCGCGCATCAGACAGAAAAGAAACGCTGGCATGGAAGCCTAGGGTCCAGTTTATCGCTCGCAATCGCGACATATATCGACCCCCCAGGAATGCCTGGATTACTCCCCTTTCACGATCGCCAAGTCGTTTCATTTCCCTTCCCCGCTCAATCGACCGTGCTCTCTCACGGTATCAGCAGGATCGAGAGCCGATACGATTGATAAATGGACAATCGATACCCGGTCCGTCGGCCGGGGACGAGATTCGGCCAGCGTCATAAACAGCTGACCACGTTTCGGTAACATATGGTCCAACAATATTCCCACCGAGCTGTTCTTACCGGACACACCGGACATTGCCTCTCTCTATGATTTTCCCTCAAGCCCTCCCCGATCGAACGACCAGTTCTCGTCGAACACAATGACGTTGGACAAGGGGGGAAAATTGGAAGCGAGGACCTTGGGCGAAGGAAAACAGAGGGGACCCTGTTCGGCTTTAAAGCTGCACTTCGGATCGTCCTTTGTTGTCTGTAATTATGTTAATTCCTGACAAACAGATCCCAGGTTGCCTCGATGTTTATCAAGTACTGTTTAAACATCCCACCCTGGGTCCGTCTAACCCAGCAACTTGCTCAAGAAAAATGGTCACTTTCAGCCAAGAAGAGATTGACAAATTTGATGAATTCTTAAGCCAGATTTACGCTAGCGCTCGAGAAGACGGATGGATGATAAACAGTTAATGGAGTTCGTGTGTAGTTATTAGTCTGTAGAAGTTTATGCAAATGCATATTTTAGGAAAATGAATTAAAGCAATGGGACTTTTACAGAAATATGTTTCATTTAAAAATATATTTTTTTATTTTGCATATTGCAAATATCTCTCATATTTTGCATATACAGAGTGTTTCACCTAACTCTATCACCACTAGTTCCTTTGTTATTTGTACACATACAAAAAATGTCTGAGAAGAAAGTTGTCGTATTTTAAGCGAATCTGTGTGGGTTTTCATCTCAAGCTAATACTTTTCAAGATTTTGCAAACAGTCGTGTTTTTTGCTTTGGTAAACTCTTAGATTTTTACCGATCATGATTCGATTACACCGTAAGCCGCTAAAACTGAATTTAGGGTAACAACTACCTTCTAACTATTTTATCGAGTTTCAACATTTAAATATAATCAAAACAGCATAATGTAAATAAAGTGTGAAAGCAGAAATAGCAATCAAGAGTCACCAAAGCCGAAGCTCGTCTACCGAAAGAACGTAATAACGCGCGAGTCCCGCGGGACATAATTTTGCACGCGGGGAGGTCGCCGCGCCGCTCGACGTTATGCAAATCGAATGGCGATGACTTGGCGAATCGTAGGGCCGCTCGACGGGGTTTTCAGCCGTGCCATGAATGGGCTGATGCTTTAATAAATCGTGACCCGGCCCCGCTATGAATCGCGCATTTACATAGGCGCGAGGAATCGCGCGGCGCTATAAACCGATGGCTTTCACGCCGCGGCGCGTTGGCGCGCATCGGCCACGATGCAATCAAAATTTCGCCTCGCGATTCCTCGTTAATCTATCGCGAGAATTCTCGGCCCCGTGACGCAACGCGACGCTCGGACAGAAATCGCACCCGTCGTCTCGTCGTTTCACGCCGCGAACCCCGAAATTCACCGAAGAGCCGCACTTTTTCCGAAGCGAAAAACGATACCTCTCTGTAGCAGCTCGTTGAGGAGAGGTGGTCAGGCTTAGGCGGACATATCGCGTTTCGCTGTAAAATTATACAAGCCGTGTAGTTTCCCATTACATATTCCACAGTTTCGGGATTCGCGATCCTAGGAGGCGGCTCGAGGATCCTCAAGCTTTCATGTAACCTTCCAACGATCCTTTCGACAATATCTGATTACCAATAACTGCAGTCACCCCTCGGCTTCTTTTTCCCCCAGTGCTTGCACGGTCGTGCGAGCGATTCGTTCGGTCGCTCCGATCGTTGCCCTGACCAGTTCCACCAGTGCAACTTAATTGCAAATCTGTCTCCAATTTGTCCGGTGGATCGTTCCACGAGCGATCAACGGGTAGCGATCGTCTTATCGTTCAACCGTTATCGGCGCTGTTTATTTATCGTATCGCCCGTGGTACTGATAACGTAGCAGGCAACGTACTCCGAAGCTTAATCTGGAACGGCACACGTCGCGGAACGCGATAGACTCGCGTAAAATTAGCTTATCGCCGCCACGGTTTACCGTTTCCCTACCGTGACGCTAAAACGCCACCGTTTCCGCGACGCCAGGTGTAAGTTCATAACTCGATTCCAATCGCCGAACGATTCCCAGGTTCAGAAATGAAACTATTGAGAGTACTTTTCATCGGTTCCTTGAAACGCACCGGAAATTCTTTTACATTTCATTTAACGTGCAAATCGTTTCTGTTATTTTTGTAATCTTATCGGTCACTGATGATAACTTAACTAATAGAGTGCTTCAAGATCATCCGAGGCCAACATTGTTGATCAATTTTCCAGAGACAGAAATATTTCTGTACTACTCGGCAAATGCCCGTTGTCGATAAAGCAGCCGCAATACCTATTCCGTCAAGAAACAGACAAACCTCTTCTCACAACCTGTCTACCCTTATCAGTCTAATCTGACCCATCCAAGGGAAAACGGTCGACCACCCCGCGTACTCCCATACCGTAAGGAGAAATGCCAGTGGGATCTCCTGTCTAAGCTATCGAGGATCGCACTCCATGCTTCGATGACTCTCTACGCGCGCCGATTAAGTTGTCGCGATGCGAATCGGTCCCGTTCGCAGGAATCGATCGTGTCGGTGGCTCGTTGCGTGTCCGATTCGATGAATAATCCGCGTGATTCGTCGGCGATAGGATAACCGGAAAATTCATGAGCGGCACAGAGCGAGAAGAGTCCCACTGAAATCACCGAAACAGATTTCACCAACTTCAAATTTAACCGACAACGGAATGAACTGAAAACAGGATTAACCGACAATAATTCTAACTGATACGACAGCAGTATTAACACACAACAATAATAAGCGAGAAGAACACGAAACGAACACGAAAAGAACACCGATCCGGGCTGTGGCAAACTTCTTTTTATCATTTGTTTCGTTCATGCGTAAACCACTACGCACAAAAACACGACCACTACTTTAGATTTTTGCTTCGGAATAGATATGCCTCGGTTACTTATAAATAGGCCTTAATACTGTTGTCAGTTAATTCTGCTGTCGGTCAATTCTGCTGTCGGTCAATTCTGTTGTCGGTCAATTATGTTGTTGGTCAATTATGTTGTTGGTCAATTATGTTGTCGGTCAATTATGTTGTCGGTCAATTATGTTGTCGGTCAATTCTGTTCTCGGTCAATTCTGTTGTCGGTCAATTATGTTGTCGGTTAACCCTGTTGTCAGTTAATTCTGTGGTCGGTCAGTTCGGTTGTCCTCTAACCGTGTTATCGGTCAAATTTGAATTATTTTCGGTGACTTCAATGGGACCCGAGCGAGAGAACCTTGACCGGCGACTACGTGCTCTAGGAATATTTGGAGTCCCAACCGATAGACAATCGGTCTGCCTAAAAATTCACAAATTTATCGATCGGCGACGGTGCGACGCTTTAATACTAATTCGAAGGAGAATCCCGGGTGGCAGACATTCGAAGCAGCTTCTAGTAGCGGCGACCATTAGCCTTAACACTCGCGAGCTTCACGGTCGCCGGGGCTGGTGCACGGCACGAGAATTGGACGACTGCCCGGCGACGGTGTTCCCGTATCGCCTGGCCCACGGTATTAACATTCAGCGCGGCGTAAATGAGTTAGGCGTTAGGATATATTTATCGCCGGTTAATACACTTCCGCGAAAAAGCTTCTTGGAATCCCTCCTGGACGGCATCGATCGTGCAACGCCTAACATCCAGCGCGCATACCTCACCGTATTCTTCTCTGGCTCTCTACTCTCTACCACCGCGGAGAAACCTCTGCCAATCTCTTCCTTCGTTCAGCGCGTTCCTTGTTTACTTCAGAACACGATACGTTTCCGCGATACCGGCGGAAAAGAGATCGCTTTGCGTAATCGCGTCCTCGGTTATCCCTGCGACTGCGAATTCGATTGCGATTGCTTACGCAATCCGGCGAGACAGCATCGCGCGGAAGCTCGCGATTTCTGGGAAAAGAGATCCTCTCCCGTCTGCGGGTCGATTCTCGCGTGCCAACGGTTTCGTGCCGAGCAAACGAAGCGAGCGCGACACACCTGGCCGATACCGTACACGCAGCGGCTCCCGGTTAAATTATGCGATTCCTACCGCTAACCTTTTTAACGATTTGAATACCAATCGGTGACACGACGTCGATTCGCGGCGAGGATTTTCGCGAGCAAGGAGAGGCGAGATAAGACCGCAACGCGGGGGAAAGATGATCGCGCTTCATCAGCACCGGCTCGCTGGATGCGTTTATGTGTCGCAGGGATATTAATTACGGCGATAACTTCTGGCGACTCTGCTGCTCGCGGTGGAGGCTCAAAAAAGTGGGTAACGCGCTCGGTGTAAAATGTTGCCAACACGGATTATTTAATAGTCAGCTTGTACATCGCGTGTTGCTTCGCGTTACTACTATTTTCACTCTAAATTCTTTTATCTTAAGGGGGTGCATACATAGGTATTAGACTGCTGTGACCAACGGATCCAAAAAGCTACTACTAACGAGAAGAGAGACCTAGTAGTAGCATAGAGATTAGCTTGCTCAAGGAGTTGAAAGCAGCAGATCCATTTAGAATTTTAAAAAGAAACACCAAGTCCGAACATGTCGGAATCAATTCAATCGTTCGGAAACTTTTGTCCGCAATTGTACGTACCCTCTTAATTTCCTGAATGCTTGTATTAGAAGAAAGTTAGCCGGCGGAAGAGGTAGGAAAGAGATATCATTAAAGATATTATCGCGACGCAACCGTAAAGCAATCTCAATCCCTCCGAGGGTAGAGGCACCGCACAAAAGCCCTATGAGTCACACTCGGTATCTAATATATCTGTATCTAGCCTTCTAAGGGCTGACCCTTGGCTCGAGGAAGAATTATGCGACTGCGCAGCCTAGCAGATGCACCGGGGTGGCGTTGAAGACCCATTACGACCGATTAACTTATAAATCTCTTCGAAACGAACGTACCTCTGCCCACGCGACTCCATACATTTGAATACTCGCGCTCTGGTTTCTCAATCGGGTCTGCTTAACGTCAACAGAACACGGAGGCAATTCGTCTCGATTCCCACCGCTGGTAAGAAATATTATGCCCGAGAAAAAAAGTCCTCCAACGACCGTCGTAAATCAGCCGGAGGAAGTGAAAGTTTCGTTAAAACTTGCCTTATTATCGTAACATATTCCAAGTATGTCCGCGTTTTAGCGTCTAATCTCTTCGTGAAACGGAAGGGTACACGTTATTACCTGTCCCAGCGCTGCAACTGTAGGGGGGGAATCTGGTTTAATCGGCTGAAATCCAGGTCCATTTTTCAGAATTTTTACGGCGAAGACTATACATGCATTCCTTTTCAAACTTCAAGGCTACAATATTGCATGCTTAAAGAAGTAGAAAGATATTTTTTGATGTAAAAATAATTCGATAGTTCAGAACACTACAATGGACCCTAGACTATATGCAGCCAAACGACTTTCAATACCAAGGCTGCCTCGAAACATTTGCGCCATTTGGAACTACCGAATTATTTTTACATAAAAAAATATTCCTTTACTTCTTTGAACATTTAATATTATAGCTTTGAAGTTTAAATAAGATGGCATGTATATAGTCTCATCAGAAAAAATTCTGAAGAAAGGACCAGGACTTCGGCCAATTACATCAAATTTACAGAATTTCATGTTTCAAATTTACAACGTTTAATATTTTTGCAAATTTCAAGCTTTAAATCTTCAAAGTCAAGACACAGATAACTATTGCATTTAAATAAAAGCTGTAAGTATTTTACTATATTTTCACAAATATTTGAAAACTTAAGATCAGAAACTGCTTATGAACATAATCCAAATGAAGAAAATCTAGATGTAGAATATTTTGTAATTTAATCACGAAGTAAAAATGGCTTTTTCTGGCTTTTTTGTAGTATATTCTGACATTAACTTAGAATTGCAAATTGGCAACCCTGATGAGCCTTTGTTACGTGGATATTTTGCGAAATATAAAACAGCGTGTAACTAACTAAGCGTTTTTGAGTATATTACATAAGAACTTTTCTTATGATTTTCGCGTCTACTACCCGGATATTTGCCGCGAATTTTGAAACAGCCTGTATAGGGAATACAGACTCTTGACTCACTTCGAAAGCTTGCAGATGTCGAGTACGCAACACTTCCGTCCGAGTCCTAGTGCTTCGTCCTTCGCGAAGGCTTCGACCATTCCGTCCCGGTCGAATACCTGGCGTCGACCGGCTGCGGCTGGCACAGCGTGCGAAGCGCGAGCTCAAAGCGTAAAATAGCGGCGGTGACACGGGAGAAACGATCAGGCGAAAAATGAATTACAAGGCCAGTTACGAATTAGTCACGGCGCGTGCAAGCCTCGCTGAATCGTTGCCGGGTCCTATTATTATTCCGCGTTCAGCGGTCACCGTTACCGCTCCGTGTATCCATTACTGTCCCAGACGTAATACCCGTGACAAATAAACAAGTGTCAACACGGCACAGGGCAGATCCGCAAGAAGGAACGGGATTAAGTGGACAGGAAAGAAAGGCGAACGCGCGGGGAAGGACTCGTTACAGTCAGCGCGACGAAACAATGGACCATAACTCTCGGTGCCGTGCTGAGAAAACGCGCGAAACCGCGACGACTACACGCTTTTCTGCTTTGTTAATGTTGACGATAAACAATTCGATATGATGCAACGCGATTCGTAGTTCCGAGATGGAAGTCCTCCTCCGAACTTTTACTGTTTTCAAACGTCTACCTGGAGGATCGGTTCGACGGGCCTCGAAAAAGATCTAGACCCCGGCTTTTGTTCGCGCGCAGATCCCCGAAATTTTCATGAAAATTCTACGCCAGGAAATTTTGACTACCTGGGAGTACCGCTGCAGGGAGAAGCCTGGGAGCTTGCTTTATGCGGAGATTGGAACGACTTAAGCAAATACTTTGGGAGTGGAAGTACAATAGAAAGGTGACAACCAGTTACAAACTGAATCTTCAGAGATTCCGGGGAAACTTTCCCCTAAAGATTAGGTAGGACCTTCCCAACTTTCCTATAAAACTGATTATACAATCCCTGGTCATATTAATGTGACCACTTGTCGACATTATACGCAATCTAACACCAGTTTCTCAAAGCGCAATTGTTAATTTTTTATGCCAAAATGTTTATTATGACAACATGTGCAGGAAGAGAAAAATATAATTAGACTGTTCTCGAATATTAGTATTATCTTCGTCCAAATGATTCAAAATTATAAAAAAATTTTGCTGATTATTATTAGTCAAAATTTTGCGTATACCGTCAAGGACCCAATAGTAGAAATGTGATCATTAAGCTAATCTCAAAATTTGTGTGATATTTGAGTAAATCTTACGTGTATAAAACTGCAAAAATAATAATAATTGAATTATAATTTAAATTCTAAAGTCAAAAAAGCAAAGGAAGCAATTTCCGATCATCCAAATTATCTCTAATATTAGGTTTCAAATTTTAGTTTTGAAATTCGAAACAATTAATAACTATTTAAGTAAATGTTTGAGATCATTTTTTAGCATGATAATTAATTGGGTTCTGATCAGAAATTGGGTCTTTGACAGTAGTAAACAGTTTTCAGCCGCACCTAGATTTGGTCGCCCAGATGCAAAAACACCTTTTGCACCTCCGCTAGGAACGACCCTGCCAGGGATTGGAAAATTCTAGGTACCACATATCCCTGAGTACACCAAAACCTCTCCTATCCAGAATCCCGAACCTGATAGACCAAATCCCCTCGGCGCATTCGAGGCGTCGCTATCGTATCGCTATGGTGATTAGTTTCCCCGGAGACCAGGCATCGACACGAACCAGGATCCTCGCAACAGCGCGGCGCCATAGCCCCCATCGGCCCTGGAAAGCCATTTAGTCGAGCGAGATGTTCGCGGTGGCACTTGAAGGCGTTCGTGGCGCGGGCACAAAAAGCGACGGGGTGCAGTCGGTGGTTCTGGTGCCAAAATGAAGCGGCGGGCGCAATGTGAAGTGGTCGGGTCCCAACGACTCGGGGTACTTAAGATTCTTATACGCCCGAAATGGCTGGTACGCGACGCGACCAACTAACGACCTGCGCGCCACTGTTCTGCTTCAATTTGCCAGGAATTTTTTGGACGAAAAACCATCGACCGCCGCGCGGGACGTCGCGAAAACGAACGGGTCAACGATCGGTGATAGCTCGAAAATTACGTACGGAATCGCCGCGAGGATCCAATAGGGGGAGAAAGGAACGACTTTGATCTCGCGAGAGAAATGGCTAACTTCCCCCTTCAATTTTGACGTTCCCTTTTTTTCTGGCACATTCCCTTAAGGGTGTTGGATACTAGTGACCCTCAAGGGAGTGATGAGAAAATGCACAGCCATATTGATTTAAACCGGAAATCACAAATCACAATAACACCTCTGAATGTATCCAAAAGTCGCAAGTCACGTAACATAAATATCTTGTCATGGACGATAATATCAGCTCTCTTTTTTCTATTTATCTACTTTCTCGCTCTACTTTCGACTTTAATCCGCATGATAATGACCAATAGGGAACACAGATATCGTTTCTCATTGCTCTCTTGAGGGTCACTAGTAAAATTTAATGATAATTATTAATACGCTCGGGGACATTGATTGTTGCCCCTAGGGAAAAATGTGATGAGGAAAAATGCTCATTTCCCACTGAAATATATTAAATACAATGTATAGGGTAACGTATACAGTTGTTGACTCCCCTATACAATGATTGACCCTTTCAAGGAAAGTAAAAAATATAGTATAATCCTTTTCTGATATAGTAAAATATTAATTGTATTCGAAACAAGAATATTTGGATCATTGAAATATATATATATATATATATTTTTTATTATGTAAGAAAAGGATTATACTATATTTTTTACTTTTCTTGAAAGAGTCAATCATTGTATAGGGAGGTCAACAACTTTATACTTTACCCTATACAGGGTGTAACAAATATGTTGCAGTTCCTTGAAAGGGGTGATTCTAGGGGTGATTATAAACAACTTTTTCCGTAGTGAAAATGTTAGGTGGAGCATTGTTAACAAGTTATTAACGAAAAACACCGATCAATCGGGGAGCGAGTATAGCGGTAATAATGATGGCGCGGACGATGACGGGCCAATACTACTCACAGCTGGAGCCCGCGCTGAAATTTATCCACTGTATTGACGCTCTGATTGGTCGACGTTTTTCGTTAATTACTCCTTAACAAAGCCCCACCTAACATTTTCATTACAGAAAAAGTTATTTAAAATCATCTCAGGAATTATCCCTTTCAAGGAACTGCAACATTTTTGTTACACCCTGTATATGTTTTTTATAGTAGGAATGGGCACTTTTTCTCCTGGTGATTTTCTAGTAACCGTCACGAATCATTTGGACTGAGCGTACTATCCTTTAACCACAATATCTATATATCATATCATAGTCCATTTTTTGCTGTAGCTTCTCCGGAAGCAATTATTGAGCGGGTGTTTACGTTTAATACCGTGCGGATAGTCGTTGTGTATACGCTGCTATCGCGGAGGAGCGCGTCGAAATCTGAAGGGGGGCAAGTTCGAAGACCGCGTGATGATTCGTACGTAGAACGTGCACACGGAAAGTTGGCGAGGCGCAAGATGAATCGTGGTTGCGCGCTGGAATACGTTATTCGAGTCGCAGGCTCTCGCATGATTAATCGGCGCGCTCGCGACGCGTTTCTGGCTATTTGATAACCGTGAATCATTGCGTTCGTTCGTTGCTGATGATCGATGTCTCTGTAGAGTAACCGGCGGAGAATCTCTAATCGTCTCGGACGCGCGACGAAACTTTCCTCGCCGAAAATGGGGAAACCGTAATTGTAGCGCCCTGGGAAAATAAAATTTGCCGGAAGTTCTCTCTATCTCTTGAACTTCCGGAATTTCCGGGGCTACGCGTGTCGCGCGATTAACGATGGAGAAAGGGATTCGCGACGCGCGATACCTTCTGCTCCGTTTCAAGTAGCTGTCGCGATCAAACGCCCGTTAAACGTTCAACCTTTGTTAAACGGCTGTTTAACGTCTTGTTAACCGAGTTTTTTTTGCCGTTCCTCGCTTTGAACCGGTTGCGTCGCTGCGATTTATACTCGCCGGCAATTTATGCGTGTGATTTACAAAGCGACCGACCGATGATCGTACCTGTCAAAACGGTTCCTCGAATCGGAATCTCAGTTTCCGACGTTCCGTGGAATAGAATTCAGCGAACGGGCTCACGGACTCGAGTCGCGTGAAATCCGACGTGTCTAACTGACTGAAAAGCTGTTAATTCCATTTGCGCGAAATGCAACGGGGCCCCGTGTTAAAGAAACGCGAGTAAAGGGCAGCCGGATGGATATTGGGCCGACGGCAGCCACAATGGGTCACCATGGGCGGTCCGGGGCCAAGTTACGACCATGGGAACCATCAAATGGAATCTAACACCTACGGCGCTGTAATTCGGTTTTAACGTACCACCGGCGGGGCCACAAATCTGCATAAAATATCGGATTTCGTAACGCGCCACGAACGGATTAGGGACTTTCGGGCTTTTAATCTTCGACGCGTGAGTGGATTTCGCGGGAACTAATCATTCTGGAAATTATAGAGCAACCCCTTTCCTGAGATCTATATCGTTCCAGAACTTCCTATCTGCAACTTTGTACAAAACATTTATTTATTTATTTATTTATTTATTTATTTATTTACGGGAAGGAATTCCCATTAGACTTTTCACATGACGATTCGTGTATCGCGATACACGTATGCAGGATACCGATGGTAGACCTAATGTCATGGAAGCATTCAGACGCAGTACATACATACAGTGTTGATTCGAAGAACGGCTAGGTTTCAGAACCGAGCACAGTCCTTTTTCGAGTCGGGTTCGATCTCGGTCACGATGGAACAAGGAGACTCGCACCGGGGAAGAAGTGGTGAGGATAGAGAAATCCCTT
This sequence comes from Perdita meconis, assembly GCA_030770465.2. Classification (NCBI taxonomy): domain Eukaryota; kingdom Metazoa; phylum Arthropoda; class Insecta; order Hymenoptera; family Andrenidae; genus Perdita; species Perdita meconis. The sequence continues at coordinate 7,842,647 of JASKOS020000009.1, forward strand.
TTTCGAATCAAATTCAGGCATCGTTCTTTGAGTCTTTATATCGAGACAGTACAGTATTTGACAGTTAACACGTATCGGGATACACGAATAATGTGGTGAGAAAGGTCTTAGTGTACAAAGAAATGAATAGCAGTACATTAGAGGACATATTAACCAATAACCAATATATATGTATATATATATAAATATAAAAAATATATATACAACATTCACGGATCAGGAAATTTATTGCACATTTATTCTACCTGTGATCTGACTAACACACAGTGCAATAATTTCAATGCATTTGGGTTTGTAAATTTCGCTGTACAAAAATGTATAAAAGCGTAAGATGTATACCTTATAAATAATACATTTTGAAGCAATTTGTTTCACGAATAAGTGTCCGCTTCTTCCGATAAAAAGTATAAAATATGCACGCATAGTAACGACGAATAAAGTGTTAACCATAGGTTGCCAACGCGTACTCGCACCGAGTACAAAGTCTCCTCGAAGCAACCGCCGTCGTTCCGCAATCATACATATTTATCCTTCCTCCAATTTGTATTTTCGATCTCCGTTGACAAATTGGGCCACGAATAAACGAGAAACGTTTAGAGATTACGAACGGAGTCGCATAATCGTCGAGAAGGACGATCCGAAGGAGCAGACAAGCGCCTCGGATCCGCTTTTCAATCGGCTAAGATGATAAAGACGTCCACTCGTCTCCGTGGTTCGTTACGACGATGTAACGATCCCGGGGCGATACGATGCAATCAGCCCCGAAGGATTCTGGACGAAGCGCGGTGGCTTCAAGGAGATGAGCCAACACCGGGTTCTTACCGATTGGTTCATCCGACGACTCGGCTCAAAGATCAAGATACCTGCCGCCTATAAATAGATCCGCCGCGAGATCGGACCCGGTAATGAGCGGCCGCGGTTCGTTTATCAATACCGATCGCGTAATATCGCTCGGCACTCGAAATATCTGACCGCGTAGATCGATTTGCCGTGGATAAAACGAACTATCCGAGGAGCGACGAAGCGCCGCGCGCTAGATCCTTTATCTAGATCCCATTGATCCCCGCTGCCGGAGAATGGATCGGTTCGTTTATTTTTCGGCGGAGCCTATTTCGAGGCGACTCAAAAATAAGTAATCCTACGTCCCGAGTCTGGAGTATTGAAACGTACATATGTTCTAAATTAAGAGCATCCGTTACTCCGAAAAAAAGGCTCCCTCTTTACAACTCTCGTCCGCCCACTCCGACAGCTTCAGTCGAAATCGGGAACGCAGCGCCGCAAAGTTTCCCCAATTATGTAACTTTGTGCGCGCCGCGGACACAAAAAGTGGGCGTCTTTACTCGCTGTCCGGCTCGCGAATAATTTAAAGAGACGCGAAATAGACGTTCCTCCTCGTTCGATCGCGGTGGCATAAAAACCGCGATAAACTCATCCACGATCGACCGCGTACTGTACACACGAGCGGACTATTAACTTCGGCGCGTGTTATTCAAGTACCCGATGCCCGCCTACCGACTATCCCCGCAGAAGCAGCGATCGTTCTATCTGAAACGAGGATATAAAGTTACCCGTACGGTGTCGTTAACATACTACGAGAAAGTTATTCCCCGATAAACGCGGCGGGGACACAGCCCGCCAGGTATCGAGAACCGTCGACGATCGTTCACCGAATAAGTAGCGTCTACGTCGTTCGCTAAAGACCGTATTACGCTCGAACCGCGTTCAATTCGTCTCGGGTGTCGGTCGTTCGGTTCGAGGTCGGTGTAAATCCGATTTAGGAACTATAACGCGTGTTCGTCTTCCGCTTTGATGCGCTTCGAACCGGAGGAGATCGAAGCGCTGCCGTTTTCTATCCAATTTATGATACCGCGTTGCGCCCAGGAATCGAGATTAACGGTTCGAAATTGAGTGCACTTAGAGGCTGGTATCGCGAAATACATAGATGGAACGCTTTCTGCTCTAAGAAAAACTTACGGACAGTTTTTTTTTTTTTTTCTTTTCACGCGTCTTTGGTGCCCGTTAGAAGATCCAACTCGAGCAAAAGTTTTGTAGCCGATCGGACAAAAATCAATATCGTCGAACGCGAGAGCGGCGCGGTATCAACGATTGTTTTTCATCCTACGACTCGCGCGTATCAACTCAACTTCCGTTTGCCAATGGTATTTCTCGGGAGAGGCAAGGAATTCCGACCTCGATATTTCCAGCTTGGAGAGCCCTCCTACGCTTTACCTTTACAAGATGAAACTCTGGGGAAAAAAGAGACGTCCCGAACAAAAACTTGAATCGCTGTCCTCAATAACGACTCGCGCGCGTAATTTCTTCCCTTTTTTTATTGCGATTCATTCAATGCCGCCGCGACATTTCCAAGTATAATATTCTCAAGTCTGGACTTACGTAAATACAAAAAAGAAATGCAAACAACGAACAGAACGGAGTGTCTTCGTTTTACGAGGATCCGAAGGTGTACACTTCGCGCTTGTTGCCACGTTTATAGCAAACATTTTGTCGCGTTCCAACGGTTCGTCTCGAGGATCGAACGGCGAAAAGAGTTCTCGAAGCGCCCTTAAACGCGAACGATAATTGACCCGCACTACATGTATAGTGGCCCCGTTTCGCGGAGCGCGATCGACTATTCGACTATTTTAACTAGGGATGTTCGGTCCACTTTAAAGAAACGATTCTCAGTATTCGATTCATAACTGAATAGAGAATTCCATTTAAAAATCGAAATGAAAAAATCCATTTTGCCAGAATCGGTTTAAATATCGTGAATATATATTGTGCTACTCGGAAAGTTTGTACCGCTTTTAATAAAAGCTAACGCTCAAAAGCTCAAAGTTAGAAATTTATAACTAAAAAATTAGACAATAGAAGATTTGATGCTTTGAAATTCTGAAAGTTTGAAAATTTGTAAATTTGTAGCTTTAAAACTTGAAACTTCAAACCATAAAACTTCAAAAATGGGCAGTTTGAAACATAAAAACTAGGAACATGAAAACTCGTTGGTTTGAAATCCTGAAAGTCTAAAAACTTGGAAATTTAAAAATTCAATGCTTCGAAACACTAAAAGTATTAAAACTTGGAAGTTTGAACATGGGAAAACTCGAAAGCTCAAAGCTTAAAGCTTGAAGAATCAAAAGCTTAAAATTTGAAAGCTAGAAACTTGAAAAACGATACTTTCAAATATTGAAACCTTGGAAACTTGCAAATTTGAAACTAAATAGAAAACGTGAAAGCTTCAAGTTTAAAGCTTAAAAAGGTGAAAGTTGAAGTTTAAAAATTTTAAACGTGTAAATTTTATGCTTCGAAATTCTGAAAGATTAAAAACATGAAGGTTTGAAGTTTGCAAGATTGTTCTCCAAGTTTAAACGTCAAAAAACGTAAGGAAAATCGATTTTCAATTTTTATGATAAAGAATCGATTCAAAAGATCAATCTTTTAATTAAAAGAAAGGATTTTCTGAAGAATCCCTAAATCGAACCGGCGGAATTCGTTCCGTGATTGACGCGTCAGAAAATCGATTCGATATTTATAGCCGTTTCACGCGACGAACTTTACATTCGTTTAATGCGCGCACCTGCGCCGCTTCGGTCGTTTCGTCTTCAATTAAAGGATCTTTAATTTTGCGCATTACCGTTCCAAGATTTTACGACTCCCGCGGAGAGAATCGATCGCCTCCGTCGACTAAAGTCTGAACCCACTGGTCTCTACGGCGGATCGCAATTTCGTTAGCACCACCGCGCCATTGCAAAATCGCCTGAATTCCCTTTCTTTTGTTGCAAGCATGTAAGTACCACTCGATTCTATAGGCAAAGGCAACAGAAACCGTAAAACCGTGAATGGATCTTTCGCGTGCTCCAGAAAAATCTCTACGAGCTTTAGAAGCGAGGCAGAATCTTTGGTCGAGGGATTTTTTTAACGACGTCAATGAACTCTCGTAAAAGGAGATTTAGTTCCATTTAATTTATCGGGATAACGGAGAACGCGAAGTGCTTCAGAGGTTATTGCCTTATTTGTAACCGAGGAGCTATAGAAAAATTATTGCGAGATTTATTTTTCTTTATAAATACGCGTCTGTTGATATTTTCGCAAAGAAATTGCGGTATTTTCTCGTGCGCTTATTACGAAAATCTATAAATGTAGAATATCCCAGTTCGTGGACAACTCGTTTCAAGGACTCATTGCACCCTTCCCAGCAATAACTGGTATCCACCTGGTTTGACAAGGTGTAACGTTTACCAGTGCGCAATCCAACCAGAACACCGTACAAAAGAATTAAGAAAATTCTTCCTTAGAACCCAACAGTTCCACAAACGCGCAGTAACAGCGTCTGCTAGCAAGCGACGCCTCCGTTTCTCCGAAACTCGAAATCGACGCAAAATCGAGCAGCTTCGCCGAAGTTCTGCGAAGCTACGCAGACCGCGCTGCATATTTATTTCCGCTTTCGATGCGTCCTTTCGTGGCCTCTATTTTAAGCCCGTTTCGAGCCGGCAAGCGAGAAATAAACATTCCTCGATAGGGGCTTCCACGGCGCGTCCGAGAAAGAGGACGCGCTTTTCGAGCGACGACGAAAGCCCTCGTCGACGGCGCGCTTAAATCACATTATACTGATAATTGAGGCGTTGTTGACATGGAAAAGCATGTAAGTCAGAAAAAGAAAATTTCACAGGACAAGCAAAAAACGTTTGTGAGCTTGTTTAAAGGAATTTTATTTGTATAAAATATTTCCAAACAATTTCTTCCAGCGACTTACTGGCTTTACCATGCGATAGCGATGGGCGATATAGTATCAATATTTAGAATATCGATACTTTTCAATTTAATCGATATTCCGAATATCCGCCTCTGGCTAATATGATATTGAAAACGTCCGGAAACTAAGAAAAATATACAAAACCCGTCTGTTAAGTATAAAGTATGTCACATGTATCGATAATCCAGTCATCGATACACTTCGATACTAAATATCCAACACTGAAATAAGAGACTGGCCACTAGCTTAGTCCCGGCAAAATCCTGCGAGAGAGAAAGAAACATAGACTATTTCGCTCTTACTCGTTGGTAAACGTGAATAAAAGTGAAATAGTCTATGTGTCTTTCTCTCTCACAGGATTTTGCCGAAACTAGGCTTGTGGCCAGTCTCTTATCTCAGTGTCTGTAGCAGCGCAATCACTACTATGCCACTGGCATGAATCCTTACTATGGTATCCGCCAAAAAACTAATTTTCGATTTTTTGGTGAGTTACATGCTTTTTCATGTCAACGCCTCAATTCTGCCCCGCACCAAACCGAAGGGACTAATTTACCCACGCGACATGTGTCACCCGTGAAATAATTACACCGACCGCGTAGCTCCGATTACTGCAGCGTCCGCAAACACTTGGCGCGATAAACGGGCGGAACGAAAGCGGGAAAGAGGAGGCAATCGCCTCTCGGCTGCTCCTTTTGCCTGCCAACTGTACAACGGAGTCGTTAATCATGCGATCGAACCACCAAACGCACGTGTCTGAATCGGTCCGAGATGCCCGTGGCGTCGCGCGACTTCCTGCCGCGATCGACCTCGCGGACTTCGTCGACCTCGGTATCGCTTGCCAATCATCGCCGTGAAATCGACGATAAAGACGGATCGTCGGCAATCGAACCACGCCATGGGATAACGCGTCGACTAAACTTTCCTCCGGGAGATCGTGACCGCTCGAGACGAAACGCACTCGCCCGAGGTAAAAGCTATTGCCGAGTACGCTTTTATCCTACCGCGAGACTATTTCCAATGCACCGGAGCTTTTTCAGAGCCACGCTTTAAGGAAATCGTAAAATACACAAAAGGGTTGCGAGCACTATTTTCCGAAATAGTTTAATTTAATTTATTCAATGTACTGGATAACCCTCTTTTTTACAAAACACACAAAAAGTTTACGAGCACTAGTTTTCGAACTAGTTTAAGGGGTCTTTCCACTGTGAACCTCTGAAAAATTGCCTTTTTTTGTGAATTTTTTTGTACTAAACGAAATGTCCAATTTAAATAAAGTTTTTCCTACTGATTAATACACTTATTGAGAGTACAAACAAATTTTTTTTTGCAATTTATAATAGTTTATTTAACTATATATATGGCACTGAATTGAGCGCCTCAAGAAAACGATGTAGTGCTTGCGTAGATGATTCCAGAAGAACGACGCATCTGAATAAAAAAATTCAAAATGGTTTTTAGTCGTCACGGATGTCGTTATCGTTGGAACCAAAATTATTTTAATTGATAAAAAATTAACCAAATGACGGAAGTTTGAATGTTTAAGTTCCGAAATTCGATGAATTTTTAGTCATTTGTCATTGTAAAAAGTATGAAATTGTTAATAAAACAAAGTTTCCGTGGTCCCTGTGATAGCCACTGATGTGTTGAATAATGTGTAAAAATTTGAGACTGGTTAATCAAATAATTTTTTTGCAATCATCTACGCAAGCACTACATCGTTTTCTTGAGGCGCTCAATTCAATGCGATATATATAGTTAAATAAACTATTATAAATTGCAAAAAAAATTTGTTTGTACTCTCAATAAGTGTATTAATCAGTAGGAAAAACTTTATTTAGATTGGACATTTCGTTTAGTACAAAAAAATTCCCAAAAAAAGGCAATTTTTCAGAGGTTCACACTGGGAAGACCCCTTAATTTAATTTATTCGATATATTGGGTAACCCCCTTTCTTATAATAATTAACAATAAAATATGACTTATCATTAATTTTTAAGACTTTAAATCATTATATTGACTGTCCCGATCTTTTACGTCTAATACAGTTTAATGCTCCGCTTAGAACTCTCAGAAACTACCCGTTATTCCATGAATCTTATTGTAGATCCAACATCTCTGCCAACGAATGTATCAGACGTTGCTGTAGACAAGCTAATATGTTTGCAAACCAACTTGACTTCATTGGTTGTTCGACTGAATCTTTTTCTGATCAATGTAAATACGTCTCTAACAGCGAATCTTAATGCTATTTTTATTTTAAGTGTATCAAAGGGGGCCACCCCGTTAATAAATAAATAAATAAATAAAATAATGAGGTTGAACGCCGTGGTAATATACAGGGTGTACCAAAAATGTTGCAGTCCCTTGAAAGGAATGATTCCTTAGGTGATTTTAAACAACTTTTTCCTTAGAGAAAATGTTAAATGGGACTTTGTTAACAAGTTATTATCGAAAAACACCGACCAATAGAAGCACGAATACAGTGGATGAATTTCAACGCGGGCTCCAGCTGTGAGTAGTATTGGCCCGCCATGGTCCACGCCATCATTAATCCGTTGTACTCGCTCCTTGATTGGTTGGTGTTTTTCGTTAATAACTCTTTAACAAAGCCCCACCTAATATTTTCTCTAAGAAAAAAGTTGTTTAAAATCACCTCAGGAATCATCCCTTTCAAGTAACTGCAACATTTTTGTTACACATTGTAGAAGTGGTGTAACAAGTGAGTGGCTAAAGACGTTGACAATGAAACGAAGTAAGTGACAAAAGAATACAAAAGGTGAGATGTTACGATCGGAAGGATAAAACGCTGATAACTTTGCTTTCGAAACAGTTAGTCGAGGTTGAGAACAGATTAACTTTATTGCATAGGTCGTTGCCTAGGTTACAAATTCTGGAAATAGTATCGATGTGGCCAAATCTAGAGGAAAAGGTTTATGGGAAGAATAGGAGGGGTGACCTCGAAGAGTAGGAAGGAGCGTGAAAATTAATGAAGTTAAGGAGTTCGGTACAGGATATGAAACTATTGATAATTCTGAATAGGAGAGTGGCATCAGCTGCCAAACGCCTGATGACTAGCGGCTGAATATTAAATTTCTTAGTCGTGGTCTACAGGACTCATTGCACGGCCGGATTTATATGCAAGGAATTTTAGGAAAAAGTGTTGAATCCTTTCAATTTGTGCAATGTGTCTGGTTGTGCGCGGTTGCCAAATTACAGAGGCGTATTCGAGGTGTGAAAGCGCGAGAGAAGTGTATAGTCTGATTAACGTGGAGGGATTCTTGAAGTGGCCACAGGTACGCTTTATAAACCCGATAGTTCTGGAGGCAGACGAAGTGACATGAATATGTTCATCAAAAGATAGACTTGAGTCGATTAGTATTCCCAGGATTCTCACCGTGGTTACCTCATCTATGTTGGAATCCTGAATTTTATATTGAAAGCGAACAGATGTCTTACTACGCCAGAACCTGATACAGAAACATTTGAACAACTTGAGCTCCATGAGATTCTCGACGGTCCATGAATGGATTCTGTTAATGTCGTCCTGAAGTACTAGGGCGTCATTTGTCGAGTTCACTCACACGCGGTTTAAGTTCTAAAGAAACTAAGTTGAACGGAGAATCTAATGATTAAGATCTATAGAGCAGTCAAAGTTCCGGAGAGACGAAGTTGCTACCAGACAAATGGAGTGCAGGCGAACGGTAAAAATATTCCGAAGCGGTGAGAATTCCTTTCGGTGCGAGCCGACGGCCACGTCGGCGCGAAGTACATGAAACGCGCGCCCCGCAAAATATTCGAAAGTCGACCGAGGATCCCCGGAGCCGACTTGCGTCCCAGCCTGCATATCGACCCGAGCGACGTATGCATTTACCGTCTTTTTGCGATTCCTCGAAGTGACCGGCCGATACACGCGGGCGGTCCGAAGCAGAAAAGCCGGAGCCACTCCGCACGAGCCCGACACAAAGGAGCACGATCCTTCTAGTGGAGACGTCGATTTAAAAATCGAAGTAGGCACTCCTCTTTCGCGAAACGAGCCTCCGCATTAACTGCACGGCACGGCCGAAAACCGAACGGGAACTTACATAACGCGAACGAGAAACAGACGAGCGGATGACAGCGGGATTGTTTGTACTCCGACGCGATGGAGCGAGGAGGAATCTTTTTGTTTATCGTTGCGTTGAAACGAAGCGTCAAACTTTTCGCCGCTTAGTAACTGTACAAGTTCAAACAACGTCGGAAGAATACCACACCGAACGACTGGCAGAGTTACTTGGTATCTCCGATGTTTTACTTCGCTCCAACATAAATAGAGATTCACTTATCGATTACCTCATGTGTCACACAAATGTCCTTCAATGTTTCACTGATGAAAACTCAATGAATTTCCAGAAAAAAAAACTGTAAATAGTTCTAACACGCGTGAAATCGTTTCTCCGTGAAAATTCCTCCAGCGAGTGTTCATTCATAAGCCTACAGCCGACCGCGTCAAGGTCCCACGGAGCGAAACTCGATAAACAACGCGCAATATCTGCAAGTGCGCGGCTCGCGAAAGCTGCGCGTCGCAAACGAAAAGTAAAATTATTTCTGGTACTCACTTGTCGCTGCGATGTTGAGTCCCAGGGTTTTGTCCTCCTTCCGCCCACGAAAACGGCGGAGCAACGCGCGATCGGCCGCCGACGGAGCCGGTTCCACCGGGTGTCCTCTGATCGGCGGTGGAGGAACTCGAAGAGAAACGGGAGAGGCGCACGTGGCGAGAAGGCAGAGCGCGGCCGCGAAAACGGCTGACTACGACACGACCTCGCCGACGGTCGCAACGAGACTGAACTTTCAGCCCGCTACTCCAGCCTGGAAACAGCTGCTCTGTCTGCCTGCCAGCCAGCCAGCCAGTCAACCAGCGCCAGAAAACTACGCTGGCCGAGCGGCACGCCGCGCCAAGTGCATCCTCTGGCGTCCCGATCCGCCCGTAGAAGGGGCACGCCGCAGAAAAATCACGTTTCACCCTATTGGCCTCCCCCGAGGAGTCGACTCTCCGCGCCGCGCCTCGCCTCGGTAAACCGCTTTTGCGCCGCGTCAAGCCAGAGTTAATTGAAAGTTCCTCCGATGTCGCTGTCCTGCTGTTCCTTCGATCCTCCCCCTTCTTGATACCGATAGACTCTGTCTTGCGCTTTTCTTTGCTTTCCGGAGTAATTCGTTGATTGGGGCTCGAACGTCTTGTTCCCTTCGATCATTTCCCTCGGCGGACGGATCGTTAATATCGTCTCGGCCGCGTCAATCCTTCGGTAAAGGAAACGCGAAGGGACAATCCCTTCGCATCTCGAATTTATTTATTTATTTATACCAGATATTTTACATGTAAAGTTTACATGTAAATCCTAGAAAAGGCAAACTTGAGTTAATTGTATGTACATAGGCTGGTGATCTAAAAACTAAGACTTAAAGACTAAACTTAAAAACTAAAAATGAAAAATCCCCTTACATACCTTTCAATAAATTGTTTACATATAGTATACATAATAATGGTCCTAGTATAGTTCCTTGAAGAACACCAGCAGTGATTTCTCTATAATCATTCAAATATTTGTGAATATTTATTTATTTTAATGGGTTATACACCCTTTAGTATACAGCAATAAGTATGTACATTTAATAGATTTAAGAGATAAATATTAAAGTGTAAGATTAATATTTATGTATACTCAGTATTTATGTTCATGTGTTACATAAGTTATTTTATTTGCAGATGGATACAGAAGTGACGGACGCCCAGAAGGAAACCGAAGAAAATGAGGATAAAATAAAAAATGAAGAAGGAGAGGTGAAGGAGAAAGGAGATGAAAGTAGGAAAGGCCAAAAAACAGATCCATCGGCGTGCAACGTAAGTGAAAGTGTAGAATTTTGTTTGTGGCTATCTTAGACCATAGACACGGCCTGAGATATCTAGTTTGATGCAGGCGAAAAGAAAGGTTTTTTCTATCTCATGGTATGGTCAGATTTTCTCCTAGACCCTTACTTTGTAAAATGAAGTGAAAACTATCAGCAAAAATGGATGCAAAAGAGTTTTACTGTAAAAGAGTAAAATATTTCCAAAGTTTAAAATTTGTCATTTTTTTCATAATTGATATTTCCAAAAACTGTACGTTCTGGAAAAAGATTTACTGATTCGTATTCAGCACGTAGAAATCTATAAAAAATGTTTATTGAAATTTACAAAATCCGATACGTGTTGAACAGTGTTATTGTGTCTGGCATTACGTTATCTTTGCATCGTTCTCTCCCATGGGTTTTTATGTATACACGAGCCGTGTCCATAGGTATACATACAGGATGTAAACTTACATATACGTTTAAATATTTTCTAGAGTGGTTGGGGAACTCAAATGTACGTAATTGGTGTAAAATCTAATTTTTTTCTTATTTTACTGTCTCAGATAAAAACGTGGATCAAAAGATTAATTTATTCGCGACACTCGCCCCGTGGGTGGCACGGGAGCCATCGCGGAGAACGCCGCACAGTGGTTCGGATTTAAGAATGCTGTGCCATTTTGCCAAAAAATGAACTGTATCACATCGATATTTACTGAATATATATTACTTCCTAAATATCCATTGGTTTCGAAAATGAAAATATTAATCAAATTTAATAGAAATTGTAGTAAAAGCCAACACTTAAAGTCGAACGTTTTAAGAATTGTGTTTTTCAATTTATGAAACTGCTTTCTTTTTCGGAGGTATCCTGAGAATCTCGTTTAATATTTTCACTTCATTTTTCTTTGTAAATAAAGAGCGTACTTTTGTGATAAGAAATCATACCTTATATTAACAATTACTGTACAGTATATAAAAAAAAAAGTAATATTGAATAAAATATGAAAAAGTCTTAAAATTCTCTTCAACTGACAAGGGATATCTTTTAAGTCCCAAGAGATCGCGCATTTTGACAAATTGGGGTATGTTTGGCATACTTTTCTTAACATAATTATACAAGAATCGTGTCCCCATTGGTCCCACTGTTGAAGTTATTACTGTTTAAAGTCACCAGCGCAGCGTAAGATGGGACGTCGTGTATGCGTCTGACGCTGTGACTAGACACAGCGTTCAAACACACGTCCCACATAACAGAAACAAGCTATATCTTTAGAATGTTTAGAGATAGAAAAAATTTCATGAGGCAAAGTTAAATGGTATAGAATGGAGTATGTCTTGATATTAGTTTTATGCATTTTTATGCATTAGTTCAACTAAAATATTGTATTATGGTTGATATTGTACGATATCTTCTTCATATAAGTACTTGCTCTCTGAACTAAATAGATTTAGAAAAGTAGAATTTAGTGTTATATTAACTTATGAAATCTACATTTTATTACAGCTGATTTCTTCCCCGTACAAAATAAATGTTCCAAAATTCCGGCAATATACACAAGACACTGCAAAATATTATGTTGAAAATTATGGGTGGTTTTACATGCCATCTTCTGTGCACAAGCTATTAATGCATGGAGCAGAAATAATACAGTATGCATTACTTCCAATACGACAATTTTCTGAAGAGGCTCAGGAAACACGACATAAAGATTTCAAACGCATTAGAAGTAGAAATACCCGAAAATGTTCGAGAACAGCAACAAATGAAGACATATTATATCGACTTCTTTTAACATCGGACCCAGACATGTCTAATATAAGAATGAAGTCATCAAATAAAAAAATTACAAAATTAGATCCAAAAGCTCTAGAATTAATAAGTAAATAATCTGAAATACACAAGGATAATGGTAATAATAATAATATGAATAACAATAACAAGAATAATAATAATATTAGCAATAAATGTATTAACATAATTTTTTCTTTCATATTTCAGTAACTTAACATCACAAAATTGTGTGTTCGAAGTTTCATACCAATACCTCCGATGATTTAAAAGTTATGTAAAAATGACACACTATTCTTCAATCCGGATCACTGTGCGCCGTGGCGGCCGGACGATAAATGTCAATATATTTTTTAAAAATGTTAAAAAATGTAAAAAAAATAAATAATGAATGTATTATATACAGGGTCGATGAAGATTATTGCACCAAATTTTTTATCAACCCTTTTTTCCAGAGTTATCAAGGTCACCTTCAGTTTTTTATAGATAAACCTCAAATTTTTTTTGCACCCATTATGATGCTTACCGAATTCGTCTCAGTATCTCCTAGAAGATGGAAGTGACCTTAATAACTTTGGAAAAAAGGGTTAAAAACTTCCGATCGAACCGCTAACGGCAAAATAATCTAAGCTTGCAAGAACTTAGACGCCCTGTAAATGAAACCAAGAGTCTTGAATGCAGAATTCACAATTACGAGTGCTCGCTCAAGGAAGAAATCGCTGACGAGCCTCCCAGGTATCGGAAGGGGTCATTACCTCAAAAAGCGAACACGCCCCTTCACTGACAGCTGTTCTCACGTGTAAATATTTACATTTCGTGTGAGCGCCGGAGTCGTTCGCACAGGGGAGGCCCTGTACTTCCAGTCAACGCCGTCCAGACTCGGGGATGCAAATACAAAACGAGTATATCTATTTTTAAACGGTTCGCGATGCGGCAAAAAAAAAAGGAAACGCAATCGGCATAGAAATATCGGCGCGCCATGCAAATTATCGCCAGGCATCGACGCTCAGCGATCCTCCCACTAAAATCCGCCGGCCGGCAGGAGCTAGAAGAGTTCGCGTCACGAAGACGCAGCTGAAAAACACGGTTGACCAGTCGGCGACAGCCTCGGTAAATTCCACGCGTATGCACACACTCGAGGGAGAAGAGAGCACAGTGTGTAACAGTACCGGTCTTTTATTGGCCGAGTGCTAATGCGCCTCTACTACGTTTACCCCGTCATTTGCTTACCGTGCGCTGTAAACCGGCACCTGTACCAGAACGTGTTGCAGCGGCCATGTCGAGGATTATTACGGAACGTATCATTTGAACCCCGGCTGCCGCGACGACCGCGTTTATTGTGCCAAATCCGGGAGGAAAGTTTCGCCGTCCTGGAGGTGGTTGAACGACCGGCAAAGGTACACTTCGGACCGAAACAGCCCCACCTTCCTCGATAAGCCGAACTTCGGAGACGTCGTTATCAGCCCTCGGGTGCGATTCAACCTCCCTTAAAACCCTAGAAAGATCAAGGGGAGTTCTTCGAACCCGCCCTTTAGGAAATGTGAAAAATATATGATTCTTCTCGCTTCGAAAATTTCCAAAAAATTATTTATTGTCACTTTTAACTTCAAGTTCACTTTTATTTTCTTCCGTCTATTTTTCTGTCTGCTGCATAAAAGCCCATAAAGTGTAGCACCATACCAAAGTGTATTATAAAGGTGTTCCAACAAAGCACCTTGTCTGATTGATTTTTTGTGGTCAATTCCGCGGCAAATTCGCGTGGGTATAAAGATATTAACAATTGGCCAACCTACCTCTATAGGCAACCAGCCCAGGTCTCCCCTAATATTGATAATCAGGTCATGGACAGTATCAGTGAAAATAGTAATGCAGAAAATGACAATACTTGTGTGATTGTTGTAATAAAAGTAAAGATGAAGATTTGTGTTTGGAAAAACACTTTTATTCCTTCATCTGGTAGAGAGTTTGTAATAACTGTACCAAGGATGACGCAACGTGACGAAGAAATAAGTATACATAGGGTCATTCGGGGTAAAAGGATGCACTTTTGCTGTTTTTGCTTCACTGAGCCGACGCTACCATGATATTAGGAACACTCTTTTGCGCTATCGATAGCATATTTAATAGACTCAAAATATATCTGAGTATCTGACGATAGGCCAAACGGTTTTTTTTTAAATTAAGCAAAAGAGTGACTTGGTCAGATTGCGTACCTTTACCCCGACATGTGGGTAAAAATACGCAGTCGTGTGGGTAAAAGTTCGCACGTAGAGTAAAAAATATGCATTCAGGTGTAGTAAAAGAAAATGAACAAATAATACACAGATGGAACATATTTTTATATTATTTTTAATAAATGAAGCTAAAGATGACAGAAACAATAGAAATTAGGAACTTCAAATTAAGGAAACTATCATAAAATTATAATTTTTCATAGATTCAACAAAACGAAATTATGCTCAAGTCTTTATCAGAGCAGATATGTTTTTACTCCAAATATTATTAAGAGTTCAAAAACAAGTAGACAGTAACCTAAATACTAGTGCGTACTATTACTCCCGTCCTTTTACCCCATTTGACCGGTAACCAAAACAATTCATGCTAGTTCGAATTCCAATAAAGTTAAGTTAAAATGTTATTCTGAAAAAAATCGTTCAATAACTATATAAAATCAACAAAAACAACTTACCTCTAAAAATACATAAATAATACGCCCACAAACTTTTCCCTGGTATGAAAAAGATCGAAATAACACGACAGTTTTAAATTTTTATTTTTAATTCGGAAAGCGAGGCTCGCACCGCTCAACAGGCGTTGACCCAAAGTGGCGGCCCACGCGCACTCAATCCTGACGAGCCAGCGTCCCCGTCCTCTCATCCCCCTCCCCCTCTTAGAGAAAACGGCACTGCGTACTTTTACCCGCTGCATCCTTTTACCCCGCATGACCCTATACAAAGTGTCTGCGAAATCGTGGTACAACAGGAGGATTCCTCGCATGAAATCGAGTCAAAAATAAGGAATAAAGTTTTTTCATACGCCAAGAATCTCCAGCAGCAGTGTTCTTCAAATTTTTTACTGATGATGCATTTGCAAAAATTCTTCAACACACAAATGAAGCAAACACTCGTTCTTAAAAGTTACTGTTCGACCCAAAACGTAAATAATTCCAGCCTCGGTCTCTCTAGGGTTGAAGTTACGTACGCGTTACCTTAACAGTTGTCAGACGGTGAATACCTAATATTAATCCTTGATAATGAAACTAAATTGACGCTTATTTTCTCGATTTCTTCCCGTTTCAACCGTCCTCGAACGCTCGCGAGCAATTTCTTAAATTTAATCCCGTTTCGACGAGACGGTTGACTTTGCGCTCCGCGAATACCCTCTTCAATTCTTCTCAGCCCCCAACTCCTCCCTCGGCTCCGCCGGAATTATTCAGCCAGCCGTTTTTTACCCCGCGTCTCTGGCTCTTCATTCAACGCCCCGTCCCCACGCGTCTTCTCACAAGAAACAAATCGTAGCTCTTCTCGTTGGCTGAAGAGCAGCAGCCACTTGTTTGGCGCGCTTCGAGGCGTCCGCGCATCCCAGCGACGTTTCCCTGCCATCGTTCTCTCGGCCGAGTCGAATGCATAACTAAGCCCGAGTCGAACGCGATCGGGTATTTATTTAGACACTGCCTTGGAACTCTCCTATGGCGCCGGAATATTTGCGATATTGCGGGGACCGCCTCGAGTGGGCGACCCGCGGTTGTTCAGGTGAAATGTTTACGAGATTCGCAGAACCTGCACGCTCTCCGGGTTTTTCGTCCGCCAGGTGCAGGTAGAACCGGCGAGAAAACTTCGGGGACTATAAAATAGACGTTGGAGCGCCATAAACGCGGTGCCGGGTGCCGATATTCTATACTCGGTCGCAGTTTCGTTCGATTGTAGCGTGCGCTGGCGAAGGATGGCCGGGGCGAACAGAAATCGGTAGGAAACCTCAGAAACGCGATGGACGAAGGGGGGAGAGGGACCAAACGACAAGGAACTTGGCCCGAGGTGCTAATATTCTATGTTCGGACTGGGATCTAATTCAACGACTTTCGAAAGAAACCATCGGGCGAAAAGCGGGAATCGCGAAACTTCGTAAACTGCTCCATAAGCGATAACAGTGAACGTAGACGCGGGTAGAATTTCTATTAAACTCGTCTCGGTTCGAACGCGCGGCGACCGCGGGTTAGCGAAGTAGCGCTGACGCTCGACGCATTAGCGCCGAGGAACGCCGGACTCTCGCCTCGCCGCTTCCTGGACGACGCGACGGCGGATAGCGAGCGTTCGAGTTTCTAATTTAATAACGATTATTACCACGCTCGACGTACGTAAACGCCGAGACAACCGAGAAATAAGAAGTTAAACGCGCGCATTACGAGGTGCGCACACGAGCATTTGCATACTAATTTCGCGGTTTCTTCCGTCGAGTAAAAATACGACTTGCTTTCCACGTAATTATTCCATTCTAGCTGAACCAGCGAGCTGTCAGCCACTCACGCGAACGGTTTCGTCTATCGCGGCTATTTCTTCTTCGCCTCCCTGGGGGGCATAATTAAAGTCTCGTAGATCATACCTAAATGCAACCTGATGGCACGTAATCACGATGCTCGACCGTTTCGCTGCGAGATGATTGCTTGATCTGTTAGTACCTGACGCGTTTAGACGAACGCGAGCAACGAATAGGAAAAAGTTGACCGAGAACGTCTAGGAAGTGATGGGGGACGCTCCAGAATCTACTTAAGATAACAGAGGCGACTATCGCGGAGCGAAGACAACCCCCGATGCCGAACGACAAACATCTAACGATAAACAAGCTCGTAAACTCGGCTATAAATCCAAAGTAAAAGGTTGTAAAAATATATCGCCTCGAGCGGCAAGGAATTCGCAGTAAAGTTAAATGTCAGCTGACCCGTCGTTGCATACTTATATAGAGTTTATCGCTTTCGAGCCTCGAGCCTTATAAAATATTCCGCACTCCCGGTAGATGGGTTTCATTGGAAAACCTGGGATCGACGCGACGCGCGACGTCGCGGACGCACACCCACCGAAGAACCTCTCGCGTTTATCATTAGCCACGAACACGCGAAAACGTTGGCTGATGGAGCCCTAAAAGGTGGCAACGTCAGATAGGAGAATGTGTGTCGAGCAGTCTGCGACCCTTTTCGAATCCGTAACACATAGCGCGGTCGAGAAGCTCGCTGCGTCATGCATAATGCACGCGTACAAAGTAGAGGCGAACGGGGCTGCAGGTAACCCAGAGGGTTGCTGGATCCGCGATGCAAATTTCACGCGGAAACTTCGGATCGGTTGCTGCGACCCTGAATTTTTCTTTCGCTATAAATAATTTAGCTTCGTTCAGGGAGAAGGTTGTATCCTCGTCTGGAAGTTGGTCTCTTAGTTGGACGAGAAAAAGGTATGTTAAAGCGGAGTATTTACTTGAAATTAGAAGATCTATCTGCAGCGTTTGTGTGGAGTGTAATAATTGAGCCCCTTAATTGACAAATGGCGTGAGTCCAAAATTACGAAAAATGAGTCTACCACAAAAATAAATAGTATTACGAGTACTTAAATCATCTATCAATTCAATTTGCACATATTTTCTTTTATTTTAATAAAAAACTAAAAGCTAGATTTGCATCATAAGTAAAATTGTTACAGAAAAATGTGAAATAATAACTCCAGTTTATTATTAATAATGTGATTTAGTTTACTATTGAAAGAAATGTAGTTTTTCTTTCAAACCATGTTATCATAAGTATGTATAATTCTTTCACTTAATTTTCTCACAGCAAAGTTCTGTTCTTCATTCTTATAAAGTATTACACAAAAGTCCAATTTTCTCAATATTAAGAAAAGGGACTTACGTCACTTGTCAATTAAGGGGCTCAATTATTATGCAAAGTTCAAAAATTGTAAAAATTGTCTATTTATAATTAGTGTTTTTGAAGATCGATGTATGTATTTTTAATTTTTGTTGGTGCTAGACTGGAATTAGGAAAGAAATTTGAAAATACATACACAGGGTGTCCCACGATAAGTGACGTTTGGTATAACAACTGGACGATGAAATGGGTAGAGTAGGGAGATTTTTAGCACCATTTTTTATGTAGAATGTCACTGTGAGGCTGTAAGATCACAGAAGTTAAACTGCCCGGTCGAAGTTCCCGGGAAGGATGGGTGACCGTTCTTGCCGGGCCTCGATGCTGCTGGTGCATACAGTATTCTCTCGCTATAAGCTCGCCGTTTTCGTCTATTCATCGAGCAATAGTTTGTGTAAGGCACATGTTCATCAAGATAATAGAATAATGGAATCGATAGCTTTTTGTACATCGTCAATGATTACAGTGAAATTGAAGAGTGGCTCGATGAAGCGACGAAAACGGCGAGCTTATAGCAAGAGAATACTGTACAGAGAAAAAGAGAGACGATATGGAACTGATAATACGTTCGGTGGGTAAAATGGGAAAAATAACCCGAAACGCCATCTGTAGTCACAGACCTTACAGTAAAAATAATAATAATAGCCTTCAATTTTTCAAGGTCATATGAAGGGAAAGTACCTTAATACTTTTTTATAGAGAATCAAAAAATTGTACATACTGTTGAGTTGAACAGAAGTACAGTTGACCAACCCAGAAGGTGTTCGAAAAATCTTAAAATACTTTAGTTGCTATTACATCAGATATACTTTAATAATTTATTCAGATAGGTAAATATATGTCTTCTTCAATATAATAATTGTTATGGTGACATTTCACTAAATAATATATTGTTAAATCCGTAATATCGTTAAATGCGTAACAATATTAAAAATCAAATAGTGAAAAATGAGCCTCACTGCCGAATTTCATTGAAATTATTCCAGTAGTTTAGCCGTGTAAACAAACAGACAAACACACTTTCGGATTTATATAGATTGTAAATAGTATTTTTTTTTTAAATTCCAGCGCTCACGCGAAAGTCGAACCCAAGACGCTCAGAATAGGAAATGTTCTGAACCAAACAGCCACCCTCGATCCACCACCCCGAGTTATCCTGCGGTGTTCACAGTTCACAGGTAAGGAGTAAATCGTTGCCGCTAAGTCCATACACGTTAGACGAACAATCCCCGTCTCAATTACCAATAGACAGATCGGATTACCGTCGGACCACCAGAGTAAGAGTTACTTTACGGTGAATTAGGTCACCTGTTCCTGCAGACAGGAAGTCGTTGAAGTTCGTCGGTCGTGGGGCAGCTCTCGTCCACCTTCGCCGTTAATCGTTAATAACAGCCGCGTCGTTGCACCTTCAACGAGCGGCCGTTATCCGGGTAAGAGCAATATCACTCCTAACAGCCTGTTCCGAGCACCCAGGCCGTAATACCTGGCTATTTACGCGAAGCCCGCGTCGTCCGCGAGAAATTAAAGCGTGTGGCTCGATTAAGACGAAGCGCGCCTAGGCTGTGCCAAGTCATAAACGACCGAAGAGGCCAATGGCTCGGGCTTATTCCCTTCGTCGCCGTCGGCTCCGTAACGATTAGGTCATCTTCTTCACCCTCGCGGCGTTTTCATCTGGCCGCGACAAAGCCGCACCATATCCCGGATGCGATGATTATCGTTAAGAACCACCGCGAGTCTTACGAAGACGGAACACGACCACGTGCGCCCTGTCGTACACGGGCCCACGCGACACCCATTACGGCCAATCGGCCCTTAAAATACGCTTTAAACGAGGCGGCCGATTCTTCAATCTCGCCCTGGAATGTGCGAGCCTTCCAGCGAGTGGTCGCGTTTGCCGGAATTATAATATTATCTAGTTGTATTGCAACCGGACAAGAAGAATCACCGGCTCGTTATGCAACAATGTGTACCCCCGGTGTATCGGTGGTGGTGAATTATCGCCAGCCTGCCGGCCAATTTGTTTGCCCGTAACTCCGACCCCTTCCATTCCTGGGTAATGAAACATTTCCTAGATACCCTTGGTCAGCTTTTAGGAACGTGCAAATAAATGAGCACGCGTTGCATGTACGTTGCGGTATGTAAACATTCATTTTGTATTTTATATCTACACGGTAGGATCGTGGGCGTTTCGCCCGCGCTAAATTAGTTGCGTATAAATTAAACGTAATGCGATCGCTATTGCCGAGAGATGTCTTTACAAAGTAGTTTAGTCGCGTATCCGTGAACAGTTATTTGTCATGTATAAAATTACTTTCCCGTTTTCACGCCATCGTAGCTTATACGGTGTATGTATATTACACAGTGCTATTGCTATTATGATACAAATGGTAAGGATTCACGATTCGTAGACCGAAAACCATGGAAATGTTTTTTATCTCTAAAACATTTACTGATAAAAACATTTTGTATAGGTGCACGACGATCACTATGATACAGGTAGCGCAAACTTGATAAAAGACAGAGACGTACACTCGAAGGGAAACATATTACATAGAAACATTAAGTAATAACGTTCGCTCAGTTCACCCTGAAAATTCGAGTAGGAAAACAGATACGAAATAACTTCCACCAGCACCGTTGATCGATCGTTGAAAGTTTATCGCGTAAAACGAAAAGTTGCGAGGATCATCCGATCGAAGGTTTTCTGCGTAAGAGACGTTAGAAACACGATTAATATTTTCCATTCCATTATGGAACAAGTAGTATGTTTCGCGAAACCATTGACCATTTAAAATTAATTCAACGCTACGAATGCACGGAATACGTAGAACGATGCAACGAACTTTAATAACATATTTTTTTAGATAACAAGGCTGAAATAAAATCAATCGTGTAAGTATAAAATAACAATTCCGTTACGAAAAATTTCGCATTCCTTAAATGAAGAACATGTACCCGTCGATATCAAAATTATGGAAAATTCAATTTGGACGGGAAATATGTTTTGGCACGTACTGGTCCATAGTATAATGGCACTTTCAAGCCACTCTTAGAAGTGGATAAATCAATCGTGTCGACATCTTCAAACTGTTAAAGTTGTTCTACTATGTCATGATCGTTTTTGTAAGGTTTCTTAAAACTAGTTTTTTGTGAATGTTTTGTTCTTTGCAGCTCTTTCGCGAAGTACATTATTGTTTTCTTAAGTCCTTCGGCTAAAGGAACCTTTGGCTCCCAGTTTAAATATGTCTTAGCTCTAGTAATATCAGGTCTCCTTCTCTGAGGATCGTCCTCGACCGCGGCAAGCTCTACTATTTTGCTATTTGTACCAACTAGATCCTTTATTATAAGTGCAAACTCTGTAACGATTAAAAACTGTTGAACGAATAGCTCTAAAAACTACAATTTAGAACAGTGTTCTTCAACCCGTGGTCCGAAAAATTTCATCCGAATCATCTAGCTGCTACATATTTCAACGCTACATTGTTGCGAGACGAGCGAAACTCAGCACGCAACGAGTTTAGGCGAAATGAGCCGCCGTTGAATGCCAATATTTTATCAATTTGTTTGTCGACGACACATCAGAAGCTTTTATTTGATCTTATAGTTCTCTAGCATTATGTTGTGGTAAGTTATTTCGTTTATAAAATTGGAAACCCTACAAAATGGAGACCAAAAAAAATTAAACAACAAAATCTTTCAAGATTTTTTAGTAGAAGCAAGGACAATAATCAAGAGAACGAAAATATGCCAAGTACTAGTGCTCGAGTGCTTCCAATTTACATTAGTTTTTATTTGTTTTTTTTTTTAACCGTCGACTGGTCCGCGAAATATTCCTCCTATTTTCACGGGTCCGCAAGTGCAAAAAGATTGAAGAACACTGATCTAGACAATACTGTTTTAGCGCGCACTTACCTTCTATTGTATGCTCGACAGGATTTCCAATATTTATGGGTTGACTATAATTAGACGCCATTAGAGCAACCAGACCGTCGACTAAGTCGGATACGTATTGGAAAGACCGTGTCTGCTTTCCACTGCCGTATATAGTGATCGAATCGTTCTGTAACGCTTGTAGAATGAAATTCGAAACTACACGACCGTCGTTCATATGCATTCTCGGTCCGAATGTATTGAAAATACGAGCAACGCTTACTGGAACTCCTTCTTGCCTCATGTAAGCATAGCTCAACGTTTCAGCAACACGTTTTCCTTCGTCGTAACAAGCTCGCGGTCCTAAAACGATAACATCATGTCTCTTTAGTTTCATTATACAATTATGTGTTACAATATCACGGAAAGTTATCGATATACCTATAGGATTCACGTGACCCCAATAAGTTTCTGCTTGAGGATGTTCGTTAGGATCTCCGTAAACTTCGGATGTGCTAGCTATGAGAACTCTTGCTCCTACTCGTTTCGCAAGACCTAATATATTTATCGTACCTAAGGTATTTGTTTTTATAGTTTTGACTGGGTTCAGCATATAGTGTGGAGGACTAGCTGGACTGGCAAGATGATATATTTCGTCCACTTCTAAGTAAAGCGGTCTAACGATGTCATGGTGAACAAGTTCAAAATTTTCATGGCCAACCCAATGTTCGACGTTGCGTTTTCTTCCAGTGAAGAAGTTATCCACAACTATCACTTCGTGACCAGCGAGCATTAAACGGTCGACTAAATGCGAGCCCACAAAACCCGCTCCACCAGTGACTAAAATTCTCTTTCGATTTTTATAATTAAGGAACTTCACGGTAGGAAAATCCTTCGATACTCTGTTCTCTATTTTAGCTTCAAGATGCTGCAATTTGCCCTCCAAATCATGAATTCTTATCTTTGCTTCTTCGATGTCTTTAATGTCACTGTATGGCGCATCTTCTTCGTTGTCTTGAACTTTTCCATTGACAGACTCGATATCGTTTGTATCTCTTACGGGAGGTTTTCTGTTTCGTGGATGAACTCTTGGGAAGGATTGTTCTTCTTCTGGATTGACTAATGTTTTGTAAAAACCTAATACTGCAATGTAAGAAAACATGTCGAACTTTTATACGACACACTGACAGCGTCGTTCTAATATCGCTACGTGTAGCTGATATTTTAAGCAAGTCGGAAGATTAAAATTATTGTTAATAGTAAAATATTTACCTAATATTACACAAAACACGGAGAAGGCAACCTGTTTCATCTTTCGTGAAGTGACAACCATGCTTTAATATTGTACATCTCTCGGATCGACTTGTTCGTATTAATTTTCTCTCGATTTGTCACGGATCGTCAACATAACGTTACCCGGTGAAAGTGGTATCCTGCGTTCGAACGTATCAAGCGTGTCATTTTTTGGAATAGGAGATTAAAAAACATAACCACTCGTGTTACCACACACCATTCTCAAACACGAAACTCGCGATCGCTGATACTCCATTTCTCGTGACTATTGACTGGCGTCGGTGCTGTCATCTGAACGATGAAACGGCAATGTCGACCCTTGGTTCTTGTATCATCCCACTGATCTATAGAGATCAGTGTATCATCCGCACAATCGAATGTATCGTGAGTCGATAACTTAACCTCAAAATTGCAGTATACACGCGCACGCACGCGCAGATCCTGTTTTTTGATTGATATATAAGGCTGTGGCAGTACAAAGGAAACATCTCAAGTAGTTTTTCTGGAGTCACGGTGGCAGTGGCATTTGAAACATGGCAGACGTCATTGATTGTAATTTTCCTGTTTGGGGCCTTCTGCCTAAGAAAGAAACTGGTGTCACTCAATTTCTCAACAAATATCCCGAATACGATGGACGAGGAGTCATCATCGCGATTTTCGATTCAGGAGTTGATCCTGGAGCTCCTGGCATGCAGGTAAGCTTTTGCATAGACACGCCTCGCGATAGTCGAGTTTGTCAAATCGCTGTTTTTCTCCCTTGCCTTCGATTTAAACAAAAAATCGTTTTCTCTCCGAAAGCTCTGATATTTCGAAGATTTCTATTCAAGTACCGTCATCCTATAATCGATAACATTCTGTTTATTTTTCTAGCAGAATATAATTGAAACTGTAAATTTATTGTGCATAATTTGTTCTTTCTTTCCCTGATTCCTTTATCAATTACACCTGCCTTTAAAATTTTATGTACTATCGTAATAATTACCTACATGTTTGCAATAAGTTTTGATATTGTACAACCATGGAATAATTGAATAAAATCGATTGTTCTCCATTGTTAAACATCTGCAAATTTATTTTTATCCTTCTCCGTTGCACGTTTTCACCTAAAAATGAAATAACACGTATCGTGGAATTATATTCTTAATTCTATAATTATATTTTATATAGACCACTCCAGATGGAAAACCAAAAATTATTGAACGATACGACTGCAGCGGGGCTGGAGACGTAGACACTAGCAAAGTTACACAAGCACCTGACGGATATATAATCGGTGTAACCGGTCGTAAATTAAAGGTATATTGCAAGCAATATTTTTGTCGTAGCAAAGTAAACGACACTTACATTTTGTGAGATATTGTTTTTCCTTCAGGTTCCAACCGATTGGGTAAATCCGACTGGACAGTATCATATTGGCGTGAAAAATTTATATTCTTTGTATCCTGGCAAATTAAAAGAAAGGGTATTACAAGAACGAAAAAAACGATTATGGGATAGTTCGCAAAAGACTGCGCTGGCGGAAGCAACTAGGGAATTACAAGTAAATATGTCAATTACATTTTAATATTTTTGCTCGACGATAGCTAGAATTAAGTCAAATTTGACAGAGACTCTTTGACACCTTCTGTCGCTGATAATTTATTTTTGGTCTTCGTTGACAAAGTTAAAGTTGCACAGTGCATAGATTACAACGGTTTGTATGTCAATGCAAATATTCAAGAGCGAGGTCGTAAATAGGATTTTAGTCCATGCGATCCAAAGATAGGGTTGTTGTGAGTATGTTCAACCATTCAATCAAATGAGGCCAGTTTCACAATGTGTCACAGTGATCTGTATCTAATGCTATATTTATATTTGGCAGTTTGATCTGCTGTAAACCCATTGATTCATTACATAATAGTGTTTGATTGAAACGTACAAACTTTATATATTTTTGAGATTTTATTTTTTAATTTACATAAAATGTGATAAAAAAAATTTTCCGATATTAGTAATTTTTTTTAAACAATAGATCCTGATCAAAATTTATATTATACTATTATTTGTACATAGGATTTCGAAGCAAAGAATCCACAATTAACAACGTTGGAAGAAAGGTTAAAGAAAGAAGAGCTTGAAGCGAGAGTCGAAGTATTAAATAACATTGAAAAAAAATATAATGATGTAGGTCCAACATACGACTGTGTCGTTTTTCACGATGGTGAAGTTTGGAGGTAAAGACATTCGACGAGTACTTTTAGGATTGGAAGAATTCAGTTGCTATAAATGTCTGTTTTGAATTGAACAATTTCATTTTCTCGTTTTAGGGCGTGCATCGATACCTCCGAAGAAGGTAACTTAGAAGCTGGTGTATGCCTAGGAGAATATTCTGCGACTAGACAATTTGCTCCTCTTATACCAGAGGATCAACTAAATATTAGTATTAATATTCACGACGATGGCAACACGTTAGAAATTGTTAGTTTATGCTGTAAGTTCAAATAAGATAGAATCATTTTACAAAACGGTCTGAAAGAAAAGTCATTGCAATACAAAGCTATAACTTGTATTTTTACGTTGCAGCAAGCCATGGTACGCACGTAGCTTCAATTGCAGCAGCATATTTTCCTGACAATCCAGAATTAAATGGCGTAGCTCCTGGTGCTCAAATAATTTCATTGACCGTCGGAGATGGTCGAATCGGCACGATGGAGACGGGCACTGCAGCAGTGCGCGCAATGATACACGTAATGAAGCACAAAGAAAAAGTGCACGTAATAAATATGAGTTACGGAGAACACGCGCACTGGTCGAATGCAGGGAGAATAGGAAAATTGATGAACGAAGTTATCGATACGTACGGTGTAACATGGGTAGCGTCTGCTGGTAACCTTGGACCAGCTTTATGTACTATTGGTTAGTTAATTAAATTAAAGATAAAATTGTAAATGTATAAGCAGAATATTTGTTTCTAACAATTTCCCGCTTATTTTGAAATCGTACAGGAACACCGCCAGATATTAGCTCTAACAGTATCATCAGTGTCGGCGCTTACGTTTCTCCCGACATGATGGTGGCTGAGTATTCTTTAAGAGAAAAAATGCCAGGCATGCCGTACACTTGGTCGTCTCGTGGCCCAACGATAGACGGAGGAGCTGGGGTTACGGTCTGTGCTCCTGGAGGTGCTATAACCAGTGTTCCCAATTTCACGTTAAGAAAAAGTCAACTCATGAACGGTACCAGCATGGCTAGTCCGCACGTAACTGGAGCTATTGGTATGTAACTAATTTATGAGGGGTTAAGGGGTCATATGCGTTTCTTGGGGCTAAATCGTAGTCAATGTTTAAGTGTTAGTTACTGACAAACTATTAGACCGATTGGACTAATTCTTTTTGTATCATAAAGGTACTTGTTTGTAGAGTAGAAAACAGGTATGGCAGTTGTGAAGTTGTGAAAATACCTACAATGGCGTAAAACTGTTTTTTTAAACGGTGGGCATGATTCAGATCGTACCAGTGATCTAAAACAAAGAGTGTTGATATTTTATTACTTTTTAGGATCGTAGATATCGTGCTACGAAGGCTTTTTTTAATAAATTGAACCATTCTTAAATAACAACAAAAAATGTAGGATTTTTCAAGCGAAAATCGCGACACCCTAATTTAAATTGCTGTCACTGCCGTAATTTTTTTCCCCCAAAAAAACCCCCTCGTAGCACGATAACTACGATTCCAAAAAGTAATAAAATATTATGTTTTACGCCATTGCACGCATTTTCACAACTTCACAACTGCCATACCTGTTTTCTACTCTACAAACAAGTACCTTTGATACAAAAAGAATTAGTCCAATCGGTCTAATAGTTTGTCAGTAACTAACACTTAAACATTGACTACGATTTAACCCCAAGAAACGTATAAAGGGGGAGCTTGGTTTAGGGCAGTAAAAGTAAATTGTTCGTTTTGTTTATATTATAGCTCTCCTTATATCAGGACTTCTCGCCAAAGGTTGCCCACATTCTCCGTACAGTATAAAAAGAGCTCTTGAAAACACTGCTCTTTACATACAAAACCTTGATCCTTTTGCGCAAGGTTCAGGGTTATTACAAGTCGAACGTGCATTTGAGAATCTTGTCACTTACGCCAGTGTTCCTGAAAGGGACGTCAGATTTTCTATTAACTGTGGTACAAATAACTCGAAGGGGATTCACGTGAGATGCGGTGTCATTGATCGACCAAAAGATTATGCTGTCACAGTTGAACCTGTGTTCCTCAACACTGAAAACACCGGTATAATTCTCTATATTTGTTAAAATTGTATTACATATTTCGATTGTATTTTATTTATCGCGAATGCTTTTGCAGACCCGGCACTTAAAATTGCTTTCAATTTGAAACTAACTTTGGTGTGCGATGCACCTTGGGTCCGATTTCCAACGCATCTCGATTTAATGCACATGGCTCGTACATTTGCTATCAGATTTGATGCCTCAAACCTACCAGAAGGTGTTCATGCAACTAGGTAAGATGTCTATATGATATTCCTTACGTATAAATGTTAAAGTTGATCGTATTTTTTCAGTGTTCGAGCTTATGACGTAACAGATATTGCAAAAGGACCAGTGTTCCAAATACCAATTACTGTAGTGCAACCGCAAGTACTGCCAAAAACTGCCATACTTCCAGATTTAACGTTTACGAACGTCTTATTCAAACCTAGTACGATTCATCGACATTTCATTCTGGTTCCAGATGATGCAACGTGGGCAGGTAAAACCTTTTCTTACTTTTCTTTATATACTGTTTTACTTTCACATGAAATTCCTTTCACCTTTAACATGAAATTTTCTACGATTTCATGCAGTTATCAGATTAAAAAGCACAGAAAAGGAGAAAACTGGAAGATTCGTAGTTCATACTATTCAGCTCAAACCTCGTTTGGCTTGCAAAACTCTTGAAGTTAATAAAATAGCCAGCGTTACTTCTCAGTCCGAAAGTATTCAACCATTCGCCGTTCAGGTATAGTAAGATTTTTTTTAAACAGCTAGCTTAACCATATAATTTTATTAAATCTAACTTTATCACGAACGTATATATAGGGAGGATTGATCCTAGAAGTAGTTATTGCAAAATATTGGGCCAACCTAGGTGACATGTTACTTGATTATTCTATAGAATTTCATGGTATACACATGATAAATGGAAATCTTACAATGCAATCTGGAGATGGAATAAACCGTTTAGAATTACGAAGTTCGCTTAGAAATGAAGAAATAGTTCCCAGTATTTCCTTAAAGTCGTCCGTGCAAATTCTGAAGTGCGTATAGCTCGAATTCTCTGTATAAGTAGCTGTTCTTAAACATATAATATTTTAAAATAAAATGTTCCAATGTCGTAGGCCTAATGAAGCAAAAATCGTTCCTTTGCGAGACCGAGATATTATTCCGCCATCGCGACAAATTTACGAACTGCAATTGACTTACACTTTCCACTCGTCAAAAGCGTCCGAGGTGACACCAAATGCTGCGTTACTCAGTGATTTGCTGTACGAAAGTGAATACGAGAGCCAAATGTGGATGATTTACGATTGTAACAAACAACTGATATCTTGCGGAGATGCATACCCATCCAAGGTAAAAATTGGTTTAAAAAATGGTTTAAAAATTATCGTTAAAACGTAGTGTAATAAAAACTTTGTTTCGTTGCAGTATACTATTCAAAAGCTAGAGAAAGGTGATTACACTCTAAAAATGCATGTACGCCACGAAAAGAAAGATTTGCTTGAGAAGCTAACAGAAATGCCATTACTTCTAAGCAAAAAGTTAAGCAGTCCAATTAATCTGGATGTGTATGCCAGCCAGACACAAGCCGTTGTCGGTGGCAAGAAAATGGTGGCAGCTACGATTCCACCTGGCCACATTCTTCCTTTGTACATCGCTCCAATGAACAACGAAAGCAAGTAAGTGTCATACCGAGTCAGTAACTTCTCTTTCTCTTTAAGTATTATTTTTTTTTTATGAATTAAGTATTGCAAAACTTTATTATGACGTTTGAAAATGTCAACACTATTTGTTTGCACTTAGTTTATATTTATTCTAGAAGAAACATTACGTATACTTTGTACACGTAGCAGTATCTATATTGGTTTTTTTTTTCTGAAAATTAAATAAAATATACACGGGCAAATTATGATACTGAAACACAAATGTAAATGCTCAAAAGATATTAAGTTGAAACGTTTTCATAATTTAGATTACTATTTAATTTTAAGGGATGTTAGCTTTTTCTAAATTATCTTACAAAAATTGTTTTATACATTTCCTTTACATCGATGATTCCCTTTGAAAGTGCTACTAAGTTAATTTTCTTCTTTTTCATCCCACATTGCAGCACTGATAGGCAAGTGAGTCTTTCGTATTACTTTCATAATAATTTTCGCACACTTTAAATGCTTTCAACGTAGGTAAAAGAAAATTAATTTATTGGTGTAGATGTCACATTGAAATACTAATTTACAGTGAAATACTTTGTTGTAAAGTTAATATACAATATATATCGTTGTATTATAACGAGATCGTAATGCAATATCAAACGTAGACGAATTTTCATGCATCATTATTTTATTCGACTCACGGACTCGCTGCTTAATTGAAAACACTGTCAAATATTTTATCACGTGAAAATTAGCCTACGTAATTAAAGCTTTTTGATTGAGCTTATATTAAAAGAATTTCAGAAACACTGACTGCGAGTTTACAAGTATATGAAAGTGCAATAAGTTTTTCTTAGCTATAACTGTAATATATTTGGCTTATGTATTTGGTTCACGTTTCACGCTTTTGACGAATGGCTGTATAATTATTTTATAATTTTGGAATGCTTTATTTTCATCATCTTTTGGCTTTGTTTATAATGCCTCTTGGTAGTAAAATACATTAAATATTACGTAATATTTACTGATTTAACATGTTCACTGCCATACACATTTCATCGATGACCAACGCGGCGGTGAACGTGTTAAAAAAAAAAAGCTAAGTTTCTCTTTTCTTTTCATTTTAAAGAATTTCCAAAGGCGCTACCTTGGGTAGTTATCTGCAGGGTACATTGACTTTCTGTAAAGATGAAATTGGAAAAAAAGTAGATTGCCACGTGTTCAAATATATTTTATCCGAACCAGCTAAAAAGAATTGCAGCAATGCTTCCAATAAAACAGACAAAGAGAAGACCACTAAGTGGGATGAATACAATGAAGCACTCAGGGATTTGAAGTGCAATTGGCTCGGAAAATTAGGTAATTCTTTTTATGCTTTTAATGTTTCTTACATTCAAGTACATATCACGCCAAGTATTACCATATAAAGCTGCTTTTGTTTTTCTTTTCGGTTTCAATTCATCAAATAGCGCCTTCTACGAGTAAGTTTTTATGGTGTAACAAAAAAATGATTAAAAAGTTCATGTTTCAGAACCGTATTCGTCTTATTGTATAATAATTGAATTAAAATGCATGTAAATGCAAAATGTTAACAAATAATGTTCACTCGTTTCTTCCTCTGTGACTTACATTTCAACGAAATTCGTAACAGCAGTTTTCATTTCATGATACTGAAAATAAATCTTGTACCCGTTCATTCCAGATATTCTAAACCTTAATTTTGTGTCTGCTATCTTATAAATATGATTTATTGTTCTTAATGCCAGAACCCGGGGAATATGCAAATCTGCTGTACGGAGAATTAAAGACTCTATTCTCGGATCATCTACCCGTTCACACTTCCATGCTGACATCTTTGGACTCTCCCGAGGCTCGGCGTCACGTGCCACACGACGATCTCTCGGAAAATGCAGTTTCTCTCGCAAACCAAATAATATCTGTCGCTGACTCTGTGATCACCAACATAGATCAAGACAAGCTGTTAGCTTATTATGGTTTGAAGAACGATCGACGCTCGGATGCTGCGAAAATTAAAACGACTATGGAAAGACAGAAGACTAGCTTGATAGAAGCATTGGTGAAGAAGGGATGCGCGTTGGCGCGATTGTACGCGCATAACGTGAAGAAAGGAGAAGGTGATCGTCAGTCCTACGAACATCTGTTGGAAAGTGTCGCGAATCATTGGCAAGAAGTACAGAAGTTTGCCGAACCGACTGACAATAAGGTGAACGATTTTGTTATATTTTATTAATATTTAATTACTGAACTTTCGCTCTGTCTGCAGGTTATTGTACTGTCGCTGTGGCATGCTCATATTAATAATCATCATGGACGTTATTTGAAGTTACTGATGCATTATTACGAAGAGAAACCATTGAAAGAAATTGACGAGAAGTGCATAGAAGTCGCGAAAAACATAGGTTGGGAACATCTATCGAAATATATCAGTTCGAGCATACCAGCACGTTACCCTCCTGCGTATCGATCATTTTGATCAACGGTAAATAAATGAAACTTAGATCGTACACTGATGAGCGAAATTGTAAGAAACTATTTAAATAATCTGTATAACGTTTAGGAATTAAAATTAATAACTGACGTCCTGCCGTGGATGACTTATCACAGACAGCAGTTTCCAGTGCAGCTCTGTAACGACCGAAGTACTTCTGTCGAACCGTACAAATGTATTACATTCAGAAAAGTACATATAATCCGTATTTAAAAAAGAAAAGAGTAAGGAAAACATGACTAGAAAAATATTTTACTTTTTGAACATAAAAAAAAAAAAAATAAATCGTATTCATATTTAAAATGACGACTTGCTTTGCGAAAACCATGAAACAATAAAAGACAAAGTTAAAATTAGGAGCAACAGCTTGAAATTAAGACTTGAAGGAACGAAGCCAATTGTTCAGTTTCACTCGTCAAGAAAAATGTTAAGAGATACGACAATATGTGTATAAGCAATCGGAACAAAGAAATCGTTAAATCATTTTATCAAAACTCTTATTGTTTTAATACTGCATTTTTATGGCGTTGATCGCGCGAAAGGAAGAACAAATGCATCAGAGTATTGTGGAAACTGTTATCAATTTAGAAAGTGAATTTTTTTTTTAATAACACTGTGTTACTCGAAAGCATTCATTTCAACTAACATAACATATAGTCGATGGTAGAAATGTGATGCAGTCGAAAAGCTGCAGGATTCCGTAAATTTACAGTTTCGATGTTTTGGAATGTGAGGTTTGACACTCTTTGGGTAGTACAGTTACAAGCTTCTTGATCCTAAACGAAATCTGTAAACCTCACGGTTTTTCTCAGACTTTGCGACTTCACTATATTTCTATCATCGACTATGTATCATCATCCAAACTCATCTAGGTTTTCCATTTTTACAATACACTAAATATAAATATATATATACAGATGTATACATACATGTACTTTATTTACACCCACAAAATATACTTTATTCTATTACTTTCTGCTACTTGTAACTATGTACACGATTTATATCAGCTTGAACTTTATGTAAAATATATTTTCAATTTATGTTCCTAAACATATACTACATAAAATTCATGCTTTTCACTTTACAGAGTAAGTGCTAATACGCACCGATGTACATAATAAAAAATAAATAGCCAGAATGCTCATAACATTTTTTTTTCTCAATATTTTCGGAGCATTATTTAATAAGAAACTTAATTAATATATAAGACACTCTAAAAAGATAAATTCAGAGATGTAGATTATTCTACGAAATACGATCGCGATATACAATTTGTTCTTATTAGTAAAATATAATTGTAACAAATACATCTAATTAGCCCATATTCTGTGTTTATTTTTTATTTATTCTTTTACTAACAATAGGCAATCAATTTAGTCATTCGAAAAGTTTTAAAATCGCATGCGACAAGGATGGAAAATCGTACTACGTACATATTTTCATTTCTGCCTCTCCTATTACTTTTACACTGTGTATAGGCTGGTTAAGACACATTTAGTAATTCAGTCGAGTGGCAAGTAGTAATATTGTTTTACTAAAATACTTGCCACTCGACTAAATTACTAAACATGTCTGAGTAGAAACATTAAAAAACCGGCGAATTTGAGCCGCTGTTAAATGAGACAAGGTGCTATCTATGTATATATTTCATCCTTGTTGCACGTAGAAGCTTTCTCTCTCGCTCTCCTAACACTAGAGTGCGAGAGAGACGTCCGATTTGCGACAAGGATGGATTCGGAATTTAGTTCAAAATTTCATCGCTAGATGGCGCTCGCAAGCAGTTTTAGGAGAGTGAGAGAGAAAGCTTCTACGTGCGACAAGGATGAAATATCGGAAATCCTTGTCGCATATAGCACCCATTGCACCTTTCTCTCTCACTCGCGTAAAACTGCTACGATTGTCATTTAGCGGCCGGCGCAAATATGCCGGTTTTTGGATACTTCTACTGTACTTCTTATACAAAATGTAAAACAGGAGGCAAAAATCAAAATATGTAGCACGAATTTTCCATCCTTATCACATGCGATGTTAAAATTATGTCTTTCTAAAACTGAGTTACCTACGATTGGCAATTCTACGCTCCTGATAGCAATTACGAGACCACTAGGAGCGTATAACCAGTATAACCAAAGTGAGTGACAGAGATATCTAACCTATCATACCGCAATTTTACAATATTTCTTTCATTTGCGTATAATTTAGTGATAAATAAACAACTTTCGCAACTTCTGAAGATCGTCAAATAGTTTTTAGGATCTACATAAGTGCTGTAAAACTTGCTTTTGTATATTTTGAAAGTTGTAATTCAGTGGCGTCATCGCTAGATGACTTGAATGTTTCATATCTGGTTGTAATCGTATATGAACATTTTTTAAATTTAAGTTGCAATATAAAATGAAATAATGTTTGTACAGTATCATACAGTATGATTTGCATTAAATTTAACGTTAATGCGATATCATGAAATATATAAAGGAACAAATAAATGTTTCTGTTCGATTGCGATCCTAGTGTTGTGTTACTGGAAAAACAATAGTCACGTTGCTTCTTTATTAGCGATCAGGTATCACGTTGCTTTATCGGTTGAACTTTGATTGTTTTTTAAGGAAAAATATGATTATACAATCTAAAATGCAGAAGTTAATTTGATCATAGGTAGTTGTCAGTGTATACACGTGACCAGATAAGTATATTTAATCTCTGTGTTATAATAAAATATGTATTGCTGTAAATAAAACACCAAAAACTTATTGTTAGATTAACACATTATACCAATTTTTCCCAGTGTTCTTTTTGATCTAATGTCAAACGTCTCCGTGAAAAAATATGTTTCAGTTAGGTTATGTGTACGTATGGTAAACAAAGCGTTTATCACGTCTTGAATTCATTGGTTCACGCGATAATTGTGATAAAACCAGATAGTACATTATAATCGTTTATACAAAAAAAGTGTCACTTATGTTCCTCTGTTGAAACAGACAGTTTCTCTGTGAATTTCATACGTTCCTAACCTCCGAAGAATTTCTATCTTACAATTGGAAATAGTGTTTCAATATTTGAAACAAATGTCTTCTAAAATTGTTGTTGTTGGTTCATGCATGATTGATTTCACCAGGTAAGTAATAGTAGTATTTGTC
Organism: Perdita meconis; assembly: GCA_030770465.2. Taxonomy (NCBI): domain Eukaryota; kingdom Metazoa; phylum Arthropoda; class Insecta; order Hymenoptera; family Andrenidae; genus Perdita; species Perdita meconis. The sequence goes on from JASKOS020000009.1 coordinate 7,877,681, forward strand.
ACAATTACGACATTTTTTTCAAACTTGTAATCAGTGTATAAACAAAACAGAAATGTACTGTTACATAGTCTGTTACTGAAAGCTGTAGCTATCTAATTTATAAAAAAAAAAAAAAAAAGAATTCATCTGTACTAAAAGGAGGAAGATTTATACGATAATAAGCTTTGTATATCCTTGTAACAAGTCAAATATTTGACTTGAATATTAATGATTAGAGTTTTAAAAAATAAAGAACTTACTAAACATATTGTACAGATAGAATAGCGTGCCAAAAGATTACATTCGCTTCTAGTTAAATAAAAATAACTGTACGGTTGCAAAGATACATTTATGTTTTAGCTTCTCTCCTCGCTTACCAAAATCTGGAGAAACCATAATCGGTTCTAAGTTTGAAATAAAGTATGGTGGGAAAGGCGCAAACCAATGCGTGGCTGCTGCCAAGCTTGGTGGTTCCACCGCGATGATTGCTTCAGTACGACATGACACTTACTATACATAAAATAAAATAATTACATCAGTAGTTTACAAGAACATTGCGCGTTAATATTTCAAAGAGATCTACATTTTAACACACTTTTAATACAGTTAGGTTCTGACATATACGCCCAGGAATACCTAAAAATCTTTAAGAAGGAAAATATAGACGCTTCTCATGTTCAAATACAAGAAAAGCAACACAGTGGAATAGCTCATATTATCGTCACTGATAGTGGTAGGTAATAGTCGATAGCAGTCGAACGGGGCTCCAGATAGTGGCGCCCGAAATCGCATCGTCGAGATTCACACCTCCACGAGCAACGCTTGCCTCCGTGGAAGCGCGCGGCTCAAAATAAAACCTTGAACGGAAAAATTCATTTCTAGGCGAGAATAGCATAGTGGTTGTATTAGGATCGAATGCATCATTGAGTCCCGAACAGGTGGATTCCGCGGCGACGCTGATTAAAGGTGCAGAGGTCCTATTGTGTCAGTTCGAGACGCCGATAGAAACCACTCTGCACGCTTTAAAGTTATATAAAGGCCACGGTTAGTCGCGTAATAGCTAACGCCTCTTCGACGAAACCGGCTACATAATGTGTCATTTACGATAGGTGTTTCTATTTTGAACGGAGCGCCGGCTATGAAGGACGTTGACTCGGAAATCTTCCATTTCTGCGATATCTTTTGCATCAACGAGACCGAGGTGCGTCAGTCTATTAATTACAGATCAACGAATCCCTCGCGTTTTACTGTTGGAAAAGATAACCGACGAATTTCACGACGCGCTCTATTACGACCCAATTAGAAGGAAGCGGAACGGACAATAATCGATTTACGATTCCAGGCCGAAGTTATGACCGGAGTCCAGCCTCTGGGGCCGTCGAGTGTACAGGAGGTCATCGAGAAGCTGCTGGATAAGGGCTGCGATTCGGTGATAATCACCCTCGGAGAGATGGGCGCAGCGTACGCATCCAAGAAAAACAGAATCGCCGAGCTGATTCCTGTTACGCCTGTTCGACCCGTCGATACAACAGTACATCTGAAAAATATTTTTCTTTCTTAATTAGCTCATTTCTAAATAGGATTGCTAATATGTATATTGCAACAGGGAGCCGGAGATGCATTTTTAGGCGCCCTGGCGTACTTCAAAGCGTACCATCCTAAGCTTTCAATGGGCGAATGCATTCGAAGAGCTTGCGTGATCGCCACAGAATCCGTGTTGAAGTTCGGTACTCACGCGAGTTTTCCGACCAGGGATAGCCTATCACCAGAATTATTTGTATGAATTAATATAAATTGTTCGTGGCGTTTCACATTTTACCCTGCGCTTTTTTCCTAACTCTACTTCCTCAAATTGGAACTTGTTAGAAACATCCGCGGGGAGCACTCCTATTGGTTCCGCGAGCACAAGTGCTCAAGTGCTCAAGTGATGAGGAGACCGAGCGCGAGGAAAGCTCGGTGATCATCTGTGATGCACCTCATTCGCACACATGCATACCAATACGCGAAGTTCTGACTATGACGCCTCTAGCGGCGACCAGAGGATCTTCCATCTGTTGATCACAAAAAATCAACCAGACAGAGGCGTTTTGTCGGAAAACTTCGATAATACACCCAGTGGCGGATCCAGGAGCCTTTCTTGGGGGGGCGAGATGTATTTATCTATTTTTTAACCGTCTTTTCAACCTTGATAAGCAATTAGAATAATTACGTGTTATATAATTGTGATTAAAGACTTTATTTTATCAGAAAAACAGATATAAAAGATATTACAATTAATGCGATTACGATACTTCATAATACAAATTCTGCTCTACGTTGGCGAATTTTTACCAGGCAATATTCTGAAAATATTTTAAAAACTTCTATGCACTAGCGCACTAATGAGCACGCTAAGCAGAAAAATCTCGAATAGAAATCATGTAACACATTCAGTATATACGTAATAAGTTTTTCGGAATGTGAGGAAATATTTTTATATTTTATTACTGTTGGGGGGGGCGATCGCCCCTATCGCCCCCCTCCTGGATCCGCCACTGAATACACCGTGGTTTCGACCTAGACAACCAAAGATATCTCAATACCATGTACGTCCTCATAGGAAAGACTAACAAGGAGACCCTTAAAGTCTCGGATTTTCAAAAAATTTGATACTGTAAGTAAAGATCCTTACTGAAACATCAATTTCTCAAAATAGTAAATTGCGCTTTTCAAAAGAACTTCCAAAAGAACTCGAGAAAATCTAATTTTAATATTTCTAAGGTTCCTTACATACGTTGATTAAAACTGAAATTGAAATTTTTTTTTCTCTTTTTAATTTGTAAATATACATACATACAAACAATACACTAAAATAGAATTTTATTTGTTGATATTTGAGTAGAGATCTAGAATTTTTTAGAAATCCGAAGACCTAAGGGTCTCCTTGTAAGACTAGAAAAACACGTACAAAGTGTAATAAATTTATTTACAAAAGTCATTCCAGTCGAGAAAAAAGTCTGCCTAAACTGTGAAAATTGAAAATCAGTGCCTTCCTGTATTTATAGACTGGCCTCTGTGGATTAGAACTTATTCTTTTAGTTCGATAAGAGTTTTGTTTTTTATAAAGTTTGTACTTTTATCGATCTCATACCGCATTTATTTTTTTTTTTTTAATGTTAGTTTTTAGGAAATTTTATAAATAGCTAAGAAAATCCTTGTTTCTAGGTTCATAAAAAGAAGACTGTCACAAAAAGAGCCATAAGAAACTAAAGTTTCTACTCTTAAAAAATAGTCTTTTGTTTCAATTTTTCTACAAAATGATTCAGAAAAGTATTAAACCTACAAAAATACCATTATATTTTGGCTGGGAGTAGAAATCCACCCCATAATTTGTGTTATCCAAAAACAGCGAGGTATTTGAGGAATAATAACGTTTCACTCAATGAACTCGTATCTTTGTGGATTTCGTAAGATGTCTGAGAGTTCAAAGCGAATGAAAACCGGTTTTCGAATAAATTCGGTAAACTAAATGAAGTCCATGCGTGAGTATGTACGTCAAGTGCATGTTAATGCTGCATCGATCCATTTCGTGCCCTGATCGTCCTTGATACGCACGGGATTCCACGCGATGCAAATCACTTTGTCACGAAATAGTCGAATCGATTGACTCGCGAATGAGTAAGTGTCTCTTCGGACCGAAAAAAAAGAAAGCGAGAAGCTTTTCGGCAATCGTTGAGTCACCAATTCAATTCGAATACTTATCTTGAAAGAAGATCGAGCAAGAGGCGCGCACATGCTATACGTTTCCGCGTAGATCTCGACTGGGACCAGATACTCGCGCTGCAAATAGAAGACTGGGGGTTTCCCCTCCATCCAATCATGTTCGCTCGCGACAGCATTTCGATCTAATCGGGAGCGCGTGGCAGGTATGAAAATGACTAACGTAAACGCGATTTTCTGTCTCTGTCTATACGCGATAGTTGGTGTCTTTGCTCCATGACGTCAGATGATGCGCGCAAATGACGTCAAAGTGCGTATAAAATAGAAATGTAAAAAACGAAACATCGTCAGTCGTTATGCAAATCAGTAGAAATAATTATCCGGCTTGATATCGGGCGGTCGAAGCGATCGGAACGCGGGACGGCAACTTTCTCCGAAGATGTTCTGTGCTGATTGTGGGTAAACCCTAGAGTGGAACTAGGAAAGTATGACCTTTCCCGAAGGGGTGGTAGGAACTATCATCAACATTCACTAACGCGAAGACGTAAAGCTGTTTGTTTTTTTTATTTTTTTTAATTCATTTCTGTTGCATTTAATATTACTGTTAAGGAATTAGTTTTTGATCAGTTCATGAAATGAATCGCTCTTTTAAGTTTATGTCAACAAGCAATTATTTAAAATAATTTCTGAAGCAAAGATCAACTATTCAAAAATATATTATAGTATATATACAATAATATATTACTGTGCGTTTTTGTGAAAATAAATAATGGTAGATCAGCTTATGCTGTTGCAGTTTAGACAATCGATTAAAAGACATCGATCTGTTTATGCTGTTGCAACTATTGAAGGTTATTTTCATACATTTTAATAATAGAATTTTAATAATACATATAATTTTTATTTGAAAATTAACGATCAATTATTTAGTTCCAATGTTTTTAAAGATTTACATTATTATATTCAAAGGACACAAAATTACAAAAAAGTACTTTTACATTACTATATTAAAAATAAGTTTATTCTTTATTACCACAAGCTTCTTCTGTTTATTTTTAATTTTAAGTGATAGAGTTAAGCGAAAATAGCAAGTAAAAAGAAGACCTGTTACAAAAAGTACAGTGAATAAAATTTGAAAGAAACTGTGTGAAATCTAAATTATAATAAATTAGAGGGTGCTGCTAATGATAGGTATAATAACCTTTCTCGACATTAGTGCAAAAATACAAAGAGAAGACTCATTAGAAGACTTGATTTATAGACAATTTTAAGTTTTGAAGAGGAGGATTTACTGAAGATTTAAGTGCATTCAAATTTTTATTTAACATTTATGCAAAAAAAAACCCGATCAAAGATCAGTACAGGGCATGATGAGAAATTAGTTCCAATGCATTTTAGATGATCAAAATCTAGTTCCCAATCACCTTATTATTCCATAGCTTGTAAATGATTCAATTATACTTATTTTCAACTTTTCACGCTTTTTAAAATCTTTTCTTGAAAACAAAAGATAAATTTATCTTTTAATAATAAAAAAAACTCTGTGGTTTAGGATTTCATCAGGTTTAAAAGAAAATACTACGTCGGAAGGTCCCTAAAATGATAAAAAATTAGTTCCTTAACGATACCTGTGCAAGTTCCTTAGTCTAAATACATTTTAAATTATTAAATTCTTAATTCTTTGTATATACCTAATTATATTATTTTATTTTAGATAAGATATTGTCTCTTTAATCAATTTCTCATCTTTAAACATTGTTATTCAAGAATTGTGGGATTATTTTAGAAAGTTTCTTTATCTCTTGAACTTTTGACGAAAGGGCAGTCTCACATCATATGTTTAATAGATAATTCTGTGTTGCAACTTTTACCTAGTATTTGTTCGCTTTTTTTGTCCTATTCTCAATCTTGTTAGCGAAATTTCTTATTTTCTTAACAATGAAAGTGATGGGTTTTCGGTATAAAATTTTCAAATATATAAAATTCAAATCGAAGGTCATTTATTCTTACCATGTAGAAGGGTGTTTGGCTGGACTCCCAGATGATTTTTTCCAGCTGAAATTCGGAAAGCAACATAAATCTGCGTGAAGTAGAAAATCGAGAAGGAAAAGATTCACACTTGAGCCAAGGAAAAAAGTCGACACCTTCCAGCAGTAGCCGAGCCGTGAACATCAAATGACATGCATCAAGGACCGAACGATCGCATTAAGATTACGAAATTCGAAGGTTCCAGAAATTCTTGTGTATCACGCTGCTCGGCCATGTCCCGGGGATGAACTCGGCTGGCATTTCGGGCATATCTGAGTCAGCTCGCGTCGCCGAACCTGACTCATCGGGTGCATTCTGTAAATAAGAATACCGGAAACAGGAGGCCGTTGCAGCGAATAAGCATGCGTGCCGATTGTTGAATTCCACGGGCGGGTACTCCCTCGGATCGCGTACATTATTTGCAGACCCGAGGGCTGATCGCGACGTACGGGAGGAGGAGGGGGGTTGGAGGCGAGGTCCTGCGAAGGAATCTGGCTTGGTCGAATGACGCGCGTACTCGAATTTCCATCCTCGGTTCCTCGTTCGGCGGCGCGCGCCGACACCGCGCAGCCGTTGCCCGCGAGTACCTCATCGCGCGAATGAAATCTCTTAACGACTGCGTAAGAAGCGGTCGCGTGCACGGAAAAATGTGCCGTGCGTAAATGTCAACGGGGAAAGGAGTCGCTCTCAGCCGCGCCGGTGAATTACGCGCGCTTGTTCATCATCGGTTGGCCATCCCCGCTACCAGATGGTCATCCCCGCCGCACGCGAACCGGGACCGTCACCGGTTGCTCTCCCCTTTTCTCGAGTTTCCGCGAACGCCGCAATCTTTCCGCGGCTATAGGCGTGACGTCCGTGCGCAATCACCTCGCCGAAGCTTAAGGGAAGAGAAACCGACGGAGGAAACAGCGAGACCGATTCGTGACGTCAAACAGGACGCCGATCATCCTCCGCCGCTCGAAGCAGGAACATCCACGACGCGAACCGGTCACGGGGCCCTCGTCGGCCCGTGTGGGGATCGGCCACGCGCTGGATCCCTTTCAAGTGGGGGGCACACCCACGTTTGCCACGTGAAAGGATAAAAAATCCCACGGGGACCAAGGAACACTCAGTTTTGAGGAAACTTCACATCCGTAACGAACACCTCTCGCGAAAATCCCCGAGAGTAATCCGACGGGCTTCTAAGTCGTCGCTCGAAACTTGCTGGTTCCTCAGGATCGTCATTTCCAAGAGCCAAGCAATAGTCTGTGAACTCGCTTGAAGATTCTAAGAGAAAGGGTCGATCCAGTTACCAAAGGTTTCACTGGTGCGGTTGTTCGGAAGATTCAAGAAATGAATCAACACATCGCCACGTTGGTCCTCCTCTCGACGATGCTGGTTCACGCCAACGGGATGTCCTTGGAGGAACAGCGAAGACACCCCCGTCATCATCGTCACTCGAAGCACCACAACCAGATGGAAGACGAAATGAGTGACAACCTGGAGGATGTTAGGGGCACGTACCAGAGAGCGAAAAGGAACCATGACCGCGTTATGAATTACGAATTTCACGTAGGGAGTACTATAAAGAACAACTCTCGCTGCAAATCGTTCAGCGAATCGGACAGCGTCACCGACACCAGCAATTCGTCGTTCGTAATGAAGCTGAGACACGTCAAGTGCAACTTGACGTCAAGTGCAACCACAAGGTGCAACAAGACGGAACACAAATGCTGCAGACAAATGTACACTTCCATCAACATCAAGTTCTCCAATGGCAAGGAGGAGGAGAAGAAGATCTACACGGGGTGTATGTACGTTCATCCTGTTCAAATGGACCTGACGTCGCAGCTGACCGACTCCTCTTGGAGCATGTAAGACGGAGTTTGGTCTGGGTTAGGACGACGTTCACGGCGGGGATGAAGACAGTGCCGAAGGATCATGGTACAGTTCTCCCAGTGCCACCAAAGCCGAGGAATGCGTTAAGGTGGACAGACGGTTTATTAAGTTGCGCACTTGGCGAATTACGCCCTCGAGTGAATCTCTTTATAGGCTCTCGAGGGTGTCTGGAGTACCTCAATAGAATTCACTCAGTTATGACAGCTCTCCGTAGCGTTAAGCGATCGACGCGCGTATTTAGGATACGTTTCACGTTTCTCTAATTTCGATTCCAACTTCCTCTTGACGACTATTTCGCGTGGACTTTTAGTCCTCCGTCGAACAAATTCCACGCGAGAATCGCCGTGCTTCTGCTTCGCGTTCATGACTTAGAACGCTCACGGAAACTCGTCGTCAAGGGGTTACTTCGTGCCTAAGTAGCTTTTAAGAGACTATCCCCGAGTACTTTCGCCGATGATGGCCCCGATCGTCCCGAATTCACCCGGTGATCTTCTCCTCGGTTCGCGCGATCTATGATAACCGCCGCGTATCTTCACTCTCGTTGCCGATGCATACACGCGACAGACGAACGATGCATCGAGGTCAATTACAATTGTAAATCCACGCTTTATAGAACTCGTTTGCAGGATACTCGGCCGAGTCTGAACACCGGGGAATTTCAATATGCTCAATATTATATAAAGCAAGGTATTGTTACACGCTCGAATGATTATTTATACTCGTAGAACGGTTACGATTCGTTGACAAGCAATGTGATACACGCAGAGTGTGATATTCACTAACCCCGAGTGTTTAATCTCACTTTATTTATTATATTTATTTATTTATTTCATCGTACGCTAGCCAGGCTCAAGGGATCAGCGCGTGATAATTTCACGGATGAATGATCAGTCGGTATCCCTATGTAATAGTATGATAAGGTCAACAATACGTTACATGAATAATATTGCCTGTAATATTATTCGTCGTAGATTGCATTACTATGTAATAGTATTTTAGTAGCGACATTTTAGTAAAAAGTATTTTTAGATTTTATATTATGCGATTTTTTTATACAATAAAGATACATTCAAATGTGCAAATAAATATATGCTTATTTATTTCGCCCAAGCTGATACTCGATTCAGATCCAAGTTTTTTCATTAAGCTTCTCCCAAGAGCACCGAAAACGAAGTCAAAATGTGGATACAAATAAGAGAGCTCAACAGGTTCATCTTCCTCGTTATATAGATTAGCAGATGATTGCGAAAGGAACGTCGAAGACCCGAGTCAATTAAAGCACAGGAAAAACCCAAAAACGCGTGCTTCCTATTTATTCGAAACGAGAATAGGGAAATCGAACGTAGTGGAAATCCAAGATTTCTGCAACAAAGATGTTGCACAAACTCGATAACAATTATAATCGACGCGACGGACGAGATTGTGTCATTCTGCCGGGAGTTACGAAAACTCGGGAACACTCGATTATCTGACTAAAGATTCAAAAATTGCAATGTTACTTCAATCTAACAAGGCAATTCCACGCGGCGGGGATTTTCCGAGTTATCGAAGGACCCGCCTTCATTAAGACGATTTTGTAAACCTACTAACAATTAGGGGAGAGTGGGGGAATCACAAACACCTAAGGAAAAAGTGGAATGAAACAGAATATTAGAAAGATAATAACTACTTTATTGCTTATGTTCAAAGGTATATTATGTGTTTGTATACTTATGTCATCAACTTTAATAATATATAATAATAAAAGCCATTTTAATTAAAAAAAATTAAGGGAAGATTCTACTTTGTGCGGGCGAAAAAAACGTGATTTTTTGCGAATTTTTTGTACAAAAACTGTATGACGAATCAATTTGAAATTTGACAGGCTGTTTTACGAATTTTTGTGTGCCGGTAAAAAGAATGCCCATAAAAAGAAACAGAGATTCTTAATCTGTGTGAAAGTGGCTATCTATGGTAGTAGATTTATTGCTGTATCTATTACCAGTTATTTTTTATTTAAGAAAATTATCCGAATTTTTAGGAAAAATGCGATTCATCTTTCTCAGAAGGCTGTCATTTTAACATTCTTTTAGTTTTCTTAATAAATCTGTTATCATAGATAATCACATTCATACAGATTACGAATCTCTGTTTCTATTTATGTTTCAGATACATCTTAGGATACTTTTCATCAACGCCAGTAACATCCGATTTTTTTTTTAACGTCACCAGTGTCATACTTCGCATTTTACCGGTACATAAAAATTGATAACTATCGTTGACGATATAGTAAAGCAGCCTGCCGAATTTCAAATTGATTCGTTATACAGTTTTTGTACAAAAAATTCGCAAAAAATCACGTATTTTTCGCCCGCACAAGGTAGAATCCCCCCTTAAAAGCTTTGATATTCGTGATTTCCCAACTATTGAGGGATAATCACGAACACTATTTATTTCTTACCTAAATAGCAAAAACATCCTCTGGATGTATTCTGTCGATCAATGCATTTTTTGTGTAGCACATAATTCAATTCTCAATTGAAGGGTTCTCATACGTTTCTTTACAATAAATGCAGTAATATTCATCTTCGTCGTTCTCAGCGTTAACTTTCTTCTTTCTTATTTTTTTCTTTTTTTGGTATTTTTGTTTTTGTGGTTTCTCTTAAACATTTTGCTCTTTGGCACTTTTTTATTCGAAACACGAGGGAATGACGAACGTTCAAAACTGACTCATACAATTCGTTCATTATGAAAATGAAAAGAATTTAGAATATTTTAGATTATAAACGTCAAACAAGAAAATGTATTAGTAAGAAATTAATTCTTGATTTATACTTTTTTGTGTTCTTAAACATTCGTAGTGAAGTAATTATACATACAAATGGTATAGTAGCATTAATTTGTCAAACAATTTACCGTCAAGGACCCAATTCGTGATCACTCAAGGGTAACTATCATGCTTTTTCTAATGTTTAAATGTAAACATTAACATTAGTGTGATATTTGAGTAAAGCCAAGCTTTACGCTCAAATAATATTTTTATAGACATACAACAGCAACTGAATCTTAAATAAATGTGTGTTTTATTTTCTAAATACTATAAAATGCATTATATCTTTTATATTTGGTTGCATTTTTATATCTACAGGCGTCCTTACAGGTTTTTCTAATTTCAAAATTGCCATAAATGCATAAACTTCCGCAGTCTACTAATTACTACCCGCAAGACAAACTGTCACTTGACAATAGGAGTCATCCATGCTTCTCTAACATAGTATAATATTTGTAATCGCAATTACTCGGCGTTCGTGTTTCCCCCACTCGGCCCAGCATCAAATTGGTCACAGTCGTAAGAGTGCCAGTTAATCAACTCGACAATAACGGCATGCGAGTCTGATGGATGTCGTACCGAGGCGTTAATTGACGTAACGACCGTTGCATCGCTCTGGAGAATCCCGTAAGGTTTGTCGTATTTTCCACGAGAAGGTATCGTAAGCACCGACGGGTTGCCGCAACGTTTCTCTCGTCGGTTATCCCTGACTCTGAAAACCTTCGCGGATACGGTTCAGCGATCGGCACGCACCGCGAATCGTCCATGTAGCTGTGACGATGCCCGTAAGCGCCGTTGAATCAGCTACATTTACGAGCGCACGCGTGTCGTTTGGGGGATTTCCTGGCGGGGCACGCGAGTTGCTCGGAGTTGTAATTCACCGTGTCGCAACTCGTCGAAGTCGAAAGCGCGACTTCTTTGGAGAGAAGGCGAAAGGAGAGCTCGAATTAAATAATGGTGGAATCCCCGTCGCGGCATTAAGGGAAGGAGAAGATTGTCCGTGCCACATTGTCTCGTATCTCCGATGCTAATTCTGACTGCCTTCGAGGAACCGGCTACTGCGGTATTTAATGAGTGTATGGAATTTCGATATTTCATTAATGGGTCCTCGGTCGTGTTTCTAATTAATGCTCGGTCCTCAGTCGAAGGTTACCAACCGATCGCGTCATCGCGGTACCGAAATAGATCTTTTTTTTTTTTTTCGGTGCTTACGAGATAACGAAAATGGGTAAGGTACGTCTTCGAGAACGTTAACCCCTATTGACCCGTGCGACGGAGTTAAGCGATCGTTTTCTCGCGTCGAGCGTGAACATTTCAATTGATCGAGCCCTCCTGCGCGACTTCTTCCAAACACTGGCGCGATCGTTTGCATTGGGACGAAGCCAGACGGAAATTGAATTGTTCTCGTTGGCTGCGTGGCAGATGCTAAACAGAGTTGACCCGTCTTATTCTTCCTAGTTGATCGAGTAGCAAGGAGGCCGCCAAAATTTTCTCTCCGTACGAACCTCATTCTTCCGTCGGCTCTGATTCGAGCGACTGATCGCTGCTAATAAACCGCAAACCTTAGCAAACCGCAATGGAATTCTTGTGTAACGCGACGGTAGCCATGATCGGGATAAAATAATTCTCCTCGTCTCTCATTCGACGATCGTCAGTTTTTAATTGCGAAACGTCTTAACAAAATGCAGATGCATGGTGCAATCGGAGGAGTTGGAGATTTGCATGGGCTTCGGTCCACGGTGTCGTTGCATGGTGAAAAATATTTTCAATTAACGGCGCGCAGAGGCGAAACTATCGATAGGGAGGGAGAGAGTTTTTCTGGTATCGGATTTCGAAAGAATAATGACCGGTAAAGGGTTTATAACGAGCGAAAAACGGGAACGGCGTGCTCCGCGCTTTTACGAAATAGTACACTGAAATTTTATATTTTTCTCCGGCGCAAATAAGAACGCGAAAATTCCACGTTTTCTTGTCTATTTTTATTAAATATTTTTTTTCAACCGCTGCTACAGGCTTCAATTAAAACTCCTGAAACACCGTTTATTATAATTTTCGTTCAACAAAGAAAAAACATCGACTGCGAGGCCCATTTACAGGAGCAAAAAAGAGTATTTTTCTTTAATTATCTGCCTCTCTTTTCAATGGATCGTCTGCGTGTTTCGCGTGTTAATCAAAATTTTTCGATGCTTCCTTTTAATAGAACGAAAAAACGTGAAAAGCGGCTATGTATTTCAAATTTCAACGGAACACTAGCGCTGAAAAAAAAGGTCTTCTCTAATGAATTTCCAAAACCTGAAACGGACAGATTGAAATATCTTAGTTTGTCGTGTTTCGAATCTCAACTGTAATTTCTACTTCACCTTAATTAACGATTCTGATTTGATACGCGACGGAAACGTGAAATATTCTTCGTAGACAAGGAAGAGTAGAAAAGTTGAATTAATTTTCTCTCCGATCGTAGAAAAAGCTAAACGACGATTCTATGAACAAAGAAGTAGGTTTAGACTAATCATAGCAAATTACTTTTGATCTCGTGTTTGTCGTAGAAATTATTTATCCGGGACTGTAAGTAAAGCCTAGATAATCGTTCGCCTTCGTTTTCGCGGGTCAGGAAAATTAGCAAAAGGGTTTGAGTGAACGGTTGAAAACTCCGCAGTAGAATAACGACAGATTGTACAGTCTCTCGACGAGTCGAAGGAAATCGAGAAGTTTTTAGTCAGACAGAGAACGACGCGTTTTCCATCGCGACTCGCTTCTCGATATTTCCGACTCTAAACAGTGGTTTTCGCCGGTGGATTTTGCAGTTTAGTTAATGCAATCGCGTTAAGGAGCAGGCAGAATTTTGCCGGGGAATTCTTCTCGCTTTCCACGAGTTTTCTGCGCGACGAGACGCTCGGGCCACGCGACGAAAATTGCAGGTTACTAGAAGTCCTTCGTATACATATTTATGAACGGGAGCCTCGTTTACTTTTTGCCCGACCATGGAGCGCGATACACCCCTTTGTTCTTACCGATCTTTTTGCCGAGGTCGCGTCCTGCTCGTCGCATTTCAATCTCCGCGGGGCGGATCAACGCACGCTGGGCGAACTTCATAAACATCGAATAGCGGTTTCGATATTAAATTTATCACGGCCGGAGATTACAATGCGCGTGTCAGCCGGCTTTCAATAGCCCCGAGGGACACAACGACGCTTAATTCTTTATGTTTTTTATCTGGTAAACAATCGGGGCTCGTCTCCTGCACGTGAGTGCAACATTCCTCTTGTTTCGTCCGGCGCTTTTGTGCGTGCCGCGATCGCGAACCGGTGCACCGACGAACGCGCGCGCGTGCCAGCGATCGAGGGCGACTCGAAAGCGTGCGATGACGTCAAACGCGAAATGCTGAAGAAAAAGCAAGCCGGCTAGGATCGTTCGCTTTCTTCCTTTTTCTAAATCGACGAGAAACGCGTCTGATTGACGTCAAAGAGAAAACCCGCGCCGGCGGCGGCGCGCGTCTCGGCATCTGATTAGCGGACAAAACGTATCCTCGTGACGTCAAAGCCTCGCCGGTTCTCCGCGTATTTTGAAAACGGGGGCAGCCTGTAGGTGGACGCGGCAATAATCCGTGGGCGATGCATGGGACACCTTGATACCGCTAGGTACGATGGGACCGGGTGCTTTTACGGAAACATTGCCGGTTTAAAAATAGAAATTTGGCTGCTGTTCTTGCGAAGAATCGCTCGGCGCAACTCGTTCCTCCTAATCAACCGTACATCTACGCTGGCGGACGCATTAAAATTCTCTTCTCCCAGGAAAAGGTGAATCATTGGAGGATATTTTCGCCTTTCGAGCTCGGCGGCTTAAAAGAACCCGGCCGTTCTTTCATTTAGCCTACTCCGCGAGCGCGTAAAGTTTCATTAAAGCGGTAAAAAGGACGAGACGGAAACGGAGGCAAAACGCTGCCAAGTTAGAAGTAAATCCGGGTCGTATGAAAAATCGCTGTGTTCCCACCGGCGGTGAAAGAAGGTGGGGGAAAATGACTGGCTGGGACTAATTAATCGAGACCTCGCGGCGAGAGCGGCTCGGGAAATTCGTCGTCCACCGGTATCGGAAATTTTAACGCCGACTGACGAGAGCGGTTTGCGTTTGACGTACCTCGAAACAGCAGCCGGCAATTTTCTTGCGTGGAAACGCGTCGCGTCCTCAGATATTGCTCTACGCGTGGCTGCCTTCACGGCAGAATTTAGGGGTAAGCGAAGCCACCGGCGAAGAGGTTAAAGGGATGCAGATCTGAAATGAGGTTTCGAGATTCACGCTGCTTAGCTAGATACCTCTGCGCGACTAATTCGCCTGTCCCGTCATGGGGAAAACATCGAGTCGGTGTACGTTGCAGACGCGTTTTGGGAATTATCGCTCCGACGGGTAATAACAAGACGCGTGGGTGTTGCCAAGTATATTCGCGTCTTTAATCGGGTAACCGGGATGCGTCGAACCTCCAACTTTTTTCGTACAAAATCAATAAGTGTGTGAGTCAGTTAATATTTAGAATCGCCTGCAGGATGCCTCCATTATAAATCGATACCGCGTTTCCGCGTCTTTCCTGGTCAAAGGGTCGAACGATAAACACTAAAGAAGTGTGAGTTCCAGGGTTGCGCAAGGTCGAAGAAAAGGGTTTTCACTTTCGCGAGATTCGGCCGAACTTGGTGGAACTCCAAACACCGCGCGGAACGAAATCCGACCTAATCCCAAAGTATCTTCCTGCTCGAAAATGATAGATCAGTCTTCTTCGAGACTGTTCGCAGCGAGGAGGAATCGATCGGATTCGGATCGGCGATCACGGCGGTGATCGGAGTCGTGGAAGGGTGGTCGTTCGCAGCCGAGTGGCGAAGTCCGACAGTCTCGGGGTCCCTTTTTTTTCCCCTCAGACAACGCGATATAGGTAAAATCGAAGGGTGAAGACGGGCGGCGCGGGGCGAGGGTCGGTCGTGACCCAGCCGAAGCTCAGTAGGACGTAATCGTCCCTGAAGGGGATTTCGCATTTATCGTACACATTCAGCCCCTCTGACCCCGCGGTCTCTCGCGCGCGGCTCGACGTACGAGGGGGTTGCGCTACGAAACCGTACATCGTCTCCGTGTCCCTGTACACGCGCGTGCACGCGAACCACGCGCACACTGGCGCACGTGCACGTACGCGGTCGAACGCGGATAGTTGTGGAAGAAAGTCGGCTGTCGAGGCGGTGGGTCGGGGGACGCGGGCGCCGGGTACGTATTTCGAAGACTATCAATCATTGGTAACCTGTAAAGGATCTAATTATCCTGGAGCTGACTGGGCTCCGTTCGCTGCACCCACCGCTCGTCTTGTCCACCCCCGGTTTGGTACCGGCCTCCTCCCCGTCCCCCGACCGCCTGATCCTCCGGCCTGTTCTACTCACCCCAGGCCACCCCACCGGAGGCCACCCTTTTTCGCTCTAGCAACCACCCTTTTTCAGGATAGAAGCGGAGCGAGACAGCGCGCCGCCGATAGTGGCCGAAGGGGGTGGGACGAAGACACGGGCACGGGGCGCGCGGGGAGCGGTCGAGGGGGGTCGGTCCTCGGGAGTGGAACAAGGAGCAAGGGTTAGTTCGGAGACAGAGGGAAGGGGAGCGAGCGAGACAGGGCGAAGAGGGCGAACCGAGGAGAAGGCTGGTGGGCAGCGGGGGTGAAAAAAGAGGGAGGAGAGAGAAAATTCGGTGTGTACGTGTGCGCCGAGGGGCGGGTGTGTGGGAAAGCGCAAAGAGTGGCTCCCACCTCGGCAAGAGAGGTTGGCGTCGGTGTGGTGCCGGCTTTTTTTCGTACACGCCAGCATGTCTACCCGCGTGGCCTGTG
Organism: Perdita meconis; assembly: GCA_030770465.2. Lineage (NCBI taxonomy): Eukaryota > Metazoa > Arthropoda > Insecta > Hymenoptera > Andrenidae > Perdita > Perdita meconis. The sequence goes on from JASKOS020000009.1 coordinate 7,893,919, forward strand.
CCCGGGTGGTGTGTGGGTGCGTGCGTGTGGCCAGGTGTATAATAGTGAGTGCGGGTAGTTGGTTAGGTGGCCCGGTCGATATATCAGGGCTCCGGTGCAGCTGTCTGTCAGGCTCGCGAACTCAGCGCTAGACGACTCGGGCTCGGGGTCTAGAGAAAAAACCGCTCGTCTCTGTCCTCTCTCCCTCTCGCTCCCTCTTCGAACCGCCGACCCTCCCGCCGCCCCCGGCCACCCCCGCCTCCCACCGACGGCCGTTCGGCCGACGTTCGCCAGCCTCTCTCGCTCCCTCTGTCTCTCCGCTCGATCCTCTCCCTTTCGCCTACCCTGTCTTCCTCCCGCGCACCCTTCCTCCTCCCTCTTTCACCCTGCTTCTGGGTAATTTTTCATCGTTGCAGCGGACGACAGAAGCGCCGCGACGGCGGAGGCGGCGCTTCCGCATACAGCTGCACGCGCACGCACACGTGCACCTTGCACCCCCGTGCACCTACAGGGTGACGCGAGCTCGCGAGCGCGCCGCTCACCCTCGCACCCCCTCGAAGTAGAACCGACACGCGCACACAGCCAAGCTGCACGAGGCCGCTACACACCGATACACCCACGCTTCCTCCTCCCCCCTCGGAGCCACGCTGCACACGGTCGTTGGATATCGTCGGGGGATCAGGAAATTTTTGGCTCGCCAAGAAATATTACGGTGCCGGTTCGCGGGGTCTCATCGGGGCTATCCTCGCTCGGAGAACTTCTTCCGCGTCGGATCGCTGCGTGTCCTAGGGGGGTGGGAACACGCTGTTTACGCACGCTTGAATGTGACGCGACGGGAATCACGATGCCTTCATTGACGAACTTTTGTTCGTCGCTTTGCGCCAAGACGCGGTCGCCGGCCGAGGGGGGGAGAGAGAGAGAGAGAGAGAGAGAGAGAGAGAGAGAGAGAGAGAGAGAGAGAGAGAGAGAGAGAGAGAGAGAGAGAGAGAGAGAGAGAGAGAGAGAGAGAGAGTTTAAACTCGATATTTTTCTACGCGCTGAGTCGCGAAGCGGACGCGCGACGGAATACCGAACGCGCACGAATCATTGGAAGGAGTGAAATGAGCAACGAGTGTAACGAGCCATGAATCTGTAATGAGAGCTTATAGCGCACGCAATCATTGCATACACCGTTGCTCGCTGTTTACTTTCTTCCCCGATGCCTTCGTCGTTTTTGATTACTTGGAGTATGTTGCGCGTCGAATATAGGAATAAATAATCGCCCCGAGCTTTCTTTTCATTAGCGGCTGTAGTCCAGAAGAGAAATATTACCAGGAAAGGCATTGAACTCGACGCGATCTTTTTTCTGTTTCACTCTGATCTTGAACTTTGGTCGGATCCCGCGCCTCCCTTTCGTCGGCGAAGTACACTTCAACTTAGAAATCCTATAAAGAGGCTCCCCGAAGCGAGCAACAAATGGCCGAGTTTCGAAACCGCTTTGATCGTCTCCGCGGCCGCGTCCTTTGTTGTTTTTCGTCGGCCGGTGAAAATTGTTGACGAGGCAAATGACGGCCGTCGGTTCACCTGCAGTTGAGCGTGATTATCGTTTATCTACCCCTGTGCGGTCGCGAGCCGCGCGCCTCGCTCGCCTAGATCGTAACTTCCAACTCGATAAGGAATATTAATCCCCATCCGCGGTCAGGGGTGCCGATCATTTTTCAGTTTCCAAAATTATTTGCGCTTTGCACTCCGATTATTGATATTAGTTTAATGGAAACGAGCTGGGCGTTTAACTTTCAAATAGTTCCGCGATCCAGAAACTCGAAAACATTCTGCAACTCGGGGTACTTTCTAATTCGGTTTGTCGAAACGTTTTTCAAGTCTGAATGCTACTCTAAAACTGTCGGTACTTACAATTAGTCGCGGCAAGGAGTGTCGATTAATTAATTGACATTCCCTCGAAACGCGAGTGCAGTTAACGGAGCCGATACGCGTTCATCGAGTATCGAGCCTGAAGAGGACTCGCGATAGCTTCCTAAAAAAAATATTAAACGTCAACGACAGCGGAGGGTGGATGACGGGAAGCGAGATCCGAAGCCCGGCGAGCACCGAAATTTCGTCGAAATTGAATCGCGCATCCATCAAAGTCGCTCGGCGCGGAGGATCCGCTTTCTCCGCGAGTTTCGACGCGCTGACACCGTTTCGCCGTCATAAACATCGCGAAAGTGAAGACGCCGCGAAAGTTCGGGGCGTTTACCGCCGTCAATGGGGTGTACTGTACGCACAGACGCACACAGGGAGAGAACGAGGGAGAGAGAAAGACGCGCGACCCTAACCACGTGGACCAACACACGCGTCCCGACCAACACACGGGCAGGGAACGCGGGGAGAAGAGCGAGGAAAAAAAAAGAAGACTGTCCAACGTGTACAGACGGTGGGGACGCGGGTGAGCGTTTGCCGGTGTGGGTGGACGTACACGCGCGCGCGCGTACCTTCGCTGGGCCGCGCGCACGACCACCCTCGAAAAAATCCGTTCAATCGCACGCGCGCACACCGAGGACGACGCGGAGCCACGGACGCGCGAGAGAAATCGCGTACAAGCGCACCAACACGCGGGCCAACGCTCACGAAGATTCAGGAACGCGGCTACACAAAGACAGGGTACGTAGGTAACCCTGCAAGCCCTCCCCTCGCGCCGCACCCCGACGCCGTTCGCCCGCCAGCGGTGGTCCTCCCCCGACCACCACCCCATCCTCTCATGGTTGCGAACCTCTCTAGGGGAAAAAGTAGGAAAAGAGTGGGGAGGATCGATTTTTACTGGGGCAACCGCCCTCCTCCTCATGCACCCTCCTGCATCAACTACCCCTCCTCTCACATCCTGTACTTTCCTGAGCTAGCCATGCCATGCCCTGTCCCGGTCGTAATGCACCGTCTCCGCCCCGGCTAACACCCCTTCGCCACCCACATCTATCCCACACCATCGCCATCACCCACCCCCCTCGCCTCCTCCTCCTCCTCCTCCTCGTCCACCCCCTCCCCCTCTTCTCATCCTCCTCGTCCTCTTCCTCCACCTTCATCCTCCCCGTCCCCCACACCCGCCCCGGCAACCCTCCACGTTTTTTTCTCTCGCTCTTTATTCTGCGAAAATATTCAAAAGAGTTTCGGATGATGGTGCATGACGATCTCTCGCCCACGACGCTTGCCTTCCGGTTCGCGTCGCGATGCCGCTCACCCCTGCTTCCCTCCCCCCCTCTTAGCCACCGAATCTTGAGGATCGTTCGGAAACGATTTAACCCTCCCTACCCCCGTAAGTGGCATCGACGATCGTGTCTCTTTCTCCCTCCCTGTTCTTTGCACGCGGAATGTGCGATCCCATGGCCTCGATGAATTGTCGATTCCTTCTCCTCCGAGAACCCCCCAGGCACCCTTTCACCCTTTCCCACCCACTCTTACTCTCTTTTTTGCCTATTTCCGCGTGTTTTTAATTGCGCCGTAGGAATTTCGTCGCGGAACGAGGTTTAATTTCGAGTTAACGAGGCCGATGGTTAATTCGCAGCGCGAGGGTTAAACGGATTTTAACGACGATCGTTGCCGAGTTGTCGGGACCTGTTAAAGGATAAGTGGATTTCCTCGCGGATAGGGCGCCCTCGTAAACGCGTGTCGACGCAGCGGGGCGGCTTTTTCAGACGTCTCGAGATTTTATTTCGGATTGATTTCGCGTTTACCGCCGCGTATCGCCGGGCTCGTTCGCGCGGAAAATCGCCTTGTCCCCGCGGTTTTACCGCATCTTAACGGCCCGGGGAGACGGTTTTATTTCAACTTTCGAGTTCTTCGCCGGCAACTTCCTTCCTTCCGTCGGGAGGAGCGAGGAGAGCGCGGCTCTCGACCGTCCGATAATCTGTCGCGATAACGAATAAAATGTTAAAACTTGTTTCGCGTCTCTCGCGAATCGCCGTGACGCGATATTGACGCGTGATCGACGATCTTATCGGCGAACATCCGCCGACAATTACCTTCGGGCGCTTCCGCCCGGCGAAAACGCGACCGAGGGAGAAACTTTTCGCAGTGTCTCTCCGCACCGAGAGAGCCTCGAAATTCTTAGTATCTGGCCTGCGATGATTGGTATGCCGCGAGGAACCGATAAACGGCTTAAACTACTTACCAACTATTACGCCGAAGGACGATAAAGCGGAAGGAGGAGCGGAGAGTTTGACCCCGCGCCGTGTTCCGCCGAACTCTATCAATTTTTCATCGATTTTTTCAACGGACAAGAATTCGATCGGCTAATTTCTTCCTCCGGTATTGCTGCCTGTAATTCGTGCGCCGCTTCTTAATCGCGCACGCCTGTCGCTTACCCTGGTGGAAGCCGCAGCGAGGGTAGAAAGGAACGACGCACACACACGTGGCCGTTCGCATTAGCGGCGGATCTCGCGAGAGGTCATCGACTGATGTAGCCCAAGACAGGGCAACCCCCCGATTGTTGAGGTTACGGATCGGTGTCAAGTAGGCACCCTATGCCATGTGCGGCGGCCCATTCAGTCGTTCGTTCATTCAGAAATATCCTGCCTCCTCTCTCTCTCCTCGCCATTCAACAAGTAGATCATCGAGCCTATGCAGCACCCTCTACCGTCGGACCTACGCAACTTCCAAAGGTTACGAGCTGACTCGGGAGGGTTGTTATGCAATAAATCCGAGCTCCCACGGGCCTCCTTCGAGGGACGCGTCCTTCGGGGGTGCGTCGCTATTCAGGGAGGCCGAGTCGACGACCCCTGGCCTGACGGCCAGGAATTTTGACGATTCAATTACTCGAGGCGACGGTGGATCCGTCCTAGATGGGGAGGAGGCCAGCGTCAACGTATTTTCGGGGGCTGCCTTCTCGAGGAACTCGCGTGAGGGGTCCTTGAGCGTAATTGAGATTAGCGAGCGAGAGGATCGATGGCGAAGCAGTTCGGGGAGTGGTTATTTCCTCGGCCTTCCGGCGCGTTTGACAAAATTATTATTGCAATCGAACGTCGCGTAAGGGTCTATTCTTAAAGGTAAGGGTATATTCGTCAAGCCTACCAACGGCGAACCGCCGTGAGCCGACCGTCAACCTCTTCGGTAATTCACCTATCCGTCCACCCGGCAGCAGACTGGACACAACCGCTACGACCCTCAGTTGAAAATAATCGCAATGATATCGAGTTTGGTATCATTTTCTTCAGAAAAACATCAGCATTTCACTGGTTACACTTCTGTGACGACGATGATTAATATATACCCGCACCGTTTTTGTTGTCGAACCCCCGTGGTGACCTGGGCTCCAAGAGGTTCAACCTGGGAACCCATATCGGTCATAAAAAAAGTCCCATTCAAGTGATCCGCACGCAGCCGAAGACTCAGGACCGTCAACTAGTGGCGTGCGGGTACCCAAAAATACGGGTACCCGAGCCTCGGGTCGGGTCCGGATCCCGAAAGTTTGTCGACACATAAATATATTCGGGTACCCGTAATTTCAGGACCCGATTTTCGATTCAGGACACGATTTTTAATTCAGGACTCGGCACTCAAATTCGGTGCAGAACTTTTCAGTCTGGCTTTGACAGTGGCTAGCTGAAGGCAGGCTTGACGGGTAGTGAGAATAGACCTTAATTCTACGTGAAAAGTTTCGACGTCGACTCGATACCTTCCCCGTGTTTGCCCCGCGCGAAGCCCTTGCCCGCGTTCCAAAACTGCACCGAGGGCAAATTGCATTCCAGAAGGCCACACGTTGCATCGGAACCCCGAGAAATCGTGTTGCCTCCCACGCAACGGACCTTTAATCGAGGACGAGGTATTGCTCGCGGAGGTTAGGGGTGCGAAGGGATCGCCGAGGACGTCGGTATCCACCGAAAGGGTTATTCTAGCTTCAAATACATTTTTTTCTACCACCGCCGGTGGGTGAACTATGCTCGTCTCCCCCCTCTGTGGAAGGGGGTCCGGTCTGCGGCCGGTATTTTTAGAATTCAGCATTAATTAAATAGCTTAGAAGAAGAATGGAGCCAGTGAGCCGCGAGTGGCGAGCATCCGGCCGATGTACGAACGAGCGGGCGATTTCGCGCTAATCACTAATCAGAGCAGCTCATCGGGAGAGAACCGACCAGCCAATAGTGCTTCGCCCCAACCCCCTGACCACCCCACCCCTTTTAGCACTGATGTCAGCCATGGCCAACAACAACAGCAACACGGTCGGCATGATTATAATAAGTGATCGCTTGGATACTCGATGTGTGCCAAACTGGAAAGCTTTCTGCCAGGTGGAATAATGGGCTGCCGCACAGCCGACCGACGTCATTGTCACTCATCACGGTCTGATCACTGTCACTGTCTACTCGACAAAGACCTTTTGTCCGCCGGCCGATGTAACCGGCTCTCTCCTGAACCTAACCGGAACCCTACATTCCCCAATAACGAGGCGCTGGACGCCACTTCTTTCCCCCTCGTTCTTTTTTCCCTCACTCCCTCTGCGGAACACGTTCGTCTACGGTAACGCCGAGGATTATGGTAATTCCCGCGACGCCACTCGATACACCCCCACACGCCATTTCTTTCACAGTCCTCCCCCGTCTCGTTCGCCCACGGTAGATCGGTGAAAAACGCGTTAGACTCTTTTTTGCTCTTGTTTCCTCGAGTACGAGAGCGCGGCGGATGCGCGATCACGTTCTCGCGACTTGGAATTCTTTGTCCGAGGGCGAGGGTGGGTGGCCGGAATTCCTCAGTGAAGAGAAAAATTGCTAAAGAGCGCGGAGAGATGAGTCGTTCCTTTTGTCGGCGATGGCTCCTGGGCTCCAGTGAACCGCGCGCTTCGTCGCGAGACCGGTTGCATACGTATAGGCGAGAGTCGCGAATCGTAATTTCTTCTACTGGGATCGAGGGAAATTCTTCGCCCGTGTAAAGTTGGCTATAGACGTTCCGATAAATCTTTCAGGTATGATTGTATATGCATGTCTGTGCAGGTCTAACGGAACGAATGTATGATAGAACTGTGAACTTATGTTGACCTGTGCAGGCGGCCCGAGCAAATATGTAAAATGATTCGATATGCCTGAGCCAAAGATGACCTGTACAGCAAACCCGTGCGTGTTTAGCAACGCGCATCAATTGTCAGACTCTCGTAAACAAAATTATTATTATTATTATTTTCGGGTATAAAACCCTTTGGTACATATACAGGGTGGAGCAATATTTCTATTGTTTATAAGAATATTGCTATATGACTTTATATATATGATAGTTGATAGTTTATATATCGATTTATATAAATTTTTTAACATTTCGTAACAAAAATTGGCAAAGAAATGTTAATTTGTAATACATTATTTAAACAAAACAAAGGTTTCCAAACCTAGTTAGGGGGATGGATTCATCTGACAAATACACAAAACTAAAAACAAATTATTTGTCCTAGGTCTAATTGTTCTTGAAATATTGTAGAAAATGTGCTTTCGATCTCCTACTGTGACACCTGTTATCACCCCTTCAATATGGACGGTTGTCAATTAAAAAAACCATGTGTCCAATATTGTAGGCTACTCTAGAAACATGCAAAGTGATCCCTTGCGAGTAAAAGGTTACGAGATGTAACCGTTGCGTGGATCATTCTACGTGATTTTACGTGTGAACTCTCGCCTCCTGTTTCACGACCGTCATTGCCATCGGTCGCCCACGGGCAACACGGATTGCCCGCCGGGCCGAGGGCACGACTTGGACAGGGCTGACCTAGATGATGAATGGATCATAATATTGACAAGATACTCAGCTAAAGACACCCCGTGTGAATCATTTCATCCCCGGGCGCCGTGAAGGAGTTCCGAAGTTGCGAGGTGGCGTGGCGCGGGGCATCAAGGCGAGCGGCGGAAGCAAAGCAAACCGTGAAGCGTGGGTGCGAACACTGCGAACGATGGATACACAAGTCGGCAAGGGAGGCGAGAAGAAGGGAGCGAAGGAAGACAGGGAATCGGTCGGGCAGAGGGTTGCCGCTACGAGCTGTCAGGGGGGAGGAACAATTGTGGCACTTTGCAAATGCATAGGGAACTCGGTGGCACGAAGAAACGCAACCGGCGAGCAACGGGACCGCGAGAGAGGGAAGAAGTCTAGGCCACTAGTGGTGAAAGCACCCTCTCTCTCTCGCTCTCCGTCCTCGTCCTTCTCTTCCCTTCTTTCTCATCCTCCAGCTTCCTCTCCCTCCTCCAGCTCCTCCTTCAACCGCCTCCCCGTCCGTCGTCCCCCTCGCTCTCTGATTCATTCAGCACAGTTGCCTCTGTACGGGGCTCCTTTGCGGAGGTGGAAGCAAAACAACTCGAGTGGCCCTGAACTCCATAATGGCAGCGGTCCATTTTTTTCTCTCCTATCGCACACTTTTCCGCGCATTGTTCGGTGGCGAAGGGAGAGCGAGCGGGACGGCGAGTTCCACGCGGACGAAAAGAGAAAAAGAGCCCGGGGTTCGGGGATGGACGAAAGGGAAAGAGAGACTTCGCTGTCCTTCCGCCGCTCCCGCCCCTTCAGTCGTCGTGGTCGTGGTCGTCGTCGTCGACGTCGCGATCTTCGTCGTCTGTTCCTTCGCTCATCCTGCTGACCAACTTCGCCCGAGTTCGCCCCGTCTTCCCTCTCCCCGCTCCGTCGCCGGGATCTTTCTCTGACCCTCTTAACCCTTTTCAACCCTTCCGCTCGGCTCGTCGACGATTCTTTTGAAGGGCTTATGAATAACTTCTCCCGCCGCGTTAAATGGAAAAACGACCGGCATTGTTTACGGAGAAAGGAGTAATACCTTTCGTCTCGAGCCTCTGGTTGATCGTCCGCTTTTATTCATGACACCGCGGAAGTCCGACGAGAGAGAACCGACGGAAACAGAGTAGAACTTAGCTACCTCTCGAATCTTTCCACGTTTCCCTTTTACGAGAACCGCCGAACGAGTTGTTGTCTTGTCGGAAACGTCGAACGCACTTTACGCGTCTAAGAGATCCGCGAATCCGTCGACTGGCGAAGGAGAAGACTTCGCGATTTACGAAGCTTTCGGCGTCACGCGATTACGTTCAACGATCTCCTCGAGGGAACAAATTTTTCTACGCGACTTTTACGAGGTGGTCACTACTGCAGCGACGGAACTTTTTCCTCGTGATACTGCGGAATATACAATATTTTCAAAGGCTCGCGCAAAGTTTGTCAATCTGGAGGTGATTCCAAAGATGTTGCGTTCCTAGTTAAAACTGCACAGAATCGTAGCTCTAAATAAATCACTCTCATCACTCTCTTTCGGTAACTTCCCACCAGCCGTCGGGCAAGTTCGCGATTCAACAGCCTCGTTTGGGAATTTTACAAGCGCCGGAGTGTTTGCGCATCTCTTATAGCGTACTTTCCTTCCCGGCCAACCGAACCGCAAACTTTCGAGGACGTCTAGGCACGGTCGCAGCTTCGGCCTTCTAATTACAATTCGATCCTCAAAGCTTCCCTCGTTAATGACACCGCAAATCCGCCGCGCGGCTCGGTGCGTTTCGGCGCGAACCGCTTTTCCATCCGCCAATCCGCTAGTCTGACGTCTAGGGTCGGACAGCCAAAAATAAAAACACCGAAGCGAATTTTCATTGTGCGTCAAGTTTCGCGCGAGAAAATCGCCGGAAAGTTCCGGGTGGGTTTTGCGAAAGTTCTAGGACCAGCCACTCTCATTTACATATGCGCCGCGCGGCCCCCACGCGTTTCGTGTAAACTTTAAACTAGTCGCCGTCGACTTGGCCGAAAGTCGCGTTTTTGTATCGACCCGCCCGCGCTATCGCGTCGGGTTTTTTTTTCTTCAAATGACCGCGCCTTCCCGAAATTACTCGAGCCTCACTCGGCCTCCGAATCATATTGCGCGATCAATCGATCGCTTTGCGAACGAAATTCCTCAACAGCCCGCCACCCCCGACGACAGGGAGCAGCGTGACAAGAATTCGGAGAAAGGTATTCCGGTGCACGCGCGTTCCAGTTTCCTCTCGAGCGAAAAAACGCTCGGACCGTGTCTCTCCCGGCTGACCATTCACCTTTCTCGAGAACGATTTGCATATACGCGACATTTCTCCGTTGAACGGGGAGGTTACAGGGAGAAGGGTTAAACTTTGCACAGTTAGTCACCGGCCACGGGTCCCGAGCCTTCGGAGGTTGATGACATCTTTCCTCTCCTCCTTCCTTCCTTCCTTCATCCGCCTGTTTCCTCCCCGTCTTCTTCCTCCGAGACCTCCTCGCCGCCCCGCGGACCGAGAGCCGCGCTTACGCGCGCGCCAAGAGGAATCGCAGCCTCCTTTAAATTTATTTCGTGCTCGGCGAATTCCACGGGGAAGATTATTACGCTAGTTGAAGAAGTTTGCCGAACGATCCCTTTCCACCGACTAATAGCTCGGCCCCGTGTTTCCACAATTAGGCCAAATTTCCGCGGCTCCAGAGTTTTATTTTCGACGTGATTCCGCTCTGCTGCCCTCGCGCGGACAAGAGGCAGAGGGGATCGTTAAATTTAACTCGTCACGGGCTCAGGGTTTTCTGGCATCCCCGCGTCAGGCGGCCGTGTTAATTGTTGACGGAAAGTTGCTCCGCGTAATTATTCTCGAGATGAAATGTCGGCTGCGCCGTTCGACGCTGTGTGGAATCGAAAGAAGCGAGGGTACAGCTATTCTTGAACGTTCTACGCGCTGCGCTGTCCCTAGGAGGAAGTCGGCATCCTTGAAGAATTAATCTCGGAATCCGTAGATAAATCGTACTTATCGTAACTCATGCGTGGAGTTTCCTGCAGCTCCGTAAATTAATCCGAGAAAAGTGAATTAGAATGGAAAAGGATGATTTTTACACTGATATTTATGAAATGCTGCAGACACGCGGTAGATGCACATGGTGGATCACCGATCGCAACGAATAGATAACGTGCACTGTTTCAACCGAGTTGGAAGCGTTATCAATGTCTTCGGCGGCAAACTATTTTATTCCTTCGAAAGGTCTGACGGAAGTCGGTTGGTCGTTTCTTTCGCTTCGTTTCTCCACCGAATCAAAACCAATCTAATGACCTATTGAGATGCTCGAGAAAGATAAACTCAGTCCTGTTCCTTGACCGTTTGCTAGACGGTGTTCGCCGAAGTGCACCTAGAAAAGCAACAATGCGTCGTAAACACGCCTCGACTGCACGAAGCAAGCGCGATCGAGCGGGGAATAGAGACACACAGGAAACGCGAAAGCGGTGGTTCCCGATCATCGGCGGTCGGCGATGCGTGTCATCGAGAACGATTATCTCGACTTTGCACGGGACCCGTCGCATGCGAATCGCATCTCCTGCGGCGACAGTCGCCGGACAACCGTACAGGACCGACGCAGCGAAAAAACGAGTGGAATCGAACAGCTGAAACGATCAAAGAAACATCTTACTGTTCTTCCTACCGCTTTATTTTATTCCCTGTGTTGCTACGAGCAGGAAATATATGAAATACAATTTCAACAACACTTTGAAAGAAGTAAATTGAGCGAAACCTCTTCAAACGACACTCTAAAGGTAATTACAAGCATGACTCTGAATACCATTTATTTATTTATTTAAACCAGATGTGGTTTATACCTCGAAACAATATTCGAAGTTATAGTAGTATAGTTAAGTTAAAACTGATATTTAAAGTTATTCATAGTTTTATAGGGTTTACAATTGAGGCATTGGATGTAAAAATGGCACACAGGCTAAATACCATGTCCAGAAAATCATTTACAAAGTTTTCATTACACTATTACATAATGAATAGTAATGCAATTAGATTCAGGAATGATACGTGAATGGAATTGCATTATTGTTTATTAAATATTATGGTAATGGAAACTCTGAAATCGATTTTCTTGAAATGGTAGCCGATTTTTTTTTATTGATGGAAAAACACTTTGAGGGGGTGAAATAACCCTTCGAAGATAAACGTGTCAGACGTCGATTTTTTAATCGTTTCATACGTATACTTAAACGCAATTTTTCGGATTAAATCATCGGAGAAAGTTATGACACAATGAGGAATAAAAAATACAATTTACATACGAAAAATGCATCCGAACCAACCTATGAGTCACTGTATATTAAAAAATATAAAAATTATACCAATAACAGTAAAGAAAAATATTGTTTCTATTTCTATGACTTGTCACGATAGTATTAATACCACAAACTGAAAGCCAATTAATCGGACTAGTCGGTCTCTAGTATTTTAAGCATATGTACTGTTTTTCTATCAAACGCCTCAATAGTTAATTGGAGCCCTTTGATTGCAATTAGATCATAGTGATCTTATATATTATATTGTTTAAGGAAATTGTAAATAATTTGTAAGCTCTCGATATTGGGGTCGCTATAAGAAAAAATGAATACAGAATGAGAAACGGAGCTTAAAGAGGAATACTATGTATTATCAGTTTTGATGGAGCGTCATCGTGCTAACAATCTCTGAATCTTGAAATGTAAAAAAAAAAAACATAAGTACTCATACTCAGATTTTATTTAAAAGAAGCCCGTTTCATCACTATGGACCATTTTATTCATTCCCAGCTTGTTAACTTTCGTTTAGCACATAGTCCGTTAAGACAAATGCAGCACGGTGAGTTCGCCTTGTTGAGACGAGGTCGCACGAAGAGTTTTGGAAAATTTCTCGCGAAGCACGCCTCTTCTTCCCTCCGTCTTCTTTCCGAAAGTCGTGGAAATAATTCATGAATAGCAATTCAGTCCGGCTGAGAATGTCGCCGGTGAATTCATTGCAACGTTAAATGGCTTTACTTAGGAAGTGTGGCATTTTACATTTGAAAAAAACGGTTGGTTCGGAAGGGAGAACGAGGGAGGAAACAGCGCGCGGGGAGAAACGCTCCGGAAGACTGTAAAATGTGCAGTTCGCTTGGCGCTGTTCTACTTCCGCTTATCTTCGACTTCAGACGTTCCTCGTAAAATATTACAACCAGACGAATTTACTCTTCGCCTCGGATTTTTCAACGGCGGACTGTGTTTTCGGCAAGATTGTAATCGAAGCATTTATAAACGATGCGACGAGAATCTGAGAAATCAGGTTCACCGCTCTTATCTCTATTAGTATTATGCTCGCGACATCATTGTGTTTCCAATCCTCGTTATACTTGTTACGAAACGAAGGTCAGTCTCTTTGAATTTGTTATTGTTTCGTGGACGAAACAGCGAGGAGCTTTGCACTCGCCGTGAGCCACCTTAGGATGCGGAAGGTTTTCGTGGACGAACCAACACGAAACTTGGCAAGTGTCAGGAGCCACTAGGATCTCAGTTGGACGAACCAGTACGCAACGGCAAACACCGGGAGCCACTTGCATGTTGTGGAAAGGAGAGCTTAGCAATGAGTTGCGAAGGTGTTAGTATAGCCTCGTAACTTTTTTTAAGATTGTAATATACTACTAAAGAATCTAATATACATTACCGTCCATAAGTATTTGGACACCTTCGCTATACCGCAAAAATATGACATAAAACTTTTTGTTGTTTGCCCGTCCATATATAGTCAATAATATAAGGTTATTATTAGACTGCGGAGGTTTATGCATTTATAGCGATTTTGAATGTGCTAAAACGTAAAGTGAATTGCATAGATGCAAAAACACATGACATATAGAAAACAAAACACATGTTATAATATTTAGAAGGTACAAAACATTTTTATCTAAGTTGATTATCTGTTTCTACGGTCTTGAAGATGTGAATTTGCATAAAATTCCGCAGTCTAGTTATTATACTGTACGTTGGTCAGACCTATTCTTGAATTTGGTTCAATAGTTTGGTCACCTTTCTTTTCTTCGCACATCAGACTACTGTAAAGACCTCAGCACAAATTTCTCCGGTTAGCTGCTTTTCATTATGGAAACCGTATGCCTAGGCACTGCCATGATTACGGTCCTGTTCTAGTCAACCTAAACCTATCCACCTTGGAGGACAGGAGAAAACTAGCTGATGTCTCATTTGTTAATAAAATTTTAAACGGTCTAATAACCTGCCCTGACATCATTGAAAAGTTTTTACTCAATGTACCATCTAGGAACTTGCAACACCCAGAATTGCTACATATCGAATACCACCGTACGCATTACGCTTATTTTAATTGTTACAATCGTATGTTTATTCACTCCAACAGGTCACATGTACATTCAAATCTTTTCCTACAATCATCGCATGCGCTTAAATCTTCACTACGTAATATTTTACCGTAATTTATCGTCTGTCCATACATTTCTCATTCTACTTATATTTTACTTGCATTTTTTTTCTTTTAGTTCAGACTTTTTGTATCTTTATTTTGTTTGTGCTAAGGGGTTCTTTTCCCGTAAATAAATAAATAAATAAATAAATAAATAAATAAATAAATAAATAAATAAATAAATAAACAATAATATATGGACATAATAACATATGGACAATAATTAAAAGTGTTAATTTACCAAAAATAACTTACCAAAACCTTTCCACCACAATATGAACAACAATTAATAAATCATATGAAGGATCTGGTAAAGGATTTATGATTTAACAGAATAACTAAAGCTTTCTCATCGTTTCAAGACAGAAAAAAAATGGCAAACATTTTTATTATGATTTTATAGTCAGACACACCGACTTTTCACTCAGAACACCTGAGTCTACAAGCTACCAAAAATGAGCACACGAGGCGTGTGCCGATATTCCAAAATGTTCCGCCGATTATATTTGTGATCGCTGCAAATTGTATTGAAGCTTTTCTATGTTACGTTAGTAACTTTTTCTGTGTTCGGTATTAGGTGCCACTTAATGATTACTCAAAATTATAAAGCAAAGTTGAACATTAATTTAAGCTATCTATTTTGATAATGTTGATTATTCTGTTTCTCTGCTTTGATTACTAATATCATTAACTTATAAATAAGGCAGAATAAAAAGAATAAAAAAAAAAAATTTCTATTTATTTAAGAAAAATCTTGAGCACTAGGGGAACTCCCCCTACTCATAACATACTAGTGCATTTTCCCTTTCTCGCTACTTTTTGTTATTTTATTAAGATTGCCGCACAGCAAACTGATCGCCCGACAATTTGCCCAAAGAAACAGCACTTTTACCGTTGCGATAGAAAACGAGTGCGAAGGCGGGATTATCCTAATGTCCCGGAGTCGCGACAGTATTATCAATCAGGTTTTTACGAATCGGTTGGGCGGCGGCGCGCGCCGAGGGAGAACCGTAGCGGTACGAGTAACCGACGATACATCATGGCCTGAAATCGGGAAAAAGCGTGTAGCCCGTGGAAAAGCCCTCGCTGGCTGGCAGCCGCGGTGTTACGCGTTCCTTTTAATTACTTTTCCTTCCACCGTCACTCGAATCACACTGCCCACCCCGTCCTCCTTCCACGTCGCGATCTAATTATTTTAATTAAAACGCTCGACGTCGCGGAGAACGGTGCGATTTCGCGGGGAAACGGGCGCGAAATGGTAATTCACGGGACAGGGTCCATTCGCGCGAGTCGAAGGGCAGAATTCGATAGGAGGGTCGACGGAGGGCGCCGATCGAAAACGAATGCTAATAGAAATGTATCGAACGGAGTCTTTTGAATCGACGATTGATGGTAGTAATTAAGTGGGTGGAATCGATTGGCTTCGGATTCACCCCCAGAGTAAGAAGAGATTGCCGGGGTTCCTATAGCGTGCTAAAAACGCGTTGTTATCGCTGTTGAAACGTGATCGTCAAACATGAAAATCGCAGTTCCGTCGACGGGATCCTTCTCCTGTCGGTTCTCGCTCGTCGCCCTCTCGCGCCCCCGGCGTCTCTTGCATCTATCTGTGGTCGCGGTGTCCGGCGAGAGAAGTCGAGAGCGAGAGCAGCGAGAGAGGAGATCCCCGAACGAGGGGAGCGCGAGAGACGGGAGAGAAAAAGGGATCGAGCAAGAGGATCGAAGAACGAAGGAAAAAGACGAAAGAAGACGGGCGCGCAGGGAGCGCGGGGCGCGGGTGGCGGTGGCGCGTCGCTCGGTGCTTCTGGTTGCTGGCTAGCTTGCCATCGCTACTATCGTTGCTGGCGCAAGCAACGGGTGGGTAGTGCTGCTGCTGCAGGAGCAGCTACGCGCTCTCCTCTGAGCGCGCGCGATAAACAAAAACTCGACGGCGACGTTGTCGGATCTTCCCGCTCTCCGGGGTTCAGGGCCTTCCTCCCATTGGCCATCGCCGGATTTTTGTCCCTCTCTCCTTCTTTCTCTCGCCTTCTCTCCGCTCGCGGCTTCCTCCTGCCACCCTGCCCCCCTCCCCGCCCCTGGTCCACCTGCCGCCGCGCCGCGCCACGCCGCGCCGAGCCGAGCCGCACTCGAAACGGCCCCACGGCTGGCGAAGTGAGCGCGTCTCTCGCGCGCGCGAGGGGAGGGATCGACGACGGCGGGGGCCGCGGGGCTGGGTGGTTCACCGATGGCGGGAGGGGCGCAGGAATTCCCTCTCCCCTACTTTTCAGCCCGGGTTCGCGGCGCATCGTCTCCGACACGCGCGCACACGCGAAGCGGACGCGTGTGTGCACGCGTGCATACGAACGCGACGCCTCGCGTCGTGTTAGTCGCCGTCGATGTACGCACGCACACGCGTCGAAGGGGGGAAACCTCGCGACGTGTTCGTGGACGCAAGCGCGCGCATCCACGTGTACGCAGGCGTTCACACATGTGTCATAGGACACGCAACCCGTCGGCCGAGCGACGGCTCGAATGAAGTTACAGCGAATTTTTTTGGCCCCGGCGACGTCGGTAAATTCGGCAGTCAATTAATGCGACCGATGCCTCGCGTCGTAAGCCGACCGTTTAATGCCTTCGCGAACCTAAACCTAAAAACCGAGTCAGCGCCGCGCTCGTTAGACGCGGCTGATAATTGCTCCAATAGGCAATTAACTCATTGGACAGGTAACATCGAACGGAATCGTAAAGAATAAATTGAACCGCTAGACAACTGTGTCGATCAAGTTGTTTCACTTAAGCGACGGTCGCTTTGCTTATGAAAATTCGCTTTTCGATTATTCATACGCGGAACGAAAAGCGGAGTCAAAGAAGCGTTAAGAAGTGCTCCATTATTAAAAGCTCGCAACGTGCAACGATTTATTAACATTCGGCCAGATCTTCGCCCCATATTCTCCGACACGTGCGCGCGCGAGCGTGCAGTTTCGCGCGGGAACTCGCGACCGCGCGTGTGCGCGTCGCACACGCACTCAGCGTCGTGTGTGCACGCCGCGCACGCACACAACCCGCAGGAATCGCGTCGTCGTTCTTCCCTTCTCTCTCCCACACGCCCCGAATCCTCGCTCGTCCTCCTTTTCCTCCCCTCGAGCGAGGAAGAGACCGCTCCCTCGAGTACTTTTGTATGTTTAAATTGGGTTGCGTTCTACGCTCGCGCTTCGAGCGTTAACCGAATCCTTAATTACTATTCTGATTGCGTTCCGGCCCGGCGCACGGATATCTCCGGGCAGCTCTTAATATCTAAAAGCGACCGAGAATTTTCGGCTCGTTCCGACGGGTGTCGCGCTCGAACCAACTCTTTCAGCGACGGTCCACGCAAAACCGAACTCTCTATGCTTTTCTAATCCTTGGTGAGCTTAAAACCGAGGTGGTTCGAACGAAGAGCGTGGCGCCGTGATCCTGGAGGAATCGTGGATCGAGATCTACAAGAAGACTACTTTTCCGCAAGTTTCTACTCGATAATCAAAGATTCTTGTTCTTTATGGAAACCGACGGACGAGTTTGTTTGTTGCAGAAATTACAGACACCACTTTTGGAAGCAGAATGGACGACGACGCGTCACACCGGGCGTCGATTACGGTAATCACGTTTTCGGGCCGAGAAGGAACCAGTTTCCACGGCAATAAATCAAAGCGTCACGTTACGTCATCGATCGCGTGCGATTTTAAGGACCCCAGGTTACGTCGAGAGAAATCGAGAAACGCGGTTGTGTCACCGGTGATACGAAAATTATATGCATAAATTAAGCCGAGTTTCAACCTCGTGCAAATCAGCTTCCGCGTCTAAACTAATAATATAGAGTGTCGACGATCCGATCTTATTACAGCTGAAATTACTATAGAAACTAGTATGTTTCGTATCATTCTTCAACGAAATGCAACTGGCAGAATTGTGCGCTTAACCCTTAACGAACGAAAGACCAGGCCGGTTATCGCATATTCGCTTTGGGAAACAAAAGACCACGCCGAGTTGGTATGCAAATGGCTCACTCGGTAAATGTGAATATCTTGTAAAAATGTCTGAAAAGCGCAGGAGAGAACGTAGAAGCGAACGATGCTTTGTTGAACAGGTTGAAGTAGAATGTGCCCTTATGAACGGACAAATAGTGGTCACTTTGTGGCAACGAATTCAATCCTCATTCTACCAATTTGAAAAATCACTTTCCATGTTTCTCTGCGTTTCAGTATTTCACGCTTTCTGCGTCGTCTTCGCCTCATGAAGCATTCCCTCCGTTTCATTGAAGAACGGCGAATGAGCAGTTCTACGAAATCGCGCGGGGAGTGAATGACACGGGGGAGACCGGTTCGATTAGTGTCTTAATTGTAACTTTAATTGTGTTTCTCGTTTAGCGACGAAGTTATCCAATCACTTTCTTGGCCGTCGATGGAAGTGGCTAAATAGTTTCATGAAAGTGCCGCGAGTACCGCGAAGCTAGAAGTTATATCGACTTAAGCGAACTTTCGTTCCCCTCCGCCTCGGTAATCGTTCGCTACACGTTCCTGCCGATTAGCATTCGTGAGTACGCACCGCGCTATCGACAATTACCATTTTTGTCCTCGTCCCTCGAACCTTACTATAATATGTTTCGTCCGTCAGTAACTCCCCTTTCATTAACCACGAATCCCTTTAAAGTTCATACAGGGAACGACTTTTTAGACTTATTCACTTTTCGAGGAGGACGAAAAACCGATTAAATATTAAAAAACTAGCTTTTGCCCGCGTAGCTTTCGTTTTAAAAGTTGCCTAATTTCTAATCTGTTGTATGTCTTTGTTTAGTATTTTTTTGTGAAAGTCTTTCAAAACTTTAAACGCATTTTTCTCGAAATCATACTTTCTCTTCGTTTTGCAGTGATTGTGAAAAAAAAACAGGTTCAAATTGATTTGAAAAAAATTGAGCAAACGTAAAACATGTGTAGGTTAGGCCTGAACCGAAAAACAACTTCGTGAAAACTCTTATCTTGACAAAGAAAAAAATAGCTCAGTTTTTTAATGAAAAATCACGCTTCTGCAGTTTTATAGCCGCCATTTTTATAATTTTTTTTTTCTTTTTCAATAGGTTCAGTGCAGAATGGGGACCCACACAGCGAGAATCCCACAAGAATCACCTGAAAATTAAATTATTTGCAGCCAGGCTCACTGCAAAATGACAGCGGCGTCAAGAAAATTGAAAGAACACTCTTATATTTATGTATATATTACTAACAAAAATTTGTTCTTACACTTTAAACTACCCTTATGCAAAAGTATAAGTCACAATTTTAATTAATATTTTTTCTAATAAATTTTCAAAAAATGCAAAATTTTAACCCAATTTGACTGCCAAGTCCTTTTAACCTAGAAAACAAAACGACGCAGAAAAGACCGAAATTCTGAAAAGCTTTCTCCTGAAAGCCTCGGTTCGTTCAGAGCGTTGATTCCAAAAAATCCAAGAGCGTCAGAAGCGTTGCCGTCGATATTTCGCGATTCAGAGGAGATTATAGACGGAGTATGGGGGCTCCGGGCGACAAGCGAGTTGCATCCGAAGGGACTTCTGGAAATCCTCGTGCCGGACGCGTCGCATCGACGCCGGTGAACCGGCGGGAAGAAAGTTGGCGTGGTGGAAAAGAGGACGGAAACGTTTCTTGACGTCTGTCGAGGTGACGATCGCAATTACCGATAACTGATCCCGTTAAGTCGTCCAGGATAATTTCTGCCCCTCGGAGCGGCCCCCGATTTTCCTCCCCCTTGTTCCCCGTGGCCGCGTCACGTCGCGACTGTCTGGGACTTTCCGGACTTTCGCTTATCTCTGCGCGAACGAAGGAAGCCCGGAAGTAGGTAAACGTAACGAACGACGCGAGCGTCGCCGCGGAATAGCAATGAGAAACCCCGTGGACGACCGAGTCTGCGTCACGTTCGCGTTTTTACGCTCCGGACGCGAGAGGAGGTTCCGTTTCGGAGAATGGCGCGGAAACCCGTCGAATCGTTCGCGAATATTCCCGTCGATTAATCAAAGATTAACGCAAGATTATCCGCGCGGAAGTGCCGATGGGAACGGTCACTTTTCGGATCTCCTTCGCGAGGAAAGGGCATACTAATTTCATCAGCCGGCGAACCGAGCGCGAGCGCCGCTCTACAAAGGATACAATTGTTCGACGTTCCCATCTGCATGATTAATCGCGTTTCCGTTTTTACGCGGCGCAGCGTGGAACTGCCCAGAGGTTACTCCCCTTTCAGACGTATTTGCGAATCTTCTACTAACCGTAAGCGGCCGTTAGCCTGCGCGAAAATCTCGTCGATTAGGCGAGCGCGTACGCGCGATCAAACATCGCGCGGAACCGAGCCGGGCAAGAAAAACCGGCGGGCGAATTGCTTTCGGAATTTCGAGGGGGAAAATGAAAAAAATGACTCGAATCGTTTCGCAAATATTCCCAGAAGATCTCGCGGCGCGTGTTGCGCTTCTCTCTCGCGCGTTTTCGCGGAAACGATCATCGCCGCTGATGCAACGCGATTACGAGCGGATTACGATTAGCATCGACCAGCGAGACGGCAGCGATTTTCTTTTTATCTTTTCCATGCTCTCCGCGGAGCTTGGCACCGGCTGGAGGATATTTTTAGATTCGCGGAGCGTGAGTCAACGGCGCGGCGACGCGGTTCGACGCGTAACGCGTCCCGTTCTCTTTCGCGCGCGGAATATCTGTGTAAATACCGACGACCTTGCGCCTTGATTTACTTTCATCGTTTTTATCGAACTACGCTGCCGCGCGCGTTGTCGCAAAGGTAACGATAACGTCCACGCGCGGCGACAAAAACCCGGCGCAGTTCGCGATTCGTTGGAATTTTAATGGCGATCAGGTCCCATCGGAGACGCTTCTGACGCGATAAATAAGTTTCTCGCGTGAACCCGGCCGGTCGTTGCGCAAGAAACTGCCGAAGAAAATCCGTCCTTCTGTTTCCAGTTAATTCATCGGTTTTTGCTGATCCGTTTATTTCAGTGGAACAATCTCCGAGCGTAATGGGATGAATATAATATAAACTAGAAAAGGTATCGTTTCATTTTGAAAAATTAAAGCGAAAAGCGAAGCGGGGCCGAAAGTTGAAAATCCCTTTATGAATAAAGGGGAGAACAATTATATTTGCTTTTTTAATTAAAGCGAAAGAAAGAATGCTCGACCGCATATTAGATCCTTCGACTGATCTAATTGAATTATCGACCACATTCTTTCTCCTTGAGCTTAACATTGTAAACTGCCCGATACATATCTCCGAGTTTCAGCATTTGAAATTGTAATAGAGAAATGTTAATTAGAGAAGATTCTTCCATGCCGCTAATCACCGTTCAATCTGAAATTTCTGGCAAATTTTTCTCACAGCGCTGCGCGATTACAATGTTTTTAGTCTACCCGTACAACCG
Source organism: Perdita meconis (assembly GCA_030770465.2). Lineage (NCBI taxonomy): Eukaryota > Metazoa > Arthropoda > Insecta > Hymenoptera > Andrenidae > Perdita > Perdita meconis. Next base: position 7,915,504 of record JASKOS020000009.1, read on the forward strand.
TATCCGTGCACAGTGCACAGTTTCGAACGATCGATAGCGTTTCATCGACTTCTCGTTCATTAATGAAAGGAAGAAGAAAGCGTTTCCGTGGTTCAAGATGGCCCGATAAACCTCGACGAAAAGGAGGATCGAGATCCGAAGAGAAGGGGAAGCTGAAAAAAACCGGCCGCGATTTCGCCGAGCCCGCCGAGCATCCCGTGCGCGCATTTTAATTGTTTTCCGCGCATAGAGAACGAGCGTCGATAGAAAGTCCGTCCGCTTTGAAACAACTTCGATGGCGCGGAGTGCCTTCGAGGAGCCTGCCTTGATTTAAATGCGTACGAGGACTTTGGTGGCGCTGCGCCGTGCACTTGTATGCGTGCTACTAGAATAGCAATGGTGAGTTATTTTCAGGTGACACTTCGGAGAGGATCCGTGCGAGTAATGTCACTCATAGAGCCTCGCCGCGAAAGCTAACTCGCTGCCTTTTAGATCCGTTAAAAACATTGCGACGCAGACACTTCTGGACGCTTTGCTCCGCTCGCGGACAGTCGATCGATTGGCGAGCAAATTTTTTCCCAACTCGGTTTTGTGCGAAACTCGTCCGGGGAAATTGCTGTATTGTATGTTTTGTCGTTTTTTGGGAACAATTCAGCCGACAGATTTGTAAAAAACATATGTTATTCCATTTTTGATGATTTTATAGCGTCGTTTGAATGAAAATAAATTTGTTTAATTAACGAGACAGCATCTTTCGAGTCAAATTTGCCGAGTCGCGACTTGGTGAAACTTTTCCTCGACCAGCGAAAACAGCGTGGGTTTTTTTCGCGAGTCCTCGCAACGGGGAAACTGGTCAACGGGACGATATAATAAACGTCGATTAGAGTAAAAGTGTGGCCGTACGAAACGCGACCCGATACATACGGTAATTAATCCGGCGCGGTTAATCTGCCGCGTCGGGGGAACAAGAGAAAGCATTTCTAGAAAATGCGCGGCGCCACGCCGCGCCGCTCGCGTTTGTCAAGCGAACACGCATGGTCGAATACATAAATGCAAATAACACACGTGATGCTAGCCGGAGCGTACAAGTATCACGCCGCGGACCTGTTGCGCGTCATTCATTTTGGTACTGATCCAGTCAACGTTTGTTTGAAAATCAATCCGCCCCGTCGCCGTCAGCTGATGAAACTGACCAACATTTGCAACCGGGTCATGATCTCCGCGGACTTCCCTCCGCTCCGAATTTATATTCTTTCGAATGAAAAATCATTTTTCTACGCATACTGACTTTGTAATTTAGGGGAGATGAGTTCATTCGATGAGAATCTTTTAACATTGTGAAAATTTATTTGTCGCGGGAAGCTTAATTGTATTTATATAAAAAAAAGAAGGATATAGAGTTAGAATATTCATAGTCTTTACTGCTCATAGTAAGCAAAAATGTACAGACAAGAATTAAAGAAAACAATGGGTGTGCAGAAGGCGAGGTTCAGTCAAGTGACTGTTTTACAATCTAATCCTGTGAGAGAATTTGTGTATAAATTTATATCTAATAGCAGGGAAATTTATAATAAAAATAGGTAAAATAGTTTAAAAGAAGTGTGAGCGTCAGAGTTAGCAAATGTGCAAATAATGGACTGGTCAATTCAGATGTGTTAAAGATATAGTATTTGCAGATTATAGGGTAAAGGATCCATTTACTGTCACTTGATACTGTTTTACTTAAAATAGCAAATAAATATTATGAAGCCAAGTAAACGAAAATTTAGTGTGTAATTCGAACTGTAATTCATATGGTAGAAAAACAACATTTAATTTTCTTTTTCCATTAATTTTTATAAAATTATGAGAATTTTCGGGTTGATTGGAGGAGTGAAAACACGACGGCTTCCCTACTATCGAACAGGAAAAACAAGATAGTAAATAAATGGTTGTAATTATGATATTTGAACTAGTAACGTAACAAAATATTATGTTTTACATAATATAAAGATCACAGAAAATGATGTCGATCATAATTCAGCGATTCATTAAGGTTTTTAACTTAATATTTAGGTGACAGTGAATTAATACAAGCGTTTTAATCACTGTTTTAATCAGAGCTGCGGAGATGGTAGTCAAAATTCACGCCTCCGACTTTCGAAATTGCAAAAATATGTAGGTACTCAAAATAATTAAAAGTTGTAATAAAACTGAATAAATAGTTAAAAGATTTTAAGAAATTTAACTTCGTTATATATAATTATAATTTAGTTTTATTAATCTTTTTATATTTGTTAATTCGTCCTCTAATGTACTGCTACTATATAATTCCTTGTACACTAATGGAAATTTCTTCCCGTAAATAAATAAATAAATAAATAAATAAATAAATAGATTGTAGTTTATTTCTTAAAGTGTCAGTAATTGGGCGTTTTACCCTATTATTAAAATTTACTGTTCAGTAGGTAATAATGGTTAGGTCTGGGTTATAGAATTTTGAGTATGTTGATGAAGAAATGAATCAATCGTCCAGCAGAACGAATATTTATTCTCAATACTTGGAGTCGCATCCCTAAACCCAATATACCGCGGTAAAAGCAAAGCAACTTGTTGCTAAGGAAGAAACGACGGTGAAAGGAAAGAAAATATCACGATCTTGATCCGAGTCGTCGCGACGGTTGAAATGTTCCAGTGGTCGATAGGGACGGTGGCGGGAGGAAGCAAATATTATTTAATACCGTCCAGTGGCTCTTTGAAAGTATCTTGACCCGGGCTTCGCCGTCACAAAGCCATCGGGAGTCGAACGGTGGAATCTTTTCACGGTCGATACCGCCGCGCGCGTCCCGCCGATGCAAGATAGGTAAATATGTATTTCCTAATACCATCTGGCGCGGCTCGGCGCGGCGCGGCGCGACGCGGTGCGCTTTCGAAATCGTCGCGATTCCCGGCGAGTCCGACGCGTCGAATTCCCGACGCGGTCTGTTATCGCGTCGAAACGACGGACCGCGTCGGTCCGGAAAATTGCTCTCAAAATAAATTGCCCGTGATCGTTCACGCGAACGTGTTTCTAATCGTTTCGATGTATATTTAGTGCCGCGGCACGTCTAATTCGGCCTCGGTTCAGCGAAGAATGACTAATTCGACGGATCGGAGACGCACGCGAACGCCTGCGTTGCACATTTCGACGGGGAAGGGGAATTTGACCCCTTGAACTGGATAGCGGCCGTGTTGCAGAAAGACCACGGCGAGTATCGGAAGCTTTGGCAGTGGCTCACGGTCAAGTAGATCGGGAAAAAAGTTGCGACCGATGGACCGATGCCAGAATTACTTTCGGCGTTCAATTAATTTCTTTTACTTCGCGCCCCTCCGCTTGTCTCTTCCCTTATGTGAATCAACTCTGAGCACCGTGCGTCGCTCCGAAACTTAATTCGAAGTACGGTATTAGACCGCTGTGCTGTATGGCCAATTTTCTAGCGATAAGGTCATTCGGGGTAAAAGGACGCACTTTTGCTATTTTTGCTTCACTGAGCCGAAACTACCATGATATTAGGAACACTTTTTTGCGCTATCGGTAGCATATTTAATAGACTCATAAAATGTAACGAGTATTTGACGATAGGCCAAACGGTTTTTTTTAAATTAAGCAAAAGAGTGACTTGGTCAGACTGCGTACCTTTACCCCGACATGTGGGTAAAAATACGGAGTCGTGTGGGTAAAAGTTCGCATGTAGAGTAAAAGTATGCATTCAGGTGTAGTACAAGAAAATGAACAAATAATACACAGATGGAACATATTTTTATATTATTTTTAATAAATGAAGCTAAAGATGGCAGAAATAATAGATATTAGGAACTTCAAATTTAAGAAACTATCATAAAATTATAATTTTTCATAGATTTAACAAAATGAAATGATGCTCAAGCCTTTATCAGAGCAGATATGTTTTTACTCCAAATATTATTAAGAGTTCAAAAACAAGTAGACAGTAATCTAAATACCAGTGCGTACTATTACCCCCGTCCTTTTACCCCATTTGACCGGTAACCAAAACAATTCGTACTAGTTCGAATTCCAATAAAGTTAGGCTAAAATGTTATTCTGGAAAAAATCTTTCAATAACTATATAAAATCAACAAAAACAACTTACCTCTAAAAATACATAAATATGTCCACAAACTTTTCCCTGGTACGAAAAAGATCGAAATAACACCATTTTAAATATTTATTTTTAATTCAGAAAGCGCGACTCGCACCGTTCAACAGGCGTTGACCCCAAATGGCGGCCCACGCACACTCAATCCTGACGAGCCAACGTCCCGATCCTCTCACCCCCTCAAAGAAAACAGCACTGCGTACTTTTACCCTCCTTTTACCCCGAATGACCCTATGCCTGTCGGTATCCCCACTATTTTATTTCGCTCTCATTCCTTTTGTAGTTATGGGCATCTTCCCTCATTTTTGCTTCTAATGAAACAAAAACAACGCGCGTAATCTACGTTAAAGGGGAGATTGCCAATACGCGTCTGACGCTGCGGCCAGACGCAACGTCCAAATGCATCCAACTTTTGTTAAACATGTTTTTTCGTATAATCAAAAACTTTGCAGATACTTAAAAAAAACAACTTTAGTTCGAACTCGGCAGAAAATTTATTTTTTTATTACTTCGAATTATTCTAAGGAGTGCCATGGAAAAAATCTTAAAAAAAAATGTTCATCAAGAGTAAATAAGAGCTACTTTATGCAGGCGTAGAGTGGACCAATACTGTACCACGAAAGATGGGCACTTACTCGAACTTTTGAGAAGGTCTGGAATTCAGTTGAGCGACTATCATTCGTAATTGGAGCAGTAGTCGCCTTGTTGAGGGGAAAAAAAATAGAATATAGAGGCCTTCCTGGCGGAATAAATTTTGAGAAAATGCCCCTCGCCGGAAAACCTTGGACGCGAATATTCCATGAAATATGAGCGACCTTTCGACGGTAACGATGCTCTTTTCCGGGGCACGCGAGGAAGATGATCGCGTGGATCATAAATCACGGGCGAAGAATACTTTAATTAGCGTGGTCCTTGAAGTGGAAGGTGTCGGTATCCAGGGCGCGGCAGAAGGGACAACGACGCAAAAGGGGTAAACGGAAGGAAGAATCGCTTAATTCGCGGTGGGAGCGGGCGGTCGAGCTCACGCCGCTCGGATATGTAAATTTAATAACGCCAATTTGGTGTGGGTGCGCAGCGTCGCGCAGGACAGTTTACATGTGCTCGGTGTACATTATGCATGCGTATTGTGTGCACCTGTTGCCCCAAATCAAGGTTCGCCTCTTGCGGAAACCTAATGCCGCATAATTGTGCTTTGAACGCAAACAACGCGGGCGACAAAAAAAAAGAAGGGGCACCGAGACTCTCTGCGCGTTATCTCGCTCATGCGATATTAATGAGACTCATTTTCATAAATGCCCCTCTGGCCGGCATTAAAATTTATATCACTTCGAGCCACGGCGATCGTGCCTCCGCGAGGCCGCTTCTGTCTTCCGTCGGTCTTGTTGCGCCGAAAGCCACGGGTTTAAGGGACAGAAAAATCGAAAAAGAAAGGTACCCTGCGTCGAATCGGATCGCTTTCCTCCGCGTTCTACAAATGAGGGAGACGGAGCCGCTCCCCTGTCACACAAACCAACTTCAAAGTCCACTTCAGACTGCGTTGCAGGAAGTTCTTTGCACAGGACTACCTAACGGTCTCTCCTCGCGGAAAGACAGTCTCTGATTTGCAAGATTTGACGGGTAGAAGATCAGAGACGATCTCGCGTCGCTCAGGGGTGAAAATGAAAGGAGTTCGTATTAAGATTCTCTATCCTCCTGAAGAGATAACATTAGATATTCTTCGAGTGCAGTGGAATCAATAAGTAAGTGTCAGAAAAAATGTTTCTATTCTCTGCGGTGTGTTACGATGGCTCTTCCAATGGATCTCCTCTGAGAGGCGCAAAAGCTCGCAGGAGATTGCAGCCCCGAGGCAGGTAGCCGCTCACGATCGCCAACGTCCTCGCGGCGATCTAAAGAGAGAGTTGGTAACTAGCTCGCGAGGAAGACGAGAAAGCGGCGATCCGAGCTTCCGTCGAAATACGTACGCTGGAAACGTGCCACTGGACCACGCCTGTGCGCCAGCCTCTACGACCTGCGTCGTGCCAATTTATTTAGTAAGCGGGAAAATCCCTTTATAAAATGGCCACTTAAAATAATGATTGACTCTACCGAAAGCCCTGGAAAATTCAGCATAAATAGTATCAACATGTTGGTGACGGTTCAGAGCTGATATCTTGCCCAAGTCCTTAACGCTCACCGCTCACGAATGCTCTTAAATGCTCTTAAATGCTCTCTGACGGATCTCTCGCGTCGTATCGGTCCCGAGGATCGCGGGACCTCGTGCTCCGGTTGGAAAGGAACCGAGGAAAAATCTGGGGACCGATTTATGCCTGGAAGACGGACGGGAAAATGAAATTTGAGCGACGTCGGCGCGCATAAATACGCCGCGCGAGGCGTGTTATTACGATAAATCAAGACCGCGGCGACGCGATTCCCGCGATAATTGATATCGTCGCGCGGCGCGAGGACTCGCGATAATTGGTATTACCCGCGCGAATATTTTCACTCCGATCGATTAACGACGAGGAGAATGGACCCCGGCGCGCCGCGAGTCGTTTTGATCCTGCTTCACGCATTTTTTCTCCTCGATCGCCGCGCATCCAGCTCCGCTAAAAAGTGTGTTACCGATCGAATGAAATTCCGCGCGATCTGGGCGAGGCTGCGGCAACTCCGGCTCGCATACGCATGCAGGCCGTGAAACTCATTGCACCGTGACAAACAGCCAGTCCAGGACATCGATATTAACTAACGCGAGTATCGGAGCCGTCGACTCGAGTCGATCGAGGGCCGATCCTGTTGGGAGCCGTGACCGATCTCGGAACGCGATAAGGATAGTTACCGTTGATAACTGCCCGGTGAGAATGTGGAATATCATGGAAAAGAAGACGCTGCTGCCTTGAAAATACGACGCGCATTAAAGAATAAATGATCACTCCGTGTTTTCGAAGTCTTCGGAAGAAAAAATATGAAGTACAGAAGTTTTCAGTCGTCGACGCGTGTCTGACCCAAACCAGAACGAACCACTGGAATCTGAAAACTCGAAGCTCTACCGGTAGCGGAGCTCGCGTTTCAACGGAGCGGAGATTTGGTGGACGGTATCGGCGGCGATCGCGCGTAAAATGGACACCTGTGCTCTAAAATAAATCGAAATCGCGCGGGGAGTGTTAAAAATAAACCGAGGTCGAGGCGAGTCCGGTAAAAACGCGAAACCTGCAGGATTCCTTCATCAATAACCGAGGGGGCAGGGAGGATTTCTGGTCGCTTGGCTATGATTAATATCGAACAAGAAGAAAACCGTTGGCGAGGCCAGGTTTCCCCGGCGCGGTGCGATCGGCGCGGGGTACGTCCGTGATGCACACGGACGTCGTGTTTCTGCATACCGAGGGCCGCGGCGCGGTGCGGCGCGGCGCGGGTTGGCGCGCGTGCACGCGGAGCGCGTCCCTCGGACGAAAGAAAGGCGAGGAGGCAAGGCTGACCGGCAATCCTAGAGCCGGTACACGGAGGCCTGTCGGTCGGTGTGCGGCCGTTGGCTATCTAGAATCTAGATGATGGCAGTGAGCTTGACCGAGTGGCGCTTCGCGAGGCCGGCCGACGCCCTTCCTCCTGCTTGGCCGCTTGCTTTTTGCGCAACCTACACTTATACGCTCTCTTTCTCCTTCCCTCCGCCTCGAGCTCGCTCCGAACCGCGCGCGTTCATCGCGTCCACACCTGAGAGTACCATTACGCCTCTCCCTCCGGACCCCGCGCACTGCCCGTAATCTCGCCGCGGTATTAGTTTTCATATTGGTTCGTACTTACAATATTAACGTAATATCGCCGCCTGCCCGCTCGCGTTTCCATATTACTGTTTTATTAACGGCGTCCGGGGATATTAGATCGCGAGCGCGGACCGAGGATCGAGATCGATCCCTCGGAAAAACGCGATTCGATGATTTCTTGAATGGGAGTCGGAGAGAAATAACGCGGAGCGGTGAGAACGGAGAAACGGAGTGCGATGCTCCGTCCCGGTCTATCCCGAGCGCGCGTATCCCTCCGCAATAGGACTTGAAAAAAACTGATCACGAGTTTTTTCTACTTCGCGAAAGACGATCTGACGGAAAAAACCGGTTCGCATAGACGTGCGGGAGATCGAGGGAGACGGAGCGTCGCGTTTCTCCGTTTCTCGCCGCCCGAGGGGTCGTCCCGCGGACAGCGTCGATCGTTTCTTGCTGACATGCACTCTTTTTTCCATCGGGGCCAGCGAAAACAAGAGGGGTCCGGCCTGTCGCTTGAAAAAAAGGATCTAGCGGTGGAAAAAAGACTTTATCCTCCGTAAGGTGGAAGCCGAGGGTATACAGAATGAACTTCTATGAATGAGACGCGGAGCGGTCACGTGCAGCGTTCTGAAAATGTCTTCTTTCTGAAATGCAGCAGGGTAACTGTTTCAGTAGTCCGCCATTTAAGACATAATGAAAATTCAGCTTAAGTGTTGTTGTTATTAATATACTATTTTCTATGCAGTGTGTAACAAAAATGTTGCACGTTCTTGAAAGGGGTGATTCCTGAGATGATTTTAAACAACTTTTTCCTTAGCGAAAATGTTAGGTGGGGCTTTGTTAACGAGTTATTAACGAAAAGCACTAGCCAATCAGAGAGCGAGAACAGTAGACGAACCTTGGCGCGGGCAATGGCAGACCAATGCTATGAGTAATTGTAGCCCGCGCCGAAATTCATACACTCCACTCGCTCTCTGATTGGTCGGTGTTTTTCGTTAATAACTCGTTAACAAAGTCCTGCCTGACATTTTCGCTAAGGAAAAAGTTGTTTAAAATCACCTCAGGAACAATCCCATTCAACGACGTGCAACATTTTTGTTAAACCCTGTATAATATTTATACATATACGTATTATTAAATGCAGAGTTGGGCATTATTCGAATAAAATTTCGAATAAAAATGACCAATACAAAATACTAACAAAACAAATCCTAAATGGTCGATATACGTATTCGTTCGTGTTACTTGTGTTGTATTGTTCAATTTAAACTGTTCTTTATTGTATTCTAATAAATATATTATATACTAATAAAGAACAGTTTAAATTGAACAATATAACACAAGTAACACAAATACAACACTCAATAAATTAACAGAAATTCACAAACGACGCAAGCCGACAAGATTCCGACATTGTTATCAACTCGACGTAATCTAACGGAATGATCAAATCAAATCAATAAACTCGAACAAAACACGCTACACTCAAATAGAAACCACATATTCATACTACATACAACATTCACATACCATATTGCATGAAATACTACATTTAATACTACATTAAATACTACATATGTATAATTCAATTCCATAGAGCCTGAACTTTTCAAATATCTAAATAGTTATTTTAATAGTACAATGGTTTATAGTCGAAATGTTAAAAATATGCAAGAATCCCTGTTCCCAATAGTCAGCCAATAAGATCCTAAGTTCAGCCTTTCACATGCCAATAGTCAGCCGTTTTAAAAGTACAGAATTGTAAGTAATTATAATTGATCAAATTACTACAAAACCAAACCAATCTTTATTTCTATTAAACAATTGCACAAAAAAATCCAACAAAACATAAACCTTTATTTTTAGAGAACAAACGGTTTCTTATTCCTAACCAATTTATTTCCAGGGAGGCTGACTACTGGGTAAGGGCCTAAATAAGGCACATTTGCCCTACTCTGTACTCCGATTTTGATCGAAAGCTGATCGTCCGTCGAAGAAAGGGAGCAACCGCGTCTCGCCTAAACTCGTCAGCGTTCGCAATTACCTCCGTGCTCTCAATTATCCATTCAGAGGACGAGGCGTGCGTGTTCCGTCCGAAGGAATGCTCGTGTATCCAGGTGGAGAGCCGACGGATGGCATCCTGGAGTCGTGAGGACCGCACCGCCTTCGGCGATGTTCGCCACGCCACACGGAAGCGCTCAGCCGCTGCAGCGCTGCCCGGTTCTAGGATACGGCTCGGCATTCAGATTTTCTCGGCTGCATCGCCGCGAAATGACCCTCTTCCATTTGCTCCCGTTGCTCCGCGCTCCTCGTGCAACGTTCGTTTCGCGAGCCACCGGCTTTGAGCAACGACACCGCCACTCGCCGATCGCGTTTCGTCCGTGAACCAGCATCTCCGATTCGCCCGAGAAGAATTCCACCCGACGAAACGCGTTTCGTAGGACAGTTAGTCTCTTCTTACGCCCGTAACGACTCCAATTTCCGCCCGAACGGACCTCTCGTCGAACGGCGATAAGAAGCGATCGACGCTCATTCAAGCTGATTTGTAACTCCGCTCGCGTGGAGAGGACTTACAAATTGTCGACGAGCGCGATACGTTGCCGCGTGAAAGTGGCTCTTTCGCGGCGCTTCCACCGAGTTGGGCGCGTTTTAGAGAGGCGATCGCCGAGAGTCGGCGTGGAATAACTCATCGGTGATTCGATATTAGCGAGGATAAATCTGACGGATCGCCGCGAGGATAAATCTAAAAGCCTTCGTGTTCTTCTGACCGTTGCGTCAACTGGTACAGTAAATCAGGTTCAACAAGGACGCATTAAAAATGCAGAACTCTGCGAACGCTGGTTTCGGTTGAAAGTATCGAATCGGTCGAAAAATCGCGTCGCGCGAACTGGTCGTAATTAAAAAGGAACCTCGGTACCGTGGAGACGGTCGCAAGGACACGCGGCGACCCTGCTGCAGGGCGTGAAACACGAGGCTGAAATTACGGTAAGTTCATTAACCATCGGGCGGGGAGGCGATACTTACGCACGCGATCGGCTCGAGCGAACCGCAAGAAACCGATCTGTCCCTGGTGGACGGGGAGCAAAAAGCGAGGACTCGGGAGACAGAAGCGGCATAGAAGAAGAGGGACAGGACGAAGCTCGCGAAAGAGGGCCGAGGGAAAGGGAAGGCGGCAAGAAGAAGCGCAAGAAGGGGGCAGCGAGGCGAAGAGGCAGAAGAAGTTAGAAGATAGGAAAGGATACGATGGGGAGGTGAAGGGGGACGAACGCACACGCGCGCACCGGCGATCAGCGGTTCCACACACGAGGCGCGCTATAATCCACCGACTGATTACTCGGTCGTGTCGTGCCCGCCCATTCTCCGCTTGAATTTTTCCTGCTCCCTTTCCACGCGTTCCCCTTTCCTCCGCGAAGCCTCCGGATCGCCTGGATCTTTTTTCTGCCCCGGTGTAACCGTTGTAATTAGTAGCTATCCCCGTTTAAACGTCCGTAGCCATGTACATAGACCGGGCGGAGTACGCAGCGGAAAGGGGTGGCTGTCAGGGGTAAAGGGGGTGGCAGGAAAAGCGGCCGACGCCGGGGGGAGAGAGAAGGAGAGAGGGAGAGCAGGGTGGTGACGATGACGGTGGTGGTGGTGGTGGCGAGCAAACCGCACGGCGTCGTAGCTGCTGCATAACTACGCGCTTATTGCACTATTTTCACCGTGAGCCGATACACGTGTGCCCTCCCCACCCTTGGCTACCGCGCATTTGCCTGCCGCAGGATCAAATAGGAGGCCACGGAAGATCGACAGGTTGGATAGCGGCGCGCGCGGCGGAGGGGATGAAAAGCGGCGAGAGGCTCGCGAGGCCGAAGGGAGCCGAGCGTTCATCCTGTCAAAGGATCAACAGGCGTCGCGGACGGCGTCTTCGATTTGGAAAACGCTCGAGAGAAAGGGAAGGCTTGATGGAGAGGAGGAGGGGAAAGAGTTTCCGGAAGGCGTGCAACTCGCGCCGTGACCGACGGGACGCCGATCTGCTTTTCCCGGTTTTCTTCTTTTCCACCTTTTTCGCGAACCGCTCTCCTCCTAACGGGAATATCCTCGTTCCGACCGGGAACAGTTTAATTATGCGAGCTTCTTGGAATCGCGGACGCGGCTGACGAACGCTAATCGACGCCGTCGGCTCTATCGCTTCGTACGACGTGGCCGACTCGAACTCGCGAATAACCTTCGTCTCGGTCATAATCGCGAGTTCGGATATTAAGCGTCGCTTAGAGTCTCCGACAGTCGTCGACGCTTTGACCTCAACTTCGCCCCCAAAAACTCCTCGTCCTCGTGACCTGCTCCCACCGAATGGATTCGTCCCTGAAACGGCGAGATCTAACGGCGCGGCGTGGGCATCGGCGTGAATAACGCGCGCATAAGTCACCAGGCCGCGGAAATATTTATCGTAGCGGGAGGAATTCTGGATGCACCGGCGGAAAGCGTACGAGCGTAACCGTGAAAGCGCGGTGCATGGTCGCGAGCGTTAGGCTATTGGGCGTGGAGGTGATTCATTGAGGACTGGCGTGCATGAGCCGCGTATTATCCAGATAATGATGAGTTACGTTGCTCGAAATCTTTACTTAGGTCAGGCCTTCGGATAACGGCTCACTCTGTTTCGCGCTCGCTCGCTCGCGCCGCGTTCAGGCTCGAACAGCATCGCCGGCCGATCGCAGAAGTTCATTAAACTCGGTAGGCGTGTCGAGCTCGAAAGGCAAGGCGGTTAAGTATGACAATGCGCTAGATTTAACCCCGATATAATCGATCCCCGTTCGGTTAACGATTTTCAAGCGACAACCCGAGTCAGCGCGGCGACGAGGGGGAAGGGGAACCGATTGGAAATCGACGGCATAACTCTCGACATTTTTGCAGGAATTAACCGGGCGAGGAGCTTAAAAGGCATCGAGCACGCGATTAATCCACGGCACTGGACCGTCGCCCGGTAATTTCAGGAGCGAGGATTCCGCGAGATCGAGCCGCGGATTTATTACGGCACCGGGAGCCGGTTAATATCCGCGCTCAATTAAAAATCATTTTTCTAAGATCCCGGCGGGAGCGCCGCGCGATGTCCAATTTGCTTCGAACCCACTTGCCGCGGTCATAATTCAAGGATAATTGCTTAATAACACGTCGCGTCGCGACTAGCGCGTTTCGACCGATCGCTGGAACCCTTCCGCGACCCTGACGCTTCCTGGAGACCGGCGTGTACGTCCGACGGGCAGAAGGAGGCGAGGGGTTCGCGAGGCAGGAAAAGGCGCAGCTCGGAGCCGAGGGATCATCGCGCGAGTCGATCGCGACGGTTAATAATTTCCAGCGGTAATGCTCCGCGCAGTATAGCTGCTCGTCATCGGATAACGCTATCTCAATTTCGTGGCGTACGGCAGCGGCAGCGATTTAATATAAAAACCGCGACCGCGTGTGCGTGCGGCGCATCGACAGGACACGCGCGGCGCGGCGTGCCCGCGTGTGCGTCTCGACGCCGCACTCGCGCGCTCGCGAGCGTATGCATCAGGATGACCGATCGTCGGGGCTTCGCCGTTCTTTTCCCTACGCTCTCTTAACCGGCTTACCACCCCGCCCGACACGCCCGCCAAGTAGTCCAGAGCCATTTGCTAGAGGAACCTCCTAGGCCGGCTCTCCGCACGCATCGACCGTGGATGATCGAATACTCGGGCATCCGAGTAACATTCTCAGGAATGGACGGGCAACGGGCGAGGGGCGGGCAGGGCGCGCGGAGCGGAGCCGAGCGGCGCGGATGCAAGTGAGTTTGACGCGTGCAACGCGCCCTGCCGAGGCTCGTCCGCGTCGTCGTCGACAACGACGGTGCCTGGCAGAGTTCGTCGAACTGGAATAGAATTCCATTCGGACTGGTTCTCCTAGGGGTGGATTCTGACGCGGTGCCGCGGCGATGCTTAAAATAAGACCGCGCACCGGCTCAATTTAGACCCCCCGACGATTGCCGTAGGTTCAGATCCGCGGATTTTTACTTGCGACGCGCTTTTTCGTCAACCGGGGGCGGTGAATGTGGCTGATGGTCGCACGAATGCCGGTGAATCGATCCAATATGCTTCTTAATCGAGGAACTTTGACGAGGATGGATTTTGCTGAACCCTGTAACGGTCTTCTGGTCTTTTTTTCACTTATTAGAGTATTTTATTTCCTCCTACAACTGTTTTACTTTTAGGAATAATATGAGAAACTTCGTATTATAAAAAATGCATTACCTACATTCTTAACAACATGATAATGAAAGTTATTCCATTCAGGATTAGCAAGAGGAACGTAGCAGGTTTAATTAGGGGAAGGTTAATTAGCTGCCTGTGTTGGATCGGGTACTAGATTAGACCATCTGTCATATTTTGATGAAGAAATATTTGCAGTTTTTCTGTTGGCTATAGAGTAGATCCTAGTTTAATCGGCTTAATATCAAAGTCAACAGTCAAAGCTGAAGGATTTCCTTGATGTAGAAGAATTTTTTCATTTTTAGTATACTATTATTGAATCAGAGTTCAATGTTTAGAATTGGAATGTTTATTGTACTCTTATCGTAAGTGTATCGAATAATTCGGACCTAGGATAATAGTATAACAGGAACAGAAAATAATTAAGAACCAGTTAACCCAAGTTCTACTCCACTAATTTACTTACATAAAAATTACATTATACTTATATTCTACTGGTCCCCATTAGAGAGCCTAAACCTATCAGTGTGACTTTACATTAAAGGGGGATACCTCCAAAAAAAGGCATTCGTTAGTCATTTTTTTGTGGCATTTTGAAGAGAAAAGGTGATTTTGATCCAAAAAAAAGTCGCATTAAGATGCTTCTAGAAAATCGAAAAATTAAAATACCAAAAAAATGCTACACTATATCATAGAGAATACATTCTTACGTATGTGAAAAAAATTAAGTAAATCGCATGAATGGTTTCCGAACCACTTAAAAAAGTCGTTTCGAAAAAAAACGGGTTGAAAAAGTTTTGAGTAATATTTTTTTTGTTCATACGATTGAAATTTCTTAATTTTACCTTTCATCTGCTATTCCAAGTCTATGCAGTCCAGGTCCATCTGCGTTTTGGAAACTGTCTTCTTTGCTTTTTTTGTCAGCAATAATATTATTGTGAATGAAAAAAAGTTCAATTTTTTTCAAGTTTCAGAGTGGCGTCTCCCCTTAAATAAGTTGTGAAAAGAAATACTTCTAGAAATAAAAGAAAAAAAGCATGTTGTTTTGATTACGTTACGCTATTAAACTTAACAAAACAAAATGTTTTTCTTTTATTCCACAGAGGTATTTTTCTTTACAACTTGTTTAAATTTAAATATACAAGTAAACACCAATAGGTACAGACTCATTAATAGGGACCATTACCACATTCCCTCTTTTCGACTTCATTTTTTATGGGGAATTATTTGCATGATTACTACTTTACTTATCAATTCATTATTACTTCCTTACAACTTTTTGTTTCACTACTGTACGTCTTCATATATATATTATTATAAAATTGAGAATATCTCCCGTTAATAAATAAATAAATAATTATTCCCTAATTATTCATGTATTAACGTTACTACAAATCCAACTGCTTCTCAAACTTCTTCTCTAACGTTACTCCAAACTCCTCGAACCAAGGCAGAGCTGATTCAACCAGTGTCTAATTTCTCAAGTGGAATCCTCGTATTTCCTAGACAACTTGTTCGCGCCATCAGAAGTGCTCGATTCAGCGTCCGCGCGAACAAAACGAAGCGGTTCTCTCGAACGCGCCTCGCTCGCTCGACGCCGGATCCGTTCTTCGGTGGCTTTGATCGGGGAACCCGGAGGGGCATTTTCTCGAGAAGCCGCGGAAATTCGCCCGACGACAACGTCGTAACGAGTCGTCCCCGGTCGTGTCGTTAGTCGAGATCCCGATGATTACGACCGTTTCCCTTCTCCGGCCGCTCGGAAACCACGAGGAGAGACGCGGCGAGAGTGGACGTGAGTCTCGTGAGTCGTGGGCCTCTCGCGCTCGCCTCGCGTAGATGACGGATGGGGACAGTTGTTGCATCGCAGTCGCTGCCAAGAATATCTTCTCCGCCGCTCTTCTCCCTCGCCCCTTTATCTCACGAAACGTCGCTCTCCTCTCCTCGCCCCGAGTCCCCCTCATTCCCTCTCCGACCGTTTTCCTTCTTAAACCCTCCGCGCGGCGACAACTTTTCGTATCGTTCGGTGTATCCTCTCGTGTGGCAGACTTCGTTAGCCTGTCCGCGTCTCCCGCGCGCGTAATTATATGCCTGCGCGTATTCCTTGCGCGCGAGATGCCGCGTACTTTTGCCGGTTCTTGAGCTTTGAACCGCTGCGTGGCTATTTTGTCCGACGACGGAAAAATATACGAGTCGCTCGGTGAGATCGAATCGAGGGATTTCTAGTAGCAAGGGACATTTTTCGATCAAGCGCGCTTGTGATCGATAAGTTTTTAAATCTCTTACAGAGATGAAAATTCACGGAAGCATTCCACGCGACAGGAGAAAATTATAATTTCTGGAGGAACGAAGAAGACGTGGGAGTTGGATGTACGATATTACATCGAACTCGCTGGGTTCATAGAGCGAATTAGATTGCCCTCGCCATTATTCGCCCGGAATAAACGAATTTTTCGACGCGCCGTTGGACGGAGCGAGGCGACGGTAATGAATACCGCTCCTTAAAGGGAAGGACTCTGTCCTTCGAAGGCTGTGCCGAGGAGAAAAAAGGGTCGAGGACAGGGGCAGGGATAACGGTGGCGGTGGCCGTGCACGTTGCCGCGCGTATAACGCGGGGGGCGGCGCAAATTGTTAGGCGCGCGCCTAACTATCGCGAATTCAGTGGTTCTGCCGGCGAGTAAACTGTTATAACTCGGGGGCTTTCCGGTGGAGCTCGAGGATAATTCATGCCTCCGGTGGCCGATCCGCAGACGTTCCAAGACAAATCCGCGCGTACTCGCTCGGTCGGGCTTGCGTTTAGAATATTAATGGGGCCTTGATATCGGCGCGCTCGCGCGCTCCCAGCGACGATGGTATCGAGCGCGTTGTATAAAAGTAATTGGCGGTTTTTTTCCCTTCCCCGGCGCCGCTAAAAACAACCGGCGTAATAACGATTTCGTGTAATATCAGCATCAAGACGAGACCCGTTAATGTCTTCGAACCGCGGAGCCTTTTTCTTCTTTTTTTTTCTTTCTTTTTTTGTTTTCTCTCCTTTGCCTCTCTTTTCCCCCGAGAGATACGCCACTTACGCTTAGCAGAGCAGAAATTGTATTTCAGTTATCACTATGATTTATCGCCTTTGGATTTTTTCGCTAACGAGCGTCAGCCACGTAATTAACTTTGTAGAGCGGGAACACCGGCGCACGAACTATTGGCAGCTTCTTCGTCTTCTCCGTCCCCTCCTCGTCCTCCTCGTCGCTCACTAAGTTGCCAACGCGAGTGTTTATGCATCGCGTTCACCGCGTTCAAATTGCCGTGCGAGTAGGTGCACGCGCGGCCGACGAAATTTACGCGAATGAAATTGACGCCGGGGAAAAAGAGCCCGCTCGACGCGAAGTAATATCGCGTCGCTTTGACTTCTTTTCGCTTCGGTTCTCGAGGATGTATCGAATGGCGAACGCGCGCAGCCGCTGCAATTAAAGGAGTTTCCGAACCGATATTTCTGAAATTGTAACGCGCGTAACGCCTCGGGCGTTGTTTCATGCTACTTTACTCGCCTGTAACTATCAACCGACGTATAATTTCTGTAAGATTTTTTAGGTACTGATTACCACGTTCAGCCTGTAATCCGAAATACTATATTTGCTCGTGTTTGCTCTCACCCGATTCCACGAAGCGACGCGTCATTAATCAGATCGCGAATCTCGCAGCCCGCGCGCGCGACGGAACGCGGCCACGCGTTTCCCCCGCGACGGAGGAGTCACGTACGACGCATTTTCCTCGTGCGAATCGCAGATCAGTTTATATTTTAATCACTGGAGTGGAAGGAGAGAAAGGATGGTTCGCCCGGGCGGAACGGGGAAGCTCCCAACAAAATGTAGAAATTAAAATTCATTTAGCATTAACAACGACCGGCGTCGAACGCACTCCCCGGCGCAAAGGCAGCTCCCTGGATCTATATTGAGCACCGGTTCCACCTCTCGGTTACCATAGCTAGCCGTAGAGCTAACGGCTTCTCGATTTTTGTGGGATTTTATCAGGGAGAGCGGGCAGCGGCCAGAGCTACGCCCGTCGATGCGTATATGCACGAGCTTGCGCGCAAAGAGAAGCAACACGAGGAAAAATAATAATAAAAAGAAGGGAAAAAAGGGTAGAGAAGAACGGGAGGAAACGAAAGCGACAGAGAGAGAGAAAGAGAGCAGAGAGGGGATGGCGGGGAGGGTGGAAGCAGGGCAGGACGGGGAGGGAGGGAGGGAGAAAAAATGGAGAAGCAACGCGAAAACAAGAATCCGTGCGGCTATTGCGGCTTCCGTTACGCTGAGAGAGATGCTGCTGCTGGTGCTGCTCGTGCTGCTGTTGCTTCTGGCCGCGTTCGATCTCTACGAGCAGAACGAAACCCAGAGCGCCAGCTACGAACCGGTTTCGGACTGCCGGGATCGCGTAAACCGAGTGACAGCCTTTTCGAAACAGGCCTCCCTTCGACGTTCCGCCGCGAAACGGCCCAGCACACCCGTTACGATTCCGCCTCTCTTTCTCTAAACGAGTCCGCTTTTATCCCCTCGGTTTTTCAACGACGCGGCGACCGATATCGAAGCCGGGATAAGATTCACGCACGACCGATCGGTAGTGGCTCTCTCCTTCTCCGACGGCGCAGTTTCCGGGGCCGCGGGCTAACCCCGTCCACGATCCCGATTAGAAAGTCAGATCGCGTTATCTGCGGCCCGAAACATCCTGTCCCGGGTAATCTCGAATTAATTAGGAAAGAAATCGCGCGTCTCGCCGCGCGGCGCGGCTGATCTAAATTGCGCCGAGGTCGCCTCCTGTCCGACCGTAAAAATCCACCAGGAGGGGAATCGAAGAGACGCCGAGAGCCGCGCCGCGCCGGTTCCGTTTCTTCCTCCCGTGGTTTTTCTCCACCGTCGGATCGTCCGGCGTCGATCCGATCGAATGATTAGCAATAACGAGCGACCGGCGCGGATCGACGCCGCTCGATCGCGCCGCCGCGTGTCAATCGGCGCGATCCACCGGACCAATGAGATAGATCGATACGAGAGACGGTATTAATCGGCGGAAAGATCGATTATCCGCCGCGGAATCGGGTAACGTGTATTTAGCGGCGGATAATTCGAGGGGAAAACGTTCAAGTTCCTTTCCTTCCTCTCCCTATCGTCGAGACGTGCCCATTTTCTAACGGCGCGGGATAAAAATGGAGATACATAACCGAGAAGTCGTACGAACGTCGACGAACTATTCCCGATCGCGGTGCTTTCACGTTCGACAGCCTCGCCGCAACTTTTCGACCGGCTGGGAAAAATGTGAAAGTGCGAATATCTCGGCAGGAGATAAGTGGCATGCGCGGTAGCAAGTACATGCTTCGAGGAACGGTTTGATAATGGCGATGATAATAATAATAATAATAATAATAATAGCAGGAGATTTGTAATTATCCAAGTTGCGCAAGTTCCGCGAAGTAGCCGAAGGTACGGGCGCGACGACGCAACGCAACGCGCCGCGTGGCCGATCATTAGAGAAAATGTCGGGTAATCAAGTCTCTCTGCCTCGTTCGTATCGGCCGCGCGTTGCCTCGTTTCCACGCAAAATCATTCCGGCGATCCCCAACCGCGGCCGCGGTAAGTCATATCGACGACACGCCGAGCTTTCTACGTAATTACCGCCATCGATTTCGGCGTATTAGTAGGACAGGGAAATGCGTAAACGCGTTACGCTCGCGGTCGGAACTTTTCCCTCTGGCGCGGCCGCGGCACCGCGGCACCGTTCTTGCCGAGGAAATTGGAGCAACGCCGAGTTAAACGGTTTACTCTCTTCGCTAGAACAACCTTCCAAGCGAATTTCAAGCCTTCGAGAGGCAATTCTTCGAAAATACACCACGAAGAGGTAGCCAACGCTCAATTTCCGATTTCCCGCGCGGATCGCCAATGCGCCAAGAGCTGCGCATGCACCGCAGCAACCGCGCAGGCGAACTGCGCGCCGCGTCGTAATGCAATACGACTCAACCGCGTTCTTCGAGCGGCTCGAAAGTGATCGATGAACGATCGAAGGATCTCTCCTCGATACGACTCGGAGGAAAAAAGGAATTCGTTGAAACAACCGGACGGGATTCCCCCGTTGTCCGGCATTCGCGATAATTAAAGAAGAGTTTTATTCATACGGGAGGCCCGACAAAGTTAACGAGCAACATGGATGATGCTCCTCGCTAAGCAGCGCTCCAGATAATGATGCTGCGCATCGGTCTGCGCCGTTGCGCGGTTGCCAGCGCTTCCGCTGCGTCGCTGCCATTGCACGCACCCGGATCAGCTGCATCTAGAGCCGAATGCGTGTATATATGCACCTAGACAGGCCGAACTGACACACCCATAATCACGGCAATTATGCACACGAAGCCACGGGACAGCCTATCTCTCTTTACTCCACTTTCTGCCCTTTCCCCGCCTCACCCCGCCTCACCAAGCCTCGGCCGGCCGAACCCTCCGCGTCCATCTTCCTGCGTTGCCGTCCGAGGACGACCGCTGATCATTTACCCCGATGCGATTTAATTATTATGCCTTTGAAACTCTTTCGTCGCTGCGATGCAGTAGAGGGATGGGAGGTCGGATGCAGGAAACGAGAGCGGTTTCGATACGCGTCGCATTCTTGGCGCTGCGTTTCGACGCAGTCTTTATCGGTCCCGGGCGACTTTTGTCGATCTTATGAATGGAGGATGCTTGTTGGTCGAACCTTGGTATTCACGGGCAACGAGCCATCGATTTGGGGAACGCTGCGCCAGAAAATCTTAAGCGACGGACCGAGTAAGTTAATCTAGCTCGAGAATCCTTTTTCCTTAAAACCTTGAAATCAGCGATGGTTGGATGAAAGAGTTCCTCGTTACACGAAATTAGGCTTCTCGGGTTAGTCCGGTCTGCGTTGTCATTCGGCAACGCCAACACTCGCTTTGTACGGTCGAGGCGGCTCAGGAGGACGGAGAGCGTCTTAAGGAGCTGCAGAGAAAACAGTCGCGTTTCCTCGCGAGGCCGACGAGGGAACTTCAGAAGGAAAAGTCTGTTAGCGAAACTCCGCGACTGTTTACCGTGTATCTTCCTACCGACAAAGCGAAGACGAGGAGTTTTCGTATCAGCGACGGACGGACGGCCAGGAATAAAAGTTTCTTCTCGGAGGACACTACAGCGAAGAATTTCGCCGTCCGAGCGGCGCATAGACACCGAAAGTCGCTAATAATAGCGATCGCGCGTTCTCGCGAGCGCAAGGGAGAAAAAAAATACAAGAAAAGCAATTATCGAACGAATAGTATCGTCGCCCGGTGTACCGTTATAATTGCCACTGTATTATAATTGCCGCTTGCTCGTAATATCCCAGACGTCGCGGGCATTAATTACGAAGATCAGCCAGGCAACAATGTTGCCCGATATTATCGTGGAAAAGATCGTGTCCCCAGCGCGTGAAACACGACCACTAAATTAAATCCGTTCCCTGCCAGCGGGGGGATGCTTTTTTCGCTAGCGCGGGACAATCCTGCCCGACGATGAATCAAACTAATTAAATCATTCGTCCACGCGCTACAATTATTTCGCTTCCAGCTGAGACCACCGTCGTCCAACCTCTTTTAAGTTGGCCGAGGATACCCTAGCTAGCAACCTCTCCTCTATCGTTTGGATGCGGGATTACCTTATCCGTTTTTCTCCGCGAGGAAACGGATACAGTCGCGAGCAGCTGAGCAAACAACCTGTTTAATAATTGCTATAACCTAATTTGCCTCCTGACTATAAATAAGAGCAGCCAGTATAGGTTAGACTGTGTAGAAGTCGCGATAACGGTGCGTAGAAACAGCAGTTGACAGCACCACCATATAGAATCAATATTAGTATTTTCGAGGACTAACAAGTAACACTGCGGAACTGTCACTCTCCGCTTTTGGTGAAACTTTGCACACTTGTAAAATTATGAAAAATAATCGACATGTATCTTTTTATATCTGCAATCGTGCAAAGGGTGGAAACGACCCTTAAAACCATGGACCTGAAGGACGGAGCATTGCCTTGCGGGGTTGTGATGAAAGACGGAAGGGGAACCAGCTCTCAGCCGCCATTAGCAGGGCTACTAGTGGTGCACTCTACAGTTGGGTGTAGTCTTGGATCATATACAGGGTCTTCGGGATAGTATAGGCAAGCTTTGGAGGGGTGATAGATCACGTAAAAGCAAACAAAAAACTTCTATATGACTTGGGTCCAAAATTCAACCATTTTTTAAAAAAACTGTCATAAACATTTAAGCTATGAACCGCTATAATTCAAAATAGGAACGTTTTTCGTAAGCAATTTCTTCGCTAAAATAAAGATTACGATCTTGTTAATCCAATAAGTACAGTAACTGTGATATTGTTACCTCGTATCGCAAAAAAATAGTATTTTTCTAACCCCCTAAATTACCCTTTAAAATCGCGATAATTTAAGGGGTTAGAAAAATATTTTTTTTTCGCGGTACAAGATAACAATATCACAGTTACTGTACTTATTGGATTAACAAGATCGTAATCTTTATTTTAGCGAAGAAATTGCTTACGAAAACCGTTCCTATTTTGAATTATAGCGGTTTATAGCTTAAATGTTTATGACAGTTTTTTTCAAAAATGGTTGAGTTCTGGACCCAAGTCGTATAGAAGTTTTTTGTATACAAACACCCTGTATACTTATACATAGACATGACCCATGTAAAGTATCCATGGTAAAAGAGATAATTCAAAATGGCGAATAGTGCATGAAACGAATCAGACGTTTAGACACCATTAAACTGTATCTTCGTGTCTTTAAAGGAACTCGATACTCTATGAATAAATCAAGAGTTTCGCAGCTTCTAGCAATAATATCATTATAATTAGCAGTAAAAGATAACTTAGAAGAAAATGTAAATCCTAAAACCCTGACACTGCTTACAGTGGAAAGTTATTAATCTTCTGACTAAATCTAACAATATGACATTTAGACAGGTTAAGAGATAATTGATTAACAGCGGTACCTACAATAAGAAATAGAAACCCGCGACCGTTCATGGAATTTTTTTCAACTATCAAAAAACCTCTTGTATTTACATTTTGGAAAATCTCAACTTTTGGACTAATAAATAATCTATTACCACACCGAAGTGGATTAGAGTCGACTTGATTCAATCTTCACTCTACAAATGTATAATTTGAGACGTTGCTTCTACCCCATGGCATTCCATGTATTTAAGTTTTTCTGTTCCCAACTTTATTATCTTCCTCGATAAACGATTCGCTCCCCTCCGAGGCGAAAAATTGAAACCACGAAGGCCCGAAGCAGGCTCGAAGCGAGCCTAATCGCGGGTCAGGTTCTCCGGTCAGCCGTGGTATCTGAATTCGACCTGACCACGGGTATCTTGAACCAGGCGTAGCCGCTTCTTTCGCGAGATTTTCGACTCGAAAAAAGGGACCTCGCAGAACTGTTTTGCCGGTCGTTTCCGAGTGAATTTCGAGAGCGCGTTTCGTTGAAAAGAAACGGCTTCGCAGGGGGCGAAGGAACGGGGAGAAAAAGACGAAGCAGCCGCGAAATCGCGCAGCAGATTCGTTACGCGTTGCGGCCGGATGAAAGATACGTTCTACGACGACGAAGCGAAGGAAAATTATGAGGGCGCGCTAACGCGGAGTAATATTTAATGCGGCTGAAAATTCTCGCGCAGCACGGTCCAACGTTACGACTCTCTCATGATTTCTCTCCCCATTTTTTCGCTCCTCCCAATTTTTTTTTCTTCGCCACCGAAAGCGCCGCGCGCGTAATTAATGTACGTTAATACGTTTAACAAAGGCAATTAATATCCCCGATTCCGGCGAACGTGGCCGCGGAAGCTTCTAGCCGCGCGGCCGACGCGGCGGTCGTCTCTCGTCCGGAGCTTCGACGTTCGTTAAAAAACGAGCCACGAGTTTCCGAAGCGCAAATTACAACGAACAGGCCAATTGACGTGTTGTGATAATTAACACGTAATAATATACCGTTAATGTTCTTTTACAATTGCATCCTGCAATATTCATGGACTCTTTGCTACGTTCCAGCGCTGGTTGCATAATACCGCTCATTAAGTCCGCAATCAGATTGAACCGCGTTGGCCAGCGCCGCTGGCTGCGTCCGCGTTTACGTATTCCAACATTGTGTCTATTTTCCCGGCAGCACGAGCATTATGCCGATTACGATGATGGCCGCGCGAATTAGCCTTCCCCTTCGCTAGCCTAGATGTCTTTATCGTCGAGCACGATAGTCCCTTGAAACTCTCCGCGCCTCGCTCCTCAAAGAAAGCGGTCAATAGAAACGCCACAATTAGTCTGCACGGAGCGGCGATGCTGCGTCCCAGAACGGCGGAAGGTGGGGGGATGGTTGATAAAAAAAACAAAGAGAATAAGGGGAAAAGAAAGTCTAACGAGACACCGGCGCGGCGTACGTCGGATATAGGACGCGAGAGAAGAAAGATTCTTGCGATAAGATAGCGAGGATGAAACGCGCGCGCGCGCAGGGAGCACGTTGACGCCGAAGAATCCGCGGTTGGCACGGGGGCAGAAAGGGAGAAAAGAAAAAGCACGAAGCCAAATTCGGCCAATGCACATTTCGCGCGAAATAACTTGCTCTCGCCGTCGGATTCGTCCCACTCCACCGGCAGCAACCCTCACCACCGACGGCGCGCAACCCTGACGTCTCCCCTAACCCCTCCGCTGCCGTTCTCTGCTCTCTACCCCACTTTCGTGCCTCCTCCAATGTATTCCTGGCGTTTCGCACTGCAAGGTCAACAAACTTCTCCCCGATAAAAAATAAATGAAACGCCGGACTGTTTGAAATTGTAACAGTGGCGACCGGGGGAGGAGATTGCTCCCGATACTTTAAAGAGGCATGATTCCTTCTGTCGTCGTTCTTACCTACGAGCTTGGACAGCTTGTCATTTCTTCACCCCCCCCCCCCCCCCCGCCCCTCCCTCTCATCTATCCCCCTCCGGTTTCCCGTTCTTCTTCCTTCACATAGGCTAAAACGATTGTCTCGAGTCACGACTTATCGGACGGACCGCGACGAGCACCGTCGACGGGATATTAGGGCAAATGCGTCTAAAATGATCCCTCTAAGGTTTAATTCGTGTAGAAAGTAGAAATACACATTATTTAAATAAAAGTAAAGTAGTTTTTGCAAGTTAGTACATCTATCTTATCACTCGCTTAGATAAAAGTTAGCTGCCCTTTTAATTATAGTTTTTATTTACATTTTTCTAAAAACGTACTTACGGAGCATTTTGTACCACTATGTGTATAAAATGATCCCCCAAGATCCTATTCATCCGGAACACCTATTTGTAATAAATAGACTGCGGAACTTTATGCATTTATAGCAATTTTCAAATGACAAAAACCTGTAAGGATGCCTACAGGTACAAAAATACAATCACATATGAAAAATATAATACATTTTATAATATTTATAAAATAAAATACACATTTATTTAAGATTCAGTGGCTGTTGTATATCTATAAAAATATGAATTTGCATAAACTTCCGCAGTATAGTAATAAATAAGATGAAAATTAAAAGAACACTTCATTTGCACACATGCGTACATACAATTAGTCCAAATGATTCTTAACGGTTACTAGAAAATCACTATGAGGAAAAGTGCCCATTCCCGCTAATTATACATAAAAATAGGTATGTATACTACATACACTACAAAGTATATTGCATATATTGTATTTTATATATTTCAGTGGGAAAGGGGAATTTTTCCTCGTCCCATTCTTCCCTAGGGGTAAGAATTAACTGGACTGAGCGTACCATACGTGGAGTTCTGACTATGGCGCCCCTAGCGGCGACCAGAGGTTCTTCCATCCATTGATCACAAAAAAACAACCAGACAGCAGTGCTTAGTTGTAGCACCTCTATAATACCCCCACTCCTAAATTTCCGGCTCATGCTCCTTCCTGTTCATTGTATTCATTGACGCACACTTATCGGTAACAGCACCGCATCGAGACTCCTCCTCGATAAGTGTGCGCATTTCCATTTAAACTACACATAATATGAATATGCCGACGTTGATCCTATGCCGTTCGTGTGCTGTGCTCTTTTTTTATACGCACACAGTGCCTGATACTCGCATAGGATTTCAAACACCCCCTAATAACATGCAAAGAGAACTGCTACAAATCGATATGAAAAGATGGCGTCACTAATAGAACAACAAGGGATCATTTTACCTCGAAGGATCGTTTTGTACACATTTCCCCTACTTTCCGCGCGAGCGTGTGCCCCTTGAAAAATGACGGGAGCCTCTAATAAGCGCACCGTTCCAAGACGAGTCCCCCGCGGGCCGCGGCTCCCGGTTTCCGCGCTTATCAGCACATCCATGCGCGATACAAACAAACGCGGAGCCCGCGTTTATCGTCGACGAGCCGTCAGCACCGCGGAATATCTTCGTCTAACGGCGCGGCGACTGCGACGCGATCCGTCGTCGGAACGGACGGGTTCATGGATGACGAGCTTTCCTCGTCGCGGCCAGACAGATCGGAAATGGGATGGTCAGTGTTTACGATCGGCCCGGCTGCGAGCCATTGCCCTTTCTTTTATCTCGCAACATGCGCGACCGCTTAATTACCGCTAATCGAACGCCGCCCGATTGCCGGGAGTGAAATCCGCCGCGGCCGAGGAAACCAGAGTTTCGGTCGTAAATAGCTGCGAGGGGGAGGTAAAAGTCGAGTGGCTCGTTAGCTCGGTGCCGGTGCCGGTGCCGCGGCTAAAACGCGACTTCGCCGAGAGAACGATGACAAAACATCGATGACTCCTGGCGGCCACTTCGCGGAAGGGCGGCACCGCGTTCATACCCCCGGAAATTTATCGTTCGTTTGCGCGAGACGATCTTGTAATTGCTCGCCCCGGCCACTCTGGAAATAAATCTGACATGCAAAAAGAGGGGAGATACGTCGTACGTTCCTTGGGCTTTATTAGCGCGGAGCGTGCGAAGTTCATTCGTCGAGAGAAAAACTGTTTGGAACTTGGGAGAGACTCGACGCGCGTACGGCAACGAAGATTCGCTGTACCTTGCGAATTAAAACCTGCGCAACCGCATATTTTCCTAATGTACTGCTCCCAGTTTCAAGAGGTATCGATTTCGCTCGCGTCTACAATTTCTTCACGCGGTATCGAACTCGAATTAACCGCTGCAGCAGCCTGAATCGGCTCTCTGGGCTGCGAGCGCAGCTGCGTCCGCAGGAAAAGCGTTATTAATTCGAGGTGGAAAAAATCTGTCGTTTCCTCGATATCGGAGCCCGAAACGAGCGGAGAAGCCAAGGATCGAGGCGTACCGAGCGCGTAGTCTCGCGATTACACGTTATTTTAATCTCCCGTGACCGGTGATCGTCGATGCGATCGTCACGATGTCGGCTCCGCGGCGGATGTCGTAAAATTACGAGACGCTGTGGTGTTAAAATCTCTCGATTTTCAACTCGACGCGGTCATAACTCGATTCGCTAGTTGCGGGTCAAAGAGCCTAAGCGCGGATTCAGCGAGGCGAGCTGAGCATCCACGACGTCTAAAAAAGTAAGATCTAAGACGACGAAGTGTGTCACCGCGTCGCAGTCGGGGCCCGATCCTAGACGTTTTCATTACAACGGTGTTCCGTTGCACCTTTATAAGCTTCTCCTATTCTCGATCCATTTTGAATGAGCCTCCAGCGCGTTGATTAAGATATACGAAAGAGGGGTCGAGCGGTAAGCCCCTGCAATGGATCACCGGTTAGCGAGATTAGCGGTGAAGGTGTCCTGCGAGGAACTAAAAGTTGCAAGCGCGGTTAAGCCGATCGGAGGGAAAAATTCGCATATCCCGGTGATTAGCCGGCGCTAGGCGTTAACGTTGCTCTCGGGGAGCAGGTTTGGCCGTGGCGAGCGAGCGATCGGAGCGAGTAGGCGAGCGAGCGAGCGAGAGGACGAGCGGATCGCGCGAGCACGTGCAAAGGAGAGCGAGCGAACGGGGTGATCGTGGAGCGGAGAAAGAGAGGAGCGGTCCCGGCAAACAAGAAGCGAGCCGCAATGCATTCGCTCTACTCGCTAGATATAAATACGCGACAGAGGGCAAGGAACCAACCACGCCTGCACCGACAGCTACTGCCTAACGACAGGGACACGCACACGCGGTCGCTCATTGTGATAAAGCAGAAGAAGGAGCGGAGGGAAGGAGAGAGAGAAAAAGAGAAAGAGAAAGAGAGGGAGGAGGGGGCCAGAGAGAAAGGGAGAGAAAGAAGCAGTGGAAGCACGGGGGAAGAGAGAAAAAGCGAAAGAAAGACGGGGTGAGGCAGGGGAGAGGGAGCGAAAGAGAGAGAGGTTGACAGAGAAAGGAGAAAAGGGGGAAAGAACGGGAGGCGCGGAGACAGGGCGAGAGAGAGAGAAAGAGCGACAGGGAGAGACGAGGGCGAGAGGGAAGGAGAGGTGTAGGCCGCTCCGAGCTGCTGCCACCGCGTTCGTTCATGCGCCCATCCACGCGCGCTGGAAGTTGGGACGAATGTGGCCGGTCGAGTCTCTAGAAGACGCGGCCAAATATTGCATCCTCGGATAAATATAGGCGGCCACGGCTGCACAAGCCGCGCAGCTAACGCGCACTTTTCTCTCCGCTGCTCGCCTTTGGGACGGCGCGCAGCCATCTAGCCACCGACGGCATTCCTCCTGCGGCCTCCGCTCTCCTCCTCTCTTTCCCTCTCGGTCCCACTGTCTCGCTCTCTTTCCATGTGCGAGAGCGATCGTTAAATTCGTTTCGTGGCCGAGAACTTCGGGCCGGCACGTTGCCCCGGTGTGCCTCTCGTTCCTCTTCTTGTTCTTGCTCTAGCTTTTTCCCCGTGCTTCTTTTGTACCAAAATATACGCGCGCCATGAGAACCGCGGACCGAAGAGGACGCTCGCGCGCACCGGGGCACCGGGCGACGTAGGTGGACGGAGCATAATGCAACGGGGGGTGACGATGATAGCGCGCCGAAGCGTCGAGTCAAGGACTCGAATGGGTTTAGAACGTGCAGCGACGTCCTTTTCCTCCAAGACGTGGTCCGCGAAGTCCTTCCATTGATTTCGAGATTACGCGCGAACTATTGGCCCCCTTTTGCGCGCGACTCTATCGCGAATACCGAAGGACGCGTTCACCGATTCGTATCCTCGAGAGTATCACTTTACACGCTTCTCCAGCGTGCCCCGAGTGCCCCGAAACGTTTTCTCCGCCCACGTTGTTTGGGCACGTCTCCAAATTTGTTTTCGCGAGCAAAGGAAACATATTCGAAAGTTCCGAGTGGGCAAACGGGAACAGTATCCTTCGAGACGAGCGCGATTCCTGTTCGAACGGAAGCCTACGCGCTCGCCGCTTCGGATCGCGCGGTGTTATCGTGTCGCCGTTACGGCAGGCGATAACTCGCAATCGGGTCAGCACAACGGTGCATTGTGAACCGACCCGCGTACGTCACAATAATCGTTCGCTTTGCCGGCGTTCTGACGGAGGGTACCGTCGCCGACGGATTTATCCTCGGAAGGAGCGGGATTGATGCGACGCTCGATGCACAGGTAGCGGCGATGCGGTGATCACCGATGGCGAAGAGAGGCTCTAGCAGCGAACGGTATCCGAGGCAAGGATAACGTCGTCGTTCTTTGTGCTCGGGCACGTAGCAGTCGATTCGAGCAAAGCGCAGCAGCCGCTTTGTTTTCGCAGCAGGCGTAACCTTCGGGCGAGGAGCGAGGAGGGCGCCGGGGGAGGCGGACTGGCGCGAGCGAGCGTGTCGCGCTGGTGCACGTGGCCAGAGGCATAGTCAGTGAAAATCATCGTGCGCGGACATTGGATGGCGGGAAACGTGCGTGACACCAGTGCACGGAGGGAGGCCCTAATCAACCTAGCGCGTGAACCTAACCTAACGCAGCGTCGCGGGGGCGGCGCGGCGTGTCGTTCCGCGGCGGCGGCGGCGGCGCCGCCGGGGACAGCCGGCGAAGAGAGAAGAGACGGTTATCGCGGAAGTTCGGCAATTATAGGTGCCGAGACGCTTTTTTTTTCGACGACTGATATTGATTTGGGAGAGGCAGTTCGTATTCGTGGCACGAGCATACCTTGTGACTCGCAGAGGCGGCCGGCAGCGCGATGCATCACGGCGCACCGCGCATCGAGGGGTACATCAGCCGGGGTGAGAGACGGAGGAGGGGCGGCAGGAGCGAGGGGGAGGAAAGGCGACTGGAGGATCTCCCACCCCGGCGGCTGCTCTCCGCCGAAACGCTCCCACCACCGCGAGAGCTACCCCCCTCTAGACGCAGTATCAAATCCCCTCCACGCGATCCAACGGACATAACTTCCTCGCTCCGACTCCTCTCGGTCCTCTCTCTTCTTCGAATCTCCCGCTCGGCCTCCCTCTCCGTCTACCGCACGCGGTGCGTCCTCTCCTCCTCGACTGCTTCTCCTCCGGCGCGGTCACTGTCGCCCGCCACTGCCACCCGCCACCGCCACCGGCGGCCCCGTGCGCCAGGGACGGCAGTTTCGCGCCCCCGAACCAAACCGCCGATTTCTCCGCCGATCCTCCGCAAAGCGAGATAGAATCGCGAAACCGAGATGAGATAAATGGAACATTCCCCGACGATGTTCTTGCTTTCGTTTAGCTCGCGATTTCGTTTCAACAGGTACGACTAGAGATCGTCGATCGCGGCTCGAAGGCAGGGCGACGGCAATTTTCGGAAATTGCTCGAACCGGTCCACCGGCGAGAGAGGGTCGTACCCCACGGGACCAGCCGGGAATCCGGCGAATCCGTAATTGACTGACGAACAAAGTATAAATCCGCTACCATCCAATTAACGACAGAATCGAGAGCTCGTTGACCGGCAATCGTCTGCATGCGAGGCATCGGCCTTCGAAATTTCGCCCGTCACGCTACCCCAATTTACCGGCGCGACGCGGCGGGTTCGCAAGCGCGCGGGGATCGGCGGGGACGAGGTGGAGAACCGGGCTCTCTCCCTCTCGATCCCATGGAGAACGAATCTGGAGCCGGTGGCCGTGGCCGCGGTGAATCCGCCCCTGCCGCCATCACCACTCGCCCGACGCCGCCACCACCTTCTCCTCTCGCGTCGTCCTCTTCTCCCGCCGCCACCGCACCGCCGCTGCCGTCGCCGCCGACGACGACGACGACGGTGTCTACCATATCCCAAACCCGAGCGGAACCAGTCCAGAAATCCCCACTCCGCGGGCGCGCACCGCGGCGACGGAAGTGTGGCAACGCTGCAGCTCGCCAGTGTCTCGGTCTTGGCGAGTTACTCGGGGGGGCTCAGGCCGAGAGTCTACCGAGTTTGTGTCTACCGGCGCGGGTAACCCGAAAGCGAGTGTGCCGAGGATCAAAGTCGCGGCCCTCTAGCCGGCACGCGAGACCGTCTCTCCGCGCGAGAAGGCCGTGAACAGCACGGGTGACAGAAAAACGCGCGTAAACGCATCGTTCGGGTGACGACGCAGGAAACCGGGGGAAAAAAACGAAAAAAAAAAAAAAAGAGAGAACACAGAGACGGAACGGCGAGAGGGAGGACCGGTGTGGTTTTGCGCGGAAAGGTGGAGAAGTTTTTTTGTCAAAAGTTGTCTTCGTCGAGCGGCCGCGTGAACGGACGGACGATCTTTCGTCGAAGGGATCGCGACGTGGAGGAAAAAATCGAGGAATCTTGCCGAGAGGAGACGAGGAAACCGACGAAACGAAGACGGTTCTTTTCGCGCGTTCGCTGCACGTTCATCGTTCCGCGTCGTTTTTCGCCCGGCCGCCCCCGTGTGTGATCACGCGAGAAAACACGTTCGCCCGTAACGCGCCGCCGTGTATATACGCACGTGTATACGTATAGATACGTACCGTATATATATATATATACACATATATACATATATATATACATTATAATAAATTAGAAGGTGAGTCCCGCGCGACCAAAAAACAGTGTAAATGGCGCTCTCCGCACAGAACCAGTCGACGTCGTACGTGAACTTGTATTACTCAATCGTACAGCGTGCGGCGACACGCTACTTTAAGGAATATTACAACTCCGGTGAGTACCAACAAACCCTCTACTAAAGTGTTACACACGAAAACTGTTCGGTTCCTCCCGTTGCTTCGGTCCCGGAGTCATCGTCGATGACCAGAAATCACGCTTTCGGCCACCTGTGCGCCGTCCACGTTTTGCCCAAAACGACGTCATCGCGAGCGCGCGCTCTGCACCGCGCGCGATTTCAAATTTTCCCGCCCTCCCTCCTTCCCGCCCTTCCGACGTCTCTCTCTCTCCTACGCTCGCAGACGCTTCTACGCGCTCTCTCTCTCTCTCTCTCTCTCTCTCGTTCTCCGTTCGTCTGTCGCTCTCCCTCCTAACTCCGACGCCTCCCCCACACAATTAACACACGCGTGCACGCACGTCACACCACGACGGAGGAGTACGTAAGGTCGGCACCTACCAGCAGAAGTGCTCCTCCGACGCCGATTAAAACACGCCGCTGGCTAGACACGTGCCTCGTTTCTAAGCTCGTGTGCGCTTCGAGCACGCCACCGCATACAGACCGATGACTCTCGTGCGAAACAGTGCTCTGACACGCGAATCCGTCGTGGACGGAAGGAATATCGTGACGCATTGCGAGAAGGCCGCTGGGTATAGACGCGTCGAGCCTGTCGAGCGTCGCGAGTCGTCGATGACTTTTGGACAGTGGGCCATTGATAGATCGTAGCACCAGACTTCGCGGATCGCTCGATCTCTCAAATCCGGGATCAATTGTTAGGGATGCTGTACTTTCCACTTGTAGAATTCGGTGAAAAGCTCATCAACTATTGTTTAAAGTTTTCTTATGGGTCTCTACGTTCTCCGTCTGCTTAGCAAGGTCATATAAACACAATGGTCGAGCGTGTTAGATTTATTTACTTTGCGGGACAGCATTCCTATTAGTGTACACGTGAGATGTATAAAGCATACATGGAGGACTTAAAATTTAAAGCAGAACTAATTTGATTGATGACGCAGGAAAAATTACATGATTTGCGACCTAAAGGAGTTTATAGAGCCACTGAACATATCTAAACCATTGCCAACGGTATTAACTTCGAACATTTTCTGAGAACGTAGGAGAATAAAAGTTGAGGGAAACTCGGATCCGTCGCGATCGTCGGCTCCGGCGATTTGCAAAACGCGAGAGGAAAAAGTGCGAGAGGGGGGAGAGAGTAAGAGAGGAGACGCGGAGTGGGAGGCGGAGAGAGACGGAGAAAGAGCGAGCGATTGAGAGAGAGGCACGGGGAGAAAGAGAGGCAGAGAACGAACGGCGAGAAGCGCGAGAGAGAGAGAGAGCGTGGTGATCCGCAAAATACGGTCTCGTTACTATCGTCGGTGTTGGGTCATCTAATCGGCTCTGAAATTATCGCCTGGCCAGTGCAGAGTGACGAAACGGCTCTCTCTCCGTGGGCAAGAGGTTTTCGAGGGTCTCTCAACGTGGAAGGCATCCCGGAGCGTGTCGCGATCGCGTGAACGTGATCTTCGCCGCGATCCTCGCAGCCGCGTGCACGTTGCTCGTGTGTGCTCCGCCGATCGGAGAGCCTCGCGGCCTGGTCAAGGTGAACGTTTGCTGACGGCGGAGAGAACTTGTGATGATCGTGCCGCTCGTGACCGAGAGAACGTCCCTCGCGAGAGACCGTGCCGATCGGCAGCCGCCTCGACCGCGATCGAGGACCGATCGTCGCCCGTGAAAACCGTCCGCGCGATGACGAACGGCTTCGACGACGAGTCGACGGCGACCCTCGATCCCCGGACCCGTGTCGATGGCTAGACGCGATCAGTGAACAGTTGCAAATGGAACGCTCTCGTCGCGATTTCGCGCGTTCTGCCTGTCGACAGTGTGCCGCCGAGGAATTCAGAGAAATGGATTGTGCCCGTGCGTTCTTCTCCTTCGGACGGATTCGTTCACGAGTGACAAATATCCGGCTGCACTCGAGCTTCGTCGAGGCTCGTCCTCGGTGCTAGGAGCTCTTCGGACCTCCTCGTGTCCGATTATTTCGACTCTTTCGGTGGTATCGCCGGTAGACTATCGCGCACAGTGCGGAGAAAGATTCACCGAGCGTATGTTTCGCGCGTGCAACTGCGTCGTATCTTGGTCAGCGTGCCTCGAGGAACGAAAATGTTACACCTGACGAAGAGGCGTCTCGTGAATGGTGAATAAAAACGCCGCGGCAAACAGTGATTCAGTTGTTTCCGTTCTATGAAGCGTCGAATTGTAATTTAGTTTCGGGGGGAAAAAGTATCGAGGGAGAGAGAAAAAGAGAACTATCGACCGGCAAGAGTGAACGTTATCTCTGCTGTAGGTTTATCGCGATATTCCTCGTCGGTGCGACGCGGCGTCGTCATCGAAACAGGATCATTTTCGCCGGTTGACATGACGAGGATATCGCCATCGGCTGGTGATCCCGGATCGTTATTGAACGGTATAAAGTCAATCGCGTCGAATAAAACGATTGGTTTTCGTTTAGCCTGGATTCCCGACTTGGACCACCAGAACAACTACAGATGATCGGTCTGTGGAACTTTGCTTACTTCAGAGGTACTTGTTACGTTCAATTTTTCAATCGAATAGATACGCTTGATTCGCGCGCATTTCCCATTCAATTACCCGATATAGTTTCGTGATTACCGTTGCTGCGTAAACCAGAAATCATTAGAGATATTATTTCGATTTGATTTCCTCCGATTTTCGTGAATTCACGAGTAACATTGACTGTAAAAACCATCTCGGTATTCCTACCGCGACAGAGGATAGATTCTTGATGGATGAATTGCACCCAAGTGCGCGTTAAATGATTTTCAACGGCCAGCTCATTAGTTTATCAAGAATATCACGTTCCTACAGTCATGCAAATATCCTCCGCTAGCAGCTACGTTTCAAATAACTAAATAACTTCCAGCCATTGCGCGCGTTGCGTGGAATCGCCGAAAGGTTTCGATTCGAGAGCCATCGAAAAATTCCCTTTCACTCGGTATTATTAATGGACCGCAATAGCCGTAAATCATTAATCGATCGATAACTATTGCGAATTTCGCGACCTTTGGATCACCTTTGAGACGCGTGGCCCTCGCAATTAATCCCCGGGGCTTTTTTCTCTCATCGAATAACTCGAGCGCAGCAAGCCGCCTGTATATTTGGAGAATAAACGTCGCCGGGTTTATCGTGTGACTTCTGACGATAAGAGGAGCGAGCGTTGCTTCGTATCAACGGCGAACGTAAGAATCGACACGCGGGAACCGTAGTGTGTGTGCGCGCGCGCGGCGCGTGTTCGCGTGCAGAAAATCTGCGATCGCTCGATTTCGGAGGCCGATTCGCCGTACTCTCGGCACCGTGGAAACGTCCCGGGTACCCGGTGTGTCGTCTTCGGGGAACACGGAAAATAAGCCGTTGATTTATCTTCGTACGCGCCGGTGCCAAGTTCCCTTATCGTTCTCGCGATCTCGCTTAACCTCGCGTCTTCCGATTGAAACTTGGCCCACGCGCCGCTTCTGTATTTTCCTTTCGCGTAACGATTCAGATAAGCCCGACGTTGTTCGGATTCGCTCGCGATCTCCTTTCAAAAGCGCAAGGTGCAAAAGGGAGGCTGATAAAGTCGAGGGGAAATAACGTGGACGGCGAGATAAAAACTGCTGTCCTGGAGATCCTTTACGGCCTATTCGTTTTCCTGTTCTGTTTCTACTGTAAATACGGAAGAGTCGGTGAGCTGTTGCGAGCGAAGGGTTCCGAGTGTTCCCCTTTTGCGGGAGAGTTCGCGTTTCGGTGCAGGGAACGCCGAGGAAACGCGCGTAGGGGGATGGAAGTGGTTAATGTTTCTTGAATCACCGCTAATATAGCGATATCCTTCGGTTTAGAGTAAACACTCCAATAGAGTTTAGCTGTCAATTACCTGTATCTCTTAGAGATACAAAAAAGCGAATTATGCTCTAAGAAGCTCCTCTAGTAGTCGACCACTTTTATTGTTTAGGTTAAAGAAATGAATATTTAAACGAAGCATTTATCAAACGACAATTTTATATTTTATTTTAAAGGTCTGACTTGAAAATAAGACAAAAAGCGGTTTACAAAAGTAAAGAAAATAAATGTTTTTAAAATGATTTGTAAACAAGTTTTGATTCTACATGTGCAATTGCAGCTAATGTAATTCAGCCATGTACATTTATAATTGCAAAATGAGGCTTATGTTATTTAAAAAATATACAAATTCTTACTTACGAGCTTAAGAAATTTAACAATTGTAATAATTGAGGTTATATGGTCGACCACTGAATTATTTCTTTTCCAGAACTTTTATATAAAAACAAAAATGTTAATGTTGAAGTAAATAAATTTGAAATACTTTAATGTAATTTAAATATTTGACAACATTGGCTATTTATTTTTTTTAATACACAATTCAAATTTAGCTTTAAGTGATCTACTACTAGTACCTTCACCCTATCATTGGACCGTAGTTTTAACGTAATATGATAAGTACTCAAGGAGTTATGGCAGTTTTTCGTAGACACTGATATTGTTACTTTCTTTGTGGAGAGTAGACCAAAGTAACATACCATAGGTACGAAAGTAAAATAAAACAAATTGCTACGAATCACAGTACCCTCTAAATTACACATAAATTACAAATTACGTACTATAAAGTCAACCGAACGTTTGAAAGAAGAAAATGAGTTGCTAAAGAAATCCAGTGTGTCGCAGAAACGATTCGTATTCAGGCGAAGACGATTGAGACAATTAAAATGTCCATATAGTGTTCGATGCAGGGGCGAATTTAGAGAGTTGGCGCCCCTAGGCTAACAAGTGTTTGACACCCTTTTCTATGTTACTCAAGTATTTAGCAAATACTCAAACAGGTTGCGTATCACAGCTTAAGACTCAATCATTCGACACATTTTATTTTAGAACGGAAATCTATGCTATTATTATCGACGAAAAAATAAGAAGTTAAAGGGAACACCATTTCACCATTTTTTGCAATTTCTTTCGTTTTACCGTCCCCCTAAAATTCGCCGCCCTAGACTGCAGCCTGCTTAGCCTATACGGAAATCTACCTCTGGTTCGATGCGTTTTAAGTGTGAAAATAGTACGGCTTGAAGTACGAAATCGAGCATTCGGAGGAGGTGATGAGCTAGTTTCGAAACAAAGATCCTAAGGGAACGAGATGTTGCAGTTCGAAGACCGATGGAAAAATCGAAATCTCTCGATTGACCCGCAAGGACAGTCCCATCCATCAAAGGTGGCCGCGCCGTCGAGAAAAGTGTTAAAAAAGAAAACGTCTACAGGTTGGAATAACAAAAGATAGGACAAAGCCCCCGCCAAAAAAGAGAAACAAAGAGAGAAAATACAAAGCGTACGCGACGTTTCGGCTTCGTGAATGCGTACTAGAGGCTCCCGGTGTTAACAGCGGCGCGCGATCGCGTCTCGTTTCTGTCTATTTTTCTGAAAACAAACATTCGATCTGACGAGGTATATAACACCGATGGAATACCAGAGGAGGACCCACTCGTTCCTCGAGCACCCTTCGCGCTCGCCATCGCGGAAAGTTATGTTTTTGTTGAGCTCGATTCGTGTTTTTTTCCCCCCGTCCCGCCCCCAACCTGTCTCTTTTTCCTTCCGCGCCATCGCTACCCACGGTCCCTTCTCCAACGCTCGATAACGAAAATGGGCCGTAGGTATTCCCCCTGACACTCGATAAATAGCGGGGCCAATGTTTGCTCTTGCAAATGAACGTTTTCCACGGTGCCGCGAGTGATTTCGACTTCACCGTCGACGCGGCGCGACGGTTTTCGACGTCTCAGATAATTGCGTTTCTTTTCGAAGGAATTCACCGATTTCAGTTTCATCGAGATCTCGTTGACGAAAATCTCCTCCTAAACGCGAATGTCGCGAGTCTCGGCGTAAACTCCGAACAATGGACGCATTCTGGTGCCGTTTTATCGCTAAACTTAGCCCCCAGCGCGCGCGATCGTACTGGATTCGTCGTAAATAATCGTTTTATGTTGCGTATGTTTCTCATCGTTCGGCCTCGGTATAACTTTCATCGGTGTTTCGCGTCGTGTCGACTGTTTGAATGATCGAGGAATGATTGCTGCGAATGGCTGTCCAAACGAAGAGATTAATTCATCTCCCGTTGGGCCATGAATGATCAGCACCTTGGTTCCAGATAGATTACCTTTGTCATCTTAACGAATTCTCAAGAGACTGCTAACAAATTTGAATAATATTCCGGGAAGACTGAATTAATTCATGAATCCTTTTAAGAGGGAAAGTACAACCATTGCCACCTCTTTACACGAAGCAAGACTCCAGCGAGGCTTAGGCGTTTACCGTAACGATTCATAATTCTGTGTCACCCTTCCACTTTTCATCATGGTAGTCTCGTGAAGTAACCGTTTGCGACGCTTTCGCCGGAAGAGTTTAGGATCCACAAAACTTTAACAGCAAAAAGTTTCAAAGTGCTCAGTTATGTGAAATCATGCTCTCCTAATTCACTGTGGTATCGTGAAAAGTAGTTTCGGTTGGATCGACTCTAAATCAATAGCTGGAAATATCGTTACTCGTTAGACTGGATCATCTTTCAACTTAAAAACTTTTTCTCTCATTTACATACACTGTCGCTTCCCAAACTAATTCATCATGAAATTCCTTTCATTTCTACAAGCAAAACGATCCTACCTTCCATTTACGACTCTTCAAAAACCTATCGAATTTTAGCAGAGAGCTCGAAGCGGAAGAAAAATCTACCATCGGCCAGTCTACGGCGCACGCAGGTGTTACAGAGCGATTAAAACCGCCTCTCGAATCCTCTCTCTCCTCTCCGAACGCAGGGGGGAAAGAGCGAAAAAAAGGGGAAAAGATATCTGGCGCGTTCGCAGCCGGTGAGCGTTATCGGGTAAACGGCCATTTCTATTTCTTCTCACGACGCGAAAGTTCAATATGCCGAGTCGCGTGCTGCCGCGGGTATTGTTATCCGCGTGTACGATTAAATCAGCCACGTTCCCCGGAGCGAATCTTAAGCGGGGGCCGCGCGCAAGAAAGGAGAGAGGGACGAGTCCTCCGGAGCGCGCAAGGACGCGACAAAATAACCGATCCTCCGTCGATTTCGAATGAAGCTTCGAGACGCGCGGCATGCCCAGTGTATTAAGTGGCGGCCGATCCGGGAACGCCGACCGGCGTTCTTCCCCGACGCAATAACTCGCTTCTATCGCCGCGCCGCGCCGCGCCGCTGCGATTACACCGGGGAGTGGCTAATTGAATGGACAAACCGATGCTTTCACTCCGCGCCGACGAACTTTTTCCGCGGTCCATTTAGCGCCCGCGATCACTCTGTTTCCTTCTTCGGAAAATTCTCGCCCGTCCCTTTTACCCGAACGACTGCGTATC
Source organism: Perdita meconis (assembly GCA_030770465.2). Taxonomy (NCBI): domain Eukaryota; kingdom Metazoa; phylum Arthropoda; class Insecta; order Hymenoptera; family Andrenidae; genus Perdita; species Perdita meconis. The sequence continues at coordinate 7,954,971 of JASKOS020000009.1, forward strand.
GGTTGGGCCCGTTGATGCCTCGATCGTTGCAGGAGAAAGCCGACGAATCCGACGCGATAGTTGGACGTCGCATAGTGGTCGATTGCATGCTTTTAGCGGGACAAAACCATATTTCTTCATGTGATTATTTTACGAAAGTATAATTAGAAAATTGTAGTTGAGTGTCTAACTAGGGTGAAGGCACTGGAAGTCGACCACTTTTATTGTTTCGCTTAAAAAAAATAAGTATTCAAATGAAGAATTTATTAAATGATAATTCTAAATTGTATTTTCAGTCTCTAACATCAAAACCCATGAATGCATATGTTGTCGAACATAAATATGCAAAGCATATGCATTATGCAAAAAATGTAAAATAAAAAATATATTTTTAGAATCCCCTAATCACAAAACAAATTTCTGTCGAGGTCCGATTACATTGTTTATTTTCTATCAAAATATGCATTTGCATAAAGATCCGCTGTCTAGTTATGAACCTCTTCGCTCTGCGCAGAATTCACAAGTCAATAAAATTGACAATTGTAAACGCGCACATGGATGCAGTTGAAACTCTGTACACAGTAAGCCAAGACTTTGTAGCATCGAATGAAACAAGAATTAGAGCATACCTTGGCATACTTTTTTAATGATAATTAGACTACGGATTTTATGCATTTATAACAATTCCAGATATTCTAAAACTCTGCAAAGTTGTTGACAAATGTCAAAATCTACAAAATATTAGAAATATAATTCAAGTTACAATATTTAAAAAATAAGATCTACTGTTATTCGAGTTTGAATTAATCTTATGGGTTATTAAACATTTTATTTTGCATAAAAATCCGCAGTCTAACGATAACCTTGTAAATATTAATTTGCTTCACGTGTGACTCTTAAATATTATATATAAAAAAAATCTAATATGTTTTTGTTAAAGGTGTATAATCATGTAACAAGGGCTGATAATGTATGTATATTGCCTTACTAAGGCAAATATGTTATCACTACAGCGTAACTTTAACATTATTGTTTCAAGAATTATGTACATTAACAAACTGTATTTTGAAATAGTTAGACACTCAACTACAATTATCTAATTATACTTTCGTAAAATAGTCACATGAAGAAATAGGGTTTTGTCCCGCTAAAATCATGAAATCGACCACTGCGCGTCGCTAAGAAGAACGTGGATGTCAGAGGATCGCAATTATTCTGGGGTAGCGTTGGATGTTTTCTTCCAAGTTTTGATTGCCTTGGCATTGTCAGTCTTCCTCGAATCGACGGGGATATTATTTGAAACGCGATAGTTTCAGGCTGATGAAGCTTGAAAGTCTCGATGAAGACTTCTGAGGTTTGATTTATGTTCAAAGTGAGTCTCAGGGACACGCCACTCGAGACTCGAGTGGCCCACTACATCGGTGATTTGTTTCTTCTAGTGTCCGAGACACCGACACCTCAAAGTGGGTCTGGCCTTTAATGAACGGACAGGGCTCAAGGTCGGCCGTGACAGCGTTCACTCGGTCGCGAAATATCGCGAACGCATAAATTCGGGGACAAGTATTTTCTAATTTTTTTTTGCTGAGTAGCGGGGTTCGAGATCCAAAATTCGTGACGTCGCGAATCGAATGGGCCCAAAGGATATCGCAATCTCGTCTTAAATCGTCGGAGTCGCGATAACGGTTGCCACGAACAACCCCGACGAAGCGTCGCGCGAAATTTCGTTGGCGAAGCCCGGAATCGCGGGTTGCAATAAACTGACCTTAATCCTCTCATAAAGTTTTCATGAGCGTTAAACCGGGAAACGGTGGTGGTGGGATACGTACGTGTTGCTTCGAGCCGGGGAAATCGTGGCGCATTCGAGGGGGGAAAACAAGAAGAGAGCGGCCGATCTTCTGGGGCGAACTCCGCGGACGAATAGATAATTTGTCGACGAGCCAGGCGAACGGATGGGGCGTCTAATATCGGGACGCGGATCGAGTTTTCTCCCGGAGTCCCCCAGCATCCAATGTTTCCTTTTATTGTACGCATATCGAGGCAGCGCCTTCACTTTGAGCCCACAAAGTCACTTTCACTCGGTCAATTAAGCGCGAAAGAACTTTCGAGCGACGGGATTCTAGTTATCCGCGATTCCGTCGAGAGACTGACGGACCCAACGGTCCACCGAAGAACGTTTTATCGCCCTTATCATTGGTGCCCTTACGCGTCTCGGACGCTTAATTGGACCTTCTTCAGAATGAACGCGAGCTACCGCGCCAATTAGAGAGGAACTGGCCAGATTTAATGCTACGCGCTTTTTCCTCGGGAAAAGATTATTTCCATCTGAATTTTTTCCGACCTGGACTAAGAAGCCTGAGAGAATCCCTGTACTCTGGAGTGCTCGTTTATCGCGTGATAGTATTCTAGAGATTTTGCTATTAGAAATTTTAATGGAAAAATCCTTGCTATATTAATTATTTAGGAATTAATCAAGAGAAAGAAGACAAACAAGCGCAAATCAAAGATTCAAGTCTAAATACTAGGGGAGAAGGTGAGAATATGGACCGCTTTTTTTGTTTCAAGGAAAACACATATTAAAACTGTAAAAAATGCGGGAACACACAATGAAAATGATAGCTCAGGGGTCTGAGATAATATATCTGTAATCGTTTAGCATAAAAATTCAATATTGTGAAGCTGTAATCATTTTTATGTAACATTGTCGAAATCATGCTTCAAGAAATTGAGGTGGTAATATGGACAGGGCTGAAGGATTAAAAAAAACGCGCATGAAATAGCTGACTGTTTACAGCTCTTTTTATTTTAACATTAAAGTCACAAAATTAAAAAATGTCAAAATAAAAACAAATATCAAATCAGTTTAATAAAAATTTTAAAAATATGTTGTCAATAGTTGCATATTTTGGATATTTCAGACATTGAATTAAAAAAAAAAGTTTAAATAGACAAAATCAACATGGAATAACCGCAGTTCGTATTGCCACCTCCTCCCTCCTTTTATAGTAATTATAAAATTTTGACTTGAGAAAGTTATGTCTACATAACCAAGTAATTTTGAAGCTCGATCTTATGACTATTATGTCTGTATTATTAGCGTATCATATTTATTGATTAGTATGAAAAAAAATCAGTTACTCTTACTATGAAAAACTTTTTAGGTGACCAGAAACAGATACTTTTACTTTTTGCCTAAAATAAACGCATCAATCGCACCACTTTTATTTGGTGACGTTAGGGGGCATTGATATTTGTACTTATTTCAATTACTGATAGAGTAGTGATTCGATAAGTGTCGACACAAATTTCAACGTTATATATCAAATTCTATCATCACCAACTAGTGGGTGGTTTCGTTTTGAACTTCTGGACGTGTAAACCCAAACCAAGACAGAACAATATAGTACCCTCCACGTTAAATGTCAAATTCCGCTTTCGACTATTCGGCTCTTATCGAATCACTACTGTATATCAGAGTATTTATCAGAGGAATAATGCCTGTCCATATACCCACCTTCTCCCCTAAATATTATATTATAGTTATAAGCAGAATTCATAGATTGGTTAAAAATTAAACAAAGAAAACCCGAGTTGAAAGAAAATAAGCTAGGAGAAAAACGTACATAGGCTACGTGTTTGTTTATAATAAATTAATTGGTCATCTAACATTCGTTTATGTTTGTTTCAAAAATGAATCTGTTATTTTGTTTCAATTATAGTACTTTGGATAGTTTATTTGATATGTTGCTAGTAGAATTAATTTTTGTTAAAGAAATAATATTCAATATTTTGTGAAATATGCAACGGGGAATAGCTTCGCATAGTCATTTTAATTGCTCCGACAAATTTGGTATTAAATGATTCACGATGAAAGTAGTTTCAGCGTCACTTACACGAGTCGCGTAGAATACTTGCGGTGGCAGCGAGAGGGACGTGTTCCGTGCTCCAGGAAATTCTATAAACAAATAAAACGGTATTAGCGTGAACGTAAAAAAGTTCGTATAACGATCATCCGGCAAAAAGTTAGTCTACCGTAATAATACGTAAAGAGTTGCAAGTGCCCAGTATGAAATATCGTTTAAGCGTATTTAACCCCGAATGATTTTCCCTCGCAGACGAATGCAAACTTTACAAAGCGTTTCCGACTCCTGGTGACTTTGTCCTTATCTCGCAACTTCGCTCTTGTGCTGAAAAGTTCTTACGTTCGAATCAAATAGATACTCGAGGAAAAAAGAAAAGCAAGATTAATTCCCAGCGAAAGGGGAACAAACTGTTTACTGATATTTCAAGCACTTCGACCAGAGTCGTAACTTCCAACCGATACATTATCTCGAACAGTTGTTCAAACGAAAGTTATTCAATCCGATCTTGATGCTCGAAATTACGCGTTTGATAACGCCTATTCCCATTGACATTTTCGAAGCTGTGGGTCCGTTCCTCTTGGTCGCGTCAGACAGTCCCACAGGCAGCTTCGTATCGGCAGATATTAATTATAAACAGAGTCTGTTATCAGTCAAAGAACTCTTCGAAACGCTGCGCGTTCGAAGGATGCGGGGTTCGCGAGGCCCCTCGCTCGTCGATGAGAATTTTGATAAAAGAATTAAGGGAACGAACGAAAAATATTCGCGTTGATTGCAATGGGTGGCGCGCGTCGTAACGAAGTGCAGGCGGAGGCAGGGCAGAGGCGGAGGCGAGCGGGCGGGCGGTTCGGGGCATTCGAGAATCGACGGGATCGACCTGGCGACTTAAATCTGCAAGCTGCTACGGGAGGAAAAATCTTTAAAAATGCTGTCCGACGAAAAAAGCGCGCATGCGTAACCACGAGCCATTTCCTTCTTACTCTCCCTCGTTCTCTCGTTCTCTCCTCCTCCCTCGTTCTCCTCTTCCCCTCCATCGGTCCCTTTCCACCCCGTTCGCCGACGGCTTCCTTCCTCTCCGTTTCTCTTTTACGCGCTCCGCGCCGCCAAAACAAATCGTAAAGACGCCTTCTGCTACGTAATCGCGCGGTCATTTCCGAAAAATCAATGATATCGTCGAGCACGAGCCACTTCGGAACGAGAGCCACAATACACTCGAGTGCCACGAAACTTCTCTGTCAAGCATAAAATCGAATCCGAAGATACTCTCGTGCTGCCGCTGCTTCTTTCTTTCTTATTTTTTTTTTTCTTCCCGCCCCCTTCCAACCTTCCTCTCGTCCTCCCCCGTCCGCCCCTTCCCTCCCTCCCCCTCAACCTCCGGCTCGCTTCTTCTTGCTTTCGAAGCTCTTTGTGAAGCTTCGGGACATTCTCCGTTCCCTTTCCCCCTCCTCCCTCCTCTCTCTTTTTTTTTTTCTTCACTTCGAGTTCAACGATATCGTCGAGGCGGTCTCTGTGTCAAATGGGACGCTTCTTACATTGTGACGAGGTACTCGAGCGGTTCCAGACTCGCGTGTCCTGGCGGGAAATCGAATTCGAAAATCCTCCCATTTCTCCGACGTTTTCTTCTGCCGCTCCTGCCAGGGAATCTGTCCTCCCCCGTCCATCGAACTTCCTTCGTTTCTTGCGAGAAGTGAGCGATGAAATTCTATTGCTGGTAATTGAAGGGACGGAACTACGTCGACGCAATCTCTAATACAAATTTTTCTGCGTTTCGATTCGTTCGTCGAAGCCTCGCTCTTCGCGGTGTCGCGAGGGCGGTTCTTTCCGCGTCAACGGCGTAATTAAAGTGCAATTTTCTATTCGCGATCCGCAACCCTTTTTGAAAAATTCTGTACAGTGTATTTCTCACCACGCACGCGAAATTCCTCCTCGAAACTCGAAACGTATTTATGTAGTTTCCGTCCCACTCTCGGTGGCAATTATCGCGCGGCGTTTAGCATTCAATGAACTTGACAGGCGTAACATAATTGTATGTCGGGGAAAAGAGCATCGAGAGCGCGTTCAATCGGTGCTGCAGGTGTACTACTCCGTCGGAGATCGATGTAATTATATCGCGAATAATTCATAAGCCGATTGTTCTAGCGGCGGGAAAACCCGATGAAAGTGATAAGTAACTCTCGTTCCATTCATAAACAGTTTAAACGCTCGTCGTTTGTCCCGAATGATTTTCAGCCGATAATGAAGTTACCATTCAGAGGAATATTGTTTATTTATTTATTCAAACTATACGGGTGAAACCCTTTACATGTAATAATAATTATAATAATACTTAAGACGTGGTATTTTACAAATTCTTAAACTACACTGCTGAACAAAATTAAGGGACACTAAAATTTTTCGAAAAATTTGGTCATTTTCAAGTGGCTGTATCTCCGCGAAAAATAAGTATAAAAAATATTGAAAACAGCCATTTTGTAGATTGAAGTTCTTAGTTTTTAAATCATGCATCCAATTAATTTTTTGTGCAGCATAGTGCCATTTTTTTAAAAGACAAAGCGCAACAAACGAATGGTAACAAATTTTTGTCAAATTTGAAGTGATGCATGGGCTGAAAGAAATTTTTCTTCGTAAATCCATTCGAATGATCTTAAAGAACAAACTTTTCCCTTTAATTTCGTTTTTTTTTTTAATATTTTTCTACCATTTTTTTTTGACCGCGTTATTTACTATAGTATAAAATATGGTACTTTTAACTTTGAGTGCCTATAAATTTACGACTGCACGATCGTAGAAGAATTGCAATGGGTGTTTTGAAAAGCTGAAAAGTTGTCCTTTATTTCTTTTACTCGTAACTAAGAATCGTAACTAATGTGGATGTAAACAGTACACCAAGGTCCTTTATTTCATTAACTTCAGTCAGAGCAATGTTATTAAATATTGTCTGTCTGCGAGGGAATTACACCGCCAGGTAATTCGTCAGAAACGTAAGAACAAAGAAACTATTAGAACCGCAGACAGTAGATTTCAACTATTTCAAACTATTCCAACTATCTTAAACTTCGAAAACTATTACGTACTTCTTCCAACAACATTAGCACAATTGCACCCGGCGTCATCTAGGCACCGTGTCCTTGCAATTCGTGTAAACCTGTTGACACAAGTGTTTCATCGAGTGTTCCTCGGCGAGTCGTAACGCTCCTCGACACAGGTTTATCCGGTGTTACCGTGAAACAGATCGAATCATCCGCAAATGGTTCTCTCAGAACAACAAAAATAACTCGATCAAGGAGAAAATTATGTTCCTCCCGGCAACTCGGTGCGGTCGCTCAGAAATTCCAGCTTTATGGACTACCACAGAAGTTCGTCGAGGTTCAGGGAAACGAATGGGAGATTCAACACGGAATAACACGTCTTACACGGACCAGTTATCGCGCGATGAATCGTTTCGACCGACGAACAACCGTTCAGGATCTTCGCGACGAACCGCACCGAGCATTCGATCCTCCGAATCGTCTATGCAAAACTCTGAAAGCGAGGAAAATAAAATCCGCCTGCGGGAATGCGTTTTTCGAAGCTTGTTACGACGAAGTGGCGCAGGGAGAACGTGTTTAGTGCACCCGATAGTCGAGGTCTTCCTAGCGCGCGACGAAGGGGAAGACGGACGAGGGCTAGATACAAAGAAAAACTTTATTGTCGCTCAGTGACTCGGTAGACCGGCAATAAATCAGTAACGGGTGTATCGTGCGTGGACGTAAACTTCTTCGAAGCCGTCCGATATCTCGCCTTATCAGTCGAACGATGTTTTCCATGGGAGCTTCTGCGAGGAGCGCTGAAAACCCCCGGAGAAATTTCGCGATGCGTTGCAATTATTATTATTATTAGACGGGATACAGTCCCATTAGTGTATAATGGCTTAAACAGAACTCGTACATAGTCCCATATAACATAGAAAAATGTTAAGATCATCCTGAATCCATTGAAAACATTCACGGTTACTAATACAATGATAGATCTTGAGATCATCGGCATATAATAAAAATTTACAATGGTGGAAGACATCAGATATATCATCAATGAAGAGTATGAAGAGAAGGGGACCCAAGTGAGAACCTTGAGGAACTCCAGGAGTAGCTTTAATTATAATACAATATAGCAGTGTTACAACATCATACATAGTGAATCATACAATATTATTTAGTAATTTGTAAAAAGAAATTATAGATCCAGTAAAAATATCAAAACTCTCATTATGATCATTCGCCCGAATTGTTTGCTGTCGATAGGGAAACGAGATCCAGACTGTCGGTACGTTTCCCAACGTTGACGAGCTTCAGGAATTCCTAACGATTTTCATTAGGAACAAGCAGAAACACCGATACAATTTTTTTTGTCTGCCATGACACCAACGAACTTTACGAGGGAAAGAAATAGGCTTATGTCGCGCAATCTTTGTCGTAAATTTTATGCAATTCGTCGCGTGCTCTCGAGGCTCGCCTCGTTCGACTGTCCAATTCATCTCGTTAACCGCGCTCGTACGGAGCTATTCGCCGAAAGATTGCGGCTAACTGCGGCAAGTCGACCTTTGCCGCGAAAACCAGCATCGACGTGGAACGGTCTCGAACGCGGTAGTCGCCCATTGATCCGGAGACTTCGAATTTATAAATTGCGAGAACCGGAGCAATAATGCGACGGGGAAAAAAAAAATCTCCACCGAATTTCCATGGAATCGCGCGGGGCATCGAGAGTCGAGCAAAAAGGCTGGGGAAAAATCCACGGCGGGAGGAGAGGAGAAAAAAAAAGATGACTCGTAATATGCTCGAACCGGTGTCCCCTCTCACGCCGTCCGGACGCAATTTGCAAAATCAATGAAACGCGAGGAAATATTAATGCGCGATGAATCTGCTACGCTTTCCCGGTGGAATCTCGTTAAAGAATCATCGTGTTCGTCCCTGGGAACCGGGTAATAACGATTTCGTGCAAAAACGATTGAAATAATGGCCCCGACGTGGACAAATAATCGCTTTATTTCGTCACGTGCGTCAAGCCCGAGCCGGTTGACTCCCGACGCGCAAATAGGCCGCGATCAACAGCTTCTGAAAATTTAATTGGGCGAAAAAGAGCCGCTCCACGGGACTGAGACCGACTGGACGGCTGTGCTATTTGTTAACTAGAGACCGACCTAGGAAGCGTGCACCGGAGGTTTTCCTTCCCTTCCGACGCGAATTGTATCGCGAAAAGGGCAGAAATCGAAGGGACTTTGGTCAAGCGATCCCGTATACGCGAAGCAGTAAAGACGAACGAGAAAGCGAGGGTTAATAAAAGCGAATCGTCGAAACTTATCGGAATACGTAAGGCTGTCGGCCGTTCGAGGAGCGGAAGCGCGAGGAAAACAGTGGTTCTTTACGACGGAACCGTCAGCACGGTCTTCCAATAACGCAGCCTAATGGCGTGTTACCGGCTTTTCCCGGACAATAAAATCGCCGAGCGCGTTGTTTTGTCTGCTTACGCGGACCCCGGCTCCCTCGCACCAGATGGCAGCTTTTTTCGCCTCGAACTCTAACGACCGATTCAATTACTTTACGTTCTCCGTTCCAGGAACCGAGCCGGGGTTCCCATCGCGCCGCCTTGAACTGCGCCGAAAAAGTAACTGGAACGCGTTTCGCCCGTGAATAACGACCCAATGGACTTTCACTTGCCGTGATAATGCTCGGACCCTGAATTCGGACGCGAGTCGAGCGATACCCCTTTCTGGTTGTGTTCCAGTAACTCCCGGCATTAGTCGGTGGCAAATATTCAGAGGTGTCCCGAGAGACGTCGGATTATTGTCAGTGACGCATGTTTTTTTTTCCTGATCGGGATCTGATTTATGATTGCTGCGGTTGTGCGGGTTTGATTAATCGGTTTCTGTATTCACTCGGACGAGTGGAAAAGTACCGATGAGTAAGTGCGAGAGGTTCAGTTGTCGTCTTTAAGTGAAGATGTTTCGCTTGGTTGGAAAAGGTAAATTTTACAACACTGTAGGAATAAAGTAGCAGGATAGATGCCCTTGTGGTGAAAGTTCCAACACAGTGTAGCAAAAATCCCAACCAAGGTAGTAAATAAGTATAAGTATCTACATATTCTGTAATTATTTATACTACTCGATTTTTACAGCAATCCCTACAATTCTTTTAAACAGTTAGAAACTCGTGTTAATTATTATTATATTTGTTATTGTTATTATTTTTATAATTGTTTACAATTCTATTATCTCTTTCTTTCTTTTTTGTATTGTTACATTTATCATTATTTTTACTATATAATGTTATCTTCTTTTTCATATTATGTTTTTGTAACCAAAGGGTTCTCACTGGTAAACACAAAATAAATTACAATAACTTCCCTATAAATCGGGAAGTTAATAATAATAAATACATGAGTAATTCTCAGTATTGTTCAGATACAAACAATTTGAAGGAAATGACCAAATATCATTAGACAGAGGACAAAACAAAGAAATTTTTGCAAATACTTGAATGTGATTAGAGCAAGCTGTTCTCGTGCACAGGACAATTAAAAACTTACGTTAAGTACAAGACACAGTATTTAAACAACTTCATTTGCTTACTAAATATTTTAAAACATACTTAGAAAAATTTAATCATGTTATTCCGATAAAACATGCTCTACAGATACGAAAAAATAAAAAAATTGGAGTTTGTAATAATCATAATTAGTTCTTTAGAATCGCTTACATGGAGGACTGTCTGGTAACAAGTAAAATTTATAAAAGGACCAATATCTCGAAAACCGTGACACTTTGCATAAGGAATATTGTTAAATACATTTCAAATGATCTCTTCTATCACTTCTTGCAAACTTTCTACTTACGAAACACCCTGTATATTCCAAACGAGAAGCAAATTAGAGCAAGGAATAACAGAAGCGCACTTTGGCGGAGTTTGTTAGGACGCAGCTTACTGATGCGAACTTCTCGTGAGTTCGAATCTCGTCCCAAGCATCTGGAATTTTAGCGTTTTGTAAGAGCATATTTATGCACTACACTCGTTGGGATTTTTACTACACTGTGTTGGAATTTTCAACACAAACGCACCTATCCTGCTACTTTAGTTCTGCCGTTAATATAAACCATCATACAATAAATTATCATGCTAAAAATTGATTCCAAACACTTACTAAATAGTTATTAACTGTTTCGAAATTCAAAATTAAAATTTGAAAGCTAATATTAGGGATAATTTGGGTGATTAGAAATTGCTCCCTTTGCTTTCTTGACTTTAAAACCCAATTATTGTTATTTTTTCACTTTCATACATGTCAAATTAAAGCTTAAACATGGATTTACTCAAATATCACACAAATTAGGTTAATGTTCACATTTAGGATCGTTGCAGACGAGCGGCTAGCGGCAGTTTGCCGTCACGGTAAATTCGTTTATAAATACATAATTATACATACATGCACATATGGTTGTATGATGCAATTTATGCGAAACGCAATCGAAGCGGCGACTCTGCGACAAGTTTGCGTGTAATGCAAAGAAAAGCTGGTTCCGCTTTACCGCGATCGTCTCTACCGTCCATTTGTTTCAGCATCGATACATACAATCATTACAATACACATGAAAAATATGATGTGTATATAAAATACACAAACGAAAATGCGTCTACAACGGCTTTTAAACATTTAGAAAAATCATGATAGTTGCTCTTAAGTGATCAGGAATTGATTCTTTGACGGTACATTATAGTTAAACTTAGAACTTTATTTCTCTCCGTGTAGAAGTCAGGTTTCCTTACTGAAGATTCTACACGCAAGGTTTTCCTTTTATTTATCGATGAGAGTTATACGTATGTTGTTACAATTTATGTAACGCAGAGCGAATGTCGTGTCATTGTTCCTCCGCGGAGAAGACGTAACAAGAAACATTTTATGGCGTGAAAATTGCTGATTCCGAGGTGTCAATAATAGGAGCAGAAGAGTAAGAGATATTCGTATCCATCGGAGGATGAAATTTTGTTCGATAACGCGACCTTTGTCACGTAAAAAGTGACTTATTCTACGCGACAGACTTTTCTGCCATCAAAACATCGACTTCCAATTCCTTCAAGATCCTATCGACAATTTAAAACCAAGCACGTCGTTATCTTTAATCTGCTACGATTTTCCCAAGAAAATCGAACCGAGACAAAAACTTTCCCTTCGCGGCAATTCTATGGAAATTCCTTTCGTTTTCACCGCGATTTCGACGTTCGTCCGTCGGTTTTTCCCCACCTTCGACTCGAAACCGATTGATATTTATGTATACGGTCGCGATCTAGAACGAAGCGGTCTAATTTATCGGCGAAACGGGCGAGGAGGGCAGCGGGCCATATTTTCATCGCGGACGTTTAATTTCGTAGAAATTCCTTGGCTGGCAAACCGGTTGCACGCCAAAACGTCATTCAGCGGCGACGGGAGGACGAGGCGTGGGGGGGTTTCCCCTGGTCGGACGTGCGCGTCTCTTTTTGACGGTCTCCCTTGCAAAAAATCCGCGATTCCGTACAACAGGTACTGTTCCACGGCGCGTGTTGCTCGTCTTTCGTGGCCCGGAGATGTAGACACGCCACCGATTCAGACGGCAGGAATGTGTCGTAACGAATGACCTCTAAAAGAACGCGGTCCAGAAAATATGTATCAAAACAATGCTAAAGGAAACGTTTTATTGGGCCACCGAGCGGAGGGAATCCTGTTTTTCGTCGACCGCACGCCGCGTTGCGTCCACATACGTGAAAAATATCCTTTTCCTTCCCCCCCAGTTTCTTTCGCAATTACATTTACGAGGAAACGGACGCTTATTTTTGCAGCGTTCGTCGCCACGGGATTTTCGCGCAATGATTCTCGCCGCCGAGGGACAGTAGAACAGTAGCGTAAAACCTTTTCAATTATAACTCGAGTCGTGCGAACTTTTAAGACGGAATTTGCGAAATGAAATATTTAGCGTAGCTGGATAAAATCTGCAGGGAATTATCAGTAGGTGGAAACTTGAGTCAGGTTTGTCCCGCGATACTCGCTCCTCCAACACCGGAAATCTTTCCCGCTATCTTCAAAAGGTTGCAATATTAGTCAGCGTGGCAGGCCGCAGTAGCTGCAATTATTTTTCGCGCGGACCCGACGTATCAGCTCGCAGGCATGCACCGGGGAGAAAGCGCGCGCGATAGATACTGCTCTAGCGGAATACTGAACCTCGGATACCGGATATTGTAAACCGACCTTCACCGCGAAATCTGTATATCAACCTTCGCCGCGGACGGCGAGGAGTGGCGGGCAGCCGGAGCCCGTTCGTTTATAAAATTGCGCGGCCGCCAGTCGCTGTCAATGTCATTTAAATGCTCTAAGACCGTCGGCGACCAGCATGGACGGGCTCGGCTTCTCGCTATCAAAAAATTCGGAAAAATTAAACCAGTTTCCGTGAGGCGGGCGTGAGCGTGTTAGCCGATCGCTGGGCGCGACTTCTTGGTTGTAGAACCGACGAAGGATTGAAAAGTAATTTATTTCCTGCGATGAAGCTTTGTAAAGAACGAAAATTAAAAATTATAAATTGAAAATTCGTTCTGCGAGAAGGAGCACTGTTGAAAAAATTGTGGCAGAAAATGAGGTAATTGGGAGACGCAGTGTTTTTTTTTTAGAGACATCATCATGGTTCGAAAATGTGGCATTGACGACATTCGGATGGGAAAACAGTAGGAACCAGCGCGATTTCCGCGTGTTTATCCTTCCCATGTATTTCCATATGCCCCGGAGCAAGCACAATGCTCTTTTCCTCTTTTTGTTTCTCCGAATCTGCAGACCGAATTAAGAAACAGGCGAAACAGTTACGTCACAACTCGATCTCCAAAAGCGACGGGGAGTCGGTATAATTCGAGAAGTCGTTCGAATATCGTGCACGCGAGAAGGAGAGTGTCTGTCTTGGAGCATTCCTGTTTCTTAGCTCCATATGGAACTTGTTCATTGATTACGGGATAATTGTGAAAAAAAATCGCATTACTCGTAACGAAACATTACCGCGCGCTTGTTTGCACAGAGAAAAATTATTCTGACAGGTGTGCCAGGATTTTCTGGACACCCTGTGTACGCTCGTGCATGTATACTCGTGCAAACTCATTAACGTAATTAATGATATGCGGAGACCGTTTCAGTAACAGTCGGCCGGAATAAATAAGCGATAATATTATGTAGATCAATCCTGACCTCGCGCGATAAGGAAGTAAAAAGTCGAGAGAAAACTGAATCTCTTCGAATGTAGCTCTTGCATTACGCGAATCTGTCGTTCGAGCGAGAAACGGTACTGGAAACTTGGAGAGCACGAACCAACAATCCGCGTTTAAAAAAATTGCATTCGCGACTTGTTCGCGAAGAAAAAAGTAAAGTTTAGAATACGACAAACGCTCGTTGCCGCGTTCTCCAAGTTCGACGAGAAATGCGTTTAAAAATTTCGCGACGAACGGAGATTTAGGAATCTAAGATTATTCCATCACTACATCACCTTGGGTAGGTTTCGCGAAATCTATCAGATATTTCCTGAGCCCGACGAAACGGCGCGGCGTCTCCGCTGGACGCATAAATCAGATCGATTGAATACCAGATTCCACGATCGCAGACATCGCTCGGCAAGCAGCCGTATCAAAAGACATATATAACAATCGAGCGTGGTAAATAGCAGAGTCATTCCTTTCATCCGAGCGCGTAGGGAAAACCAGAAACTCCCAAGAAAGTCGGCTCATAGAAATGCGATTAATCGCGAGACCGCTATCGCCTGAACCAACGCGTTAATGGCTCGTTTACACCAGAACACGCATGTTCAACCCCTCTCAGTCTTGAATTATTTTCTAGTACTTGCAGACTTATTTGATGCACTCTTTATCAACTTGCACTCGACAGATCGCAGCACCAGTTACACTAATGTACTGCTACAAGCTCTGAATCATTATACACTGACAGTGACGAATTTAAAAAGTCAGTACCCCTAGGCTAAAGCGTCTACAGCCTTTTCTCCGAAATATTTTATTCAGATATTGAGCAAGAATGCATGCATATGTTGCATATCACAGTTTAAAGCTCCATTCATCCCAGACATTTTATTTTAGAACGCAAATCTATGCTACTATTGTGGACGAAATAATAATAAATTACAGACGAGAACATTTTGCTACCTTTTCCAATTTCTTTGGCACAAAATTTGCCACCCTAGGCTGCAGTCTACTTAGACTATGTATAAATCTGTCTCTGTACACTGAGAGAAATAGAGTTCTAAATTTAACTACACTGTAGGACTAAACTAGCAGGATAGGTGTAATTCGGATGAAAATTCCAACCCTGTGTAGTAAAAAAATCCCAACCAGTGTAGTAAATATGTTCTTACCAAACGATAAAATTCGCATTTTCGTAAACTGCGTCCTAACTAACTCCACTAATTTGCTTCGTGTTTGGAATATTTGCAATTTTGAAGCTCCAAATTTTGAACCTTTGCAGAAATTGTTGAGTTTCAAATTCTCAAAAGTTGCAAATATTTGTTATAATAATATCAAAATATTTCTGGGAATTCGAAAACTTTAAAATTTAAGGCTTGAAATTCCGAAAATTTGAAAACATGCTTGCGTAATCTTAAAATTTGCATATTATAATCTTGACATTCTGAAAACTGGAAAATTTGAAGCTTAAAATTCTGATAATTCGAATTTTAGGGCTTCAAATTCCAAAACTTTGAAATTTGAGGCTTGAAATGTAGCCATATTCTAACCTGTTCTAACCCATTACAGAGCTTTCTGAGTTGCGGTGGCGCTCGCAGAGTATTTACAAATAGTAGAATGATGACATTTATAAAAAACAAATGAATATAAGTGTTATAAATAGATACGAATATACAGATATTCCAAGTGAGAAGCAAATTAGAAGAAGGAATAGAAGAAACGCACTTTGACGGAGTTGGTTAGGACCGCAACTTACTGATGCGGGGATTGTGGATTCGTGCATCTGGAAATTTAGCGTTTTGTAATAATATATTTACAACACTGGTTGTGATTTTTACTAAACTGTGTTTGAATTTTTATCACAAGTACGCCTATCCTGCTACTTTAGTCCTGCAGTGTAGTAAAATTTAAAACTTTATTTCTTTCAGTGTAAGATACTCGATTTTCTTCCGAAGTTGACCGGAATTCTCCTATAATTCCAAGTATTCCTAAATGTTTTGTCTATCCCCCACACTTTAAAAAAAAAAAAAAAAAAAAAATTACGCTGCTCTTTGCGAAGACTCGCATCAATGGAGACTAAATCGCAAATGGTCGCGAAGGAAAGCGCGCTCTCGATATTAATAAACGGGAACGAAACGAAGATAATCCGTCGATGCGTCATCCTCGACGCAAAAACAAAACCCAGCCGGAAAGAGGCACTCGCGCGGCCGGCCCGCGCCGAGTGTAGCGTGTTAACCGCCCGCGCTTCGGGAATAAATGAAAGAATGGAATAAAGAGCCAAGTAATTAATCCGATAAAACGGAATACTTTGTGTAACGTTGCATAATGCGAATTCCATAATCATGAGGCGCGCGCGCTCGCGTGTGCACACGTTTGAACCGCTGTTTTCTTCCTCGTCGGACACAACTTTGCGCGTGTGATAACCGAGATTACGCGTGTCGCCCGCGACGCTGTTCAACTCACGCATTGCGTCGTTCTCTCTTTCGCTTCGGCTCGCCGCAGTCTTTCGCTTTCTTTCATCGGTGGGATTTTTGCTTGTTTATAGATACAGTCGCGCGCTAAGTAAAACTAATTCAAGACTGACAGCAAGGTTTCGCAGCGGAAGGTCGAATTTTCCAAGTAACGAGAAAAGCTGTACTCTTCGAAACGCGCCAGAGAGAAAAGAATAATCCTATCGCAGTGCCAAATCGAAATTCGAATCTGAATCATCCCCCTTTTTCGAGCGACCGTCCCAATTCCTATCTAGCCTCCCCCGCTCAAAAGTTCGAAAACGGTTATCGCGTAGACCGAAGGAAAAAGGAACGAAAACACGAGGGTGGCGAGGGGCGAGATTCGGTTTCGCGCGAGTAGAAAGGGCAGAGAGATTCGGCATCGCAGATACGGTAGAACACTTCATAAATCATTCGCGCGGACGCGTATCCCCCGCGTGCATCCGACCTGCATAACAGCCGTTGAACTTGTGAAGCACTCGAACCGGACACGTATCTGACCATGCGTGACCAGGAACGTGGTAGTCGATCCAGCGTGGTAGAAAGTGTACACGCGGCGAACCGATCCGATACAATGTTTTGCTTGCTTGAAAGTCTTCGGTCAGCGAAGGAGCGCGATCTCCGGTTGCCGATTAAACCGATTCGAGGTGGTTTGTCGTTCTCTGTGCGACGAGCAACGACCGTCGCGAGCCGTTGGAGCATCGATAAAACGGAACACAGAAAGAGAGGAGCGGTTCTTCCCTCTTTAGCTTCGGTTTTCCGATTCCACCAAGCACCGGACCGATCGCTGAAATTTTACTAGGCGCGATGAAGGAAAACAACGCACGCTCGTTGCCCGCGTTTCGATGCTACCGATGCAGCCGTCCATTAGCGACGGGAAATTAATAAAACTGCGGTCCGTTTTTGCGTCCATGTCGAGTACTCGCGTTCGTTTCGCGGGAATTCGACGCGGTCCCAAGAAAATACTGTCGCGGTGATAATCGAGATAGATCTCGGACGCGTTGCCCTAGGACTAGTCCAAGGACTGTAAATCATTGGAATTGTATCCAATTAGTATGGCGCGGGGAAGATAGAAATCAGTCGACGATGACGCTCCTTCGAGCTAATTTAAATTCCTCGGTGAACGATTTTCACGCCGTCGAATCGGTCCGCGTTCCACGAGCAATTTAGGAAATATCGGTCCCAGAAGTCGTTCCACAGTTTAACAACGATTGAGTCCGTCCCGGTGGGATCCCGGTACCGATCTCCTGGACCGAAACAAAGCAACGGGCGAACGCTTGTTACTTTTCACGGGGCGCACATCGATAAAGGTTCGTTCGGCTTGTCTGATTCCAGATACTGGCGCGCCCTACGTATTATACAAGGACAACATGGAGAGACCCCAGGGGCAATGGGGCCCGGGGCCGGGATCTCTCCAGGACGGGGGCCTGTATCCGCAGCAGCAGCAGCAACAGCAACAGCAAGGCTCCTCCTCGTCCGGCAGTCCACAGCAGGCCTGTGGTCCCCCTGTCGAGGGAGAAAGCGGTCCCCCGCCTTCGTTGGCCTCTCCCGTGCCCTCGCCGTACCCCTCGGCACCGCCCGAGCCTCAAGCCTTAACCCCACCGGACGACGACATACAATCGAGCCAGGCCACCTCCCAACAGCAGCAGCAACAGCAACAACAGCAGACGCAGGCGCAAGTGCAACAACAGCAACAACAGCAACAGCAGCAGCAAGTCCAGCAGCAGCAGCAGCAGCAGCAGCAACAACAACAGCAGCAGCAAACGCAACAGCAAGATCACTCGCCTCAACAGCAACTGACGCCGCACGAGGTGGATCGCAGCGATTGTTTTCCCGGTGCCGGGGAGCTGCAGCAATACCCGCAGCACTACTTCAAGGAGGCCAGGCCGCATCCATCGCCGTCGGTGCCGCCCCACATGCTCACGCCAGGCGGTTTCTCCGCGTTGCACTACCTGAAGCAGCCCGGCGTGATGCTGACGTCGCTGGGCCAGGGCGACGGCGGGCCCGGCCTCGACGGGCACCAGTACGCCAGCCCCGGGGCCCCGAACATGGCCACCGGGCTGCCGGACATCGTCCAACAGAGCGGCAAGTCCTCGAAGGGGGCGAACAGCGACCTTCGGCTGTTCAAGTGTCTGACGTGCGGCAAAGACTTTAAGCAGAAGTCGACGCTGCTGCAGCACGAGCGGATCCACACGGACAGTCGGCCGTACGGGTGTCCGGAGTGCGGGAAGCGGTTCAGGCAACAATCGCATCTAACGCAGCACCTGCGCATACACGCGAACGAGAAGCCGTATGCTTGCGTGTACTGCGAGCGTACGTTCCGGCAGCGCGCGATCCTCAACCAGCATCTGCGCATCCACTCGGGTGAGAAGCCATACCAATGTCCGGAGTGCGGAAAACACTTCCGTCAGAAGGCGATCCTGAATCAGCACGTCCGCACACACCAAGGCGAGCATTTCTCTCTGCCTCCCAGACTCCCCAGAGGGCGTCCACCACAACCACACTGACCCATTCACCGGTTCTTACTGTTACTATCACCACCGCCACCGACGCTACCATCGTCATCTCTTCATCATCATCGTTTTATATAATACTATATTATATATATACAGATTAATGCTACGTTTAACGCTATCGCCGCCGTCACCTTTCGCCGCCATCGCCTCTTTCTCCGTTTTCTTACCATTATTCTCCATTCGTCGTCAGAGTCTTTCGTACTAACAATCATCCCCCTCGCTTTTCGTTTCGTTTCTGCTCTCTCGACCTCCTGCATACTAAATCAGTCCCCGGTGTTTTTTTATCCGGTACAAGGATGCTCGGATGTTGCTTCGAAAGGGAACAATGGCGACTTCCCTTTTGTTCTCCGCCGAGAGTGCCTGGATAGTTGAGTTTCCTTCGGTCAAGAAATCGTTGGGACCGATTAGTATGCAAGGGGTTGATTCCTCCGTTTGCCCTTTATCGGTTCCTACCGGACGATATTCGTTTGCAGAAAATTTTCTGAAAATCGGCCTAGTTGCCGCCGCGGTCAGCCGGAAGCACTAGAACGGTTGAGCTGGACGCGAGATTGCTGGTGAGCTGTGAGATAGAGGAACCTTCCTTCTAACCTTTTCTTCTCTTTCCTTAATCCTAATCTACTTTTTCTGCTCTCTGCGATTTCGGTCTTCGATTCGCTACAAAATGATATAATATACTTCCTATTCTTACATCTATTTTAACGCCACGCAATTCCTGTGTAGTATTCCCTTTGTGAAGGTGGAGGAGGTGGACCCGGGAACTATCCGTCTGTAACTGGTTACGCGGTTGATCGGTCGTTGATGCTTCATTAACATTCCCTCTGTACTCGACGCAAATTCAAGTGAATTTAAGCAACTCGTATCAAAAATTTCGACGCACTCGATTTTTAAATGAAAAACACACTGACAACTTTTTCACCAAGAATTTAAAAGTTTAGAAACTTTATCATATAGGCAATCGACAAGCGGAAGATCCGGGTTCGAATCCTGGTCCAGGCAATCCGATCGGTCCATTCTTTTTCTTCTACAATCAGAAGCTGCATTTTTGTTTAAAAACAAGGGTGCGTCTAAATTTTGCTACGCAGGAGAGTAGTCCGGTGACGAAAGTATGAAGCTACAAAATTATTAAAGGCATTGCAATAGATTGAATTTGCGTCAAGACAAGACACGATTTTTCGCGGAAGCTTCAGGTGTCCGGGGGTGCATCCGTCGCGATATTCTAGTACAAACCGCGAACCCGTCCGACTTTCTAGTGGTCGCGTGGTGCCGTAGTCCGGGCGACTAACAAAAAGATCCTCCAGCGTCGTGTGTCGGCGGGTCAGCCGAGGATAAACCCAGACTTCTATCTGTTACAGACGTGAGTCCGCATCTGATCTTCAAGAACGGGATGACGCCGACGCTCTGGCCGCAGGACGTTCCGTTCCCGCCGGAGGAGGGCAAGGAGGAGGTGGCGTCGACGTTCGGCGACACGGACACGCAATCGGGCGCGTTCAGCCCGGCGCCGGACGCGAACTCGATCCAGTACCCGGCGTACTTCAAGGACCCGAAGGGCGGGAACCACGCGGTATTCGGCGCCGGGGGCACGGGCAGCTTCGGGGCCCTGCAGTACATCAAGCAACAGGGTGGTAGCAAGAGCTGTCTGCCGGACGTGATACAACACGGCCGCTCCGCGGGGATGCCGCTCTACGTCCGCTGCCCGATCTGCCAAAAGGAGTTCAAGCAGAAGTCGACGCTGCTGCAGCACGGCTGCATACACATCGAGTCGCGGCCGTACCCGTGTCCCGAGTGCGGCAAGAGGTTCAGGCAGCAGTCGCACCTGACCCAACATCTCCGCATCCACACGAACGAAAAGCCGTACGGCTGCGTCTACTGCGGTCGTAACTTCCGGCAGCGCACGATTCTCAACCAACATCTGCGCATCCACACCGGCGAGAAGCCGTACAAGTGTCAACAGTGCGGCAAAGATTTCCGTCAGAAGGCGATCCTGGACCAGCACACGCGCACTCACCAGGGCGACCGGCCGTTCTGCTGCCCGATGCCGAACTGCAGGCGGCGGTTCGCCACCGAGCCCGAGGTTAAGAAGCACATCGACAACCACATGAACCCGCACGCGGCCAAAGTGCGCCGGAACTCGAGCAGCGACACGAAGCCGCCCGGCACCCCCGCGGGCCTCGGGCCCGTCCCCGTGCCCCGGGGCCTCACACCCACCGTGGTCAAGCCGGAGCTCTACTTCCCGCAATGCTACGCGCCGGCGTTCAACCATCAGCCGCCCGTCTCGACGGCGCAGTTCCCTGGCCAGGCGAACGGCGTCTCCGTCGCCGGCGAGTTCAAACCACCGACGGGTCTGCCGCCCCAGTGACTAACCGTCCATCCTGCCGCCTACTAGCAAGCAGGACTTCCGCTGAGGTTTCAGCGATGCTTCGGTCACGCGTTGCAGACTGATGCCGCGACGGCGTCGAGCCCCGCGTCGCACCGTTGCAGCCAGCAGCCGATCCAGCAACACTACCCGTGACATTTATCGTGCATTTACTACTAGGGTCTTTCTTTTCGTTTTCGCGGTTCGATTGCTTTCCTCGTTCCGTCAGCTCCCACCGGAGCCGCGGAACGCGTCGTCGCCGGCTGGTGTTTCTCCGAGAGCTCGACGACGAACTCCGCGTTTCTATTCGTCGTGTGCAATAATAACCGTGTGGGAGGGTTCGTCGCGGGATTTCTGGCGATGCCCGGCTTCTTCTTCGGGATCCGTCGAGGCGCGGAGCTTGCGCCACGTGGACGAAATCCACACTGGCCTTCGGACGTCTTCCTCGCGGAGCTCGTTCAGGCCGTAGAGGACACGAGTCGCGAGCTGAGCGGCTGCAAAGTGGTCGAGGAAGGGCAGGAGTCAGACGTTCGCCGTCGAGCTCTCCCCACTGGCGTCGAAACGGTGAATCAAACCAACGAAGAATCTCGTCTATTCCCCCCCCGATACTGTATTTTTTATATATTAATGAGTGATTAACGAGTACCTTCTCGCGTTTATTTCGTGGATGATAAAGCGAATAGCTCGAGAAAGTTCGGTGGTTCCGGGCAGGCAGGCCGTCCGAGGTGTCGTTCGTCGCACCGTTCACGCTCATTCGAATACGTACGCGTAAAAGCCCCGAGTTCACGGCTCGGGACGTTCGATTTCGACCAGAGTAACAAAAAAAACCAGAGTAAGCAAAAAA
Source organism: Perdita meconis (assembly GCA_030770465.2). NCBI lineage: Eukaryota > Metazoa > Arthropoda > Insecta > Hymenoptera > Andrenidae > Perdita > Perdita meconis. The sequence goes on from JASKOS020000009.1 coordinate 7,977,235, forward strand.
AAACAAACGATTGTGATACGATATTTAACTTGTCTATGTTTAAAGAAGCAAAAAAAAAAAAAAAATGAAGAATGAAGAGGAAGGGAAAGAGATTCGCGATGGGAGGAAGATACGTAGCCTCCGGAGGAGGAGGTGAACACACGACCACGAGAAGAATGCCTGTAAATATGTAAAGCCGTTCACTGCGACGAACAAACACAAACAAAGAAGCAAACGTGGAAAGGGAAAGGAAAAAAAAGAGCACACCGAAACGGCGCGAGAAAGAGCAGAGGGAAATATGCGTGGTGCGTGAATGCGTGCGTTCGTGTGAAAGAGTGAATCGAATGCGCGTGCAGGGTCGAGGGTGGAAACGAGAGAAATGGAGGATACGCGAGTGGACGGGATCGCTGCGCGGAGGACGCGAGGAAAAGGGAAGAAAGAGGAGGCTTGAGAAAGATCGAGAAGAAGAGGAGGAGCAGGATCCCGGAGGGGAAGAGAGAAGGAATGGTAGGATAAAAATTGGTGAGGGGAAGAGAAATGCGAGAGAGAGAGAGAGAGAGAGAGAGAGAGAGAGAGAGAGAGAGAGAGAGAGAGAGAGAGAGAATGAGAGAAAGAGTGTATGTGCGAGAAGGGGAAGAAAAGAGATTAGGTAGGATTTACGAGGACGACACGGTGTGTCCCACCCAAAAAAGTATGCTGAGCCATAGCTTTCGGGGTACGACGAGTTGACGATAGTTCGCGCAACGGGGAGGTATGAGACTCTTGTATACTATATATAGTAATATTTGAATGTATATTTATACGACAGGTTATATTATTCTATTAATCTATAATGATGATATTTTGAATCGGTTTTAAAATCAGATTGGTGCTGATATATAAACACTAGGTAAGCGAAACGAATGAGGAGGGAACGTGGAAGAAGGCTGAGACACCGTAGAGTAGCGTAAGTAGGGTAGTCGATAGAGTAGCTCGAAAAAAAACGAGATGGAAAAAGTGGAGCAAAGTCGTGGAATATGAGGGAGGGGGGGTGGGATGGGACCGGGGTAAAAAGACTTTAGGAAGGACCCTCGTGATGACCGCTCATCCGGAACTTAATAATAATAATTAATAATTATCGTCACATCAGCCGGTATGAAGGGAAAGAAAGAATATTTCGTGGCAATACTTAAGACAAGACAAGAAGTGAAAACAAAAGAAAGATACGAGGAAATTTCAACGTACTAGAGAATAGTCTTTTAAATTTCTATATTAAGACGTGTGATCTCTCTAATTATTGTACATTATATATATATATATTATAAATATTATGATGATCTATACCTATAGAGAACGAGATACATAAGTATATAAATATATATATATATAAATACGATTATACGTATATTAGGCGTTCTACAGTTAGTCTTTTATCGTAATTAGACACACAGATGATCTGAAGAAAAAAGATGATTAATTGCGCGGCCATATTCTCTGTGGCCTGTTCGTAGTGCCTCGGAATTGCTGCTCGCGGCAGTGATTTGACCGTATTTTAGGATGGTAATATTATAATAATTATATTGAGAACTGCAATTATCGATACTCTGAGACAGTACTAAAAAAAAGAACAAAGAAAAGAGTAGGAGAAGGGAGGAATTTGGGAGAGAGGAGAAAAAAAAAGGATCGTGTCGCCAGGCGTCACGCTAATCGACTCATTATTTAATTATTAGAGATATCTACTTATATCGCGTTTACAAAAAAGAAAGAATATAAGAAATGAGGGGCGGAGCGAGGAGGGCGAGGGGGTGGGAGGTAGAAGAAGAATAAAGAAAAGACGTGCAGGAGCGCGCCGGAAGCCGCGAAAGAGAGATACGACGATGTGATCGTTGTGCCGATATTCGTTATCATCGTTATGTTTGTTCGCGTGCGCGTTGTTCTTCGTTTTTCTTTCTTTCTCGTTCGTTGCCAGCGCGTTAAACGTCGACGCAGAAATGAGGAGGGAACAGTGTTTCGTACCAATCTGGAAAACGTTCGGAAAAACCGAACTTCATTCATGTCGATGTGGTATCTTCGTTAAGACACTTTTTCCACAACCATCGACTCCCGATAGTTTTTGGACCATCGTCGATCTCGCCTCCATCGATCGTAACGCACAGTTTTATCCGATATCTTTTTCACCGGCGATCAATCGAATGGTAAATAATCGCTCGCGGTAACCATTGGACACCGTGAATTGTTATTTTTTTTTTTACTTTCCGTTTTTATTTTGTTTTTAATTTCCAACCGTCGAAAAATACGTAGCACACGCGCGCCAAAACAATAATTCAATCTTTCCAAGCCGCGACAAAAACGACAGAATGCGTCCGCGCGGACGCGTGAAATATTGTTCGCCAATGAAATAATAATTGGTTTATTATGTGCCGGTCGACGGGCAAATATCGCCCTGTTCCATTCAGAGACAATCATTCGTTGAAAACGCGCATTAACGATCCGCCATACACGGCTGTGGAAGTATCTTAATTAGCGTCGTTCGCGTGTCGTACGCAATTTCATTTGAATTTCACTGAAATTCGCTCGTGAAATGGTGCGATTTTATCCGGGAAATTCATCGAGACGTACTGCCAACGCGATTTTCGTTACAATCGACATTTTTTTTTTTTATTTCGACCCCACAGATTTTCGTTTTCTTCGCAAATTTATTGTTCCTTTTTTTGTTGCTACAAACGCGAAGTAATTTTATATAATATTTTATATATATATTCTCGATTCTCGCGCGCGAACATCTTGAAGAAAAATTGAATTCAAAAGGGAATGTTGAGTTCGCGATGGGAAATAACAATGAAAACGGTCCTCCTTGTCTGAATTCAACGACGAGAGGGCAGCGGTAAAATAACAAGGAGACTGACTATTGGCGTTTCTTCGTGCGATAAAAATGTGAATTTCGGTGTTTGAAAATTTGAAAATTCAAATTAAATTTGAAGAACGACATAGAACTCGACTCTTCGCGAGCGTCAGGCAAAGGATGAGAAGGGGGGAAAAAGAGAAAGACGACCATTTGTTGTAAACAAAGTTGTAGATACGAACGGAATCTTGTTTATTGTTCTATCTCGTCGTACTCAATCTAACGATATATTGTCTCATATCTTATTATTAGCTATCACTATGAATTATTATTAAGTTTTTTCGAGTGAGTGGGAGAGAGCGAAAGAGAGATTTTTTGCAAATGGTGCATTGGTTAGTTTCGTTCTGTTTTCTTTTTTTATAGAGTTTTTCACATTTTCTAATCTATAATTTCGTATGTTTCGTTTTTTTTAATTATAATTCGTCGACTGTAACGGAACGCTCCATCGCACTACGAAGTCCGACATTGTTACACGTTACACTTCGTTTCTCTCGTTTTTCTTCCTTTTTTTTTATATGCTACTTTTTGTACACGAAGTAATCGACTACTAGTGCTTATGCTTGTTATACTCTAATCTTGCAGTCACAAAATCGATCGTGTGATATACATATAACATACACACATATATATATATTTATAGTGTGTCGCGGATGAAAAGATGTTGACGACGAGAAGCGATGTCGGATTGATTTTTAAACTGTTTTATCTCTTTTTATATATATACATTTATATATATTATATATAAATATTTTATACTTTTTGCGAGATACTTTGCAAAAGCAAAAAGATAAAAAAAAAATGAGAAACGGATTACGAAAAATACTGATAGCCAGCTGATCTGGCCCGACGACGACAGGGACGCGTTATATATTTTTTACTTCTTAAGTTCCGTGTATACGTACTCCGGCCGCGCGCACAACTCGTTGCGAACTGCCGCGAAACTGGTTTGGGGTGGTTGGACGACGTCAGGGGCTTGTGTGGTGCCATTTCGATCGACGAAACGCTCTCTCGCGCGCTCGACCGTTTCAGCCTGTGGCGAGTAAAGGAAAAAAAAAGCAAAAGAAAAAAAAAACGCGGCGCGGCGATAGTAGCCGGGAAGAGAGGTACTGTGATATCGATTCGCTAAGCGACGGAGGAGAAATCGGAGAAGACGGAATCGCGGAGGATCACGGGACGATCGGGATCGGGATCACGATCCACGGGACGTTGTAACGCGTTCGACGTATGTATACGATGTCACGATACGTTTACTTATAAGAGACTTTTACTATTTCTAGTGTGTACAGAGACAGGCGCACGATCGGCGACCGATCGCGAATCGTCCCGTTCCTCCCGGGAACATCTCCGGTCTTCCCAGTGACCGAGTTCGACGCGGAACATCGCGAGTCTCTAGAGGAATCGACGCGAGATCGCGCGGATCAATCGAATAACTATTTCGCGACAGCCGACGTCGTCCAGCGGCACTTGTTACTCGACCGTCGCGTCTACAGCTATCCATGCATTTATTATTATTTTTTATTATTTGTCTTGATTATTTATCACTTGTTGCACGTTTGGGAGAGGCGCGCGGGTCGCAACCCGTTTTGTTCGCAACGGAACACGCCACCGTCAGTACGTCTGTATACGTAAACGCGAGGGAAGACAACAGGTCGATCTGTGTTTCTCCAACCTTGTTTTATTAATATTATCGCCTTCTTTTTTTTTGTAATTTTGTAATTTTGTAATATTTTTAATCCCCCTTTGAATCTTGTTCGGTTGTGTGCTTTCAGAGAGTCGCGCGCGGGTCGCGTCATCCGTCGTCCACTGAATGCTCAACATAGATTAGGTTAAGGCTTTATATATATTATATATATTATATATATTACATAACGATTATATATGTATAAATTATTGTTTTCTCTCCTTCATAAGACTCAGGGCTGCGCGACCGGAAACGGCTCCGTAGCCCCGCGACAGGATGACGCGACCCGAGGAGGAAGACCTCGCTATTTTCCGTATTCATTGTCTCACTTTCTATATTGGAGTTCACGAATTTCAACCGGTCAAGGTCGCATCGCGAGCAACGACCGAGGGGAAATCGAGCCCCACCTCGCGATACCCTTTCACTCTTTTCCTCGGCAAAATTCAAGGCGCTTCTACGCCAAATTAATTATTCAGCCACCGAAGATTCTGATCGCCAGAAATTCATACGAACTCCAGTGTAGTTGCGTTCTGTTCTGTTCATGTTCGTTTTCGTTGTAGTAAATGAGAGATCCCCTTTTCATTCATGTCTTCATTTTTATTATTGTTACTTTACGCCGATTACGACGAACGATCGCGTCGCCGGGACCGGAAGAAACGAGTCCATCGTTCGCGCGCGTTCGACACGAGATCTCGCTTTCAAAATTCCTTTTTTTTTTCTTTAGATTTTAAAGTTTCCGATGCGGATGCTGATACAGGTGCAATACACACACGTTACGCAGTTAGGATCGTGCCGTGGTGCGTTGAAAGCCATGCGAGTTTCGCCGAGGCAGCGAGTAAATTTGCGTTTTCGCAGTGGTTCTTCCCCGTCTTGAGAGAGATTCCGAGTTCCGTCGGCTCGAGCACGTTTTCCCCTTGCGAACAAAGAAGAACCAGAATTCGTGTTCCCCCTCTTTCTGTTTTGTACCCCTACCTCCCCTCTGCCCCCTTTTCGTTTCGACTTTTGTGAAGATTAGATTCGCGTGTACTTAGTATTTCAACGCACGCGTAGCTCGCGTCTTATTTATATATAAATATATAAATATAGATTTTTATATGTATACAATGGAAACTCGCACGATCGTAAATGTAAAATCCGAAAAGGAAAAAAAAAAAAAGGGAAAAGGATGAAGAGATCCCCGTATACTTCATCTACGATTTATTATATACACGAGAGCAGCGAATCACTGAGCCAAGACTGACCTCTTTGTGTTTCCTTAATTCGCGCGAACTTTTTATGTTTTGTATCGAGAGATTCGTTTCGCCGTTTTTTCTTTCTTTTATCCTTTTTTTCCAATACGCGCTCGTAGCGACGAGCGAATCAGAGGAAAAATACACCGAAACGTTTCTTTTAAAACAGACAAGAAAAAAAAAAAGTAATAAAAATTTTGAATAAAATCTATTTTTCTTACGTATTTTATTCATTACGCTTCTTTTCTCACTCGCATCGCGACCGTTTTGTTTCGTTCTAGATTCGTATCCTGCGCGAAGAGAGAAAGAAGAAACACCGTCGAGTCGCGAGCACGAAAAACAAGATCGACTGTTGCGGCTTTAATTTCTCCTCCCTATCGTTCGGTTTTACCTTTTTTGCCTTCCGTTCGGTCGAGTCTAGGTCCAGTTCTCGTTGCTGTCCGATCCGGCGCAAAGTTACGACGAGCCCAGGTTCCTAATAGCAATTTAGGGAGCGGGAAACGGCGAAAGAATTCGATTCGTCTTATATTTTGTGACTGACGAGTGTCTCGGTAGCGCGGGCCCAATTCGGCTCCCCGACTCCGCTCCACCAAGATACCATCGGAGAATTCCTGCTCCCTTTCGATTCCCCCCGTCGTCCCCTCACCACCTTTGATACTCGTCCTTCTCCCGCCGCTTCCACCTAAATCCTCCAACAGCTCGATGATGCATCGTACGCGTAGCGTGTAAATTAATCGAACGCGCGACAAGCGCGAACCTGGTCCGCGCACGCAGCCCACCGTGTTCTGTTTTTCCTTTTCGCCAACTTCTTTTTATACAATAAAACTCGCTAATAAAACCCGAGGCGCGCACCGCGTCCAGAGAGAGAAAAGAAACTCCCTTGATTATTTTCCGACATTCAGAAGGTTTGTTTCGCGAGGGCTAGAGCCGAGGACCTCGCGGATCTCTTTCGTTATTCAAGAACCCGACTGCAGGGGTAGACTCGAGAAAGTGGACAAAGAGGTTCGTGCAAACACACGACTTTTGCTTAGCCTTGTTTCCCAGTCACAGGTGTTCCCGCGTTGCCTTTTCGCGGAACATTGTTTTCACAGAAAACGCTCGACGCGACCATCTTAGGTCTGTGGATACAAACGCGCGAAGGGTAATTCATTTGCGACGTCGGTCTCTATCGATCAGCGGCGTTTAATAGCAGCCGACAAAGTTATATTAGCTTGGCGCGAAAACCGCAAGGTCACAGGAAAACTACTGCTGCTATACCGGACATGCATAGAAGAGTTTCGCCTGTGAGGTTATTTCTCTTAAAACGTCTCGCATCCACGCGGAGCTCGCGAAATTCGAACGTAGCCTCCGAAAGAAAGAGTTACCCGTGGAACCGTGACGAAATAGGACTCCGCTCTCGAACCTCCGCTCTCTTTGTTCCTTTCGATTCGCGAATTCAGTTTGTCCGCTTTCCGCATCGATTCCACATAGATTATCGAGGGACTTCTTGCGCATACCTTCGATTCTGGGTCGCGCGAAACGACGCGTCGAATTGTTTATCGCGTTATCTATTTACAAACAATAGAAGTATGAACCCGCTTATGAAGCGGGCAGATCCATCGCAGCCGCGTCGGCGACGCGTTACTATTTCTCTTGGTGGACGCGAGAGAACCCGCGGGACAAAGAGAAATGCAAATCCACGCGAGAGACACGGTCGCCGTGTAGGGTGTAGGCCGGCCAGCCCGGCGAGGCGCGGCGCGGCGGACAGGCCGTGAAATAATCGAAATCCCGTTGTCGTCGAATTCGATTCGCGGCGAATAAATTTTCGAGCGTCGTAAATCGCAGCCAGGGCGCGTCGGGAACAGTTCCATCGCGGCGCGCAACCAGTTTTGCACGGCCACGTCAGTGCAACCGCTTGTCAGAAGACGCGCGGCGTTCGCCAGCCTCTTGATTTGGATTATTTTGCGAAGGTGTATGCACGCCTCACACTTATCGGCCGGCTAATACCTGCATGCGCGCTCGCGCGGACGGGAAAGGAAGACGCTAAACTCCATTACGCGGAATCGTGCATTAAAATCTCGTGGCCATGCGGGCGCAGAAGCCATTTGCTTTTGTCGGGAGTCAGCGAAACGCAGGGGTTCTCCCATCCGGAATGAAAAAATGAAAGATCCATCGGGAAACTAATCGAAAAAAACTCTCTTAACGCTTCGACTATGTGCGCACCGAAATTGATATTCAATTCTTCGCAACGTTACTAGGGTGAATACACTACAAGTCGACCACCCTCTACTAGTCGACAACTTTTATTGTTTAGGTTAAAAAACTAAATATTTGAATAAAGCATTTATTAAATGATAATTTTATATTGTATTTTCAATGTAAACTTCAAAATAAGAACAAAAAGCGATCTTTAAAAGTAAAGAAAATAAAGGCTTTTAAAATGATTTCTAAACAAGATTCAATTCTACATGTACAATTGCTGGTTTCAAACACGAGATGCCCAAAAACGAGCTCTGAAAAAAACAGCTAATGTAATTCAGCTGTATACATTTTTTATTGCAAAATGAGGCTGTTTGCTATTTAAAAAGTATCAACATTCTTAGTTATGAGCTTGACAAAACAAGAAGCAAGAAGCGATTCGGACACATTACTTTTAACCTTAATTACGTCTTTTCCAAAACTTTTATATATGTGCAAACAAAAAATATTAGTGATACATTGAATAAAGTTAAAGTACTATCATGTATATCATATATTTTACAACATCGACTGTTTTGTTTTGTTAATACATATAATTCAAATTTAGCATTAAGTGGTCGACTACTAGTGCTTTCACCCTATGCGATTGCAATATTCATTGAAGCAGCAACCGTAAAAAAAATCTCTTCCCTTTTTCCACTCCGAATCGGTCAGTAAATAAGTAGAATCGTTCGAAATTCAGCGGGAAAGCAGGAGACAAAAAGAAGAGGCAAAATTTAATCGCGCAACTTCACCATCGACGGAGTTCAGGCCGGTCGATCGATCGAAAATGTTGAAGCGATTCAGCGCGCGGATGTTCCGTAACGAGTTTGAGAAACTCTGCCGTCTGCGCGAGCGGCTACGCGGTTGCACTTGACTTTCCAGCTTCGCGGCCGCCGCGCGCGGCTACAAAAGCGAATCGTCCCCGTCTGCGCGAAGTCTGCCAGGCGATTCAGTTACCGTGCCAGAGCGAAACGGGACGAAAATTGAATGGTTGGGCTTCGAAAGGGTCCCGGCCGTCCCGGCGTTCTGCGACGCGGCGCGGGGCGCGCGTGAATCCACCGGAAGCGAGCGAGGCGAAAACTTCGCTCCGGAGATTAGGCCACCTCGTATTCCTTCTTCTCCTCGAGAAATCCGTTTCGCGAATGACCACTCCCCTCGCTTAAAACCCGTAACTCGAGTTGAAAGGCAGTTCTGTCTGGCCAGCACCTGTTACCGGGACGAAGAAATTATAGGGATTTGTCGGTCAGCGGGAGTGCTTCGCGGCAGAAAGCGACGCCGCAGAAAAGTCAAAGACGTAGCGCGGTCCGTCGAGAATTAATCGCATCTGGCTGATAACCGGCGACACGTTCGCAAGTCGAATTCGGCGATGATGGTTCGCCGAAATTTCGCCGGCGAGGAGATAAGGCCGTCCGATGGGGATCGAGGATCGCCGCGAGGGGTGACCTCTGACACCGTCGAATGGCTGAAATCGCGCGGATAACGCGAAGTCAGGCGCGGAGTTGCAGCCCGATGCGTTAATGTTGTTATTGCCAAAAATGACGGAGGAACGAGTTTACGCGGCTCACCGATCGCCGTACCATCTTAACCAGCCGCACACCGAATCCGGTTAGACCGGTTCGGCGAGACGTTAGATTTTCGCGTGATCGCACTTTCAGTTTCTGAATATTGTGTCCTTGAATGGAGTCCTGCGCTCGGGGCCCGGCGCGGCCGGAGAGAGGTGATGCAAGAATGAGTGCACCGAAACTTACGGTCGGAGGAAAAAAGAGCAGACGAAGGTGAAGGGAAATGGCACTCGCGGTGTCCTTATCATCGTTTCACCGGTAGTTTCTTGCCGATCGAGACCTACCGATATTCATTATTCCGACGTTTCGAGCTGGTTTCCGAGCAATAAAATTACCACGATGAAAAGATCGATTATAGGCGAGTTCTTTTTTCTGGTCTCCTAATCGATGTATGATTTATTCGTGTCATATGGGGGAACCGGTTCTAAGATCCGCTCGCTTTAGGAAAGGAGTCTATTTACCCTGATTATATTCGGAGATTAGAAACGTGAACAACCTTTCAGCGATCGGACAGTGATAGATATTGAAATGAGGCGCACTGGACGGTATTAAGACGACAGAGAAAGAGGAATCACCATACTTTGTGTCCGCGGCGTTGAAACTTTAACTTCGAGACTGCTCGAAGAATTTGTTCCCCGGTTAACGAATCAACCTATCGATCATCGAACAAGCGAAATCCATCTGGCAACGGTGTGGGAAAGGGAACGACGGTTTCGTGGCGACCACGTGCACCGAAGGGTCAACGAAAATCAGGCTAGGGTTCATCGAGAGGGCCGGAGGAGACTCGAGGTCTTTTTGCCTGCGACTGCAGTCGCTGCATGCTGCATGCCCGCCGCGAAACGTAAGCCGAAGGACAAGAACGAAGGAGGCATTGGAACGGCGCGAAGAATGATGGATCATCATGCATGCCCGAAAACCCGTTGGGACTCCACGGAGATGAAGAATGTTGCCCGGGGAAGAGGAGAGGCCGAGCAGCCGCGGCTAAGAAAGTCAGAAAGCCAGAGAAAGGGAGAGAGGGGGAGAGAGAGAGAGAGAGAGAAGCCGACCGCGCGCGACGATATCGGCAATCGCAGCGGCTCGAAAAGCGAATTGATTGAGCAAACGAAGGATGCCCGAGCTTTTTTCTCCGGCGGCGTGGCGGCCCTTGATCGATACCGCGAGTTCGCCACGGCGAGATTCTCTCGCGCAAAGGACAACGTCGCGTACACGGTTCAATTTTCTAATTACCCGGACAGGGGGCGAAAATCACGAGGGAAGCGTTCCTTTTTGGGCCACGCGAATCTCGAATGAAAAGGCGATTTCGCGGTGAAGTCAAAACGACGCGGGCTGTTTCGCACGCGTGCTGAAAACGTTGCGGAACGGAAGAAAAAGAGACCCCGTAAATACGCGAACGCTTTACGGTTTCAGAAGAACGGAACGGCGTAGCGTCTCGCGATAAACGGAGAAGCTGTTTTACATCCAGAGAGAGAACGAGAGAATGAGAGAGTGACGCAGGAGAGTCCCGCGGACAAGGTGTTCCCTCTCTGGCGGAGCGACGAGGAGGGACGACGCGCGTGATAAATATACGGATCGACCCAGGTGCATCGGAGAAAACGATTAACCGGGAGGGAAGATGCGCGCAATGAGCAACGACGAAAGGGAGAGGGCCGTCCCTTTTCTGGTGCGTCGGGGAAAGAGTGAAACGCCGCGCGAAACGGCGGAGGGCCTCGAAAAAATTACACGATAAACACACCGGGGCCGAGGAGCCGATAATAAGAAAGGGACAGGGTCCGCCGGGGAAAGACTTCGGGGAGAGGCTGGGAGAGAAGAAGGGGCCCCTCGCGACGGACGGGGATCGGGGGCCGAAGGGGGCCGGCGAGGAGAGAGAAGGGGAGTCTGCTGGGTCTCCCCGACTCATAACTGGGCACCGGATGGTGGGGGAACGCCCTTGACTCGGACTCTCGGCCAGCGGGGGAGGAGTGGGACCACGGCGCGGCCTTGAGTCGGCCCGTCTCGTTCTTCGACAGCGTTTCTCAATCCCACAGTCTCGTCGGGGGTCTACCGGCTCCTCGGCTCGTGACGTTCGCGGCCGAGGAGACTTGTAATCGACGCGAGAACAGAGAAAGAGAGAGAGAGCGGGACCCAGCAGCGAGCTGTACGCCGGCCTGGGTCAGGTGGCCGACATTGTTTTCGCGACATTCCTATGCTATTCGTGTTTTCGCGGTCCCGTCTCTCCCTTTCCCTCTCCGTCGTCTAGCGGCCGGCTGAGAGAGGATAGAATATCGATCACGAACGCGATGGAAATCGCGCCGTTTTCATGATGCGCTCTCTGAGTCACGACGAGGACGGCTTATTAGTCTGACGCTCTGTGGCTCGAAATAGAAATGGTACACACGATATATTCTATAATTTATCGAGGCGATACTTTGCAGAAACATGCAGACAATAGTTACAATTGAGCCTTTAATGACAAATGGCCCAAGTCTAAACTTACGAAAAATGGGTCTACTACAAAAATAAATGGTATTACGAGTACTTAAATCGTCTATCAATTCCGTTTGCATATATTTTCTTTTATTTCAATAAAAAAACAAGAGTCAGTTTTGCATTGTAAGTAACATCGTTGCAGAAAGAAATAATGACTCCACTTTATTATGAATAATGTGAATTAGTTTATTATTCAATTATGTTACCGTAATTATTACTCCTTCATTTAATTTTCTCAAAGCAGAGCTACGCTCTGTTCTTCATTTTTATAAGATATTACATAAAAGTCCAATATTCTCAATACTGACTCCAATATTCTCAATACTGACAAAAGAGACTTACTTCGCTTGTCAATTATGGGGCTCAATTAGTAAAAACACTGCGTTACTGAATATTTTGCTAGGTTCTCTGAAAATGATTTTAAAGCCCGTTGCATGGTCCACGCTTCGCAGCCGAGAGGATTAATAGCCAGCGTGAAACCGGTGAACAGAGAGGATGAAAGCTTGCGAAAAGCGTGAAAGAGGACGATGCGGTGCCGAACGGAAAGGCAATCATCCCCGGCGCAGAGCCGCCAGTCACGCGGGCCTCTCGAAACGAGTCGACGGGCTAAAGAAGGGTTCAAGGTTCGTGAACTTGCCACGACGATCGTCGCGACGGCTCTTACGAGCTCGGCTCAGGAGTAACGAGAAGCCCCCCGGTCGCGGTGTGTGTACTCGTGCTCCGGCCCTCTTCCCTCGTCTCCCGGTCACGTGAGCGAAATTCCTTTTCGAAGCGAGGAACGGGCCGAAAGAAGAAGGATCCGTCTCCTCGAAAAAAACATTCCGATGCGCTGATTGCATCCACCGTCACGGTGCATCGGCGAGAGCCTGCGGAGGTGCTAATCGGGTTACTCGGTTCTCCTTGAACGGAACGAAAGGAGGCAGAGAGCCGGGGACCGGGACCCGCTCCGGCCTGCGACGCAGAATAATCCACATTTTAGCCGGGCCACGCGGACGTAAACACGCCAACGGGCAAAAAGCGATGCCGGAGAGCGGTGAGAGTGATTGAAACGATCCGACGACGGAGGACCTCTGCGAGGCGAGGGACGCGCGAAATTACACGGGCCCCGCAACTGGGTCGACGCCGTTCGCGGAGAAATGCTTTTTCGCGCTCGCTCTCGCAACCGGACCGCTCGATTCCGCTCGATTCCGCCCGATTCCGATCGATCCCCTCCACCCTGTCATTTCGCGTGATTATCGGTGGAAAGCCGTGGCCGCTAGGACAACGAGATACGATCGACGCGCGCTGCGAGTCGCTTATTATCTCTCCGGATGGTGGCCTGCATTCGTGCGTCGTTTCGGCTCGCTGTCGTTTCGCGGGTAACCGACTGTCTATCCGAAGAGAAGGGGACAGGTAATTGCTCGTCATCAGCCTCTGTGGAAGATGGAAGGCGACCGTTCGCCGCGGCTAATTACACCGATAGCCGGCGGCGTGTTCGAAAAGTAGCCAGCCAAAGGTATCTCTCCCAGACCTAACCCATACCAAACACAGAACTAACCCCATACCGAGCCCAGACCTAGCCCAGACCTTATCGTTCCTTATCGTCGACGCCGGGGCGGGCGGATCGGCGTGAGACGCAGAGTCGCGAGAGAAAAAACCGAGGCGAATACATATCTCCGGTCCCCGGAAGGTGAAATTAAGGAAGTTGAGAACAAAACGCGCCTCGTCTGCCAGAAGCGTCTGCAAGGCTAAAGAAGCGGGAGAGTGTATCGCGAAGGAGAAGGAGAGGCGACCTGGGAGTAGTGGACGAGCGCGAAAGGAGACGGAGATTCGTGAGAGGCGAGTGGCGCGGAGAGAGAGAAGAAAGCCCGACTGGTGGGCAGAGGGTCGAAGGGAAAGGGAGAAGCGCGAGAGCGCGACCGAGAGAGGAGAGGGGCGAAAGAGCGCGGCGGGAAAGAAAGAGAGAAGGGAAGTCGAAGCGCGGTCGAGACGATCCTAAAGGCGGGGAGGTGGGAGAAGTTGGTCCATGGACTGGCGTACGTATATACGACGGGCTCCGAACACCCTTTATACTTTATTTTGCCCCGACGCGAAATACCGGCTGACAGTTACTCCCTCGAACGAAATAAAAGGTGGGCATCCTTCTCTTGCGGAAGAGAGGAGCAACTCGGGAGGAACTTCCACTTGGCCTACTACTCCACTCCGCGCGCAGCTCGCCACGGACGAGCTACCGGGGGCTTTTCTTTTTACGCGAGCCACTTCCTGCTCGAACTTTGTTTTTCTTTCTTGTCCCTCGCCCCCGACGGCTGGTTCTTCCTTTCCTCCTTTCTTTCTTTCTTTCCCTTTCTTGTTGTTGCCGCTCAACCGGGCCCACCACCGGCAGATTATGCAACGCATAACGGAGAAATCTAAACAAGCAAACGACCACGAAATCCACCCAGATATTATTCGCGACTCCCTCCGTCCGGACGATTGCTCCCTTCCCTCCGACGTCCCGCCGTCGATTCTCTCGTCGGATTTGCTTCGCGTTTCGAAAGTGCCGCAATGCTCGAACGAGCGCTAGCCTTAATTCGATCTTCGGATAAGTTTGTTTGGAAACCCGATCGTTCCAATTGCATAAATTATCGAGCCACGAAATACGAACAGACTACCAGCCTATTACACGCGGGGACACGTGTATGCACGGGCTTTCTAAGTCCTTGCTCGATTAGAAAGCGCGCCGACAGCATCCTCGCCGACTATGCTCCGAGCTCAACCCTTCGAAAAATTTCTACTTTTCTTTTCCGCCGCGACGCGCGAAGAAAAATTGCACGCAAGCCGAAAGCCGAACTCGGACCAAGATACCGATCCGCTGAATATTTTGCGACACACCGTTCGGTCGTTTACCATTCACGGATTCACTTTCGAGCACGATTAACCTGTTGCTGGGGGATTGTTCGTCGCGACCGCGGAATGGCTGATGGAAACCTCGATAGGTTTAACCCGGCGACGCGCAAAACCGGGCGAATATTATGCGAAGGCTCTGTGCGCTGCTTCCCATCGAGCCGCGGTAGATGGGACGGGAAGGTCGTAACAAGTTCGAGTGCAAGAACTGTCCCGTAGTGCGCGTATTAGACCGACCCACCCCCTTATCGTTGCGCCGCCTCGGCGAGGGGTTGGCTTTGGACAGGTACGAGTGAATTATTCATCGCGCAACTTTGTCGACGGTTAATTGACTGTATTTTAAGCGTTGATCGTTCTTCAACACTCCAGTAGAATATTATCTCTTCTACACTATCGCTTCGTTAATAGAAGTTCACGATTTTTAAATATTCACCGAGCACAAAATACAAAATTTAGTGGACGATTCTAAGGAAAGCCGGAAACCAAGCTACGATTACCCAAAGTTTCCAATTAAACGCGCAGCAGTTGCGGTGGGGGTTAAGACAAACAGGAACCTCCCAGCATTCGCGTAAAGAACGTCTCGGTGGATGTCATTGGCGGACTTATTTATAGTCGGCTTTTGTTATAACGGGGCGAGCGCGCTAGCGGAGGAAAAAGGGTGCGAGGAGCTCGAGATTGATTCGCAGGCATCGACTATTGCGTTTGAACCGGCACGAATCCCGGCACAGGAGACAACAAAGCGACAATCTGAGCGGGATAGGGTGACCTTGGTGGATTATTAGCCCCAAAGTGATACGGCGTACGAGTCAATCAGGGTCCGGTGGCCGATCGATAGCGCTTTGTTTTCGTGGGGGCCACGTTGCGCCCCCCTCCGTCTCCCACCCTCTCCGTGGTCCCTGTCAAACTGTTTATACGTACATACACCGGCTGGTTTTTGCCTTGCACACATCCACACACACCGACTCTCGCTACCTGCCAATGAAACACGCTGGCCGACCTTCGAATCGGAGCCCGAGAGTTTTTGTGATCCGCGCTGCGCGGCCGTACCTTCCAACCAGGGACCCCACGAACTCTACGACCAGTCGAAACGCACATATCTTAAATGGAAGCGAGGAGAATTGAACGCGGCGATGGGGGGAAAATGGGCCGCGGCGCGCGGCGGGCTACCGATACCACAATCTCGTACAGGGCGTTCAAAGAGGGGTCAGAGATTTCGAGAGAGTATAGTACTCGCGGCGCGGAGAGCAACAGGTGAGCACTGTTAGCACTCAAACGGGTGACTTCGCCTGTAAGTTCTGTGCACGCTGCTTAGCAGCCACTCGAAACTTTGGATTTTCAACAGGGACTTTAATTTGATGAAGAAACAACGCTGGGAAGCGGCGATTTTCAGAATTTAGGGGAGAAAGATGAATTCTGCTGAACAATGCTTTCGAATTAAGGGGCTATTCCACTGTGGCACTTTCGAAAAATCGAATTATTGTTCTTTGCACCTTTCAAAAGTAGATATTTCGAGAAATCTACTGTTACATTTTGGTGTCATTATTTCCATTCCGTGAGTTATTATAGGTAATTTCAGTAAGGGTAGGTTTATGTTGTACCTGCGATAAACGATAAGAGCGACGAGATGGTAAGGCAACAAAAGACAGAACATCTTTTTCTCTTTTACCATCCTATTCACATCGCTGCTCTTATCATTTATCGCAGCTCCAACATAAACTTACCCTAAGAGAGGCGAAGCCAGCGAACGATCTCCCCTTGTTTTGAACTAAAAGTTTGTTTACAAATACGAATTAGGTTCGAAGAAGCATATGAACAAGGGGAAGGAATATTGTATGGGCCGCCATCGCCGATTAATTGCAAACATATTTGCCAAAAGTTTAGTAAAAAATCAATATTTTCTTTAAACGCGTTTTTCTCAAAACCAGGCAAGTAAAATAGAGAAAATTTTTGCCTGTAACGTTTTATTCTTTCGTTAACAATAATAGCATAGATACTACACATACGGGGTAGTTCATTTACAGGTAGCCACCTAAATATCAGCAGTGATATCAAAAATGTCGTTTCCGTTGGAACGGCATTGAAGGACGAATATATGGTAATGAATGCTTCAAGGTCATTTTTTGAAAGCCTTCAAGGTCACCAATATTTTGTTTGCAAATAAGTGTACTCGGTGGACTACCCTGTATATTATACTATACTGTAGTATACATATTATAGTATTAATAGTATCTGCTTAGTGGCGCTAACTCTCAAAATCCGTCTCTGACAGTTACCATATTAAACTACGTAAATTATCGATAAATAAAAAATAAAAAACCTTAGAATATAGTTTGAAACCAGTATTATAAACAGTAAAAATTTCAGTTGAATTGTCCAATGCTTTTCATTATAAAAACTATTCCAAAGACTGATTGATTTTTGGCGCGTTACAGTGGAATAACCGCCTTAACAAATATTTAGCCGCGGAGACGATAGGATCGTTTGGCAAATGGTTATTAAGTTTTGAAGGCGTTTGGTTTCCGTATCTTCTCGAAACACGAATATCGGCCCAACGTGAACAGTGATTTCCAGTTTCGCCGCGTTTCAAAATGTCTCCGTGCACGTCTTTTCTCGCGACTCGTAAGTTTGCCACGATAATTATTTGAACGCGTAGTCATTGGAAAACCATACGAAATGCTCGCAAAGGGTGGACACGTATTTAGAATCGAATAAGGTTGCGACGAAACCAACGCCCGTTTTATACTCATACGTTTTTTATAAGGGTTTCATGTATATAAAAAAAAAAAAAAGAGTATTGGTTACTCAGTTCGTTGATTCTTCGTTGAGAGTTTTTGCGTGTAAAACGGGTTCGTAACGGTATGAAACACGATTGTTAATTCTCTTAGCCTTAAATTGTTTTCTCGTCCGTAAGCTAGGCGAACTTGTGAATCATTTGGCAGACTTGAACCTTCCGCTTGGAGGAAGGCTCAGCGTCAGCATCAAATTACTGTACAAAGTGAGTCATAGTATTCCTTGATTTGAAACTTGAAATACTGTGTTCTCGACCGAAATCAAAATGTTTGTTTCCGAATCGAGTCGATCCTCCCAGTCGAAGGTCGATCTGCCGGTTCGTCCTGCGCGTTTTAAGAGTAATTTCGTTGATCGTATAGCGGTATAGCGGATAAGAGAATATTGTGATTGGTGCGAATGGTGAGGGCGTCGATGACTTAATTGGTCGATTAATACGTAGTAGCGCGTGGCGTGGTGTCGCGGCAGGAATTCGCTCGTGAGACGACGATTCCGACTTAGAGAATTGTATAGAAGACAAAGCGAAGCAAACAGGTCCAATTTTTATAAGGCGAAACGATGTCAATGTTACGGGAGAAAAGTGAGACGAGAGGCGGAAAGGAAGATACGTATTTACTGTAAGGGTCGTCGCAAGCGAAAACACGATTGAAACGCGAAAAAAGAGAGAAAGAAGGAACGAAGGCGATCTTGGGACGTGACGACACTTTTTTTTCCGTTTCCGATTTTGTTACAGCTGCGATATTCACTCTACCGTTGTACATAGGATTACGCATATAGATATTATAATATATCGCACAGGTGCTCCGAACTTTGCAAGCATCTTCCACGCTCTACCGAAGAATACGTAATTCAGTGTGACTTATAGAAGAGGAGAGATGAGAGAGTAAATATGAATAATATCTACGGATTTTAATGACTGTTTGAACGCACTCGTTCCGATGTATCGATAAGGCAATTTAGCAAAGAAAGTGACAATCCGCGGGGAACAGGAGATGATTTACCGCGCAAGACGGAAACGGTATCCGTGCTAGCACGCTTCCACATTTTTAATTAGAGTAACCCGTTGCTTAGGCTAACCGCTGCGTAACTAATTATCAAGCCTGATTTCAAAGATTCTCGGGATATTTTTGATACGTTTCAATTAGATCGGTTGAAAAAGCACCGAACCACAGAGGTTGGCCACACGAGCAGACGATTTGCATAATCATTTCTATGAACAGCAACGTTGCATCGTGCAGACTGACTCAACAATGCGCTCCGAAAATTCTTGGCGATATCCCGGACACCGAAGCACGAAACTGTTTGCTCGGCTTCGATCTCGGGGTTGCACCGCGACAATTTTCTGGATCCTATTGTCCTCGATTATCCAAATGATTCGAAATGATTTAAAGAGATCTGTTTCTGCGCTGGCCTTAAATCGATCTCGAACGAGGATTGTTCGACTTTTCCACGCGCCACAATGTTCATCAACACTTTTCCATAATTAAGACGGTTTCCCTCGTGAGATTGCACGCGTTACGACACGCGTCATTTAATCAAAATGTTATTGTAATACTAGTACAGTAAGGAAAGAAAGAAGACACGAAAGAGCGACTAAAACGAGCGGGCGAGCGCGCGTTTTAAGCAAATACATCGACTGATTATCGTTAAGAATGGATCGCTGGAACGAAGATTAGCGAGGATTTTATTGTCTGAACTAGAAGATAGATTCTATTTATTATATTAGATACGCTTGTTTACGGACGCGCACAGACGCGACCGACACGTAACACACGGCATTGCTAATTTTCGTTTGGCTGTCCATTCCGTCACTTGCGCGAGGTTTCGAACCACTTTCTTTCCGTTGTTCACTGAGCTTTACGATCTCTAGGATCTCGAGTCTGTGGGTCGCGACTGAATATTCACGATTTCGATATTTCGATACGATTAATACGAGTTAAGGTGCACGAAAGAAAATATTTCTATAAATATACGCTGCAGTAAAGTATCGGGATGCATCGATCGGGATACGAGGAAAACAATTGACGTTTTCGATGTTAATTTCCCTAAAAGGAAAATCAAACAACAAAACAATATATATATACACGAAGCATCTCGGAATAAGTGTCGCAAACACAATCGAAGATTGAAGGAACCGCAACGGAACGTTCTGCGTCGTTATCAAAAAGAAAAAGTCACCGAGTATACGACACGGCCGAAAGGAAAACATCGAACGACCTTAAAGCGACCTTGACGAATTTTCTGCTCAGCAATACTGAATCGAAAATAATTCCTTTGTGTTTTCTTTTTCATACGGTCACCGTACCTATTCGATATACGTTCCAACGGGACAATGTGTGCAGTGAAAGAAACGCGAAGAATAATAGGTTCTCGAGACCGAAATCAAAAATATACTGATAAGAGCACGTCCCATCGATGCTAATCACGATACTATATTGCGAGGATCCTCTCTTGGTATACGCAAAACAAAGAAGCAAAAAAAAAAAAATGACGAAACGAAAACGAAAAAAAAGGAAAAAATGGGAATCATTAGTGTGTACATATGTGTACAGGACCACAGGTTCGTTAATTTTACAATACGAGGAACACGAGGTTCGTTCTCTTTGGATTTCGAAACACGACGGATAGTGTGAATATAGTTGAACGCGTGTCTTGTTTTTGCGCGCCTGGCGTACTGTGACCAGCGATCTTCGTTCGCGGTTCCGTGCATCGTGATTCAGGGCGCACGATCAAGGAAGTGTATAGTGTTTTAAGCTCGCAGGACAGCAACAAAAAAAAATAAAAAATAGAAAAACAAAAGAGCCAGCAAACTCCCTCTCACAAGGAAACATTCCGAGTAGGGGGTCCCGAAGTCAAGTAGATGTTGATACTGTTAGAAACCTGAAACACTGTCAAAATGATGTGTAAAATATCAGCTGCTACTGGCCTGTACAGTGTAAGAAAATAGGCTAAAAGAATTCTAGCTACTCGACAAAATAAGAATCTCTGCACCACCCAATGTAATGATCGTTTCTTTCATCATAGTATCTACTAGAATCTTTTTAGGCTAAAAAGTAGGAGATTCAGGGGTTTCGAGGCGCAGATTTAGAGATTTTCAGAGTTGAAATTGAAGATTATAAGATTTCATGTTGCAAATTTCAAGACACCAAGTAATAGTTTTAGGGATTTTCAGAGTTAAAATTAAATAATATTTGAAGGTTTCAAATTTGAGATTTGAATATTTTTAATTTTAGGGACTTCTCAAAGCTGAAATTATAAGTTTAAGGATTTGAAGCTGGAAATTTGGAGGTTTCAAACTAGAAAAATTGTGAGATTTCAAAATTTTTCATAGTTAAAATTGAAGATTTGAAGATTTCAAGGTGGAGATAGGAAAATTTCAAGTTGAACAGTTTTCCTTCCCATTTTCTATGCTTCCTTTGTAATGGACAGAAGAGAGAACCAATACCAATTTTTGAGTTTTAGAGAGAGGTTTTATTAACCTACTGGCTAACAGTGTAACAAGTACAACTTACGCAGATTATTTTTAGTCTATTTTTAGTGTCGTACAAGTCATTCTAATATTCTACATATCATTTTGCCAGTGTTTAAGGCTTCCAACAGCATTAAAATCCACTTGATATCGCGACCCTCTGCTCGGAACGTTTCCCTCTCAGCCCCCTTGTTACGAGCCAGCCGTTGAACAATGAATATATCTGATTTTTATCAGCCGGAGATGCAGTAATAGCACAAGTGAAACCGTTTCTAAGTAAATTTGTTATACACGCATATTGTTATCATTGCCACGTGAAAAGCAATTATTAACTCCATAGCCTGGGCCATTGTTAGTTGAACGAGAGAGTTAGAGACTGTTTCTTGAAGTTGGGTTGTACCCGCCTCCTCCACACCTCGCAGCACCCCCTCGTCCCTTCGCCCCCGCGTTCCACCGTTCTGATGTTTTCCCGCGATACAATTACCCTCTAACTGACCGAGTAATTTCGCGCGACGCACAATGCTATCTCGATTACAGCCCTTTTCTTTGTGCCTTTTCGTTGCGCGCGCGATTCCGTTCAAACGTTCGCCCCGCGAACGGGCGAGGGCGTATTTAAGAGGCACGAAAGCTGTCGCGACGACCTTTAAACCGAAGCAAGAACATCGAGTTACAAGGGTCTTTCGTTGTCGCTTCTTTTGGGTAAATTGGTAACGTTGCTTGGCGAGCGACGGAGTTGCCAACGGGACAAGGAAAGACTCTTCTACTTTGAAAGACTTCGTATTAAAGGTTAATTAGGAGTTTCAGCTTTCCGTTGCACTTGGAAACACAACAACGCGGCAGAGTTTATGTTTTATCCTTTTTCTTTTTCTCCTCGCCCCTCCTCCTGCTCCCTCCAACGCCCTCTTTCCTTCCCCTTCACCCCCATCACTTTTATATTCCGATGAATTATCTATTCGTGCAACCCTGCATCAAGGAAGATACGAAAAGAAAGAGATTATCGTAATAACCGCCGATTAACTCGGTAACAATGGCAACGCCCAATACATACGAAGTCTGTAATCGAAATGCTTTATATTTTTACACCGAACAAAGCAGTATATTAACGTACAATAAACAATAAAAGAACATGTCCTTCCATACGCAACCTCAAGATGACAAATGTTAAAACTTTTATTTTTACAACAGCCCACTAACACTTCCGAATATCTGAGCTATATTCGAGCGTATTCGTAATAGTTGAGACTATTTATGTAGGATATTTACGAACGAAGTCGGCTAGGGATTCATTTTAATCGGCGGTCCGCAAGATTTACGATTTCTAATCGACTAATTGTAACATACGACGCTACGCGCCAGTGATACGCGTCGCGAGATGTGAACAAAAAATGAGATTTGGCGCGATTCGGATTTTAACCCTCTCGGTGCTGAGGATGCGGCGCACGCCGATGGGCGTCGAATCGGTAAAGGTTATTAACGCGTAGGGAACGACGGACGCACAGAGACTGCGTCGCGCGTCGATACCACCTCGCCACCGACAGCGTTAAGCGAAATGGCAGGAAAAGAAAAGCCGGAGTACAGCGTCTCAAAATGATCTGTCCGAATATTAATGTTATTGTGCACCATCTGGCGTAAGATACTTTCGTTCTATCATTAAACTGAGCTACGCACCTTTCGAATATGTAGTTCGCGTAATTTTCGAGGAAAATCAAAAGAACAGAGAAACCGATCGGTACCAAAAACACAAGTCCCGAATACTGATCTGTTACATTCGTAAGCGAAACTTGTACATATGTAATTTAAGATAGTTATATGTATATATACGCGTACACACGCGCGCGCGCGCGCACGTACCACGTACACGTACACGCATACACACGAAACAGACGACGCGAGTGTACATCCGTATGTAATAGAAGAAGGTTTTCAATGTGCTGTTAGTACCCGTTCGATTTGATCGTTCAACGCATGGTGGAATAAAGGCTGGTTCAGACATGTTTAGTAATCTAGGCGAGTGGCAATTGGTTGCATTGTTTTACTAAATTACTCGACTAAATTTTAGTGTTCACATACATACAGTATTTTCTCGATAAATGTTAAAAGTCCTCTACGATATATGTGAAAATTTTATCCCCACCACTAGCGGCATTCCTCTAGGATACCAGCGAAGTGATTAATGAGGTACAATACTCGGTCACCGATTAGTGTAATACGATAGGCCGACTTTTTTTTATGTTTGCCGCATATCCTCAAACCATAATCCTTCTCTCTTTTACGTTCCATCTCTTTCTACATTCGGCGTTTTCGACAAAACACAAAGAATGTAGGACCTTTACGATAAGTGTGACATTCTATGTTCTGTGTTTTAAGCAAAACATAAGAAATGTAACACCTCTACGATAAATGTGACTTTTAGCTTCCTACGATTTTACGTTCATTATATTCTCACTTCTACGATAAATGTGACTCTCCGTTCTCGAGAAGTTCACCCTTATCGAAAAAATACTGCAGTAAATTACTAAAATCCTTGCCACTCGACTAAATTACTAAATGTATGTGAATCAACCATAAGATAAGATGAATCATTCCCGATGATGCGCAGTGGTTCAGAAGTAGTGGGGAACCGTCAGCCAATTAGCTCGGGACCCAAAGTGCAGAAATCCAATATGGCTGATTTTGTACGCACGCGTAAATGATACCTCCTAGAGATTTAAGGGGCTAGTGGCGTCACGTGACTTTTCAGGTTGAGGTTTTTTCAAGACAATATCACTAACATGACGAATATTAATTCCAAGTTTTAGCTAATAAATTTATTTGGAACTTGCAAGAAATCATGATAAAGGCGCTTATGCGATCTGTTTAAACTTGATAGCCAAACCATATTTCTTCTGAAGAGGTTTGAAATACGCGAATGCATTTTAGGTCCCTTCACTATTGGTTGTTCTATCATCCATCTATCATTATGCGCAATGGTTCACCTTGTTTTATTTTAGCATAGTTTAACGTTTTCAAGGTTACTTTTTACTCACCCTCTAATCTCCGCGATCGTCAAGAGGAATCGGACGACAAGTGTGATCGGTTCTGCCAGGGTGTAAAACACTTTCGTTGTAAAACACTTCCACCTACAACTTGTAAACGCACTTTTCTAAACAGGTTTCACTATTTTTATCACAACACAATCGATTCGCAATAGAGCACTAATAGTGCTTTAATTCGCAATGGTCAAGTGAATTTGAACGAACGTCAAACAAGTTCGCAATTGATCGGAAGCGCGGACAGCTTGTGCGTTCGAAAAGGCATTGCTTCCATCGGAACCGATCGCGCGATTCAATTTCAGACATAAACAGCATGTATGACAACCTTCTATGTAATGGCACCGATAGCCAATTAGAAAAGAGCCAATCAAATTTCGAAACTTTTCGATCAAAGAACAGTAGAACGCTCGTTTGATTGGCTATCGTTATCGATTCATCCAATTTCACGATCTCCCACAGGATCATCCACACGAAATGGGTTTAACGGAAATCTCGTTTATTATATCGAATAAGAATTTAGAAATATACAGGGTTTTCCAAAATTTTCTGCTCAAGTTTCGTCAGTATATTATACGACTAAAAACGAAGAGAAAACGCGAGGTAATGGAAGAGAGAAGCTCTTGTTCTTTCCTTTTATTGTAGCTATGAAACATTTATAGGCTAACGTTCGCGGACACATTTTATCGCTTATGTTCGTTCGTTAAATACTTTGACATAATTGTGGTAGGAAAATCCTGGGATAGCCTGTATATATTTTACCGGGAGAGATTCGAATAATGTTTAAAAAATTGCCGATTTTCTTAAATCACGAACGTACGTAATACCTCAGAACCGTTACGATGTAACAATACGTAAAATAACGAAACGATTTGTGATTCGCGTTGTACCGTAGATTATTACCGAGATTATTGGTTATTTCGTACGACAAATAATGAGATATATACGAACGTGAGTATTTATGTACGTCGACGGAAATTTTCGAATCACGGCAGCCACGAGAATGTTCGTTCACTCTATACACTTCCACCACTTCCACCGTTAAAAAACTTTCGATAGATATCGAGATCTGATTCTCGCGTAACGTTTTCATCCAGTAATTGTCGCTGATATCGATCTTCGATTTCTATCTTCTTCGTAGGATAGAAAAACTTTTGTATTATGAGTTTAGAATGAAATGTTTCTAACGTTATTACATAAGAAGACCATCGAGGAGCATTAAAAAAAAAAAATCGAATAATTTACGTTTTTAAGAAACCTCGAGTACGTCGTAAGGAAAAATCGTACTGACCTGTACGTGAAAGTATACGTATCCGACAAGGGAACTTTGTAATCACTTTCGATATATCGCGTGAAAACGAAGGAACCTTCCGCGAGAGTGCGACTGTTTCTCATCATTTTCAAATTAACGTATTTTTCAGTCCGTTAGTAACGAGACGAGTAAGTGGCGCGCGAACCGAAATTTCTCTTTCGAATTTATCCTTTCTGTGAACTTTGAAGCCAAAGACATCGAGAATAGCGAAGATCCAATCAAAATTGAACTCGAGGAAGATTCCTTCGTCGTGGGTGAACGCGTTTGAATAAAGGTTTTTAATATTTCACGTTTTATCACAATTTTCATCGAAGCCATTCAATGCGAAGACAGTCTTTTTCGTCTCAAACTTGATATTACTTATTTTACGCGCATCGAATATTAGGACTGTGTTCGTATTATACGATAGTTGTTAGCGAATAAACGTTTTTCGATCGCTAGAAAAAAAAAAATAATCACAAAGATCGAATTTTTCGCAAAGAGAGAGAGAGAGAGAGATAGAGAGAAAGAGATCGAGAGAACGAAAGAGAAAGAGAGATCGAGAGAAAGAGAGAGTACACATGTACACGCTTACTGGGAAACATGTATATGTATTTCAAGACGTCTTTATGCAAAATTGATGAATGTTTTACGTGTACTAAAATGTTCCCTTTTAATCCTACTAAGACTTACAAAATATAAGTATTATACTTTACTTGTATATATACATATGTGATAAAAAATATATATATATATACACCTGGTTTTTCATGTCATGTTTATATCGCGTCCTTAGTACGAACTTAATTAAATATCTTACAAATAGTAAATGTAACAGTAACATTGTTAGAAACGATTGCATTTCTTTTTATTTTAAAAACTGATATATTAAATTACAAACTTTTCAGGGAATGTCCAGTCTACATTATTCCGTGCACCAACGTCGCGATGCTTCATCGTACACGTAAGTATAAACGACATGCTTTATTTCACACGATACTTTGGCATTAACACCAATGTGCCTAGCGAAATTATTAATTACAGCTTAGCTTATGTAGAATTAACAGGTATAACATTTCGTATTACACACTTTCTATTCTTTTCTTAATTAACAATAATATGTATATATATATATATTTGTAAACAACAGTCTTTAAATAATACATATATTCTTGCACACGAATATCACTTAATTTTACAAATCAAATACAAATATATATATACATAGTAAAAAAATATAGCTTGTCAAAAATCGATAAAATCCATACTGCGTTTATATAATATTTATGCTTTTCGAAACTAAATCCATTTGTAACTAAATTTTATTGGACGCTGATTTTTCCTCTTATTTTATGATTAGTATTTATACAGTTTTAAGAATCGTTTGATGGTAACACATTTAATTCGGACGCAGTACTGATACTAGGCAAGGTACTATCGCTCCAATCCGGTTGGGGATATTTCCTTGGTGGGCTCGGGACATTAACTGGCATTCGACTTTGAAGTCTAGTATCCTGAAATATATTCTGAAACTGTTCCGTGATATTGGAACCTATTAAATTGTTAGACAATTTATTTTTCGAAGCATTAGATGTATCTTCTGTCACGGTGGATTTTTTTCCAAGACTTTGCCTTTTATGCAGTTCCGAAGAAGATTTGCGAATCGCGGATTCATCTTTTGCACACGCATCTTTTTCATGAATTTTATCGGAAGACGACTTTACCTGTTCTGACTGTGATACTTTGCTGATGTTTTTCGGAGTACGTACATTATCGTTCTTTTTAGTATTGAATGCTGTTAATTCCTTGTTCACTGAAAAGTATCATGAAGAGTATCGTGTAGTCAAATTTGTTAGAGTATTTTCAATACACGCATAAAAAATATATTTAATTACCCGATTGGTTAATTTCTGTACAACCAAGATCTTTGTACGAGGGAAAAGGTGTATTCGAAGATTCTCCACCTGGTAAACTGATAAATTCTAAGTTCGCAGAATCTTTAGCTGGAAATTCTTTAACATTCTTCGTTCGTTTTTTGTCCGAATTCTCGATATAAGCTTCCGAACAAGTTTGTAATCTATCAGATTTCTGTAAAAATCTTTGCGCATCTCTAACTTTTGATGGATCATGATGATCTACCGTAGATAAAGAAACGTTTGATACATCGTGCCAAGAAGTGGGAATATTAGAGTCGCGAGAGGACGTAGAAGTTGGCGATGAACACGCACGCCCCCCATGAACCAATGATATTTGAGGATTCAAACTTTCTTCTTGAACGTAGATATTTAAACCACTTAATTGATCTGCAATTTGGTTCTGCAATTCCCTATAACGTAAAACATAAATAATGAAAAATAAATAAATAAAAAGTATATAAATTCAATTGAATCTTAACTAACTTGATTGCATTACGAAGTTCAACCAATAATGAATCCTTGTACGAACATAAGACAGAAAGCTTGTCCTTTTCCAGAGTTAAATACTGAATTTCTAAATGTCTTTGTCTTGCGAGTTCCGTTTGTTCCATGAGGTTTTCTCTCAAGTCTGTTAGAACTTTTTGAGAAAATTGACGAGCCCTAATATCTTCCTTTAACTCGACTATAGTTTTGTCTCGAATTTGTACCGTTTTTATTGCTTCTTCTAAATCCTGCTTTAATGTTTTTATAGTCGTTTCTAAATCTAATTGCCTTTCCCGAGCTTCACTGAACAATAAACCTTGTCTATAGATTTCTCTAATTTAGAATAAAGAAACAGATACATTTTTAAATAGATAGATTGCATTATGAGAGATATAATAGGGTCATTCCATGCGAAATCGGACACTTTTTCGGATTTTGCTGAATTTTGAATTTTGCAATTCAATTAATTTTCATACGGCCGTTATTAATGTGTCTATATTTTTGAAAATTTGTACGTAAAGAGGACAAATTAGGCTATATCCTTAATTTTTTTCGAATTTTTAAAACCTGCATTTGTTAACAATTGCAAACTAAATGGTCAAAAAAGTTTTTCTTCCAACTGAAGTAACTTTTATTAACTACTGCTATGTCTGCTCTATAAGCATTCAAAAGCACATTTTTATCAGTTTGCTAGTTTAAGAGCTAAAATTGGCAGAAAAAAAAGTGAACAGTAAACTTTAAAAAGCTGTAAAATCAACAATTTTTAAAATTTTCAAAAATCCTTTCGCACACGTTTATATATCCCTAAAAACTCCAACAAATCCCAAATTCAACAAAATCCGAGACGTTACTCCAAAAAGTGTCCGATTTCGCATGGCATGACCCAATTAACTATCTTATCGAAATCATACCTCTGCAAAGAATCTCGTTCTTCGCGCAATGTCTCATACACTGCATTCATTTTTCTGCTTGTTTCTTCCAACTGAATTGTATTGGCTTCTAATTGTGTACGTAGCGCCACAGCTTCTAGATCCTACCACAAATAATATCGATTGAGTAAATTAATGTCGTCTGCAACTTGCAACAAACATACCACATAAGGTGCTTCTTTTCCACATTCAGCGGGTATTCGAAGTAGCATTTGTTCCATATCGATAAGAATTTGATTAGCTTTCTCGTCTTTCACTAAATGTTCTAATTCCTTCATCAAGAAGCCTAATGTACGAACTGGATTAAAGGCACCAAATCTGTCGTCAGAATGGTCAAATATTCCGCCGCATTGAACACCTCTATCAAGAACTAGGATAGATTCCACGGTACTTGGTATCGATGTCATCGACGGATTCGTAGTGCGAGGTGTATTTTTCATGTGCTCCTCTATTCTTTTTTGCGAAGCCGACTGTTTCACCGGAATCTCGTCCAAATGTTTATGCTACACGCAATCAAAAAAAAAAAAAAAAAGAAACATTTACAATCCAATTTGTCACAAATTTTTTTATAATCGCTACAAAAAATATGTAAACTTACACCAGCTTCGTGTTTCTGATGGCTCGAAGAATATTTTTTAGTTTCTCTGTTGTCAGTCCCATGCTTAGCCGACTTTGGAGGCAAAGTTTTTCCTGCAAGTTGTTGCAAACCTTGTTTCATAACAATGCGATTTTGTTCCCTTAACCTTCGACCCCAGCTTTGATGAGAATCGCCGACGCTACTAGGTTTTCTTTTCTCTTCTATTCCTTTGTGACTGGTAGGGCTACTACTGACCATTGTTGATGTACGTTTACGCCCCTTAGCTTTCACAGTAACTTCTATCAATGTATTGCAATTATCAAAGAAAACGAGTCCCTCCGAGGGCACTTCTGGGACAGACTGTAAATATATTACAGAATTCACATTTAAACTATAACAAATTGTTTAGTAATTAGAAAAACGTTTGACTTGTAAGTTACCAAAGGTTGTTTGCTTTCCACAATGTTTTTATCAGTCTTCGAAACTACAGTTTTACACGCAGCGTTTATTCTGCTGCTCATTATGCTAACACTGTGAGAAAAACATTCGTTTCTTTAGTGTTGCAAATATATTTTAGCGCGTCGACCGATTTCTAACCTGACACTACAATGAATTCACGTTCATTCTAGGCGCCTACATTGAGAAACTTACCACCACGACGCGTGTAGTGTTTGCCAGTGTACTCATCCTGGCCCTAAATTTATGTACTATATCGTATATTTAAATAATTTAAAATGATGATTTGATCGAATTGACGCCTGGAAAAATGTTAATTCACAAATTATAGACAAATGGGTACTTGTATATACAATGTGTCCTACTAATTTTTAATATCTTTTATAGCAACTCAACGTTGAATTCAAACTGTAGTATTTTCGTGCAAAATAAGAAATAGCGATACATACTTCCGTATATACACCGTCTCGACAATCGTTTTCCTTATTTTTATAAAATATACATATTTTTCAGAGGACAGTATTATAATAAAAGACTTATTCAATTTTCACTAGTGATGCACCGACTAGGGTTTTGGCCGACTAGCCGACTAGCCGATTAATCGGCCTCCAAGAAGCCGACTAGTCGACCGATTAGTCGGCTATGCCGATCATTTTCGTACACCGCGCCACTATAAAATGAGACCAATCACTTCGTTCACTTTCATTATCTTTCGTCTGTTTTCGGACTCTCCTTCATGCGGAGAGTTCAAAAAATTTAATTATCATACTTTACTCACCTTTATTACAAAAAAGATTCAAAATTTATTATTGTTTAATATTATTCAAAAAGGAAATTGTTACATTTATTTTATTATTTTACTGCATTGTTTTTTTGTTTTAGAGCTTTTTATTTCGATAAAATAAAAAAATAATAACCAAAGTTCATAATAGTTAACTGGTATATTTTTAGTTGGTTTAAATAAATAATAATTACTATTTTTAATGTTTTATATAATAATTATAATTATGTTACATACAGATAAGTATGATAAATAAGTAAATATAAGTACAATAGACAAAAAACATTTTTTTCTTTCTGTGATATCACTATATTATTGCTACTAAAATTCAAGGCCGATCAATCGGCCTTTTTTGCCGACTAGTCGCCGACTAATCGGCGACTACAAAACTGGCCGAATAGTCGGCTTAACCGACTAGTCGGCCACTAGTCGGTACATCTCTAATTTTCACAAATAATATTTTATTTTTGTATACCATACAAAATATTGTATGATTTTATTTTTCCGTTGTTGTAGTTGATTGTATAGTGATATGAAGTTCATTTATTTATACAAATTTACATATTACATATTGCAATTTAAATATTTCGTTAGGTACAAATTACATTTTTAAATTACTTATTCAATCTATACATATAGTATATTACGAATTTCATTTCTATGCTCGCCTAAAACTTCATAAAATTGATCAAAAAACAATTCAGTCAATTAAAAATGCAAAAAATCAAACCAATTAATACAATAAATACATCAACATTATATACATAACCCAGACCGCAACATCAATAAGTTGAATTTCAAGCTTCAAATTTTCAATAATTTCTATTTGAAATTTCCCCAGCACTGCATGCTGGTGCAAACGACTTTTCAAAAAAAGTGCAACAATGTTTCTCTGTCGTTAGGTCGTGTTGCGTGTTTCTGCGGTAAATTTCGAGAAAAGGAATGAGTTGGTGCCCGTGGAGCGCTGAACCGCCTGCTCATAGAGTACGCGGGAAGTTATGAAATAATTTCGGTAGCACAAAACTGAGTGATATTTGTAACTTTATTTTTCAAGGCAGAAAATATAAAATACTTTGTCAAAACCCCGGAAGCGTCTGACTCCCAAGCACGCTGCTTCCCTCGAGGAAGTTTCCCGTTCGTCGGGGCGTCCACCCCCGCAATTCTCCCTCCAGGCCCGCAAGGCCCAATCCTGAGTCTACTGCTCCCCGCCGGGGAGAAATTTCACCCCTTGTCACACTCCACCTCCGAGTTGGTGGAAGTGGAGACGTCCAGCCGTCCAGCACAGCTGCGACCTGTGCGTCATAGGAAAAACCCACGGGAAAAACCGACGTAAAGAATCTACGCAAAGAAAGGGGATGCAAACAAAGAAAAATAATATAGTGGAAGCCAAGAGTCTTTCACAAATCGCACGTGTTTTAGACAAAATCGCCAATTCGGTATATTACAAAAAAACAAGCCATCCCAAGAACTTTCTCTAACAGTTACTTCGATTCTAAAAAATCCGTTTCGAACTATAGTTAACTATATAACAACTTCTTCCAGAAAAATACATATCCGCGATTAATTATAAATGTTGCACCTGAGCATCCTTCTTATTCTCAATTCCCCTCTGCAGTAACCAAGCTACTCGGTCCACCCAGCATCCCACAGAAAGTACTATGAGTCAAAAGATACTGCAGGATATATAACATTGTCCACAATAAATAAACGCACGATAGCTATTTCATTTCTAAATAAATCCATTGAATTTAAATTACATATTCTAAGATTCCAACAATCAATGAGAAATTCTGCTAACAATAATCTCGAATGTATAATACGCTCATCCCGAATATTTTCCCGTAACGTCACACGCAACGTTCATTCAAGATCACGCATACAATTAATCAGCGTTTGAATTTCGCTCTCATAATACGTATCGATATTATTCAATTATGAAGCTATATTCACCCCGCAGTATCAAAGTCAAGTTCTCGCGATAGCGTAACAGTCGAAATAATTGTTTCTATTTTTCGCCACTAGATCGCGTAGCGGCAATAATGATATTGCCGCCTTTTTATCGCCAATAAGGAATTTTCTTGGAAATTCAGTACAAAATCAATCATTTATTTATTTTTGAATGCTCGAAAAATTAATATAAAAAAAGATTGTTAATTTTAACTAAATATATAAATAAGAAACTGCAATCTTTAGTGCTGATAGTACTTCTTTCATTATATATACTGCAAATGCAAATTTTTGTAATTTAACCTATAACTAAGTGCATGGGTAAAAATAATTTGAAAATATTGTTAGAAGGTTATAAACTTTATTTTACAATAAATAATAACGAAGTAATAAGACCAATCGACAAATAATGTTAAAACGCTTGTATAACTGTATCTATAAAGTTCAAGTACGGCAAGTAAAAAAGGTAAAAAATAATGATGTATTCTCTTACAATTTGAATAAAGAAATAATGATATATTCTTCTTTAAAAGACTTTTGTTTACTCTGACTTTATAATGCACATTTTGTAAATTCGTTGTATACGATGTAAAAAAACGTAACAATGAAAACTTGATTTTTATAGTGTCAGCAATTATGTTCGTTGCAAAATTATTCTACAACCGACAGAGCGAATGTTAACGATAATAAACCCAATTTAAATAGTTTTGCGAAAAATTGCAATCACATTTTACAAATAGCTAATACAAGCGATAAAGATGAATTAACGCAGTAAGTGTAGTTTACTGTAACAATATATTTTCTATTCCGTTTATAATCAACTATTATCCGATTAATATTATTTTTAATCAGATATATTGATCCATTACATGCTGAAATATTAATATCACACCGTGAAGCTAATGGACATTATAATTCTCTACCCGATTTACTGTTAATTGATGGATTAGAATCGGGTGTAATAAATAAATTTTGTATCTCAATAACAAATGATAGAAAAAAAGTACAGAGCAAAACTTTGACGGTGCCACGTATAACTAAAATTGTACGTAATCCAATATTTTCAACATTAACTTTCAATAATGAGAAAATATATAATTTTATGAATTGCTCTAGATACCAGAAACAGTATTAGGATTACACGTAGGTCATAAAATTGTAAGCTGGGCGTTAGTCCATAAAAATAATGAATTGTTAAAGTGGGACTGTAATGCGTGGACTAACGATAAAAAAACTAATTCCTTTACTATGATCAACTTGGTAAATGTTACAATAATGTAAAGTTAAATGTATGTATGCAATATGAAGCAGTTTAAATAATAGTTGATTATACTTTAGGCAGCATCCATTGCTAACAAATTGCCTTTATCCAATGTTTACGCGATGGAAGATGTTGTATTAGCAAAGAAGCTCATGGCAAATATTGTGTTGCAAAAGCAACAACTGTTATCTATAGCTATCATGAGTTGTATCGCAGCAAAGAATGGTATGCTCACTCTATATTATCAGCAATAACTTATTGATCGATGATATTTTCGATTTATTGGAATACTACCTTTAGTTTTCTTTCTAGATGAAATTACATCAGACAAAAATGTGTACATATTTAAATCGGGGTCGACGGCTCGGCTTTTCAATTTAGTACTCGGAGGGGAAGTACTTTGCGTAAAACAGATCTTAAAAATGGAAGGAGATAAATTTGTGTTGAAGAACAATGAAAAGTTGCTAGAGATAGAAATAAAGTGTGACATAAACAAAATCTATACGGAACAAAAGCCTATAGAGACAGAGGAGATGAATTGGTCTCTGTTAAAAGCTTTAGCAATTTTTCAGTTATACAAACATAAGAATAATTGAAAGCAAATGGATGCAGGCACGCTTGTCTATAGATAAAAGTTTATTGGGATAACAAAGGAAATATAATTTTCTATAATTTATCAGTCATGTAAATATTGAAGGAAAACAATAAATTGAAACTTTTCATACTGAATAAATATAGTACTAGAGTTACCAGAATGAATAAAAATAATATAGCAAATGTGTACAGGTCCATTCATTTATTATATATTAATTTTCATTATACTATCTATTCATAGTACACTGTACGTCTAATGTTTCTCGCTTCTCGAATACGAACTCGTTTCGGGTAAATAAACAGACAAGTAATATTTCATCGCAATGGTAATGTTTGTCGTTTCGCGCGACACGCGTAAATACCATTGCGAGCAATTGGAGTAAGTATACGAGAGCAAGATGTCCGAGTAGTGACTGTTTTGTGAACATAGTCAACAAATTTCAACAGCCAACTAAAAGTACAGACTTGACAACATTTCTGTGTCGAAACTTGTAGTTTGTCAAATTAGATTAAACTTTTATCGAAAAGATAATAACGCCGCTACTTAATCCGGCAGTGATGCTGTATAAAAAGCATGTTACTATATATCATCGTCTAATCGAGCACGAGTAAGCACACCGCGCAGTTTTTCACTGTATGTATCGTCAGTACAATCACGTTAAAATTCCATCGATACTACTGACCCATACGATCATTTCTAAATCAAAAATATAAGACTAACTGTTCGTTAAGTTGTTTTCGAAACGATTGAGTTCATTGTAAGCGGTTTGCGTCTCGAATTGAATTACGTGTGCCTATGCCCGTGTGTGTTTTATAATTGTCTCTCGACTAATCAATAATTACTAAACGTATCGATTCAGCATTTCCATCCGTATCTGTACTTTGTAACAGAAAAACTTATACGTTGCAACAATTAAATTTCAACCTTTGTAATCTTTTAGATTTGCCGATCGAAGCAATTGAACGTTCAGTTTATACATAATTATCGCTACGAATCGAACAAAAGTCGTCAATTAATATTCGTTTCCTTTTGTTTTTCTCTCTCATTTTCATTGCCAATGGACTACAGATCACTAAACTGTCGTCGACATGACAGTGTACGCTATGTAATAAACTA
The DNA here is from genome assembly GCA_030770465.2 of Perdita meconis. Taxonomy (NCBI): domain Eukaryota; kingdom Metazoa; phylum Arthropoda; class Insecta; order Hymenoptera; family Andrenidae; genus Perdita; species Perdita meconis. The sequence continues at coordinate 8,012,752 of JASKOS020000009.1, forward strand.
TGTGACTGCACGCGCCTCTTTCTATACGTTCATCGCAATCGCATCGCTGCCAGGTTAACGCAATTTATAATTATTAAAGTAATACCCGATCAGACCAGCTGGAAACGAGTCTTGACATTTATATTATATCGACATATCTAATATATAATTCTGTGTATATATAATATATATCTATATGTATATATACGTATGTGCACGTCTGGTATTACGCTACAACACATCGTGAAACGAAAGAACGTTAAGTACGTTATATCATAATTACTATTCTTGTTTGCTTGTTTCTTTATAGTTTACAACAGTTTTTTTTTTTGTATAACTCGAGAGAAACATTCTTACACAAGCGTATACGTGTATAAAATTTACCCAGCTTAAAACGTACAATACATTTCTCGTGGACCGCCGTACCGAAGCGATATCACCAGCTCGCTCGGACGTGCAAACGATGCGGCTTGAGCATCAACAAACATAACAGGGTCAGAATAGTGACAATCTCGATATGAATTATTTCGCAGTCACGAAAGCACGACTGTCCCGGTCGATAGACACGCAAAATAGACGACACAATTACAACATTTAAGCGATCCGGCATCGAAACACCCTAATAGCTATTTGTTGCCAAATTGGCAGCAGATTTAACAGACCTTCTCACCGAAACCATAGCAATCTGTTTTCGCATTGGACTACCATTTTGGAAACAGGATCTGTATCATCAGATCGGGATGCAGATTGCCGTCCGAAGGCGAACAGATCCTGTTAACAGAACTTGTAAAATTGGCAACAGTATCTGTTTGAATTTTGCTTGCAGCGGGTCTGTCAAAAGAGTTTCTGTTGCCAATTTGTCAACAGTCCTATACATTACAGATCCTGCGTCAAATTTGCTGCCAATCTAACAACAAATACCGTAACGGCAGATTCTGTAAAAATCTGCTCGACTATAATCTCTCGTTGAAACAGAAATCGAAATTCAATGGTTACGTTTTGCACGAAAAATCGCTTTCTCTCAAGAGTTCTACCACAAGTTCCGAATTATCCCAGACGTTGCTAAAATCATAAGCTTTTACCTTTCGTGGCTCTAGCCGCGGGAATTAATTCTGTTCAACTAACAATTCCTCTCGCGAATCGCACAGAACATTCAAACAATTCGCTACGCGCAAAAGAACATATTATGATCCTAGGCGAAAAGGTTTCGTACCGTCGGAACGTCAGCGAACGCTCGAAGCCGCTCTGAAATCGTTTTCGCGATATTCCGTATTCCTCGCGATTTTTCTCGCACCTCTGTCAGCCGAAGATGTTTAGTTCGCAAACTGTACACGTTATCAACGTCTCGATACCCTGATAGTTTTATGATAATTCGAGTTATTCTTACGTGTAGCGCGTCGTCGAATCATAATATCGTCTTTCTCCGCTCGTAGACGCATATCTGTTCTGCGAAGTCGCGGTACAATTCCATTTAACAAAGACGGTCAACGAAGAACTTGGAACATTAGTTTCACGCACGCATTCTTTTACAAATCCATATTCGCCGGCAAAAGACGAACGACATTGTTTTACGCGTTAAATAAAAGTTACATATCTAAGCCAGTCTTTCTCGCGTTCAGCCGACTCTCATTTTCAGACGATGGTCTTTCCACAGATTCTTCTTCGCTCTCTACGTTTTCTACGCCTCGTCTCGGGATCAAACGAACCTCGTCCTTCACAGACTCCACATTTCCGAGACTCGCAACACCATACATATGCATATGCCTTGAAACATTAATTAGACGAGTACAACGTTCTCTCGTTCGGCTCGATAGATTCAACAGGACGTTAACGACGCGAAACAAGAATCGTTCGTTTGTTCTAGTTTCAATATGAAATATCGTGAATTCCCATGGATCGCATGCGACACGCTTTTCCCATAAAGCGAGGAGCGGAACGCGGTCGAGCGATCAAACGGACAGCGCCGTCGATCGTCGACGCGCGGTCAACCAAAAGAGCCGCAACGTTTCCGATTCGAACTGAAACACGAGCACGACAATCGAGTGGGCAAACGGATAAAGTAGCCGCGACGGTTGCATCGTGTTTGTAGACTTTCATGTGATGACACCGGACGATTGTCGATACGCAATCGAGCCGCACGCGCTCGTATTGCTTTCTTTAACGCGTCGGAAGTATAAGGAGGATTCTCGCCCTCAGGACTATTGCCCGGTCTCACGCATTTCGATCCGTTCATACAGGTTTAGGCTAGACGTTTGATACAAAGTTCTCGAGTGTAGTCAGCCCGGACAGACCGTGGCTGCACCGCGACTCTCGCCGGTGCTGTGCAATCTAAGTTCGCATAATGCTCTATATTTGAAGCGTTCTATGTAAACAAAATGCGACGCGAAAAAAAAGACTGCGCGAATAACTTGATTCTTGGACAGCACCGTTTACAGAATTCCTCGAAGCGGTGGGCGACGCCGTCGAATGACCAAAATCTCCCGCTCCAACTACAGGCACGCGAACGATGTCGAGGACGAGATTATCGTCGCCTGATTACAGGAATAGCCGAGATGGTAGAGAGTTAACATACTTATTACTTTACGTAGAATCGTGCGCCTGCGATACACTTAAAGCTCGCACGATTTCTTGGATACACGATCATAAACAACGATGGTATGTGTGTGTGTGTGTATATGTGTACGCGAAGAAAGAAATCGAGTGAAAAGTGTGAGAGGAAAATAGTCGCAAGCTCCGTTTTGTTCTTTCGCGAGATATTGGTCCGATGCTAAAGACTGTTACACTTAGACAAGCCGTGTAACAGCGCAAGCTCTCGTGGAAACGGACGTCGATACTCAGAGAGAAAGGAAATCGCATGCGAGAGGAACACGATGGGTTTCAGCGGCGTGCTCTGACGCGTTGATTCCTTGGAAGTCTTGTCCGAGCAACGAGAAGACTCTGGCACCTTTTCGCGGATAGTTTGAGCTACTTGAAGAGAAGTCGATCGACGATCGGAGGATACACGCTTGGTTTTATAGTTGGCCAGAAGCCGTTCCTCGCTTTGGACTAGAATAGCGAGAGGCGAAGACGGTGTCGCGATCGTCACGTGGGTTTCGAAGTAACCTGGCACTCTTCAAACGCACGCGAGACCGCGGTTCTCCGTTCCGGAAGCGAATTAGGAGAGGAACCTCTTCTGCGGGTGTCGCGGATTTCGCAACGAGACTCATTGTCGCGCGTTGCGATTTAACGCGGTTCTAGTCGGTTTCGATTTCACCGCGTGAATTACTTTCAGTGACGACGACACGAAAACGTACAACCGTTCAGACGAAAATCCTGACGACAGTTCACATGCAAATCAAGTAATAAATTACAATGGCTCGGTCGTCACACACACACGAAGGGCAACACGCAACACGTAGGAGAGAACCACACTGGTTTTAGAGATACATACAGTAACTTGAATTGGGTCGACCCTCTACTTTAAAGCGTTTACATGTAATTTATCGAATGTTGGCTCCGCAGAGATAAGTACTCCAGTCGTCTAAATATAATTTTCAATTCGGTGCGCAAGAATAGTCTTTCGCTATACATTTACGTGTCTGTGTCTGTATGTGTACGTGTGTTTATATAGATATACGTATATATTTATATGTTATTCACTTTATATCTTTCTTCTCTTAATTGCCTGAACATTTTCTTTGCATACAATAGACCTACGTGAAAGGAATGAAATAATTCCGCCGAAAATAATATCACAGCCTGGAGACACGGTGGAAGACTAAGAACCACGGCTGAAACTTCGTCGAATCAAAGAGCGATTGAATGAAAATAAAAAAAAAAAAAATAAAAAAAAAAGAAAGAGAGAAAAGAACATGGCACGATTTCGTTAAATTTATTACTCGCTGCATTTCTTCGACGAATAAATGCAACGCAGGCGATTAAAAAGCGTATATACTCTGTAAACGTATACATGTAGGTAGCTGACGGTAAAAAGAAAAGAACCAGCAAGAACGAATTCGTTACGCATCGACGACGACGGCATCGGGAGAGAAAATACGAACAACACAAGTATTCGCTCGATCAGAAAAACTCCGTCCTCGTACACTAGTCTCCTCTTCCTTCCCCCCGTGATTGTGATATTATTTAGAAAGCTTGTCGCTTACATAATTGAGTTCTCAGTCGTACAGTAAATACATAGTTCTCGTAATAGTAAAAATTACATCTGATCGGTCTCGCGATCGTCGCGAAAGAGACGCGACACAACGACAAACCGCGGGGCCGTAAAAAGTGACTAGCATACGCACTTGTTCGCACAACGTTCAAATTAGTTTCAAACCTCTTCTTTTTTTTATCCTCTCGTCTCAATTTTCTTTTTATCACGATGCTAGACGTATATCATACATGTATAACGTGTATCATACACGTGTAACAAAAATAGGTTCATAGGTTCTTTCTTTCTTATTATTCTTTTTTTTTTTTTTTGTTTTTGGTCGATTCTTGTTACCAGGATTCACCGTTAAGACACACATGAACGTATCGGAGAGACTCGCAATGCCCACCTATCTCTTTCACGGTAGAGATTAGTACAAAGATACTGATAGATAAAAATACGAAGCAGTTAGAAAATTTGTCGCGCTCCCTTGTCCCCTTTCTTTGTCGCATCTGTGATATTCACACCATTGATCAGGCGATCGTGTTTACGTACAGTGAAAGACATGGCTGGCGCATTTGAGTCCGTTTGAAGAAGTAGCCCTTTGTTTCGTTCCTCGAGATAATTCCACGATTTTTTGCAGTGACTACGGATGTCGGGAATGACGAAGAACGAGTCACGTTTTTCTAACAAAGAAACGTACCGCTTTTCTTTTTTTCTTCCATTTGTAATTGAAAGTATAACGATGTGCGCCACAGCAAGTGTTTCTACTTCAACCGTAACGAACGACAATAGGCGATAACAAATATAAATAATACATCCAGAGGCAGAATGATTAAACGCAATTCGTTTTGTGCGCGTATATATAATATCTATATATGTATAACAATTAAATAAATGGATGTCATATTGTGCGCTACAGAAATATGTATATATCTCGTAATACTTTCTTGTTAACGCAAAGAGCAGATCGTTAAATTAGGAACATGGGAACTAGGACAATAGTTCTGTTAAATGTAACAGAGAAGGTGCTTCCTACTTCTAAGGCATTGTTAGATGAATATCGGATGAGAACTCGTGAAATTTCCAAATAATGGTTCCTTCTTTGCCCCTGTTCTCAAAACTAATACAAATGCCACGCCTCTCATAGAAAATAGTTACTGTTTCTCCTTTAAAAATTGTATCATAGATACTAGTAATTGCTCTAGCTTGCCAATTGTGCTCTTTAATATATCTATCCCCGTTTCTAAACCAATATTTCCACGATAAACTGTCGATAAAGAATGTTCTTATGTTTCGCAAAGAAATTTATCGATAGAAACACCATTTGAGAGTACAAAATAATTTAATTCTTCGGTAAAAAGGTTTATAGCACATCACAAAAACGTAATACATTATTCGTAAACAGCGTATGAGTTTTAGCGTTTCTTTTTCTTGTTTTATTTTTCTCGTCTGTAAATATTCAAACGAAAAACTTTGCCACTTCCGCCTCCATCTTGTAAACGATCGAGCACACGGCAAGATAGGGTAATACTTGTTGATCCGATGCAGTCTTTAGAGAGTTTCCATCAGTACCGTAGTACGTAGATACGAAACAGTCAAGAGAAAAGCCTATTATAAGTTTTTCTTCAGTGTGTATGTTTACGTGTGTGTGTATGTTTACGTGTGTGTGTGCGTGTGTTTGTATATATGTGTGTATGTGTGTGTCGTAGGTACAAACTTGGTAACTATTAACGACGATTCTTACTGGTACAACGTCTAAGTGAACAGTCATTACGAAAGTTGACTTGAGATGATACTTCGAAACACGCGGATGAGATTCATAAAGTGGGTGGTACAAGTTTTTGTGCTCATTTTACATTACTGTACGAAAGTCGGCGTGTGCCTTTGGTACAGCAGTGTGCAACGTCTCACTGCTTGGGGATAGTTCATCGAATATCGGAAATGTTAGCTTTGCTGCCAAAGATTTTGACTAGCTGATCTTCGTAATCGTCGATATTACGCTTCATGAGTTCCATGCAAGGCCCAAGTAAACGTTCGAAAGCTTCGACGTCCAAAACTGAAAAACGCCGTTTTAAACAACATTTGTTTCGTGATCGTTGCGTATCAGATACCCCCGTTCTCTACTCGCTTTTGGCTCAAGATAAATTCAACTTTCTTTTAACGGGGGAACTTCCTATAATCGGCTGAAATACATCCATTTTTCAGAATTTTTCCTGAGGAAACTATACATGCAATCTTATTTAAACTTCAAGGCTATAATATTACATGCTCGAACAAGTGAAAAAATATTTTTTGATGCGAAAATAATTCGGTAGTTCAAAATGGCGCAAATATTTCGAGGCGGCCTCAGTATTGAAAGTCGTTTCGTGTATAGACCAGATGGTTCTGTATTTGTAATCAGTAGACCGCGGATTTTATGCATTTATGGCAATACTTAGTATGCAAAAAAATGTACGAGACTGTTAATATGTCCCATAATATAGAAAATATAAAAAATATAATTCAAGTTACAACGTTTAGACAATTAAACATACTGTGATTCAAGATCCAATTCTTTATTTGTGATTATAAAAATTTTATTTTGCAGGAAAATCCGCAGTCTCGTAATTACATAACGCTATGGATGAACCTAAATTCGAAATAATATTATTACATTTAACTTTATTTATAGCACAATTAACGTGAAGTTTTTTTAATGAAAAATCACAACTATCATTATTGTCATATTGCATTTTTGAATGCTTATTGAGGTGCATCCATAGCGTAATCTTATTACAAATACAAAACTATCTAAGTTTCAGGTTTCAAAACACTACAATGAACCCTAGACTGCACGCCGCGAAACGACTTTTGATACTGAGGCCGCCTCGAAACATTTGCGCCATTTGGAACTAGCGAATTATTTTCGCATCAAAAAATATTTTTTTACTTTTTTAGCATGTAATATTATAGCCTTGAAGTTTAAATAAGATCCTCAGAAAGAATTGTGAAAAATAGACCTGAATTTCAGTCCAGAAAGCAGATTTTACAGTATTAGGTTGCTGCGTAAAATATAAATTTTTATTCAGAAGGCAATCGCGCCAGAATATTTGCAGCAACTTAATACCTTTGTAAAGAGTGGAACGGAAATGGTGGTATAATTGTATAGAGGGTGATTCTAAGTGAGAAGATAAGAAAAAATTACTCGCATTACAAATACACATCAACCAAGTCGATCGCTCTCCAAAATCAATTTCCTCAAAAACAACGTTTCAGATGAGAAAATATTATGCTAATTTTTTTTTTTTTCACTTAGAATCACACCCTATCCAATTGTACTACGATTTCCGCTTGTATAGTTATTATTAAAACGAAACTTACAGGCCAGCTTTACGTCTCCCACAGCGTAGGCCGAAGCAGCGCGAGGTTTGTGTGTTACGAGCGCCAGCTCGCCCAAGTACCCACCAGCGGGAACCGTATTAACCTGTAGCATCAAATAGAATACCAAATGACATCTATACAATTGACAGTGTAATTAGTGCGGCGGTCTCGTACAGTTGGCATGGCAGTGCCAGTCTCGTTCTATTGAGCTATGTAGGTCAACGATCGTTGCAATTACGTTAGGCGATAGAAAATGAAAACTAAGCGCGGCTCCACGTACCTCGATCTCACGACCGTGGTCACCGAGTATGGTGATCCTGACGACGCCGTCTTCGACGAAGTACATGCCGTCGGCTGTGTCACCTTGTCTGATTATCTGTTCGCCGTTCGAATAATGTTTAGGTAGAAGGGCGTCCGCCAAGTTCATACGCTCGTAAGACTGGAAGAAAGTTTCAGCATCAGCACTGTATCTAGAACTATACTCGTTCTAACGCAATCGAGGAATCACGCTGCTAACTGAATTGAGAAAGTAGACCAAACAACAAGGACGAAAGTGTACTTGATATTCAGCTAGCAAGGCGAAGAAATTCTTGTTTCGTAACTGGTAATCTAAAGTCAGTTCTAATAGGGGACAGAGATTTACTGCAATACTTTCTCAGTACCTAGTATCTCGTACTTGTACTTGAAAAACTCAAGTACATGGTACTTGGCACTTGAAAATGATCAAGTACAAGTACTTTTCGAAATACAGTAGTGCCTGCTTAAGCCTTGCACATTTTATTTCCACAAGGCTAGCCAAATCTCTCCAACTACTATTTTTTGTCGACTTGGACCGTTGGAACTTTCAACCGTTGGAACAAGGATAGCACTAGCTATTTAAAAGTACTCGTGACTGATTTCCACCTTTTTCCATCGGATTTTCACGAGAGTGACGCTAATCGATTCCGTACACTCTCCCGATTTAAAAAAATACTAAACACGACATAATTCGATCCATAATTAACGAAATAACGAAAGAAATTGATTTTCACGATTCAACTCCAACTTCGTTAAAAATGGTACGATTTATATGATATTTGGTGTTATTTTAATCGGGAGAACGCTTAGAATCCAATGGTGAAACTTTTGTATCGATACGACAATGGCTAAGATCACGGAGTGCTGCAAGACTGCCCAAAACTTTTACAGTATTTTAAAGTATGTATACTTTCCTAAGTACAAGTCTTTTCCCAGTTTTTGAGTCGCCAATCACTTCATCTAAACCTACTTTTTTTTTATAAATTCGATTTTTTGAGTGTAATGTAGAAAAAAATAAGCGAAAGCAGAAACATTTGGTCTTTTTGGCTTTGTTTTGTAAATAGTAAAACCAATTCTTCGAAGTGCTGGTCCGAAAGTGTCTTTAAAAAGTTGCACACTTTCGAACGTTTACAAAAAATTTAATGGGCGACTGAAAGACTTGGAAAAGTATTTAAAAAAGTATTGGGCAGTCTTACAGTACCCAGTAATAGTCCTCGAAACAGAGTATTTGGAAAAATACTCGTACTTGATCATTTCCAAGTACCAATTACCGTGTACTTAAATTTTCCAAGTACAAGCACGAAGGACTGGATACTTTTACTGGTATTATACTTAAAAATGTACAGGTCTGATAGGGGAATAAGAGTTTGATTCTCTATCGACGTCGAGGGACTTCTTTTTGTGCAAGTTCCGAGAAACTCACCTCAAGAGATTTGAGCATCGGGACTTTGTTGATAAGATCTTCGTACATCTTGCGCTTCTTATAGGCGGATTTCAGAAGAATACGTCGGAAGGTTTGCCTGTCCATAGCCCATAATGTACCAGGCGTGATGGCCTTGACACTAGCTGCTCTGGGCATATTGTATAGAAGTGCAAGTTCACCGAAAGCACCGTAATTATCGTAGGTGTGTATCAAGGATTCCACGTTCGATTTATCCTTGACGTATACCTCGAACTTTCCTCTGAAAAAGAAAATAATTGATCGTTCGTTCATCATAATCGGTTCCAGCTGCTTCTTTGGTTCGCTGGAATTACTCGACGCGAACGCCACTGGCAAACCAGGAAGGAAGAAGAAGCATAATTACCTTTCGATGACATAGAAGTTGTCACCGTCGTCACCTTGTCGAATAATGAATTCTCCGGGTTGCACCGACTTCTCGAACATCGCGTCCAGCACGTCCGTCATTTGTTCCTGCGAGCATTTAAATCGTTGCGTATCGGACTTCGATCTATATAGTTTAATGGTAATCTAATAGCGGCGAAGAGCAGTGAAAGAAACTGGGATAGATTTAGAAATTCTGCAACATAATTTTTCGATCAGCTTCCCGTGCCGGTAGTTAGCGAATTGAATTCCTAGGCAAACGAGAAGATTATGCGTGTCAAACTGATAATAATAGGGTGCTAAAAGCGATAGGAGTCGCACGGATCATTAGAGATTTATATTTGTATCTAGCCGACTCGCTTCCTTCGGCTAGTCTGATTCCGAATCCCAGTTAAGCAGATTACACGCACTCATTGGCATTTCCACGAGTTGGCGCGAACTCTCGCCGCTCTGTATTCCCGTTTCAATTACGCGCAGAGCGGAGTAGGTACTATGTTTAACTTACCTCGTCTAGGGCCCGAAACAGAAGAATATTCTTGACGCTGTCGCTGAGCCTGTGCCGCTGCTCGTCGGTCTTCGGATACACCATCTGCAACCAATTAATACCGGCGATAGTAAAGAATCAATTCCATCAATTCGATATTTATTAAATTATCATCGAATTCGTCGATCGCGCGGTTCATAATTAGAACTTGCCTGGGTTTTCCATTACGGATCGTTTGGCCGTTATTTAATTAATGCCACGCGCGACTTTTCGCTATTCGAGTGAGAAAGAATCTATTGAAATAACATATTCGAAATCACTCTGTCATTGTACATAAATATTATAGATAAATTAATTACGGAATGATCGATCGAAAACGTTAAGCCTGAACACGTCCCAGTTATAAAAAGAAAGGGTTCTCCATTAGGTACGCGTGGGTAGATCGCACAGCGGGGTAAATTAAAAAAGATCGAACTCCTCCACGATCTTGCGTTCAACTTATCAGCAGCCTATACATCGTAAAACGCGTGGCCTCAAATTAATGTCTCCGTTCGAGACGATACAATCAATTTCGCCGAGGAGCGACGCTTCGAAAACCAGCGACGATGTCGACGGATCTTCCGACCTGCGATCCGCTTTTTTTAGATGGAGCGACGGAGATAAACAAATTCCAAATCCTGTTTCGCCCCGTGTTCCCTGACCTTTCCGCTCGGTTCTACCCGAAGCATTGAAGGACCAGAGTCGACCCCTTGGTCCGTTCCTATCGCGACTCTCTCTCTCTCTTACGTAGTATCGAGTTTCAACCTCTCTAATCTATTTCGTTTGGTCTGCTCGAACACCTGCCACCGTCACAAAACGAAAACGCGTTCGCTGTTTCTCCCGATGACCTACAATCGCGTTACGCGTTCTCGTTCTCGGAAGGAGCGTCTCAATTGATTCATCTGCATCCTAATCGCGCGATAATACTCCGGCACCGAGCGAGCCGTAATTAACATTTTGCAGCGCGCTAAGTTACCTGGCCGTCGCCGGCAGTTTATTATATCACGAAGACAACTCGGGAAGAAATCCCGAGCGGCAAAACTCGGAGCGTAGGACAGATTTAATAACGCGTTGATTGCTACGTAATTGCTCTAACGAGACTGGACGTGCAAAAAATGGAAGATTGCGAGGAAAGTGTATCCCGAGCGTCGCGGCGTCTATTTGCGTCGGTCGTGCGAACGCAAAAACAGTTAAAAAATGCTGATCTTATCGGCGGCGGGAGGTCGAAAAACGCGAACGGAGCGCAACCGAAGCGCAAACATTCAACGGTCGAACTTGTAACATTTTCGATTCCCCGGCCGCTTTTAATGCCAAACCGTATATATAATTAGGTGTTCAGTTACTGGCAGACCACCGCGCGGCAACGTAGCCGCCTCTCCGATCAGTTTTAACGGCTCCCCGAGGTTCCCGATAATCGAGATCGACGCCGTCTTTTGAAATGCTTTCGAGCAGTACAATCCCGATCCGACGAGCCTTGCCCATCGTCTATCTTTTGTCTCTCTCTCTCTCTCTCATTTGCGGTGAACAACACGCTCACGTGCACGTATGAACCATCATACATATGTAAGTCACGTCGGTAGCAGGTTATCGAACACGCGCTCTGACGTCACAAAGGTACATCGCTCGCATCGTCGAGCAAAGTAAATCATCCCGTTTCGTCACCCGCGCACCCTGAATACGGTGCTACGATACGAGAGGAGAAACGGGGCGACAGAGGAGGAGGGGAAGGGAAAGGGGGAAAAAAAGGTATTTTCTTGATTTCACGCGTGTGCAAGCCGACACACATTCGTCCTCGCGAGCGGCGACGCTTTCCGAGAAGAGCGCGCGCGATTTTCCTTAAACCGATCGGTCGTGTTATTATTCGAAGCAGTCGTAAAGCATCCATATTTAGATTATGTATACATCGTCCACCGTAGTACACGTGTGTACGCGTGTGTGTCTGTGTGCGGGCACGTAGCCACACGTGAAAGAGGCTCAACCCTATCCTTGCGATCGTCCAATGTACTGGAATAAAGGGATTCTTGTGATCCCTTCGTAAACTCGATGTATTTTACGCGCAAGGCTGTAACGCGTATCGGTAACGCTCCTAACGAACGGCCGCGTTCGAGTCGATTCTCGCCTCTCGGTGTCCGATTAAATTCTCTCGATCGATAATCGATTTAAGTAACATCGACAATATGGATCCTCGCGGAACGCGACTGAAATCATGGAAACATGCTGGTGAACAAGATAGGAACACACCGTCGATGGGATAAACGGAGATAAAAAAAAATCGTTCGACGAAGAACGGAGAAAGCGTACCTTGACTCCATCGTCCTCCTCGTCTTCCTCAGGATTGTAAGTCTCCGCGAAGACGCTCTTCCTCCTCGACGCGAACTTCCCGACCGGTGGTTCTGTAACGAGTGAAACAACTTTCGATATACGGTTTAAATGACGCGCGGCGATCGACGTCGTTTCTTCCGCGACAAACAAATCCCGATGTCGTGTGCGTCCCGAGCGAAACGAAGTTCGCGGATCGTTTCGCTTCTCGGCAAATCGGTTACGGGAAGGAAGGTACGCGAGGGAAAGCAGAAAGTATCGTACCGATATCCATCGATGCACGCTCGCACGGATGCGTCCCACCGATTCCTGAGAAATCAGTGACACCGGTCGTGTTTGAAATTAGGCAGAAATCGAAGTCGAACGAGCGAGTCGAAGCGATACCGCTAACGGCGCGCTGAAAACTACGGGGGACAGGCCGGACAGGTACGTGTCGTACGTGTCGTACGGTCGCACGAGACGTCTACTGGACGCGATGGGAAGTCGCATCCCGAATGAAAATTTGCTCGCTCGGTCGCCTCGCTCACCTTCATCGACGGACTCGTCCGGCGTAGAGGAGCAGGTCTGCGCAGTGACCGTAATCAACTGAGTTTGACGGCTTTCCCGTAGTTGCGTGAAAAACTCTATGGCATAGTCGATAATGTCCACCGGTTGCTCCAGCAGATAGCTGATCGCGAACTCCAGCAGAATGCCCCGCAGCTCGTCCGGCATCGTGATCTTGCCAGCGTTCCGTTGACAACTCATTTTGCCTTTTTCCTATCTAGCACCCGATACCGATACACGTACCCAAGGCACACGGCTACAATGGCATACGCCGGCGACGGGAGAACCGGCCCGACGAGCTCGCTAACGCGACGATCTTATTGCTGCCTGTCACCGCCGCGGCCCCGCGATTGACGTGCACGGCCCTATCTGTCACTTGTTAAAACGACGAACAATTATTTCGAAGACCCGTGCTCTAGCGAGGCCTGGAGAGAACGTAAGCCCCACGCGTTCCGCCCACTTTCGCGCTGGGCCACACTCGTCACACCTCGAACGCTATCCGATCTCGTTGAACTCGCTTTGCCCCTTTCGTCACCAACTTTCAACGATTTTTTTTCTATCCGACACTACATAAAGCTGCGCGGAACATACGACAAGTCCCGAATCGAGGGATGCGACTCGGTCGCAAAGATGGCGACTATTTTACGGCGCGGATCTTGACATTAGCAGAGGGATCGCGGGATCGCCCGTTAGCTGTCAACGTCTAGGACCATCTAGGACCATCTAGGACTGTCTAACTGTCTAGGACCATAGATAAATACGATATCGCTGAATGGGTAGATTGCATAGATTCTAGATAGGCGAATCACGAGCGATAGGCGCGTGTAAGTACGAAATTTACGCGGCTGATGATACCCTTGATTTTTAATGTTCGCTTTTCCATTTTAGTTTCCCTATCGATCAGGGAGAATTCCAATTTTAGCGTAGTCAACGCGTGTTTGCGTACACGGTTTGATAAATAATTATTGCAATTCTTCGCGAGGAAGTGCGAGGAAGTTTATCGCAACGAGTTTTTAAGTCCGATTTTCATTATTCTGGAGAACGCCCTCTATGGACATTCGTGTAAAATAATTCCTATCAGTTCGCGTTTCGGAAGTAATTCTATGTTTAGATTGAAATATTTTTAGCCGTGCCTTTAGTAAGCAACGACACGTGCAACTTGCAGGTCGATAATAGGAGTAATGTCAAGAGACATAAAATATTAGCGATTTGTGGGTGTCGTAATTATTTTAATACTCATTGCACGTTCCTATGTTGATACAACACTAACTTTCCTTCGAATTATAACGCGTACTTGTCAAAACGTATCAGGCTACTTTGTCGTAAACAGGAGGTTTTAAATAAACTCCCGAGCATCGAAAATGGCGGGAAAAGAACAATTCGATGAATTCTTAGGCGGATCTCAAAAGTTGCCGAACGATGTACACGTAATGAAACTTCTGTCTTCGAGAGCCAGCGAAATCGCTGCGATGACGTATTCGATAGGTATGTTGATTATATTTATTACGCAATACTAGTGCTCGTCCATCAAAGATTAAAAAATTCAAACTCTCGCTATAATTTATAAAGTTTGTCGTCGAGTAAAATATTCTAAAGTCTCTAATAATGTCGCTTAAACGAGCAACTTTCAATATTTTTCCACGTAAAACCGAATCTTTTTGCAGAGAATCCTCAACAAACGAAGCTTGTGTTTCAAAAGCTTCCCGTGTATATGCGCAGGCGCGTGATGTCCCATAATGCAAAGCGTTTGCCGCGCCGATTGCGAGAGGCGCATTTGAATCAAATGACGAAATCCGGATTGCCGCCAAAAACTAAAAGACCCTCCCGTCGTTATCGTAGGCGTCCTCGCAATTTGCTTTCCGAGTACAATCGAAGGCAACGAAATAAAGTGTGGCTAGAGACACACATTTGGCACGCAAAACGTTATCACATGGTAGAAAAATGGGGCTACAGAATCGCCAATTACGCGAACGACAAATGTTTTAAAGCGAACTATCGTGCGGTTGCGAGGCATTGCTTGATGCAAGATATATCGTATTACACGTGTGTCGAGATAAATGGTCCAGAAGAAATTCTAAAGGAAACTTTGAAGAATCATTGCAATCCGCTCGATTTAACGTTTGCTGCGAAAGTTTTCATCGCAGGCACTAGAGAGGGTACTTTAATGTTCTTTAAGAAAAATGGTTATCCCGTGTCTCCGATTGGCCATGTGCACTTTTTATGGAGACCAAACAGCTGTGAAACGAGAACAATCTGGATCTGGGTACATCCGTCTTTTCTTAACGATATCGTCGCTGAAATCGTATCAAGCTTCGAGTTTAAACCACAAAATATGGATTGCGTATCGATCGAAAATCAGCTTAAGCAAGCCTGCAATTATGTAAACGATAAAGAATGTAGAATGAATATTCATAGAAACACTTTAAATCGTTTTCGTTTTTATGGCCCGTTATCAATAAGCGTCTTGACGGACACTTTGCGATTACCGAGTTTCGATGAAAAAATTTCTTCAATAGACGAACGTTCGGATGCAACGCAAGTAGAAGAAAATAAAATGGATTGCGAGAACGAAGAGGACTCGAATCTTTCTTGGCATACGGAATATTACAGGAATCAAGAAAATATGGAATCTCTGAAAGTTCAAAAGCAACTATGGCAAACGTTGAAGACATTGCAATCACCCAGTCAGCTACCACCAAATATTGTTCTTGGATTTACAGTCTTAGATCCAAGATTTAATATGCCTGACAAAAGAACTAAACCGAAAAGCGATACAGAAATTGCTCAAGCGATTCTGGTGCCACCCACGAACGCGAATTCTAGTCCAATTTGGGAAGAAGAAATAAGGCAGAAAGTTAGCAAGGCGTGCGTAACAACAAGTGCAATTAACAAGCTTAGAAGCCAATGCCTAGTTCCTGGAATAAATAATGATCGGTATTTTAAAGAAGAAATTATTGCAAAGATACCTATTTTACTGATTCAGAGACCAGGAATTGGCAACACAGGTAATTGAACTGATTTCGAATTATGCATTAGATATCATGGAAGATTTACAATTAATAAACATGTTATTTTCATAGGTTTATGTTCTGGAATAGATGTTATTCTCCCAGCAAATTGGGCTATGCCATTCTGGCTTGCATGTATGTTTCGTTGTGTACGCGTTGGTGCGCTCAGAGAATCGAAATCTATAGCATTCGAATACGAAAACACGCGATCGCCCGACGTTAACGATCCGGATACGCCCGCCTATGCGAGGGAAGCATTGACGACTAAATCAAAGTTAAATGAAAAATATTTTCGTTATCCATCAAATAGACGAGCGAATTTTACTAAGCTCGGAATTTCTAGCCCCTTTTTCTGTGAGTGGCGACTTTTGTCAAAGGAATGGACAGGTGTAGAAAATTTTTATGTATTACGAAATCGTAAACTGTTGCATTTATTGCAAGAAAACTTACGTACCTTGGAAAGTACAACAAGCAGTAGGAAAAAACGCATTAAATTAGACGATCATGCGCCGGTTTCTAGTATACAAAATTCGTTTGAGGATAAAAATTGTTTAGTTCGCGTGAAAGTATCTATTTTACAGAGGGATTGTCTCAAAAGATTTGCAATAATATGTATGCCAAAACCCGAAGACATAGAAAAATTCGAAAGCAACAAAAATTGGTTAGGACCGGTAGAAAAATTAAATTCTGATCGAAACACAATTGTAAGAAAGAATTTGCGACATAATCACGCGACACTTTTAAAACGCTTAAAGAGACAACGAACGCGATGTAGAAAATCGTTAACTAATAAATTAAGTGAATTGTTAGAAAAGGAATTTCAAATATTAAAAAAGGATAATAAATTGAAAAATTTATTAGAAGGAAGTCGTAAAGCTGTACGTGAACATTCTGAAAAAATGTCGCAACTATGTCTTCCAGAATGTACTAAAGTAAAATATTCCTGTGATAGAGATATCATGGGATATGTCACAGCAGGTGATTTTTCGTTTTCGAAGGCAAAAGGTAAAGGCTTGGGATTTGTAACGTTAAATTCAATAATCGAATTAATCGATAAAAAATACCCTTTTATTCTTATTAGAAATATTCGAACAAGACAGTACAGAACGGCTATATTAGAAGTATTACAGTAACTTAGCAAACAAATGTAATTTTATCATCGTCGTGTTTTTTTCTACTATTTTGATAATTACTGAATTGTTATTTGATGTAATTTATAATTAAACGATGCAGTTTCACTGTTAAGTGTTGCTGTTTTTATAATATAAGCATGAAGGAGGAAAATATCTTTATTTGATAAAAATAGGTAAACACTGATATGTATTATTATTTCATGTTTTTTTGTATTTGTAACCTTTCCTGCAATCATACCGGATGATTCTAGATCATTTTCCCGTATTGTAACCGGCTGTAACCTTGCAAAACAATTCAGTCCAACTTGCTGGTTGAGTCAGTAACATTGCTTTTAACCTTCTCTTACAACTGCTTTTATTTCTAAGCGAAATCGTTATAAAATATATATTTAAATGGCGCGTGTAGCAGTAGTAAGTATATTATAAAGTATAATATAAACTCGTGGAATGCATGTATAATCTCGCTTATTGTATCGAACGTTTAGGTAACTGGAGGAAACAAAGGCATTGGATTTGCCATTGTGAAAGGTCTTTGCAAACAATTTGATGGAACCGTATATTTAACAGCTCGCGATGTTACCCGCGGATTAAATGCTGTTAAAGAATTAGAGGGACAAGGTTTATCACCAAAGTTCCATCAACTCGACGTTACCGACGAAAACAGTATTTCTACTTTTCGTGATTACTTGCAAAAAACACACGGCGGACTCGACGTGTTAGTTAACAATGCTGCTATTGCTTTCAAGGTGTGGAAAAAATTGATTTGTTTTCTATCCTTTCCTATTTTTAATATTGTGCATAATTTGTTGCATAAATAGACAGCCGCTACAGATCCCTTCTCTTTCCAAGCTAAAGAGACAGTAAGAATAAACTACTTTGGGTTGAGAAAAGTATGTAGTATACTTTATCCATTACTAAAGCCACACGCGCGCGTCGTACATCTCTCAAGTTCTGCTGGGCGTCTATCGTTAATTCCTAATGAATCGTTGAGGAAACGTTTTTCTGACCCAAATCTTACAGAAGACGAACTGGATAAAATCATGAATGAATTTGTTGAGTAAGTGAAATTGTTTATTCAGTAAAACCAGTATTTATTAAATTTAACAATAAATTTACTTTCAGCGCTGCAAAGGAAAATGTACATTTAGAAAATGGTTGGTCAAGTTCTGCATATGTTGCAAGTAAAGTCGGAGTCTCTGCTTTAACCCGAGTTCATCAAAGGATGTTCAATTCTGATCCTCGAGAAGATCTTGTAGTAAACTCTGTACATCCTGGTTACGTGGATACAGATATGAGCAGTCACAAAGGAACTTTAACGCCTGATCAAGGCGCTGAAGCTCCTATTTTCTGTGCATTACTTCCAGAAAATACAGATATAAAAGGTAAATACATTTGGTTTGACAAGTCGTTGGTAGAATGGACCAAAGATTGAAAAAGGATAAACAAAGCTTAACGTTTGCTACACTAAATTTAATTTTGATGGAATTTATATATTACAAAACTCGAAATTCTGAATCTTGAAATTTTTCCTATACATACAATCGCCGCTCGGCCTTAGTTTTCCCGGTCGGGCGAATATTGAAAAATATTGTTTCTCCGTGATGCGTCTCCGTCGCTCGGTTTTACTTTGGATCGGAATGGGTCTGGATTATATTCCCTAGCGGGGAGGGGGTTGTAAGTTGTAAATACATACAATGGACGAGCAGGTATTGAAACCCTTAATAAATCCGTTATAAGCGAAACATTTATGAGAACCGAAACAAAGTTATAACTGTTATAGATTATATCGATTCTAAAGGCGGTATTCACAATCAGTTCTTATTCTGAAGCATTTGCTTAAGTCCCCCCCTCGCAATATAAATTACATTGTAGGAGGAAGACTTGAGCAAATAGAACCAATATTATTTCGGTTATGATTCGGTTCTACTGTATCATAGAACTTGTAAAACTACCTATATCTATGCAGGGTGCGCCAAAAGTATGCAAACGGTCAAATATTTCGAAAACGGAATATTTTTGAGAAAAATAATTTAGGGTTTTAAGAATTCTATTGAATGGTCGTATCCGTTTGACCTTCAGAGGAACGGTCAAGGTCACGTCAAGGTCAATACGACTCTTAAATGGAACGCCCCATTTTTGATCATGCAGTGTTAAAGCTGACAATGAGACCTTTTCAATACACTAACTGATGACGTATTTCTATTAAGAATTGCCTGAGTGCTGAGCTTTAAATGCTTCGATGCTGTCAGCCTTATTGTTAGTATTACTTAGAGTGTACCTTGAGGAAATTCCTTGATTGGACTTCGCACAATCATGGTCTTCACGCATGGTGTTAGGAAGAGCAATTTTAGCATCAATACGCATTGAGCATTAATGTACTTTAACTCGTTAAATGTTCGAATTGTCTTCTCCCTGTTTCTTGACAATTCTTGGAAATTTTCAACAGAAATAGGTCACCAGATAGTGTTTTGAAAAGGTCTCACCGTCAGCTTTAACACTGGCTGATAAAAAATGGGATATTCCATTTTAAAAAATCGTGTTGACCTTGACGTGACCTAGACCGTTCCTCTGAAGGTCAAACGGATACGACCGTTCAATAGAATTCTTAAAACCCTAAAACATTATTCTCAAAAATATTCTGTTTTTTAACTATTTGACCGTTTCCATACTTTTGGCGCAGCCTGTATGTAATGTACTTACACACAGAGGTGTAAAATATAGGAAAAAGTTGTTCAGAATTTCGAGCTTTATAACATATCTAAGTTTCATGGAAATCGGTGAGGTGTATCTTAATGTGAACATTTACCCTTTTTTTAAAATATGAAGTATGCACAGTACAAGAGTTTGAGAATATTTTTTCACAAATAGAAAGTAAGTTTGAATAGTTTATGTAAATTCATTCTACATACAGATATACAAATTCAGAATGTGTACACTTATTGTTTATTTTTTTTAATAAAAATAAATCAACACCTTTAAAACTAATCTTAAAAACTATCTTGCTTGAACCGCTGCTTCTTTGCGCGCAGCATCTTGCAATAATTGGGTATCTACTTCGTCTCCTGGCAATTGTACGTAACGTACTACAGACCCTCGAATGAAACAATTCTTTACTGACAACTGAAACATAATTGTTTATTTTCTACTACTCTACTGAGTTCTAAAAATTATCAACTTTACTAACCATGTGGGGATATTTGTCTGGATCCGTCACGCTTATGTCGGTTAACTTTATGTTAAGGTACTGATCGACAGAATGCAAAGTGCCGCAAATGCTAAAAATAAGAAAATTATTGCTGCATCATACTGGAACACGACTGTAAAATTTAAGCATTTTTTTACGAATTCACCTGAGGTCATTTTTTAATTCCACCACAACATCCTTTCCGATTAAGGATTTAAAAAACGAATAGAATAACTATAAAAAAAAAAAATCGGAGTACGATTAATTCTCTTTGATAACCAAAACATTGAAGGTTAACCCGCCAAAAACGGAAAATGAAAACTTACCATTTTTCTTAGTTAAAAATACTCAATCTTTTTGTTCTTTGATCGTATTATTCATATGATACAACATATATGAGAGTATTGCGTAAATTATGTATTATATTCACTTCGATTACCGGCGAAAAAATACTGTTAACAATGTATACAACGAAATGTCAACGCGTACCATGTATGTGCGATGTGCGCGTATGCTGCTAAAATTTGAATGCGCATCAACTTTTAGTATTTGTTTTGATCGATTATTGTCATTGTCTCGAGAATTGACAGTATTAGATTGAACAAACAATACGTATTGATAAAATTTCAAGTAGAGTAGCATCAAAATAAGGTCTCATTTTTTTATTATTGCTATTATTAAATATTTCGACTGTATCGAACATTCTATTCGTTCGTGTTATCTTTGATGATTGGTGGTTTTCATTGCGTTGTAAGTAACGCCACCAATCGTCCCTTGTGCGTTAGCTTGAAGAGTTTCATCAAGATCGGCTTTACATTACAGTTTTATCAAAATATATTTCAATATAAATTGCGTTTTTACGTGTGCTCGTGGAATTGATAAAAGAGGTTGTTTATCTGTTCGCGAAATGATTCGCGTTTAATCCGTGCAGAAGATCACTGTCTTACGGTTGGTAACAGAAGGGCGTTGACATTTAATCAAAAAGGCGAAACGAGAAGATGCGTCTGTGACGTTAAGTCGCCGATAGCGACTTGTTCGGATTTGTTGTTACGGTCGATCTCTCATGAACTAATCACGGAACCATGTCAATTAATTTAACGCAAAACAAAGACGCCTTGACGGCTGCTTGGCATAATGTAGTCGACGATAAATCGTCGACTAACTGGTATGCTCGCTTCTTTTCCTTCATCGTTACACAATTTCATTCCGCCGGTTCTGCATTCTCGCATCGGCTTCGTGAGTAACGTAAATGTTCAATTAAATCCAGAAACAAATGATTTTTCTATATTTAGAAATTGCTCTGTTTACCGTTATCGATCGATATAAATAGCGTAAGGTATACACAATTACCTCCATACTGTCGCAAAGTATACATATACAGTATGCAAAAATGCGAATAGGCTCCGAGAATGCGGAACGATTATTAAACTTCGTATTTCGATTAATTCCTAATCACTGTTACATTATATTTCATTTGCAGGGCTGTGTTTGGATACGAGGGACAGACCAACAATTTAAAAGTTGTTGCAACTGGAGACGGCGGTTTGGAAGAGATGATTGACCGTTTAAACAGTAATCATATCATGTATGCGTTTTGTCGCGTAATAGACACCAAAACGAGTCTACCGAAATGTCTTTTAATAAATTGGGTAAGGATTTGACGCGAACAACTTTGTCAAAATTATTTTACCGTGTATTCGGGATGATATAATTATTGACATTATTCTAGCAAGGAGAAGGGGCTCCGATAGTTAGAAAAGGTACTTGTGCAAATCACATTAGGGACGTGGGAAAATTGTTAAAAGGTGCTCACATAACAATTACCGCTGGATCCGAAGATGATGTCGAAGTAGATACTATTATGGAAAAGCTCGCCAGAGCTACAGCCTCTGCGTATAAATTCAACGAACCGCGTGGAGAAAACGAAGGTAATACAGGCCCAGTTGGTACTACATATCGCAGGTATGCAGCTTTGTTGCATTCGTTAATTTTAACTGATCGATTCTCGATCGTTTAAATTAAAAAATGCTCGCGTTGCAGAGTGAATCCTGAGCAAGAGATAAATGCAACCGAACGAGATCAATTTTGGCAAAAAGAAGAAATGGAGGAAAAGAAAAGATTGGAACAGGAACGCGCGAAGTGCGAGCAGGAACGGCAACGACTCGAAGAAGAAATTAGAACTCGAGAGGAGAAGGAAGCTCTACTTAGAGAACAACAAGTAAGTGTTTGTATTTACTTATCATGCAATGTTTTACGAACTTTCTGGATATATGATTAGGTCACTGCCAAAGAAAATTCAATAGCACGGCAAAAGCTGGCAGAACAACGCGCCGAGGAAGCTAATAATTTCCGTAATCAAATGGCAGCGAGTCAGCATTACACCAACGACGTTGAAGACGATCATAAGTCGCGAAGCGAAGAATTAAGACGGCAGAGAAGTAAAGAAACGCAACAATTAATAGCTCAAAGAACGATAAACGCGCGAGCTGTTTTCGAGCAAAATTCTGCTGCCGGTCAGATGAAGTCTGCGTCGGTGCAACAGCCGTACGTGCAGAAAAACAGTCACGTAGAAGCGGCTAAGAAAGCGCTCGAGGAGAATCAGAATAAGGAAACGTCTCCGACAAATGTGCAAGAGGAAATAAAAACTGAATCCAGTGCCGTGCACGACGATGATACAGTAACGAATTCTGCTCCGAACGCGTCCGTGGTTCAAACTCAACCGGAAGAACCGAAACCGAATGAAGTGCAAGAAGCGGCTGAACAACAGCCAGCGACGAAAGAAGGGGTCACTGAAAACGAATTATACAACCAAATGGATGGCCAGTATTTGTACTTCGATCGAAACAATCAGGGAATGGTAGCAAGAGCTCTGTACGATTATCAAGCTGCCGACGATACGGAAATCACGTTCGATCCTGGAGACGTTATCACCCATATAGATGCAATTGACGAAGGTTGGTGGCAAGGTCTCGGACCTGATGGAACTTACGGACTTTTCCCTGCTAATTATGTTGAAGTTATCAAGTATAACGGGACATGATAAGACACCGTACCGGTGGGAATAGAATATCATCGTTTCTGATTGAAACAAAATGGTACATAATTGCTTTTTCCATAAAAACAAACTGATGTTCAGTGTTTTTCATTGTTCTGATGATTTGGCACTTCCCTTTTAATACGGAACTTACGATTTTTATGTATTAGATACAATATATTCTATTGAATATAAACGTATAATACACGTTTGTAACGAGAGGATAAAGTACATTTTAAACATTGAATGCACAACTATTCACGAAGGAATTTAATATTTCTTGTAATAGTCACGGGAAAAAAATGAGTATTGTTAATATTCTAGGGCAAATGAAAAAGTTTAATAGTCTTATAATGCCAGTACACACGCAAATGGCGAAGTGCGTCTTCCCATGTTCAACGTCGCGAACGAAAAATAAATAGCGATAAACGAATATATCTTTTTATAAAATTTTCTGTCAGAAATCGATACGATTGCAATAGTAGAGTATTTAATAATTTTAGTGAATAGTCTTTAAATACATTTATAAAATGTAATAATTACTTAGGGAATATCTTTGATTCTTTAAAATAATAAATACTTAATTTTGTTGTAGTATTTCATTGTATTCTGGCTTGCAATGCCTTTTCGAACCGATCACTTTTGTCACATAAAATTATTTCTTTTCTATACAATACTTTTACTTTATTTTACACATGGGTATTGGAGTTATTTCATTAAAATCCAACATCGAGTCGTATTAAACTTACTTTACTATGCGATGTAGAAATTTTTACAGGTAAGTAATCTTACTAAATTAAAATAGCATCACAATATCAATCTTGCATGTATAAAATAATCGAAATCATCTGCGATAATTCTGATTCTGTCCTCCGCCTCCGCTACCTCCGGCATGACTTAAAAACGCTAAGTGACCCTTCGGACATTTGTTCGCATAATGGCCTTTAGTTCCACATTTGTAGCAAGTAACTTCTTCGAGCGGTTTTTGCGGTCCTCGCGGAGGCGGTCCGTTGTGCATATTCATATGATGCGTGGAATGAGCATTACCTTCTATTTCTTGCCTGACTTGTGCCTCGCGTACGTCAGGCGGCATTTTATTACAGTATATGGCTTTGTGACCACCCTCCCCACAAAAGTGGCAAGTGATCATAACTTTCTTTCCCTCTTTCGGCTGCATATCTTGTACAGCAGGCAACTCGAATCTCGGGCTGAAAGTAGCAAAGAATATTCCGTCAAATCTATGCTCATCAATTTGAGCTAAGCACTTCTCCAAAAATTAATTTAAAACCAAACTCACTGCATGAATTTACAGTTTGGACCATCGGGACAAAATCCTGCTAAGTATGCCATACAAAGAACACGACGGACGTGTCTGTGTCTACATAAAGGTCCGTGCCTGCAGAAACCACGATCGTACCAAGGGCAATCTCTGACTTTAGTTTCTGGGTCGATGTGTAAGAATGGACACTCCTTATTGTGACAGGCATCTAACAATTTGTAAATCATTTTAGCGTACCTATCAGTTGCGGACAAAAGTTTATATTTTCGTATTTTATGCAGTTTTAAGTAATTCATTTGGAATTATAAAAAAAAATTTAATTGTTCTGATTCGCTGAATTCTTGCGGATCATTAAATTCTCTATCAATGTATATAATTAAATTTTTGTATGGCTTCAAATGAAATATATGAAATTACATAAAATATTAAAATCGATATCGTACAGAAACTTAATTGAAAGAAATTTAATTGAGGTATAAGCCTCGATGCACACGAGCGACCCGAAGTCGCTGCAATCATCGCGATTTTATGTCATGGATGTCGTTTGATTAATTTGTATTTGTGAAAAATATAGTAGTATGCAGAATCGCAACAACTTTTTGTCGCTCGTGTGTGTCGGAGTTAAAACAGAAATTTTAAATTTAAAAACGAAAATGAGAAAGTAGATATATATGCGTATTGTTTACCAAGTACACTTACTGAACCTAGAATAAAAATAACATTCTGGCATTTTGGTCATGTCATATTCGTGTAAAAATTCACACTGATCGCCCTTCTTGCAAAGACCTCTCAACCAATGTTTACACACAATTGTACGATCGCCACGCACGTGTCTAAATGGACACGAGGCTCCTTTAACGCACGTACCCCTTGGATAAAATTGACACACTGCTGCCGTGGATTCTATAAATTGTATGAAAATTGCAATTAGACGAATATAACCGAAGACGAGTAAATGTAAACATAAATTAGAAGACCAGCGTTATGACGAGAAACATTAACAAAAATATATATTTTATTCAAGAGATATACAAGGTCAAACTTGTTATTATTTTATGCTTTAATAAGAATAATTTGGTGTATTTTCGTTGTTGAGATTTTTCTAACCCCTAAAGCATAACCTATTTAACGCATCGGTATACGCAAAGAAAAACATAAATACGTACTGTCCATTCCTGTAAACGGTAAAGGAAGTGCCCCATATTGTTCGTCGAGAGCAATTTCAATATCAAATTTCATATTGTCCACGTTTGCCACTATGCACTCCATTATTGTTTTCAATCGTTCAACAATCACAGTTTAGTGTACTTCACTTGTCCCTGTTTGTCCCTTCCCGCAAATACGCTAACCATGGACATTAAACACATTTACAGCATCCTACAACTAAAAACTCGTCTTTGAATGTAACCGCAATTGTTCGGCTATATTTCCACAAATTTTCCAATTACAAATATTCTTCATTTGCGTTGTTTATTATCGAAAGAAAACTATACACTTCCAACTTTTGACACGCGACACCATTCGTTACACGTGTGTCATATCGAAGTCCCTACAATTGATAATCCATTCGATATCTTCTGGATTAATAAAACACTATCTTTAGGGTCAATATAAACGCTGTAAACACTCTAATTGTAAATAAATACGTACATATATATGTTTTCTACCGTCGAAAACATGACAGAGCCAAAGATGTGAGATTCTGTCATGTGTTTGAATGTAGAAAATATATATTTATTTGTAATTAAAGGGTTTATAGCGTTTGTATAGACTCTAAAGATTATTTTTCAATATCCAGAAGTTGTAAAAATGGTTTATTTATTGCTAAAAATGCTATTATGAAGAGCTGCGTTCTGGTATCAGGGTACAGAAGAGGTATCCTGAGGTATCCAAAAACAGAATTTTGCGCCGGTCGCTAGATAGCGTTCCTGTTTTATGCGCGTGAGAGCGAAAGGTGCTTTGTGCGACAAGGATTTCCGATTCTTCATCCTTGTCGCACATAGAAGCTTTCTCTCTCACTCGCGTAAAACTGCTTGCGAACGTCATCTAACGGCCGGTACAAGGCGCAAAATCGTCTATTTTAGAACATTTCAGAAGACCTCTGCTCCCGACATTGTTTTTTATAATACCATTTTTAGCAACAAATAAACAATTTTTACAAATTTTGAGCACTGCGGAATAATCTTTAGGGTCCATAACGATACTGTAAACCTTCGAAATTCAAAAAGAAATACGAAAATATTTTTTCTACTTTCAAACACATATGACGTACAGTCTCGTAGGATATCAATTATTATTGGAAATAATAATAAATAAACAATTTTACTCTCTCTTTCTAGCAGAACTGAGTTATTTCCGTTCGGCATTCCTAATAAGCTCCTGATATGAATTTCGAAATCCTCAGGAGCTCGCATAATCAAAAGTTTGTAGCACGATATACATTGTATATCACCGAGATCTAAAGCTGTGTACGGACACTGCGAGGCTGCCTCGCGAGCAGTGTTGCCAGATCGTACCTTTTAGTACGAAACTCGTACCTTTTTCTTGTGTGTCGTACTATTGACGTACCCTGCTAAATATCGTACTTTTTTAATTTGTCGAAAAGTATCACTTCAATTTTTTTTTATTCAAACTTCAAACCTTCAATTTGTTGTGAACGTACCCATCGAGGATAGGGGAATCCCGAAAATCCTCTTAACGATACTGATCTATAATATAGTTTTAAGTCTGTTTTCTATTCCTGTACTTTCTGAACTATGTAGTGCAGAACCAACTACTTCCGTTTTGTGAAATAAAAGAAGATAGCGATAGATGAGTTTTGAACTAGTGCAGCCAGTGCAGGAAAGAAAACAGACCTTTTATATCATTTTTTTTTACGCTGAAATATATATATATATATTCCTGTTATGTTTTTGTAAGATCTAACCTAATAAATATGTTTACGTAAGTACAATAAACTCTTTTCTTCGTTTATTATTTTATTTTTTTGGTTTCGTACTATTTTCGTACCTCGTACTTTCATGTCAATTTTCGTACTATTTAAAATACACGGGCGTACTAAAGCCAGAAGTGGCGCTGGCAACACTGCTCGCGAGGCAAGCCCCGATGATTAGTGTAACTGGTAAGTACGAAAAAGAACTGAGGCAACGTTAGCAATTGTCTGTTTTGCATTGTCTCAAATTTTTTTCGTACACTACAATAAGTTATCAGGGCTTGCCTCGCGAGGCAGCCTCGCAGTGTGCGTACATGGCTTAATAATCTATGGCAGCAGAATTTATGAACTTTTCTTGTATTATATATTATTGTAATTCCTTTCTGGATTATTATTTGATAAATACAGTATATATTCTATTTATTTTCTTTCACCCTTTTAAATGTAAATAAATATAATAAACATTCTATTTTCACTGATTGACCCGCATTCATTTGAGCCAAAAAATCCTAAACGAAATGACATTTATTTTCGATGGTTCCAACATTTCGTATACGTTACTGTAAATTAACAAAATTGAACTTGTATCAGAATTCAGAATTTGTAGTATCTCGACTGATCTTGACACTGATCTCGACTAAATTTAAGGCTTTTAATGGCCGGAACAATTTTTCCAAAAATACGTTGAAAAAGGATAATTGAGGAAAAATGTTTTCGACTACAAAATTTTCAAGCAAAAAATAATACTTTAACCTCTTAAGCGCTTTATTAAATCGTGCAAAATGCATTTTTAGGTAACTGCAACTGCAAGAATTACAAGTTTGATATTTTCACGGCACTGTAGAAATTCTTGGGTTTAAATCTTTAGTGCAAAGTGAACTATTCCTCATAATTTTGTAACGAAAAACAGATCTAAAGATTACATCTGTGTAAGCGCTTAAGAGGTTATTTAAAAGGTTGAACCAAAAGTTATGTCCTTATTACCGTCCATCAATTCTAACTTACCTTCATACACGAAAAGTTACTTTTGCAATGATGTGGCAATATACTGGTACGAAGAGGATTTTTCTCAAAGTCGATATCCACCAGGACAAAAAAGTAAAACAGATAGAGATCACAAAATTCTTGTATGTATGTATTTCAGTATATCAAATAATTTGTAAAATATCGATGTTTCAATAGTAAGCGAAGCATGTACTCTTATTTGTCTCCTTGTGGCGCAAAGAATATCTCAAACAGGATTACTATTAGACGACATTGAAAACTCTCCTGAAATTACTGTTATCTCGGCCGAAGCTATGAAAGAGGGTAATGCTATTCATGCGTGGATTGTTGAACAGGGATTAGTTTCTTATCCGTATCTTAATACGGAGGAGGCGCTAAAATTTGGTGGCAGAAGCTTGAATTTATTAAAAGAATGGGTACATATGCGATGCAAATGTATCCTTCTGTAATCTTATAGCAAAATTACTTGTATAATCTTTTGTGTGTATTGTAGAGATTTAAAGTGTTTTATGAAAGAATTGAAAATGGTTTGTATCATCACATAACTAATTTTTTACACAAGTGGTACGCAGCGCCAAAGTCTGAAAATTTATTCATGCTTCTTATTACTTGTGGTCGTACAGTATTATTCATATTTCAAGAGAGAACACCCATGGTAAGTTGTTTATTTAGAATTTTGGTGGGAATAATATGAATCCTCTTTATCTTCAGGTAA
Organism: Perdita meconis; assembly: GCA_030770465.2. Classification (NCBI taxonomy): domain Eukaryota; kingdom Metazoa; phylum Arthropoda; class Insecta; order Hymenoptera; family Andrenidae; genus Perdita; species Perdita meconis. The sequence goes on from JASKOS020000009.1 coordinate 8,042,017, forward strand.
CTTTTTTTGATTCTCATAGTCATAATACAGTTACAAACGCAAATCAGGGATTAGTTATTGCCCAGGTAAGAATGTTATTAGATGTAACAGATAATCATTTATTAAATGCTAAATTAACAGCAAGTAAAATAATGTAGACAACTATGGACAAATTAGACCTTTTATGCCATTGGTACATTGAAGCTGTGCTAAATAAATGTTGCAATACAAAAGCGACCGAATATGAATTAGCTTTCTTGTACCCACAAAGTGTTGCATGTTGCAGCTGTCATCCCATATGCAACTGTACTAGTCATTGCAAAAAGCATAATTACCTAAAATGTACCTAAAATGTAATATACTGCGCTTGTAAATATCTCAACGACAAAAATATATTTAAAAAAACAGTAAAAAACTAAATATGGACGAAAAAGTAATTTCATTAATATAATTAGAAGCAGCTGAAGTAAACGTAATTATTGCGATATAAGGATTGGAATGATTTTTATATAATTAGACATACTATATAGATTAAGATTGATATATTTATTTACATTATGTACAATTTTTATACTAAAACTATTACAGTTCTTGTTTGTTCACGCAATGCTGAAACTATTAAAAAAATAATGTACCTCAAATTTGCAAACAGTATTTCCTTTGTTAGTATCGTTCAAATGAAACGAAGAATATCTTTCGCGGATTTTTTTCGCACTGCGCTAACATATTTCCAACAATATTTGTCTGGACTTGTTTTACAATAAATACATTAGTCATAAGTTTATCTTTTTTGTGTCATTTCGATCTTTTTATAAAATATAATCCAAAATTTTGTGGACGACATACTCTTATGTTGTTAATTTACTACTTTGCACCTTTTACTGTCTGTATACTTAATTGAATATAATCTTTTGATTTCTTATATTCTTTTAACTATAAAGTTTCGAAGTTACATATTTCTTTACATTATGTTTCTTTAATCTTTTTTTCTTTTATATTATATATAAATAAAAGCAGTCGGTGTTACTCAAAATTCATAGATACTGTACTAAAAACTACACAAGCATTATTAACACATTTTATTGTGAAATGAAAAGATAATATAAAATGTAAAGCGACATTAATTATTAATGTTTTGCAGTGTAAACATGAAGTTTGTTGTAGAAATCAAATCTGTTTCAATCGTTAAGCATATTTTTTTTTGTTTCAATGTTGTAACAAAAAGTTTTTGCATAACTTTGAATTGATCCGAATTTTATGAATTAAACCGCGTTTCACCAAGCGAAACAAATGTATTTAATCGGCAATGATCGTAAATGAAATTCACAATTGAAACTTTTAAAAAACTGTCAATTTATTTTCCTAATATCTATAGTACCTCAGAAATACGATATAAATAATTCTTCTTTGCTAATAAAAACAGAAACAAATCTTTTTCTAAGAAGAGATAAGTATAGCAGTGCCAGTATAGCATTACTTTTAAAATACACGTTTTTCTCTCCCATGCTTTTTTTGTGTATATATTACAAGTGTTATGTGAAGTGTTGTAAAATTCAATAACAATTTTTAATAACGCAATTTATAGGAATTACTATCTACAAGAAGGTATAAACGAATCTTTTTTTTTTTATAATTTTTCTTTTTAAAGCCAAATTCTTTTAAAGGAACACAGTGCGCGATTTCTTTCTTCTAATGTTTGCAAATACCGTTGGTAATTGAGCAACATTTTTCACTGTTACTGTTTTGTTAATAACAAACTGATTTTACATCAGATTACTTTGTACAGGTGAATGTATGTTAATGCAAATTTAAAGCGCAAGAGTGTCGCGATTCTTCGACGTTCGTATAAGATAATTTTGATTAAAACCGATTTCCAATGAGCTTTAAGTGATATTTTGTTCAAAACGTTTTTTACATTATAGCATTTATTATACAAGTACGAAGTAATCCTAACGATTATAGTACTCCTGTTTCATTCTCATATATTCTGTACACAAAGTAAAATGATGTCGTTTCATCAGAAAAATATGATCAAGTATCACTTGATTATATGATTTTATAATTGAATAAATAAAGCTTTCTTTATATGGAGTTAAAGATGTAATAAAACGATGTTAGAGAGACTGACAAACTCGAGGCTGGGCCCACTCTACAAAATCATCTATCAATACAGGCCAGGCTCCCTCTTCATCATAATTACTCATGTCAGGATTGATCATAAGTGCAAAATCTAATAATAAATTCCATGTATCTTTTGGAATTGACCTCTTATGGTGTTCCTAGAAAACAGTATTATCTATTTCTATATCATAATTGTTAAGAATACGTTTTTCTTTTGTGCTTAGAAATTAATATTTGTATTAATTGACTAATAATTTAAGGGCACAATTAAATCACATTTCTAACCTGTAAGAACTGACACCATAATGGCAGGAACTTGAATTTATCGTCTAACACAATGTTCCAATATGCAATCGCCATATCGAGATCTAAACCTTTCTGTCCTGGATTCTTTGCATAATTGAACGTAAAATGATAAAAATCTTTAAATTTCTGGGGTTCCCTTAATTCATTTTCTAAACTACTTAAGCGAGCTTTTAATTTATCTATACTATCCACCCTAGAAAAATCATATCAGCATGTTGTATTAACATATAGAAATCAAATTTTTTTACTTACGCTAACCAAGAGATATCATAGAGAAATATTGTAAGTTACCCTAAATCCATCATGCCCGTCATAAATTCATCTTTAGTAAATTCACATTGCGTTTCTGCTCGAAATTTCCACGCTATAATCAGTACTAATTTGCTCTCAGGAGTTAAACCCAAGTCATCCAAAAATTTCATTATACCATCTGCAGTAATTTTATCCGGTTCATTTGGATCTGTTTGCATCGCCGAATCAAACATAAATATCAATAAAATAACTGCAATATACATTTGATCGTTCGAAATGAAATATTCTTTAATGCGATTACCTTGATATCGACTGAACAATATTTCCAATTTCTTTTTATCCACTGAATTTTTTGGTTCTCTATAATACGCCTCAGGATTTTGGAAATAGTTGTCGCTTGCCAGATCCAGTTTCCAGTCGTTTTGCATTAAACAATATATTGCTGTGTGCTCTCCGGTTTGTGTAAATGTGATAAATTTTCTTACTTTATCTCTTTGCGAGAGCTTTAATTTATGCTGTAACAAAAAAAATTGCACGTCACATTGTGTATTAGAGTATTTTTTATTAATATAATGTGAAAACACACAGAACGATCCACTTTGAATAACAAATTTGGATACAAATAAATACGAATGAAGTTTCAAATTTGGAGTATTGCAACATTCGCGTCGACGTCAAAGAAGATTTATAAACAAACAAGCTTGCGTTATGTATAGAACAGCTATGGTACTTTTTTTTATACACGATCGTGCTAAAGGATATACGGGATTTGATGACTTGCAAGCATTAACGTAACTTGTTGCAGGCTCGCAAGAAACAGTTAATGCATTCTTCGATGTCGTTAGCCAAAAGGTACGCTATAGAATTGATTCATATTCCTTGCGAAAGGGATCATCGATGTTAAATTCCGATAGGTTATTTTAACATTTTTATTACGGTGACACGTATGTGTGGAACAGTGAACGATTTCGGTACCGAATTTTAATCGTATAGAACATTTTGATATCACGACACGAAGCTCAATACAAACTTACCATTTTAGCTAATTTTAGGCCCCCGAAAGCCAAAATATTATTTCCTTTGCACTGCACTTGACATGAACATGCGCATGTTCTGCGAAGGTCTCGAGAAATGCAAATAGTAATGAATCGATACAAGTAAATACGAGTATGTACTCGATATTTCGCTTCGATACCATGTATTGTTAGTATCGATACGTAAAGTTGCGATACCTACTTTGCATCGCGCTGCGGAAAAATACTCGCGTATATCGAATGTGCCGATTATCGACATTTGTCATAAAAAATGAAAGGATGAAAGTGAAAATGATTAATTAGAATCAAACGCAACTCTGGCTCCGATTAACAATAAGTCGAAACCCGCTTTATATTGATTCTGATTAATACATAAATTACAAATAAAATTAAATATCAGACGATGGAAACTGATGCGATTGTTATGTTTATAGTCGATGTTATAACCTTTTCCCATCACACTCTGTTATGATGCAGAGTGATACAGAGTAGTGACAGACGTTGCTGAAAGAAAGAAACCTCAAGAACAATGTTACGGGTTATTTATAAAATTTAGGTTTAATTTTTAAATCGCCTTGCTTACAAGTACAGCAAGATAAACAAGTATCATCGATAACATTGTGTTATTCGGTTTGACATAGCTGGCATCGATGTAAATTTCTCTTTTGTACGCGTCCTTGATGTTGATGTTATCGTAAACATTTTACGATTATGTATGAAGTTGTAAGATCGCGTATCAAGTTGTATATATACGTCCAGAAACTATTAAATAAACATTAAATAGAAAAATAATGATTGATGTTTTAGAATGATCAACCTTGATGTTTTTTTATCAATGGGAACAGTGTTGGTGCGATTTTGACAACTTTTACCATTTATTCCCTTCGACTGAATGTTTTTTAGCAAAATGTGTGTGGAATAAAAGATATTTCGTTAAATTTGTTGTAATGATATTTACGATTGATACATAATAATCACTGCGTCTATCAAGAAATGAAAAGGATATTTTCTCTGTTAGGTTATTGAGTGATAATGCCTATCGGAACTCGGCAATTATCATGTTTTCGGTGAGATATAGATTCATAGATATTCCAATTTATCTCTTTCGTTGTTAAGAATTTTCAATATTTCGTGCTAACGTTTTAATAATGGTAAATCGTATGTTTAATTCAATCGTTTTTTTTCTCTGTTTACAGGACTTTAAGAGATTACGAAACAATTGTGTTGGTTTGATGTTTAAATAGCCATGAATGATAATTTACAATAGTTAGAATGGGAGGAAGCACATTTGAGATGCTTCCATTTTATCAACAAAATGGAAGCGGAAAAGAAATTTGTCACTGGATAACACATATCAAACTATCTCGAATCATAATGCTAACTTCTGCCGTTTTATTTATCGTACCTTTATTTACGCATTATTATTTATCAAAGGTATTATTTCTTTCTAAAATGTTTATAAAAAAAAAATGTACAAGCGCGAATAACGAGATTTATATTGTAGGTGGAATCTGACTCTCCAGACAGAGATATTTATCGCACGTTTTCCACGTTGGAAGCTTTCGAAGATTTCACTCCGATGAAAGCTTCTCAGTTGAAAATGAGGATAGAAGAGATGTTACGTATTAAAGTTTCTGTAAATAACGAGCTCAGAGATTTAAGCGCGAAAAGGCAAAGGCTACAAGTCGAAGTAAACAGTTTGACTCAGAAGATCGATGAATTGAAGCAAGAATTGTTGCATCAACAAACGGACCTCGATAGATTGAAAATCAGCGTGGAACAAGCGCAGGTGGCTCAGAGGGAAGCCGTAGAGAGGAATACGCCAGAGTTGGCTCCACCTAAACGCATATTAATGGATTCCATTCCCGTAATACTGCCAAGCACAACACCGCATTCTTGTAGAATGTACAATTGTTTCGATCACAGCCGATGCGCGTTAACAAGCGGGTTTCCCGTGTATTTGTACGATCCGGATCAATTCGCGGTAGTAAATCCAATATGGGACGTTGATGGATTTTTGAAAACCACTATTAAGCAGACATTGGGATATAATCCGCATCTCACTGCTAATGCGGCTGAAGCTTGTATATACATAGTACTCGTAGGAGAAGCTCTCTTCACTCAACAGAACGTTGACAAGAAATATCGGAGTCTCGTCGATGTAAAAAAGTTGCACGCACTTCCCTATTGGGGCGGAGACGGTAGAAATCACATTTTGTTGAATCTAGCGCGCAGAGATCTGTCCGTAGAATCGGGAAATATCTTTAAGGATATAGACACAGGAAGAGCTATAATCGTGCAGTCGACGTTTTATAGAAATCAATTTCGCGAGGGTTTCGATTTGGTTGTTCCTCCGATTTTGGGACCTCCAGGTGGCGATGTGTGGCAAGAGTGTGCACAAATGTTACCAGCAAGAAGAAAATACTTGTTATCGTTTCAGGGAGAAATGGGATCTCCGAAAGTTACGACCATCACCCATCAAATGGATGACGCCGATGTAGATTTAGAAAGATTAGCGGTCGATGAAAATAATTTAGACGATTTCATCATTCAACATCTGAAAGATATGAGCACTGGAATAACCATGGATAAGTTCTTCATTCAATTTGAATGTATACCAGCTTCGGAGGAGAAGAATGTACTGGAAAGCCTCGATTGGTCCTTGTGCGGAACCGAGTCGTCGCGGAAAGCTATACTAAAGGAATCTACATTTGTATTAATCTTAGCACCTAGCAATGCTTCTTTTGTAACTACTTCGTCGATGCAAGCTAGACTATACGAAGCCTTAAGATCGGGATCTATTCCAGTTTTCTTAGGCGGCGATCAAATTTTATTGAGCTACAGCGAAGTCATTGACTGGCGTAGAGCTGCAATTTTTTTACCTAAGGTAGAACGGTAGAACGTAATATTATTAACGCGCTGTTTATACATTTCTGAACAATCTCGAATTCCAGGCTAGAGTAACCGAAATGCATTTCCTGTTGCGTGCCGTTCCCGACACTGATCTTCTAAGTATGCGCAGACAAGGACGATTAATATGGGAACGTTATCTGAGCACTGCACAGGGTGCAGTAGACACGATTGTAGCAGTCATTAGAGATAGACTCGGTATACCTCCTCTTCCAGCGTCTCAAACTGCCAGTCCAAGTGTCTTTAATGAAAGCTTTGTGGTAAACATCGCGATACATGATTATGTCGTGTCTCTTTCATTAAACATAATCACAGTATTTTTTATAGCCTTTAAAATCGGATGCTATTATCGCCGAGCCAGAGGCTGAAGAAAGTTTAGGCCCCCTGGAGCCGCCATACCCATCTCCTGCTTTTAAGAGAAATTATACTACGATGTTACTTCAAGGTCACGAAATTTGGAACGATTGGGTAGATCCGTTCTATTTATATCCCCAATTGCCTTTTGACACCGTCCTTCCTAGCGATGCGAAATTTCTTGGTAAACTTAGTCGATGTTTATCCTGCTGCTATTAAAATGTTGACAATTTTTATTGACGATGTATGAACTGCAGGATCCGAAGTTGGATTCAGACCAATTGGAAAAGGTGCCGGAGGTGCAGGTAAAGAATTCAGCGAAGCTTTAGGAGGAAATTATCCGCGAGAACAGTTCACAATTGTAATGTTAACTTACGATCGAGAACAAGTTCTTATAAACTCTTTGGCTCGGCTGTACGGATTACCGTATTTAAATAAAGTGCTGGTAGTGTGGAATAGTCCAAAACCACCGATGGAGGATTTAAAGTGGCCGGATATTGGAGTTCCGATACATGTAAGCCATTTTATTTCGATGATAATAGATGTAAAATTTAATCGATTCATTTTGCGAGCAATTATTTCTTCTCGTAGGTTATAAAAGCTCCGAGAAATAGTTTAAACAATAGGTTTCTACCATTCGATACCATTGAAACGGAAGCGGTTCTTTCGGTGGATGACGATGCTCATTTAAGACACGATGAAATTATGTTTGGATTTAGGTATATTAACTCTTTTTAATATTACATTATACAAATTTTGTGGCTGTAAGGCAAAACGAACGTGTGCCACATTTTCAGAAAAATTGGTTTTGTGCGATAACTGAGATTTAGAAAGTAGAATTCATATTTTTATCAGAGAAAAGATGCATTAAAAGAATGAACTTTCAACGGTTTAGAACTTTAAACGCGAATACCTCGAAAATGAAAACATGTCACATGCGGTGTTTTGTCTTATAACCACATAATTTCGAGCAATATTGTACGGACTGTATCTATAGGGTATGGAGAGAACATCGAGATCGAGTAGTTGGATTTCCCGGTCGCTTTCACGCATGGGACCAAAATTATCACAACGCTTGGAATTATAATTCCAATTACTCCTGCGAGCTATCAATGGTTCTAACTGGCGCGGCATTCATTCATAAGCATTATACGTATCTGTACACCCATTGGCTACCGCAGGCCATACGAGATAAGGTTGATGAATACATGAATTGCGAGGATATCGCCATGAATTTTCTCATATCTCACATCACAAGGAAACCTCCAGTTAAGGTAAATAAAGTGGCTCTTGAATCGTTGCAATTTTGTTATTCGAATTGTTATTAATGTATTATTGTTTGTTTGTATTTTGTTTAGGTCACATCACGTTGGACTTTCAGATGTCCTGGTTGTCCCGTTTCTCTTTCCGAAGATGATACTCATTTCCAAGAAAGACACAGATGCATTAACTTTTTCTCTCAGGTAAGTAATTTTTTTATAATAAATTTTAAGTAGCTACCTTAGCGCAGAAATGATCATATTTAATTTCAGGTTTTTGGCTACATGCCTCTTTTGAATACGCAATATCGAGCTGATTCGATATTGTTTAAAACGAGGATACCACACGATAAGCAGAAATGTTTTAAATTTATATGAAGTGGTACACAAATGTGTATCTAGTAGTCGTCATTTGGTAGAATTTACATGGTTTTGATAAAATTTTGACTGAATAGATACACGTTTTCTATAAAGAATATCAATTCGTGAACAATTATAGAACTTTTTATCGTACTTTCTTTTTTACTACAAAATTTTTTTTTTTATCAATGTATATATTATTTGATTAAAGTGCACATTTTTAAATTAACTATATTACGGAAGTTCAAACGAGCTTCGATAGATAAAGAATGACTGCATAGATCTGTCGCAAGGTGTATAGAACTTAGTGAATTATAGTTCACGACGATTAATATTGGTTAGGTTCATTGTTTCAACGTACGAATTAAAGCAGAAAATATAAGATATTGAGAAGATATACGATACAAATATGTACATACATATAACAAGCCCTACAAGAGTGAGCGAAAATATATTGATCTTAATTTATTTGGAACAGACCAATACGATCGAAATTTTTCAACGATTATCGTTATTTGTAATACGAACAATAATCGTAATTGTAAATAAAAACAGTACACATGTAATTTACTGCCTACCGAAGCAATGTAAATACATGGATTAAATGTAAATTATTACACATGATTACGTACGAGGGCAGTGCTGGCAAACGAGTGAAGTATATGCAAATTTAAATTGGAGGAAAGTGCTCTTCATGCTGGAAAGTCGATTAATAATATTCATAGCAATATATTGTTGGTTTTCTCGAGATTTGTCTGCAAACTATTAGATTGTTTGTTTCAGTCGCAATATTTTAAATATTATTATTACGTTCCAATGTGCCAAATTTTTTAAGCAATCATATACACGTGTATTTATCTTAAGCTAATTTATCCCCAATTATTTACTATTTCAAACATATATATTTTTTATCGCATAATACTCTGAATTATTATTTGTAAATATGTGTCGCACACCGTTTATTCTTGTGATTTTAATACAATTGTAACGCTTTGTGAATTTAATTTTTACATTAAAAATTCTGTACAACTGTTTGTAAGTTCAACCTGAAGCAATTTCGGGTGCATGTGCAACAAAATAAATATATATTATTTATGATTCTATACTCGTTAGATTAGTTATTCCGATTAATAAAACATTGTTTACTATTAATTTAGATGCAATTTCTGCGAACTCCATCGATGATAGCGAGAGGTCAAGCATCTCTGGCTTTGTTCCAAATACCATTAATCATGCATTCGTCCATATTGTGCGCTATAAAAACAGATACGTAAAACAGGTTGGAAAAGTCCGCTAGTTTAGGGTCGGTGGCGGTTGACAGACCATTTTAATATTATTTTTTTTTGATTGATCGATATTTGATACGTACTCTATTTTCGAATGAATTTTCTTTTCAATTCTAAATCAAATAAACTTTGTTGGATGGATTTTTTTATGACTAACAAAAAAGGAGATTTGATTAAATTACTGATTGAATTATGATCAATACATGTTAATGGGTTTTGTGATTCACTAGATTTTTTTAGTTCTCATACCTCATAGATTTAGATTATGCAAAACATTGTCCCCTATAAATGACCGCTTATAAGAAAATTATACTCTGAAAGGTTAAACGATTAATGTATTCTTAGGGTTAATGATTAAATAAAATTTAATTAATTAAATTATTTAACCAGAGTCTGACGGAGGACAAGTTTCTCTACGTCTATGTCTAGTGCACGTAGTAGTTGCGTTCTATATTAGTCAGACGCGCAAGTGGTATCGGTGTGACCTCCGTCAGACAAATAAATTTTCTCCGCTATAGATAAATTAAGGTGAAACTATTTCTGGTGAGACCGATATTACATCTTCAAATGTCTTCTATTTTACTAAAAATAAATATTGGAAAAAATTCTTTTGCTGTCCTTATAGATCGACTTAAGCATCCATAATTATTTTATAAGCAGTGCTTTCAATTTATAGAGCCAGACACAAGAAGAAACGTCAAGCTGAGTTTCATGGCTGTTAAATTTAAATTGCACACAACAACGACACCGTCTTCAAGTTTTTACGAGCAGCGCTCAAGCTTGCCGAATACACAAAGCGGTCTAAAATTCCACCGCAAGGGTGGATTTCGGTAACTACTTTAGATTTAGTTGCCCCAAACTTCGTCAACGCGCATCGACAATTAATGCTCCGGAATAATAAACCGTATCAACGAAGCAGACTGCACCGTTTCTCTTGGCGAGCGACGATCGAGGCGACGATCCGGGACGCGAGCGACGGATCGACGCTCGACCGATTCATAGTTTCCCGGGTTGCGGCGTTAGGGCGACGCGGTTCGATATCTTTCGAATTGGCCGCCAGAACGACAAAAGTGGCACCGTTGTGGCGTCGGACCCCATTGGCCTCCGTTTCGATCAATACGGGGTTTTCCATGACGTAAGTGCGGCCTGTGGTCCTTATTGGTTCGGACGTACGCCGCATCCCATTATTTATTGAGACCGCATGAATGGACGTTTTTCAGCGATCGGATCGGTTGACGTCGCGGCGTGCCACTCGCTTTGATCGCGTCTCCCCTGCGCTCGCGGGCGCGGGTGTTGTTCGCGAACAGGTCCGTGGAAAATCCACGGGTACCTGGCGGCGAGCGACGGCGCCGCGGTCCTTTCAGGACGCGCCTCTGTCCGCCTCCCCACCTCGGCGTCCGGGGCGGCACATGCACACGGGAAATCGGAATTCGTGCAGGCAGGGTGGTGGTCCCGAATGGACAAACGGGGCGAGGAGGGAGCGCGGCGAAGGGGAACGAAGGCGTTCGCGCAACTGCGGTCGTCCACAGAAGCGTGCGAGGAGCTCGGGGTGTCCTCGACGGCGAAAAGTCTACCGTTCGGCGGTCGAGAGCGCGGTTTTTTTTTCTCATGGACGAAGAGGTCGCGAGGAGGCGAGGCTGGCGAGTCTCGCGCGATTTCGACGCAAGAATCCGAACAGGAAGTCGATTCACGGGCGGAAATTAGCCTCCTCGGTAGACCGGTCGTCTCGCTTCGCCCCGTTCGCGGGGAGAGAGACGGAGTGAGACGGAGAGAGGCGCGGGCGGTGGCGAGCAGAGCTCTCGCGGGGAAGGGAGAGACAGAGAGTCGCGTAGACGGACTAGGGATAGGGCGAGGGAGACGGGCGCAGTAGGACAGGTGGAGGGAGAAGGATGTAGGCGAGCGTCGGTAGAAGGGGCGCGAGGGAGAGCGAGCGAGGAGCGAGGGCGAAGGAAAGAGACGGAGCGAGCGAGCCGTCAGTGAGAGTAGTACCAATCGCGGAGCGTTGACGGACATAAGCGCGCTAGGGGTGTGGAATAAGCTCATTCGTGTGTTGTTCTTGCGTCGAGCGTAGCCAGAGGAGAAACGCTGGAACACGGAAGTGAGGAGGAATATTGTTCGCGTTCAGCCATTCCCCGTGACCGATTCAGCTGATTCTGTCGCCGCGCCGTGTGCACGCGTGTGTAATCAGTGCGGGTGTCGGTCGAGAGCCGCCGCCGCCGCCGCAGAGTCGCAAGCGATAATACCATAAGTGGCTGTTTTAACCTAACGAGCGGCGGAGATCAGAGTCCATTTTCGGCCGGAGGGGACGGAGGAGCACGGTTCCTGGCGTTCGCGGATAAACTGCGTGGGTGGCGAGGAGAGGCGTCCGGAACAGCCGGTCAGCTGGGAAAACGGCTCTCGTGGGTGTGGAACGATCCGGTCTGGGGCGATTGATTGTGTGGGTGTCGCGGTCGCTGCAGAGACGTCGAAAAGCGCCATCGCCGTGTCGACCGCCACGTGAATCGCGATCGCCCAGCGAATACTTGTGGCGTGAATTATCCGGGATCCAGGCACACGCATACGTGGCGGGCGAGTCGCGCGATCTTGCGCGACTACGCTAGGTGCTGAGGACTGTGCGATCGTCCGGGAGAAAAATAATTGCCTCGACCAAGTGCGTCCGTATGAAATTTTGTAAACTCGTGGCCGCCTCGACGAAACTGGATCGGTTTTGTACGGAAGATTTCATCCTCGGCGAGCGAAAAGGGTGTTTTCTGTCAGCGTGAGAGAGGATCGAGAGAGAGAGGGAGAGAGAGAGAGAGAGAGAGAGACGCTGCGTCTCCGAAGCAGACACCCAGTGACCCGTTTCCGGTTCGCAATCGATGGAATTCCAAAAACGTATCCGAGGGTCCAGAAACACGAGCACGTAGCCATTGGCCATCGCGAAGCAACATTCAACGACGTCCAGGAGCGAATCAATCTCGCGCGAGAGGCTGGAGAAGCGTGTTCACCTGCGACCGTGTGTGTACGGAATCGTGTGTTCTCCTGCAAAGTTCAAGAACCTGGCCAGTCGGTGTGTACGGCAGGAACGAGTGCACCAAGAGCACCCGTGACCCGTTTTCCTTTTCAATCGATGTACTCGTGAACTGGGCCGCTCGTGTCCGCTCGAAACCTCGAAACTCTCTCCGGGTGCTCGCGCGCGTCCAAACAGAGGGAAGAGGGTAAACAAAGCTCGAATCGGATGAGGCGAGGCGAGAGCACCGCCGAGAAGGGGATTCCTCGCGGCGCGCTCGAGCGTAACGAGGAAACGACGGTGCGCGCATTCTAACCTCGCAGGGCCGCCATCATAGTTATCGAGGACGCTCGAGGAGGAAGCTCGGTCGAAGGTCGTTTTCGAGGAGGATCCGGGGGACGGACGTCGCGTCGCGTCGTTCCATGCTGGCTTCGCGCGGAGGACGTGGAACGTGGACGGAAGAGAGAATGCGAGAACCTCCCTACAGCCTGTGAACATGATTTGTCACACAGATGTGGCCAGTGGTAATCGTACGACCAGAGACACAGAGGACGAGGACGGCGAGGGTGACGAGGATCGCGCGGTGTCCGGGCAGCGTCGCGTCGATGCCTCGACGAAGCTGAAGCGTAGTCGCATGCGAGCCGGGACGAAGCGGGCCGTCAGGTGGTGCCAAGCAGCGTCGACCACTTCCACAACAGCCGGCCAGGCGACGTCGGTCCTCGTCGACGGAGCGAGGCGTTCAGCGAAGCGTACGAACGCGCGGACACGACCTAACGCGGGCCCGTGTTGCCGCCGCGGCCAGCTGGTGCGATTACCAGGTGTCGGATGACTCCCCCCGTACCACGCAGCCTTCCCGTAGTCGTAGAAAGGACGCGATATCCCGTAGGAACGAGCGTTGTACCTCATCGTCGGCGTCGTCGGTGGTGCGCCGGCCCGCGCGTCGCGCCAAAGTCCTCGCGATTAGACCTTCCCGTGCACGTTCCTATCTTACGTCCGTGATGGCGGCTCTACCTGATATGTCCCACCTCACCGACGAGGAGAGGAGCGCCATCGAGGAGGTTATGATAAGGCAGAAGCAGGAGGAGGAGAAAGAGAATGAGATTATGAGGTAGGTCGAGCCTTTCGCTCTGTTCCCTACTTCTGCCTGCATTAATTAACGAATGTGACCTTGCCTCCTTATCGCCGCGCTGTAATTTACTCTTGTTTTCTGCCTCTGGTCCATTTAAACGCCGAATAATTGGGACGGCGCTTTTCATTTTATAACTTTCCTTATGGTTTGCGACGTTCCTCCTGTCCCCGATTTCTTTCCGAGTCAGATTATTTCGTAGAATAGATTTGCTTTCGTTGTTTATCCGGGACGTTCGGGTGGTTAGAAGGCTGATAGAGCGGAGATTCCTCGGGTGGATCCTCCGATAAACAAACAAATAAACGACCATGTCGGAGCGCGACGCGTCGCAGCAAGTAGTACGAGTCCTGAATGGTCGGACGCGAACGAGAGGGCTACAAAATGTGGACGGTCACGCGTCGCCGATCGGAATTACTGAACGAACGAAACGATATCGGATCGATCGGGCACATGCATTTCTTGACCAGAAAATTGTCGCCTTCGCTACACGTTCTACCCATTTCCTCGTCGTTTCACCTGCTCGCCAGTCCTTGACCGCTTTATACCTCTGACATCTCCTATTCGGGTATTCATTGTGGCGGATAATTATCCGCCGTTCTCTTCTCGAAACTCGGAATCGATCCTCTTCACTTCTAATCGAAGTGCCTTCGAGTGGTATCGAGATATTTTAGAAAATCGATGTTCCGACAAATATTGCCCAACCGAAGTACAGCGTAGGGTGAGAAAGACAATGCACTCGAAGGAAGGTTGAACTTTGTTCGAAACTCGTCTTCGTAGATTGGAAAAAATCGATTTTCAACGAAGCATCTGGCTCCGATTTTTATCGGAGCACCATTCGCAGTAGCAAAATCACATCATCACCATAAGTTTCACGTTTCCTTCCGGATCCCTCTGACACCGATTTCACACCCGTTCGACGCGCTCGGCGTCGGATGCTGCAGCCTCCCCTATTCGCATGTAATTACGGGGGCTGAGTCCCGTAGTCGCAGCGAGGCGACGTCGAGGAAAATGGGCGCCGTTCTTCGAAGAAGGCGTTTTATTGATAGGTTGTCGCTGATGGAACACGGGAACGTGAGAAAGCAGTCGAGGGGGGAAAGAGAGACAAAGAGCAGAGGGTAACGCGAACGAGCGAGGGAGGGAGGGAGGGAGGGGGTGGATCGAGAGAGTAAAAACGAACGAGCGAGAGAGAGAAGGAGAGAGAGTGTGAGAAACGGATAGAGAGGAAAGAGTGAAAGAGAGAGAAAGAGTAATGAGGAAAGCGTGCTTCGCCATACCGATGCGAGATCATGTAATGTGGACGACAAGTACGTGTAGGGACGCATGTAAAATGCAAGGCAGCAAGCCTTGACGTGGCTCGGTAACGAGCTGCTGCAGTTGCATAGGGTATGCATAGAGTATGCAGCTGCAGCCCGTGGATGGAGTGTGAAAGAGGCTGGATTGGCACGGCAAATTCTTGGATGGTTGAAATATAGAGGGTGGTCCGCGGACGCGGCGACGCGTTTCAACGCGGCTACACGCCGGGAAACCACCGCCGGCTGTTCTCTTTCTCGCGAGACCTTCCGAGCTCCTCGGAAGCCGACCGGACCCTTTGATATCGCGCGATAATTTTAGTTCCCCCTATAGATCGCCAGTCTCGGTTACGTATTGGAAGGCGGTTCGCTTCGACGAGTAAAAATAGCCGTAACCTTTTCGTCTCTACGCGGAGCCCCGTTCCGCACGCGTGCCGCGAACCCGGAGCCGATCTTTTTTTCTGCGTGGATCGATGATAGAAAACGGAGAAGCGTTCCACGATTTTCGGATATAATTAACCGTCCCTCTTTTCTTCCCCCCCGATCCGCCGCTCGAGCTCCGGGCGGAGATCGATAGCCGCGGGAGAAACGATGAAATTCCGCGCGGAAAGGGCGTAAAAAACGATGTCGCTTCGGAAAGTTCCGTGGAAGGATTCTTTGTCGGCGGCGGGCAACGCGGCTACGTGTGAAAAGTGTTGCGCGTCGAGGGCGGATTTTGTGGGACGGAAAAGTTGCGCGCGCGAATCACGGAGGTGTTCGTTAAGTAACCTACATTTCTCCGCTCGGTTCTGCGCTTTTGATCTCACCCTTTGTCACGGAGGGATATTTTTTTTCGCGTGACGGATAGCCGGGGCAGCCTCGCGTCGAAGAGCGAGGCGAGCGAGCGATCGTTGTTGCGTGCGCGCGCGACTCGCGCGATTATTGGTAAAGTAATTAGAGGAACGTAGGCGGACACGGTGTGCTTTGCGACGACCTTTCGCTTGATCGGCGAACTCGAGATTTAGGTTACCGCTCGCTGCGAATTTCCTGCCGGGAGACCGAGTCGCCGTGTCGTCCTTAAGTCGTAGGCCAGATTTCTTGAAAGTTCACGCCGATCGAAAGGAAACCGTTCCCAGCCTTTCTGCCATCCCCGAGGATGCAGCTTTGAACTTACGCGAGCCAACAACCTTTCGGTTATAGCTTACAAGTTCCGTACACGCGACCTAGAGACCGAGACTTCCGGTCGAAAAGCTCTAGATCCGTGCCAAGTGTTCCTACCTTCTTCTCGACCCTCGTGCAATGGCGCTAACCTACTTGGCCGACGAATCGCTCTACCTGGACCGACCGGGGCTGTCCTACCCGTGCGATTGCGATGGTTAACGTTGTTTACGAAGTCCCCTTGGAATTCCCAACCCTTCGATCCTTCGGTTAGCTGCGCTTCTCTATGCAACTATCGATCACCTTACGAGGTGCTGGAAGAAACAACCGCATGCTCGCGACTTTTCTTTTACAGTAGTATTAATAGGTTCTCGCGCGATCATGAATATCGAATGAAACGGTTTCAAGATCGCACGGCGATCATAATTACGATGATTAATGTCTCCGAATCGGTCGACGGGCAGTCCGGGACCTTCGAAATTATCCGTCTCACGGAAAAATCGGGCTCCGGTTCGCGGAAACGTGACATTTACATGTGATTTGGGGATAACTTTGCTGCAAATTTGGTTGCAAGCGAATGAGAAAATTAGAGCGGTGATGTTTTTTTGTGTATTGCGATTTTTGAGTCGATCTCTCGTCAATTTAAGTCTCTGGTTTGATATTTTCGGGGATTGAAGATACATCGAAAATTAGTGGAAAAAAATTGAAATTACTTCGACAATTTAATTGTTGTATAATTGACAATGTTTTGCAGTAGTAAACTTTAAAAAATTAAGTAGTAGTTAATAAATGTTAAATAGTAGTTAATAAAATTAAAATTTTCTAAAATTATAATGAAAAGAAATTGACACTTCCTAAAATTATAATAAAAGGCATTCAAGTTTTATAAAATTCTAATCAAAAGCTCAAAGCTTCTATTTTTATAGTTGCAAGGTATTCAAAATGTTTTAAATTTATAATTGCGAGAAATTCAAACTTCTTAAAATTGTGATTAATAGATGGAAACGCCTTTCGACTATTTTGTTGACTCGTACTACTTGCGAACTCTCGTTAACGCTGATCGATAGATCTTCCCTCGTAGACCCACAAAGTTGTTTAAAATTACCCCAGGAATTACCCCTTTCAAGGAACTGCAACATTTGTGTTACAATTTGTATAAACGTAGAGAAACAGAGTTTTTGAAGGAGCTAAATTTACATAAAAAAAAAAAAAAAAAAAAATCCAAAGATATACAAAACGAATTCGCTGCATAGCATATCCCTCGGACACAACTAAAGGTTTCTAAAAGATTCCTTCCTTACAAATTCATCGATAAATAGGATAAATATTTTATACTAGCGTTTTCACGAGCCATAACGATCGAAGCGAAACGTCCTTGCCACCTGTTATCTTTCAGGATTTTGTTCGCATTTGTACGACGCGTAAACACCAAGACTAGTTTCCAAAGCGCGATAATCAGACGCTCGAGTACGTTTGCGGAGGGATCGACGCTTTCGTGTCGGTGAATGTTTTATCGAGCGTCCTCGGCTCGCCGTTCTCTTTTCTTTCCGAGACCCTCCTCGTCTGCTTTTCTTTCGAATAGAATTTCGCGAAACAGCCCCACGGTATTGCCGCGAATGCTCGAACGTCTGACGGTTCCTGGGACATATCCGGGGAAACCGTTGTGAAAAGGAGACGAGTGGCAGAGGCGGAGACTGGGTATCGCGGTGCGACGAATTATCCACGCCGGTGGAATTAAGTAGCCGTGCCTAAACGAAATCATACCG
Organism: Perdita meconis; assembly: GCA_030770465.2. Classification (NCBI taxonomy): domain Eukaryota; kingdom Metazoa; phylum Arthropoda; class Insecta; order Hymenoptera; family Andrenidae; genus Perdita; species Perdita meconis. The sequence goes on from JASKOS020000009.1 coordinate 8,060,185, forward strand.
AGGGCAGATAAAAGTGGGCCGGGAGAGCGCGGTGCAGGGGTGCAATTTGCAGAAAAATCGCGGCTCGGCCGAGGACGATTCTCGGTTCAGCTTTAATCGCTGAGGGGCAGGAATCTAAATGCGAAATTAGCCGACCTTGCCTCGCGGCGCCAAACCCGTCTTCATCTCTTTAATCATAAACAACGAAAGAAACTAATTAAACTTTTCGACGCGTCGCTCACTCCGATAATTTATCCGAACAATAACTTGGCAATTACCAGCGTAGATATTAAGATTCGGCATCAACCAGTTCGGTGTTCGCTTCCGCGAAGCGAGCAAGTTCGGCTGGAAGTTGCAGCCAGGAAAGGGGATCCACCCGAGGGGAGGGGGTTGGTTTATTAGTTGAAATATCGGACGGGCACGATCGCCCCCTGTGCCCTCAAACTTTTCCCTCTCCCGCTGCTTCCTCCCGGTAAATAATTTTTGTGACGTTTGTTGTTGCCCGCAGACGAAAGCAGGACGAGGTGAAGATCCTCGAGGAAAGGATACGGGCCTGCTCGGAGAAACAAAAGAAGGCGGGAGTGGAGATGCACTCCACGTGTCACATATGCCTGAAAACTAAGTTCGCCGCCGGCGCCGGCCACATCTGCAACTACTGCAGCATCCGGTGCTGCGCACGCTGCGGCGGAAAGGTCAATCTACGGTCGAACAAGGTAGGGGCGAGATTCGGAAAAGAAGCGGGAAGATATATTGCGAGGAGGGAAACGTTGCGCCCTCTAATTTCCTCTGTTTTTCTTGCCCCCGTGGTCGCGTTTAACCCTCGACTGGTAATGTGGTCGAATGGAAATTAACCTGTTAACCGGGTTGTTTCTTGAACCGAGACGCCTTTTGTGCGCTTAGAGTCGTACCGCTGGCCAACACTGCTATTTGGACTGTTTTACTTAGGCTCGAATGTCAATTCTTTTTTGTCCAACTGTTATTAGACTGTTTTAGTTCAGGCAAAATAGGCACGTGCTTAGGGTCCGCACGACGGTATTTGTCATTATTGTATGAAATAAATTAATTCACTGGCTTCGACTACTAAACTTAATTGGTTGAAATCGCGCTATATGTTGTTCGTGAGCAACTGAAGTTTCTCTATTGCAATTGACCTTTAATGACCTCGAATAACCTTCAAAGTAGGTCATTGTATTCGTCTCAAAATATTCTATCAGATTGTAACTAAAAAACTATACCGTTTCATTCGCAAAAACAAATTTGACCTTTATATCTCCATGACGCCTCTACCTATAATAAAATTAATAACATCAAATTATGAGCCCTTCAGTACCAAGTAACTTTGGTTTAATGTATTTTCTTCTATCTTCAAAAGCAAGCGAGTAATTCAGGTGACCTGTTTTAAATGCCTCACCCTGTATGTTTGAGAACAAATTTTAAATGGAATAAATGTTGTGAACAAATCGTTGCAATCATCCACTAATTCAATATCTACAGTGGTCTCATTATATAACAGCATAAGCAATTGTGTTAAAGATATGCGTAGCAATGTCGAGGAGTTTGAAAATGGTGCTGAAAATCTTGTGTCAATTAAATATTAAAAAAGACGCCGAATCACGAAAATAATATATTTTGATTATATTATGATTAATGAGAATAACGTACAATTGGACAGAAGTGAAGCTTTTAAAGTGAACATATTTTTACTTTTTACTTGTTTCTGATTGAATAGTTACTGATTTGTGTAGAAGAAGTTATGTATATAAAGAACAGTCTAATATACATATTACGTACGGCAGAGAATGTAGTAACTGTTTCCGAAAAATTGAATTTTATAGTCGAAAAGAAAATAATATCCACATTTCCTAACGTCGAAAGAATTTTAAGATTGTTTTTAACATTACCAATAAGCAATGCCGAAGGAGAGCGTTCATTTTCCGTATTGAAGAAATTATTTACGTAGTACCCTTTCGTAATAACGCACTGGCAATACTATATATAGGAAAGGCTATTCTAAAAAACTCTTAGTTATGAGAATGTTATTAATAAATTTCCGGATGCCAAACTTAGAAAACAGAAATTAGAATTTTTTTAAATAATTTAATATTGTAGTCTGCATTATAGATGCAACGGATAATTTCTATTTTCATTTTATATTTCTTTGTAATCTCAACAACAATTTTTCGCAACACTAGTTTGAGTAAAAAAGTTCATACAAACACGTACCTAATTTATAATGAGTATAGAGATGAAGTATTTACCATTTCTTCTGAAACACCTTATGTAAGAAGAGCCTCGATTCAGTTTTTTGTCTAGAGCCCGAAAAACTCTAGACGCGGCCCTAATCGAAACTGTGGGTCAATTTTTGAAAATTTTGTACTGTTCTCGTGTGTTTCTGAAAGCGGCGGCTAGTTTTGGCTGGCGTGACTCGTGGCACCTGCTTCTTTTTGTCAGAGCCAAATTGACATCCTATTATGCGCGTTACGTAACGAGGATTCCGCTCGATCGGTCAAACGTTGAGGGTTAAAGGCGCCTTCCCGTGAAACGATTACTCGTTATCTTTTTAGTTTAGTCCCCTTTTCTTGTTTTTGGACGAAAGTATCGGGCTGGCAAAAGGCGGCAAGAAATAGAGTCGGTTTAACGGAGTTGACGCACGATAATCCGTTATTTTTCTTTTAATTACGGAAGCCACTTAAATTTAATGAACATCCACACTTTGAGGGATCACGGGGTTTATTTGTCACCGCGCCGGCCAGGATCGCGACCGAAAAAGATTCATTACCTAAATGAAGGGATCAAAGGAAAATCCTCTATGACGGTGGCGTTCGGTGCGCGTGCACCGGAAGCGCCTCGCTCTCGAGACACTTCGAGCTGCCGCCTTTTCATCGTGGCGCACAGAAAATCCAGATAAATCCTTCGCGCGCGGAAATATTCAAATTTCGACGGACAAACGGACGTAATTTATCAAGAAAAAGTCGATTGTACGATACAAGGGGCTCGGATTCCGGCCAAATCAACGGGAGCTGTCGTGAATCGAGACGCTATTCATTTAACTTCGGGGAAACGGTCGAGCGACGGGCTAACGAGAAACGTCACCGATCGATAAAACGAGATCGTCGATCGTACACACGCGAAGGTCCGCCGCGGGCGATGCAAATCGATGTTTTCATGGCGTGAAAATCGCCCCTCCACCCCTCGAACGCCCAAGTCACTGGCTCTTTGGCACGCCGATAAAAGCTGATCAATGGGATTTCGCCGCGAACCTTCGAGCTTCGTGGAACTTCTCCGAACTCTGTTATCTCTCGCGCCTGTCGCTGTACGTTTCGCTCGACGATATCCAGCTCCCCAAAAGCGTAAATACAGTGTTGACTCGAAGAACGGCTGGGTTTCAGAACCGAGCGCAGCCCTTCTTCGAGTCGTGTTCGATCTCGGCCGCGTAACCCGAGGCGGCCGCAGTGGAATGAGGCGATTCGCATCAGCCAAAGAGCAGTGAGAATAGAGAAATCTCTTCTTCGGATCAAATCTGTTCGCGTCCAAACGGAACGCGGCGCGATATCCGGGTGGAAAAGTTGCTGGCGAAAAATGTCGCGTTATCGGCGCGGCAACGGGGGGGAATTACGCGGCGCAAATGTTAACTTCCTGGAAGCGATTAAGAGTAGTCGGTATCGTGAAAGACGATAACCGGCCGCGTATCGTTGCGCGCGCGACTGAAATACGTGGAAATAATTGACCTATAGCGAGGTTGGCCCTCATCCCGCCTAGCTACACCAATTAACCCTTATCGCGGACGCGTGTACACTGCGTCCGTGGGCGTAATGCCGTCGCTAAATAGTCGTCCGTCGAATACGTTTTCCATTTATGCGCCGTGCCAGTATTTCCCAGGTCGATGGCGCAATTTTCGCAGGATTTTCATCAATGGGAACGAAACGGCACCCCCGGTTCGCGCGTTTCCGAGCTTTCGACACTTTTATTTTATGCCTCGCCGCGCCGTTGCCGGCGAAACCGAGACTGCCCGCCGCGTTTCGCCGTCCCAACGTCCGCTGCCTATACGTTACGCGTTTATTTAAGAGTTATTTATTTGCGTTAGACACCCCCGGTACGGGGCGGAGGTAGAGGGAAGAGTAATTTAACTTGGTTTATGAGAGCGTTATGTATCCGTAACCGAGGAATAAGAGCGGCGGGGGTGTAGGGGTTGCGCGCGCGTTATTCCAGTGGTATAATAATAGAGGCAGACGAGCAGAACTTTGGCTTACAACTTCCTGTAAGTTTATTGGTTTTCGTCGTACTTTCGCGTGGCTCAAGAAATGGAGGTTGCAGTCGGTTGCCTCGTTGCCTCCCGAGCCACGTATTCTATGAGAAACAGGGAACCGCCAACTATTTCCGCCGCTTTCCTCCCGCCGCGGAATAATTCGAATTCCACCCCCTACTTAAGGATCTCGTCGCGAAAAAATCGTAGTCGAGGAAACATCCTGCGCTTCCCTAATAGCCATCGCGAGTTCATGAAACGCTTGCTTGCTCGCGTTCGAACCTCTGATTTAATATGCCCGAAAACCCGTCCGGCGATGGAGCGGAACGCACACGAAACCGCCGCCGCGTCGCGCAGTGGAACGGGGGCTGCCGCGAGTTTGTCGTAGTAGCTCGTCCCGCGCACGTACTCCCACACAACCCCCAGGGCCACACGCAAGTACGATGATAAACGTCACAGCGCGCGTTACGACATCATCGATCCAAGCGGAACGCTCGTACGTTTCCTCGGCGGAGACCAGCCGCGACGCAACCTTCGCTGTTTAATTATGCCCGCGAGCCAGGGGTTCTTCGATTCGTCGAATCTCGGATCCCCGAACGAACCCTCCGCCCCCGCGCGACCCCCCGTCGGCTTCCGGTCGCGGACCGACCGATCGTCGTCGTCGCCACGATTCCGACGCCCCCTTCTCCACCCTCGTCTTGCTTTTTTCCCTTTTCCGTCGCCGCGGTTTTAGGCTCGTTGCGTGGGAGCCTATGAATGGGGCGCGTCCCAGCGTGACGTCACCGACCGTGTAAGGGGGTAGGGGGTTGGGGTCAGGAATGAAGCGCGGGGTGGACGAAGGTGTGGGTGGCTGTGGATGAATGTTGGCCGCCGCGCGCGCGGGGGAAACGTGACGCAACATATTGATCTAAGTTTCGTAGGGAGGGTTACAGTCCATGATAGGGGGAGCAGGAAGGGGAGCGGAATACAAGGTGTCTGGCAAATTTACGTTGTTCTTTGTTTCGACGTGGTTGTCCGGTGTTTGGGGGCGCCGATCGCACGGAAGGGGTGGCGTGGGCGGAAGACCCTCGCTGCGATGGGGACGGAAGTGCGCCGTGTTTTTGATAATGAAATTAAGAAGAGGGTTAATAGCAACGTTCGACCTCCCATTTACGAATTTAGAGAAGGAGGTGCTTGTTTTGTTCCGTTCCTTTTCAGATTCCACGCGTCGGTAATGTTGTACAGACATAGTTGGCGTTGTCCACCGAATTATGGCAATTTTCGATTAGCCACCGGTCGTTCAGAAATTACTGGGGATCCAGAAGGCACCCTGGCACGCGGTCGCGAATAGCTGTTGAGATCCATGGGACACGGCGCGGCAATCCGATGGTCCAAGGCTATGCGCCTGCCCATTGTGCGCCGGTGTGCGGCTAAATGTACGCGTGTATCTCTGGTATTTATGTCAGAAGAGCGAGGACTGACGGTAATTCTAATCGAAGTATCCTTCGTTCCAATACAGCATTCCTTCTTGTTCCTCGTGCCGCGGTGGTTTATCTCCATACATTAAAAATGTCACGGCAACGTGGAGGACGATCCACGAGAGGAGAGACAACATCGGATTTGTCCACGAAGCTTCGCTTCATAGATGCGGCATCGCTTGCTGTACAATTAGTCCAAAAGAGTTTTGGCAATTACATATATACAGGGTGGGGCAATAACTATTAGCACCTCAGATATCTCGGAAACTATAAGTTTCACAGAAATATTTGCTGAGATAAAATTGCACAGTACGAAGGGGGCCATCCGGTGGCGATAATAGTTTTTTTTCAGGTGGAGGTAGGTACTTCGGACATTTGAAGGTCACCTCCATTTTTTTAAACGGATCGGTATGTTTTTGCTTCCGTATCATGATAGAGGATCTTAAAACGAGTTCAACGACCTATTACACAAGGTCATTGAAGGTCATAGAAAATAGAGAAAGGCGATAATACTTACGGTTTTGGTAGTAAATGAATCGCCTTTCTCTACTTTCTATGACCTTCAATGACCTTATGTAATAGGTCATTGAACTCGTTTTAAGATCCTCTATCATGATACGGAAGCAAAAACATACCGATCCATTTAAAAAAATGGAGGTGACCTTCAAATGTCCGAAGTACCTCCACCTGCAAAAAAACTATTATCGCCACCGAATGGCCCCCTTCGTACTGTGCAATTTTATTTCAGCAAATATTTCTGTGAAACTTATAGTTTCCGAGATATCTGAGGTGCTAATAGTTATTGCCCCACCCTGTATTTGTTATGTATATTTAGTGGGAATGGACACTTTTCCTCATGATGGTTTTCTAGTAACTGTCAAGAATCATTTGGACTAATTGTATAGCAAATGATGTCGCGTCTAGTACGCGTCTATGAAGCGACGCCTCGTCGACAGAGGACCTAATGTCGAAGCGTGCATCTTGCAGGTTTTCGTCCGACGAGTACGAAATTCGAGTTCTCATACTTTCGACTCTCCGGTGCCTCTCGAAAAAGTTATCGAGATAGTCCGGAACAGGATTCGCCGCAAGTTGTTCGGAACGACTGGCAGGACGACACCGCGAGTTCTCGACCGTGGAATGATTAAACGCGCACTCGCGTGATCGGCCGCAACGAATCGCGGCTGCGTCTCACATAAATAAGCCGCCGGTAGTCGAAAGTTCCCCAAAGTTTCTGCTAGTTGGGCTCGTCGAGGCATCTGTCGTTCCTCTTCCTCGCTTCTTCCTCGTTCCTCCCGGTCGGCGGGCCACCGGGCGATCGAGATCCCCGGCGTGTATGTAGGGCAGCTGAAAAGTTCGGACGGCAAAGTTCGAGCTCGTGACGCTAATGCACGGGCATCTTGTGGCCCTGGTGAAAAATCGAGAAGCGGAAAGGTCGAAGTTGTAGTCGAGGACATAAACCATCGTAGATGGAACGATCGCAGATACTTTGCATGGTAATTAGTTGTTTACGTGGGCGTGCACCGCCCACCGGTTTCTTTTGTACGTATAAACGGACATCGGCGATCCTCTTGTTAACGGCCCCCGAGGCTTGTTCTACCCTCCGGTCGATCCTCGACACAGAGGCGCACCGGTCCCATCAATTCCCTAATTAACTTGAACTTTCTTTAATGTATCTTCAATAGCGGTTGACGTTGGAATCGATTATGCCGAACCACTAGAAGGATTCCCATGATCCAGGGAAATCGTTTCAAAGTTCGCCTCTCATTTGGCCGATCCTAAACACGATCTCCCGGGTCAGACTCGAAAAGAGTCGAAATGTGACACTGGTGGGTCGACGTGAGCGCTAGTTGGGTTGAAGGGTCGTCTGAGCACTGATGCCACTCGCCGCGCAGACTTTATTATCTGAAAACTGAAACTCTTGTCCACTATCCTCCTGCTCTTCCCTTCTTCTTCCCCTTCGAGATATCCTCGGTCCGTCAGCATTCAGCGGTCGCCGCTTCAGCCGGAGCTTCTCTTGTATTCCAAAGCTGCGGCCTCTTGTGCTCGATCATTCGGCCGTGTCTCGTTAGAAATTGAAAAGCTCACAACCGGATTGCTTTCGTGCTCTTCAGGAAAATTCTGGTCGACAATGTTCTCGTGCCGGCTAAGATATTTATTGAAAACTCTCGGAACTCGGGGAAGGAATGAACACTCCTGGCGATTCACGAGGAACTGATGGACTTGGATCGCGGATCGTCGAATTGTTAGCATAAATCGTCGCTGACGTTATCGGATTGATTTGAGCGTATCGATCGCGGCTTCTGTACTCGGGGCAACGGGACGTCAACGTCCACGACGATGTCTCTGTGCCGTCGTCGTCGTGATTGTCTGGTCTCGGCGGGCGACGGCGTTCCCTACGGTTGACACAGGCTGCGTACACAAGACCCGTGATAAAGTAATCTGAATTAATTGGCCTCTAATTAATTAATGCAAATCACCGAGTCGACTCGCCTCCAGCCGCCAAACTAATGATCATTTACGTTACGGACGAACACGCAGCCCCGGTGTTCCCGTTGCTTTGGACCAACTCCCCGGAGGAGGGAGACAGAGAGGGGGGCTCAGACGACTCGAGGGCTATCCCTCCCCTCCAGCGGCTACTGTTTCTCCCTTTTTAGGCTCGAGAAAATAGCGCACACGTACGTACGTATGTACGTACGTACGGAATGTTCGGCGGGCCGGCGGACAGGGTGTTGGTAGCACGGGAATGAGCGAGGGTAGTGGAAAGGGGTTGAGCTCTTGACATATTGCTACCTAGGCAACTCGACGAAGTGCTCTTCAGGTTCCCCCCTGCCTCCCGCCCTATCTTTCCTGCTTCGTTTCTCGCTCTCCCTTCCACTCCCCCTCCTCCTCCTCCTCCACACCCCGTCTCCGTCACCTGGTTCTTTCTTTTTTTCCACCCGTGCACCCTTTCTCTCCTCTTTCCTGTTCGGTGCACTCTCTGTTCCCTGGACGAGGCTGTCAGTCTGCAGCGAGATTCGGTCGGTGTTACGAGACACCCGAAACGCCCGCGATTCGCGCGCGAACGAACGGCGTTTCCGTTCGCCCCCTCGGGCTTGTTGCTTCCGCTCGTTCCCCAAAAAGAGCACCGTTGACCCCCGCGCGTCGGTCGGCCGCAATCTCTCTATCGCGTTCGAACGAAGCTCGTCCCGCGATGAGCGCGCCCGATCCGCGCGGAAACGCCCGACGGTGTGCCAGTGTCGGATAGCCCCGGATGTTCTCCTTTCGCTGGCGGGGTCCGCCCTCCCTGCGGATCATGTAGCGACCAGAGAATAGGGACGTCCGCGTGCAAAGACTCCGAGGATTGGGAAAGGCAAGTGTGCGCTGGCAGAAGTTCCGTTCCGTGAAACTCTGTATTCGGCCGTTAAACGCGCGGCGAACAAGAAGGTAAAAATCAATTCGCATTCGCTGGCTCGCCGTTTGGAAAACTGGGACGCCTGGGCTCCTCCGGACCAATCATCGTCGGATTCGCGATGCCCGTCAAAGGGGACAAACCTCGTTTCTCCCGTCGACCGTCCCTCCGTTTTCTTCCCCTTTCCCCCTCATTTTTTCATTCGTTTTTTTATTTAGCCGAAGTTTAAATCTCCCGAAACGACGTCTCCTCTCGTACCGCTGACAGTTTCATCGTTCCCGCGCACGCGAGCACGAATTTCCGAGCGTCAACCTCAGCAGTCGGACGAAAAGTACATTAAAGTATTATTTATGTAACAAGCTCCCCGTCCCGTTAAGGCCGTCATTACAGGTTTTTACGTAATGCGACGCCGGCTGGCAATGTAATTACGTTATTCTGCGCGAAATTCGTGATGCCGTCGACGGAAATCGTTGATCAGGTTGGCGTTCCCGCGTCTCGATACCGGCACTCGGAACTACGAACAATTACGGAACGATAACATCGTTTTTAACGAGTTCAATTACGGGTCTCTAGTACAGGAATTCGTTTCCCTCCGCATTAATTTATACCTCACAAGCTTCCCTCTCTCCCTTTAATTCCCTTTTTACGAAGAATCATTTCCCGCGAATCGAACCACCATTACACCGTCGATCCTCGATTCCCGCCTAATACAGGTGAACGCGTTTTCGTTCCCACCGTCGTCCTCGCCCCGCGGATTAGCGGAATATGGCCACGCGGATTGGACTCATCGAATAATGATAATGGGCAACAATAATTGTGCAAACGGCGCTGCGTGGAGCGTATCGATTCATCGCGATATTCACGTGCGAACAAGCGTCCCTGGACCACCCCTCGTCGGTTCACCCGTAAGCCGTAATTGCATGACATTTTGCGGGAGTTGTTCGCGCTGGGAGAACGAGGAGGGGCGGAGGGAGGAAAAAAAAAAAAATACTTGGGGACAAATTGCCGCGTTCTACTTATTTCGCGTTAACCCGAGCGTCCTCGTGTTCGGTCATTTTGACCGAGTTCTGTTTATCGATCAAATAGACCGATTCTCGGTCGAGCCCCAACCCTTTTCAGACCCCTCGAAGGTCGTTGCACGGGGCGGACAGGTCGGGGGAGGAGGAGGAGGAGGAAAAAAGGGGCGAAACGATGGATCCGGTCTAAACGAAATTTCTGCCAGTCGGATGGCCGGACTCGCGAAGGGAAACACGGTCGTAACTCAGCGTTGAACCGAGCCGAGCTGTCCTTGTGGTGGCGTTGCTCGAGCTATTATAGTTGGCGCAATAATACGCGTGAATGGGCATGGAAAGTGTTATCGATGGGAAGCGGCATGGGCATTGTTTTATGGTTTGCTTCTAAATGGTCCATCCATCACGTTTTTATCTTGATGGAGTATTCTGCCGGCCTATTCATCCTTCAAAACGCCCGACTGCCCCGCTAGTCTGCTAATTATTAGTCCTCGTTCATTGTACGCGCCCGTGAATGGTCGTCTAAGAACGCGCTCCCCTTTTCAGACGCAATTTCGCTTTCTTTTTACTGAAACACGTGACCTTCTTCGGCGTTTTCAAGTAGCACGCTTCCTCCCTCCGCGCGTCGATCGCGCGCGGCGACTCCGCAACGCTTCGACGGTTTTTTTCCTTCTCGGCCAGATATTCTCGCAGCCGCGGTGCTGCATCGGCTACGGATTCGCTTGATTTAATTTAACGTTGCCAGGAGCCGCGGCGGATTTGCATAAGAATTTACCCCGGGGGCGATAGCTCGCCACGGAGACGGGAGACTTCGTTAAAGGGGATTTTACAATTTCTCTTCGCTCGGCGAGATAGGCGAGTTTCCAGTTTCTCGCGAAAACCGGCGCAGAGAATACCATCTTCCCCGTTCCCTTAGCTCTCCCTCCCTTTGGGCCTCGTGTATTTTTAACGCGACAACACCTCGCCGGCCTCGCGACTACCCTCGACGAATATCGCTTGGGACGAAAGGATGCCGCCTCGGATACGCCGCGCGGAGAATGCGACCTCTTAAGATTTGCAAATTGAACGTCGCGCCTAGGCTTACACGTTTCAATTAGCAACGTAACTGGTCGACTTCCTATAGATAATTTCCTATTAATATCCTCGCTACAAGCGGCGCCCTGGATCGATCGGTTCCAGGACTCTTTCTCTCGCTCCCTGCTTCAACGTCGCTCGTATGAATTATTTTAGCCGCGACAATGATTGAACGACCGATGGGATTTGAAAACCTCGCCTTTTGTACAGCAATTTTATCTCCTGAGATTCGGGGGCTCGATCGACGTTGAATGCGGCCGATAAAGCTTTCGGCGCTTTTAAGGTTTCGAAGATTCCGCGAGTTTAAGAAATTTACGGACCCAACAGATTTCTTGATATTAGTTAGTATAGTAGATTGAAATGTGTTAAAGTCTGTGACGGACTGGAAAATTTTACCGGCCCTGGCAAACCGATGTGATCCGGCCCCCAGAGGTACTGTATTGGTATTTACTTATTGCCGCTACGTGATCTATCTAGTAGCGAAAAGAAGAAACAGTTGTATCGGGTTATTCCGACCGTTTGGTGTTGAATTTGTAAATTCTAACACATTACTTAACGACAGAAACATTGTTGTACTTTTTTTTTTTAAAACTCGTTTGTAACGGTATGCAGTGCTTTTATTTAAGTAAGATATTCCAAACTTTATTTTACTTCTCAGTTTTATGCAGAAAGATATTTGAAAATACTTATTTATTATATATGGATTGGAATTATTAATTGAAATAATATGTTTGTAGGATTAATTAGAAAAGCTTATTTGAAATTATATTTAATTTCAAATTTATTAGAAATAATTATTAAGCTTAAACATTAAAAAGTTAACAAACTAAAAATTTGGGATCTTGAAGCGTAAAAAGTTGATACCGAATACTTGAAAGCTTGAAACTTGGAAATTTGAAATTTCAAAACTTGAGACTTAAAACCACTTGATAACACTTGAAAAATTCAAGCTTGGGAGTTTTAATTTTTGAACCTTGAAATTTTGAATTTTTGATAACCTATAAATTTAAAGCTCGAAAACTTGAAAACTTAAAATATTGAAACTTCATTTTTTGGAGCTTGAAATTCCAAAATCTTGAAGACTTAAAAATTAGAAGCTTGAAATTCTGAAAATTTGCAAATATTAAACTTGAAATTATGCAAATTTGAAAACTTGTGAATTTGAAGCTTGAAATATAAAAAATTTGAAAACATGCAAACTGTAAGGTTGATATTCTGAAAACTGGAATATTTGAAACTGGAAGCTTAATATTCTGAAAATTTGAAAATTTAAAGCTTGAAATTCTGAAAAATCGAAGCTTGCAGATTTGACAACCCAATTTCCGTAAATATGTAAATATTGCGTTTGAAATAAATAAATTTGTAAATATTAAGCTTGAAATTGTGGAAATTTGAAGACTTGAAAATTGGAAGCTTGAAATATAAAAAATTTGAAAACCTGCAAATTTGTTTAAAATCATCCTTACAATTTCCTCTTAACGGTTCTTACTCTTATTCAGGGACATTCTTATATTCAAGGTTTAGAGGCATTTAAAGGTTTACGGACCTCAACCGGCCCTATCAGGCAATTGTCCGGTGTCCTAATGGCCCAGTCCGCCACTGATTAAAGTCGATCGCAATTAGATGAATGGATTTTGGGTTCTGATTGCAGGTAGTATGGGTGTGCATCCTCTGTCGGAAGAAGCAAGAACTGCTGTCGAAGACCGGACAATGGATGACGAAGACGGGCCTCGGCACCGCGGACACCGCGATACTGCGACGGATGCAGGACATGCAGGTGGGTGGTCCTCCGGGACTCGTGGACCAAACTCAGGATAAAAGACCGAAACTCGAGAGAGCGCACAGCGCGGCCGAGAAGGAGAATTTGCCATTGTTGCAAAGGAGCGGAAGTCTGCTCAGGAGACAGTACTCTCAGCAAGAGCAAGTACGATTTACTTCATTCACTAACTGTTCGATCACGGGGACACGCGTGTCCCCGCGGTCATTAATAGCGCTGTGCACGCACTGTTGCTCTGGACGTACAAAGACAAACCAATTAACACTTTGCTGTCGTGTGCAAAACGAATGTCGGTCGTAAGCAAGACGTATCTCTCACCAATTGGGTCACTGTTTTCATTCTCACGAATCCCGGCTATACTGTACTTTTTGGACGATTCAACGAGGTCCTTCGAGAGCAAAAAGAAAAATATGAAACAGAGAATCTCGCATGGAGAAGGGAGTCGGAGAATCGTCCAAAGATACGCGCGCAACATCACCACCCTGCTGACGAAACAATTACGCAACAATCGCACTGTCTGTACCCACTGTTGCAACACCACACGCGGCGAACCAGAGTCGGGAGTACCCGCAGGTACGAGAAAATGGAAGTTCCTGGTGGCGATTTCAGGTCCCAGGGCGTCGACTGTCCACGAGCGATAGCGGCGTGGATATGTCCGTTTCGCCTCACTCGAGAGCCTTGCCGACGCTTCACGTAGCTCCTGCTCGACAGCTGCAGCAACTGCCGAGACACCCGGACGCGTACGCCGACGATGACCCGAACTTGTACAGGGGCGAGATCGATGGTCTTATGGGAAAGCAGAACTACCCGGTAAGGACGGAGCTTCCGCGTCGATTCTGCTTGTTCGATCGAACCGCCGCCGTCGGCTGATGACGTTAACGCTCGAGACGCTGCGAGAGAGAGAGAGAGAGAGAGAGAGAGAGAGAGAGAGAGAGAGAGAGAGAGAGAGAGAGAGAGAGAGAGAGAGAGAGAGAGAGAGAAAGAGAGAGACTTGGGAAATTAAACGTTCAACAAGTATCCTCTGTGTATGAGCTACGAATGCGTAGGAGCCGACGTTAGCGATATTCTTGCGTGGGCGGTGCTCGAGAGATTCTCTCGGTGGCTAGTTTCCGGGAGATCCGTCGCACGGAGTTATCACGGAGAGAGAGAGAGAGAGAGTGAGGGGGTGGGGCTTTTATCCTGGTTACTAGCTATTTTTCCGGTCGATCGACGTTAGGGATACTAAAAGGAGTTTCGCTTCTTCCCTTTTTCCGTGGCCCTTTGGGCTCCGAATGCTGTCTTGCCGCGCTTACGCTGTGGATCGAGCGCTTTCGTATTAACATTATGTCACATCATCCATCTGCGGCTGATTGAGCTCTTTGCATGACTATCTAATGAACTTCTAACCAAGATTCGCAGAAGCAGAGCGGGGTAAGCAGGCGAAGCGTCGAATCGTGAGCGAGGAAAAGATTTCAATGTTTTATCTGTCAGGACTTTGTGTCGCAAGCTCCGAGATAACTTGTCGAGGAATACTCTCTCCGGTGTTGCAGGATCCAAACACGAATCTCGCGATGACATATGGACAACCGACCGTAGAAGCTGGCCCTCTTCGAACCGCGGTGCATCTTCCACAGCAACACTCGGTGCATCAGACGCAGAGTGCGCATCCCCCTCAGCCGATAGGCGGACAGGGCGCTCTTCAGCCTCAAAGGAGCTTGAGCAGCAGCGAGGAGGAGCGGAGCACACCCGAGTGTGCGAGCGACGAACCTTACGAGTCCGAGAAGGGTGAGTCCACGTTCGATTTTACGCTTTCTTTTCGATCTCAGCGTCGTACGTCGCTGGTCATCGATCGACAGTCGAATTCGTCGAGCTCAACAATACCGGGACCTCGTAATTAAACGTGTTACAGTTTTATTCCGCGCCTCTGAATCTTTCCTTTTTTATTTCGAAAGCTCCGCCCGCCGTTACGTTTCCATGTAAGTAACTCTACGATTTCTCCGCCGATTATAATAACTTTTGTTTCTGATTCCTGTAGCGTGTTCTTTGGAAGGCAACGATACGTTCGCGCGTGCCGCGAGTAGAACAATTATCGGGGCGGGTAGGAGGCGACGTTTCCCGCGATCCGAGCGGATGAACGACTTCCAGGAAGCAAGGGAAATCGTAAATACGCGGTGACCCGGACGCGATGCCGGCGTCGGCCCCGTTATTCTTTCGAAACGTCGCCTCCTGGTGGGCAGCAGCCGCGTAGCTCGGCAACAGACGCGGTTAAACGTCAAATCCAGCGTCGAATTAGCCGCGAGCGGCTGGCGTAGAGGATCGGCCGCGATGGAGACATTAGGGCGAGCTGGTCGGGAGGGTCAGCATCGCCCTTAAAACTCGTTGCATGAGTGAGAGAGTGAGTGAGCGAGAGACCGAGAGAAAAAGAGAGAGAGAGAGAGAGAGAGAGCAAGAGCGAGAGCGAGAGAGGAGAGCGCAGGCTTTCCGTGTCAGTGGATAATTGGTTTACCGAGAATGTGTGCACCTGTATCGCGATATTTACAGGCGAGCCGACGGAGGAAAAGTGTAATCGACCGATCCGATGCTCATGCAGTCTAAAAAGCTCGCGCGTCGCCGCGTACGCGTGTTTACAAAGCGATTAACGCTCGAGCCGCTCTCTTCGACGAGGAACTCGTTCGAGCCTCGTGGCAGGCTCGAAGGCGGCTTTTCAGGACGCGGCCGGCGTAATTTCCAAGTTTACGGGCTCTTTGTCCCCACCTGCGAGAAAGGAGAAGAAGACGGTAGCAATGAGGAGAGAGAAGGAGAGTCCACTCGGGCAGGAGACGACCGAAAAAAAAAAAAAAAAAAAATAGATCGATGGGGGGGTCGGCTTCCATCTGGGCGGGGAGAGCGAGGTCGGGGAGAGAGTATCCGCGCGAGTGAAATATTTGAAATGGGAAAGTAGGTCTGCACTGTACAGGCAGATCGCCGCGAATGGAGTGGCAGATGAAAAGCGATACCGCATTATTGCGAAGGCGCCGGCGCGCGCGGGGAAACGTAACCGGGTTCATCCTTGGCTAATGAGTAAATTTAGGTTACCGACGCGCTGGATCCCGTCGTTCCCTCCCTCGCTCTCGCCGTGTGTTTCACGAGAACCACTCGACACCGTCGCTCGCTTTTATGCAACACATTCGGGCGCCGGTTTCGAACGAGTAGAGAAAGAGGGTTGAGAGTGCCACGCGTACGTGGATCACAGTTGATTAGTCGCGGAATCGGTGAACCGTGAACCGATGCATCGACGCGCGCGCAACCGCGCCGAGAGGGTAACACTCGTCTGATATCTCCGCTCTGCCCGCCTGGTCTCTTTCCCCATTTTAGGGACAGCGACGCTCGGTTTTTCGACTCGGGCTTGGTGCACGCTTCTATCTGCGTGTCGCACTGCGAGGGGCTTTTTCTACGAAACGTGAGGGCGTGCATCCCTTCCACGTATCGACTCGCCTAGGGGATGCGTAGACCGTCGGACGGCATCCTAGCTATTTTCGCGGCCCTTGTATCCTCGATTGGATCCCTGTGATCGTGTATCGCGGCGTATCATTCGCAATCTTGTGGGAATTCTCGGCTTCCACCCCGTCCAACCCCCCGATCCTGTATTGCATTGATCCTTGAGTAATCTTCCTTCTCTTGCCACCCTTCCCCCGCCCCGTACGCTTCGCCTTTCGTTCCTCCGCCCCTCTGCGTCCCGTTTCTATTTTTAGCCGCCTCAGTTTTTCACCGCAGGCTCCTATTCTCTATTCGACTATTATTTCCGTACCCTTTCACCGCTTCCTTCGTCTCCTTACATCGTCGCGTCGCTTCTCTATTTTTTCCGCGCTGTCCCCACGTTCTGCGCATCCTCCTTTCCTCTGCGAAATCCACCCTTTTCCGCATCATCCCCCTCCTTCTTTCTCCCTCGGTTCCTCTGCGTACCTCCACCCTTCCTAATCCTTTCTCCAGCTCGCAACGCCCACACGGTCGCCGTGACGTCACGCGACCAACACGTGGGCGAACTCAAACATCTGCCCCTTTACTATTCCTGGGCGAGGCGCCGCGGCGAGGTGGAGCGGAAAGCGGCGCCACTCGAAAACACTGTTCTTCCTTCGGCGATCCCCATTCATTCGTCCAACTCTTTTGTGCCAGGCTCCGTTAGGGATTTTCGGTTTTGCGTAGACGCGCTTGCTCGTGCGTCACGCCCTGATCCTTGCTTGTCCTCCTCCTCATCCCCGTATTCACGCTGCCCCGTCGCTTGTTATTTCATCCGGGAAGCTGGAGAAAACGAGTTCCCCGCGTCGATTCTAGGGTAGGTCTGGGTTAGGTCCAAGAGATTTCAAATCCTGGATACACGATACGGTATCGATCTTAAAGCGGCGTCTCCCATTTTACCGTTTAATTTTCAAAGAAGTCAAGGAAGCCCGACGTCCGAGCTACCGGTGTTTCTTTACCGATACTCGCCGCTCGAAGCGAGTAATTGGTTTCCCCGTGCGACCGGCGAGCGGAGCTCCATAGAAATCTGCGGAGCATCGGAGAGGCTGATTGCGCGGCGCAGTCGCGAGCGTCCTGGCGCGGATTCGTCGCGAGGAGCGAGCTGACCGGCGTGCGAACCAAGTTCCACGCGAGAGGATATCGACGCAGCGATCACCGGAAGTCGCGGTGATCGCGACGAGTGGAGACTAGCTGGCGGAAGAACTCTGCTCGCTCGAATCGCGTCGCGCGCGCGATACGTGGTCGTCACGCGCGAGAAAAGTGACGGCTGTTCAGTCGGACGGCGTTGTTGCTCCCATTCGTAGATGCACACAATACAATTAGAGACTAGCGAATTAGTTTGTAGAAGTTTCGAGCGCGAGAGGGAGAGAGAGCGAGGAACAGAGTGAATGAGGAAGAGAGAAAGAGAGAGAGGTAAGTCCGTTACGCGCGCTCGCGACATCCCTTTTAACGAGGATTTCCAGAGAGGCCGGAGCTGCGACGTCCACAGGATCTCGTCCCAGACGAAGGAGGACGGAGGCGAGGGATAAATTGTCACGGCCACACGCTTTGGCCTCTCATCGAGCCTTGCCTCTCCCTGCCTCTGATTACCTCCCCTTCCACTTCCCTCGTCTTTATTCCCCTCTCCCCCGGTCCCGTTCCATTCATGCTAAGATCGTATTAAACAGATTTTTAATTCGTTTTCAGGAGCGAAGCGTGCGTTCTCGGAGCCCTTCTCCTTCCCCACCCCAGATCAAAGTTTCCCCTGTGCCTCCCTGACGTCACGACACACCGCCGACACAGAAAACCCCGCGACATTTAATATACTTAATACAGCCGGAGTTAAGATCTACGATATCGCAAACGATATAACGGCGCTTTACTGCGACTCGCTGTCCAATAAAAACACTCACGACTTCCGCGGCGCGAGCGGCCAGCGCGTGTCAGGGGCGGTTTCTGTGTCGAACCTCATCCTTGGCCCGCCTCGTTCGTCGTCGAAATAAGAGGTTCGGAGAATGAGTCGGACGATGGCTTGTTACTCGCGTTTTTATTCTATTTGCGTCGATTCCCGGTCGATTTCTCGAGTTCTATTCGCACGGAGGGGTTGCGAACCGGATACACCCCCGGGGGTAGACGAGACAGAACGGGGGGAAGCCGGGATGTGATTTATACGCAGCGAGTCGGTGTCATCTAACTTTTAAATTAATACTCCGCGCCGTATACTGTTTAAAAACGACTGTCTGACCGCGAAAAAGTCATAATTTCGATAATCTTGTTTTATTTTATTCTCAATTGTTTTAGATTCCTGAAACGTCAGAGATCTTTGATTGCACAATTATTTACTTTTAAAGATTGTTTAAATAAGATAACACTGTCCGTTCACCGAGACGAGTGACGAATGACACCCCAATTTTTGCCATACTTCTATTCCTTTAATTGTACTACGATATCATTTATTGCAAATATAATTCAAAATTACTATTACTATCATCATTAACATTTATAACTAAGCGTTCCACAGTTCTTTCGATCACAAAATCTAATTCTTAGAATTGATAATTTTTCGCGGACAGACAGTCGTTTTTAATCACTGTGCGCCGCGTCGAGTCTGAACAGTTACGGACCCGATCTACTTGCCGACACAACGCACGGCGCGTTGTTGTTCATATGTTCTTCTCCGCTCCTCCTATTTATTACGGGCGCGAGTATCAACCGTTCAGCAGAAAAAATCGCCGTTTACAGCGCGGATTTGACTATCGCGCGAACGTTTCCTTCGCGCGGCAACACTTTGCACCGGGGCCTGATTATGCAAAGGATCTCCTGCCTCTCGCGCAGAATACCGATTATTATCGTCGCGCTCTCTACGCGGAACTCGTTCTCCGGGGTTAAATCGAGACGCTCCTGTTTCCTTGAATTCCTGCCGTTTGTCCGGGCATCGGTTAACCTTCTGCGGGAATCGACCGAATTTGTTTCCGCGCTTCGTCGTGTAGAAAAAGATAACACCGGGCGCGATTTCTGCGATTAGCCTAATTACGATTGGGGAAGGAGCGGTGCTATTCCGGCGGGGGAATAAAAGCGATCGGAGTCGGCGAAGTCGGATCGTTTACCTTATTCGATCTCGTCGGGCGGCGGTAAAAAAGGAATTCAGGTTTTGCTCGTTACGCGCGTAACGGCTGAAACGTAGATTGGAAATGCGTGCGAGGGACAGGAATGGAGGTGTCGTTGGTTTATATAACGGTAGTCGGGGGCGTCTCGCGTGGCGATCGTATGGCCAATTTGCCAGTTTTACGAGGCGCGATCCTTTACCTTATTTACAGCTGCTTGCGCGCGGCGCGGCGACGAACGAGACCGGCTCCTTCCTTCCACCTTTCAGAACCGACCCAGATCGAATTCTCGAGCCGTGGCGAATCATTACGAAACGACGACTTACTTCTTGTCGCGCGTAGACCGAGAACACCAGACACTGCCTGCAACATTTAACGATCTATATATTACCATTAGAGTACAGTGTTACGATTGTTACGATAGTGCAGTTTTTTTTATAGAGAGTGACCGTTTTCTTTTCTTATCCCCCAGCCCTTTTCCCCACCCCGCCCAGATATATAAAACCTCCCCCTCTGTTTGCATCGAACCGACATAGCATATAGATATCCCCCCGTTGTGATACCAAAGTAGCGGAACTTTTTTACTCCGAGATTTGTTCTCTTGCGCATACATGCATATTATAAAGACGCGTATTTCGAGCGAAAAGTTTTCGAACGATCGCGGCGCGGGTCGTACGTACTGTTTCGAAAATTTCCGCGATAACCGTAGGCCATGGAGTAACATGTGTGACTTAAAGAGAGATCGGCTTTTAGGGGATAAACCGCCGTCCATGGTGGTGACTTCGAGGAGCTCGAGGGAGGAGCCCGGGGACAGAATGAATCGTCAGTTCCTCGCGGTACCTACTAATCATTTTCTCAAATGCAAATAATAAGGCAGTTCGTTTTCCGCTATATATATACATATATATACACATATATATACATATATATATACATATGAACTGATCGCATACATACATATATATCTATACCTAAATATATATATTATATATGTATATCTCTGCGTATGCGTGTGCATGTGTGTGTACGTCATCTGCCGACCGGTCGCGGATGTACCGTGCGAAGGTTTTCGGGAAAATTCAGAAGAGTCCGCGTCGGTTTTTCCAAACCGGGTTGCCTCTTTTTTCCAGGCGGATTCAATTCGCCATCGGGCGTTTTTCGGCCGGTCTAACGACGCCCCGAAAACGAGCGAACGATTTGGGCAAAGGGGACACGTGCGCGCGGCCACGTGGCGCAGTCATTTTACGTCGAAACGGCCATTTCTTTGCGAATTTCTCGAAACCTTTTATACTGTTACGCGTTCCACCGTCGTGCGATCGAGTTTCGAATAGCGACGTTCCCGTGTTCGATTCTCAAGGTAGAAACTCAAGTAGCCCCGACGACCAATTCTCTTCCTCCCCCACTCGCCCGCCCCCCACCCATTTATCTCTGTCTTCGGACATCACATTAGATAAACAGAAGAGCGAGATTGTCGCTGTCGTTTGCTAGCATTTGCTCGAGCCAGTAGAACCACTTTTTGGCATGTCTGCGACGCGGGACGCGATCGGTCGGCAGAGCTGTAACAGACTTTATTTGTTCTACTTTGGACGGCTACGAATCGTGCACAGGTATACTGTATCGTTTTACACCTCACTCCACGCCACGTACACGTATCGCTCACCAGATACTCCCCGAAATTACATCCCCTCCATTCTGTCGCTTCGATGTTCGTCTCGAGGATTACGCAACGTCCCCGCAGTGGTGCTGCGTGTGTTACGGTGGATGTTTCCCGCGTGCGGTTCAAGCGTTTTCCGTGCCCCCCCCCGTGGATCTCTGCACGCCCGCGTCGAGTGTTCTGGCTAGGAGGAGCGTGCAGGATTCTCGCATCCCCCTTTTCATGCTATCTTGTCTCCCTCCCCCCACGGAACCACGGATCGGGGAAGATTCCTCGGATGGTCGAGCGTAGGTCGACGACGACTGATTGTGAGACCTGGTCGTGAATTCCCGACGGTTGTCTTTCGAGAGGTGGCGACGTTCTTGTGCACGCACATATATACGTACACACACATACAACACACACAACAAACCCCTCTGCACGTCGACGTGTGTATGCCGGTGGTACAGCGTCCTGGCAGCCGTGTGACGCGAATCTGGACGGCTTCCGGTTCGCTCGAGCACCGTTCCTCACACTGTTCCCCGACGGCCGACTCTGCACCGCTGTCTTAACCCATTTTCGACAGGTACACCGCAGTACACTTTACGCTCACACATTTTCCGGGGCTCGCACGCTCCGTTTCGCATTTATAACCCATTATGCAAATTAGCATTCACTCCGTTATAATAAAGACAGTTGTTTAGGCTTAATTCAACAATTTAATGCGATACATAACTTTGCCACTGTGAAAAAAGGAACTTCTTCAGGAATTCATGTAGAAAAAACTTCTCGGTGAGTGGACTTGATTTTTTTTTTTTAAATTAATACAAGGATACATTGGAGACTATTTAAAAATATACTGTTTCAAACTGTTACATGAAGGTTTTAATTGAAACAGTTATGAAGAACTTTTATTCTAAGTATCTGTTATGAAGAACCTAAACAGACGAATATCGGTTTAAGTAAATTTAATAAGTGTTTCGTCTTACAACCACAGATATATGTTTCGAAACGATTATATGTATATCACGTCTTCATCATGAATGACGTTCTACAATCATGAATTAAGTTCTAATAACAAATATCTTTATTGTTACTGGAAACTATGGCGTATTATACAGGTGTTGCAAGTTCTCTCAGAAATGTGTGATCATTAGATGGAAGATCTTCTAGCGACCACTAGAGTGCGTCTGAGTAAAAACATCCGTGGGGAACGCTCCTATTGGTTCAGCGAGCTCAAGTGGCGAGGAGACCGAGTGCGAGTAAAGCTCTGTGTTCATCTGTGACGCACTTCATTCGCACACATCTATACTATACGCGGAGTTCTGATCATGACGACCCTAGCGGCGACCAGAGGATCTTCCATCTACTGATCACAACAAATCAATCAGGTAGAGGTGCTTTGTCAGAACACCTCTATAATACACCGTACTGGAAACGAACACTAATTTACAGAAGGGTTTTAAACACGAAACAGACTATACGCAGAGTGGAAAACTGTGGAGTAGGATTTACTAAGGCAGCGAAAAGAAATGAAAAGTCACGTTTAAAATTATTCGCGAAGATATCTACTACTAGAAGGAGAAGTAAATCGGTTGTGTTTTTTTTCGGGGGATACTAAAATTTCATTTCCGAAGGCGCAAGCGTAGCAAGGAGACGGTAAAAAAGCCGAGGTGGGAGGTGAATTAGCGTAGATAGTAGAGCCAAGGACGCCACGGTCCAAGTCTCGATCTCGATAGCTAAGAGCCAGAGGAAACGAAAACGTTTTTGGATCTACTGTAGGGAAGGGGTACTACCACCATACGGGAGGTCCGATGTCAATGTCCAGCGGTGGACGTAGGCACAACGGACCCCACAACGGGCACCACAACACCGCCGCGATGACCATCGAGTATAACGGTCATCATCCACCGCGAGAGCCGCGAAAAGAGGAGAGCACGCTCGTCAGACGGAGCTTCCGAAGGAGTGGCGACGAATGGCGCGCCGACAGTAGGAGGTGCGTCTCAACATCCGCGAACGTCCGCTTTTTTTCCCTCGATTCACTTTGCCTTTCGCGTCCAGGGCTGTCACTCTGACACTTCGAAGCAAGATTTCTCACGATACGTTAGGTTGCTGCATAATAAATTGCCTTGTGAGATTAACAATTGACTTTAGGGAGTATGGGGAATGCGCAGGGTAGGTTTGAGAAACGTTTAGCGGGGAAACCGTGGCATTTACTATGCAACACACCTGACAGACGTTCAGCCAATCTGAGAACGGAGATCGTTTTAGCTAGAGCTTCCTCCGCGTTGCACAGCGATGCATAATATTATTTTTTTTTTTAAATCAGTTTACAGGTCATCATTTTTTAGAAAATTTGATGCTTTTCTTTCTTAATTCTTTGTAGATAAATTTTGTATCGATCTATCCAACCTCATTTTTTTAATTTCGTTGATAGTTGTTTTGTGTCTTGTGAAATATCAGTATTTTAAGGAGATTAGGAGTTGTGTTGTTTTTTCTGATGGCTGGTTTCGAATTTAAAGTTAGATTTTTGGGATTGAGGACGATTTCAAACGCTTCATGTTTTTCAAAAATATAAAACAATTGATAACACACTTAAAAATGGGGTTGGATTTATCCGCAAAAAAATGTAATTACGAAGAATTAAAAAAAAAAATGGAATTTGGTGAAAAATGATTTGTACATTGATTTGGAAAAAAAAAAAAACTGTTATTATGTGTGCCGGAGGAGGAAGCGTAGAGAGGAACACGATACAAACACGCACACGGTACACGGCAAAAAGTACACAACTCCACCACAGGCGCACACAGTGCATCCGTTCGTCGTATTTGTGTATGTGGCGTGTCTCCATCAGGTTCACGGAGAGGAGGGGGAAAAAGACAGTGCGATTTGACGGTGGGACCAATGTCGGCGGCCCTCAGGAGGATTGGTCTTGGGAGGCCGATCGGCAGGGTAGCCAAGACAGCGCGACCAAAGACTCCGGGATAGACACCTCTAGCACGTTCACGAGCAGTGAAGACAGCAACAGGGGCGACCTGCCGAAGGTACGGGCCCTGAAAACTAGAGGGCAGCGGGTCACTCGCTTGTCGATCACAGAGGGCAGAATTCTCCGTCGCTTCGATTAGACGTCTCCGGAAGCCGGTGGATCGAGTAAAAGGGGTCTCTGTCGCGCGAGCGTCGTCCGTGTTGCGATTACGACACGCTTAGAATGCATACGTATGTTTCTTCGCTTCGCGTCGCGTCGCGCCCAGTTTTTCCGGGGGCGCTGAACCGTGGCGGGTCTGTCGTCCAAAGTGGAATACGGTTTATTCTTCCTCGTGCTTTCTTTGCTTTCCTAGCTTTAGTGGAGAGAAAGAGAGAGAGAGAGAGAGAGAAAGAGAGATAGAGAGAGAAAGAGAGAGAGAGAAAGATGCGTAACTACGGATCCGTGGCCCGTTTAGTGCCTGACCCAATTGGTTAATGCAGTTAGAGTAGTGTTTTTTAGTCGCGTCACGAGTTAACCCTTTCGTTGCTGTCGTCCGTCTCCTCGATCTCGATTCCGGTCCCTCTGCAGAACCTGCTGCTCGTTTTGTTTCGAACCACGGCGCCGTGGAAGTTTCGTTCGGAAGCGGAAACGGCGCGTAACGAAAGGGCTAACACGCTCGACGTCCTTTTCAAGCGCCAGGTGAGCCGAAGTTTCAGGGAGAGAGAGAGAGAGAAGAAAAAAATGAAATCCCGTTTCTAACCGCGACTCGATGACTTCTGAACATTTCTGTCAGCCTCTTTTTCCGTTCTCTCGATGCCTACATCCCCCTTTCTACGCGTAGGACTCTCTGCGATCAAGAAACCTCTTTTGCTCGATTTGCCCCCCCCAAACTTCGAGCTTGACGGCACTCGTGCTTGGACCCGTCTCTATGTCCCGACACGCAGCCACGGCTCCACGGGTTTGTTAACGCGCGGTTGTTGCGAGCACAACTTCAGACCTCTTTGGTCGGCGTTGGCCAACGCGTCACGGAGCGAGAGCATTTGACAAACACGACACGGGGAATGCAACGTTCCTTGGCAGAGCATAGAACGATCGCACTTTCGCATGAGTCTTGAGTTATCTCACCGCTAACAAGCTCCCGAGATTCTGTCCCGTGATTTAGCAAACTTAGAGTAGGATGCCATCGCTTTCATCGCGAAACTCATCCTCTCTCATCGTCTCATCTCTCTTAACTAGCCACTTTCGCGTGTCTTCGCTTCCATATTTTCTCACGGACCAACCGACCGTCCCTCGGATTCGTTATTAAACTCGCCAGCATCTACCACTCCCTCTTGTGCACGCTCATCAACGACTTCGTCCCTCTTTTCTTCTCTCGCCTAGATTCATTCCGCGATCGATTTCCCTCCATCGCATCGAAACGGTTCGATTCTCAAGTCCTCGAGAGGAACAGTCCTCGCTCGTGTCCATCGATCGCCGCCGTTCTTCGCGGGCCTCCTACAACGCGAGAGGGCTATCTCTCGCGCGAGTCTCATCCTTCCCTCACCACTCGCATCACCACTGTTCATTCACCACACGATACATCTCGCGCGGGGACCCCGGGACGATATATCGCTTCGCGTTATTAAACGACGGGGTTTTAGAGGCGAGAGGGTCCGACCCCGTTTAATCAAGTTTTGACGGAACGCTCGCTTCACCGAGTCATTCCCGCGGACGAATTTCGAAACGAAATTTCGCGCCCGCAATTGCCGCCGGCCTTGTTAATTGGGAATGTATTTCTTTCGCGCGGTGATAACTTTCCGGCTCGCGATTCGCGACAAACGGCGAAACGAGAGTTCCCCTCGCCTCTGCTTCGTGTGCACCCGACTTCAAATTGAAAGCTAGGGACATCCATCGACTCTTAATCCCTTGACTCTGGGCTTCGCAGATCGTGCAACGTTTTTTTTATGATACACGGTCTGTCGTAAATTTTCTGTCTTGGCAATTTTTGGAGGAAAATATTTTATTCGAAATACATTGACTCTGCGGCGATGCAACGGTTTGCACGGTCAACTAATACATCGAATCACTGTTTTATGTCTTTTTGTGGAATGCCTTTGAGAATTCTTGTCACGGCTTTTTGGATGTGTGAAATGTTGTAACGCTTTCCCTTCATTGTTATTTTAAAACAGGGATGCACAGGCTTATTAAGACCAAGGGCCGCGTAGATTCTCTGTGACTTATACGAGGGCCACCAAAAAAATATGAATCTTATTTATTTATCATATATTTTTGAAGTGAAACACGATATTTTTCCATCTCTACTTGACACACACTTTTTTTATTTTAGTTATAGTATAAATAACACTGTTTGCGGGCCGCCAACAAATCAAAGAAGGGCCGCGGTCTGTGCATCCTTGTTTGAAAATAAGGAATTTTGCGACAGACCGTGTGTTTGCAAAATAATATTAAGAATCGCTGTTTTCAAGGGGTTAATTGGTACTAATCACGCTGTTCTCTCAAGTAACCCCGCTACATTCATCAGGACAAACTTTAGCCATTCTTGTACTCTGAGGTTAATCAAGTATTTATCGACGCGGTTATCGGTGTTAATCTCGTCACCGAATAACATTGAAAATCATCGCGCGGGAAGCGAGCGTATTGGCAAATAACTGGCATCATCGTCCGTCCGTCATTGTTCTTCCGCGCGCCCACCTTCCATTTGTGCTCTGCTTTTCCAATAGCCTCCTTCACGCCGGCTGTGTTTGTCAATTCGCTGGCGTTGGAAGGAGCGGATGGTCGACCACCGTTCAATTATCCGTTATTGTTATTATACGATCTCGTAAATCCGCGCGGAATTTCGACTGACGCGAACCCATTCTTTCGAACGGACTGTCTATCCGCCGCGCCGTTCGGAGTCGTTCGAACGGAACGGAGTAGTTATCCGCGAGTTACAGTGTCGCGTGATCGTGGAACACAGCGCCTTGTCGGATTAATCGTTCGTTCCTGGAAAACTTGGGAATTTAAGAGCGATCTTGAGTCGCGAGGAATCGCTCTCTGGCGAAATCGTTGGCGGCTTTAAAAATTACGTGTTCTAAATCGAACGGGCGAACTGGTGTGAACGTCGGAGAGTTCTGGGATGGTGAAGAATGCTTCAAAGGAAAAAGTAGAGTAAAGGAAGTATCGTGAAGTTTTGGAAAAAATGTTTAAGAGGAATTTCGGGGGTGACCGAGTTGCCGTGGTCGAAAATATCTCCGGATCGTTCTGCTTTAGTTTCTACGATTACCTCGGATTTCGATCTCGGCCGAGGATCCTTTTTCGCAACAGGAACGAACGATTAGCCGAAACGGCCTCGAATCGCGTGTACTCGTGTCGACGATATCACGCCGTTCCCGCGGATCGTCGCTCGATAAATGGACCAAGGCAGGAAACACGGAACGGAGAGGTAGGCCGTGTTCCAATTATGCGAGGCAAATAAGCAAGATTAAATTCGGTTCGAGTAAACTGACGGCGATCGAACAATTTATTTGGCCCGACGGATCGTCTTATGTATTTCTTCGTCCGAATCGCGATTCCCTTCCGGACACGAGCAGCCCGCGGTTAAACGCGATTCTTCCTCTGAGCAGAAATGATTTATCGGGCAAGTTTGCTTACCGATAGATCCGTCGGATCGGGATTGCTCGAAATTGCGACGGGAACGTACGCGTTATTGTAGGGAATTCATTAGCGAAACGATTGTGTGTTTCTTTCGTTCGGAACAAATTAATGAATATAGAGCGACATTCGAGGATCGATGAAAAATACGAGAGATACGGTCGGTAGTCGCTCGATGTTGCTCATTATCCATACGCCCTTTTCCATCTTGGCTACGTTGCGTCCAGTCGATCGCCGGAGACCGATTTCTCCGAGCCACTACCGATCTGAACCCTCCAATTAAAAGGGCCGAAAGGATGTCAGATTGTCGAGGAAGAGAGGCGTACCTGTTTCATAATTAATCGAATTGGAACGCGGCCAAAGGATATCCGAAGCGACGAGTCTCGACGACCTCGTTAGCTCTCTAGTCGATCGGTTTTGCGGTGTCTTCATGATGAATCCGCGAAACGGAGAACAGATGTAATTGGCTGCGCTCGCGAACCACCCTGGAAAAACAGTCCGGTGTAATATACTCGTTCGCAGATCGCGTCTTTCGGTGAGAAAAACCCCGACAAAGCAGAGAAGAACGCATAGCGATCATCCTGCGTTTAAGTACTTAATGGAGAACCGACACTTTGAGCTTTGTTCTCATACTTGTCAGCAACTCAATTCAATGAAAAATCCCTGCAACTTCTTAGAATCTTTTAATTGGAGCAAACGAACGTAAACGCTGGTAATCTCGAGGAGCCAATTATGTCGATGGTAGATACTAATTTCGTGGAACAGGTTTAAAATTGAAAGTTGATATTATGATGTTAAACGAGAGTTAGAATCGACGCGAAGCAAAAAATGCCGAGTAGGATCGCCTCTGACGCGGCGCGAATCGAAACGCGAAATCGAAACGACTTGGATCGACGCGATCGGCTGGAAACCGGAAGGAGGCGACCCCTCTCCCTAGAGTAGATCCACCAGATGAATCGAGTCGCTCTTCGACAGAGAAACTTCACTTCCACGGTTCTTACGCAACGTAATTGCGATCATGCAGCCGTAGTGTGCCACGGAGACCTCGAACATCGGACGTTCGAAGGGACTGTTCGCTTTCTTGCTTGTACACTGGTTAGACGCATGTGTAGAGCATGGACTGGCATGTATTCGCATTGTTTAGACACGTATTAGTCGTACAAGTAGCTGTCTCCTTTGTCAAGCTTCTCGTTTTGTCATACTTTCACCCTCCTTGACTCGTAGATTCATAGCGAAAGCCTTTTTTCGTTGGGAGGATATCTGAAGATTTTTCTTTACTATTTCTCATCGCCTAGAAAAACAGTGAAACAATCGAATATCGGTTACGAAATATGGCAGCAATGCTTCAGGTATCCTACACCGTTCTCATTACACGGTTAGGGCGAATCACCATTCTCTCCAGCTTCCTTTCTATCAGCGTCTCCCGCGAGGAAAATATCTTGCCACTCTCCGAATCTCAGCCAGACAGAAAACACACGCAGTCGAGGAAGCGCAGGATATTTTTCTGGGGACCTTCAGCTTTGAAGTCAACTTCACGATCACGAACTATTTCCATAGCGATCAATAATCCCGCTGCGTCAGAAACTTGGAAATCGGGAGACGCGCGAGTCTTCTGCGAAGAGCTTGTAACGGGGGCGCGCCGGTTTCCAAATTTCCGCACACGTCCCTCTCATTTTACAAGCCCGCGACACATCACAATGTTGATACGAGAAAGAAAGACAAAACCCGTTCTCTCCGCGCTTCGTAGTACCCGTCACCGTGGCAAGTGAGCAGAGACGGCCAGAAGATCATTGGCCACATGGTGTTACGAAAGCAGCCCGGCTCAGGAAGCAGCACTAGCATACTCGGGCTGAAAGTGGTCGGGGGGAAGCTGCTGGAAGATGGTTCTATGGGCGCAGTCATCGAGAAGGTGAAGAAGGGCAGCACGGCCGACATAGAAGGTCAACTGAGACCCGGTAAGACGATAAATTTAACCGGATGGTCCAGGATTTACCTTCCACCCTCCCTACTCCCCGTCGTATCGCTTCTGGTTAGTCACCTTCCACGCTTCGTCTGACTCGCAGTCGATAAGATTCTCGTCGGACGTTCGAAGAAGGTAAACCAATCGCACACCCCTTCGACGCGCTATCTCTTCGCAGGGCGAGAGGATCGACACGACCCTCCAAATATCGAAGAAATTCGTACAAGTTGTCCCAGCAAATTGCCGGTCCCTTTCCGCCTTCCCTCGCCCCCGCAGCGGGGGTGGCATGAAAACAATATAAACGCCGATTGAAAAAGGCAGCCCGATCCATATCGTCCAATTGAGCGGTCCGCAAACATCCCCCCGGATCACCTGGAGCGAGAATCACCGCGTCAGGATTTTTCCTTGGAACCGTTCGCCCCGCAAAAGTGTTCCTCCCTCCGCCCCGTCCTCCCGGTAAGAGATCCCAGTCCGAAGTAAATAAATCCCCCTCCTTCCTCCCCCGTCGGTTCGGCCCGAGGCGATCCAATAGGAACCGAACCGGACGCTCGACGATTTCAGGTGACGAGGTGATCGAGTGGAACGGGAGGTACCTCCAGGGCAAGAGCTTCCAAGAAGTTTACGACATCATCGCCGAGTCGAGGCAGGAGCCTCAAGTGGAGCTGGTAGTTTCGCGGAACTTGTCGTCGACGACGGCGCCAGTGACGATGCCTGCGGGGCCGACGGCTTGGACGCAGATGACGTCGAGGAAGATCGTCGCGCAGACCCAGTGGAGACAAAGACACCCCGAAACGATCTCCGGACCGCAGCAGCCGCATCACAAAGGTGACTATGCGCTTCTCGCCTCGTTCGTTTCCGCTCCACCCCCTCGACCCCCGACCCCACCGACCCCTCGCCCTTCTTTATCTCGAAACACACGCTCTCAGGATTCCTCCTCGGCTCTTCACCGAGTTTATTCTCTCTGTCTGTCTGTCTTCTTGCCCTCCACCCCTTTATATATAATGTCGTTTCGCATCGTAGTAAACTGTGCCACGTCATCGGCGGGCATTCGAAGATAGTTTTGAGTTGTCCCAGAGCGTAATCCGTGTTTAGAGGAGACAGTAGAGAAGGTAGACAGTGTCTCGCGGAGTTGAGAGAGTTACTCGGTTGCGATAGATCGTTATTAGGATGCTATGGAACTTGCTGAGTAAACAGTATTTTTTGTAGTTTGTCGCGGGGGAGGCGTATTTCTCGAATACGCGTCCCCTTTGGGACCGTCGAACGACGGACCTCGCCACGGCAGTGATGCCTTAGCGCGGAGTAGAATGATTCAATGCTGCACATACGGTCCGGAGGATCGATAAGCGATTTCATCGCGTTCAGGAATCGTCGCCCGAGCGAGGTGCACGCTTCGACGAGTCGCCACACCGTGACGTAGTATCACGTAGAATAGAGAACTCTAGAGCTAACTTTCGAAGACAAGAGAACTCCGAGAAACATCGAGTCCCCCCTGTTCAAACCCACACACCGTAGATATAAGTAACAGTTAAGTCCACTGAAAGCGACGCTATATTGTCACAGATTATATGCTTTTTCGCATTCCAGGTCTTAAGAAATGTATCTTATGGGGTAGGCCTACAGTTTCTTAAATCTCGATCCCCCGAGTAATCGATGTTTCCCTCCAGATTGTCTATCGTTTTTGTCTCTCACCCATCCAACTATCGATCCACCCAATCCGATCTCCCAAGTTTGCGCAATGATCCTGGAAGATTCGCGAGGAATGGTGAACGGAAAGAGCTTCGCCATTCGCTCGATCGCGGATCGTGGAGGAGCGATCCAGCGCGAGAATACTATAAGAACGATTGTTACATCCCGCTTTCTGTATATCGTCGATGTTTAACCGTAGAGAGTAGAGAGTAGTGCCAATGCACCCACCCCCGCTAACACCGCCGTTTTACGAACATAGTTTTTATGGGAGCAACAACTTGAGACAAGTGCATCTTTTTTGTGTGAACGATTTACCACGTTTTGTATCGTGTCGTGTTCTCTTCCTCGGTTGAAAGGGCCAAGCATTACGAACCCTTCTTGTACCTTAGCGGTAGACCTATTTTTTTTTTCTAGACTCCACTGATACCGTACCGAAGACTGCAATACTGATTAAGTATTAATTGGTGGCAATTACAGGAGAAACGATGCGCTTCTCTGACCGCTGTTAAGTAGAAAGAGGATGCGCGCACAAAGTGGAAACGATTACTATGACGTTGTATACGGAGCAGTATGTTTGCAAGTTGATTCACGAATAGATGATTGCATCGTAATTCGAGACGTGTAACGATTCCTTCAGGGTCTATACGAAGAGCGAACGGAAGATTGCCAGGCGTGCATGCGCCTCGGGCCCCCCGCGCGGGGGGCTGCATTAAAGGCGGG
The DNA here is from genome assembly GCA_030770465.2 of Perdita meconis. Classification (NCBI taxonomy): domain Eukaryota; kingdom Metazoa; phylum Arthropoda; class Insecta; order Hymenoptera; family Andrenidae; genus Perdita; species Perdita meconis. The sequence continues at coordinate 8,092,264 of JASKOS020000009.1, forward strand.
ATGCATCCGCGGTAATCCGCTGCCCTCGGTGCATCTACGGAGGATGCGTTATTCCGACTTTGAGCAGCTCGGGAGATACCTTGCACGTGAATCGCGATACCCTCCCCCGAGGAATGGATGTATCCACCCGCAAATTGCATTACGCCCTGCGGCGAAGGGGAGCCACGGGTTCCCGGGGAATCTTACAGTGATTCGACGGTTATACCGTATAGAATTCCAAAAGCAAACGGGATGCTGTAAATTTCGCGAGGGATGGAATCTTCGTCCGCGGTGGGGGAGGCGGGCAGTCGCCGTTGAATCACCGTGAATTATCCACGATTCCCTCGGCGTACCGGAACCGTGAAATATTGAACGATAATCAGTGTTAAACGAAGACCGCCCGTGTTTCTCGTGCCCCCTACAGCACCTCTTCAATTTTCAATCTTGATCGTCCCTGCAACCAACACCGTGCCCCTTTGAAAGGTTTGCCCCTCTGGCCCCTCTGTGTCGACGAATGAGAGACGGTCGCGCGTCCGCCGGTTTCTCGTTCGGAATCTCTTCGCCCTGTTCGTTACGTTTGTTGCATCTGTACGCCGCACTTCCTTTTCTCGTAGCCCAAATACGAATCGCCCGAAGATCCCAGATCACCCGAGAAAAATCTAACGTCTAGCCGGCACTGAACGATCACTTGCAGAGTTATACGACGCGAGGCGCGAGAAACCTTCGCTTTTAGTGACATCGCCAGGCTCGCCGGACCTGCACGCTCAGGGGCGCGCCAGACACATCCGACACCGCTCCGCGAACACGAACGTGGGGGGTAGCGTTCAGGTGAAGCTTGGCTACGATCCCATGGAGCATCAGTTGATCGTCACGCTGGTCTGCGCCGTCGGCCTCACGCCCAGGAGCAACGGTCAACTGAGGAACCCGTACGCCAAGATTTTCCTGCTTCCCGACAGGAGGTGAGTCCTCTTATCTCGTCCGACTATAGCACGAATTACTCTCCTTTCTAACATTTGGATCCTAGGTATTCGATATTCGATACTCTAACGATCGGTCTGAGAAAAGTTTATGTTTAACAAGACTGCGGTCCGGGCATGGAATTACGAAGAATTCTATCCGCGAAATTAGCTTCCCTTTAGTCAACGCAAACGGCGACGCAACGCGTTAGGGGCGAAGGGTTAATAAAGCTTTTAGTCACTTTGCACTTGGCCCGAGGACAAGTAGAACGCGGCTGGTACGGTTTTCGTAACTGGTTTGGCGCGTTACGCTGGTCCTCGGAGTTACACCCGCAAACGACGAGACATTCCGCGCTTTTACGGCGCCGTGAGTTCCAAATCGCCACCGCGAAGGTTCCCCAGCATGCCGAGAGACTCGAGAAGAATCGAGTATATCAAAAGCGACGAGGCGGAAACGCATCGCTAACGTTCCGCCGCGTGCTCGCGTAAGAGATACCCGGTCGCGACGATGTCGAAGTTAAAGCTGTCGTTCCTCAAGATAAATCATTTCCCGAAGACGCGATTCGGAGCCAAAAGATAGCCGCCGCGTTTGGCCGGGCTGCCAACAGTTCCATCGCGTCCGTGTCGGTTTTCTCCTTCCCTTCATTTCGAGAGTGGAAACCCTCCCTCCCTCCCCAGAGTCGTTAATGCTCGACAGCGATCGCGGTGTATCGTCGACCGTTTTACGTATCGATTCCGAGGGAGTGTAACGGTGTCTGCATATCTGTGTAACCGATGATATCGATGCAGCGAGAAGTCGAAGAGACGCACGAAAACGTTGGCGAACACGAACGACCCGAAGTGGAACCAGATGTTCGTTTACAACGAGATCAAGTCGGTGGACCTGAAGAAACGAGTGCTGGACATCACGGTGTGGGACTACGGGAAGTACGCGAACAACGACTTCCTCGGCGAGATCCTGATCGAGTTGTCGAACGCTCGGCTAGGGGACGAACCCCAGTGGCACGTGTTGTCGGACCCCGGGGAGCAGCAGCATCATTTCGGGTACGTGAACATCAGCTCGGGGCTTAAACCGTCCGAATGTCTATATATATATCTTTTTTCATTTCTTCATTGGCTTTGCTACGAGACACACTCTTTGCTGTTATGCCGATCATTTTGCCTGTTGCTATGGAAATAATCTAGGAGAGATTAGGGGATTGGTGATTAACCAACACTCTCTGCGCTTGTTAGTCGCTGAATGCCGAGTTACGAGTTCGCCTAGAGCTTTTGAGAGAGAGAGAGAGAGAGAGAGGGAGAGAGAGAGGCTAGCGCGTAGGTGGCAGTGGTTGTCGAACGAATTTTTAGGCTTAGGGAGAAGGAATCCGTCGACGGCCTTGGACGCCCTGCTAGTGACTCAGTCGTCCGTAAAAACCGGAGGATCCGCGGGGGGTTCTGGCACGCCCTTTCTGTTCCGTTCCGTTCCATTCCGTTCGATCGTGTTCGTTCGTTCGGCCGATTCTTTTTCTCCTAAGGCTAGAGAAGAGCGTAGCGTGAGATCTAAATTTCGCGTTGCACAGATACTATCAGGAGCCCGATCTCAGTCCACCGTCGACGACGTCGCGGCTGAGCGACTCTGACACTTCCGAATGCGATATCACGGACTACGACGTCCCCAGGGAGCAAAGCAAAACAGCTGACGTTGCCAGTATAAGCAGTATCGGCAGTTCCTCCAGGTAAGAGCATCCTTCGAAATCTCTCTACGTCGCGCTCTGATATATACCAACCCACGTTGTCCCTCCTACCGCTCCTCCAACTCAACCCCCAATCTCCACCGAACGATACTATATACTCCGGGAGAAGGAGAGGGTGTAGCCGAGGAAGAAACATCGCTGGCTGAAACCCTTAATGAGGTCCGTTTCGAGCGTCGGTTTCGCCTTTCACTTTCCTGAGGATTATGCAGATCTCAGTTAGATACGTCGATAAGCAAGATGGAGCCTGAACACGGTAGCGATAGACACTGTTCGATCCGTAAGTCTGCGACCGTCCCTTGCGCGATAAAGGAAACCAGTTTAAACAAATACCGAGTTACTCTTCTTCATATTAGGTAAGACGAACCCGTTTATAATCGTACTTAAAATACGCAGAACGAGAGAGGGTTAGAGAGTTCCGAGCATATCGATTCAGCACCTTTTTTTAGAATAGAATCAAACGCTTCTTTCGATTGTCGTTCGTTCGGGGGGAAGAATGAAACCTCGCCGCTTCTATCGATCCGTTGAACTTTCGTGAACCGAGAGGCTGTCTGAAATCCGTGATACCGAAACGCGCCTCGGAAGGGAGGTTTCGCGTGATCGGCGGGTGCGAAGTCAAAAATCTCGTGTCGGTGGGGGAAGCGGGAGGCTGTGTCGTGCGAAGTTCAGGGGTGCAGTTCGCCAGCGAACCGCGGGGCGCGTGGGTGTTCTTGGCCGCGGGGACTCGTGTCGCTAATCTGCCCGCGTTACAATTCCCGAAGCTTAAGATCCCGTTTACAGGTCTCGTAACCGGCATCGTAACCGTACCGTTATGGTTATTTACCCCCCGTCTCTTCCACCCCCTTCCCCCTCGATGGCGCACAACCAGACCTTAATCGTCAACAACGCGAGGCGACGCTGCTGAAATGTTTCTCCATGCGTCTTTCCCGCATCATTGCCTCCGTTCCGCTTCATTACGGGGGCGGTTAGTTGGCCTCTGTTGTTCGCCGATTTGGTCTTCTGCATGGAACGAATGAGTATTCGCTACACGATGACGCGTCGCTCGGTTCGACGTTTGATCTCTAGGTACGCTCTCCTCGTTGACAGCGCGAATCGATACCGAAGGTCTCACTGAATCGTGGCCACGTTCAATTATCCCCCCCCCCCCCCCCCCGGAGCGGAGATTAATTTAGGCCGGCTGACACCTCCACGCGGTTCTTAATTACTCGAACCCGATCGAATACGTGAACGCAAGAAGTGGATGCTTCTCGGGTTTTTGTCTCTCGGCACGGAAGACGCCGTCACCGGTGACGTAAGGTCGTCGACGAGTAGAACGACGAGCGAGGAGAGAGGGACGAGGACAACGGGCGCGAGGAGAGTGAGAACAACGGAGCGGCGCGGAGTGGGAAAGAGAATTAGCGAGAGAGAGGGAGAGAAGGCCGAGAGCCAAGTTATAAAACTGGGCAACAAGCCAATTGACATGCCAGTTGGCCTGCAACCACCGCTGGCTGCGGAAGCCAGCCCCCGAACCCGTATCCATATTAATATTCCAACGATGACGTCCGATCGTTATTTGTGAGTGCAAAGTGCTTTCCACTGAGTCTGCCGATCCCTTATTTTCCCGCGAACCCGCGCGCGTGGGGAGGAAGAAAAAAAGATAAACGGACCCGGCGGCAAAGTGACGGGGAACGAGAGAGGATGTGTTCGGTCTGCGGTACGTGATCGCCGGAGAACGTGCCAAAAAGGGAAAGAGTGGAGAAAAACAACGGGGAAAACGAAACGAGAAGCTCGCAGTTGGCTGCGACCGCGTCGGACAGCCCGTCTAAACAAGCCTCGCTTCGAGTGCGACGTTTAATAGAGTTTTTCTTCGTTTAGCTCGGTCTCGGTGCAGTCGCCGGCGACATTCTCGAATTTCCAGTGTCTTTCGGGACATGACGAATTAATCGACCGGTGATTCAGAGTCGCCAAGTGCCTTCCATTTTCCCGTGAGAGAGTTGCCAGTGCGCCGAGGCTCCCGTTGTTGGAAAGAAAAGCGTCGGGGGCGGCGTAATCACGGATTCCTTATGCGTTCGAACGGAGATCCAAGGACCACGGGATTACCGCTCGGCCGCGTCGACGGAGGGAACGAATTACCGTGGAAGGATGGATCCTCTCGTTTCGAATCCCGCCACTTTGTCCCCGATTCTCAGTTACCATTTGCAGCTTTAATTGGTCGAACCTTTCTAAATTTATTCCGCGAACGACGTTCCGAATCAGCACCGCCTCCCCCTCGAGTGGGTTCCGCTCGCTTTTCCCCAAGCAAACGCGACCGAGAGAAGCGGAGATTGCCGGCCGCTCGCTTTCATTTGTAATCAATCGCCTTATCTCCGAGCCCTCGTCGATTCAAGGGTGCTCGAATAATAATATCTGCGAGTTCGACGAGAGCGCCGTTGAAAATTGCACGACACAGCCCCGAGCTCCGCGAGGATCCGCGGATTCCGAAGGGTTGAAAGTTTCGCGAGCGATTCCCCCGAGCTGCTCGGCTTTAAAATTTTCATTGGGACGCGCGAGAACCGTGGCAGCCGCCGCGCCTCTCGTTCGGGGGTGAAGGGGGGCAAGAAGAGCGACACGGTTCGAGGTCGGGTGGTCGTTAGATGGGGAGAATCTGTAGAAACGATTCGGAACGGCGCGTGCTTCATTAATCCACGCTCTGGCCTCAATCTGCGTAACGCTGACCAATTTTTTCTCTCTGTCGCCTTGATTCGCGGCGAAAGTTCCCGGGAGCGCGCCACCGAGGAATAATTGAAACATCCCCGGGTCGGGGCGCCGGCCGCGAGGCGTTCAGATATTTAATAACCTTCAATATCGCCTAACGAGATTATTCCAAAAAGGGTTTCACTGGTTACATTAATAAATCCATCGTAGGAGAGAGTCGCGTCGGCGGGCGCGACGCGTCGCAAGATCAGATTAACCCCCAACCCCCTTCAACGTTCTTTCCATCCGTTTTGGGGAGGACGCGTGTACTTTTCACGTTCTCGAAACCAAAAGACCATGCTTCCATCCTTTGCCGAGCAAACTTGCTCCATCCCCGTCGAAAAGACACTCTCGATAATTTGATTTGTTCGCCGATTTCTTCTGCGCTTCCCTTTGGTGTCGACTCTGTTTTCCTTCGTACTCCTGATTTTTCGTGTCCGCGGTCGTCGCGAGGTTCCGTTACATAATATTATTTCCATGTCAAAGGGCTGTCATGTACACACAGAGATTATCGTTATTATAATTCTACGTTGGCACCAGCCACACGCGACCATATCGATTGATTCTACTTTTAATCGTGTGCTCTGTTATTTATTTTTTAGGTTTCGTAATATGCCGTCAAATTATAAGCGGTACGGCCATTAAGACTTATATTTTCTCCTCTCTCACGTATCACGCAGTCACACTTATATTGCATCCTCACCGCTAGGTCGTAGCGTTCCTCGCGTAGAGCCGCGGTCGCGTTCAGACACTCGAGGAACACACTGACGCGATCTCCTAACCGTTAGATCGGTAAAAGCGACTAAAAAGAAGCACGAAGGATGCTGCGTCTAACCGTTGCATTTCCTACTAAACGCGATCGACAACAGTATAGCTGTTGCCGACGAGAAACGAGGAATTCCTTGTCCACCGTTCGCCACTGTTGTACTGATTAACCTTTTGAGAGAACCTTCGAAAAAATGTATCTCTAAACATCTTCATTATTCATCGTCAGGCAATCGACGAGGATTCAAAGGGTTAATGTAAAGTTCAACGAGTCCGCGTGCACCGGAATTAGGAAGAGGGTCGCTCCTTTCTCTTTCTTTTTCGCCTTGACGAGTCGAACTTTCCGCTAAAATAATATTCAAAGTTCCCTCCATCTTCTGAAGAGGAACTCGCTTAGAGATACGTGCGTTTCTGATTAAAGCGACCCACAACCGATACCTTTCCCAAGCATGAGTTGCTCCCTCGCGAGGCTGTTTCGCAGTTTCACCCCCTTCCTAGCTGCACGCTGCTCGCCCTTGTCGCGCGTGCACCGATCTGAATGAGAGCGAGAGAGAATGAGAGAGATGAACGAGAGGAAAATGAGCGCGTTTCCCGTTTCTCGTCGCTCGCGGAACGACAACGTGCAGACGTAGGATTCGCGTGACTCTTGGAAGTAGTTGGGCGCAGAGATTACAGTAGGTCACCGATCACACACGTAGGCACTCGTAGGCGTCATCATGTCATCGCTTCTTGCATCTTCTTCACGTTTACGTTGAACGTAAGAGTACTTTCTTAGATTGCGCGAGGACATGGCTTCTAGAAACGCTTAGTGCAAACGCGATGCATCGGCCGGGGTGGCTCCATTTTTCCTTCCTCCTCGGGGGCTTCTCGCGTTCCTTGGGCACGCGTCCAGTCCGCCCAGGACGCGTCTTGTTGGCTCGTTCGGTGTTCCGTTGCCAGGATTGCTTTGTCCCGGGTATTTCTTTCGCTGAGAATATTCCGCGAAACGCGATCGATTGCGTCGCACGCATTTGGCTCGGCTGATCGGCGGCCCCGCGGACTCGGATCCATTGTCTCGCGGGGACCGACCTTCCTTTTCTTTAGCAAACGGCAACTTCTTGGCAACGGACGCCGTCCTTCTATCGCGGAGGACACCACGAGAAAAAGGTCCAGCCGTCCGTCTGGCTTCATTGGCAAGTAACTTGTACAGAGATAGCTTCGCGCGGAATCGCAAGACCATGCACTTGTACTTTGCAGATCGACCGGTTTGCGACCACTTCTCTGCGGAATGAGGTAATAAGTACTGCCGTTGGAAGACGTTCATTCCGTACATTGCTGATCGCGGTCAAGTATCGCCAGATTTAACGAGATACCGATTCGATTAAAGGAATACAGCATTTTCTCGCCGCGATCCCCTTTAACGAGGAACGATTCGACGGAAGGAACAACGCGGGCGAGTTCGGTGAGAAAATACTGTAAATCGTTCCAAGGGTCAATAGTTAGCGTCTCACTCTGTCCAGCATCGTCTCTCGCCAAGTGGGATGTGTAAATACTTTTGAAAATTAACGAGCTTGAGAGATCTCAACCACCTGATTCACGGGACCGCCCACCGCGTCCCGTGGCGTACCTACTGTCCGTTATTGTTTTTCTGCCAAGTAGTAGAACTCGCATCCTCTGTCTTGGTTTGTCTCGCTTTCCGAGTTCGTTCGTGTGTTGATCAGAATAAGACACGAGAGCAACGCAGCGTAGAATGCATATTTGATAAAGCATCGCCAAATGAGAACCAGCCTGGCCGCATGCACTCTGTAATATCTAGCGCGAGATCACAGCACTCGCCCCATTTTAAAAAAACAAACCGCGTGCGCGATCGACACCGACGTTTACTAATCGGTGAAAACGTGAACGCATGCCGGAGCAGCCACTATTCCAGTCCCACGTCGGAGAGGGAGCACGCCGTCGACGGGGAACACCGGAGTCGGAGGGATATGTCGCCGAACGGTCGCAAGCGAGCCGCCCTCATGATCCGCGACCATCCCGCCTCCATTTCCGGCTACCAGACCTCCTATCGCAAGGTGAGTCGTCGCACTCGAATCTTCGATTAACCGGTCGAAACGAAATTCACGGTGCGAGGAATTTTCTCGTGCACGGCGTTATCGATTCGTTCTCTATTCCCCCGTGGTCCAGCGAAGTCGCTAAATTTCTGTGATCCCCAGGAGGAAATTCATCGAGGAATGATGAGCCACAGGTCGCACAGTGCAGCGCCTATGGACTCGCCGAGCCTTCGATATCGGGAGAGGTCCCAGAGTCCCACGGGTCATCGCTCTCTGTCTCCGCCCGAACACAGATCCATGCCCTACTCGCACGGCTACGTATCGGCCAGGTATGAATTATCGCGAGTATCGCTGGGAAATCAAACGAAGAGGGATACACTTTCGTTATTCCAGATTTGGCTCGAGGTCAGAGTCGGCTACGCCCACCGGGTCGCCGAAGAAGAGACAGCTGCCTCTGGCGCCGCAAGAAAGAGCCGCCCAGGAATTCCAGGAGAGAACCAGATTCATGAGGCACCGGAACAGACCGGTGCACATGACATACAGGAGTACGGGAACGGGAGGTGAGTCCGTACAGGTTAGACCAGTGCAGTGATGGGTGATATAGTATCGATATTTCGAATATCGATAATAATACACATTTGCAAGAAACTGACAGCGATATGAATAATAGTTTTAGAAGAAAATGTCCCTGATGTTGTAGTTAGAAATGAAGAATTAGGTGGTTTTGATACATGCAAACAAAACAGGAAAATTTTGAGCGAAAATAAGAATGACTGTACTCCAACTAATAGTTTTTCTGAAGTTTGTTCATTGCGTTCTCAGTATTTACCAAAAAGATAACGAATTCAATTAGAAGTAAGTAGGAAATGGAAATTACCTGTAGTTGGAACATCTGATGAATGATGGGGGATCACAATGAAAAAAAAGGACAAAAAATGAAATAAGAAAAAGCCTTGAAGGAAAAACCTTTGCAAGAAGAAAAGAAAACTAGCAAAAAATTAGCGACATAAAAAAAAACTTAACAGAAAAATATTAACAAATTATAATTATATAATAATATTAATATCTATCGTCATCACTAGACTGCGGAAGTTTATGCATTTATGGCAATTTTAATATTACAAAAACCTATAAAGATGCTTATTATAGATACAAAAATAAAATAAAACATCAAAGATACAATACATTTTATAATATTTAGGAAATAAAACATATTTTTTTAAGATTCAATTGCTGTTGCATGCCTATAAAAATATGAATTTGCATAAACTTCCGCAGTCTAATTACCGTTAGACCAGTGTTGTTGGTTAGATAACATTTCTGACGAGGATTGTTTGCGATTGCAGGTTGGGAAAGACATTTTAGCGGTTTGTCGGACTCTGATCTGCCCTCGATAGAATACGATCCGTTGTCCCTGCCCCACGGTCACACGTACCGAATGCACCGACCGCAAAGGGGGCACTTGAGCCCCGACAAAGACGTACTTGGTGATCTCGGTGACTCCGATATGGAGAGTACAGCCTCCGTGACGAGCAGTGCCTTCAGTACGCAATCGGAACGACCACGTGTCTCCAGAGGACTAATGTGAGTATAGTTCAATGTCACTTTGTACTATAATTTCGAGTCGTTGACCTTGCATTTCAAAAGTCAGTGTACAAAGCAATACAAGTTCCATAGAGAAGAAAGTATCCCTTTAGAGGAGACAGCCACCCACTGTTCCATCTGACGTTCTGACGCGTTCGCGTTTCAGTTTCCCTTTTCTTGTATTGTTTGTTGGTTTCGTTAGATTGATGGTTCGTAGCAATATGTCCACCTCTTTGATTTTTATTTTAACGTTTGAAAGATTTTTACCGTGCACAGAATGGAACATTTGTTGGCCCACCTTCTCATCGACGACAATCCCTGAATTAAATGGACATTGCCGAATGATATAACACCCCGTAGCTGCACTATTCATCATCCCCACGCCTGCTTGGTAGGTCCCCCAGATCCCTCCGCGCTCTCTTTCGAGGATCTCTACTATTTAGTGGCTAGAACTGCACCTCCTATGCACTGTGTCAATGTCCATTTAATATTGTCCCATTCTAATAAAGCAGGGATTAGTGCGTGGCGTTGGTCGAACGGCTAGGTCTACCTACATTCAGACACGTCGCAATTACGTGTGTGTATATATCTCTATATATATCTATATATCTATGTGTTATATATGTGTGTAATCACGAGCAGACTAATCAATCGTCGCACGTCCTATGGAAAACCTGCATATTCTATTTGTTCGGCGAGTGACAAATGCAACCAAAATCGAAAGCAAAAAGAAATTCCTTTGTCTAATCCAAAAACGAGTAAAAGTATACCAGAAGGAGAGAGAAACGCGTTCGATCGATCGCGAACGTGCAGTAGAGTCACTTTTTTTTATTGATAAATGAAATAAAATATAATGAATGGGCGAAAAAAAAACAAATCGTTATTGTAACCGCAGAAGCGCTAAAACTCTATATGAAAAACATTGTTTGCAGACCGACAGTTAAAAACGTTTTAATACCCGGTGTCATATCCCCTATGCCCCTGCCCCCTAGGCGCAATAGGCGCAGGCACAGACTTAGGGTACCCTGCAGCGAATGTCACTGTCCGAACAACAATCCCACCAAGCCCAGGAGCAACAACCCCAGCAAGCATATTCCCACCCCGCATCCCCTCGTACGGAGCAAGTCCGCAGTGGTGCGCTCGTTGTACAGAAAGATGCGTACGCCGTTCACGAGGTCGCAGACCGTCGACGAGAACATGCTGAGATATTACAGCCCGGAGACCAGCGAATACAGCGTCTCCGAGGGTTACATGCTCAAGCCGGAGGAGCTGACCGGCGCCTCCAAGAAACGTATACCCGAAATATACGTGGAGGACTGCCTGCAGGTCGACTTCAATGATCGCCTCATCGAGAAGTTCCGCGACAGGTACTCGTCGCCCTACCTGCTGGACTCCGGCGCACGTAGACGGTCACGTAGCTGGCAGGATCGCGCCGCTGCCAGAACCGCGAAACCGAGACACCAGTTGTTCACGCGCGGCTTGTACGACTACGCGACCGACGACCTCGGCATTAGGAACCTAGACGTTAGCTTGCGACCTCGTAGATCGTTTCTATTCTCGAAGGCTAGGAGCTTCGATTACGACGTGCTGCACGACACCTACGCGGACCGTTACGGTTTCGGGATAGGCGGCGGTCTGCTTTCGCGTCGAGCGAAAAGCTTCGAGTACGACAACATCTCCAGCAACATATTCAGCGACGACAGCCTCCGCACGGCGAGGAGGAAGTTAAAGAGAAACCTGGCGATTAACGACGCGGGATACGGCGACAAAATTCCCGCGCTCGGGGATCAGAGCAAGTCGTACTTCGATTCCAACGGCGACGATAAGATTCCCAAAAGCATTTTTAACAGGGACAAGAACTACGATTACTTGCTCAAGCAGGATCACAAGCCTTTTTATGGCTACGATTCCGAGTTCAGTTGCGGCGAAACCGAGATCTACATGCCCCGTTTCGGTAAGCAGGGCATAACTTTCAGGAAAAGTTATCGGTACGATCTGACGGGAGATAATGCGTTCAGTAGCGATGATCAGATCTGTCTGAGGAACGTCCTCGGCAGGGAAGATCCTGCTAAAAGGAAGTATATCGACTCGACCTTCCACGATTCTACCTTCGGTAGAGATATATCCGAGAAACGGACGAAGAATTTCGACGGTGACATCTGCGACCCGGCCAACGAGCACATCTACTGCAGCATCGACGAGGCTCTGTCGTCCTCGGAGAACTACAGCCGGGACGTGGACGTCACCTGCTCTCCCGCGTCCGATTTAGAGCAATACGACAATCAGAGACCCATCACTCGTGCTCGTAGACGAACGAAAAGTAGTGAAACGTATCTAGAAAACGGGTACGACAACTACGACTGGGATATCGAGTACGACGAAGGGTTCGTCGATCGAGGGAAGATCGAGGATTACGATCAGAGATTATATTCGTACGACGACAGGAACGCTCAAATGAGGACCGACGGACGGATGTACGAAGACGATTATTACGATAGACGGGAGAATCGAAGAAGCTCTCGGAAGAAGAGAGCGTCGCAGTACGACAACGAATACTTCGCCGACGATTATTGCGATTATCGCGCGGAGGAGTACGATTATCAAACGCACAGTGGTCCGGAGTCCAGTCGGATAGACGGATATCAGGACGTTCCGCGACGAAGGCGACGGAGAAGTAGAAGAGGCAGTCGAGAGACGAGTATAGGCGTTTACGATAATCTGCCTTACAGAGACTCGACTGGCAGAGACAGTCTAGTCGTTCCTACATTCGCGGAGAGTAAAAGAATGATGCTGCAGCGAGCGGAGTCGACGCCTGTGCTGCGATCGGACGAGGAGCTGAGCTCCTCCGAGAGAGCCGAAAGAGCAAAACGATTGTACCGTCGTAGGAGAAACAGCAGCTGCCCCGAGGCTAGGGAACTTCGATATTACGATCCGCCGCGGAGAAAAGACGAGGAGAGGAGCACGAACTTTATCCTAGACTCGGACGAGGATTTCGGTTCGATGGAGACCGTCGTGTGCGCGGACTGTTTCCGTGAGAAGAATCAGATGATCGAGGGCGTTCGACAGGGTTATTACGACACGGGGCGCGAGGGTTACGCGGACGCGAGATACGACTACGACATGCAGACGTGCGACTGTCCGGAGACTTGTGAGTTCGCTAGGTCGGGATCGTTTCGGTCGTACCGCGGTAGGCGTAAGAGTAGCTGTCCGGAGTGTCGGGAGATCGCGATGTCGTCGGAGTTAGGTAGGTCCGGGTCGATGACGCGACGGAGCGAGGAGCGGAGGCCGTCGATAGAGTCGAGGCATAGGTACCGTAGACGAAACAGCAGCTGCCCGGAGGCTAGAGACCTCGAGCTCCTCGAGCGGAGGCAACAACAGCAGCGTCACCAACAGTCCCAGCAGCAACCGCCTCAGCAGCAGCAACAGCAGGGTAGTAAGAGGAACGTAGCGATCAGCGACACCCTCGAGTACTACGAGTACTCGATGGAGAGCGAGAGCCAGTGCAGCGAGAACTGCGGATTTGGCCCGTGCGATCCGCGTAGGCCCCGTAACCGAGCACCCCGCCCCGGTAACGCTAATTCAAGTCTCTTTGATTCCCAAACCGCTACCTCCGACACTGCTAAAAACTACCACCCACGGGCCGTCGATCACCACGATACCTCACGAAACACGAAATCGTCGACGCGCGACACCGTCGACGATACTGCCCTGGCGTCGTCGGCGTCCCCGAACTCGTCCTTCCGACGCCGATCGCGGAAAAAATCGTCCGCTCACGTCTTCGACCCCGACGGCGCCGCCATCGATTCACGCGACGATGCGCGGGATCGACGATCCTCCTCCATGCCCGAAAGCAGCGAGTACACCAATCAGTCGAGCTCCTACGAGAAGACGTCCAGAAACCAGCCGATTGATAACGAGCACGATGAGCACGGGAAACGGGGGCAGTTCGCTAGGAGCCTTAGTAACACCGACGCCCCGCAGGACGACAAAGTTGGTGAGTTATCAGTTTTCCCGTCCATGAATCAAATTAGGAAGGCGGACTAACAAAGGATAGCACTCAATTGCGGATTTTTATTATAATCATTTTAAATATGCAAAAATCCATGAAGTTGTTAACAGATAGCAAAATATAGTTTCAAAATTGTACTTAATACAAATTACTAAAAATCCGCAGTCTAATTATTATCATTATCTTTTGCCGTAAATAGCATGTAATACTTCACCATACTTATTAAATTAAATAAAACAAACAGGTGATCAAAAAACTAGTGTCTGATCACATAACGAAAGCGCATCAAACTCGACGTGTTACAATTGATTGATGTTCCTTTTAAGTGTCCCTCGCCGATTTGGATCATTTTCAAATATGTTTCAGAGAAATAAAAAATAAGGGACACGTACCTATTTTTTTTCTTTTGGAAAAACACTTTGAAGGTGAAACAATCTTCTGAATGTAAAGGTGTCGGACGTCGATTTCACTGTTTCACTTATTTATACGCAATTGTTTTCGGTTGCATGTTCCTTATTTTTTATCCACTATACAGGGTGTTTGGGGTAGTATTACAAAAATTTGCAGGGGTGATACATCACGTGAAAATAAACAAAAAAACTTCTATATGAATTGGGTCCAAAACTCAACCATTTTTAAAAAAAACTGCCATAAACACTTAAGCTTTCCACCTTTGCTTCGGAAGCAATTTCTTCGTTAAGATAAAGACTGTGATCTTGTTAATCCAATGAGTACAATCATTATGATATTGTTACCTTGTATCGCGAAAAATCCAAATCTTTGCAATACTATCCTAAACACTCTGTATAACGTATTTCAAAATTAACCCAATCGATAAGGAACATTTGGGATGCTTGCTTTGCTAGAAAACGAAAGATAAAAAAAATGAACGATTCCAAAGAACTTCCTGCAGTTGTCTATTTAGAGATAAATTAATCGTTTTTGCGCGATTGTTCAGACGGTAGTTTGAGCGACACGGCGATCGGTTTGAACGTGGAGGATTCGGCGAGGAGGGGTCGCAAGAGCTCGCCGGGGAGTAAAAGCGGAAGCGGAAGCAGTAGCGGTGGCGGAAGCGCGGTGCAGTATCAGTCAGGTCTGGGGAAGAAGAGTAACAGCACCAGTCAGCTGTCCGCCACAGGTAACACATCGTCACACTAGCCGTTTCTTCCGATTTCACGTGTAGACATTGCGTGCCGTGCATTTTTGTCTCGATTACTCGAGTATCGTCATTGCGAAAATCGACTATTTCCCACGTCATGCTCTCTATCGCGATAGACTATCTTCTCTGTCTCTTCTTTACGCCCTGACATTTAGTCGATCTCTTTTGTAATATAACGACAAAACCCATAAGAGAATTAGCTTTCTAGTCACGTTTAGTTTAGAGCCATTAGTGAGTAGAGTTGCGGTGTGCTCTCGCTGCGTCTGTCTAGAGCTGATCGAAGATTGGATAAAAGCGTGGGAAGCGGGGGATTGTTGACGAATTAAAGGACCGTGGATACGCTGTCAAGAGCACACCGTATACGAGCAAAAAACCCAGTTAACGGGGCATTATGTACATTCTAATCGTATTCTTGTTTTCTCCGCCATCCCTCCTCATCTCTATCCGCCTCTCTTCGACATGAACACATTCACACTTTACTTCTACCAACCAACCATCTTTCGACGCTGGGGACCACCATTCACGTCATCGATCTGCACCCACCTGCACGATTTCTCATCGTGGCGGGCTAAACGTCGCCCGCGCGATCGTGTCACGGGACAACACTCGACGCGGATCACCCCGATCGATCGCTGGAACGATCGCTCACTCTGTTATACGCAAACCCAAACCGAACACACGAAAACAACTCACCTCCGTTCATCGGGGGAAAATCGTACGCGCGCGCGCGCTCTATACGCCCATACACACGACCGTGTATGCGTGTATACGCGCGCGAACCACGTGCGTATTTAAAAAATGGAAATACAACACTGAAACACTACAACTACATTCACCGATATTCTACTGCGAAAACAAACGTACATCCACTACCACAACTGCTACTACTACTACTTCTACTACTTCTACAACTACAACAAAAAAACTGTGTCACGTCACGCAAAAAACCATAACATACCACGTGCGTCTGTTGGTGGTACATGCGTGGGCGACGAAGGACGAAAACGGCGGATAGGATTCGGGAAGAAGGGCAAGTCCTCGTTTACAGTTCATAGGAGCGAGGAGGTTTTGCCAGAAGACACGGCCGGAGGCAGGAGCGGACGACAGCCGAGTTCCGCCAGCAGCGACGGCGAGGGTAGCGGCGACGGGGACAGGTCCGAACACTCCTGCAAATAACGACCCTTTTTAATTATTTACACCCCCTTTTGGTTCCGCGTCACCCTTCGTTACGTGGGAGCGATCGACGCGACGTCGACGCGTCGCAGGATCCTCCACGAGGTCTCTTAGAAGCTTCTCTGAGTCGAGATTTTTCTGTCGACCTCCCCTTAGCAGCAGCGGCATTTCGATCGCGATAATTAGCCGTCGATCTTGCCCGACCAGTCGTCGTCGGAGAGACGTCGAATTCAAAGGTGACTCGAGCCTTCGGCGAAATGTGAGTACAAGTTGCAGAGAGACAAGTCACAGCAAGAAGAACGACCGGGCCACGCGAACAACCACAAGGAGACACACAGCACATTATTCTTTAGAAGAAGTTGTGCTTTAGAGAGAGGACCGAGAGAGGCTATCTCGTGACTATCCGCGGAGGTACAAGTTGGACCACGATCCGAAAGGCAACGTTTCGCCGCGCGATTCTAATGGGATAGTCACGAGTGGATCCTCCGGTCGCCTCCTGTTGCGCTAGATCGTAGACGAGTGTTTCTTTTAGAGGAACGTTTGCACGAGTTTCGTGAGATGTACCGCGAGCCCCGACGAAGTTGACCCTTCGTCGGGCTGCACGGCGATGCCGTTCCGTCACCGTGTGTGGCATAGAAAATTAGATAGAGAAAACGATTTGATTAGAGTATCCGTGGGGGTTCTGGGGGTTACTTTCCACGACATCAAGGCTCTTGTCTTAGTTGCGCAAGTTACGTTTGTCGAGCTGCTCTGATCGCGACAGTAGAGTACCATTGGCGCGAGTCGATGCTAGCTATACGTCACGGTGTGTGTCTGTTTTTGTACAGCTTTTGGACTTAGATGAAACACGTGGTCAACTTGTTGCTAAAGCTCGACGCTGCGTCGAGCTCGCACGCACGGTAGGTAAGTTGACCACCTGATTCAGTTCTTATCATTAGAGGCCGCTGTTGATACGTGCTTGGGCTGGGAGGTTCACCCCGCCCCGTTACGGCTTTTCATTTCTTTCCTTTTTTTTGGATGTCTTCGAACGTTGCAGTGTTTTATGCGCATATACATATTTATATCTATTTATCTCGATATTCTCCAAGCAAACAGAGTTCGTTGAATGTAGCACGCGATCTTGTACAGTCTGCCCGTGGGGACGCTTCTTCGCGCGATTCTCGAGGACGAATGTGCGATGTACCGTAACGAGTCGGTCCCCTAGGGTTTGCCATCCACTTCTCTGTGTACACGAACACGACACACGAATACGTTTCCGAACGGAACCGTTGGCGCGACGTTCGCCAACGGACCGTTTTAGGGTTCGGCTTTGACGCTTTCTGCGCGCTTGTTACAGGTGCAACGTTAGAACCGTATGTAGTACAGAGCGAAGGTATCGTGATGAAGAGAGGCTCGCGTAAACGGGTTTTCCCCCGCGAAAACGAGGAAAAACAAAAAACAACTGAAACTCTTTTTTTGCAGGCTTCCCTGGAACTCTCGCGAATACCTTCGAGCCGATAGCTAAGATAAGAACTCGCCAGAGTTCGTCCACACAGTAGTCTACCGACTTAAGCACACCTTCTTTACTACCCTCTTGTCTCCAACCCGTAACCGACGATCATTCATCTGGTCAGAGCTTCATCCGTGTGTACATGTGTCTTCCTTGTGTCGAACGAGGGCGAAAGAGGGAAATCGCTGAGAGAAAGGGAGAACGTGTGTGAGCAATATGAGTGCGAGAACGCGTGAGAGAAAGAAAGAGAGAGAGAGAGAGAGAGAGAGAGAGAGAGAGAGAGAGAGAGAGAATCGCGGATATAGTCGACAGAGACAGACGCACGGCGACCACCTGGAGCTGGATGAGAGAGGAAGGGCTGCACCAGCCGCGGTGCGGAAATGATCTAAATTGAAAGATTATAGTTTAGCGGTTGTTTCTTGTTTGGTTTACAACGCAGAGTGCGGTATCGGCGGGGTCTTCCTCGGAAGTGGTAGCGCGGAGGCACGCGCCGGTTTATCGAGCCGGAAACGGAACAGCACGCCGAGCACCATACAACGTTCGGAGGAGATTCTGCCCTATCAGTGCTTTGAAAGCGGAAAATTCGGATCGGCGGCCAGTGACACAGCCGGAAGTCTCAACTCGATCTCTAGTTCTGAAGGAAGCTCGTAAGTAGTGGCCTCCAACGACCCGATTCTGCAACCGGAACTGCGAGATTCCTTGCTGTCTCTTTCAAACTCTTTCTTCTACTCTTTTCCTCTCTCTCTCTCTCTCTCTCTCTCTCTCTCTCTCTCTCTCTCTCTCTCTCTCTCTCTCTCTCTCTCTCTCTGTCTCTCTCTCTCTCTCTGTCTCTCTCTCTCTCTCTACTTTCACTCACTCTCTAATCTTCTTTCTATCGCGATCTCTCTCTTTCGCTCTCTATCTCTCTCTGCCTCATTACTCCATTTCTTTCTCTCTCTTTCTCCCTCCCTCCCTCTCTCTCTCTCTCTCTCTCTCTCTCTCTCTCTCTCTCTCTCGCTCTGTTCCTACTCTGAAAAGCTGTTCTCTGTCATCCCCCAGCAGGGAAACCTCTGCACCGAACGATTTCAATTGGTTTCGAAATTTGATTCGAGGGATTAAACCCCTGCTACTTCATTTTCGTCCTACCCCGTTCTGTCTCTTTTTGCCCGCCTGTACCTCTGCGAGATAAATTTTTGACCGTTCGCGCGCAGGAAGTCGCGAGAAGAACGCGAATCGTCGATCGTTTTGGTTTTCAGTGTGTGACTGAGTCGATGTGTATGCTCGGCATTGATGTGCGTTATCTTGCTCACTCACGCTTTGCCCTTCCTTCTCTTTCTATTTTTTTTTTCTCTGAGTATCCACCTTTTTCGTTGCCTTACGTCGTTTCATCGTTGCCCCTTTCAGTTCTTTGGTTTTCGATTTTTTTGTTTTTTTATGAAACAACTCGAAGTTTAGTCAGCATTAGAAAAGGAGATCTGTTACTTTTATTTCTTTGTAAAGTTCAATGTCTCGCGACGCTGCTATCATTCGTTGTCGGTGTTGTCGTCGTCTTGGCTTATTGCTTGGCTGAATAATCGTGACATTACGTCGAAGCACTCTTATATGTGTCTCTCACATACACACGTCCCGTGTATATACATGCCATCATTGGAAGTCGTCCTTATCCAAAGCGTCCTGATCCTAGATCCTTTTCTGTTCAACGTTTTACCACGCGATTCTCGTCCTCCCCGTATTACCTTCCAACGATCATGAACAGTGTATATAATACCGTAGCCGTATGCTTGGTATTTGTGACCAATTATACCTCGGGTCGATAAAATTGTTCAGCGATCTGAAACTTCGATGTCATCGTACTTCAACGAAGTTTTATCGACTCGACGATCATTTATCTTTTAACGTAAACTTATCTCCTCCCTCTTGATGAGGTCAACACAGTCTGGAAGAAGCGAATGCGTTAAACGTCCAGCGACATCATCGTCTCATATTTAAATCCCGTTTCTAATACAATTTAGCCACGATTCGAGGACGATACGATTACTGGTAATTGCGCGGAAGCAGAGCTGAACGTAAGTGAAAAGCGATACTTGGATCGTGATCTCTGATTATTTATTAACGAAGCATGTGTAGATGACGTTCAACAATAATCATTCGATAGTCGAAACAGAGATTGTCCTGTCTACGAGAACGAAGATATCAGCCATCGAATAAGAAGATATCTAAAAGAGTGAACTGGTTATTGTTGAAGATACAATCGATAGAATAATGCATGCACCGATAGCCTGTTGTGTCTCCAACCTTTACAATTTTCTCTGTACACTATATATATAAATATTTACTCGCTACACCGATACACTAGCAGCGTGAGTTCTTCTTGTACTAAAACTGAATGAGGTGTGTTCTCTCTTTCCGCACTTCCGTCGAAGGCTTGCGAGAATCATCCCTCGCTCCTGCGGAACGAACTCTTGTACAACCCCCTTCCCCCCAGCCGTAAGAGCGATAAGTCGAGGAAAAATGACTAGATCGAGTAGAATCGAGCGTGTTCGATTCGCGAGACGAACTTCCCCCTTTGAAAAAATATTACGTCCCACCCCGGTGTCTCTTTTTCTGTTTCGTTTTCTGCCCCCCGAGATGCGCGCACGGATCTTGTCACGTACTAAAACGTTTGATTTTGGGAACTGCAGTCTGCGAATGACAGGCGAAACGGGCCAGCTAAGAGAGTTCATCGAAGATCTTGGCCCGGGGCAAGTGGTCGGGAGGCAAGCGCTCGGCGCACGCTGCTTGGGCGAAATTCAGCTCTCGCTGACGCAGAAGAAGGGCTACCTTGAAGTGGAGGTCATACGTGCCAAAGACCTGAAGCCGAAACACGGCAGCAAAGCGATCCCAGGTACCTCCCGTGGTCTTCTCTAGGGATGTTCGATTCAAATTCGATTCTTTTCATTAAAATATCGATCTTCTGCTCTTCGATTTTTCTGTCAATCGATTCTTTACTATAAAAATCGGGAATCGATTTTCCTTACTTAAGTTTTTTAACGTTATTATTTCGATTTTCAAATATAATATAATACTTAGATGACATAATAATAAATTATTGTCAAAAGTCGGTAATATTTTGACCTATACTGAAAGCTAATTATTATCATCCATTTATGCAGAATGGACACAATATTTTTTGTATTGATCATTTCATCATGCATTCTACCATCCCTCTTATGCCAAATCCATGAATAGGCAAATTTCTAGTTTGTAACAATAACAATAATACTCTAAACTTGTTTAAAGCTATAGATCTGAACAGTTATAGATTTTGAAATAAAGTTTAAAATTTATCAAATCTATAAGTTTAGTTTAGTTTTATTTTTCTCTCGATTATACAAGTTTGTAGTGTTTTCGAAAAGATGACGCTTCAAAAGTAAATACACTTTTATTTACACAACAAACTATAGTTAGAAATGAAATCTATAAAACACATTACGTTCTATCAGATATAGTATAAGGTTGTTCTGAAATTTCATAGCGTTTCCAAGTTTATACTTGTCGAACCTTAAGTTTAACCGTAAAAAATTATAGCGAAAAGTGATTTTAAATAAAGAATCATGAGTCAATAGATTTTATAATTACCTTCCTATTCTTTAAAATGAGTCGAACATCCCTAGTCTCCTCCTGTATGCTTTTTCTTTGACGCGTGCTAATTGAAAAATTCTGACGAAAATTCTGCTTCAGCTTCCTACGTTAAAGTCTACCTGGTGAACGGGAAGAAGTGCATCGCGAAAGCGAAGACGGGGATGGCTAGGAAAACGTTGGACCCGTTCTACCAGCAGTCGCTGTCCTTCAGGGAAAACTGTCGGGGTTGCATACTGCAGGTGAGTGATGCACATCTTTAAGACTTCTGCCTGCTTAGCGATACGTAATTCACAAATAATGTATTAGTTTTTATTGATCCATTTACTATGTAATATCATATTGCGTTTTTTTTCTTTTTTCTTCTTTATTGTTATTTGTATTAACGTCTTTATTACTCTCTCTGTATCGATATCTTCTTTTCGTTTACCTTTTTTTACTTATATTTTGTTTACTACGTTTCACTTTTGTAACAAAAGGTTCATCCCGTAAATGAATAAATAAATTATTATTATTATTATTCCCCCGGATTGATTGGTACAGTATTTTTTGTTCGTTTGATTCCAGGTGACGGTGTGGGGTGATTACGGTCGATTAGAAGGGAAAAAAGTATTCATGGGCATCGCGCAGATCGTGTTGGACGAACTGAACCTCAATAAGATGGAGTTCGGGTGGTACAAGCTGTTTGGCAACACATCCCTGGTCAGTGGATCTCCATCCCTCACTTTGTCCCGTCGATCCTCGGCTACGTCCCTAGAATCCTTTAAGATTTAAGCGAATAGTACTCTTCTTTACTTGTAACGAGACGTAGCTCGACTTCTTTCTGAATTCTCAATGGGAAAAGAGACCAGGTCCACGTTTGATCGCGTTTAAACCTTGCCATTCGATCCTTTGAGGGAGAGAATTCCAACTAGAAAGTAAGACACAAAGTTTCTTCTAGCCGTTAGCGATAGAAATTATCTATGAATGTCCTTGTTGCGTTTCAACTGTAAAATTGTCAAGATCGCGTCGGCTCTGAATACGGTAAAAGTCGATTAACGAGGAAAGCTTGCGAATCGACTGGCGTGGCAGTTTTGCGTGGCAAATTGGGCAAGTGAGAATTCCGTTGGGCAAAACGAGAAAAGTGTGTTTTATTTGCAAGGTGACCGCGCGAATGGGAAAAGTGTGAAAGGTCGTACGAGAGGACATGTCTTTCTAGAAACACCACTAGCACCTCACAATATCATGTACCGCATATCTGACGAGCCGCTAGTCCGTAGACTAGATGTAGCGTAGCAGCCGTGTTCCTGGAGCGCCAGATAGCTTTAGGTACGCACTGAGATCGACGCATCGTTCCTAAATTTCTTGTTCGATCGATTTCACGCGGATATTCGACCAACTGAAACCGCGCTTCCAGCTTTCGCGATATCCATCAAAGTCGATCGACTCGAATTATCCGCGTGAAATCTGCGATGATGTGTTGTTACAAGTTCCCCTTTTTGTCTACGTTTTAATACGCTCAAGTACCCTTTTGTCTTGCAAATTCTCTTTTTCAAAACTTCGCTGCCATCTCTCCTATCTGTTTCTCTATCAACCACTGAAAACACAGCGAAACCTGTTGCGTCCGATTTCTCATGCAACTCCCCTTCCGTGCTCTACGTAGATCTTTCCACTGTTCTATTGATCTCAATGTCGTCTGATAATCTCGTTGTTCTTTTTTTATCTCTGGCAAACACGAGTCTTTGTAGACACCCTGACGCTGCTTGATTACGTGTAACCTTGTTCATCTCAGACTTTGCACAACGGTGCACACTCTTTTGCAATCCCTTTTAAACGCTGTTCATCCCCTCGATCTAGTTCATTAACTAGAGAAACTTGTTTTAGAGACAGAAAAAAAAAAATACTGCAGTAGGTAAGTATCTGCCGTATTCGGAGTCCCCTGTTAACGTTCTCTTCGATGTTCCCCGTCAAAAGAAAGAGCAATTCAGAGACTTGAATTCTCATTTCGTCTGTGTACATACGATCCGTAGCTATTTCCAGACTCATCTACTACTTCTCGTTGTTCCTTTTACCTTACGATGTCTTTATGTAGCGGAGATCGGAAACGACGAACGATCGACTGATCCGTGTTTTTCCCTTTTACAGTGAAACCGATACGGAGGCACGCGATTCAAGATCGACGAGAACTTCGACGTGACGTGCAGTGAGAATAGCGTGATGAACGGTGATCTAATGTTTCGTATCGAAGGTGCGATGGGAACGAAGAACGGTGAAGTGGTGAAATTGTTGAGACAAGAATTTTGGCCGGTCGCGAACGATGACGCGACGCGAGCATAAGTGAACCAACGGAGAACGATTTAACCCAATTTAAATATATATTCCAATGTGCATTCGCGCGGGACGTTTTCAACATTTGTA
This sequence comes from Perdita meconis, assembly GCA_030770465.2. Classification (NCBI taxonomy): domain Eukaryota; kingdom Metazoa; phylum Arthropoda; class Insecta; order Hymenoptera; family Andrenidae; genus Perdita; species Perdita meconis. Next base: position 8,115,844 of record JASKOS020000009.1, read on the forward strand.
CATACGACTTAGGACGCTCCAAGTGTTAATTCTAGTGACGATTTTCGACGATGATCGCGCACCAGGTGAAGCAAGAGAGAGATACCGCGGAAAAAAATAAATGGAACTCTGAACTCGTTGTCAAATTTTTAGCCAAGGAATATCATCGTCAGAGCGTATATTGTTTATTGTAAATACTATAACATATATATGAATTCGCGATACGTATGCGCGCAGGTGTTTAAATGAACAATTGCCTTGACCGTCGCGTTTTCGGTTGCTCGGTTGCCTCGCGACTATCCGGTCGACTATCGATTTTTACTATCGCGATCGAGAGCTCGGCCCGACAAAGGCGAGAGATAAGAAACGAGAGAAAGAGATCGAAGCGTCGAATCGAGGGTGTGGAAGTGGCGCGGCAACCGCGGGAACGGGGACGAAATATCGTGAATTAGCGAATCGTTGTTGAACGTTTAAAGTAGCCGTGTCAACTATTTTGCGTGTGAGAGAAGTCTAATGAGACGAAGAGAGCGAGAGAGCGAGAGAGTGAGAGAGAGAGAGAGAAAGAGGGAGAGAGAGGAAAAAAATGCAGAGAAAAGAAGCAAAAAAACGCTAACTATATCGACTGTCGTATATTGTGATTCTGTTAGTTTTATTTAAATATCGTCGACTTCACACGACTCGCGGGTGTTAAACGCATACAAGGGGACAGCCGTGTAACTTTTAGGACCTTATTCTCGAACTTGCACTCGACTTAATGCTCGTTTTTTGTAACGTGAATATTTACCGTGAACGAACCGCCCACATTCTTGCATAGAAAGGAACACGGTCCCCGTGGCCCTTCGACGCCTCGAAACGCGGGGATCGTGTTCGCGCGAACACTGCTGAAGTATCTTTAAAGACGTAAAAAAAAAAGGGAGAGAATACACAGACACACACATACACGAACACGTACACACGCAGAGAACGAGAAACGCTCGCTTTCCGTGCGAGAGAAAGAGAAAAGGGAGTGAGAATGAGGGAGTGAGTGAGCGAGTGCGTGACAACCGAGAGAAAGGGGAAAGCATATGTATATTCACAATCGATTTTATATCTCTTAATTCTCATGTTATGTGTTCGATCTTCGTCTATGCATTCGTCTGGTCACTCGTGAACAACGCAATCCGATGAGCATGCACGTGTACGCGGAATGTCTAGCATATTAAAACTTAACACTTTGATCATCGAGTACCACTTTCTTTTCGTTCATTGTGCTTGCAACATGTAAGGGAATTCTCTTTGTATACCGAGGGTTGGGGATAGAGGGAAGACGATCTAGCGACCGGATCGGCGATCGCCTCGAATCGCATCGAACCCCGAATCGAAAATTGTTGGAGGTTCGAAAATTCTTGGAAGTCTTGGTGTTTCACGAAACAGCGATTATACGATATGATTAATACATATACAGGGTGAATCAGAGTTACAGGTGAAGACTCAACTAGCTTATCAAATTGTAGAACTTCTCATTTACACGCTCTTCATCTTGAAGGACCAGTATCGTTTCAAGACTTTCAAGACTTCCGAAACGATTGCAACTAGAAGCGTGTCAAAGACTTTCAATGATCTACGACTTTGGGGAATTTGTCGAAGCGATTCGAAACTCTTGTACGCATTGTACGCGTTGCACCTTTCGGGGTCGAAATTTGTGCATCGAACGAAACGCGAGTGCTCGTCACTGTTTTGGAACGACCTGTAGACCCGGTCACTTGGAAAAATTTTGGGTTCGTCCCCCTTTGAATCGCCTTGTTCCTCGTTCATCATTTCCGAAACGAGATATTCTTCGATATCGATCGACGTGACTGAAAACGACGAAGTTCCCTTTCTTTGGAGAGTCTTGCAGAGTATCCACTTTACTCAGGATTTACTTTAAAACTTGAGCATTCGAAGATTCTAGTTCGACTTTATTGTATTTTATGTATTTTTTAAGAATATAACTTAACCCACAAATCATGGATATATAGAAACTTTCCACCCTTCTTTGCCAGAACCGTTTCTTTGCGGTTCGCGCTCGAAATTTCCGTGAAATTGACTAAACGCGCAAGATAGAAGCGGCAGCGTAAAGAATGGCTTCGAAAACGGGGACGAGACGGTGGAAAAAAATAGATGTTCGATCATTTCGCGGCGAAACCGTAGATAGCTCGAACCCTCTGGTAACCGGGCGATCGATCGAGGAGAGAGAGAAGGTGTGCAGAAACAAAAAAAAAAAGAAAGGGGGCGATATCTTATCATATCTATAACGTGCTTGAATTAGAATTCTCGTTGCGGCGAGACGGAAAGGAAGGAAGCTTTTTTACTTCGTGAAAATAAATACCAAAGGTAGAAATATGTATACATATTGGAGGAAGCGCGGAGCAAGTGGATGTAAATTACTCGTGAGCAAAAGAAAAAAAAAAAGAATCACTTACTGTAAGACGCGATTTCTAAGCAAAAACATTTTGCAAGTGCATGACTTATATTAGTAGGCTCTTTGGGACAATGACAACAACGTAATTAACACACACACGGTCACACATACACGTACACAGACGCAGAATATAAACTCTGTACTAGTGAATAACACTCGATAAAAAAATATACAAGACTACGAATTATGCAAACACATTCAGTTTGTAATCTGCCGGTTACTTGCGGCTGTGGGGTATCTTCGCGAAATTCGATCAACTCGATTCCTGTCGATTTTATTTAATTAAAAATTAATTAAACTGGAGTACAGGAGATTATGAACATTCGGTTCGATGGTCATTCAGTTTCGAGATATAATTTTTCTATGAGGTTAAACTTTGAAATATAGTTCCTTCTTTCAATTTTGTGAAAGGAATATTCCGAAGGCCCTACCGCCGCGGACTGTTAACGCTTACGATATAAAAGTACTGCATACTCTATACAAAAGTAGGACTTTCAGTGACTAGTAGCCGGTTTCAAGAAATTCCAAGGGAGAAAAGAGAAAGAGGGGTTTGCTTTTTTTACACTTATACCGACGAACGGAGTAAAATTCTCGTAGGAAATTTCGCTAGAAATTTTTTAGGGGATCGAAGACACACACACGAAAGCACCGGAAGTGATAAGGAGACGTAGACGAGATACATGATCACAGTCTTTGGTTTCACGGGGACTCTAGGCTGATTTTTGCCTCAATTTTCTTCGCGAATACAGAATTTCACGAACTCGATTGACTCGGACAAAAAACAATTAAAAACGTTGAACAAGTATCTTGCAAAGATTTGAAAAGGGGGGTAGGAAGACTCATATTTTTTCTACAAAACGAAAACACTCTTCATGCAAAGAAAAAATGAACGATGCAAGTATTGTACAATAAATACAGGGTGGTATAAGTGTAGTTTGATATAACTGTTGAGTTGAATTTTCAAAGATTCTTGCTTATTTTTAATGTTACTGAAATTTATCTTTAAAGAAACAGTAGATCGTCAATAATTATATTAGTAATGCTTAAAAGTAATAGAAACACGGATTCTCGTCAGTTTTACAACTTTCTCTTCTTTGCGACCTTGGACTGCCTCAAGGTCTTTTCAAAGACATATGCTGAATTTGTTTTTTTTCTGTACTTTCACAATAAACACAAAAATATAGTAGGTAAATCATTTCTTTTTCCCACAGTGACATGAGTTAAAAGTCTCGTTACATTGTTTTCTACGATATACCGTTAAACAGTTATATTAAACGGCACTTATTGTGAGAAACCCTGTTATGTGAAGTTCATGAGATTCTACATAATTATAATAATAAAAAGTGGACACAAAAATAGGGGCATTTAATAGAAGCGTTAAGATATTTTCTAATTAAGAGATCAGATTGATTAATCGGCTTGATTGTTTCATTTGAACGAAGAAAATCGAGGCGATGCTCATTTGTTTCACACTCTTGCCATGCCCATCTGTACATAGGCATGCTCAATCTTAGGATCGAACACGCATCGTGAATCGCATATATATATACGTATACATACAAATAGTATTAATTAACGAAAACGAACAAATTAATATCCGACTTTGTACCTATATACTTATAATTAACGTAAAAAAGAAAAAAAACGAAGACGAAACGGGAGACGGAAAGGGAGACAAACTTTCGAACAAATATATATTAAATATGGCGTCGAACGTGGCGGGAACTGACACGACGAAGGGGGAAAATTTTATCGAAGGAAACTAGCAAAGAACAAAATCGTGAAGAACGGAAGGGGGGAAAAACGACAAAAAAATTCAACGTAAAGTCTGAACGGAATGACAAAAAAAAAAATCTGAGAGCCAAGGGGTACCACTTTTGTCAAATTTAGAGAGCCAATATAGGTTTTATGATTACGATAATAGGGTGTGCGAGAAAGAGCGAGTGAACGAACGGAACGCCAGAGAAAGAAAGAGAAACACAGCTGGAAGGGAAACGAAAGGGACACTGTCAACGATTTATTTACAATGAAAAAACAATTCATTACTCACTTCGTAGAGGCGATCCAACGTAGCGTAGGTGTTCCTGTAATCTTGCGTCGATCAGCCACGATCGATCACCGTGCCTCGGATTCGTCGCACTTTCACAGATCTTCTCCCTCGGTCACGAAAACGCCGGTGACTCGCGAACAAACGATCGTTTCGAACCGGAAACTCAGGAATCTCGATTAGACTTTTCCAATATACTAGAGACTCGATCACGTGGCATCCGACGGCTCACTTCGCTTCGCGCGGCGCTTCGTTCGCTCGCGACGCAATCGACGCACGGAATCGATCGCGAAGATCACACGGACACTGATTCTTGATACCGAGATTATCGACGGGGGGCGACGTTGTTTTCCGCTCGAATCGCGCGCCACTTTCTCGTGACAAGTAGTGATCCTCAAGGGAGCACTGAACTATAAACTACCTGGAATGAGCAGTTCAGTGGATCGGGATAGGAGAAACCGTGCTGACAGAGAGGGCTATACGGGGTATCTTTGTCCTTTTCTAATACACTGTTGCAAATATAACAAATGACTAACTGCGCGTAATTAAATGACCGTGCGACGTGTATAAGAAAGAGACAGAGATACCCCGTATAGCCCTCTCTGTCGGCACGGCTGCTTATACACGTACTGCTCATTCCAGGTAGTCTATAGTTCAGTGCAAGGGAGTGATCGGAAAATGTGTAATTCTCTCCTATTGGTCGACGCCATGTTCATTTAAACCGAAACTAGAGAAAGCAAGTAGATGAGAAGTAAAAAAAGAGAGACATACGGTTTGCACCATGGACATAGTAACTTGTCTATGGTTTGCATGTCGGACAGGGAAATGGGGTCTGATTGATATCTCTACACTCTTTTTGAATGTGCCCGCCAAATTGTGATTTCCGTTTTAGACCAACATGGCTGCGCATTTTCCGATCACTCCTTGAGGATCACCAAGTAGTGACAAGCGTCCGAGTTTCGTTTCGAGCGAAGGAGAACGCGAGGAGTGTGTTGGCGAGTGAGAGAGAGAGAGAAAAAGAGAGAGCGTGGAAGAGAGAAAGGAAGAGAGCGTGGAAGAAATACGGGAAAAGGTGCGTCTTTTTCGTTGAATAAAAGCAAAAAATGAGAGAGAATAAAAATCGAAAGGAAAAGGAGACGAAATACGAAGGCGAAAAGAATTTAAACAAGTACGATTAGACGACGTTCCGTGGGAGAACGAGAGCTCGGCCAAGAACGCCTTCGACGAGATTTCTTTTTCTTCTTCTTCTTCTTATTCTTGTCACGCGGGGGACCGTCTAGGATCGACGTAGCGTTTGCTAATGGATTCTAGACGCGACGCCGTTTCTAATGGTAGCTTCTCTTGTTACGAATTGCTGGCCTCTCGGCCAGTTTCCGAAAAGATCGAACGGAAAAACGCAGTGGCGCGATTAGAGGGGTTCACGGCGGTATCCCCACGGAACGCTTAATATAAAAGCGTTTAGTGACTGTATCCAGTATAATATATCTGATAAAAGATACCCCCGATGCCAGACATGGCGTGTGACAATAAAGTGATTCAATGATCTCGTCGCATTTCAATCGCAAGCCACCTTTCACGATACGCGGGCACACTTACCGATATTACACACGTACATTACACAAACGGTACATAACGAGAATACACACGTGTACGCAGACATGCATATTTTACGGGATGATGGAGAGATTGTTTTTTTTGTAAAAGTAACGACACAACACCGCCGGAATTCAACGATCACGATGTGTAAAAGAAAGTATCTCATCGTTTTACCGATCACTCGTTACTCCGCTGTTAATTGATAATGTCAGTAATATTTTTAACAAAATAAAGCTACCTTATTCAAAGCTGACAGGACTACGACTTCTTCGAAGCCGTCCTAATAGTAACATTTATAATTTTTCCCTTCGATTCGATTTTACACGATTGCTCGTAGTTTTTCCACTGAGTCTTGGAAATGTTTCCGTCGATGGTAAAGAAAAGCGTCGCGTGCGACCATCGATAATACTTGGTGATGGTAGGTTATGGCGTGAAGGGGAGTAGAATTAGTTTAAACGCCGCCACAAGAGGGCAGCATTTGTACGAACAAGAAAGCACCATGCAGTGGCGCTGCCATATCTCTCTTTTCGTATTCCGAACGTAGAAGTTGCTAATTTTGCAAACCGTGTATGACAAAGTGACAATAATAATTCGTCGCGCACGTAGCAATCTTTAGGAATCACTATTAAAGAATATTACCACGTTGAACTAGATTCGCGGTCTTTCGAATCATTGTAGTCGATGGGGGTAAAATGAGTTGTGTGTTAATCACAGATATTCTTATATCTTTATGCTGTTAATTCGTGCATAGGTGAAACAGTGAAAATAATTGTGCAAGGAGATTGATTTTTTTTTATCCAATAGCTTTATAATTATTTAACATGAAAACATCGTTAGGGTTATGTGAGGAGATCGACGCTCGATAATTGGATCAGAATGGACGCCAGCAGGGTTTCGATTTCATATTCAGCGTCGTCAGTCTGCAAAGAGTGAGTATAAAATTTGTATGTATGGAAGATATTATATTCTTATTGCAAGTTTCTTTTTTCTTGAAGAGCTTTACAATTATCGTTCAGAACTCGATACCTGATCATTTAAAAATAATTATTTATATTTTTTTGATGTGTAAATGTGAAAGTTAATTAAAATCAAAAGATTTGGTGGTATTTGAGTAGATTTATGTTGCAGCTTTAATTTGGCATTAAAAGAATTAACTTAATATTTCATTATGAGCTAACAAATTTTTAGATATGAGTTTCAACATAATTAATAAATATTTAATTATTTTTTAGAAGAAGCTGTTATTTTGATATACTTTGTTATACATTATTATATGATTTTGAAAACTAAAGTGATCTGAAATAGGGTTCTGATCAGGATATAATAAAAATATATATTATGCTACAGTGTTTTTTTGGGTGAAGTAAAGCTTCAATTTTGTTTTCTCTAAAAAAAAAAATTGTAACTATATTCTTTTTACAATATTGCATCAAATTGACGAGGCCATAGACTCTCTTTAAGTTGTAGCTTTAATACGTAAATTAAGTACTGTACCTGAACATGTTAAATTAAGTATTAACGATGCCATAATTCTATTATTGCTCTAATCGGATTAGCATCGTTCTGAAACCTTGTCTATCCTTTTCACAAATAGAAAAATGACTCGAGATACGATTGCATCATTATATCACATAAAAAGCTGTAAGCATGCTCGAGACGGAAAATGTATTAACCATTGAATGTGCCTTCTGAACCTCAATTATTCGTCTGAAAAACAAGCTTGTAAATTTTTCCATCCTTCTCTACGAAGGCCGAACAGAAAGTCATAAGCTAACATGGAGTAATGACCACCTAGCAAAGCAGGATAATCGACTTTTCCTGTTTCGAGGATGTAAACATCACGTTTCCTGCGTACGTCGCGACACTATTATAGTAACACGATTAAACATAGAGTCTCGCGTAGAGGGCGAACAGGTCGAGCAAGAATGAAACGGCGTGCATAATCCTAATTAACGCGAGGGAGGGAGAGGACTGTCGCGACTGTCGCGTCGCGTCGTCCCGTTTAGTGAAAGACTCGCGATCGTTTCTATTCGGGCGAGATGCGCTCGTCAGTCACGCGGTTTCGCGTCTCCGTAGGTTTATTACCGTAATCCCACGGCGTCGATAAGCCCATTAACGCGTGTCTCAACCGATCCCGTGTAATGTATGCGCCGGAACGTAATAAAAATCGACTTACACGAACGAGCGGGCGCGCCTCTAGCCTCTCTCCGCGCGCGTGCACCAGACGGTGGTTCTATCGGTCGGCACGCTTTTAGGTGTCGCTAAAAGTTTAATCAAAGTCAGATTAGCGGAGAGACGGAGGCAGTCAGTGGCGCGGGGAGGGAGGGGCGGCGTTTTATTAAACGGGACTTGATTAGGGGGTTGCCCGGGATCCTTTCAGAGTTTGTTTTCGACTGGTTTTCACCGAGGCGCTTTCATTACGCCAATTCTGCATAATTGACGCGATCGTTTAACAAACCGGGAGAAAAGCGGGGGGAAAGCTTCGGAAAATCGGTGTAGCCTTTTTTTTTTTTTTTTTTTTATAGATTGAGAAGCTTAGATTTTGTTCGTATGAACGAATGATCTTTGATTGGTTAAAAAATTAATGATGTTGGGAAATTTGATAGTGTGTTTGGAGATTCGCTGTGCTTATTAGTCAACGTGTGATAACGATCTCTTAAAGAGCAGGCGATTAAGAGGCGAACTGGCATGAAACGCATTTAGGTATCAGTGTAGGATGGTCGAAAGTGATTCAATCTTCCGGTAATCCCTCTAATCCCGGAGGGTATAGCTCTTCGCGGAAGCTATCGCCAGGGGAAGTGTCGAACGCGATCCCCGCCCCATGATCTTTGTATTCTCCCTGCGATAATAACCGTTTTCGATCATTCTTGACCTTGTGAATCCCTGGACCTTCTAAATTATCTCGAGTAATTATTTTCCTTCTCATTACCTTCTTAAAGCGTTCAATTTATTTAAAGCAAAGTCCTTCGGACCGCTAAAATAAGTTCACCGTAATATTGAATGTGTATCACGATGAAAAGGGCCGAGAAAGAAAGCACAGGGCAACTGGACCTCAGGTTTTCCCGTCTTCTCGAAACTCTGCGAGGGTGAAAGACGGAAGGGCGTGCGGCGGTCGTAAAAGAAGAATCTCGAGAGGGTGTATGTATTCACGGAGGAAACGAATGTCACGGGGGGGTCGGCGTAACCGCGCAATAACAACCCTCGGGAAGTTGGGGCAGAGGTTGACGCAGTCCCGGCACTGTTTACGTCGAAGGGTCTACGCTCCGACCCCGCCTTCCGCCTCCGTCTGGCTTAACGCTAATGAATCTGATTTGCATCTGATCCCGAACGATCTTCGATCCACCCTCCCTCCCTTCCGGGATTATTTAAGGACGACGCCGTGCGTCGTACGCGTCCGTGATTAATTACGCGATATCTGCACCGGACTCCTACCCATTTACGCTTCGAACTTGTCTCTGATTTTGACGTACGGTGTCCTTTTCTTTTTACCGTTGCGGGGGACGAACCTGGATGGGGGCAACAAAATTTTGGGCACGTAGATTTCAGAGTAGGGTAACGCATACAGTTTTTGACCTCTACATACAATGATTGACCGTATCAAGAAAAGTTGAAAACATAGTATAATCCTTTTCTTACATAATAAAATACATATATGTGTATTTCAATGATCCATAATTCATGCTTCGAATACAATTAATTTTTTACTGTATAAGAAAAGGATTCTATTATATTTTCTGCTTTTCTTGAGACGGTTAATCAGGGTATAGGGACTACATGTCTGCATGCGTTAATTTACATTGTTTTTAGAGCGTTTCAGAATCCGCAAATGTCTGAATCTGTAAATTGTAGAATTTGTGAATTTCAGAGTCCGTAAATTTTAGAGTGCATCGATTTTAGAGTTCGTAGATCTCAGAGTTCGCAGATCTCAAGGTTTGTGGATTTCAGAATCCGTAGATTTCAAAGTCCGTAGATTTCAAAATCCGTAAATTTCAGAATCTGTAGATTTCAGAGTCCATAGATTTTCGAGTTCGTAGATCTCAGGGTCTATAGATCTCAAGGTTTGTAGATTTTAGAATTGTAGATTTCAGAGTCCCTAGATTTTAGGGTCCATTGATTTTGGAGTTCGTAGATCTCAAAATCCGTAGATTTCAAAATCCGTAGATTTCAAAATTCGCAGATTTCAGAACGCGTAGATTTCAGAGTCCGTAGATTTTAAAAAATCGGGTATTGGGTTCAGATTTTTTTTCGCAATAAAGGCGCAATGATAAAGCGAGGGATAATGGATTTTACGATCGGCCAGGGAGAATAAATGATTGCAAAGGGGTCAGTGATCCCGGTGTGTTTTATCGAATATCTGCGTATCGTCCAGGGGAAATTGTTTCTGTGGAAAAACGTGGATTGTGCGACAGTTTACAAACGATGCCGCTTTGTATAGATTCCCCGTCCGACTAGAAAGCTCTGAATTTCGATCCCCTATCTGCAATCATTTCTCTCTCGAATTGTAATAAAATAGCAACTAAGCAACTCTGGAGTCTATTGAAAAGAAAGGGAGGAGAACAAAACGTGTATTGGATTCGGGATTCTCGAAGAAAGTTTCGGGCTCGTTAAGCGTTGAGTTACGACGGAATAATTAGATAAAAGTAAACCACGCACGGATTTATGTTCACCGCGTTTTTCCCCCCTCGTCCGTCGAATCCTCTATCCGAGAAGATTTACGTAAAAGATCCACGAGGATCCTATAGGATTCGTTACCTCTTTCCTCGACAGGTTCGTGTTTAATGGGCGGGGTGCCCTCGGGATATTTTCACGCTGCTCCGCCTCCGACGCGATCGTGTTATTGCTACGACACGAAAACTCCTCGTTCGTCCGATCGTTTGGAAAAACGACGCGCCGCATATTTTTCGTGGCCGACGCGAAAGAACAGAATTCCTGAAATCGTCTCGCGCACGGGGGGTCGCTAAACGCTGAGTAATTACAGGAGATAGTGTACACGGGCTCCGGGGAGATAATTAACGACATTGTTTACTGGTTTCTTGGAGTGTTCGCGTGAGAAAACGCGAGATAATCTTGACACGTCGGAACCAACTTTTTCCCTCGTCGCGAGATCGATTCTATTCTACTGCGTGGAACAATGGGACGCACATGAAAATTCGAACGCGCCGGTAGATCATCCATAATTTAATTAAAAACAGGATCGCGTTGTGGGTGTTCGCCCTGTCTCGCCTTTCGCCTCATTTATCCTTCACCCTCGGTCATACTTTCAATATTAATGGACCGCAATGTCGACAGGGATCAGGCAACACGTGCTACTAGCTAACCACTTGAATTATTCGCGCCGCTATGAAATAATGATTTAACGTTTGATTAAACTTCTGCGTGGATTTTACAAAAGGGTGGAGGATCCCTTTTTTCCGGGTTTTGCATCTCAAAGCGTTCGCAATTCAGGGAAAATAAATTTCAACGTTTTCATGAGTCATTTAATTGCACAACTGCGCAATATAAATTCCATCGATTCATCGGTCAAGGTTCCCAATATTTCGATTCACGATACTGATTCCGCGTCGCCTCTTCTGAGCAAATATTTGACCTAAACGCCGCATCATTAATCCACCGTGACCTACTCCGCACGTGTCGCCGAACGGTTTCCCAAAGTTAAATGATCGCCACGGGCTTTACATATATTTACTCGTAGATCGTGGTTCTGTTTGCTTAGGACGGGGGAACAAAGAGGCGAAATTCGCGAGGACGGGATCGATTTCACCGACTGCGTCGGTAAAACGCAGAGTCGTAGTTTCGTGGTTCGACTCGTTGACTTTCGATCGGGTAGGGCGCGAAAGGGGGATTTCGGAAGCACGTGGCACCGAAGATGAATTAAAATCGTGGCGGGTCAACACCGAATATTCGGCATTTAATCACGCCGCTTGACACGCGGGATTACATCGCGTATAATCGGATAGAACATCATATATTAGATTTCATGGAGATTGAAACTATCCTCAACTTGCAAATGACGATCGGATGGGGACCCCACGGTTACCCAACGTTTAAGCAATATTTAATATATGCACAGTTGAACTCAATGATAATTTGATTGAGTGGAGACGATTATATTTACGCGTCTGGTATATTAATTTAATTATAGCGACAGGTCAGACATTCGTTTTCTCAATTTTCGTTTTCTACCATTTTTCCAATAAATTCTACTTACAATAGACGATCAACTGACGCGAACAAATATTCAAATTTCCATAATGCCCAGCGATTTCAGGGTGCCCATTCCGATCATTCATATTTACGACTCCGGTGTCCGATTTCCGTGAAATCGGGATTAAGAATCGTCCCCCAGCGCTCGGGGTTGGTGGATTACGCGTGTTTACCCGGATTTCTCTCGTTCCCATATATATCTCTTGTCCCTCGACGCCTCGAAATAAGTGGCGGGACGCGCGTGGACACGAGAACCGCGCGCGTTTTTCTCCGAAACGCCGGAATCCAAACGGGCTGCGCTATAACGATCAAGTTGTCATGGGTGCGATCCGTTCGTTTCCAGTTCATAAAGTCTCCGGGCGTACAATGGTGGCTAACTAGGCGTGGTTCGTTTTGAAGAGGGTCACCTGGTACACGGTGCGGTCTGCGCACCGCGTACTACAGGCATTTCACACCCTGCAACATCTTTTGACAGGTTGATAGTTGATACCCCACGCGGGACGACTGCAACGCGTGTCAGGAACCTCTAAGCTTCTTGTCACGATGGCGGTTCCTGCGCGAGGGGATGCTTGTAGTCGTACACCAGGTTGCGAGCTTGTTTATCTACTCGGTATGTCGCTAATAGGAGTCGTATCTTCATCTCAATAGAATCTACTAGCGAAGCTAAGTTGAATAGGAGTGTTGAATGCCCAACTCTTCGCTAACAATGGATCAGAGTGTTAGCCCGATAATTCCTATCTCGTCAATGTTTTCGAAAACTGTTGGAAACCGATAGATTGAAGAATGCAATGTATTTCAGCAAGGTTACAACACTTAAAGACTCGCAAGCTGGACTGATAAAGGTTCAAAGTGTAGGAGAGTACAAGAGAGAATCTATTCCTTTTGACTTTACAGCATATAAGAGTCTAGATTTTGGTGGGGAATAATACTGTCAACCTTTTGTCTTCGACAAGAAGTGGCATGAGTAAAATTTACTTAAACTTACTCACTTGTTTTGAATGTTTCTCGAAAACAACTGAAATGGGTCTCTTTCATGAGTCAAACTCAAGATTAGACAGTTTCCCAACAAAACATTCTAGTTACTTATATCTTACTGTAGTCACTAAGAGCCCAAGTTCACTCTTTCCTCACTAAACTCTATTATATGTATACACAGCTCTCCGAAAAACGCGAAAGATCTTATTCGTAAGCGAAACTATTAACTCTGTCTCTCTAACTATCTCAATCCTGTACTACAGCGTACTTAGTCGTGTCATAGTACGAGTCTCTTGTTGTAATCCGTGCAAGAGCCGAAATATATTTGTTATAATAACAGATCTTCTCTAGTATAGAAGAATAACAGTTCTAACATTCACAGATGAAAAATAGGGCGAAATTTAAAGTGAAAGACCCTTCATAACCGGTGTCATTCGCTCGCCGGGTTTCCAACAGGAGTTGAAGTTTAGATTTGTCGGAGGTAGATATTTTTATATAAAATGAGCAAGGGGTGAGCTTTCCCGTGAAGTATGGGATTCAGTTTTGAGTGAAAATCATTTGGTGGTCCAAGGAGGGTTGAACCGGGTGCCGTTTCGTCTGCGGGTCCTCCTACTTGCCCGCTCAGAGTCCTTATCTCAGCCCTCATCTCCGCTATTCCGCGCTTCCTGACGCGCATACACGTACACCGACAAAGTGACAAGTTTTATCGGGCCCGGGCGATCTCAATAGCAGGGTGATGTATACGTGTGGGCGTGGCACCTTCGAGGACCAAATTATAGTCCCGCAAGGATGCTAGGACTGGGGGGAGACGAAACTGCCTGCTGGACCTAGCCATCGGTCTCCTTCGCTCTCTCTCATTCTCTCTTCTCCGAGTTTTGCCCACCGTGTGGTTTTCCAGGAGTCTCGTCCTATTTTTTCCTTCGACTCACCATTGTTCCCTCGACGACAGGTGTTTGTGCTCGAAGAGGTTCCCCGCTTTCCGCGGTTTCGTGTTCGAAACGATAGCAAAAGGCGTCAATGAGTCGATTTACCGTTATGATTACCATCGTGAGGCTTTCATCCACCCACAAGGCGGTGCAAAAACCAGCCAGCCTTGTTCCTCTTTGTTCGATGACGCACCTTTCATCAAGACCCTCGAAGAAAAGCCGATGACATTTCATTGCGAGGCATAAAACCAGACGCGGATTGTTAATATTCTTGGTTGAATCATCCTCAGCCTAACGAGCGCCTTCGCTTGATATAAATGTCCCGGAGCTCGTGTTAATTCGAAGAAGGCGTCAATTATTTTCGTTCCTCCAGTGGGAATCCAGGAACCTAAGAGGAACCTGTTAAGCAATACCGATCACGAGTTTTGGCAAACCTTTCTAAGAAGATTAGAGTTCGTCTCGATTCGACAGCGTGCAACCGATTTCGTGTTATTCAGTTTGGATTAGCTCGAACCCACCGGCACCCGTGAAAAGCCTCTTCGAGCCAAACGATCATCCCGAGTTTTCTCCTTCGACGGCTTTTCTCCTATCCGTGCCGTTCTCGAGATTCTTGTTTGTTGCTTCTGCGGATTAAGCGCAACCCTATTGGGGTTTTCGGCTGCGCGACGATGACGACTTTGTCGCCGCGAGGAAGAATGATCCTTTCCCTGCTTTTCCGGCAGAATGATCGCGATGACGATGCGCCTCGAGATTCCCTTCAACGGGATCCTGAATACCGGGAAATTGCTCCTTCTTTGAAGTATCTTTATTGCTCGACAAACGAGGCAATTATTTTCTATTCTGCGAAGCTGGTCCTTGGCGACTAAAACTTGCGCGTTATCCTTGAAATTTAGTATTATTATTCATCTATTTTATTTTCGAAAGTATTAACTCGGTTATTTTCTTTTTTAGTCTGATTTATTACAATTTGAGTTATTGGCAGATTATTATAAATGTGAACAATACCATTTGTGACAAACACGTAGATATTAATGCTACTTTCCTTATACTTCTCTTAAAATCGGATTAGTTGTATTTAAGTTTTGAATTTTGTTTAGTAGTTTTGGTTAAGAAAATAAAATGGAGAGGACAAATAGGACAAATAGATTTTTTTTTTATTTAGAATTGGATGGTTTTGTTTTGGATGTGAATTGTTGAATGACGTTATTTACATAGAGTCATTGAGTAGTTTGTTGTTCTGGATGTATTTTAAGAGGATTTTGACATTTTTTATGTTACGGAAGGATTCTTTTAATGATTTAGGGCAGTGATGAACAACTTGCGGGCCGCAGTTGGCCCAGCTGTCAACGACTGGCAGGCCGCCGTGTGTTGCGGCACTGAGTACATACATTCAGGTGATACGCAATTTCACAGTACCTAATTTCGATGAATCACGATGAAATGTTCTTTTTTAATTTGATTTATTTTTTTAATAGCACTAAATATACAGTAATATACATATTACCCCAGTGGCATTTTGTTGGACTAACCGAGAATTGCAACAACCAAAAATGCTACTAGGGTAGAAGTCTTTGATTGTATTTTAGAAGTCTTCATAAATTAGAAGTTTTTGATCAGTATATATGATCATTCAATATCTAATATTATATTCATTGCGGCCTGCGTATGTTTTGTTTCCATCTTTAGCCCACACTGAGCTGGAGTTGTTTCGTTGATGAGGAATTCCTGTGTGATTCTTATGTGGCCAGTTGATTTTTCCTGTTGAAGCCAATATAAATTTTATCTTCGATTTTTATGTTGGAGTTTTTGATTTTGCTGAAGTAATATTTGAAGAGAAGGAAGTTAAAGGAACCAGTGACGGTTTGTCAAAAGTAGTTTGCCAGGGGCAAGACCACCCCGAGGTATGCAGTAGCCAGGGTATTCTTGTATCTTCACAGGATCTCTGTGTTTTACAAGCCAGCTGTGTATCGTCCTGCATTGTTGGTCCTTTATGTACCCGCGTGCTCAGTTCGCTCGAGTGGTTCGGCTTGACTTCGCGCCGTTTGTTCTCAGGTTCGAAAAGAACCTTTCCCCGATGTACACCGTCAGGATCATCCTCCTCCTTGTCGGCTTAGCTTTCCGGGATTACAAGGATTTCTTTATTTTCTTACCGCCTTATCCATCTTCGCTGCTCCCAGCCTCCTTTCTTCTTCCGGATGATCGACGTCCTCCTCGTCGCAGCGCCTCGGTTCCTTGTTAGCGCGGTGGAATCTCGCCGCGGAGCGATAATACCAAAGCTATTTGACTCTTTCCGTCCCGTTTAAGGATACGCGCACTCCTCCCCAGATCGATTCCGTAAAGATCGTCGATGCCTCGGCGACGATCCGAAGCGTATCGAAGCGTATTCGCCGAGGAAAAAAGCGGTCTCTCCCCGGTGAGAATGGGATTTGGTTAACGAGCCCCTCGTAAACCTGCCCGCGCGTATTTAAATTTCCCCTTCCACCGAGGTTTTTCTGCTCGTTTTTGCGCCGTCGCGAGACGACCAATGATTCACGAGCGACATTAGCGTCAACGTCGATCGCGTTGCCATTTATATAGCCGGCGAAGGAAACGATCGTCCGGCGTCGAAACCAGCCAGGGCAGCCTCTGCACGAGATAAACGAGAAACGTGCAACAGGCGTGAATGAAACAATGGCGGGCCACGTGTCGACCAATCGGAGGAGAGGCGAGGATCCTGCCCTGCGTGCTCGATCCTCTGTTAGGTGGAGCCTCCCGCGGTAGATCCAAGCGATTCCTCGATCGTTCGGCTGGATCCTGGTCTCCGAGGAGGACTCCGGCTTCTTTTTATGGAACCTGGATTCCCCGCTCGCCGGTGACAGGTTTTTCTCTTCTCCGTCCGTTTAACGAAGCCTCGTGTGCGCATCGGGATCGAGTGAATTTGGTCATCAGGACCCTCCGCAGGTCCTTACTTCGTCGCGATATCCGTTAAAGGACGGATCGCTCCAAATGGGACGAAGCTCTTTAATGAATTCATTAGGTCGCTATCCGTGTTATCCGCGAGTTTAGCGAATTCATTTTCTTGGTGGGATTAGTCGCGTAGGAGTTGAGGGTAGTTGTAGCTCCGCGAATACCGATGATGGAATAGATAACGGTGGAATTGTCTAGTTGTGCATACATGCACGGAATCCGTGCACGACGGTGTAATTGATCGACATCAAGGGGGTACATCACCGGCAGATGTTCGAACGCGGCCTCTCCTCCATCTGTCTCTTTCATAATGTCCGGCTCGGGGCCCGCTCCCGTCTCGCCTACGTACCTGCGCCGAATATACACGGGGTGATTTCCGAGTTCCATTCACCGGTTGATAGCGTAATTGAATTTCGTACGCGGGAGAAGGTTACGTTGACAGGATGAAAAATTGCGACTGGCGAAGAATCGAAGAGGCTCCGATCTTTCGGGATAAAACAGTTCGTCTTCTTGTGTCTCTCCTTTCTTGGACCTGTCTCATGGTACTTCTCCCACTTCTGGCGATCAAAATATTCCGCTTGGAGGGGAGTTAAACGCTATAGTACCTTCGCGACACTGAGAAAAAAGTAGCAGAAAACGAAGTTCGGATTCTTCAGCGAGGAAATTTGTTTCTTTTTCGAAAGTTGTTTTGGAGCCACGATCTAGAACACTGGATCACCCGTTAGATCTCTGCGAGTCGTGTAGAACGGCCGGTGCACTCGAGGAACGAGTAGATATACCTAATAGGCACCTTTATACGAGAGACTCGGGGATCGCGATGGGAGGCGTGCCGCGAAAATTGCGTCATTTTTCACGGCTCGCGGGCAGCTCCCCCGGCCGATTCGAAAATTCGCGCGCCACGTTCAGTCGCCGGGGGAGCGACAAGGACGAGAAGCGGGGTGTGCGATGGGGAGTGAACGTGGTACGGTAGGGAGGACGTGTGTCTTGCTGCGCACGATAAGATCGCGAGTTTATTAATTAAACACCGCGGTAGGATGAGCCTTTTGAATTCCGTTGTAAACACGCGTCCAGCCGCCGCTCCGTCTCGGGCGTTACGCGCCGGAGGTGCTTCTGATTCGATGATCCGCGGGAGAATGGGGCGGAAGACTCCACGCACGAAAGGGTGGTTCGATTTTGCGACGGCCGAGCTCCCGCGCAAATCTCGCAGCAAAGGTTCTTTGATATTCTGGCGGATAGGTGGCGAGGGTAGACGTTTCTTTTCCCCCGGAGATCACAGACACAAAAGCGAAATAATGCATTCGAGGATCGGGTCTCGATCATTATGAATTTCGTGCGGTTTCCCCGGCGTAATAAATTAGTCAAAGACGCTCATCAATTTTATGACGGGAGTCCATAGAGAACCGATGCCTAAAACATCGTCCGTCCGGCACTGGCAGCCCTGGATAGCCTCGAACATGATGGATGATTTTTCTTTCCCATATACACATCCGAGGGAGAGAAAGCGAGACAGAGAGACGGGGTCCCGTCAAACGAGATCTCTCTACCGGGCTCTCATTTGCGCACATGCCTGTACGCCCACCCACGTGCGTGTAACCGCGCGCACTGTGTGCGCGCACGCGTTTCACCGCGACCGCAAGCCCGACCACATTAGCGAGCTACGGGCCGCGATTCATGAATAATAAGTGGCGCGAACCGACTGTTTCGATCCTTGTACCCGGTTGTCCATGGACGATAACGAGCTCTTCCTCCTTGCTTCCCTTCCATTAGCTCCGTTCTCGCTCGAAGAGTTAATCGTTCTCCGATTCCGAGGCGGAGCTCCCTGCCTTCGATCCCAGCCGTCGTGCCGTCACATTGACGGCTTATCGCACGGTGGTCGATTGTCTGTGATATTAGATGCGTCCACGCGTGGTTCCGTACGCGGCTGTTTTGATTACTAGCGGTGCGTTTGTAGCCGATAAAACGAAGAGCGAACCGCGTCCGAGCCTAATCCATCAATTCGGGTGCGCGCAAACTTGCAAATCGATCGATTCACAGGTTCGGTAGATACGGGACGATTCGTTTCGTCCGCGATTTGCATACGTCGATCTCCCGAAGGGATCGTTATTCTGACCCACGCGAAGGACTCGCGCGATACAATATTCATAAGCGATCATCTATCGTTCGCACGATCGTCGGGACGATTGTTTTCCACGCGTCCGCGCGTTCCTGTTTCTTAGGGCCTTCCCTAGCATAGACAAAGCGGGGTGGCAGAGGGAGGAAGGGACGGGGGCCCTAAAGGACCGAGACGCTTGGACTAGGGGGCCCCGAGTTTTACACACGTAAGGAGAGGGATCGATATATCGGTATACGGGCGGAGGAATGATAAATTGCCGTGTCGAGAGATGCGCGGATAACATAATGAGACGTATTGTGCTGGTGAGGGACTCACGAGGACCCGGCGAGCTCTCCCGAGGGGCCTTCTGGGCCCCGGGACGAAATTTCGCCGAGCCACGGAGAAAACGCACGTTCGTGTTTCTACCTCGGCTTTCCGGGAACTGCGGTTTCCAGGATCGAGCAGAGAAATTTTCTGGCGCAACGGGGCTTCCGTGAAACCGTCGCTCACGATTTTTCGTCGAAGACGGGTTGAATGATTCGATCGAGGTATTTGAATTTTCCCGCGACCGTATTTATTTTTCACGAAACGATCGCGAATTTGACATAGTTACTTCAGTAGCAGACTTTCAATATTGAAGTCCATCGATCAGAGTATTTTTTATCGTTCAGCGCGATCGTGATTAAGTCGAGTATTAGGCGGCTAAGTATACGGGGAAACAGTAAAAGCGACGCCCCCGTTTTGCCGCGTTCCCTGCGGGCGAAGCGTTCAGAGAAATTGCCCGGGTCACGCGTGAACGCGAAGCTTCCTGTAATTAATAGCGCCGCAGCTTTGTGTTGGGTCGATTAAGGTGAGGGACACCGCTGCGACAGATCGGTTACTCCGTCACTCGGTAACAGCAGTCTTCTTGCTGGCTGACCTATTGTCTTCGGGCGAGAGGTGTTCCGCGTAGTTTGTCATCTTTAGTCCCGTGACATCGGGCTCCTCGGCGATCATTTCGGTTTCTAAACCTGGTTCCGATACTTTCGGTGCGCCACGGGTGTCAGCCGATAGTATCTGGGTCGGTGGTGTCTTCCATTGGATAAACATAAATTACTATTCGCAAATCTTATTCGGGACATTTTCCAATCCCGAAGTAAACACTTGCTATTGTCTTCCTTTCTATTACCCTTCGATCATCCTGCGTTCAACCCTTTCGGATCCTTCGCTCCGTTTATTTCGAGCGTTTACACTGAGAGAGTCAATATCTGGTCGGTTATCGATGCGCCCCTTTGCTCGGCGTTCTCTGAACATCCCTTGTGACCAAGAAAGATGACAGGTTACAAGAGGAGAAGGTCGTGACGGGTCGCTTGTTCCTCGAAGCGATGACAGGGGCTTCCTCGGCCAGCGTCACCTCGTCTTCCTCCTCCTCCTCCTCCTCGTCGAGGACGCGCTCTTCGGGCATTTCGGGGACGGCAGGGGCGTAGAAGGAGAAAGCTCGTCGGCGCGAACGAGGGGGTGAGCGCGCCGGGGTGAAACGTAGAAGTTGGAGGTTAGGCTAGGGGTTAGATAGGATAGGGTGTGTCGTCATGGCTACGCAGCAGGGGGCGGGGCAATCGATACACCCTCGCTCACGCACTAAGCACACGCAATGCGTTTATAACACAATGAAACAATGACGACCACCGCAGGAAGGGAAGGGCGTTAAGGGGTTGGGAGGGAAGGGTGCCATCGCGCCTTCTACTTCCGAATAAACGCCGTATTGCACCCTGTTGCCGGTTCGCACCGAGATCCCACTCGTTTTCCGGAGCGTAAGAGCGATCCACGCGTCGATCGATTCCTCGCCAAGACGCGACGATCGCGAGAAAGCGTCGAAGCAGAACGGCCTTCGAGAAAGCGTGAAGCGTGGTCGAGGAAATGGTCCGAACGAAAGACAAAAATCGGATTGCGCTCAAAGACATCGGTGTCCATTGTCGCTTCGAGTTCCGAAAATCTTTCGGGGTCGTTTCCTCGACCGTGTAACGAAATCGCATTGTCCCAGCCGGACGAGAGAGACTCCCTTCTCTCCTCCTCTTCCCTCGCCGTCTTCTATTCTTTTTTGCCGGAGCTCGGAAGATTTTCGAGCGTTTCATCGTTGCGGCGGTGCAACAACAATGCGAACCTCGGCTGCCGACAATGGCCGGGAACCATCTGAAAACTTACTCGGACAATGAGCCGTCGAGTGTATCATTCGGTCGTTTATGAGTTCGCGCTCGTTTATCATTAGACCAGCAGACATTTTTCATCGGCGGAGCCGCAACGGATGGCGATTTCGAGAGGCCCCTTTGAACCCGCTCCGTCGTTATTGGATTGTTCCATTAGGATTAGGAATACTCACAGGGTGGGAGAGAGTGAGAAGGAGTCCTACTCCTTTATCTGCTTCGACGTTTAATCGATTCTCCGCGCGAAGGATCCAGCCTCGGTGGAGCTGAGCGGAATGTGAGGCGGCGATTTTCGAAGACCCACTTTCCCAGAGGAGCGGAGCCTGGAGGACGAAAAGTCCGCGTGGCCAGAGAGGAGGCAGGCGTGCGAGTTCGTGATTCATGGGGCAGCGTGGCTGAACCGGTGATCACGATAATAGAAAGTTATCTTGGTGAGTCGTAGATTGACTCGAAGATACATTCGTACGTATGATAGGATCGCCGTTCGGGGTCGAGTCAAGGGGGAGAGCTGACAAAGGACAGAAGGTGCAAAGGTGAAGCGGTTCGCACGGTGTGATCCAAGCTGGAAACGTTTTACGCGGGTTAGACCCAGAACCGTCGTTGACGATCTTCGCAGGAGAAGCGAGCGAGAGAGAGAAAAAAAAAGGAATCATTAGGCGTCGAGCGCGTTGGAACTCGAGAAATGCAATAACTCAAGGGATACGCGGGCTGACACCCGAATGAAACCTAGACCAGCTCTTCGCCCTGGGCCAGGAACCGCGCGCACCTGTCCAGGTAGGCGGAGTTGCTCGGACGCTCTTCCAGGAATCTGCGCCGAGGACGGCTCCAGTCTGTCTGCCAGCATCGGGATCATCAGGATCGTCAGTTTTGTCTAGTCCGTGAGGCCTCCGTGGGGGTCGCTCTTAATGAGTTTTTGCTCAAACACCGATCGGGTCCAGGGGCCCGAGGAGACACGGCCCTCGGGGCCCCGGATGTTTACCGGGGCGGAGGCGCGAATTGACGTTCCGCGCGTTAAAACGGAACGAATGAATCGTATCTATGATCTCGTTGGCAAACGCGAAAGCGCGTCTCTCGACGTTTATTACCGGGGCGGACTTTTGTGCCGCGCGTGAAAGATGCGCCGCGGGCTTTGCGACCACCAGCCCCCGCTAATTTTATTATCATCGTATAAATTTAGAGCGACAAAGACTTTATGTATTCGTTTCGGCCGTTACACGACGGTAAAAGAGATATTACGAGCGATATCGCGTCGCGGGAACACGCGTGGTGTGTGGCCAGATCGCGTTACGATCCGTACTCGGGACATTCATTTAAAACGTCATCGCTTCATAAATCAAACCTCGCTAAGTGCGTTCGCGCGCTTCGGATATATACCCCCACCCCTTTGCGCTTCCCACCGTTTGATTTACCGGAACGTTTAGCTGGCGAATCGGCGATGGTCGATAGGTGACCCTCTTTCATTCTCAGGTGGATATTCTCCTTCGAATCCAAATGTTTTACGGAAAGAAAATATTTGTTATAATAAATCGGTGTTATTCGCTCACCGGGTTTCCAACAACCCTGTATTTCTGTAAAACATAGTAGTACGCAGAATCACAGCGACTTGTCGCTCGTGTGCATCGGGGCTTAATCGATCCCTGAGCGCGATCCAGCTTCGATCCGCTACCTTGTTCGGTGGGAAGCAGCGGTGTAGAAATGGAACGCGAGGGTAGAAGGGTCGAGCGAGCGGTTAGGCAGCCGGTTTGGAAGGCGAGGCGCGGACATGTGGGCCGCGAGAGTGACGGATGGCCACATCGCATTTCGCGGCTCCATATCTCCCCGATTTCGCGGGTGTAATTCCCGTAAAGTCGTTTCGGGGCCCGAGCGTAGTCGTCCGCGCATAACCGCGTGCCCTTCCTTCATCGTTCACACCCCTCTTGGGCCCCTTCGCCCCCTCGGCCGGTCGGCTTGTCCGCCTATTTTCTTTTCTCTTGATTTCTGTCCGCACTCGCCGGCTTTTTATTGGCCAGCGTGCATACCATTAGCCGCCGAACGTTAACAGCGCCGACGACCTCTAGGTTCTCGTCGGTAATTACCGGATCATAGCCGAAAAGCTCCGAGCCTCCACGAGGTCCGCTCTCGCGGTCTGTGTGCTTCGAGCTCTCGTCCCCCGGGTGCGTCGTGGGAACCGGGACACGGCGACTGCTCCCTGGGGGCCTCTTTGCCGTGCCCTCCGCGATCTCGTGCGACCGGTTGCGTCGTCTTCGGGGGCGAGACTAACGTAATCTGGTGATAATATTTCTCGGAGAAGCGAAAGACGCTTCCGTTAGGATGGTTGAGTGATCGTTGACCTTGGAAGGTGCGCTCCCACGCAAAATCCGGGAATCTTCGGGGCAGCTCGCTCGCGCGCAAGAAAAAGTGATTAATTACGCTTCTTTGGGTAGCGGTGGCTCGTTGTTTCCCGAAGCTCTTCAGCGAGCATCGTTTCAGCAACAATGTGGCCCGTTCTTCTTCGTGAAACTCTCCGCCACGGCCGCACGGTCCGTGATCCTCTCGACCGAGGAGAATCGATCCTGCCCTCGGCATTGTGTCCCTTTTTGTCCGTCCACGCCGCGAGATATTGCCCGGCCGAACTTTCCGCCGACTCCTGACCCCACCCTCTTTCTTTTTTCCCTTTTGCGTTATTCCGTACCACGGATCTTTTATTTGCTTGGCGCAACGACACCTTAACGACGTTCGAACGCCAATAGAATGACCGCGATTACTTTTTTTTTTAATCGCGAATGCTGTGGAAAGTAACAAAGGGGTTATGGGAAATAGAAAAATAATTGAGCGAAAGATCGGAGGGGAGAAAACAGGGCCGGCGAAATAATTAATGCACATGTGGCAGTCAATGAAGATATTTCGGTCAATGAGTCAATGGGGTTCTTCTTGGCGCGGCGAAGCCGACCAACCAACCCTCTGTGCAAACTCATAATTAGACCCCAGGGGCTGCTTCTGACACGTTCATTCCCCATTTCTCCGCCCTATATACACGACGATCGGGACCGGTGGGTCGCGTGTTTTGTGCACGACTTCCTTCTCGATTACTCGCGAGCACAATCCATTATACACTCTTCGAATTCATCGATGTGTACCGTGATTCGATTACAAACACTCGTTGCATAATATTTACTAATACCAAAATGTTTCTCAAAATTATTACAATTTTTTTTTTCTGATAAACACCTTTATCCAGCAAATTCTAGCAATTAGTCCCTTTATACTGGAGACTCTTCGATTCATTTATTACAGCAATTAATTTAATCCTGCTACGTCCCTCTCATAAATATGATTTAGTAGGACTTCGATTTCTAGAACATCATTATGAATTTGAACAATACAATTTTTATGAGGATGTCAAGGAACAATAAAGGTAGATATGAACACTAATTTTCTCATGTTTTTCACAAAATTGGGATATTTATTTGAAGGATTAAAATGCGTGGTTTGATAAAAACGACACGAAGACAGGATTAAAATTTCAAGTTTCCTGATTATATTTTAGAAAAATTGTATATGAAATTTTGGTTGGCTAACTTTTCAGTATTTGATGTTTAATAAATTACCCAAGTGAAATATCACCATAACGATTATTATATTGGATAATATATATATATATATATATATATATATATATATATATATATATATATATATATATATATATATATATATATATATATATATATATATATATATATATATATATATATATATATATATATATATATATATATATATATATATATATATATATATATATATATATATATATATATATATATATATATATATATATATATATATATATATATATATATATATATATATATATATATATATATATATATATATATATATATATATATATATATATATATATATATATATATATATATATATATATATATATATATATATATATATATATATATATATATATATATATATATATATATATATATATATATATATATATATATATATATATATATATATATATATATATATATATATATATATATATATATATATATATATATATATATATATATATATATATATATATATATATATATATATATATATATATATATATATATATATATATATATATATATATATATATATATATATATATATATATATATATATATATATATATATATATATATATATATATATTTACCTATCTGAGTAAATTATTAAAGTAAATCTACCAGGTTGGTTCACACACCTGGGAGGTATTGAAAAAATATTAAAATACTTTAGTATAATTATACTTTAGTATAGTTATATAGTTATACATACCATGAAGTAGGTTGACTATAGATACAATCAATTAAGAAAATGTTATTAGCAATTTATTTGTGATAATAAAAGAGTACATTTTCAAGAGAATTGTTTTATTATAAAATATCAATTATCTTTCTTTTATATTTTAATAATAAACTAAGGATTCTTTATAAAAGTTAAAAATAAATCACAATGTATTTAGATCTTATAAATATTATTTAATCGAATTTAAACAAAACATAAAAATCATTTTTCTAGCAATAATTTAAACCTTTATGATTTTTTGTGAGTTCAATTAGTTATCAACTAATTGGTCAACTAACCCCGGACATTATGTATGATATACAAAACTAGACGTTAAGAGGTTAAAATAAGGGATTTTTATTATTCTCATCAAGTTCCCATAAAAAAATTCAGAGAAGTACAAACAAAGTGGTTTCCTCTATCCAATAAAAGCTCTTTCTCTCTCTTCTCGAAGGATTTGAGTTTCTCTCCTCGATTAATCGTTTTCATCGTCGTTTTCCCGCGATCTGCCTGAAACGTTTATGTTGGTGCTTCGCAGAAGGCGCTGACCGTGGATTAATTCGCAAGCGGATTGTCCTCCCGCGCGCGGGCGCGAGTATCGGCAAGTAATATAAACGGTGGGAGTTTACGATTCGTCGTATTTTAGCGACGCGTCGGACGAATCTCGGTGAACGCGAGGCTCCCGTAATTGCGGGTTTCTCAGGCCCGGGGAAGGGAGGGCCCCGTCGATAAACCCTTCGGTTTAAGAATGGGGCCCGGCGATAACGAGTATTAGCTTACCACTTTTCATCGCAACGACGCGACATCAAAATATCCTGGTAGCCCGTTATGCGTTAGGATACCTGTTACTCGTAACTCGCGGTTTCGCGCTCGATCCTCGCGCCTCTATGTTCCGCGGTGTCGAGTATCGCGATAAACAATCCCCGGGGGAATCGTATAAAATAATGAACAATTTGTTCCTAGTTTAACGATCGAAGCGGAACGTATGGCTCGTCTCCTTCCACGTCCGTTTCGTTTCCTTCCCCTTTCCGTTAATGCGACTGAGTAATTCGAAGAGGAGGACGGTATCGGATGTACATCGGCGGAGCGAGACGACGATCGTCATAAATAATGCAAACAATCACGCGATTCCTCTCGTCTCTGGTCCCCCCATTTTCCACGACTCGTACGTTAGGCCGCGTCGAGGCGCGAATCCACGGTCCAAGGACAAAGGGTATCGCAGGAACCGCGCGGTAACAGTGTAAATCATAGCCTCTGTACGCTCTCCCCGGATCGTGTTTCTCCCTTTCTCACCCTCGCCTCTTCTGTCCCGGCCAGTTATAGTTCGCTGAATGCGGGAACGACGCTCCCGTCTCCTCCTGTCCCTTTCGAACTTTGCGCCTCGGATCCTTCCAGGACTCTTAAAACTCCGAAAAGAGGGTAATAAAGTTTCCCGTAAATAGCAGTCTCTCCACTCCCCAATATAAGGGTTATTTTATATCGAATACTGCTATTAAGAAAGTATTCGATTCGGTTGGGAAACAAATGCATTTGGATCGCAAGAAAATTTCACGGGCCATTTAAGGGATCTTTCCAGTGTGAACCCCTGAAAAATTGCCATTTTTTGGGAATTTTGTTGTACTGAACGAAATGTCCAATGTAAATAAAGTTTTTCCTACTGATTAATACACTTATTGAGAGTACAAACAATTTTTTGTATGCAATTTATAATAGTTTATTTAAATATATATATCAGACTGAATTGAGTACCTCAAGAAAACGATATAGTGCTGGCGTAGATGATTCCAGAAGAACGACGCATCTGAATAAAAAAATTCAAAATGGTTTTTAGTCGTCACGGATGTCGTTATCGTTGGAACCAAAATTATTTTAATTGATAAAAAATTAACCAAATGACGGAAGTTTGAATGTTTAAGTTCCGAAATTCGATGAATTTTTAGTCAATTATCATTGTAAAAAGTATGAAATTGTTAATAAAACAAAGTTTCTGTGGTCCCTGCGATAGCCACTGATGTGTTGAATAATGTGTAAAAATTTGAGACTGATTAATCAAATAATTTTTTTGCAATCATCTACGCCAGCACTACATCGTTTTCTTGAGGCGCTCAATTCAGTGCTATATATATAGTTAAATAAACTATTATAAATTGCAAAAAAAATTTGTTTGTACTCTCAATAAGTGTATTAATCAGTAGGAAAAACTTTATTTAGATTGGACATTTCGTTTAGTACAATAAAATTCCCAAAAAATGGGAATTTTTCAGAGGTTCACAGTGGGAAGGTCCCTTAAAGACCAGATACACGGAAAATCAAACACCGAGGGTGAATAATAATTTCAGGCGAGCTTTTTTTTAGCGCGAATCGGGCGTGTGCTCGCCCACGCTCGCAATAGCGTTTACGATCGGCGTTGCACGCGCAATCGGATGCGACTAGATATTATTACGAGTCTATGCGTGATATACGAGCTCACCACGGACTTCTGCCTCCAACCTCGCCCTTTTTTCTCCCGGTTTTATCGATTGCACGCGGCCATAACAGTCCCTTCCGCGAAACTACCGGAAATCTGTGCTCGGATCGCGCGCACGTGCGAACGGAAGCAAAAACGCGGCTACTCGCGCGACTTCGGGAAAATAATACGTAATCCAAGAGCGTGGCGAGATGATTATGGGACGCATGGCACGGTTATTAAGCGATAAACAGTTGAGAGTAAGAGAATCGTTGGGAATCTTTACGACTGTCTGTTTTCGTGCCCCTTGCGCGCGATATATCGCGAATTTAATGCGGAGCTTTCTAATCGGGAGATCTCGCGAAACGCTGAATGTTGCGAAATCTGCTCCCAATCTTTTAACCTTTTCATTGGTGTCCCTCGCGAAGTAAACGTTTTACGGGACATAATTTCGGAATAAATTCTCTTATTACGGTAAATGGAGGCGCACATTTTTCTCGATATTATGACGACGTGAAACCTCTTAAATAATTGCTAAAGTTCCGTTTAAAGTATCGAGCTCGACGCGACCGCGGAGTCCGGGGTGAATACTCGAAACTTAAAAAGAGAAAGAAATCCCGCGGTTCCGGGAGGTTTATTATTCGGCAGTTAGCGGGTCCATCGAGTGCAGAAAAAGCCGTATTGTTCTCCTGAGTCGACGCAGCAGTCCTCCGTTCCTCGTAGGTGTTTCCATGTTGCGGCGAGGCGCGCGTCTCCGCCTTGTATTTTTTCGCCGTGGGTCAACATCCCGAAATACGTGCGCGGTGTTTGTTTGCGCAAGCGGGGCAGTCGAATTGATATGGTTACAAACACGGTAAAAGCAAGTATGCATCTGCCTAGCGTCAATTAAGCAGCCGGCTCTCGGCTCGGAACGTTGTCGGACTTAAATAGTTCTAGTCGGGTCCTTCCTCCCCCTCCGTCTCGTCGTTCCGCCAGAACTTCGACGATCCCCTCGACTAAATTAATTACAAGTCCCCAGTGGATCGGCGATCGCTCGTCTCGGAAGGCGCATCGACGACGCTCCATTTAAATCGACGATTTTCGCAATTACGCCGAGGCTCGTTGCGAAACGACTCCCCGTAAAGGTGGCGCCCGTAAATAGCAAACGAGGCAATAAATATCCCCGGTACAAGGTACATACCTCTTCGGGTGGCGGACGCTGGAAAATAGCCGCGCGCGGATTCCTCGCCGAAAAGGGGACTCGCCTCGACTTGCAGACCAATATTTGCACCGGGCCCAGACGCGCGCATTCCCAGTCCTCCGGGATGGGCGACATACGAAATGCAGATGCGCCGGAGTTTTTCTTGCAGAATTATGGCCGGCGCATTCAACAAATTGGCGATTTTTCTTGCTCCGCCGCGTCTGCCACTCCCCTCTCCTGGCCTCGCTCGGCCCTCGGATCCGCCTGGACACGGGAGGAAAGCTTTATTGATGAGATCGTTAATACGCTCGATCGAAGGATGTTTTGTCGACTGATCGGACGTCTATCCGTCGCGATCGGCGACCACCCGATGCGCCTCGTCTCCTCAACACGCTGCAAAAAGGACTTAAGCCCGATCGCTGTCTCCTCGATTATTTAAACGTTACTTTCTCCTTTCTTATCGCGATGCCTTTCCGGGCGCCAGCACCGTTTCGCTGCTTCCTCGTTGCCTCTTCTACTCCGCCCTGCGGAAATCGCGAGCCTCCGCTTAATTGATCCCTAGCTTCGAATTTCCTTGGCGAAGAGACGCTCCTCGTTTCGAATTGCTCGGGCTCGACTAGACGGCGTCGAGGACGCGTGTACCGAGTGCAGAAATCGATCGACATACGTCAAGGGACGCGAGATAACGCGGTCCAGTTTGGTAAATGTCCGACCACCGGTGCTCCGATCCGCGAAGTTCGATATCGATCATCGTCCGGTGCCGGTACATTTCGTCTCAATACGTCCACGGGGCCCGTCGCGCGCAGCTCCGGGCCCCGGTTTTTTGCCCCGTCCACCGAGACAAGAGGGAAGAACACCGGGAAGAAGACCGGGAAGAAGAGGAGGAGAATGAGGGGGATCTGCGTGGACGGAGCTCCTCGTCGAGGAGCAGAATTGGGACCCCTCGCGACTTATCCGCGGATTGGCAGACGCTGGCATACATATTGCATGCCGCCAGCGACATATTTATTGGCATCTCTATACACTACCGCTAAAACATTACTTTTACCCCCGACTCCCCCTCACAAATGAATAAAGTATTTCGTGCTTCTTGGTGTGCCGCTGTTCGGCCCTGTGGTTTTTGCGCCGATGCGCGTGGACGGTTTGCAGCGCCGACGATTTTGCACTGTCGTTTCGCCAATGATCGATGCCGAAATTACGCTAGAGACCGTCCAGACGGACCTCCGCCTCCATTTGTACGTGTTTCCTTTCGTTTCTCGACTTTTTCCGAATACTTTTTCGACGGTTGCGATCGTTTCGTGCGGTGGGTGGCACCGACGACTAATTTTGAATAGCGGCGCGTCGTGGGATGGCCGTAAAGTAATGAGCAAACTTTTCTTTGCCTTTGATACGTCTTTATTATACAATTATGCAAAAAATTGTAGGTTTGTTTTTTATTCCTGCACCGGTTGAAAAAAAGCAAGTTCTGCACTAGTGCAGCCAGTGCAGGAATAAAAAACAGACCTTATAATCGAAAAATTGGATTCGAATGAACTTCATTCTGATTACAGTAAGCGAAATTCAAGGAAGCGATAGAAAGTATACTCGCAGACGCTTCTCGCCAACCCAGCACTCGTTTTTGTTGAATTTATTGGCAGAAAGGTGTTAATGGAACGGTAGCTCCATTTGCGTACCGATGAATTACGACCGGCTATCCGGCTTCTAAATTTACTGAGTTTGATAGATGAAACGTAACCGGAGTACCCGTGTATTAGAGCCAAGGTTAATCGACTGGAGCTATTACTAGCTGCCAGGACACGGGCCATTTCTCTGACTGTCCACCTTATGCTGGATTTATTATTTATCTCTTATCCCGGATCGAGTTACTTTCGACGATATTTCCAACGTCACGATCGATACGTCTCGTATTCTGTTTCACCTCGGTAATTACAACGTAGATATGTATCATTCCGAGGGAGAGAAAGCTGCTACTAAAAGCTAGACGCTACTTACCGGAGGATCGCAATTAATCGACCACTGGATTAATCGATCCCTCGCATCACCACGGTTCAAAATGCGTGTACGCACGGCAGTTTCATTTTCTTGGTGTTACAAATTTCGATAATAATTATTATCGTGGGTTGGAAAGTCTTTAATTAAAAAACAAAAGGAATAATTTAGTATCAAGCACATTCCAACAAACTAGTTTGTGACAAAGGAACAACATTTGTGACTGGTCTTATCACAAAAAAAAACCTTATTAATGTCTTGGAAATTGATTCACTTCTTAACGTCTGAATTATGAATTTGTAATAAGAAAATATAGAATATCACATATACGATTAGTATAAAAAATAAGGGTTTGTAACAAATGTGATACAATGGGCATTTGCGCAATTAAATTGATTTCGAACTTTTTTTCAACAGCAAGAATCAACAGAATTGAGCGTATGTATTATATGTGTTACAGGCGACGTTAAGAGGTTAACTTTAGGCTAAGATTCTTACTGAAATAGTCTTTCTAAGCGGTTGTAATGTTCTTGCAATAGAGTCCTATCATACACGCTTTGAACAGGATACAGAAACAAGAAATACAAAATACCTAGAACCGTTTCAACTCAACTTGTTCCGAATCGCAGCATCTCTGAGTAATCTACATCCAGTTGCTCCACGTATCGCTTTTCTCCAGGTCGGGATTATCTCGGGCCCGTGAGTAAAGGGCGCCAGGGCCGTGCCTTATACAATGGGACAATTCCTGACTTGATTTTGCGTTAGCTCGGGGAGATTGGCAGTTCGCGTTGCCCGGCTGGCAGGCAGGATAGGGCAGGGCAGAGCGAGCGCGCATTGTCGTACGTACGTATAGGTACAGTAGCAGTTCGACGGCGATGTGATCCTGTCGGAGACAGGACTACGTTGCCGCCCCCGCGATTACAGACGACGAGAATGAGGACGAGGATGGGGGCCATCCCCGGACGTCTCTGCCTCTGACAGCTCGACCCTCCCTCTCTGACCCCTTCAACCCCGTCTCGATTCCTCTGCTCCTGTCTCAGTCGATAGCTCTATATCTCCTACTGTCTTTACCTATTTCAAGAGCAGGATCTATTACCGACGATCCCTGGTCTAGTTGCGGAGTCCAGTGAAGGTGGGCGACGCGACGATCAGATTTTTAGAGGGTTTCGATCAGGGACGATAAATTGCCCCCGGACGAGACAATCGTAAATCGAGGTGCACAGGAAACGCTTGTCGTTTAAGCGTCCATCCTCTGTGTTCGAAAAACGAAGAGCCGCGGCATAGGATCTCTTTAAAGGTCGACTGGACGTCTGCGTTTGGCGGGGGGTCCCTGGACCATTCGTTCGTTCGAGGCCTAGGGCCGCATTAACATTCCACCACCGAAATTATTTATAGCTTCATCCGAGATATCTCGAGATGTAAATCAGACATTCTTCTAATTTGGGATCCCCGGTCGTGCGTGCACGCGCGCGAGGGAGCCGCCGTTCAGTTTTAGACAGTTTCGGCCTCTGCGTATGTGGGTGGAGCGTGTGTTATTTGTTCGTCGACCGGGCCGAGATGATTGGCGTGCATCATCCCGCCGTTACTTTCGGGTACACTTTTATATCGGCCGGTGGTTAAGCGATTCGGTGATTTCCCAGCGGTCGGAGGGCACCGCGAGTCGTAGACATCCGAAGATTATTGCTCGAGTCTCAGTGCTGGGTTGCTTTAAGGCGACAGAGCGGAGACAAAGGTCCAGCCTCGCCGGCTAATTGGGTATTTAGAATTGAAAGCCTCGGAGAAGGCGAACCGCTTCGAGAAAATAATCCCATCAACGGTAGGCTCTGCCATCCGCGTCAGGACTACTCTCGCGGTTCGCATATTGAACGGAGTTGGAAAGAATCAGGAAGGTGCGGTTCGTAATAAAGAGCCAACACGACTCGGCGCATCTTCATTACGCGCTACTGCTTGCCAAACCCCGAGGAATCCATCAAGCGCCCCGAAGATCAATCGGGGCCTGCGTATATCTAGCGGTCGGCCGCGCGTCTAGCGGCGAATAGAAGCCGCGCGAATCTCTTCTCTGAGAGGGAAGGGAGAGACAGAGAGAAACTCGGCCCTCAGAAGAGAGAAGGAACTGCTTAGTGGTAATTGGCGGGCAAGACGGATGGCGGTACTTATTTGCACTCGGTCTTCGGAATTAAAAGTACCGAGCGGTGCGCTCATTAATCTCGGCGTCCGCGAAGAAAGAAGATTCTTGGACAGAGATAGCGGAGGGAGGAGGAGGGCGAGCGCGGACGAGCGAAAGAAAGGGCTGGCTGCTACCGGCGAACGCGTTCTCCGCAGGATGTAATCGCCGAACAAACTGAAGGTCCGCGGACAATTTCCATCAACAAGATTTACGCGGCTCGGACGCAATCAGCCGGGTTCTTCCTTCTCGGGGTGCACGGCCATTTCGCCTGACCCCTCTCTGCTTCCTTGCCGCTCTTCGCCTCCTGGAGATTCTGGTTACCATCTCCCTTCCCCTTCGAAAGGGTGAGAGAAGTGGATCGCAGAGAAGTCGAGCGTCCTTATTTCTAACATCTTCCCCCGCGCTTCACCGCTGAAGACTTCAAAGGGTAAAAAGTCGTAGGGTGAAACGAAGTTCCTCACCCGGAACCTCGTCCTCAAGGGATGTCCGAGGAGGATGTCCAGAGGTTCCTCGATGTCTTTGTCTTCGAGGATGAGATCCTGGGAGCTGAGGAAGAATTAGTGGAGGTGGAAGGAGGAGAGTTCCACCCCAAGATTCTTCTTCCATCTTCTCGAGGTTATGGTTCGCGACGAGCTGACTCCGGGCGCAGCTACCATTTCTCGGGCGGTGATTGGCTCCGCGGGGGGTGGCGCATGCGCACCGACTGCCTGCTCCTGCTGCCCACATTAACATTCCTAACCTCACTTCTTGCTGTGCTCTTTGCGCGTGATAGATTGTGCGAGGTGTTTTTGGATACGAGCCTCGTACTATCTCGCTCCGTCCCTCCTTCGCCGGCTCGTTACCCAATCGAAATTCTGCCTGCATCGCTGCCCCACGGTAAAGCCTCCCGCTTCTTCCTCTTGTTTTTACCCTCGGCGATCGTTAGGAGTACAGTAGTACCTCTAGCTGCGTTACACGTTGGAGTCATTAATGTCGTTTCGATGCTTCCTCGCGATGCTTCTATGGGGCGAATTTTTTCCCTGATACTTGATAGCGATTCTAGCTTTTTTAGCTGCCATTTGGTGGTAGACTTTCTTTTCTATAACGGGGTGGTTGAATCTCGAAGATCGTCTGCAATCTTTTTATCGTTTTACTGACTAGTAAATGTTCTTAATTGGACACGTCGAGGGCAGCGCGAAAGATGGGCGAAACTTCGCGGTATCACCGTGCAGGGGGCGGATTTTACAGCCGGACGACTTAATTGCATCGGGTTGGAATAGTCCGGGCGGCCGTTGATCGGCGAAACAGGTCCGCGCGCCTTCCTCCGATATATGTTTACCCGTGTACGGAGCATAATCGCGGGACTACTCAAGAAGGTGGGCAACCGTTGATGCGAGGGGCATATTGGCTCGACGGGGGTGCGCCGCGGCCAACGCAAACTCGAACGCAACCGCGAACGTAACGCCGTAAGCCCGAGAAGTGGCCCACGGATTCGCTGCCCCCAACCACCTGCTTCTTTCTCCCTCTCGCATCCGCGATTCCATCCCTCTCCTTCGAACGCCTCTTTCCATCCTTCCCTCTTTCCGCGCTCTCGATCCTCCTCGCCGATTTTTCCCTCCTCGTTCAACCTTTCCCCGTCCACAGCTTTCTCTCTTTCTCGTGGATGTCGCGCGCGCGCGCGTTCACACACACGCGATCCTCGCGCGTGATTTAATGCCTCCCGAGCTGTGCTCCTTATTTATGCACCGAACATGCATACACGCTTAGCTTTAGCGACCGTAGCGACGGTTAAGGCCGACGGTACCTATATCCCATGGCCGGCCGACAAGCGAACGGGGCCCCCAGCCTCGCCTATACGGACCTCGCATATTATGGAGTCTGGGACCCCGACGACGATATTAAAAGAAAGAGCAAAACGCGGCAGCCGAAGCCAGAGGTGAAGCGCACACGCGAGAGAGCCCAAATATAGACTCGCTCGAAATTAGTAACTTGCCTCTTTGTCCGGTTGCTCGCGTGTCGTACTATATACCCAGCGATACGGTCACTCGATCCTGGGTTATGGTAATACGATGATAATGATCTCACGGGCGACCCAGCCGAGCCAATAAACGCGGACAGGGAATTTCACTTCTCAGAAATTCTGATGATTGCAAATTTAGGCACGTGGAGGATTCTTCTAGTATTGAAATGAAAACGGAGCCGAATCGCAGAGGTCTAATTCCGCATTCTCCACCGTTTCTTAGAGAGCGAAATACACCGATAAGAGCAAAGACGGGGTAAGAAAAAGGGAGGCACAAGGCGCGGGGGGACGGGCCAATTTGTCAGGGCAGGAAAGAGCCATCTGTCTCCGGCTATGACCGAAGAATGCGGGAACGATTGTCAGGGTATTTTATTCGTTCGTAATCGGGCGCGTATCAGCGCGGCGAGGCATCCAGGGAATGCGACGTCCACGTGGAAGCGAGGGTACGGCAATTAGTCGCTGGCAGTCGCAATGCCTCGCTGAAAACTTCCACCTGCTTCGGTACTCGTCGAATAAATGCAAACACTTTATCCATTTATCGGAACGATCTCGCGGCGGTGACGATCGCATACCGTCAGCCTATTCGCAGTCCCACATCAACGTCACCGTCGCAAAAAGATATTACTCTATTGCGCGACACACTGATTCGTACAACACAATCGAGGGCACCGATGCAAATGGAAAGGAATAAGCCGAGAGCGTGGTTGAGGTCGGAGGTTCACCTGCTCCTCGTTTCCCCGCGATCGATCGCCGATAAACGGATACCGGGGCTCGAAAATGGGTCGAGTTATCGCGGAAACGCCGATTTCTGGGCGTCCAACTCGCCGTATCGGAACTCTTCCACGAATTTACGATAGCCGTGGTATCGCGACATCATCGAACTCGAGGACAACGATCCGTTTCCTCGATAGGCGGCGATAATCGAAGGCCCCGGCGATACGGCTTCAAGGCACAATTATAAATTAACGCGTTAATTAGCGACGCACACGAACACCGGGGTTTCGTTTATTATCAATTAGCGAACGCGTGGGGAATTTGTTGGTTCATCGATAGCCCGGTAATTGGTGTAAACCGAACGAGGTACACGCTCGTAACGCTGCCCCTCCATCAGTTAGCGAGCACCGAGCTCCTCGTGCATCTTGAGGGGGGTACGAAACAGGGGGCAGAGGAAGAACTTTCTACGTCTTCGATTCGTTGCGTTCCATAAATTCATTTCTTACTCAATTTCACGCGTGCGTAACGAGCGGCAGGCCGTAATGCCCCTCGCGGCTAACTTTTGACTCGGCCTCGCGGATAATTTTTCATCGTCCTGGCCGAGAGTGAAAGGGTTCTAACGCGTTTTAATGCCGTTCCCGCGTTAATCCGGCGTATCCTTCATCCGCGGCGACGAACCGCGGTTAACGAGGATATCGCGCCCCGCGATATCAATCCCCCCTTTGATCGATACGATTTCTTGTTGCTCTCAGGGAAATCGGAAAACTAGATTCTAGACTCCATTCGTTCGTCAAGACAAGAAGAAAATTGATCGTCCATGCACAACTAATTTACATTTAAATAAATAATACGACTCTTCTCATTTCCAGCGTTTAATTCTCGAATCACTCGTGCGGTTAAACGCCTCTTTCCTCGTTTTAATTCATACTTTCATGCGCTCGTAAATGTTCGATTTTATTAAAGCGGTCGCCAATTAGGAGGACAAGCGAGTAAAAATTTCGCGGCAACGATTGTTCGACGCAGCCGCTGACGGGCCTGGACCGAGGAAAGTCGGCTTCCCGGTCGGTGCGGAGGGAATTAAAGGGCCTTAACGCGGTATAATGGCGTCGTTATCTTAATCCGATTTATCGTGCATATTTTTCCGCTATTCCGCGCAGAGCGGCCGGCGCCCGCTAACGAAGAGCCGCAATCGTCGAGGTACTTGGGCGATAGCGGCCCGAGAACACCGACGTTTCACGTAATTACCCGTTTCCCTTGACCAGCTACTTAAGCTGGTCACGTCAGCTCCCTCAACCCCCGCCGCTACCAGCCCCTGGACCCCTCGCGCGCGCGCGGGCGACCAGTTTTAATTGCCGGCGCGTATCTTCCGTGCACCGAGAGAAGACGATGAGAAAGAAGAATACGATGACTAGGTTCTTGAAGGGCGAGGACGAGGGGGAGGCCTGAAAGACAGACCATCGCGAGGGGAACGAGGAAGGGAGGACGAAGCGCGGACGAAGAGGGAAGCGGAGAAGCTGAAGGCAGGTCGAGCGGAGTGGAAGAGGATCGCGAGGAAGAGGCTGCGCCGGTGGAGGAAGGAGAGAGAGGACGCGGGAGCAACCATGGCGGGAGGAAAAGAATTTTAATTGCCAGGGCAACCGAAGAGCGTCCGGCTTATGGCTATATAGCAACCACCATAAGGTTGAGGTCGAGCCTGCTGTCCGGTACAGAGCTGGGAACCAAACAGCTTGGTAGCCAATGGGATCATATATCAACTACTGCTCCGGTAGGCAGAAACAAAATGGCGACCGCGATTAGATTGTTGTTTCGTCCTACGCCCGGGGACTCGTCTCCTTCGTTTTCTCCTCGATCCTTAGAAATACACGGTCCTCCGCCCAATCGCCTCCTCTCCGGCCCTACGGCCGCCATCGTTTCGCCCCTCGACGATTTCGGCCCTTCGAACCACCCTCCTTCGTTTCAACGATGACGAGTTCTCTCTCTTTCTTCGTTGACCCCTGACCCGTATTTCCACGCGAAAGGATGCATTTTTCTTTCACGCGCGAGGCGCAGCCAAGGTGCGCGAGGCGCACGTGTAGCGTAACCCAACGACGAAGGAGAAGGCGGGTGTTCGCGCGCAATTAACAACGGGGGATGCTAATTTTGACCTATATAACCGCGGTAAAAATGTTCGACGAGCATGTGCAATACGCAATCGTCTCGGGAGCGTTTCGCGTTCATGACCTGTCGGCCGCGTCGGGGCCACCTGCTCAAGGATTTCGTTCCCTTATCGCGGCTATATCCGTTACGTCAGGCCGCGCCGATGCGAGAACGAAATCCGGAAGAGTGATACGCGGTTTACCGTGATACATAAAAAACAACGAGTGTCGCGTTTTGCCAGGAAGTCGTATTTCGTGCGGGGAACAAGAGCCTGTTATCGCTAGTAGGGTAAAGGACCCGTTTACTGACATGTAACCAATTACTGTCACTTGATGCTGTTTTACTTCAAGTACCAAATAAATATTATGGAGTCACATTCAAAAAAAATTTAGCGTGTAATTCAAACTTGTAATTCACATGGTAGAAAACGCAACATTTAATTTTCTTTTTTCATTAATGGGGGAGCCTAGTTTAGGAGGGTCAAAATTAATTGATTTTCGGAATTTTCTTTTTACGAAACTATTAACTGAATAATTTCGAAATTTGCAAGGTATGTTGTTTCATATTTAGATAATACAAGTTAATTTTTTTTTCTAAGAAAAGAACAAGATAGTAAAGAATCAGTAACGTAACAAAATACATATAATGTTTTAGATAATATAAAGATCACAGAAAATGATGTCGATCATAATTCAGCGATTTATTAAGGTTTTTAATTTAATATTTGGGTGACAGTGAATGGTACAAGTGTTTCAACGGTAACATAGCTCAGTTCTACGAACTCCTCCAGAAATAAGTATCTTAATAAATAAATAATTGTTTCCATGTATTTTTCATAAGTATTCGTGTACAATATGCTTTTATGTAAAAGGAAAATAATTTTTAAAGGAAGTGGCAGGGTTATAGTTAGGTAGCAGTGATTGGGATGTCAGTAATTCGATCGAGAACGTTTATAGTGACAGTAATAGCTTTCGAAATATATTTTTGAAACTAATGAATTTCTTAACAAAATTAGAGGTTTAGAATGTTACGAAAATGTTCTTTGCTTAAACATGTTTTATAAATACATATAGAAATTTGTATGTTTGGTCAGTCAATACAAAAAGTATACAGTAATGTCAGGTTTATTTCTTAAAGTGTCAGTAATGGGGTCTTTTGTCCTATTGTAAGCAAATTGCTTCGTTAGTTAATTCTAACGATCTTAGCTTTCGTGATATATTAGCGATCTTGTGACGGGGTTTCGAATAGATCTCTTCTTCTATTTATCATAACGAGCAATCAATTTTTTCCGTTATCAATCTGCCCTTTGAAGAAGTTCCCTCTAATTGCTTTCGTTCCCATAGCTTCCCTCAACGAGCCACGATTTACAGTGCTCAGCGGATCGTTTAAGACAGTTTTAGTCCGACCTAATAAAGCGTTTAGATCGCGATTTTCTACAACCGCCAACGGCGCTCGATCGGCAAAAAGCATAATCTAGAATTCCGCGAAACGGCAGTCGCTCTCGCGTTCGGTTCCGCGAAAAAAAAATCTAAGCAATCCTTAACGATGATTGATTCAAATCGGTGGCCTGCGAATGGGAAGGATTCCGGCCAAGCATTTATTTCCCCGTTAGTCCGCGATTACTGGCGGCCACAAAAACACAATAGACTTTCGAGGATTGCGTCACGGGGACTCCTCGTTAAAAGGAGGAAAATACAGCGGAGCTGCACCTTGCGCAATGCAACGCGAAACAGGGACACGGTAGTATCCATCAAGGTGTCGGGAGCTGGTCTAGCTGTGTGCGTGTGGGTGGTTGGACTCAGCTGTTGTTACACCTGCGCCGTGTGCAACAGTGTGAGCGCGGCTGGGTTGCGCGAGCACCTTTATACGAGCTGTCCACGTCGAGCCGCGCATTTACATAGGCGGTTCGCGCGAACACAATGTAATTGTTGCCTCGTAATGCGTGTTCCGCGGCGCGACTCGGTGCCCCGCGCTTCCCCTGACGTCTCACTCGGGCCCCGAGGCTCGGGGACTTCTCCGAATTTTATTCCCTCGCTGCGGACGCCCTTCGACTCCTCGTGCCTCCGGGACCGAGGAAGCGATTCCATTTCCCTATAATTTTTCCCGTGAAGCTAAAGCGTGCCGATGCGAGGGGTTCCGAGCGAGATGTCGGCGATATGAAAATGAATCGCCGTTGCAGAAACTGCGCTCGTACCTTTATCTAGATCGCTGTTAATTACACGGTGGCCGACTCGCGCGCGCTGACTTTCCCGCAAAACGCGATTCGCGGTTCGTTCCTCGATTCCTCTCGACGCGGTTGCGTCGATCTTGGTCCCGTTGACGGGAACCACTGGGGCCTCCGCGGGGCCCCCATCGCTCGTATTAATTATAGTGTCGTTGAAACGCGGCCGATATTCAATTACAGAGTTTAAGGCGCCGGGCGCCGCGGCGTTTTCGTGGACGTCTGCTCGTCGCACGCTGAAAGTTGTCCGTTCCGTGGTTACTTTACGATTATGAGAGTACGTAGAAGATGGGGCCCCGTAAGACTGTAACAACGGGGATAAAAAACGAGTGGGCATAAAGTAGGCAGCCCGGAGACAGGAACGGAGGCTCTCCGGGTCGAGGCTGCGTGACTCGCGGCTACGTGGAAACCCAGGCGATTAAAAAAATATGACGAGCATTCATTTCCACGATCATAAAATCATTAGCATAAGAATTCCTCTACCTGCTCGCCACGGACGGGTCCCGGACGGACCCCGGACGTCTCTGGTCGCCCCGGAGCGCAGGGGGCGGAGGGACGCCGGGGGTCGAGCCCAGGCGCCCTCGAACACTCGATTTTCGTTGTGTTTTTTATTCGCCGTTCACCCGGGCTGATTTATAAACATATAATGTGACGAGGGTGTGGCCCCGCTACCACATAATGATAGGCCAACGTTAATTACGTTTGGTTAAGTCGTTTAACAGCGCGCCGGGGACCGACAGTCCGCGCGACCAGC
This sequence comes from Perdita meconis, assembly GCA_030770465.2. Lineage (NCBI taxonomy): Eukaryota > Metazoa > Arthropoda > Insecta > Hymenoptera > Andrenidae > Perdita > Perdita meconis. The sequence goes on from JASKOS020000009.1 coordinate 8,157,176, forward strand.
TACGCGAAAATTACCAACTGGCCGACACAACTCGTGCCGTAATATATTAACGAAAGGGTTGAATGCTCGCACGCCCCTTGACACACACCCTGCGGGCCCCGCAAATGGGCCTCGCGAATTTGTTCGCGTCCGTTACCATTAGTCTGACGTTGGAGAACGGAAGTTTCCTTCCCGTAGGATCCTGGTATTGAGACGTTTACCTCATCTGCATACGTTGCGAATTTTAATTAGGAAGTAGCCGCAGCCCCGCGAAGCCAATCGATCGTAGGATTCCCTCGAAGCATTGTTCTCTCGGGCCCGGGGCCAGCAGGAATTCCCTGGGTCAGGCCTCGCGCGTATCTTTTTGTTACGAGGAGAAATGATAAAATATCCCGGGCCCCGCGCCTTTCTTTCGAGTCGTGTGGAGATCAAACACCGTTTGGCCTAGACTCCCACAGTCCAAATGGTTGAGGCGAGTTGAAATATCGCGCCGGGCCTCCCTATATGTTAATCTCCGCATTAGCATAATACCGTGATTCTTCAAGGATCATTTGGAAATGCAAATAAATAATTTATAATAATAAGAGCAGACGGCCTGTTGTGGCAGCCGCGCATTGGTACGTCACGTCTCGGGGCCCACGGCCCTCGCCCCTCGTTGCCGGCCGGCTGCGACCGCTAAATCTAATCGAGATATCTGCGATTCCTTGCTCCTTTTCTTGTCACGACAAAAACTGGGACGCGTCTCGGGGATCGGCCTATTTTCTGCCTCGCTACTGTTCCCCCGGATCAGGCCCTGCGAATTCTTATCGTGCTCTCCGGTTTCTTCGACTTGGGGCCTTAAGTCCACCGCACGCGTCTGTCTTCTTTTATGCAATTTTTCTGGAACCTGGAATTGGACTTCCTCGATCGTTTTGCTGTTAAGAAAAAGAGAGACGTTAACGCTTTCCCTTGAACGCGGAAAGTTTCTCGGTAGAAGAAACGAAGGAAAGTGGTGTCCGGCAATCGACGGTAATAGACTCGATTCGCCGAGCTCGTCTTCCGCTCCGGGTACCTTCGCGCGTCCGCGAGCGGACTTTATGATTTTCCGTGGCAAGCCACCGGCCATATCGACCGTGTCCGGCCACTTTACGATCTCTAACCAGCCCCGAATTTACGCGGACGTTTATAACCGGGCCACGTGAACGAGAGGACAGGCGTTTCGTGGTTCGATCGAAGGGTCCCCAGAGCCGAAATAGAGCTTTTTACAGGGCATAAATAACGTTTGAGCGTGTGTTGGCCGGTATGGGCGAGCGTGGCGCAGGTGTGCCCGTGTGACGTGTTTTTGATGTGTTACGTGTTAATATACTGGAATACCGTTCCGCGTAGGCGATGGGCCTAGGCCCTCGACGGTTCCCAAAACGCGCTCCTCTAGAGATTCCGTGAAGGTTCCTCCCAGAACTTGCTTTTTATGAAGTCATTATGGTCGCGGTGAACGCCGCGAATAGCGCAGTTTCAACTTGCCTTTTTTCCCTTCAATTCCTTTGCTGCAATACTCGAGGCTTTGGAATTTTTTTTCGGATCTTCCCCTTTGAAAGAACGGCGATTGTCCTCTAAGGGATTGTCGAGGGATTTCTCTTATTGGCCGCGTGGTCGTTGAAAATAAAAAAACGCTCGAAACACGGGTACATGTAGGAGCCTAATCACGGAGATCGTTCCGGCGAGCTGACGGATGCGCGTGTATTTTGCATAGAGTGGATTTATAAATTCCTTATCAGCTTATTATCTCGCAAGATTCCCCCGCGCGAACGGCCGAGGCAAGGAGGAACGATACGAGAAACGTGGCAGCGGCCAAAAACGACGAACAGGGAGAAGAGAGAGCGGCTACGTACGCGAACGCGTACGAGCGGAGGACCAAGGGGGAGGATTCGCGAAGGCAGGAGAGGCAAAGAGGGGAAAAATAGAGAAACGGAAGGAGAGTGAAGGAGAGGAGGGAACGTTGGAAAGTGGGGGTAGCGAGGGTGAGGAAGGCGGAGGGAGTACAGTGACAAATGAGAGCGACTACAAATTGCACTTTCCGGCTCTCATTCTCATTCGACTCTCGTTTCTTTCTCTCCCTCTCGCTCCCTCTTCTCCGTCGCCTCTGTTTCTCCCGTTCGTCGGATCGGAGCAGACGGGTAAATGTTCGTCTGGCCCTCCTCTTTTATTCCTCTTCCACACGGCCTACCTCCATTTATCCTCCTTCGTGATAATACTTCACGCTCGAATAACGAAAACTACTCACAGCGGGTCGGTGCAATTCCGGTTATTGGTAAGGACCATCGCAATATTCGAGCGAGCTGCCAGGTCATCCAGACCAAGTTTCATTTTCGCCTCGCGGCTTGTTTCACGCTCTTCTCCGCCGCCCCTCGATGGACCAGCGATTCTGTGCGAATTAAACGCGATCCTGTCGGCGATTAATTTTATATCAACCGAAAACTACTGAATACTTTTGTATAAACTCCGTTCCAAATAAGTGGGTTACTGTTTCACGCATCGACTCGCTGTTTGATTGCCTTCTCCATTCCGCTGACTGCCGGTCACTTTTTCTGATTTATAGATTTCGTGTACTTTTTGAAAAAGTTACGTATAAAAGAACACACTTTAATATTTGACTCGCAAAGTAAGACTCTAACATTAAGCAGCGGAAGTAATTTAAGCTTATTTAGTTTTTCCGTAAGTTGAATTCATTGAGACTTTAACAGAGGACATTCAAAGTTACAATTGCATCTAGCATCATTTATTCTGTGTACCCGTGAAAGGGACGCCGCAAGGTTGTAATGGTCCGATCTGCAACGATTGACCACAACAAATTCGCGTGTAAAATTTCTCCCTGAAAATCATGGTTTGGCACTGTTTCTAAAATAATATTGAAAGAATTCTTTGCCTTTTATTAAACTCTGTTCTTTTATGGATACTTTGGTACTTAAATTACATTTTTGTTTAAAAGGATTAGATAATTCAACTTTAGATACCTTTACCACTCTCCGCAATCATCTCCATATCCAGATTCGAGAAGATCTCTGCCAGCTCGCGTCGTCGTTGAATTCCTTTGAAAAGGTGAACAGCTCGAGGTCCATTGTCGAAGCACGTTCTCCCGGCGAAAATCATAAATTCGCGGGCATCGTAAGCGTCTTCTTTCACCCGGTGGAACCCGAGTCAGCCTAATTCCGGCCGGAACTCGATCATCCTCGAAGAAATACGCGGGCGGCGACCGCGAATGCAGCAGTCGGCCGGCTTGTATTTACCCGGACGATTTCTGGTAGGACGGTGGGGCGAGGATGTTATATCGTGGCAGGGGCCAAAGAGTCGAGAGAGGCACTGTATTCTCGGTAAGCACTCGGCGTCGTGGCTTGCTGCCGTTGTAATAACCCCCGTAGATCATACCCGCCGCACGCACACCATCGGTACGCTTGTGTGGCACCGCGATCCGCGCGCACACCACGGTATTATTCATTGAATGGAGCGCCGCGATCCGGCTCCGAACCACACGACACAGTTTCACTTGGCGGGAGCAGCCCTTAACCCCTTAACACCGGTCGTTTCGATCGTCTTCTGGATGCTTTATTGAACGACGGGACCGACGCGGGTAATCGATACACTCGACGATCGAGGCAAAGGGGTTCAAAGCGCTGAGTCGACTGCGAAGTTGAAAATCGCGGGATTTTGATCCGTGGATTTCTTTGGAAGTCGTACGATTGTTCAGGAAATTTTCTTGGGCGCTGGTACGGTGTTGCAGAGTAGGGATGGGCGATGCTACTCGATTCTTTTTATGAAGAATTGATTCTTTTATCGCTTATTTTCAGAACCGATTCTTAATAATTCGATTATTTTCTAATTGAGAATCGGGAAAAAACTTGCGTAATTTCTAGCAACGAATTTCCACAGATTGGCGTTAGAAACCGAGCAAATCATATCAGTAGAACCTATCGTTAGGTCTGTCAGCAATGTCGGCCCAAATTCTGTCGCCAATCTGCCAACAATCCTACACATTATAGATTCTGCTGCCAATCTAACAACAAATGCTGTAATGGTAGATTGTGTAAAGATTTGCTCGATCAGATTTCGCTACCTGTGTATGTTAACAGTTTTTGTCTATATAATGGTTAGTGCGTGTTACAGTTTTAGTCTAAACATATTCTAAACGTACACTTTGTAGTTTTATGAATCTTCTGATTATAATTTTTTACTTTTCAACTTTTACGAACGGAAAATGAAACTAGGATGTATTTAATTAATTAAACTATCATTGCAACTACAAAGAATACGTGTTATATATTGTATTTTTCAATATAGTAATTTAATACAAATACTTTATCACATCTTTGCAATCATATTCTTTTTTATTGTTTTTATCTTAAGTATCGATTATTTTGAACAGAATCGCCCATTGCTATTGCAAAGGGTGGGAGATGACGAAGGAAGTAGAAGGGAAGGAAAAAGGGGGCGAAAGTTTAGTCGAGGTTGTATGTATTCGTGCTTGAGGCAGATTTATATGGAGCTCGGTGAGAACTGTCTTGAGTTCGATTCTCGAGAGGGGTTCGAGATATCGTCCTTCACCGAGATAATCGATTCGAAAAAGCTGTTTCGTTCAAGGACTTTCCTTCTCCTATTAACCGCGAAATTTAACTGTTTCCTTCGAGTCGATTGCTTCAGATTCATTTCTCTCATCGACGGTAAATCTTTCAGGAATTTTCACAGTTGTATTATTTATGAAACCATCAATGCGGTAATTTATTCGGCGATTCTTCAACGCTCGCCGAGACGATTTATCGCGGGTTCAACGAAGAATTCCCCGCTTTTTAATCCGGACGCGGTGTCAGAGTCGCGCGAACCAACAATGTTCGCCGTGATTTATCAATCGCCTCGCAGAGGCTTAACAGCCGCGAGGGAACCGGTAATAACCGATCGATCGACATTAAAAGGCGAAAAAGGGAGGACGGAACGCGAAGCGCAACACCGTAATCAGAGTAAATTAATGAAGTCGACTAGCGAGGCGTTGGTTAATCGGTTGAAATCGTCGTCGCGGCTTCCTCGCTCGCCGATTAATCCAGTCGAGTGCCTTAACCTCGTAAATATTTCGCGACATCGATGCAGCTCGGTTTCCCGTTAAGATTTCTCTGGCAGCCGGTTCCCGGTAAAACTCGGCAAAAATCGCAGGCTTTGTCAGAGTTTTCGTAACCGAGACGAAACGATCGAGATCGTTAAGGCGAGTGGCGCACGCGCGCGCGCGATGCACGATCTCGCTTGTGATTTATCAATAGCTTTGCGAAGGATTTACAAGCCGGACAGGACCGGTAATGGAAGCCAATCGGCCGTGGCTTTTAATCCTCTTACATCGTTTTACGTCGTTTCTGCGGAAGTCGCGTCGCCGATCGTGTCCGCGTGTCTAACGACTTCGAAACGCGCCGCGCTCCTCTTTCTCCCTCCACCCTCTTTTCCACCCTTTTTCCCGCGTCGACCGTAAATCTCCACCGGGTCCCGTCTATCTTCGCGCGTCACCGATAAATTCTTGAGGTACCACGGCCTGTCGCTCGTTACGCAAACGTTTCTATGGCCGATCTTGAACCTTCGCTACTGCCTCGGATGACGCCTTGTCACGCGGAACATCCATCCTCCCACGGCTGTTTGATGCACACCGTCGCGCGACTCGCGATAGCTTGAAGGCTTATTTCCTCGTTCCTCTGTCACTCGATCTTACCTGGAAAGCGGGATTTCTCGACGCGTCGGAGCGAGCGTTAACTTTAGAACTCCGAGGCGACGCGTCGTGCTCTTCGCCTTCGTGAAGCGTTTCCCCGACACTTTCTGCTCGAAGAATCGAGTGATCATCCGAGGGGGGTGGCGGAAAAATAGGAAAACTATCGCTCTGCGACTAATTAGACTCGTAATCGCGGTGCGGCGCGACACGCGACGCGCGTGCAGGCGTAGTGACGAGGCTCGCGGTTTCCTCGCAGAGTCACGAACCGCGCGCATCACCTCCTCGGACTTTCGTGACCGCGCGGCATTAATTATGTGTCGTGCCCTTTAATACGGATCTCGGCTTTATGAGCGCGCGAGGAAGGGAAAAAAAAGGAGGCGAAGACAAAAGGACGTCCTCCGCGGACGGGAATTATATTTTTTTCGCGTCGGGCTCTGCGGACGATGGAATCTCCTCTCGCCTCCGCCGCCCTCCGCGCCACTCTATTTCGCGTGTCTTCTATTTCGCTGGAACGATATTTATTCGGCGTTCTCTGACGAGGGTCCCGAGGCCAGCTGCTCCGTCCGTCGTGACTTCTGTGAAACGGCCACGAGTTTGATTGCGGCCCGCTCATCAAACAGCTTGACTGATTGGACGGCCCCGAGTTCGGACACCGAGCCACGCTTGCGAAAAATATTCGCGGACGCTCCGGCTCGATTCGCTCTGGATACTGTAGCGAATTTCGTGCCGCATCCTCGGACCGGTGCGCCGCTGATTACCCAATCGCATCTCGTTCCTTCGGCTTCAATTAAGGATATTTAGAAATTTCTATGGAAAGACATCAGCGCTATTAAGAATCTCCGAGCGAAGACGAAAGATGTAGACAGAGGGTCCGGGGGAAAAAAGGCGGAGGAAAATCATCGATCACGCGAGGCGATGCAAAGACACCGGAGAGATCTATTCGTCCCTTTATCCGGCAAGGATCTCATCCGAGGCCGTGTCATCTCAATCGCGGTCGGTCGAAGAATTCCGGCGTCTGGTTCAGCTAATAAAATCATCTGCATCCGGGCCTGGGAATTATCTGACGAATTCATCTGCTTATCGAGCAATAAAATGGCCCCGGTCTCCTCTCTACCGATTCCCGATGCTATCTCTTCCACCATTCTCTCTGCCTCCTCTCTCCTTCTCGCGTAGGTGCCTAGACACATTGTGGCGCCATGCCAGAGCCAACCGAACCTCTTCGTCCACCTATGTATGGACAAACGCACGAGCAAACACACGCGCGCGTACTCGTCTGGAACCGCGCGCGTTCCCTTCTTTGCTCGCTTTTTTCCCCTCCGGTCCGCTCAATACGCGCCACCAGGGGACGTTCCTTGCGTTCGAGCATCGGGGGCCAGTTTAATAAGGACCCTCCTCGCCACGATATATTTATAATCCCGCGAGGAAACTGTTTTTATAATCTCGCCTAGGAATCTTGGAGCCCCGCGCACCGTTAGGTGTTCCTCGTTTGCTCGCGATCCTCGGAGTTCCGGAGGTCTTTCGCATTTCGAGATCTCGCCGCTCCGAGATCTTGCGCGATAAGTGGTTTGATATTTTTCTTATGCTCTCGCGTGTGTGGCATTGCAATTCTAGCAAGTTGGAAAAGTAGCAGGGTTGAAGTTTAGTGTCAATGTTGTAATTTTTTGTGTGGAAAAGCAAGCTGTCGGATCATGAATTAATGTCAGACTTTGTGGATTTTTAGAACAGAAGAGATTTTTTGTGTTGGAATATTAAAATCATCTCGTAAAGTCAGATATATGTTGTGCAGTAAAAGGAACGTTAATTTCCTCACGTTAAAGTTATTATTTATTGATACGACGTAATCTCAGGACCGAAATCAAGGGAGACGCGCTTAGTCGGTCGATATTCACCCGAAACTGCGAGGCCAGGCAGATACCTCGTCGCATTTTATTATCTCGATCGTTCATAAATTTCGTTACAATACAAGTATAAAGTATCCACCGCCTCCGCGGTACGAAAAAGGTCGTCCCGGGGTCCAGGAGGTTCTCTCGCGTGTAGCATTGTCATCGTCCGGCCGGCTTTTCAATAATCAATTATACGACATTAAAATCGCATATTTATGAATCTTTCTACCGCCCCGGTGAAAAAACAAAGAACTCGGCTCAAAAGTTCTCCACGGTTTCTCCCGATCCCCGGAGGAATCGCAATTAAACTCTTTTTGTAATCTCGTTCGGAAACAGGATCAGCTCTCGCGTTGCAAATAAACTAGACAGTCTTCTAATATACCGCATCGTCAATATATTTCAGATCTTTGCAAAACAAGTATTATAATATGATACAGGTATGGTCGATGATCGAGAGGCTCTCGGTCCTCCGCCAACCTAAGCATATACACAACGAAAAATAATAATTATTACAATAATCGTTTACAACCGCCTATCTTCGCCTAGAGTCTCTCTCTCTTGTATTTACAGGATATCACACATACGAAAAACCGCAGTACATATATTACAATCACCTCGCTTCCGGTCTATCCGCGTTTTCGCCTGCTCCAACTAAAATATATTTACAACGACGCTCTTCCGCGCAACCATCATCGAGGAGTTCCCCGGTCACGGAAGTCGATCAACGTTCGCTCGACTCTCCGGGTTCCAGTTGCTATCAACGCTTTAATTACACCCGAGTCCAGGAGAATCACGTTTGACGGGTCGTGCTCCGGAGGAACAATTAAAGCCACGCCTGAGTCGTTCCTGCGCATCGCGATTGATAAATCGCGGCACGAACTCCGGGGTTACATCGATTCACTCCCCAGAATCGTATCACCGAATTCGCCACGGGGCAACGCTTCAGGATCGTCCGCATTTTTTTCCGTGCCCCGATCATTTTTTCTACGCGGCGACGCCGACGGCGCCGACTGATTTAGGGTAATTGTATTTACAATCGCACCTCGCTGACTCGGAACGGAGGTAACTTTCGTTTCGGTTCGTCCCGAACTTCGGTCTACGCTTACAGTATTTTTTGTGGTCGGCGGCCCTACGAATTGCTTGCCTACGCTGATAGAACGCTATCTAAGGCAAATTCGGGAGAGACACCATATTTGTGTGATAATATCTTCTAATCGGAAAAAGAGAATTGTATATGTACTTTACGTTTTGTTATATTTAGACTGTAGATGTGTATGCAAGTTCATATTTTTATAGACATACAATTGAATTTTTAATTAGTGTATTTTTTGTTTTCTAAATGTTATAAAACTTATTTTATGGTTGATATTTTATGTATTTTTATATCTCTGGACATCTTTTTAGGTTTTTGTAATTTTAAAATTGTCATAATGTATATTGTTTTCAATATTTTATATATTTTTGCATCTGTGAACATTATTACAAGTTTTGATTTATCTGAAATTGTCATGAATGCATAAACATCCACAGTCTATTTAGTTACAACTCTCCTCGTGTGCGGGAAAAGCAAGTTACATAGTGCCTACCGTATGAAGAGTTACGTTACAATTTAATTTAAGTGAGACTATAGAACTTATTACAATCATTGTACAATAAAACCTCGAGTAACCGGCTCTTAATTATTACACATTGCTATTATCCTGCGTTTCAATTATTATTCAATGTAGTAACAATAAAACTACAGTATAATTTTGAGTAACACTTGAAGCTTGATTTGATAATGGACTAGTAAAAATGAAACAATTCTACATCAAGGAGATTCTTCAATTTTAATTTATTACAATTTTATTATTAGATTCTAGTTTATTTTTTGTACATGTGGCATCTCTCCTATAAGGAGGGACGCCACTTTACTAAATTTCATTTTCTTTTTAATATTCGTTGATTTTGCATGAGAAAGATTTAAGTGTCCTTGCTTTTCATACCACAGGAGTTTGTACCAGTAATAAAAAACGTAAACCTTTTTAGGGAGTATTCCGCTGGAGCGCGCCAAAAATTAACTAATATAAGAATATAGCTTGAACCCAGTATAATAAATAGTAAAAATTTCAGTTGAATTGTTCAATCCTTTTTGTTATAAAAAAATCCTGAGTGCTCACTCACTTTTTAGCGCGTTATAGTGGAATACCCCCTTCAATCAGTACCAAACCAAATTTATTAGCTCTTAATCACAGAGGATTGCATCTCTCCTGAATTTACCCTATCTGCTGGAAACCGCGCGGCGCGAAAATAAATTACTAAAGGCCCGGTTTCCGTCTACCTTTGGTCGCGATAATCCCTACGAGCTTCCCAAACGAATCTCGATTTGATCATCCATTCCGCCTGAAGATCTCCCTGGATTTCTTGGTAGACGATCGGCTCCAAATCTTCTATAAACCAGTCGCCAGAGATCTTCGAACCCTCCACCGCCTTCGATCCTCCGATTCTTCTTCAGCGGTGTCCGCTACCCTCGACTCTTTCGTCAGAGCCGAATGATCGTCCTTCCCGCGTCCTCTGGATCCACACTCGACTCAACATCACGAGGATGTTCGTTGTCTAGGATCGATCCAACGTGGATCTCGTTCTTGTATGGATCGCATCGATCGCAGTCGATCTCGAGGGACTAGTACGCAGTCGCCTGGTGGTGCATGAGCGGGTTGAAGTGGTGCGGGCCGAGGTGATGGGGCGGCGGAGGTCCTGGTAATGGACTGTGTTGAGGACCGACCGTCGGCGGCTGACAGACGTACCACTCCGTCAGCTCCGGTCCTCGGGTCGAAGGATGACTCGACGGTGGGTTGGTCGTGGTCGTTGTCGGGACAACCGGAGGCGGCTGAGGAGACTCCGTGTGCCCGGTCACAGACAAGCTACCCCCGCTGCTGCTGCTCTCTTCACCCTCGCTCTCGTAGCCCCCTCCTATCTTGCCCTCGCCCAGGGTCATACCGTGCACCTGGAAACAAGAGGCGGGGCCTAACGTTAGATTCGGCTGGGAAATTTTCTGACCCTTTTCTGGGGACGCACCGACAGTGCAGTGAATCTCTGGGATGCACGGAGGGTGGAAGTTTGGATTGTTGTTTGGAGAGGCGAGACGGGCACACGGTGGATAAGTTTCATTAATAAGGAAAAATGTCGGGTAATTGGCCGTGGTTGTTAATCTGCTGTTGGTATTTAGTGTGCTTTTATAGAGGGTGGGTCGGAATTTATAGTGCAATTGGATATAGAGTATGTTTCTGTGTGAAAAAGTAAGAAGAAATTGTAGTATAATGTTTTTTCGTCCGAAACGTAGATTTCGAGGAAATTCATTTTAAGTTGATTGAAGGTTTTAAGAATTGTTCACTTCACACATCCAGTATTTGAGTTAGAGATTTTAATATTTGAAGGTCAAGAGTTGAAGATTCGAAGAATTAAAAATGAAGATCTGAAGATTTTTAAGATGTTAATTTAGAAATATAACAATTTTTAGTTCAATTTGTATAAGTTTTGCGGATTTTTAATATAACAATTAAAGATTTTTAGGTTTGAAGTGGAAAATGCAAAGAGTTCAAATTGAAGATTTTCAGATTTTTAAGATATTAATTTATGAATAGAAAAATTTCTAGTTCAATTTCTAATTTTTGCAGATTTTCACTATTACAGTGGAAGATTTGTAGATTTGAAGTGGAAAATATAAAGAATTAAAATTGAAAATTTTAAGATTTTTAACATTTCAATTTAAGAATAAAAAAATTTCTAGTTTACTTTATAAATTTTGGAGATTTTTAACTATTGAAAAGATTAAAATAGATTTAAAGAAAAAGAATTGAAAATTTAAAGACATGAAGTTGGAGATTTTAAGAATTGAATTCAGAGATTAGTTAATTTGAAGTGGACAACGTAAAGAGTTAATATTGAAGATTTCAAGATTTCAAGTATAATAGAATATTTGAAGATATTAGGTCTAAATTTGAGAAGTTAAAACTGCAAATTTAAAGATACACGTGGAATAAAAAATTTAAAGACTTAAAGTTAAAGATTGCATAGGATAAATTCACGGATCGGTAGCTTTGAAACGTTAAAATTGAAAGTTTGAAGGTTTGAAGTGAAAAATTGTAAAGAGTTAAAATTGAAGATTTGCAGGCTTCTCAAATAGAAGATTCAAAGATATTAGGTTAGAGCTTATGAAATTTCAAGTTCTAAAATTTCTCAGAGATCAAATTAGATATTAAAGGGTTCAAAGTTGATGATGTTAAGATTTAAACTTAAAATTGAAGACTTGAAAAACAGAAATTTTGAAATTAGATTGATTAACATTCAAACATTAGAAAGATCATGTTAGTTGCTCTTAAGTGATCAGGAATTGGGTCTTTGACGTTCCTCTATTTAGTTCTCAGTTTCCTGACACGAGGAACCCGAGTTCCCACCCCCACAGTTTCAACCCGTTTTCCCCCGGAGCGACGGAATAGCTCGCAACCGAAAAAAGGAGCGCAGGCCGCGTGTTTGATCGCGGCGAGTTATCGCATCGGAGATCGAGAGAATCACGAGCAAAAGGAGTCGAAGCCGCGTTGGCAGAACCGAAGACGAAGCCCGAGGATCAGAGAGACGGGGATCAAGGTTCCGTTTCCCGTCTTTCCCTCTGCCCCCGGCCCTTCGTTCATAATTCAGTGAGCAAATCTCGACGACTGCCTTCCGCGAATCACGGCCGGCGAAAAGCGTGGAGAAACCAAAGGCGCTCGGAACCTATCGCGCACGTATCTCGCCAGTTGCCTTTTCGACGGTCCCCCTTTCCGCCGTTCTCTCTCTCTCAGTGTGCCACGGATAATTTCCTATTAAGATTCCGTGGCCGTTCGTGCATGAACCTAACGCCGGCTCCTCTTCTCGCAGCAGCTTCCTTTTTTCTGCCGTCGCTCCCGCGCGTCCACCGGCTCTTTCCTAGCGTGAAACGAAACGACAAACACGCGAACCGATCGCGATCGCCTCGATACGTCCCCGATAGGAATAAGTAGGATCGCTCGGCGACACGGTGCGGTGGCTCGCGGAGGAAGGAAACCGCGGCGGAGAAGTCGAGAGCCGGCCAATTACCGCGATTCGTTATGCAAACCGGGTTCCCCGGTCGAGAAAATGGTGTAATTATCGGAGGAAGTCCGGGTAGAGGGAGTTTTGGGCGAAAGCTCGCGGCGCGAGTCGTGAATACGTACCTTCATATGCTTGCGCAACGAGCTGGGGTGGGTGTAGGACTTGTCGCAGCCGGAAACCCGACAATTGTACGGCTTGTCCGACGTGTGGACGTGACTGTGCTTCTTGCGATCGCTGCTGTTCGCGAACCGCCTCTCGCAGCCGGAGTACTCGCACTTGAACGGCTTCTCGCCTGGAAGAAAGAGAACAGAAAGGAATTAATGACTCTGTAATTGAGACGGTACAGCGTTCACGCGTGTTAAGGCAGGGTTATTGAGCGGAGCCTCGGGACTATACGAACGCAAATAATGAGAGTACAAGCGCTGATGGGTCCCGCAGAAACAAAAACACAAGCTTTCCAATCGTATCTCTCCGATCTATCTCGTTTACATCGCAATGAATCTCGCAAATAGTCCCATGGTATGCTAATGAAATGCACGGGAGTAAAATAAAGCGTCGACGGGACGGTAAAAATGTTCCCTCGTCCGTAGACGTCATCCCGTATTCCACGTTTTTACGTTGCGGGAGCGGAATCTCGGGACTCCAGCCACGGCTACTCCCCCTTTTTCATCCCCTCGGGGGAGGGCGAAGTTGGCCACCATTTTCCCCATAAAAAATCCGCCAAGTTTGCGCTTCCTGTTCGCGCGTCTCCGCACTTCTCAGCGAGAGCGCCAGGAGGAAGTCCCGGAAAAGGGAGTCTACGTGGGGCGGGCGGAGGGGGTGTGAGCCGACGGTAAAATATATTCCAGTCAACTTCCGGTGGAAATAAATAAGAGTCACGCCACACGGTCTCGTTGCGCCCCGACGACGGCGGCCATTCGTGTGCAGGGGACCTTATCTCTCGATATCTCTCACTGCTCTCTCGCCCCGGGGCGAAGAAGAGCCCGCCGGCACCGAGCCGGGAGAATGTTCCACCGTTGCTCTCATCAAGATATCCAGAAATCACGATCAAACGCCCCGCGATACGATGTAATCGCGCCTGGAGTCGCTATTGTGGCTCGCGAGCACCCGCGAGCATTTTCCCTTTTCCCTCGCCCTAGGAAAATATTTTTCCTGCCGTTTCTCCAGCCTTCCGCTTCGAGCCTCGTGGAAGACTCACGCGTGCTAATTACATCGCGCTGCATGCTTCTTCCTTCGCCCAAGGCGTTGATCAAAAATTCTTGCGGAAACCTTCGCGCTCGCAATAAATCGCGCACCCTGGCGCACAAACCGAACCTATCAAACGATGTAGATAATTGGAAGGCGTAAATAAGCTCACGAAGTTAGCCGTCGCAGTGTGGGAGGAATCGCGCGACAGGGAAAGATTGAACTTTTCTACCCCTTTGACTCATAACTCAAAGCGCCTATAGAAACTCCTTGGCCGTCTTTTCCTCGTCTAATGGTCGTTCCCCGCAGCCGGAACTGGCAATCTATTTTTTCTGGCCGAGAGGAGAGACCAGTCGGAGTTATTAATGCGATCGGTCGGTATCGCGTGGAAAGTGGACGTGTCGGGCGCGAATAGCGACAAAGAAGCGTGGTAAGTTTTCGCGGCTCGCACGGAGGCGGCGGCGTCGTTATTCATCTCACGTGTGAAAAGCGCGATAACATTGCCATGTTCTCCCCCCAACGGTGACGTATCACCACCGACACAGATTATATTTAAATCGGCCGGTACGTGGAGTGCGGGTACTTACGGCCGCGCCGTCATAAGAAGGCGTCTTAAATATTTATGAAGGTGGAAAGATAGCGGGGCAGCGCGCGCGCATGCGGTGGTGTCGCCGGCTTATCTGACGTTTCACATGACTGTGTGTGCCTCAAATTCTGCTCGGCTGCCGGCGCTGCTGAGATTTCAATGTTCGCGCGATTGCGACGGACACGCGCCTTCGGGAAAGTTTGATTTATCGTGCCACAGCGAGATTAGATTCGTCGATTCTTCTTGGGGAGAAAAAATTCAAATTCGTGGCGCCTTCGGTAAATGTCACTAGCTACAGTTGTCGCCGTTTCATTTGCATCCTGTTCTAAATGGCAAACGATTCGCTTCGATAGAATTCTCAGGCATCTTCGTCCAGGAAGGAACTGAGTTCCAGTGTTCCACGTGCCAGTCAATCGGCTCGTTCCACTCGATTCATCGCCGGTCTCCACCCACCGATTCGCACCTCCTCGAGTAACCCCGTCCCCGAATTCGATCGAGGGTTCCATCGAGGTGCCAACGACGCCCGGTTATCCGAGGGGTCGGCATAAAAGGAGAGAACGCTCCTTCCAAAAACGGGACGATTAATAACTTTTGAAACGTGTCCCCGGCAGGGTCGTGAGCGGCCGCCGCGCCGGGTCCGCTTCGGTAGCGAGCAACGTTGGCAAATAAATAGCAGATAAATAAAAGCTCGCGTCTCTCCTACGTCGTGCATTCTGTCGTGCGCGCGGCTCGGGGTTGCGTGTGCAGATGGCAACAATATGCCGTGAAATATTGCCCCCGTTGGTCGTGTGCGAGGAGCCCCGGGCTGGTATGCGTCGCCCTCTCCCATAGGAAGAGCGGAGAGCCACGGGGACACAACAGTGCACACACCGCGTGTCTCTTTACCTGTAGACGAGACAGGATTCCTTCGCGAAAGGAGAATCTGCTTCAGGAGGAAGTTTGGACGCGCTCGGAGGACTTCGAAGGAAGTTTTATCGTCAGTTCGCCGGGTAGACGCGTTCTCTGACACCCCAGAAGAGGCGGGTAATTGCTTGGTTAATGAGAGTGGGGCGATGTGAAGCTGCGAATTGAATTTTATGTGGCACTTGGACTGGTTTACGGCCTTCGTCGAGGATTGTTAGGGAGCTTCTACTTTGTATGTTTCTACTTTTCTCTGGGGAATTTTTTTTATTTATTATTTTTTACTGAAAGTTAGAAGTTGTTACACAACTTTTTGAGTAAACGATCCCCCGAGGTGAAATGATCCCTGGTAGCTATTAGTGACGTGTTCTTTTCATAATGATGTTTAATAGTTCTCTTCACATGCCATTAAGTGTTGTTTGAAGTGCTATGCGAATATCAAAGTTTAAAACTACTATGTTACATCTAAGGTAAGGTCTTTTTTAATGTTGTGTAACTTTTGTCCTAAATGGTTTTAGCGACAGCTGTTTTCTTGGTGGATTTGAGCATAATTTAACAACAATTTAATTAATATTTCATTACTGATTTTACAAATTTGAGATTATATTCAATCAATGAATGTGAATTGGATGATTGCAATCAGGAACCAGGAATCATTTTACTCGTATGGTATGTTATTGTTTTCTATTTTATTTAGAACAATGTAAAGGAAAAAGAGTTCCTGGTGAATAGGAACCCTGGGGATCATTTTATACACATAGAGATACAAAATGTACATATTCAGAAAAATATAAATAAAAAGTATAATCGATGGGGTAGTTAACCTTCATCTAAGCCAGTGATAAGATAGATATACCAACTTGCAAAAACTATTTTACTTGTATTCAAGTAAGGTGTATTTATATTTTTCACATGAATTACACGCTGGAGGGATCATTTTAGACACCTTTCCCCTATAATTTTTCTCGACTCACAATCAGAGGAGATAAATTCTCGGATTATTGTTTTAAAATATAAAGATTCGGTTACTGAAAGCTGGTCGCTGCAAGGGGAATCGAAACGCGGGCGCACATAAACTCGAGATTCATGGTGCACCAGGTCGGAGTGTGTATCTAGAAGGGAGGCCCCGAAGGGCAGTGTAGGCACCGTGTTATGACTTTCAGAATGGGGAGGCACAATGGCCCAGATCCGCGCCGGATAAAATAGTTATTATAATCGTTTTGGCTACAGCCCGAATCGAAGAGAAAAGCACACGAGCACGGACGCGTGTGCGTTTCAATCCGTGCACGACGCTTCGAGATTCACCGTCCGCCCCTGTCCTGAATCCAGATACTCAGCAAATAGAAGACACAGACCTCCGATTAAATAAAATAAAAAAAAAAAAAAAACGAGTGATTATCGAAAGGAATTTCGGTCTCAATATTTATTAGCTCGATAGAACGCAGAGCGCGTTTCAGCGAAATTCGCAGGTTCCGACGTGATATACAGCTCCGGAAAAGATTTATTATCGATACACTTCCGTCTCAGGCCGCGTCTCTGGCGCAGAAAGGCATTCGCCGGGCTACAGTTCGCACCTTGAAGAGCCAGTATAAAAGCAATCTAGAATTCCATCTTTCCTTGAATGCTTCTTAGTAGGAGACTCATTGAACTGCAGTTTTCGGAAAATCTCCGGAATGATATATGGGCGTAGCCCATTGTGCCGGCTTTCAGCTTCTTCTTCCTTCTTCCTCCATCGAAGGATAATAGATGATTTTTCGCGAGCCATTATACTCCCGGAGGACACCGGGTCCCGGGGCCATCGGACATTGTTGCCGAGCCACGGCCGAAAACCGAACCCCACCCTGCTACTTTAGGGAAACCAGCCTCCCTCTCTCCTTGGGGCCCGTCCCGCCTATTATCGAGGGGTCCTCGTGTGGATAATTTTCTTGTTATACGTTCGGCATTAGTGAAAACCGAGAAATCATCCCCGTGTTGGCCGTCGATCCCCGCCGACGTCGATAAGATCCGTAGAAGTCGACGAGATCGATCTTGGCACGGATTAGGACCGTGAGATATTGGATCTAGATAACGGGGGGCCCGGAGAGAGGCTCGCGTTTTGTAAATTGATTGCTCGCTCTCTTCCTTTCGCTTCCTTCGTCTCCCTTTCTCCGTCCTCCGGACCTTTCTCCGTCGCCTTCCGCCTCCTGCGTGATTTTTGTCCCCGTGGCAAAAGTCAAGATCGAGATGCCGATAGCGAGAGGAACACTGGAGATCGCGCGCGCCGCGATCCTTATGATCGATGAGCTTTCCGTGTGCCGGATAAAAGCGGGATCGAAACGCGAACGTCGCGATTTAATGAAAGCTACACGAACATTGGACACCGGAGACTCTGAAATTAGGATCAAGCGATTGAATAATCGTGAGCCTCGAAAATGGAAGTGTCTGGGTCCGCGCAATTGTTTGCGTCACGATTCTTGCCTTTTGCAACTGGTCTACTTCTCGACTACGTTGTTTTTGCAACTTTGTTTCTTTTCTCCCTTTTTCTTAATTTCTAAATCACGAGCGATCGATTGCAAAATGATTCTACAATAACGAAGCGCGGTCAGAGGAATCAGAGAAAGTTTCCCAAGGACCCACCTGCCCGGAAAAAGGCGAGGAATCGATGCAGGATCGTTCCACCGCACCGGTCCTAAAAACGCTTCCGCCGCAGTGATTCGGCGAACGAGGAAGATCGAGGTTTTCCGCGGAAAACCCGGTGGGGAAAAGTCGAGGATAGGGGAAGCGAAGCACGAGACGGGCGAAAAAAAGAACCGCAAATCCGTGGGTAAACCTAACTACCGGTTGATGCGCCGATCATTCCGCCATGTTGGCTCTGAAAGGGAGAGCGCCATCGGCAGATGTTTCTTTCCCAAGGTAATTCGAGTGTTTGTCCGTTCTCTCCTCTTCCTTTCCATCGCCTCGTTCCGGGTAGCGGAACACCTCGTGATATACTCCGCTTGGGAATCTCTATTGGAAAGCCGAACATCGCCACCAGATCTTGTTCGGATAAGATAAAGGATGACCCCGAATGAAGTCCTTGAATCCTCGTGTTCTCGATCGACCTCGCGTTTGGGAAATCGCTCGGAGATCTGGATCTCGCTTATCGCCTGGAGATGGGAGATGTTAGTGATGAGTTAAAAGGTAATTTTCAAAAATTACTGCTGGAGTTGTGGGGGGCTCTAAATTGTTCGCGAGCAGCTCGAAGAGCAATCGCGATGGATTGACTGTTCTTCCACGAAGGAAAGGATTCCCGTGGAATGTAAAATCCTCGGTTCAGGATCGGCAAGGATCAGTTTTTCCTCGAAGAATCCTCAGCGCAATCCGGTTCTCAGAGCTAGGCGACGTCGTTCCGAAAAATTGCGAAGGAATCTTGATTTCTCGAAAATTCGGTAGCCCGGTGTCCTGCACGTAGATGCAGTTTAGAGTCGTATATCCTTGCCCGTTATCTGAGTCGGGATGCTACCGTTGCGAGTCCGGAGAGACTCTCGTTCTCTCTCTCGCGCCGGTTTACACGACGTTTATACGTGTTTATGTAAACTCCGTCCACGGAGCACACGTGTTGCTGCTGCGGTTGCTGCTGTCGCTGGCAACTAATCTTCTTCTTCTCCGTGCCCTCGACCACTCGCCTCTTCTCCGTCGCTCTTGCGCGGATCCACTGCTCGTCGTTCTCGCTCGGGAGTCAGATCAAACTCGGAGATTTTCAGAAACTGCCGGCATAAAAGATAGGGGCGCCATGGGCCACGGTATGCCGCTGCCCATCTAGAGTTACCAGGGTC
Source organism: Perdita meconis (assembly GCA_030770465.2). Lineage (NCBI taxonomy): Eukaryota > Metazoa > Arthropoda > Insecta > Hymenoptera > Andrenidae > Perdita > Perdita meconis. The sequence continues at coordinate 8,176,304 of JASKOS020000009.1, forward strand.
GGGCCACTGGGTCCTTCCATCGACCGCGTGAAAACAGAAAAGCCTTCACTGGGACTAGAGTTTCAGGATGGTTCTGGGTCGGGGTTGATTACACGGAAATTGATACTTCGATCGGAATTTCAGGACAGCGAGAGGTCTAGCAGCCCGTGACGCTGATGACGCATTCCGACGCGTTGGGATTGTCTGACAAAGTAGACGCTACAAGTAGAAACGTTTTTTTTCTAAATTATATTTGGGAGTGGAAGGTGTCGAATTCTCGTCGCGTCGATGGGGAGACGATTTCCGTTGGCAGCGAAAGTGTGAACAGGAATTTCGGTGCGACCTGGGCCAACTGCGTCTTCCGCGGAGGCAGCGGCCCTGGCCCGGCCTCCCCGTATGCAAAGCGCGCGTTATTTATTCGTGGAAGGTGGCATTTTTTTGGACACTGACCCGCGCGTATATAGTTGTCACGCCGCCGTGTATCTTTGCACCGATCTACCATAATTGAATGTCTCCGCCGCGAGAGAGCCACTATGAGCTTCTCGCTCAGAACGCGGGGACATCCTCGCGAAATGGGAGTCTAACTACTATCGATTCGCAGATTCGGCCCTCGATCTTAGAGCATCGCAAGCCACTCTGTTGTCCCTCGTCCCCTCAGTATCGCGCGGACTCATCTAACAGCAGATCCGATGGTAAACGCTTCGGAAACCAGTCGAAACGGCAATATCGAAGCGTGTGCCCCTCGACACACAGGTACACAAACAGCGGCAGCGGTGCTCGAGGGCTCTCGAAGGTCCGCATTGAGGAGCAAAGTATTAGGTGCGCGCCCTTATCCCCCATTCAAACAGCCACTGAAAGTCTCGTCAACTTTTGCACGGGCCACAGAGAAAACAGCAAACAGATTTGGTCGAGCTGTCTCGCTCTCCCTCGAAGGGAAACCGAAAGAGGGTCGTGCGCGACCGGCGAAGTTCGCCCGCTTTGTTGCATCTTTGTGCACCGGTGCTAAACGGCAGAAGAGCCGGCGAGGGAGACCGAGAGAGCTGGTCACTGCTCCGAGAAAGAGAGAAATAGAGAGTATAGGATGCTTGTTAGAGCCTCCATTGTCGGACTCGAACAGTTTTCCGAAAAGAAGTTTCCGTTCTCGATTCGAGTCGGCGAAAAGGTTGCAACGCCGATCGGCGACGGGGAACTTTACACCGAAGGTGGGACGACGGAGGGGGAATAAGAGGGAGTAATCGGTCAAAAGAAAACGTCGGTAGATTAGCATTTCAGGTTTCGAGAACCGGAACGAATTGTGTTTCGAGTGGTGCCGTACGCGAACGCGTACACGGCTACTTAGGCCCCCTTTCTGTCGCCCTTCGCCCTCGACAGCCTTCGTTTAGCTGTCCCTTGTGTCGCGGCCGGCTTTGTGTTTTGCTTTCAATTTCGTATCATCGCTTTCTTCGCCTTTCGACGCCTGCCGAGTTTTCCTTTGCGACCACGTTTTCGCGTTGGTTTCGCCAATCGCTTTCCAATGGGTGTATCCGAGTTTTATACACAGAGTGTCTAGGTTAGGTCCAGAGTGTCAAGCCTGTCCCGACTGTCTGATTATATTTTCTGTATCCGACGAAACTCGCCATTTTCGCAATAAACGCTCGGAGTTGAGAAAACGCGAGGAATCCTCCCCAAGCGGTGAAACTCTCGGAGAAACTTTCAATTCGCTCCTCTTCCCTCCTGTTTCCTCAGCGAGGCTGCGCCAAGTACCCTTGAAGGCGTCAAGAAGGAAGTTCATGATTTACGCGCAGCGAGGATTAAGCGTGGAGGCCTCGCGCGATACTCGAGGGCGTATAAAGGGAGACGAAGACGCGGCAGGGAGGAACTAACGAGAGCAAGGGGGAGCGAGGAAGATACATCGAGTTACCAGGTAACCGCGAGTCGCACGCTTCCAGGGAGCGATGTTTTATCGAACGACGCGGATTCGCCAATTTTCTTCGTCGCAATGCTTTCGTTGGACCTCTCCTGTCGAGGGATTAAATCGCCTGAGGAATGGAAAACACTGATGGGATCCAAGTTTACGTCGGTGAAATGATTCAGAATCGTCATGAATCAACCTGTGTGAAGCTTCGGCGCGAGGAAATTCGTTCCAAGAGAAAACTAATTAATGTCCGCTATTATATTATGCAATCAAAAATATATAGTAACAATTAAAAGACCAAAGCGACCTTGATTTTTTATGACAAACCATTCTTTTTATCTTATATTGTAACTTGATAGAATGTTGAAGGTTGATTTATTTTTATCTGAAACATTTTTCTGCTAAATCGTTGGAAAAGCCTAAAAAGTCGTGGTGACATATGGTCTAAGTCAAGAACTTTAATTTAGCTGTTCAAACTTCGAAATAAGTAGAATAAACCACAATTTCTGAACTAATAAGTTCATCGATTCTTCGAAATTTCGCAAGACGTTCGGAAAACACGAACTCCTAGCAAATCGGTGGATGCTGAGCGAGGCTTTCGGGAAACAATGGCAGCCAGCGATCGTGGAACGCCGAATTAAACGCGCTTTAGTCACGGTTAATTTGGTTAGCCGACGTTTAGTCATTAATAGATGCTGGCGCAAGATCGATCGCTGTTTATTGACTGTCGATGATTCGACGTTTTCTCGCGCCGGCCGAATCGTACTGAACTTTCGGCTCTGCCTCCTCCCTCCCTCTTTCTCTCTCCTTCCCCACCCTCTCGTTACGCGAACAGTCCGAAGAAACCTTTTTGGAGTTGACGTGGCACTCTGCCGGCTCGTTTTCGTGTGTGGGCCCAGTTTTAGCCTTATTAATGAATAGGCCCAGGGCTGCACTAACGATTAGACACAGGGCGTGGCGAAAAGATTGCTAAATCAGATCGCGTTCCACGCTGCACCCTGACCGAGCCGTCCTCGGCTATTAAGCGGATATCGCTCGACATTCTCTCGCCGATGAATCGATTGTCCCGGCTCGAACCGATCGCTGAATCCTGTTTTAATTAAGATGTAATCGCCTTTCAAACGGTTTTTCGATGGAAACTCGAATCATCGAGAAACATTGAATTATCCCCGCGCGACAAAAGCATCTAGGTTCCGATTCACACCCCTGCGGAGTCCAGCGTCCCCAAATTCGAGCCCGCTTCTTTGGGGCGAGAGACACGGAGCGACCCCAGTGTCCAGAGAGGGGGCCAATCCGTGCGAGCGAGGAGAGGAGAGGATCCAACCGACGGGGATCGCTCGGCGTAGTGGGAGAGAACATAATGTTTCCCACAGCGCGAGGAGTTGTATATTTTACGATATGGCGAGCAATTTGACATCTCGCGCGAGGCATAATTCACGGCCGTGCGTGGCCTGGCCCTTGCCACCCTCCTACGTTCGCAATGATAGGCCCTTCGAAGACAGAGAGCGCGAGAGGGAGAGAGCGAGAGAGCGCGCGGGCATCGACGCGAGGAGAACACGCAAGAACGCATGAGGGATAGCTGTGCACGCGTACACACGCATCGGCGGACAGGTACGCGCGCGTCCGACCGCATCGAAACCATTAGAGGCTGAGGCTCTTCGTAAATATCGCACCGATTCCTCCCTTACCTCCCTTTTCCCTTCGAGATCGCGCCCTCCTCCTCCTTTTTCGTCCACTTTTCATTCTTTTCGACGGACCCGTCTTCGCGTCCGAGGGAGGCGCGTTCGATCTCTCGCTGCCTCGTTCCGCTTCTCCTCCAACGAGGGTTAATTGATTGTTAATAATTCCGCGTCGTGATTAACCGACTGCGACGATCGCTGCTCCTGAGTATGAAACTTTATCTCGGCTCTTCTTTCTCCGAATCGGTTCAATCGATTTTCGACGAATACGCAGCGCGTCGCAGGAACAAATCAATGCGCATTCACTGTATTCTTCGCGTCCGCAAATGCGCTTTAACGATGGAATATCGTTGAATCCGTCGAAGACAACGCGGAAGCTCGCTCCAATCTTCCAGCAAACTTTCATTTATTTCTGTCCGTTCGACGCAGACCTTTTTATCGCTGATACTCCGTTGGCGTGTTCCGCCGTCGTTTCACGCTGGAATTTTATTTATCGAGACTTTTCGCCGTCCGACGCTCCATATTCTCGTTCGGCGGTTTTTGCGGACCTCGTTGATTAATGTTCCGCGTTTCGAGGTTCAATCGCGTTCAAATCTCCGCCGGCGAAAAACTGCTTGTCGCTCAATGATGGCACAAGAAGCGGAATACGCGCTCATTACACCGTCGGTTTGATCGCTTAACGATTGCGCGGAGCGGCGTTCTGCTTAATGGACGAGAGCGAATTTAAACAGGTATGCGTACGGCGAGAGTTAAGTGCCTATTTGAGTAGCTTGAATAAATGACAGTCGCTGGAGGAGGAGATCGTTAGCAGAATGACAGAATGATATTCTAACGATGCAACGCGTTTTGCATTCGCGCATCCGATTGCCGTAAAATCTAGGCAAAGCTGCGGATGGTCAAAAAGTGAAACACGAAAATTTCCCTAGACTCTCTTTCACACGTGCGCTCCGGGTTCTACCGTTCCCCGAGCAAACGCATCCTAATTAGCCACGAACAATACACAATCTGCCGCATCTATACGCGAATACGCGGCAGCGAGCGATTCTTGGCGTTCGCTAACAACCCATTCTACTCATTGTACGCCACCGTCCCCATAAATCCTCCGAACGCTACTGCTAACGCGTACAGCGATTTTAACATGTGTACGAACTCGCTCGATCGTTATCTCCCGCTTGACACTGTAATTTCCACCGGGAGAACCCTCTCTTCGTCCGAAGAATCCCTTGAACGCTTTTTCCGAGATCGATCTGACCTGCGTGGCTCCGTGTAACTCGAGGAAGGCATCGGCCCGCGTTTCGAAACGTTGCGTAATCCATTGACCCCTCGGTCCCTCGACCCGATTCGCGTCACAATTTCCTACGAGAAAATTATAATGCGCGCGGTGTGTCGGGTTACGAAATTAAATTATAATGCGATAGGTGGTCGACGAGGGCCCGCGCCTTCCTATGGAGCTTGACGAGCCCTTCAGGTCAGTCCTCCTGGATCCCGTGGGACGGAGGCACGACCCGAGCACGTCGAGTCTCCGAAGACGCTCGAAATGGTACCAGACCTCCGATCCTCCCGCGAAATTAATTAAAGCAGTAATTCCTCCGCCGACAAATTATGTCCAGCGTCGGCTACTTACATAATTGATCCGAGCTCCGGCAATAATTCGTTCCCGCTGCGATCTAGATAAGCGTGTTCTTTACGAACTAGATTCGTGGCATTCCTGGGATGCCCGGGTTCCCGATATTTCTGGTATTCCTGCCAGTTATCGTCGTCTATGCTGCGGCAAGGCGCTTCGTATCCTCTATAAATCGAGCCAAAAACTTTGTGACCGAGGCTCTAAAGCGGAAGATCCCTCGACTCGATAGACCGTCGAGAATTGGAGCCAAATAGCGGCTATCGAGGACGATAGGAGGAAGCGATCTGGGTGACGAAGAGGAGGGAGGCGCGAAGTGAAGGTCCCACGATCGTCAGGAACGGTGCCAAAAGTCGGAGGACCAGGTCCCGAGGATCCGTGAAGGCGTCCCTGCGTGCGCCCGCACTAACGACCTATGTAAATGTTCTGTCTGTTATCCTTGTCTCTTATCATTTTATCCTCCTCCGCCAGCGATTCCAGCGCGGAGGAAAAGAGGGAAAGAGGGAGCGAGAGGGGAAATCGAAGGGAGGAGGAGGGCCGAGGAGGAGAGAAGAGGGTCCAGCATTCCAGAGCCCGGTCTCGACCCGCGACCCTCGCCCCCTAAATCATCCACCGCAGCTAGGCCGCAATTCCGTTTTGTTTTCTCCGCTCTTCTCCTCGTTCCTTCCTTTTTTTTTCTCCCTCTTCGTATTCCCCCACCCCCGACCCTTCCATCTCCTTTTTTTTTTTTTTATTTATCTCTCCCCCTTTTTCGACCTTTCCTACCAGACCACGGAGACAACCGCTCGACCCTTCCTCCTTCGTCGTCTTCTTCTTCTACTTCTGCGTCCTCCGTGAGAGATTTGACGAGAAGAACGCGGTGGGAAAAAGACGAGCGACGGGCCCCGATGACGACACGCTTCGACTCGACCTTTGACTCCGGGCGACGTGTCAGGAGCTTGACGAAACGCACCGGTGTCGGTTTCTCGCGGAGGACAGCTTTCGATCGGTGTATCTAATCGCGCGTCGCCAACAAACTGACACGCTACACTCTTCAAAGATTCTCTGAACTATGAGAATCTAAAAAAAACTGGTGATGATGCAGAACAGGGTACACCTCACCGATTTCGATGAAATTTACATATGTTATAAAACTCGAAATTTTGAGCATCTTTTTTCTATGTATGTATATAACCGCCGTTAGGACTTCGTTTTCGAGATATTCGCGAAAATCCGCTGCCACTACTGCAATGATTTCTACGCGTAGATAGGACACTAGTAGTCGATCACTTTTGTTCTTTCACTTGAAAAAATAAATATTTAAACCAAGCATTTATCAAAGAATAATTTTATATTTTATTTTCTCAAAATAAGACAAAAGTAGAGAAAATAAATGTGTTTAAAATTATTTGTAAGCAAGTTTTGATTTTATACATGTGCAATTGCTGGTTTCAAGCACGAAACGCTTAGAAACGGACTTCGAGAAGAAACAGCTAGTGTGATTCAGCTGTATACATTTATAATTGAAAAATGAAGCTTATTTATTTTTGTTTATTTAAACTAGACGGGTGAAGCCCTTTACATGTAATTATTAATTCAATTATTTGTATCTAAAGACGTAGACTCCAGTTTGCTAACTCGATTATTTATATTGCTTAATGAATCATTCATAAGATCAATACTAAATTGAAGGATTTTTAAATCACTTTCCATCTTTGTAAATTTAGGTTCTAGGAAATCCTTAATTTTGTCCAATAAATCGTCATTGTTTACATTACTGGAGGTGAGTGTCATTGGAGAGGCAGTAGCTCTCCGTTCATTATAATCGAGCAATTTACCGGTTTGCCAAGGATGCGCACATTTCAGGAGACAAGTGGTATCTGGATGTGAAAAGATGCCGCATGACTGGATGACATTATTTTAATTTCATTTACACGTGGACAGAAATTATCAATAGAGTTGACAGTCACTGCGAGACAGTACAGTATACGGGAGTATCTATGTGCGCATACACACACACAGCCAAACCTATGAAAACAAACACTTTACACGAGTGATAATTGTCGATTTTCACTTTTAAAATATTCGATTGGGCTCAATTCGTGAATATCTCGAAAATTAAAGCAGAGCGGCGGTTGTATGTATAGGAAAAAGTTGTTCAGAATGTCAAATTTTAAAACATATGTAAATTTCATCAAAATCGGTAAGGTGTACCCTGTTCTGCACAATTACCAAAAAACTTCACGGTATGTGCCCAAAGAAAAAAGGAAATACCTAGCCCCCAAAACGATCCATCTACTTTCCTCGCAAAGCCGCGAGGAGATCAAAACTAGGTCCAATTTCGAGGGAGGAAACAGCTCACGAAAACCACGAAAGAGTCTCCCACGTGGTCGGGTATCGTAAACGATACATCTATTCTCCTCCCTTCTTCGCGACACCGTTGCAAGGCCCTGCCCAAAGGGCGAACGCGATGATCCGGATATCTGGTGTCCCTCGGGCGTCGAGGTACGCGCGAAAGGAGCGCGTGCAAAAGCCCTCCGTCTCCGCCCCTGAGGCAAGTGGAATCGCCGCGAGTCGACGCTGTTCCCCGATGGCTGGCATTTAAACGGAACGAAAGTATAATGTTACGGACACTCGATATTTCTCGATGATCGTCATTGTGCCGCGGTCGTCTTTAGCGCCCGGCGGAACGCATTATTCCGACCGGGGCTACCGTACCCGCGGTGGCAACCGCCGACAAAACTTCGGAATGATTTACCCCGTCTTCGGTTACTCCGCTTCTTTCCTCATTGTTGCTTCTTTCGGAGAGGAGAGGAGAGTCCTCCGCGAGACGCCTGATCGCCGTATTCTTCGGATGGCTTCGGTTCGATTGGGGAAAATGGTCTGGGAAAATATTTGGAGCTTTTGGGATGTCTGTTGGTCCTTCTTGATCTCTTAAAGCTGATTTTTTATTTACGTGAAGCTTCTTTTTTGTAATGCTAAAGCGATTCTGATTCTTTCTGGTCTTCGTTCGATGAGATTAGAATTGATCATGGCTGAACGGAAATGGTAGTTTAAAAATGACTCGTCAGCACCGGCACAAGTATAATAAATTCCTCAGGATTTAAATGCTCGGGGAAAACTATCACGTACTAACAGAAACACCCCAGTGATTATCGAGAATGCGAATGATCTGTTCGCGGGACGGAATAACACACGATCGTTTCACGGCGTTTAATTCCTCGCCACTATTTCCTGACGCACGTGATGGAAACGGGGGAGAAGAGGGAAAGAAAAAGTTCGTTTCGGGAGCAGGAGGAAGGTCTGAGTTATTTTCTTGTCGAACAGGCCATCGCGCGGAGGATAACCAGAAATGTTTGATTTCTTTTTCCGCCACCGACGCCCGCGCGCCCGAGTTGCACCTACGCATTTGCGTCAGCCCGAGAAAACTCGCGTTAGCGGATTACGTGGCCCTCCGGGAGCCGAATTTAATCCACTTTTCGGGGAAATCGTTACCGATTGCTGTTCGCGAGTTTCGATGACTCGTCCGAGCTCTGCTTCCGGCGCGAAGAATCCGGGACTCACAAACAATTAATATAACAAAACTCTGTGATCTGTTATTTCCCGCGATCGCTAAATTAGTTTCGATCGACTCGTCAGTTATCTTAAGGAGCTACAACACTATTGGAACTTCAAAAAATAAATTTTCTTTTTATTGCTGAAAGATTGTTTCGTGTGCAACTATCTCAGTTTTTGTTTAAATTCGTCACCAAAGTTCCACATTGTAGGATTTGGTATAGAAATTATTCACTCTAAAGTATTTCGCTTCCTATTATTAGTTCACCTGAAACTACGCAGGCTGCAGCGGCCTGTTATCAAGAGTCAACCTTCACGCTTCATAACTTGAACAGTTTTAAATATTTTAATGATTTTTTTGTTTATAATTATTCCCAAATGTATCCATAATGAGTTGTAAAAAGTACCGGCTTAATGAATGTTTAGTATCTGAGAAGTTCAATAGAAAATAAACCACTGATTTTACTCGCCCAATAGTGCTGTACCCCGTTAAATGAAGAATCTATACTCATCATGCTTCTACTTTTTGTTCTCCCGCGAAGAAGCAAATAGTCTATTCGACGCGTCGCCGATGCGTCACCGATAAAAAGACTAAACGAAGCATCGACTCCCATTAAATAGCCCTGTCCGTGGCTCGAATGCACGCGTGTGTTCCGGTTACCTCTGGTAGCCGCGTGTGTCGCGTTAGTTTACAATTAGCGTCGCGCGGATTCGAAGGCTTCTCGTCAAACTGCATCGCGTTAATGAGAAACCTGTTTGTCACGCTCGCCGTTCCCTCGGCGAGGCGTTCATTCAGCCAGCTCGGGGAGACGCCGTGCTCGTTCTTGCACGAGCTCCTCCTCTCGAGCCTTTATCCTCGCGCGAGTGATCAAACGGATCGCCGTTAAAAATTGCGACCGCCGCTTGACGCGAGGCACTCATTCCTTACTTCCTCAATTTTTATCTCGTAAAATCGTTAATTAAATCTGCTCAGTTTTATTAGACTTCGTATCCATTTCCTTGGCAAATCGACGTGCACTAAAATCGCTGGGATTTTATTAGTGTACAAATAGCCGATGCACGCCGATGAAAGGAGAAGATTCCGCCCAGTGATCAATAAGTGTGGGGAGCGAGGCGAGCGCGTGGCCTCGTTATTTTTTCAGCTGACTGAGTCGAGAGTGGAAAGACTGCGGCCCCGGAAAGGGTGGATAATTAACCGGTTCTGTTTTTGTAGAAGCCAATCAACCGAGCCTGCATCTATTATCGGGCAGCATCGCGGGTTTCGCGTCGAACGGTGTCGTTTCGTCGTTGCTTCCGTCGTTTTCGATCGCCATTGCTTGTCCATCAAACTCGACGCGCGCCATTAACTGTATCAACAGCGGCTTCCGGCTTCGATTGACGGGAGGCCTTCCCTGTAAATCGCGCTGTTCATTAACGCCAATGAAACGTTTCTCCGTCGTTGCCCAGCTCGTTCTGCTCCGAATCACGACCGAACGCGACGATGTTCCGCCGCGAGCTTGAAACTACATATTTCCTCTCTCCTTATTAACCAGACTGGTGATACAGTTTCTCGATGCTAATTTATGGCCGCTTGATCTTGGATCTCACCGATAGGATCAAGTTTGGCTTCCTGAAATATCCTCCGCCTGCAAGAGGATCTCTGCCTTCGCATCTCAGATTTACGGGAAACTATGACCGTGTTCAGTCTCGATTCGTGGATTCGCCACGTTTCCTCAAAGTCATCCCTGCTGGAATAGAGTCGTTCGCCTCTGAAAGCGTGATCATCGACAGGTTGAAGGCGCAAACGTCCCGAACGAACCATATGGTGTCGGATACGACGAGGAGCCGGCCGCGGCGCGGTTATGACGCTCGGAAGTAGCGCCAGAGGCTACGAGAGCCCACTCACGGCAGCTTGCTTTTGCAACAAATCTTTCAGTCTAAATCAGTTTCAAATAATATACGCGGGCCTGGGCCTCGAGGCGTCGCGGTGCATCGGGAACAGAGCCGCCGATTTGACGGCATGAATCCTCTTTTAATGACCCTTCACCGACGTCTGGCTACTGGCACAATAAGATTTACAAATTCCCCGACTCTCGCCGCCCGGTAGAAACACTTGCACCGGATGCGACTGGAAACTTAAGCGCTTTCGGATTATTATTGCTTCGGGTAGCAAATATTTCTGATGCTTTCTGAAGTTTGAAGTCCGGGAGAAGTCAGAGTGTTGGATAGATTACTTTGACTTACAATTAGTCAGCTGTCGGTGCAGAATTTTCAATATCCTAATCGGAGAACAACCTGACCCAGATCAGGAACCACTTTCCTGCGCCATAATTTCCTCCTCGCAATCACGCGCGAAGATTGACCGTTCGGCGGGATCGTTATCGCGACTTCGTATCGACGTTTCCACGTGGCGAGAGGTGCGTGCGACCACGAAGATACGTTTTCTCCGCAACACCTCGACGGACCGCGTTTCCGACAAGCTGTATCTCGTTTCACGTTCCGCGCTGTCGAAGATGAGCGAGCACGCGGCGTGTCGGACCGCGATCGATGGAGGTGTGGGCGGCGAAATAACAAAGCCACGGCATGAACAGCAGTCCGAGGGGGTGATTTTTTATTGGCGGATGCTTTTCGAGGTGCAGGCGCGACCCGTCCTTATCGACCCGGAGAAGACTTACTCTCGGAAGCTCCACCAGGCAACGGTGACAATTTATACCGATGCTCGGTTTTCTGAGATATACACCTTTCATCCTCGGGCGAACCACCACCCATCGTTCGCTTGAAACGCTTTGATTGGATTTATAGCGGAGTGTAGAAAGAATCGAAGGGATTCCACGACTGCCAGAAGTTGCGAAACCGCGCGAGTTGCGATCCGTCGACGTTAAACGCGCTCCGCGATCGATCATCGTCGTCGGTCGAATGCGCAAAAGGTGTATTGCGCTCGTAGCCGTCGCGTCGCGTCGGTTCGTGACTGCTTCTTCGACGCGTTTTATCTTCGAATCATCGAAGCCCTTTCGATCGAATCGAGCTGCGCTCACTCGACTCGTTCGATCGATCTTCGCGCCCGAAGATTTCGATAAGTTGTCGAGGCGAACGATAATCTTGCGGCTTTTCGCGTCTCGCCTCGACATCATCGGCGCCTCGTCATCGTTGCAAAAACCGTTCAACCAGAGCGTAAATCTGCGAACGGAATCCGTGGAATTCCCTCGTTCCCGATTAACCTGTCCGCGGTGGTAACAAATCGCCTCCCTCCCTCTCTGGTTATTTCGAATGTAGCCATCAAATTGAAAGAAAGACCCCTTCGACGCATTAATATTCATATCTCGGAGTCGTCCGGTCACGCTATCGATGCATTATGTATTCCAGCAAATATTATCGATAAAATAATTTGTAGGCAGTTCGGCCCGGGAACCAGATTCCCGAACGTCGGCTGGCCGTGTTTCTGTCCGCGTCACCGCTTATCGCCGTAATGCCCTCGGCTTTCCATATTGCACTCGCATAAATCCGATCATGCATCTCCGACTCCGATCTCACGGCCCGCTGCCATTAGTTACTGCGGACTTACAATGTTCCCCGGAACCAAGCTTTACGGCACCGTCGATCGTCGTTGATTTCCTAGCGGTGACTCGCCGAGCAAATATCCTCTCGCGCTTCCTGCCATCGTTTCCTCCGTTTTCTCTATCTTCCTCTCTTCTCGAGCTGCGGAGTCGGTAGTCAAAATTCACGACTCTTGAAATTGCGAAAATATGTAGGGTGAATACAATAGAAGTCGACCGCCTTCTAGTAGTCGACAATTTTTATTGTTCAGGTTAGAAAACTAAATATTTGAATAAAACTTTGTTAAATGAGAATTTTATATTGTATTTTAAATGTCCAGCTTCAAAATACGACAAAAAGCGATTTTGAAAAGTAAAGGAAATAAGTGCTTTTAAAATTATTTGTAAACAAGTTTTGATTCTATATGTGCAGTTGTTAGTTTCAGACATCCTTTTTCAAATATGAGCCAAAAATGAGTGAATTTTCGGGATTTTTCTATAATAAAAAGTATTTGACAATTCGATTGAAGTTTCTTGCTATTTATTATACTGGTTTCAGACTATATTCTATTATGTTTTATTTTTCATTTAACGATCATTTAACAGGCACTCAAGGTTCCCGCTTGTAAAAGTAAATGCGTCGCTGGCGCAGGTGATTTTTGGTGACACATCGATCCGAAATGAAAAATACAAAAATTTTTGTGATTAATAAAACCACATTTTACGTCCGTAGCAAATGTATCTTCATAAATGAAAAATTCACCAGACGGCGTGTGTTAAGAGATTAAATATTGACAAAGTGTCTCTTTTTTAATTGTTTGTCAATGGAAAAATTAATTAATAATTAAAGTAACAATATGATTCTGGTACCAACGAGAGCCAAATATTTATAGAACAATGTGGTAGATTTTCAGCCGGATCGGTCCAGTAGTTTTTTTTTTTTTTTTTTTTATTTTACCTGCGTCAGTGAAAAAAAGTGGTTTTCAGGAAAACGCGATTAAAGAAATTATCGACTTTTTAAATGAAAAATAAAAAACATTAGAATATAATCTGAAACCAGTATAACAAACAGCATAAATTTCAGTTTAATTATCCAATACTTTTTATTACAAAAGAAATCCCGAAAATTCACTCATTTTTGGCACGTTACTGTGGAATACCCCTTTAAACATTCTTTAAATACTAATGACGCTATCTTCGGTTTCAGGTATCGCGAAGAAGAAATGCTTGCTCCTCCGTCGAAGGGAAAATAAGGATCTGGCTACTAAAATTTGGAAAAGTGGCACCGTTGGATCAACGATAAAACGTGAGCTTGAGATCTGTACTTTTGTCGTATGCGAACGGCCGAGGAAAATTTTCGATCGTTCATTTCGTCATCGAGAGAAGCCATTTACCCCTCGTAGTCCCTTTCCCTCCAGTCTTCCTCCTCGACACGGTCGCCCCTACTTAACGCTTATTCCACAACAACCCCCGTCGACTCATCCCGTATCATCCCCTTATTCTACGCGTTTCTAACCCTCCGAAAATCCTGACCAATGGCGCGCAAGCCGTGGGGGAAACCATTGTCAATCCGACCAATCGTCACCGTCTCGCACCACGCACATGCGAGATCGCCGCGACGTGTTACAACGCTATTCTTCTTCTTTTTTCACCCTCTCCTATCCTCACCGTGTCTCTCTTTGTCTAGTGGAAAGGGAACGCGTCTCTTTATAATGCATATCAATTTATGTCTAATGGCCGACGGCTCTTCCAACCGGGTCGCATCTGCGGATTAATAGGAACGCTTCTTACGTACGAAAGTTTTAAACGCTCGCCCTCGCGCGGATTCAGTCTCCCTTCTGTCGCAGGGGTGCGCGAAATCGAGCTTTGGATCTTTGAATCACCCTTAATCCTCGAACGATAATCATTTGCGATCCAAACTTGCTTCTGCGTTTGAATTTCATGAATCAGAATTGTAAAAAGCATTCAGAATAGCTTGCAACGAGTCTCTCGGAAATCAAGGCGGACGTCTGCGGGGATAAAAGAGGCGGGCAGATCGATGGAACGGATTTCGCGTTGACGGGAACCAAAATATTTGTCCTCGGGCTCGCGATGAAACAAAGAATTCCTATCGAATCGCTTTTGTGCGTCGCGAGAAGGCCGGAGAAAAGGGGGCGGAGAGAGGCAATAAAGGGGCATCGGTGAGCGTGCACGCGCGTGAACGGGGAACGCGCGGAAACAAAGCGTGAAGCCGTGCGTGGAGCGTTTTTTGAAAATGCCAATTTACCCCGAAAGGGGTTGCAAGAAGGGCCTCGGGGCTGCTTCACCGACACGCCGGCTAAATGAATTTTAATTGATTTCACTCCTGACGACGACTACCGCCGGTGCTTCGTTAATAACATTCTTGTTCGTTATGCCGGCCAATAATCGCGCCGCTCATTTATCGCGGCCCGCCTTACCGTCGCGTAATATCAGCGAAAATTTTCGTCGAGTTACCGACCAATTAATCGTTCGGTTACTTAAAGCAATTACGCCGCGTCTAGTTAGAAATGAAAATAGAACTTAATCTCGCCTTGATATACAGCTTCTCTTATGGGGGTAGCGAGATGATGGACGCGGTGGATCCGTGTGAACGGAAGTACTCGCGATTCGCGGACGTCGAGGCGGTTAAATGCGCGATTTCATCGTTCGGAGTCATTAAATAGGATACAATATTGCTGTCTTGGAGTCTTGGCGCGCGTGGTAAAGAGAGAGGCTTGAATTTCGATTCCCATTCATTTTGATTATGGCGGAGTTACAATAATCAATCTCTCGGATTAATTGGGATTGACAGAATGCTTCGTCTATCCATCTTGCTACTCACTTTCTCAGCTCCCCAGGATTCTTCTCCGTCGATTTAGGAATGTGATTGCAAAGTAGACAGGAGATAAAATTGTCAGGCTTCTAATCTCGCGTAAACCGGAATAAAATCTTGTTTCTCGCGAACCTAGAAGTTCTCGTTCATATCTCAGCGCGACGAGGAGCGTATAAACGCCATCGAGCGACAGATGTACGCGTTAATAGATTTACGCGACCCTCGTTTTACGAGGCAGCATTACAACTGAATCGCGCGCGGTCGCGACCGACGTCCACCTTCGTACAGAAATCGAAAAAAGGGACCCAGGGCCTACCTTCGGCGGGGGGACAATAAAACTACAAGATGAAATTAGTAGTGGGCATCCAGAGAGAGGAATCTCGGGTAACGGCAGCCAGTCCTGAGGACAGCGTATCTCGTGGCTCTGGCGTCGATCCGTCGGGGCCCGACCAATCGGGCGCTCGCGTCCCCCGGAGAAGCATGTAAATACATTGTACCGGGGGACGCGAGCATAAAACGGCACGATATATGGCCCGGTAATTTCTTAATTGCGCCCCGAAAAATTCTTGTCATCGTAAAGAGCCGGTTGATTATATTGAAACGGCTGGAGGCGCCGGGGGCGTTTCGGGAACGCGACGCGGAGACGACGGGTCCCCTGGGTCCCGGAACCGAAAGACGCCAGGGGACTTGCGTCGATTATTTATGTCGTCTTCGGACGCAGCCCTTCGCCCGGGTGGAAATCGAGCGATTTCGCCCGAGAGATTATTGCCCTTCCGCGGCGTAGGTGACCGTTCCCTCAAATTAATCGACCCTTCCCTCCCCCTCGAACCACCGAGGATTCCTCCGTGATTCATGGCGTGGGATTTACCGAGCGTTACCCGCGCGGAAAGCCAATTCGGACCTTCCGCGGTGGATCCACCTCGCTCTAGGAATGCTTCGACGGTAAGTTCCATTCGTTCGTGGAAACGGGGCCCGTAGGCTGATTCGGATCAGTGAGTGACAGGATTTAAATGGGCCAGTCGCGCGTTAGAGGGAATTCGAGGCATTCCAACTGCGAGGCGCGCGCGGTGGTCGCTGGAAAGAAGATATTGCGAGCTGGCGAGAGATCAAGATGGGCGAGCGATGAGTTGAGGAGATTAACTTTCGTGGACTCAATTGCAAGTCTTGATCCATTTCGGCCTATTGAGGAGCACTCTGCTCCGATTTAACTCGCGCTCCAAATCCGATTCTATATTCTCATTTTTGGGACTTTCGCTATTGGGATTTCGTCGCGTATGATAGATCGTTATCCCGGGACTCTAAACTGATCATTAACGGAGTCTTCTACCGAATTCCTAAGGTTTCACTCGCTTAACGACTACAGGCGTTCCTTCGTTATATTCTCAATCACATACTTTTAAAATTCTCTCACAAGGACCTTGTTTGTTGCATTTTGCTAACTCAGATCAGGGACAGTAATTTGTACTGCAGTCGAGTGACGAAATATGACACAAAAAAACTGATTGGGTGATCGTTCTAGACTCACAAAGGCCCCTTTTCTAACAAAACCACAGTAAGACTCACATGCCGCGATCATTGACCGTCGCTATAATCGAAGAATCGACTATGTTATCACGGATCACGAGGAATGAAGAACTTCGAGTTTATCGCATAAAAATTAGATATTATAAAGGAAATTCTGTATCATCTCGTCATTCAACTACGGCAGTAGAGACCAGCAATGGTAGGGAACTCTGGTTTGTTACAAATGTCTCTACTGTTGCCTGTAATCTCAGTCCCGTTTGTTATCATGCAACGAGCGAAAAGCTACTGCTCCAGCACCGGAGGAAAGTTAGAGGAGATCGTAACTCACCGGTGTGCGTCCTTTTGTGAATCTTGAGGTTCTCGGACCTGGCGAACACCTTGCCGCATCCGGGGAACGGACAGGGGAACGGTTTCTCGCCGGTGTGCACCCTGATGTGATTGACGAGCTTGTACTTGGCCTTGAAGGCCCTGCCGTTCCGCGAGCATCCCTGCCAGAAGCACGCGTGCGTGGTGCACTCGGGTCCGCCCACGTGCTCCACCGTCAGATGCGTCACAATATCATGGAGGGAGTTGAAGAGTTTGCCGCACAGCTTCCTTCCGGGTCCAGGCGCGTCCTGATCGACCCACATACAGGACATCTCCTGGCGTTGGCCGCCGGTCACGCCGCCGCCACCTCCGCCGCCGGCCCCGTTGCTTCTCATGTACCTCAGGAACGCGCCGTGGGGATGATGGCTGGGATGGCTAACGGCGGGGTGTTGTTGGTGATGGATCGACGCTGGCGTCAGATGCGGCGCGCCCAGGTACTGGTGATGGGGTGGTAGCCTCGAGTCCTGGGGGTAGTGTCCAGGGTAGTGGCTGGCCGCGAGGGGATGCTGACTCGGGTGATGAGGGAACTGCTGCATCGTCGCCGGGGTGCCGTCGTGGTGCAGCGGGGTAAACAGTCCCAGGCCGCTCTCTGGGGTGGTCGGGTTCGCGGTCGCATTGAACTCGTGCTCGCGGCGCAGCAGGAAGTCGCGGGCCGCGTAGCCAGGATGGTGGCTCATGTGGTGGCCCATGTGCGGCGCCATGTGCGACGCCGGATGGGGGTGGTGAGGGGGGTAGCCTTGGGGGTGGAAGTGGTGGTGTTGCTGCGACGGAGCCTCACCCGGGGCCGGTTGCACACCTGTGCCTCCGTCCGTCGATCCTCCTGCGGCTCCGCCACCGCCGGGCGACAGCTTGATGCCCAGATTCGCCAGGTGGTGCGGGTGCGAAGACACGCCGTCCAGGAACGCGTTCATCATTGTGCCCGACGGGATCTTGCCTTGGATTCAATTAGTGTAAAAACGAAAACACGCCCGCGCCTCGCGGAAGCGCTTCATGGATCCTCTTCTAGCTTCTTTGAATTTTTCGATTTTGAGAAGTTCGAGCGAGAAGAGCACTCGCGCGACTATCACTGAAAAGTACACTGTCTTTGCAAAGACTTACACTAGGTTTTCAGTTCACTGTTTCCTCGCTCTTTGCCGAATTCACCGTTCGTCTTTTCCTGCGTTCCTTCCCGTCACAAGGCGGACGCACTCGTTACTCCAAATCGTCAGGCACACGACGATCAGTCTGTCGATCACTCAATTACGCGGACACTTTATCAGTCTCTCGATTTTCTAAAAAGAAGGATTACTATCACAGTCCTTGAGACATTCCCCGGCGAGAAGAACCCGGGAACGATTCGAATTCCGTTCGACGATCCGCCGTCACGCGTCGCACGCGATCGGAAACGACCAACGACCCGGGTGAATGACGACGGAAGCCGGGGACGATGACGATGACGGGCCACGACTCAACGTCAACGTCTCGAGCGCACCGAGCAGGGAGGGTGAAACATCCGTGGTGTTCCTTGCTGCGTTCACAGCGGGACTGAGAGTAAGGACTGGGCTCCCGCCGAGGAGCAACTCGGCCGATTTCGGCGTTTACGAACCTGCCTTCCTCTCTCCGTCCCCCGTTCATCCCTTCCTCTCTTTCCGTCTCTCTTCGGCTCCCCCTGGCGCTATCGCTCTCCTTTTCCGGCCTCTCTCGAGCTCTCCGTCTCTCTTCAGCACCTGGTCGTAGGCCAGGTTCGGGCAGCCTCGTGCGTCCCCGTCGACCCGCTCTCAGGAAACACCCCCTATCCCCACCGTGGCTTCCTCCACGCGGCGTGGATTTAACCACAAGCTCCGCCAGTGGCGGACGTTCCTTGCCCGATACCAGCGTTCCATTGGCGATGATCGGGCGACTGGTGGACCTAACCCAAACCTGGCAATTGGAGGCCCCGTTGGATACCAAGACCTCTCACCAATCTCGACGGTTTTCATGGGCGGGATACCAGGCACGGCGCATGTCGCGACTCCGCCTCCGCGATCACGCCTATCGTGGGAGGATGGCCACATGGGCGTCGCGACGTCGACGCCTGGCAAACGTCACGCGTGGACTTGCGACGCAACATCTTTCGATGCTGGTTTTTAGATTTGGAGTCCTCAGATTTTCGGAGGTTTTAGGTACTGAGTACTGAAAATTATTTTGGAGCAGATTCTGATTTTTTGGGTGAATTTTGCTTTCAGAACAGATTTTTATTTGGTGTAAAATTCGTTTTTGGAGTGGAGTTTACTTTAAGAATAGGTTTTGCTTTGGAGTAATTTTTCATTTAGAGCAGACTTTGTTTTGGAGTAGATTTTACTTTGTAGTAGAGCAGAATCTCCCAAAATCGGTGGAAAGCATGAACTCTTTAAAACTAGAATGCATAGAAAACAGTGCACCTCACCGCTTTGTCGGTCGTTCGCTGGATCGTGAAGCGCCGCGTGTAAGTAATTTACGGAGTAACGACCGTTCTAATTAAACACTCGATGGCACATGTGACTCCACGATTCGACCTGTTTTACTTTACACACATACATCATACATCCAACAATATAATAATAGTAATAACGTCTTTATTGCAAAGTAAAGGTGTACATATCTATCAATTCCACTAATTGTATTAATTATTTTCTAACTACTTCGCAAAAGGCGAAATTCAACGATGGCTATTATAAAATCTGACCCTAATATTTTCCTCCATCTGTCACAAAATTGCCTGTTTCCAATGATTTATCTTATTTTCTTTTTTTTTTTCCTTCTGGATTTATCGTCGTATCTACTTCTGGGTAATTAGTGAAGTTGTTTCTACTATATCAAGTTGAATAGGTTGGTCTTGCTTCAGGTAGTTTAAGGTGTCTTGGATGTAGTCCTGTGATATTAGGGCTGTCTCTGACTTAAGTTTGTATTTGGTCCTCTGGGAGCTGAATCTTTTGCATTCGTACAATAGATGATTTATTGTAATTTTTGTGTTGCATGCGGTGCAGATAGGGGCTTCTATTTTCTTAATTATTTTTTCTTTTTAGTTATATTCGAGTTAGGGACCTATTTTCTTTCTTTTCCAAAACTACAATCCAAAAGCGAAGTCAACGATCGTTTATCCAGCGATAGAACTTTAATTGGAAAAATTTGTAACTCTGATAAGAAAGACGCTCGCGGTCACGCGAACCACTCGTTAATAAATCCGCGACGGGGAAACGAGGTGGAAATTTCTCGGTTGACGTTTAACCCCGACGCTGGAATCCGAGACTGGTCGCAGTGGCGTAATCACGCGAACATTTGTTCGAGGTTTACTTATCCAATTAGTCGAGTTTACTCACTTCCACCGGCGATTAATAATCGGGGACACGTGGCTTCGTTTCCAGATTTTCCTGGCCGCTTCCGCGTCCAAGAACCGGCCCTAGCTTGAAGGAAACTCGCCGGGAACTGAAAGGCAAAAGGACGCGGAAGAGGCTTGGAGATAACCGTATCGGAGAATTAAATACCGATGTAATTTCATCGTCAGGATCGTGTTTAGATCACCGTTATTTCGCTCGGTTCTTATCGTTCTTCTTCTTGGAGGCGTTTCGATATGAAAATCGCGACGAGGCGTCGATATCAAGCGTTGCGTTAGTAGTAAATTAATCGTAACGCGATAGAGGAAATCGAGGATAACTTGACAGTCTACACCTGTTGGTAACCTGGTCTGGGCTCTCGTTGTCAGGTAAAAGTGTCGTGAAACTCGGACGTAGTCTCGTTCCAAGGGCGACTTAGTGGGTACGCGCGAATAGGGGAAATTAACGGCTCTAATCCTGACAACCTAGCGGTCGCGCCGCCCATTGTAAGTCAATAAATAAATGACTTTAAAACCTGTGAGTGCCACTACCGGAACAACCCTTCTAGGGAAACCGGGTTTTCCCCTGGGCTCGGTTTCATCAAATCACCTTCTTCAATTGCTTTACACTACGGGACACCCTGACCTCGTGCTCCTCGGGCTGGTGGAAGCGGTCACCGCCCAAATTAAGTTTCTCTCAAATTTCTCTCGTTTCTCGGATTGTCGCTCGTGAACAGTTCGAATCCACTCCAAATACTATCTCAACCGAAGTAGATTACCAGGGTAGTATTTGACAATATCCTCCGCCTGGCAATAAAACAGGATTACTCCGCCATTGATCACCGCGCTACCTGCTCTTCTAACTCACCTTTTGTTTACCTGCGTGGACAGGTTATTTACGGAACTGACGTGCCGTGGGTCCAATAATCTCCGACAGCAAATGAAAATTCCCAATACGCCTAATGAAATGAATGTGGTCGGAC
This sequence comes from Perdita meconis, assembly GCA_030770465.2. Taxonomy (NCBI): domain Eukaryota; kingdom Metazoa; phylum Arthropoda; class Insecta; order Hymenoptera; family Andrenidae; genus Perdita; species Perdita meconis. Next base: position 8,197,539 of record JASKOS020000009.1, read on the forward strand.
AGTAAACCGGTTGTGAAAATTGGCTATTGGGACCATTGTCCTACCTGGGAGTCCGGCACTCTTTGTATAGGAAGGATAATTAAAGAGACCTATTCGAATTCAAAGCGAGGTGACAATTAATGCGCTCAATGCGACCATGAAATCTTTCCTTGGTTCCTTTTTTCTCGCCCCTTCGCTACCAAATAAATGCTTCTCTACTATCAATAATTTTTTGTTCTCTCTTGGAGGCACATACGACGAGTAATCAGGGGAAAAAGAAATCTTCTTGGCTTGTTACACCGTGTCTTTTTTTTTGTAGCCGCGTTTCTATTCACCATCGAGTCACCTTTGTTTCACGCGCTCCATGCTCTGTCGTCCTCTTATTTCACGTCCTGCCATTGGATATATTAACGAAGCTTAATCATCCGCGTGAATAATGCAGCCGCATCGAGCGTTTAACGGGGTGCCTCATTGTCGCAGGAAAAAATTGCGTCCCATCATGTCCGTAATGGGCACGGTGGCTGACTATTTGATATTAATAACTATCATAAAGCCAGGCCTCGTGGCTCCTCCATGCACTTAGGAGGTACGTCTGAATGATGATTTCCATCCACCTTCTGTCGCTTACTAACAGCACGACGCATTCGTCGTACACGAATCCGACTGCGAACGTGTGCACGATCGCTATTGCACAGACACACGAGTCCCTTATGCGTTTTCAGCTGTATTTTGTTCCTTATCCCGCGTCAAATTAATGAGAGTAAAGAGAAAGAAAAGGAGCGACTCAAGATTTTTGTAATCTATCGTTTTCTTGATTAGTAGAGATCGCGTTTCCTATGAATAGAGCGAACAGCGACGAGTTTACAAGGAGAAAATATTACACCTCCTACCTGCCGATATTCAGACAAATACTCCAACGCCATCATTAATTATTCGCAATAGACGTTTCATCGCAGACACCGCGAAGAATCCGTATGCACCTACGCGCGCATTCAGCCGGAGGTTCATCAGCAAGCCAGACATTGTTTCGTCCGTTCATCAGTCACGCTCGGTGCAGTCATTACATTTAATTAATCGTTAATTGTGCGATCGCTGGCCCGTGGACGATCTGTTTCGCGATCAGTGCCAGCGAACGCCAGTGCTCCTTTAATTCTGACCCAGGTTCTTCCTTGCTCTCGATAAAACGGAATATTTGTTTGCTTCTAATCGCAGTCTTGATCGGTACGTTACTAAAAACCTCGGCCATTTGAGAGTGGTTACGAAATTCCTGAGCGGTAGAAAGGCGATTCGAGAGCGGCCAACCGTGGCCAGGCGAAGAAACATACCACGAACTCGTAAAACAAGCTGGGAAAGAGTCAGGACTGTCTGTTTCGGTGTCTGAACACACGAAAACACGAGTAACCGGTGGTCCCTGCGCGAAAACTCAGATAATTGGAAACGTCGACGGAATTTACGGGCTACTAAAGTCTTGTTACGATCCGCTCGAGAACGCGCGTTTCTACGCTATGGGACCATCGGCCCGGGGGGGGGGGGGGGGGACCAAAGGGAGCCGACACGCAAAAGTTTGTAGATCCCGCGGTTAGATGGAAAGGGAACAAGTGGAACCGATCCGTATCCTAGATCTTGTCTCGAAGTCATTAGGGACATGACGATTTCTGTCGGTCGGTCTGAATAGTCTCCGACTTCTCTCGAGGATGCTCGATGCTTTCCATGCCAACTTCTTCGGTATTCTTGCCGCGTGTTTCCTTACCTGGACGCAGGTGCAAAATACACCCTTCGCCTGATTAATGGGGGGAGAGGAACGACAGTAAGAAAGGCTGATTTCACTCTTCTGTTTTTCAACCATGCGCCTAGCACAGAAAATTGATTCTTCTCTCCTTTAAGGATCGTAACGTCGTCGTCGCGAGTTTTGAAATCACAGGCATCCAAAAAATCACTGGGTCCATGATAAATACGTAACCCAAAGCTAGGTAGGGCTCAGGATGAAAGCAGAAGGCCGGTCCAGGGATGACAGAGTGGTGGGCGGCTCAAGGTGGCTGAAAGATAAGATTTCGACGAGCGATGCAAGCGGAGATAAGCGCCGATAGGTATCTGTAAGGATGATCGCCGACGAAAATTATTAGAGAGGACATCCGTGGTCCTCGGCATAGTCCAGGAGCAAAGGCTCGTCCCCCGATGGAAAATGAAAAATCTACGGAATATGATAATAAAATTTATTTGGATTTTTCTTTTCTATTCCGCCGACGAATAGCCGTGAAGATGGTGGAGGAGAAACTGACCAGGCTGCGAGCGCACCCGTCAGGAACAATGAAATATCTCCTCTCATTTTCCTGGAACGCCGAAGAGAAATTGGACCTCGACTGGAACATTTGTCGACATTCTATTGGGGGATGCGTCGATAAATGTTTTTCCGCGTTCGGGGAACCATTTTTCCAAATTGCCACCCCTTGCTTGTTCCTTTATTTCAATCCCCGCAACCACCCTGTTATTTTCTCTAAGGCTCGGTTCAGACGAGCGACTTGCGGTGATTCACCGCTGCGTTTTACCAGAACAGGGATTTATATGAAACAGAAAACAGTTCAGACGAGTCGCAAATTCTAGCGACAACTAGGCGGCGCGCCGTGTTTGACGCAAGAAACAGCGTGGGAAACTAATGTGGGAGACGTTCGTCTCGCTTATCTTATTAATTATTGTAATGTTGTTTCGGTAGAATTTTTTCAAGAGAAGCGAGTGCGAATTCTGCTAATGTAATCGAAGAATTTCGTGATAGGGAAAGACTCCGAGGAACTTCTCCTATCGATCCCCGTGGATCCGAAGGAAGCGGTCTGAGTCGAGAGCAATGTTTCTCTGAGAAGCAAAAGGGGTTCTGGCATCTAAAACAAACTCTTACCCCTGCCGGCTTCATCCGCCGTATTTTTCGCTGACAACCTCCTTCTGGCGACTTGATTTACGACTCGCGTTCCCGAGGACGTCGAGAGAGAGAGAGAGAGAAATGAAAAAAGAGGAACGACGACAAGGAGGAAAACCGTTTTTGGAAAGCATTAATATTTATAGTTCAGCACGTCGTGCGGCATCATTTTACGAGAGAGTTTACAGCAGCGAGCGTGTTGTCGCTCATTCTTGACTCGTTTTACGATGCATTAGCTCGCGAACAATCAAATCGACATTGACGAAACGACGGGAGAAATCACTTCCATCTTCCTCGAAGCAAAACTGGTGAGAATTAATTTTCAACGCCATTGCAAGAAGTTTTAACCAGTCACTCGGTAAATTCTCTCCTTATCATCAAAACCCTCGTGTGTTAGAATCAATAACTTTTCAATTTTGTTTGCTTCTGGCGAAAACAAAAGCTAGACAATTGGTGGATGCAGCGAGGGTAATAAATTCTTATTAGGAGATCAATGGCTCAATTAATAAATACATTAGTAATCCCCCACGCAGTCGCCGACGAAAATACAGCCCCCTGACAATGTAGGTAAATGCGAGGGGGAAGCGCGGGCGTCGTACGTTTTAGTTTTATTTGTGTCGATGTTTGTCCGGCCCCGCGAACAAAAACGACTCGTTAGGCGAGTTACCCCCACGATAGCGGGTCTTACCCCTAAAAAATGATCGCGCACCCCCCATCGAGCGGCAGATGCAACTTCCCTGGGCTATCCTTTGACCCGTACCCGCGTAGGTGTGTAGCTATACGTTTTTCCCTCCGACATATTTCGTTTTTTCCTTTTCCCCTCGCGATGTAACGCATTACTCCAAGATTTCCCGATTAGCCTGCCTCCGGGAGAATAAGTGGCACCCTTCCGACGATCGCAGCCATTAACGCGGGACTCGAACTACTCCGAGAACTGTCCGGATTATTTACATACGTAACTAGCGGAGTTTATTAATTATTGATAAAGCTCGAGTGTCTCAAAGGGGGTGTGACGATCGACCCCCGTCGAGAGACTCGCGGGCCCGTTCGAGTTCTAGCACGAGCTTGAAATCCGAGGGAAAAAAATGGAAATAGATGTAATTAGCCGAGTCCCGTGGTCGAGGAACGAGCCGAAACAAAGGGCGCGTCGTAACTCATCGGTCGAGCGCCACGCCCTACGCTCATTTTCGACATCTTGGTCACGTAGATCCACCTCGTGCACGCCCCTGTCGTCGGCAGGTTTCCTCGCGGAGATCTCTCTCGGAGACAAGAGGGTTGATCTTGTAACCGAACGCTCATTACGCCCCGAAGATGCAAGATAGGTCCTTCTTCGTTCCGCGCCGCGCTGCCAGCCGCCTCGAAATTAATGTCCCCGCCGTAATTAACTCAATTATGCAAACGACGTTCGTCTCTCTGTCCGCGCGCGTCTTTTACGATCGTCCGTGGAACCGATAACCACGAAATAATCGCAGGGCGATGGGCATAATATTCGGTCACCGTCTTGGATCGAGAAGATAGCGCGACTCCCCGATCATTTTTAATAAAACGACCGGTCGCTGATCCCGTATCGTTGGCGATCTTTTGTGTCTGGCGAATCAAGAACGAGAGATATTGGGTCGATTGGTACAACAAAGAAGAGTGCACTCAATCAGCTTAGGAGCATTAGCCGCGTCCCACTGCAAAGAGGACGCGTCGCCGCGGGGACAATTGCGCGCGATATTTCCTAACCGCGACGGATCTTTGACGTCACTGGGTTATCCAGCGAGGGTATCGCGATTATCTCGGTTCGCGATATTTTTGCATGGAGGCAGCGGCAAAAACGGGGGACGCTTATCCGCCCTCGAGCTCGTCTCTCAATTAACCCCCGATTCATCGAGTCATCGGAACGCGCGAGCACAGGCAGATGTCCTCTCGTTAGGCCCTTCGCGGCTCCATTAAGGGACAATCGAATCTCGGCGACGGGCTTTCCGGACGGACGGAAACGAGGGTTAATTTTCTTAGGAAGAATCTCATCCCGATCGGAGTCTCGGGGCCACCGGAAAGACTGCTAATGAGAGAACAGAGGAAGGGTGGACGGCGAGTCGGAGATGAAAATGAATTGAGTGAATAGACTTGAAGTGCTCCCGAGTGGCGGGAAGTGAGCAACTCTGACGAGAGAGGCCCGATTGCCCTTCTGTGCGTCGCTCGTTCCGGAACATCCGACGCAATCTAGCCGGCTAACTGCCTCGTTTCGACCGATTTCTGTCTGCGCGGAACAACGCATTCCCTTCCTTTTTTTTTATAGCAATACGCATATGCGGTGTCTATAGCATTCGAACTGCGCAACATCGTGAGCTCAACTTGGTAAGAAGTTACTTCGATGAATCGCCATCGCATGGGAGTCGTTTCTTCGTCAAAATTCATCGCTGTTTCGACGTGATGGTGAACGAGCGGCTTAAATATTACAGCTCGATACATTTGCCTCGCATTTTCTCTACGTGTCATGGTAATATTTTTATTATAACATAACGGACATAACGGAGCATAATTATGAACCAATTATGTGTGTACTTAACATCGAAACGCTAGAATTTAGGAGATCTGTTGCGGATCTAGTTTTATTATATAAATTAATAAATGGCTTTATAAGCTGCCCGCAAATCCTGTTTATTGGTCCGCTAAATCATTTAGGGCTAAACGTACGTTCTTGGGCTCGACCCGAGTTATCAAGAGCCGAGCCGAGGGTCGAGTTTCCGAAATTTTCGGGTACCCGGCCACCCCTAAAGTCTATTAGAGCTCTTATACACGTGCGATAAGGCGACCAACGATCACAAATCGATTTGGCGATCTGCAACCGACTCGGCAACTAATATGTAGCGGTGTGAAGTAGAGTTGGGAAAAATTTAATCTGATTACAAACCACAAATTCTGATTAAAGTGTAATTGTTCATTAAATTGCCAGTTATTTTCTGTAATCGTTAGTTGGTGCGGACTACAATTTGACTGTGCAGGCAATAAAAATTAGCGATTACTGAAAATAATGTGTGATTCAATTAATAATTGTATTTTATCCTCCCGATCGTAACATCTCACCTTTTGTATTCTTTCGTCAGTTACATAGTTTCACTGTCAACGTCTTCAGTCACTTCTGTATTACCACTATTACCACGGCGTTCAACCTCATCATTTTATTGTTACACTGAATAAAATAATGTTCTAAATTTTACTACATTTTATACTAAAGTAGCAGGATAAGTGCACGTATAATAAAAATCATAACACAGTGTAATAAAAATTGTAACCCAGTGTAATAAAGGCATTGGAAATTTCAGCCTTTCCTAAGAATATTTGCTACACTGCGTTGGAATTTTTACTACACTGTGTTCGGATTTTCACCGCACGGCCTACTATCCTGCTACTTTAGTACAAAATGTAGTAAGATTTAGAACTTTATTTTTCTCAGTGTAATCATTGTAAAAAGGGGGTTACCCCGTATATTGAATAAATTAAATGAAATTATTAGATTCTCTAATTTTCGAGTTTCCGTGCGAGAGGAAGGAGTAGAAACCACAGCCCCACACTCCTTCTAACGACGCAGCTAATGACTTGTCAATCACGGCTGAAAAATAGACGCGCGTTCTCCACGTGCCCAAAGATGGATAGATCGCATTCCTGGGATTCTCGGAGAGTCGTCGAGGAACAAGATCGTCAGAAAGGAAGTTCTTGGAGCGCACGGTAAGGCCCAGTGCGTCGTCCCGTTTGCTCCGGGAACACATTAACGTTGGTCGATGCGCGGAGCTTGCACGGCGATTGGTCGGCCACAATAACGCCGATCGGACGTACCTGTCTGCACCATCGGGCGAGGCGGAGAGAGAGGCAAGGGGCGAGAGAGACACCGGGATATCGTGTGGGTGATGACTAATAGATTTCGTGCTCTGGCCCATCCATCTCGCGTTCTCGAACTGCCTCGACACAAATCGATCTTGCCGAGGCGGCCACGTCTACGAAACGCAGCCAGGATATCGGCTATCGATAGATAGCCCCGACCCGGGGCCCGGGCCCCAGCTTCTTTTCCCCCCTCGATGCATTTATAACATTGGCCACGGCCCTGAACCGATCGTTCGCGGGAGACCGGGACGGTTTGTCATTATGGACGGTTCTGATCTTCTGTCAGACGCGGGGATGGATGGAATTACGAATTGTCTCGGATGAGGCCCCCTTTTCAACGAGTAATGGCGCTTTCGACCTTCCTCGTTTCACGTATTGTCCCGCGTTATTACTTACTGAGTAATGAGATCGGTTGTCACCACCATTACCGATCTCCTGATCCGTCGCTATCAATTTAATCCTATGCCATATTTAATAATTGCTATTTGGACTCGCGAACACAGGAATCAGGCGACGAGACGCGCCCGCGTCACGAGCGGATCGCATTAAGAGGCTAAACCGCCTCTCAATTAGCGAATTCGTCCCGTCTCCGAGAATAATAAATTACAGTCGGTTAGAGAGCCCCTCCACCGTGTCCAGTGGTCGCACACGCGCTCGGCGACGCAAGAAACGCGGCGCGACGGCGAACCGGGGAAACGGTCGATTAAAGGAACGATAAAAATGCCGAAGCAATTTACGGTCGGTCCCCTCTCGCGGAATAATTGTCATCGACGATGTCCCGTGGCACCGTGGCGCCGCTCAGAGCCAATTAGCCGATGCAATTAAGGAATTACGCGCCGGGGCCCTGTCTTCCTCTAATCCTGAATTCCGCGGCCGAGGTTCAAGGCAGGCCATCCCGATGCCCCGAAGGACGTCCTCTCCCCGCGGACCCACAAGAATTCTGGAACGATTCCTGATGCCTTCTGCGATTTACGTAACGTCTAGCACGTCTACACCGACGCGACGACTCGGACCGTTTGCCTTCTATGCACCGTTGCACTTTATACAGAAGATCTTACAATTAGTATCGTCGATAATAGATATTTTCCGCTTTTCACGGATCTTAGGAAAAATATTTTTTACCCCGCTTTTCGAAATTTTCTACTCTCGACGCGACGATAAAACAGTTCGCAAAGATGTTCTAGCGAAGACGACGTTGTAGAACAAATTACGAGTCCCGAGGCTGCCCCCGACTCCGGACCAGCAAGATTTACGTACTTCAGCTTCACGAATACCAATAAATAGTCGATTCGGCGAGCGGGAACAATGCCGTTTTCCTCCCAGAAACGCTTGGCACGGGGACGAAGCAAGGTGGAGGCGGTGGTGCCAGTGCTACTTGAAATATGGCGCGTCGTAAATATTTTCCGATGGAAATATTTTGTCACCTTTATTGCCGCGAGCTTTTTGTTTGATCGTAAATTCGGTGGCTCGGCATGTCGGTCAGGGTACAGGTCCCGGGGACCGATTCTGGGCCGATAATAGGGTTTCTGCAATCCGAGAAGATACTTCGATCGCCTCGGTCTTGCAATTTTCCTGGAGCTGTACATACACATTGTAGTAATAAGTTTTCGTCTGTCGTTCCCTGTTTGATTCCCTTTCGAAACTCGCTGCCGTGTCGACAAGTGCAGACATTCTCCTTCGGTTTGGACCGAGAGAAAGGGTTACATCTGTTGCCCGCGTCGCATGATTATCTCACCAGCAATTTATTGCCGATGATAATATTCGAGCGAAATAATAAAAATCCTCGGGCGGGGTGTGTCGTAAATAATGCCATCCTCGGACAGCGAGGCTCTCGGGGAGGACATCAGTTTCGACAGCGTTTACGAGGGGATCGTAAGCTAAATGGTCGAAAGTGAATTCCAGGTGTATACTTTCCAAAAGTTTATGGCTCGGACAAAGGAAAGTCAGAATGGCCGAGTGTCTCTGTCTCGCCGGGCTCTTGACTTCTGCCTGGAAGTTAATTGGTCGTGATCAATATTTTATATGCGGTTTAAACTACTAGCTGCGGGTAGAATAGACGCGCGAGGGAGCAGATTGCGTTTACTGCGTTAATTTGAATACGACCAGAGATCATGTCTTCTTTATACGGACGCTCGTAAATACGGGATTCATTAATGCCCGTTATTCTTCGCCTCGGGCGGGGGGGAACAATGTTGATATCCCACACGACGCAACGTTTATCGTTCGACTATTCAATCTTTAACACTTGTAGTCCCCTTGGAGAATTTGTAATCGCCTATAAAAAATACATTATCGAAGAGCAAGCGAAGGAGGGGATTTAAAAATTCCTCCTCGGTGCGTTCGAACCTCTGCAACCTTGCGACAACCCCCGAAAATTGTCTCGCCGAGCACGCAGGATCGGTGGACGCGGAAGGGGTTGCAAACAGGACAGGGAATCGAGGAAGGAAGGTTCGGAGTCACGCCGAGTGGGAGTGGCGTGGGTGTGTCCAACACACTAGCTCACACGATCCACTATAAACTTTACAAACACGATGTAACGACTGCCGTTCGCACGTTTTATAGGGACAGGAGGGGGCGAAGTTTGGCAGACCGCGAATAATGTCCTTGTCTCCCTCAGGGGGAGACCAGACATCGACACCCCCTAAAATCGACCTGGCGACGGATTCACGATACTCGCTGCGGAACTGTTTTCTCTCAACTTCAGCAAGACAAATTCTTTGTGCCGTTCCGTTTCCTCGACGATAACGGGAAGACTAGAAAGTCGGAGTCCATGCGACGGATGTTGCGTAGTCCGCGAAGGTTCGTCCTCGAAGCGTCGACATAAATCTTGCCTCTGACCGCGTTCAAAACGTCCCCGGGACAGCTTCCCGAAAGTGCCGTTTGCGAAACTGCCACAAATTTCACGACGTCTGTTTACGTTTCTCGTGAAAAATCGCTTTCCTATTTACCCACCGCGTGTGTTGGGCACATGGGCGGAAACGGACGACAATGAGTCGACACGCAACCTACCCCACGCGCCGATCTCCTTGGACGGAGGTCCGGCTTAGCTAAAACGCTCAGGATTCCCCTGACGCGATATATAACCATGAAAAAACAGACGAGGTTGCGGCAGAAGTCGTGTCCAAGGTAATTTAACACTCAGGTCGATTTCAGGCAGCATGTTGAAACATTTGTGACTGGGCTGGCGTCGAAAGATAACCCTGAAGACACGTGTCCTTGAGGTGCAGTTTCCCTTTTCGTCACAAACAATATTTCTGGACCTTTCTCTATTATATTTTTTTTAGCCAAAGTTGAAATTCAAAGAAGGTACGTTTTACGATCTCCCGGTCCTAAAAAAATGGATGCAGTTTTTATGACTCCGTGGGATCGTAAAAAATCGTGCACGCAACGATCACCTTTTCCACCGATCTCACGAAATATTTCCAGGTACTCTACTTGCGCTATTTCTTCGATTTCCTTTTTTTCAAAGTCTCTTTTTTCATCTCTTCGTTGCAGAAAATTCCGAAATTTCTTTGCATTTTCATACTTCTATGCGTGTGATAAATGTTTCAGTAGTGGACGTTTTGAGAGTGAAATGTTGAAAGTAAAAATCAAAAGCATTAGAACTGCTTCAAAGTAATCGATCATTTCTCTGCTCATTCTGAAGTAGTTCCGACGCTTAAATTTGAGTCTTATTTTGAGTTCCAATTTGATTCTTATTTGTAGAAATTTCACAGAACAAGGACGAACAAAGCAAACTCTATGTACACGCGTACCTAACGAATTTTCAAACTGGATTTTCTCGAAAGTGAAGCCCCGTACGAAAAACTGTATTCCTTATTTTCGACTCGATTTTATGTGAGGAATCACCCCGTTGTCGGTTGTACCATGATTTCGCAATCGCCCTGTATATGGAACTACAAAAATTCTTAATTTTGGATTTACGCCATTGAGGGGCTCAAATATTCAAAACGTCCACTACTCAGGCATTTACCTTAAACAGGAATTCGAACAGTTTCCGTTCCAAGCAAAATAATCTGGGTCGCCAGTGTCCAGTCCAAAAACTTCAGTTCATTGAAAAGCCAAGCCGGTCTCGGGGGATGAAAATATTTGCCCCCCGGACCCCAAGACATTTTCTCCGCCGGACAATGAGGTTCCTCTAATTTATAACTCTTCCATCAACCGAACGATCCGTTTGGTACCAAAGCATCTGCCCACCGGCACACTAAACGTTGTACACCGGAGAAACGAGGAGAGCGAGAGTCGCGGCGAGCGGAGAAGAAGCGAGGGAGAGGGACGGAGAAGACCTCAGGGTAGTTCTTGAGACCCGTAGCCCGGGAATAAGAGGCTGCGTCGAAAAAGCGTGGCGAATTCCTGTCGACCTAAACGAATCCATCAAAAGCCACGAGGGGGTCCCAGTTCCGGGGCGACGTCGCAGCGAATAAATGCGCCGCGTCGTTCGGCCCTGTGGAAATTCGGGAAACGGACGGTGCAGGGGCCCCGGGGCTTCGCACAGAGACCACGGGGACGCGAGCACGGGTTTTATAAAGAGACGTTTCCCGACGTTATCGAGGTCGTGACCGAAGGGGGTCCAAACGGCGCGCGCCTTGGTTTCCGCTCTAAATGGCCGTAAATGGCAAACAAATACCGTGGGTTCCGGTTCGACGAAAGTTGAGACGTCACGCGCGACGTGCAGCCCCTTCGAAATCTATGGCTCCTCGCTGAAAACCCCAGTCCTTCGCCTTTCGGATCCTCTTTGCTCCGAGACTCCAGCGGAGGTCGCGCGAATTTGAGATTTTTCCTTTTGCGAGTCGGGAGGATATTGCGTGACGCGCGCTTTTTATTCCATCGATGATCTTCGACTGTAACGAGGCAGTCGTCCTACGTGCTCCTTTTTACAAATTCCGCGGGACGTAGGACAGTTCGCGATCCCAGCTTTTCTTCCTCCGTTTTCTTCGCCGGTATCCCGGTTCTACGTGCCTCACATTCGCGACGTGAGTGATGACGGTACGCAGAGCGACGACTATATAGCAGGTGCGTACCCCATAACGTACTCAATTACGCGTCCCCCCTATACGGTAATTAATCACGATTAATAGCGTCGAGGCCGGAGGATCGAGAAGAAGCCGGGATTTATTAATCGAACGCGGCCGATTACGTCCGTAAATCAAAAGCGGGCCTCGTCTTTTTGCCGTTGGGAAACTTATGCGACGGTATCGCTTCATTTAATCCCTGGGACCGTTCAGTTTTTCGGCGCACCGAGAGGGTGGGAGGGGGTGGGCATCGAAATGCAAAGTGGCCATTGTATTCGACCGTCTAATTGTTCCTCCGGCTTTGCAAGACGATGGACACCCTCCTCGACGGCAGGGAATTTCGTTTATTGGCGCAACGAGCTTCTTCTGATGCTGGTGGTGCTTTATTGCGGGGCGTTTGTTCTGAAATATCGGCGCAAGAAACTTGCGAAGCGGAGCCGGTCGTTGCGATCGACAGTCGGCGATCCCCTCCCAAATATTCTTCGCATTCGCTTTGGTCAATATCGTTTCGCTAATTTTCTAGACTGGGTTCGCGTTCTCAAAAATTTTGGATTGGCCTTTCCTACTCGATCAGGCCCGTTACGCACGTCCGTTTTTTTAACTGCGGTGGCCGTGCGGCGCCGCGATTACGGTTCAGTCAAGAGGCGTATGCATGCATTTATTAAACAGCGGTGACCGTGCGGTGCGTTACTAGAAAATTGTCAGTACGTTTTCTGGTATCATCAAAGATGGACGCGTGTCGTAAGAAACGTGCAATTTATGCTTATTTAAACTTAAGAAAAAATTCGGAGAAGTTTTACATCTATGTTCGAATGAATATTCGATCATTTGATGTGCTGGGAGCCAGAATAACAAATAAACTCAAGTTTATTTATTTATTTAGAGAAAGTACGGGCATATTCTTGCCCAATTTTACAAAAAAAGAGGAAATAACAACAAAAGAAATAGTAACTAGAATCGACGCAAAAACATAAAAATAGAAAAATAGAGTTGATAAAATAGAAAAATAAAGTAAAGTGTGCTAACACACGCGGAACTTATAAATCTAAGGATTTGATAGATCTTTTGAAAGTGTTAACGGATTCAGAATAAAAATCTACTACCACATTAATAATATGATTGGCATAGGAGCAGGATCTCGTAATAGGGTCGCAGAATTTTAAATTTAAGTTACAAGATACATGCATGAGACTTGCCACATTCTATATTTCATGATTTTTCTTTATTTTATCTGTAAAGCTGTATAAGACACCGACCCCTTCTTAGGCAGGAGTCACATCGAACTCAGTATGGCTATTACAAAGGCATCAACAGGTTAATCCTTAATGTTAATATGTTTTGCGACGATATAAACTATTTCTGTTCTCCCTGCACCTTCAGAAGAAATGTACTCTTTCTGCTAGCTAACTAGGCGTTCTCTTGTTTGCTGTAGCATACATTTTTTGTATACTAAAGGGTGTGTAGCCCGTATATTTTAATAAATAAATAAATAAATAAATAAATAAATAAATAAATAAATAAATAAATAGATAAATAAATAAATAAATAAATAAATAAATAAATAAATAAAAAAGCATTCGATATTTATGACTTCGGGCCTAAAAGTTGCAAAGTGTTAGTGAAAAAAATTTGACATTAAAATCCCCTGGAAAAATGAACCTAGAAAAATAGGAAATATCGCAATGAAGGATCTACGGATCAATTGGCAGCTGACGGATCATCGACGTAGGTAAACGGCGCACGTCAAAGGATATATTTACGCGTCCGAGGGACAGGCTTCTTGCCTCGTCGGCATCTTTTTCTGCGGCGATCTCCGCGGATGACGCAGAGGAGAGGAGAAGGCTTAGGTGCGCCGGTTCGGGACATAAGTCAGCCGGTATTCAATGAGTTCGAGGAAGTTCATCCCCGGTTCTTCGCACGCGAACCGGCGTATCGACGCGAGACGACAATCGTACGCCCCGCGGATAGCCTTCGCCACCCGAAAAACTGGACTCTCGGGACGCGGCGATCCGACGAACACCGAGGGAACCCTGAAACGCCGGTTTTCTGGTAAAAACTCACACCGTCGCGCACCAAAATCGTTGAGGTCGGCTCTCGGCCGGCGTTTTTTCCTCGGCGTTCGCGGGATGCCAGTTTCCACCGTGGGGAATAGACTTCGGGATCGCGCAGGCGAATACTTCCCCCCTTTGTACGAACGGTGCATAAAGCAACGTTCGCGGGAAAAGCGATCCTTATCGGTTCCCGATCGAGATGCTTTTCCTTTTCGGCGGAACAATCGATCCCGCGATCATTAACGCAAGCAAACGCGACGGCGTATGCTCTCAGCGATAACGGCCGCTATAAAGATCGGTATCGTCTCGGGGGGTCGAACAAGTGAACGGCATTAGTTTCGTGTTATCGATACGCCGCGGCATAGAAAATCACTTTTGCCTCGGCGCCGGATCTCCGCGCGGCGAACTCCCACTGCGACAACATGGAAAATATTTTAAAAGCTCGTGCATTCAGAACCGCGTACTTACTCTGCAAAATTCAATCGATTCTAATAAATCGGGTATCGAAGTAACTCGACTGAGGGTTTTAGCGAAAGAGCCGCGCTAAGCTTTCACATCCATGAAGGCTGCTTTCATTTAGTTTCTAGTTAGAAACACTCAAAGAATGGAATTCCGAAACGCCAAAGAAAACTTCCTACTATGAAAGCTTGAGGAACTCGCCACGGAGGAATTTTGAAATATTTTCTCCCTTAATCTGAGACCTCGTATTCACCGGTACGATTAATAATCCTAAAATTTATGAGCTCGGTCCTCCTTCGCGCGATTCCAGATCCCCAAATTATTCCAAGCATCGGGATCGAGCCACCGAGTCGAACCGGGCCCAAAGTGATCTACGATCTGTTTATATTTCTCATGATTGCAACAGAAAGGGGAGAAAGTCCTCCGGGTTTCAGGGGGGGGACAGGGGCCCCGATCCCGGGGCCCTATTTTCCATCGAGGTTAACAGATTATGAAGACGTCCGCGGCATAAATGCACACGCATACGTGAATCGCACCTGTATGCGAGCCGCTTTCCCATACGCCCTCGCCTCGAAAGCATCTCTTTCCAGGGCGTGACTCTGAAAACCGCCAGGACCCAAAACAGGCCCTTTTGGCCGTCGCGAGAGACGTAGAAAACCGACGGATAGGAGAAACGAGATCCTCTCTCTCTTTCTCTTTATATAGACTCGTATAGTCTCCGTGCGGGGACCGAGTCTACCTGACTTATGGGGCCCAACATTCGGCATTATTTATGACCGAGAGGGCCCGAATGCTCCCAAAAGAACTCTCCTCTCTCGGTCTCTCGTCCCTCTCTCCCGTTCGTTCGACTCGCAGCTCGCGAAACGGCTCGATTGCCACGGCGTTTTACTTCAATGCGAACTCGAAAATACTCATCGTGACGAATCACGTCGACGGCTACGCTTCCGCTGTTTCCAAAGGTCTTCTTGCGAAACCGTTTCTACCTCCAGTGAACAGTGACGCGGAAAGTTTCTTCTATCATGGGAACGAAAATCGAACCACGGTCGGTGATCACCAAATACGAGAAACTCGATGTTCCGTCTAGTTTTTTTTCGTAATATCACGTTTCCTATTACAGTGGAATCCAAAAAACCATTAATACTGAAGATATTTAGCTCTTGGATTGGAATTTCACATTGTGCAAAATATAAATTCAATCTCCTAAATTTCAGTAGAAGATTGAATTAAAATTTTTTTAAAAACGTTTTTTAAAAACGTTGTTTTCCGTGCATCCAAAAAAATATCTTGATAATACTAAGTGATTTGATTTTTGCGTGGGTTGCTTAGTTACTTACAACTTCCGTGATCGATTAACGATCCCGATCATCGATCGAACACGCCCCGATTCGCGTCTCAGCGAACTCGATCTCCGCTCGATCCCCGGATTATCCTCGAATCCGTGGACACGATACCGATCGTGTCTCGGAGCGGCAAGGTCACCAATCACCCCCCACGGAATATCCCAGGTGCTTTATGGTCGTGTTCGCGACTATGCGCGTCGAGGGAATGCGGTTACGTGCATGTAAACGCGTTTCAATCTCGTGAGAAGATGTCATCGGCGTTTTAGCTTGCTGCCACATAAACCTCTGCGTTATTCTCGTCGTTAAAAAGCGCGGAACGACGGGATCGAACGTTCGACGCCAACGTTCGACGGCATCAAGTCTATCAATCCTTTTAAGTTTAACCAGTACATCAACCCTTTAACAAAAATAAATATTTATCACGTTTCGCATCCAAAGAACCGAGGCTTTATCTTATTCCGCGAAAGTTGGCAAATTTCCATGAGAAATGTTATTAATATCGTCGTTCCTTGCATCGCGTGAGCGCGGGCAACGAGCGTCGACGAATCTCGGAGAGGACATTGAGATTTACGCGCGATTTCGACTGTACAAATGCGCGATCGCGATCGCGTGTGGGAGCGCGGCAATGAGGCGCGCGCGATCGAAGGGATCGAGGGGTTGATAGGAGGTTCCTGACCCCGTGTCGCGGCCACCCCTCGCAGAAAAATCGAGCGCACCGTCCGGGGCGTGATTCCATATGGGGCCGGAGAACCGGCGATTGGTTCGTGCGGGCACAAAGGTGTCGGAGAGAAATCGATTTGGGACCGGCGGTAACGATTTCTCGATGACGCGGACAGAACGGACAAAACGTTGATGACGAACGAGCACCGTGAAATTGAAATTCGTGGTACCTTCTTGACGAAAGAGTAATGGCCTCGATCGTCGAACAATCTGGCATTAAGTCTCGAATCGAATTTAATGGTTTAATATTTGGGAGTAATTTATCGGCGATCGGGGCGCGGAAGGAACCGCGCGACGGGCAAAATGAAAATGGTGTACGGAGCGCCGAGGAAAAGGAGCTCGGCGATGTCCGGTAAAGTGTACGTGACTCACGTCAATGCATCACGGGGTAAAATAATTGTACACGTGGACGGAGGCACGCACGTTCGACGTAAATTCTTCACGTGCACAACACTCGCCGTAAATCGCCAGCAACACGCGGCGAGCTCCTTTTTTCCCCTTTTGCCCACGTAAATTTCTTCCTTATCGGGAGTAATTTACGCCCGGTCTACCGAAAAAAATGACGCGGCACTGCGGCTTGCGCTTTTCCATGCTGCTCACCGCTTCTCGCACCGAGAAAAAATATTTTCTCTAAAAAGAGCCGCGGGGAACTCTTCGGAGCACGGACCTTCGGTCTTCGAATTTTTTCCCGTCGAAGTAAAAAGGCTCCTCTCGGGACTGAATCAGATGGCAAGCATGCCGGCAAAAGTGGCGAAGCCTTTTCACACCCCCGAAATCTTAATTCGACCGAAGTCCATCGAGGAAAAAAGAAACGAAGGTCAGGGAGAAAAAAGAAGAGCACGTGACATAGATCTTGGGATGCTGGTTTCGAAGGCAGTAAATCACTGGCTCGTAATAAGTCGTATATCACGATTTCCCTTTTCCTCTGTCGTTTTCCAGCGGACTAGCGCAGACTCCTCGAACAATGCGGACGACCAATATTGTTGAAACACTGATCGCAGGGCCCCACGTTTGCCCTGCTCCCAAGTCGACGGGTTCTCGTTGACCTCTCCCTTCGACTCCTCGGTCCGCGTAGTTTCACTTCCGTCGCGCAGGCCCTTCGTTGGCGGCCGTGAGGCCTAAACACCATAAACTTTTACAGCCAGTAGTGGTTTCGTTGGATTTCCCTTCGCATGATTTACGATCTCGCGCCAACTCTCAGCTGCAGTCAAGATGAAAATTCTTGCCCGCGAAAGTGTCCTTCCGACTGACTTTTTTCCCCCTTTTTCGCCCTCCTCGCCGCAAAGTTTCACCGAGGACCCAGAAAGTCTCTAATAGCGTGGAAGCCTTTGACTTTTAACGTTTCGACTCGGAGCACCGAAGATTTCCTATCGTTTTTGCCGAGTTTCAAAGTCCGTGGAAACCTGGGGGAGAATCGGAGAAGGTATCGCTGGGATCTAGTAGGAGGTTTCCTTGGGTCGCTGATGGACTTCCCGAGTCGAACATGTTCGTTTCGCGTTTCGCAGTAATCGCGCTGGTAGGCCGCGTGTTCGCTCCGTAATTACGTAGAAATTCACGCTGCGATTTAATGGCATTATCCCTGCGCGCACTTTTGCCGCGATTTAACTCTCGGTATCTCGGCCTCGTTACATCGATAAGTGTCGACCGGGCAATATTTTATCCGCTATCGAGGGTGCTAACGGCGCTTGTAGATGGAACTACTTAATCGCGATGTTAAGACAGCGTCATCAAAATTCCTCGCTGAAAGCTTCCTGCCTTTTCTTCGCTGACTAACTCCTACTCTGCCCTCCATTAAAATAAATCTAACCCAAGATCTATTTCCTGAAGCCGTGTTCGATCCTGTCCCCAACCTCAAACACAGACGTCAAACGCGGCAGATACACCCAGAACGAGGCCGCAAAAGGCGCAAACCCGGGAGGGAAACTGTTCGCGCTTCTGAAAAGAGAGGAGAGCCAGCGTGAGGTAGGTCTCACGCGTGTGTCTCCAAGGAGTGAGGTGTCTCGGTGCGAGGAACTCCGCCAATAAACCAACAAAAGGATCGTCCAGGTTTGCATGGGCCATTAACGGTCATTCCACGCCGGTGTCGGATGACTTTCGTGGAGATCATTGTTGGCCAGCATCCTGGGTGGCTTGGTTTCTTTCGATCGACGGAGGGCTGGACGAAGTTCTCGCCCCGACAATGATCCTGGTGCGCCTTTTTCACCGATTCGACCCGATTCTTACCTGCCAGTGTCTCTTTTCACCGGGCGGAGGAGGGGGGCACACGACGCCGTGTTTTGGGTACCGATGTCGTGGTCCCCCGGTTTTCACCTTTTGCTTCCTTCTGCTGTGACTCGGCCCTTTCCACCGAACAGAACATCGCACGGCCCATCTACTTCTCGGGATAGTGTCGCCTCTTCCACGAGGCTCGTCCTCCCTCCCGTGTTTGGGACCACACTGGGGGTTCCAGAAAATTGCGCCGAAAGCTGCTCAATTTCTCGTTCTAACGTCCACAGAATGGGGGACCCGCGATATTGTCCTGCGAATGGGATTGTGGCTTCGTCGTTTCATGATTTAGATGTTTCGAGGTGGGAACAATTCGAATCCGAAACCCACGAATTGGGCTTTGAAGTCTTCGGAATTTGGCTAATTTTTTGGGACGCGAGAGTCGCGAAGTTCTTTAAAGTTCTTTGTAAATGATAATAAAATAATGAATAAGATTGGGATACAACTTCAGGCTGACGCGCAGTCTAAGTTACTATGTCTCTGTCGGTTTTCTGCATACGCGTATCGCGATACGCGAATCGTCGTGTGAAAGAGATCCAAGTCCGCAACGTTTCGCTTGAAATCCAGTGAGTGAATATTAAAGAAGCGCATACTGGGTCGTAACTGTGTGCGGTTCTGTCATGTGGCTGACTAAGTTTGCACACTAAATATCTTATAAATCTGTGCTGTACACTCTCTATTAGGGCTCGAGATTTCAAGTGAACCGAGTGAGATACCCGAGTACCCGGGTACTCGTGAGATACCCAGGTATACCAAAATTACCCGTACTACCCAGGTATCTCACGGGTACCCGAACGCATGAGATAGACAAGAATCTCATGCCGAATTAAGCCGAATTGGACCGAATTGAGCCGATAGTTTTTCGGTACGTATTTGTGGCTTTAAAAATAAAAAAAAATTTCAGAATGAAATGAATTCTGTATACATGATGAAAATTGAATGTAATGCACCGTGGTTATGTTGAAAATGAGTTCTCTCTCTCTCTCTCTCTCTCTCTCTCTCTCTCGTGCGCGCTCTACTTTAAAATCCAGAAACACATAGCGAAAAACTATCGGCTCAATTCGGTTCAATTCGGCTTAATTCGGCATGAGATTCTTGTCTATCTCATGTGTTCGGGTACCCGTGAGATACCCGGGTAGTGCGGGTAATTTTGGTATACCCGGGTATCTCACTCGGGTACCCGGGTACCCGGGTATCTCATAATCAATAGCCCTACTCTCTATACTAATCCAATGCGAGATTTTGCTGGGTGATCAGACGACAGAAGCGTATTTAAGGTGCGGACGCACTAGGACTGAGTACAGAGTCAAAAGCGTAGTAGGGTTATTAAAATGAGTGCTATTTCTGTTTACAACGCTTGCGGAGAAGTTGTTTTCAGGAGCGGAAGACGGCGAGGACAGGTAGACGGTGATCGAGCCGAAAGAAGAAACAGTCGCAATGGGTGGCTTGATTATAATAGAGGTATCATTCCGGTGAACGATACGCTTCCTCTTCCCCTGGATAATTGCAAATGGCGTCCCTTTATGCCGAGAGGGGCGGCTGATCAAAGCCGCGGATAAATAAAAGATAATCATCTAATTATTCCATTCAAACGGTCGGCTGCTGGCTCTCGACGCATCTCCGAGTTGTACGATTGCCGCGTCGGTCATTAAGATCTCCGTTGATCGTATTCTCGATCCTTTCCACTCCCCCGATTCGTACGAATCATTGTGACCAAGGCCGACAGGGATATGTTACGCTACAATGTGCCGGGCTTGTTCGAGTTAATTGTAATCGAATCTCGGCCCCTTCTCGCGGCAATTACGACCATCTCCTCTAATTTCTCTGACATCTCGAATCGCTCCGAGGTTCCTTTTTCTTCCCCCCGTCCGAAGCTTCGACGATCACGATGATAGAAGCTCGAGATTTCAAGATATCTCCGATTACGCATGGAATAGATTGCTTTATTCAGCAGATTTCAACGTTAGATTTCAATTAGGCTCTTTCTGGGATAATTATCGACAGCTTGGCGATACAGATTCTTATGAGATTCGATCCCAAGAAAGGGACTAAAGTTAAGAGGGATTTAGGGGCAAAACGATCTATGTATCCCGAACTAGGTGTGACCGAGGAGCGAGCACAGTGAGACAGCGTGTCTCCTCGAATCCAGATAAGGATCTGTCACTGTTTGACTGGTTGGTACACTAATACCAGACGACAAGATACCGGCAGATAAAATGCCGGGAAGTTCGGCCAGTCATTCCTGACGCTGCGACAGCGAGTCTCCGACACCTGCGGCCGGATGCTGCGAATCCTGCGAGGGACGCGGAGCTCCAGAGACGAAGAATAGAACCCGGAGGATTTGCTCCGTTCCTAGAAGGAATTTATCTGCGACGAGATTTGTACGTTCGGAGAGAAGAAGATTCGGTGGAAGGAATCTTGATACCGTTTGCTACTATATCGCTGACCCAAAGTAGCTAATAACAACGTAGAGATTGTTCAGGAAAGGTTGAGAAGGGAAGAACTAATTGAGGAAGACAGTGGATCTAATAGAAATTCCGAAGCATGTCCGCGAACGAGAGGTCGAAAAACGGCTCTCGAAGGAACGTCAATCCAGCCTCCGGCCAGAGGAGCAGATTTCAACGGACGCGTCTATATCGAGGTGGGTCCGGCCGAGTAGGTGACTGACTCTGGCATTGTCGTTCGGCAAGATATACGACTGCCTGTTCCCAGAAACAGTTTATATTCCGGACGGAGGATAAGGCCCCGGAGATCGTTATATGCCTACCTGACCCCGAGAGATGCTAGTCGTCCGTTCGGAAGCGCTCATTTTTGGGATTCTGCGTCGAAGGCACTCGGTCAGGGTCGCCCGCCCGCCTCGGATGCCTCCGCGATCAATTTCGAGAACTTACACCTCCTGGACACGCATAACTCTACCTGCCCCGGAATTTATAGCGCCTCACGATTCCTCCGGGAATCGGTCCCCAGCAAATCATGGCAAATCGTTCCTCGAAAGCTCCCTCAACTCTTTTTTAAAAACTTGGTGAAACACCCACGTTTTAATTCCTTCCAAATTTAATAAAGCGAAACTCGCCAATTCATCAGGTCGGACAAACCGCTCTGATGTGACACCTCTCATAAGATTCTGTGTGTTACCATAGGTGTGGACAAACCGCGCGGGCAGAACGCAAATGTGGCGCCGGCCTTAGCGCCGATTCGAAATTCTAAAGCCAAGCGATCGCGAATAACGCGAGAAGTATCTGCGGACGCGCCGTCATCTTGCAGATCTGAATTTATCATTGCGCTCGCGCTATCGATTCGAGGCAATTGCCGGGACAATTACTGGCGTGCGCCGCGGCGCAGGTCTCGTCATCGCTCGTTCCGTTCATCTTCGCGATAAAGGCGGCCGGTTTATCGTCCGATCTGGACAGAACGCAGCGGCGGGTGACACCGGTGACGCGCCACCTGGGGCGCGTTTTCTCGCGCGTAGGCGCGAACAATGTTAACGAGAGGACGCGGGGCGGTGAAAAAATTTACGCGGCCCTCGCGGCGATCCTTCACGCGACTTGGCAAATTAATAAATCCCGGGCTCCTCGTTTCCACTTTGCGAGCGCGAGCGGAAGTCGCACTTTTCGCGAATAATGCCTTCGCGAGATGTTACTACACTGAGAAAAATCGGAGAGGAAAAATTACTACACTGCGTAGTAAAAAAGCACCTTAGTGTGAAATGTGACTCCTTCTACAACACTGAAAGGAAAAAATAACACATGCGTAGTAACCTTCAATAGGTTGTGTTTCTGAATTTACTGGACCAGCATAGTAAAATTTCTGAAAGGTTGTGAGTCACAGCGACATCTGTATGCATCTGTAGCGTATTTCTTATTGCCTAAAACTTTCATAAAAATTTCATAACAGCGACCCCAAGTTAGGGATCTCTCCTTGTACAATTAGTCCAAATGATTCGCGAG
Source organism: Perdita meconis (assembly GCA_030770465.2). Classification (NCBI taxonomy): domain Eukaryota; kingdom Metazoa; phylum Arthropoda; class Insecta; order Hymenoptera; family Andrenidae; genus Perdita; species Perdita meconis. The sequence continues at coordinate 8,220,087 of JASKOS020000009.1, forward strand.
GGTTACTAGCAAATCACTAGACAGAAAAATGCCCATTCCCAATATTTTATACAAAAAATATATAAAAAGTATACAGGATGCGCCAAAAGTATGGAAACGGTCAAATGTTTCGAAAATGGAACACTTTTGAGAAAAATGTTTTAGAGCAATGTTTTAGGGGTTTAAAAATTCTATTGAACGATCGTATCCATTTGACCTTCAGAGAAACGGTCAAGGTCACATCAAGGTCAACATGATTTTTTTTAATGGAACACCCCATTTTTGATCATGCAGTGTTAAAGCTGACGATGAGACATTTTCAAAACACTAGCTGACGATCTATTTCTGTTGAGAATTGCTTAAGTTCCGAACGTTGAGAATGAAGAAATAGACTCTCGCTTGTGTACAATGATCATTACAGTGTTTGCCACGTGACTCGACCGAATTCGCATCTCAAAGATGTTACTGCATATGCGCTAGAAATACCATCGAAATCCGATTTTACTACTACTACCCAACGACATTAATTCTAACATAAAACGACATAATACTAACAATAAGCCTGACGGTCTCGATGCATTTAAAGCTCAGTGCTCAGGCAATTTTCAACAGAAATAGGTCATCAGCTAGTGTTTTGAAAAGGCCCAATCTTCAGCTTTAACACTGCATGATCAAAAATGGTGTGTTCCATTAAAAAAAATCATGTTGATCTTGACGTGACCTTGACCGTTTCTCTGAGGGTCAAACGGATAGGATCATTTTATAGAATTTTTAAAACCCTAAAACATTGCTCTAAAACATTCTTCTCAAAAATGTTCCGTTTTCGAAATATTTGACCGTTTCCATACCTTTGACGCACCCTGTATATGTACATATACTACATACATATCTACGTATGTATATACATGTATTTTTTTATATTTTTTATGTATAATAGTGGGAATGAGCATTTTTCTGCCTAGCGATTTTCTAGTAATCCTCGCGAATCATTTGGACTAATTGTACAGAAGCGAGATCTACTCACGTAATGTGACACGTGACAGAAATTTCCAAACTCTTTTGTCACTTACTAGAAAGAGTGCAAGACCAATTCTGTTGAAACTCTGAACACTGAGAAATACTCTAATACTCCACAGCGTTATATTTTATTGTTCTATCAAGATTCCCCGAAGACTAATTGCAGCCTCAGCTCACGGGGCACTTTAAGAGGCTAAGCCCGCGGGCTGGAGGAATCTCGGAGGCGCGAGTCCCAGTTGGCCCGGTCGTCTAGACGAAATGGATGGCGTCCCGGTTGAAAATCGAGTTCGCGATCGTTCCACCGGCACCGGAATAACCGCCAGCATCACTACGCGGCGTATCAGCGGTGCCAGCACCACCGGCGCGTCGTTGCACCGGCTAAATCATTAGACGCTCGAAAGCACGCGCCCCCCGCGGTTTCGAGCATTAGTTCATCTGTCTCTGGTTCGCTTCGCAGCCGTCCTCCTTCCCGACGGAGGCTCCACCGGGTCCTCCTGCCGCCTCCGTCTTCGTCTGGCCCGTTCCTGCGGCCCTCTCGCCCTCTCGGTCGCCCCGGAGCCCTTTCTTCTTATCCTCCTGTTCGCATCGCCAGGTTTCGGGCCCGGTGCCTCGCGCTTAATATATGAATCCCACGCATCGAAGCCCGTGGCACCGCGGGGTACAGCGAACGACATGTGTTCCTCTCCTCTCGCTTTCCTCCGTGTCTCCGCGGCCTCTCTCTCGGCCCTGTGCCCGACGCCGCCCCGTCCTGCTCCATCCTCCGGGGCTCCCTTTGGGTTCTTCTTGTTTCGTCTCGCGAGCGTCTTTTTGAAAATTGGCGCCCCGAGACTCCGGCTCACGATCGCGTCGACCGACGCGGACGAACCGCCGCGCCGGCCCAAGGAATCCGAGGGCATGGCGGACGTTTCCGGAGATGCGAAACGTAGCACCTGAGGGAAAGTGAAGTAGAGCGCGTTGGGAACATTTGGCTGGCACGAGTTCCGCGCCCGCTTCGCTCGCTCTCGGTTCGTTCCGGCTGTCCGGGAACGAGCGGAGACAATGGCGAGCACGTGGGAAAAGGAAAATCCAATTCGGACCGTTTGGCTCGGGTTGCGTTTCTTTTCTCTTCTTGCGACTTGCCCTTGGAGCATGCTGCCGGCGCGCGGCGCGGGGGAGGTCCGAAAGAATCACCCCTTATGGTCGGGATCGTTTTTGGGGAAAGTTGGTGAACACTTCCGTTGCTTCATTTTTTGTGTCTGTATGTTTTTTTTCGCTTTTGAAACAGGCAGTTTTAATTATTCTTGGAATATAAATTTTTCATTGGGTCACCCCGTATAATTGATGATATGATAGGTTCCCAGTAAATGATCAGGAGAGTGTGGCAGCTACCGAAAGACGCGCAGGAGCAGCTTAAGGGGTGGGGGATGTGAACGCTGCAAGACATCTAATCCCATTCTCCTCGCGATTAAGTAAACATCGCATTAGGCAAGGGAACGCGTGAGACGCGCGAGCTGGTGCCGAGCAGATCGGTAACAAATGCGTGGCGATATAAAATAATAAGCCTATTAGTCACGGGTCAGAGGGATCCAGCTTTACGGGGTGAACACAGAGCACGTGTCTCCGTTTCGAATCTATCATTCCTCCGGAATATTTATGAAGGGTCTCCCCGTGCATCGCCGGGGATGAATGAAGCACACCTTCGATCGATTTCGAGTTCTTGAGCTCCGAGACGTCAGCTTCATTAGCCCCTTCGAGGCTGATTTCGTCGATCTACCATCGCGTCGTCGACTGGTATATACAGTGACTCGAATTAATATTCGGACATAACGATTTCCGAACATTATTGTTTGGTTTTCTACGATTTGTTTCGTTCACGTACAGTTTTCTTCGTTGCACCCTTCCATTATAACTATGCCTTTTTAATACATTACGCACCGTGTCTGCATGTAAGTTCTTCCCCGATTCTTCAAATAATTCAGCAGTCAGTTTTATGGCACTTTCCCCAGGAGTTTCTTTTCTTTTTCTAAGAATTTTGCATTCTTCGCGGTCATCTAATATCTTCACTCCTTCAACAGACTCACAAACCTTCGATTCCTCAGCTTCCCTATTTTTCTATTCCCAAACTCAAAATTTCCCCGTCAGCCAATTATAAATTCGAAAGCAATTAACAGCCGAACCTCCGCCACCTACGAGTGGGCCTCTGATTAACAGCCAGGTCGACGGTGTTCCCCGATTCCGTTTCACGAATTCCGTCCCTTCGATTATCGTTCCATTGTTTGTCATTCCGTTACACGCTCGATCCAGGAGGATTTAATCCCGAGGCATTAATAAACGGTATCCGTCCTCTCCGTCCCTCCCTCGCCCTTTCTCCTCCTCGCTCTCGCCGTCTCCGGTCCGCGTGTGCGTGAATGCGTTGTGTGGCTGCGTGCACGGGCAACCTTATGCCGGTCCCACAGTATTCACGCGGGGATTTATGGCGCGTCCACTCATTCATAAAAATATTATTCAAATTTAGAATGTCTAGACGCGGCGGCGATGAGGACGGGGGAGGGGCGTCAGCCGGACCCCGGGGACTGGCCTCTGGACCGTGTCTCCGAGGCCTCATCGACGATGCTTATCTCGTTCATTGATAACTCGAGCCCTCGGCCCCCGGGCAAACTTGTACCTTTTATTTCCCTCCGTAAAGGATTGCGAGGAAGAGGGTCCAAGGTGTGGCGCGCGCTGCTCGAGGAATGCTGCCGATTAAATTCTTTCTTCTCTGATTGTTTCCACTTCCTGTCCCCCGTGGATCGCCGAATTCGGTCGACGATCTTACCGAATTTCTTTCGGAGCAGAGAGCGCTGTCGCGTCTCGTGATACGGATCGATATCCCAGTTCGCTTGGCACGCTGAATGATTTACGCGTCGTTGGAACACGCGCGATTATTGTGCGAGACAAGGGCGCGTGAGTCGCGAAAATCATGAACTGCTGCGTGGTCGGGTTCTCCGGGACGATCGAATGACGCCAGGATTCCGTGGATCCTCGAGGACCTTACATCCCCGGTTCCCTGATTCTCACAGTAAAGTTTCGAGCTTGATTTTCGCGAGATTCTCGTCTTCGAACTTCCGCATTGCAACCAATTTAAAAGTATTGCAGAAATAAGGTTCTGTCGATACCTATTGTCATCCTCGAATTCATTCAGTTAGCCGGGAGTTTTTTTCTTCTCGGTGGAAAAAATTCCGAGGGACTCGCAGAGCCGAGATACGGTCGCGATTATCAACGTTTATGGGCAACGGCCTTTTAACGGGTCCAGGGGGACGTATAAAATGGCACGGAGTCACTTTCGCCCGGGACATTTTTCGCCCCCTTTCGGGCGACGGTGTCTCGTCGTATCGCCCACGCTTACATCTTGATTCGCGGGTCCTTGCGCTGTAAATAATAACCTTTGCCGCTCTTTTTTCCCCTGAATTTTATGATCGGTCCGCGTATTATGTGGGGCGAAAATTTAATGGCTAGGCGCCGCGTACGTTCCTCGGAAATAATGGCTGGCCCTTTGAGAAAGAACGACCGAGAACCGCCAGGAACATCGACGACGGATCCTCGTGCCTGGAGCAACCCTTCGGGCTCGAGCAAGCAGGATTCGTGGAAAATATAAACTGCGGGGCGAGGGTTTCTTTGACTCTGCGATACCTGAAACTGTAGTTCTTCCTGGATTCTAAATATAATTATTTAGAGAAGGAGAATTGAAACCTCCATGTGTCAGCGTTGATTATTATTCATTCCAACGCCTCTTTCTCTAAATTATAATTGGAAATTTAGTGGCAAAGTAGCCTGACCCTCGCAGTACTCCATGAATTATTGATTTCGCACAAGGACTGACAAGGGAAGTTTGGTGAGTGTCACTCGCCGATTTTAATGAAACTTTGTACGATTTTTCTATGGTCCAACCTAAGAATTTTGTCCTATATAGTAGCTGCCCATACTCGATTTTAAGGGAGAAACTACCCCTTTAATCCAAATTGCCCTTTTCATTTCGGTGCTTATAACAGACAAAGTATAAGCGTTATAAAAAAATGTTTTATACAAAAGTTTTACTCTTGTTTAAGACCTATAGGATGGCTGTAAGAAAATTTTGAAAAAACAAATTGCTCTTTATTCACCTGAAACGAAAACATTTTTTGTCAGAAAAAGGGAGGTAGGTAAAATTTAATTTTTATAAACAATTCGTTTTTGCAAAATTTTCTTACAGCCATCCTATGGGTCTTAAACAACAGTAAAACTTTTGTATAAAACATTTTTTTATAACGCTTATACTTTGTCAGTTATAAGCACCGAAATGAAAGGGGCGAGTTGGATTAAAGGGGTAGTATCTCCCTTAAAGTCGAGTATGGGCAGCTACTATATAGGGCAAGATTCTTAGGTTGGACCATAGAAAAATCGTACAAAGTTTCATTAAAATCGGCGAGTGACACTCACCAAACTTCCCTTGTGAGTCTTCGAGGACCAAGAGCTCGCCACGATCGAAGGGAATTCGAATTATTTTATTACGAGTCGCCTGAATGGACAAGAAATTCGGCAGGAGGGTGCGCGCGGGGAAGCAAAACGGGGGGAGTCAAGGGAAGAGGGAAGGAGGAGGCAGAGAAAGGGACGAAAGAGACAGGGCCGGCATGGGATCATGGTGAGCGGGCGTGTGCGATCTCTTCTGTAAAAGCCCACGGGTCACTAACTAAACCAATGAGGCCGTGCTGAGATTAAATAATTCATGCTGGGAGTGTAATCCGCAAATTTGTTTGGGATTACGAGTGCTCCGCGTTTGCGCCGCGTGCGGTCAAACAATGGCTATCTCTCGCCCCGGAGAACCGGTGTCCCATCCTTTTTTAATCTCTCAATTAAAAAAAGCCGCCGTAATCTGCCCTCCATTCCTCATCTCCCGCGAACCTTTTGCTGCTGCTTGGGACCAACGGAGTTCAAAATTAAAAGATAATTCTTCAGGACTTTAAAACTACGCGCAACTTTCGAAATCCACGCGTCTCAAAGGATCCTGGCATTTCGATAAAGCAATTTGAAGCATAGGGGTAAGTGGCACAGTTGTTAGCCATGTGACAATAATTGGCCCTTTTTGGAAACAAAAAAGAATATTAAGAAATAACTTAGGATATGTCGTCTTTAATTAATAGATTCTAATACTATGTACTTTCATGCTTTTATTGAGTTCAATATGTAGTTACTCACTCTTCTGCGCATCAAATTATAGGATGATTTCAATTTGATGTGTGAACGTTCTAATGATTCAATCAAACATAATAGGTATCTGCGGATGATTATGCAAATTCATATTTTCAAAGGCATAAAGAAAGAAAAGCAACTTAAATAAAAGTGTCTTTTACCTTTTAAATATTCTAAAATGCATTTTATTTTCAATATTTCATGTGTTTTTGCATCTATGTTCATTTTCATGCATTTTAACAGATACAAAATCGCCATAAATGCATAAACATCCGCAGTATAATAATAAGCTTAAAGATGACAGTTAGCAAATAATTTTATATTGATATATAACTTTTATGCTGATTATACAGACAAATGAAGGTTAAAACTTTGTAAAAAAAGATATTTTATTGATTAAAATTATATATTACCATTACAGGTGGCCAAAAACTGTAATGTGAATAATAGTTGACGACAGTGATTGGCACCCAGTTGGCAACATATTGTTGTTTTATAGTCATAGTGATACCGAAACCGTTATTAGCTCTATCTTTATACAGGGTGTTTGGGATAGTATAGGCAAGCTTTGGAGGGGTGATAGATCACGTAAAAACAAACAAAAAACTTCTATATGACTTGGGTCCAAAACTCAACCATTTTAGAAAAAAACTGTCATAAACATTTAAGCTATAAACCGCTATAATTCAAAATAGGAACGTTTTTCGTAAGCAATTTCTTCGCTAAAATAAAGATTACGATCTTGTTAATCCAATAAGTACAGTAACTGTGATATTGTTACCTTGTACCGCGAAAAAATAATATTTTTCTAACCCCTTAAATTATCGCGATTTTAAAGGGTAATTTAGGGGGTTTGAAAAATACTATTTTTTTTGCGATACGAGGTAACAATATCACAGTTAATATACTTATTGGATTAACAAGATCGTAATCTTTATTTTAGCGAAGAAATTGCTTACGAAAAACGTTCCTATTTTGAATTATAGCGGTTTATAGCTTAAATGTTTATGACAGTTTTTTTCAAAAATGGTTGAGTTTTGGACCCAAGTCATATAGAAGTTTTTTGTTTGTTTTTACGTGATCTATCACCCCTCCAAAGCTTGCCTATACTATCCCAAACACCCTGTATTGACGTTGAAACAGTTAGGTGATAATAAATCAGTAATAAAAATATGCAAATACAAATATTGTATGAAAGGAAAAGTAAAACAAAGTTCAATATTGAATCCTGAAATATGTGAGTGGAAAAGGGATTGTAGACATACCGAAACGTACAGGGAAGAAATGTACTAAAAACCTCTTTTGCAGTAATTTCATCTGATAGAAAATGAAATGACAAAAAAAATGAGAAAAACAAAAAAATGAAAGTAAATAAAAACGTCACAATTTGTCGTGCGATGCTCGTTTTTGCGCGAAATCGCATCCATCGTGTCAGAATGCCGATTAGTTTCTGTCGATTTTATGTTTTTTTAGCGATAGCTACTTACCTTTGCTTAGACGAGTGAACCCGCCGATTCGACAGGGAGGGCCGTGGTCGCGGCGAGAGAACCAGGGGGGCGAGGGTGAGTTACGGAATCGTGCACGTGGGGGGTAGACCGGACGACATACGGAGAACACCGTGTCCCACATACTCTCTGTGCGTGTCCTATTGCACTGTGCCCCGACACCGGGTGCCCCCATTGGTTCTCCGCGGTGGATAAAGGCGAGATGGGGGGTCCTTTGGCTCCCTTTACTTTATTTCAGCCGCTCTAGGGGGCGCTCCAGACTCTGGGCGGAAACACGAGTGCTAAACGCGTAATGATCGCTAAACGAAACCTCCCTGACTCCCGGAGCCCGCGGTCCTCGAGAAGTCGGCTCGAGGATCGTGCCTCGGGGTCGATGCCGCCGCTTTGTAGAGTAACCCCTAATTAATCGGCAGCCGAGCGAGGGTGGAGCACCCGGGGCTGCCGTGGAAACTCGCCATCTTGTCGGCGAATCCGTTCGCGAGGACTTCGCCCTTTCCTGGCGATGCTGGGTAGAGCTTCAGACCTGGGAATGCAGTTATTTCGTATTGTTACGACGCCGGGGTCGCTACTCGTTTCATGTTTTTATTGGGATTTTTGGTTAGAAATTATTCAAAGTCTTTTCCTTATACTTTTCTATTTTAATTTTATTATTTGATTTTATTTCTGGAAGGTATATCCTTTCTTATCCAACTCTCACAAGCAAGTGAAGTGTACGCACAACGGTCATGGTATAGAACTCGGTCGGATCACGGACCCTGTTCTTTGTTTACATACACAACTAACTCTCGATCTAGGAACCAAAGTTCCAAGAATCAATTTACCTCGAAGGAGATTAATTTTTGTAATACGGAACTCCGCAATGGACGTATGCCAATTCAACAGTTTTCATATTCTTTGTTTACAACAGTGGTCACAATATTTGTAATAGCATTTGTTACAATATTTAGCAGCAGGTCTGCAAAGGAAGTCTTGTAATCAAAGACTGACAGCTTCTTGCTGCTCTCTTCAGTCAGTTGATACGAGCGAGCACCGATCGGCCATGGGTAGTATACCCGGTGGTCGCAACAATACAGGGTGTTTGGGATAGTATTGCAAAGATTTGGAGGGGTGATAGATGACGTGAAAACAGACAAAAAACTACATGACTTGGGTCCATCTCCAAATCTTTGCAATACTATCCCCAAACACCCTGTATTTTACGAATTGCTGAGAGTCTGCGCTTTGGGTTCTCTTAGGTTTCCCGGATTCTAAGTTTTCATCCTGACCTTAATGGCCTCGGAAGTCGGAAGTCTTGAATAAGTTTTCTTGAAGGAGTTTTCGATTATTTTAACCGCGATTCTAACTATGGTAGCGTTGATGCCGTGGCAACGGTCGAAGGAAATCCGTTAGCGCTCGGCCAGCAGGGTGGCTAGCCCCGGATGCTCCGATGGTGGCTGATGGGTAGCAGCGAAGGAGCCACGAGTGATTTTCTGTTCGATCGGCTTAGAACAACCAGGTGGCCCGGGCGGCAGTTGTTTGCGAGCAACGGTGCCCGATCGCAAAAGCGTAAAAAAAGAAGAGAAGGAGGGGGGAGGGAAATACGGAGAAAAAAAGGAGCGCGGAGAGACGAAATCATCGACTCGGCTGTTAAAATTATAGAGCGAAAACGGGCGTCGCGGTGCCTCCCAGGGCGACAGGGCATTCAATCGCGAGGAACCCCCGCGAGGAACCGCGACAATGGCACCCGCCACGAGACCCCCCTCCTCCTCCACGGCCACCGTGTACCCCCTTCGCGGGGGGTCTCTCTGACTGCTACTGGTCATTTGATTGACGCGGCCGTTTCACTCTGGATTTTGCTTTTTGAACGCGTCTCTTCAATCAACCGCGTTAGGAACCGAACGAAGCTAGACGATTCCACGCGGCGTACGATCCGGATTCGGCGAGGATTCGTCGGAGTTTTGGTGAAATTCGGTTGAAAGTACATTAATATGATGAAGCAGGAGCGTGCGCCGGCTCGGTTGAATTTAGATGGAATTTCTCAATCGACGAGACTTTCGTTTCAATTTCGGTGACACGGTTTTCCAGATCGTCGACGAAATTACAGAGAACAGAGAGGCGCGCTCGAGACGATGGGGCAGACGTATTCAACGGCGCGAACCCCCGTAAGCAACCGCGACAATGAACGCCCATTCGCGGGGGGTCTCTTCTGTTCGCCACCGAGATTCACTTGGCATTGGCACACGCATACGTGCGAAATTCAGCTTCGTGCTCGCGGCCGACACGCGTGCCACCCCGAAAAACGTCGCGTGCGATAAATCCATCGATCTCCGGGAATCAAAGTTGGGAAGTTGCGTTCTACCTCCTTTTTCTAAATTTTCAAAATCTTTATGGTATACAGCATACGATGTTTTACGTGTTCTACGCCACTATAAAGCTGCGTCTACACTATAGAACAAAACACGTTATATAACAAAGTGATAAAACTTGTGAGAAAACGAAAAAAGAAAAATATTATATAACATAGTTATATAACATTTATATGTCAGAAATGATATGATTTCAAAATTTTGTCCTTGACGATTCTGGTATAAGTGCCGTGGAATTTATTAAAATCGCTTCAAAAGTTTGTTTAAAGAGCAAGAGTTTAGCCACAGAATTTATTTATTTTTTAACAACGAATACTGCTGTGCTATCTAAACATCCTCCACGTTTGAAATCATTGATGTGAGAAATGTTGAGAAACAGTACTAAATACATAATTTTGTAACAAGTTATAAAAATGTTATATAATAAAGTTATACAATAATTTGTTATATAACACTGTTTTGTTACATAGTGTAGACGCAGATTTATAGACAATGCGATCCGCCAACACATCAGCATTTTTCAATATATGTACATGTTATCTCCTGCATTTGTTTTTTATATTTGTGTGTTGTATATGTTGGCTGATCGCGGCAACCTATCACGCTAGAGAAAACGTACCTTCACATGTTTCCCCTGAATCCTCCTAAACCTTCTCTACTCTCCCATCTATTTAATCACAACGAAGTTTCGCTTCAAACATATCTCCAAGAGCATCCCCAAGAAAAGCTAATGAAATCCTGCAAATTTAATCACGGAGCGAATGAAACGCGCGTCTTAGGACAGACGACGGGCGTTAATTAGCCATCTTGAAGCCGACGAGACGGAACACGCGGCAGACGAGTGTCGAACAACGAGGTCTTGCTTTGAATTTAGCTCTTCCGCGTCGCCAGCTTCTGCACGGAAGCTCAAAAGCGCGTAAACGCTTTATTTCGACGGCTCGCTCGCGTCGAGTGCCTCTTCGCTCGAGTTCCACTCGACTCTGGCTCGAGTACGGGGCCAGATGTTTCCGAGTGCTCGGGACTCCTTGACGCGCGCGCGTACAGCACGCGCTGCCTCGCGTGTGCAAGCTGAGAAAACCTCCGTAAACTGACGACAACACGCGCGAGTCCTTCAGGAATTCACGCCTTGACTGCGCCCGCTAAACGCTCCACCGTTCTTTCTTTTCTCTTTTTTCGAGCGCCGCTATTCAGCGATTAGCTTCGAATAATGAGGGGCGACTGAGAGGATGTTTATGAATTTATGCAGGAAACTTCGGCGAGGTGAGATCGAGAGTCTCGTCAGCGGTGCACGAATGTTTCCACCGTCGAATTCGTCGGGGATCTCTGAGTTCGGGCCACGATGACTACAAGCATTTCGGCCGAACTCATCTGCTCCTCCATCGAGCAACAATGCGCCGATACAATTGATACACTCCTTCCACCCAAGGCTCTTCCTTTTTCATCGATCCTTGCGCGCGGAACCATCAGGGCGGTCTTCTATGGGGATCACAGACGCACCGCCGTTTGGACGATAAAAATAGATAGCTTTATTAAAACAATTCGGAGTAAACTAGACTTCATCCGTTATCGCGTGCTTCTTCAGGAAACGCTGCGAAATATTTTCCATTAGCGACTAAGAGAAATACGAGGCTGATATACACCGCAAGCAACGTGACAATTTCTTATTTACTGCGCCGTACATCCAGCGTTATTGTTGCAGAGAAGGCGGTGGCCCTAGGTTCGATGATAATTTACCGTTTTGCCTCCTTTCACCCACGTACATGTTGTCGAGAAACGCCGCCGGGAAGCAATAAAGCGGGCCGTAAATTTCTCGCAACTTTTTGCGGATACTGTACAAAAAGCTGCTCGCGTTGTAAATCATCGGGGAACAGGGATACTCGCTAATATCGCGGCGATTATCCTACCTCTAGCGCTCAGCTTCTTCTGGACGTCCTCGATGATATTCCTCAGAGTGGAATTATCACATTTCACTTTCCTTTGATCTCATTGTCATTCGAGGCTCGCCGTTCAGAAGACATCCTCCAAAAATGGAATCCTATCACAATCATCCTCTCGTCGATTTCAATTTTTCAATCCACGAGGAACATCCGGTGGCACGTATCAAAGTCAGCAACTCATTGCGCAACTTTCTGTCGGGACCCGGGCATTTTTACCGCGATCCACGCGCGTTCCTTCGTTCCGTTCTTTCGATACCTGTCGGCGAGTCCGCATTAAAGAACCTGGACCACGTCTTCGCCGTGCCAAGTCACGCCTCCCGTGGTGCTTGTTGTCATTGTCGGTACCTGCAATCACGCAATGATCACGCACACGCGAGCACTGGGTCGTGCAGGTACGGAGCACCGTCGGATCGATCCTCTCCAAACTCCCCCGCCCAAAAGGGCTATCAAAGACGCCGAAAGTGGACCGACGAACCGGCGAATCGTCGCGACGAATCGGCCGCGTCGATGACGCGTCGCTTCTTCCTCGGTTTTGGTGGTCTGCTTATTCCTCGTGATGTTAGGAAACCCGGCGAGCGATTGTATTATTATTAGCAAATTAAACGGGTTAAACCTTTTGGTACAATAATGTGATTTGCATAGATAATGGAGACAAGACGTGTTTAAAGGATAACATAGAGTACAAAATATTATAACAAATTGGTAATAGATATAGTAGGCAGACCACTCACTTAGCAATAACCACAGTGCCTTTTACTTAAAGGATCAGAGAAAATATCAAATTTATGACCATATAAGTTCAATAAGGTACACATGTGATCAATGCAATTATGTTGATTATATGGGGTTCGGTGTACCTTGACATTAATAAGGTTATTAATATAAGAACAAATTCCCTCCTGTGTAATCTAATGATCGAGAATGGGAGAGAAAAAGCCAAGGTCCCCATTCACGTGAAACGCGTTACCGCGGGGTCCAGTTAGTTCATCCTTGCAGTGATCCTTGGGCCACGGGTGAAAGAGCAAGAGACTGTAAAAGTCGATTGTCGAGTTCCCGCCCAGCGGTGAGCCAGCCAATCGGAAGCCCAGCTGCTCCCAGTCGCTTCCTTTTTTCCTCTTTAACGGTCGTTACACCGAGTAGTTTTCTTGTCTCAACGCCATCTTAGCCGGCCGGACATTATCGTATGGTATCATTGATTACCCTTCGGTATCCGTTGCTCGAGAATCGACGAAACCTTCATTCCCCTTTTCTACTACACTTCCTCGCGGCATATATTTTTTTTAAACAAATGCGGTGATCAAGAATTTCTTGAAGATTCAATAATCGGTGGATGTACACTAAGAAAAATCGTGTCTCTATTTTTAGTCAGTATGTATGTAGTTAGTATGTAGTTTGAGGTGCTTCTTTACTACGCAATGTAGTAATGTTTCCTCCACGATTTTTCTCAGTGTGCAGAAGGAATTACCTTTTTTCAGTCTTAGGCAAATGAGATCTTTTAAAGTTTTATTTGGCAACTTTTAAGGTGCGTCAAAGGATAATTGCCTTTGTTGAACTTCAATAGAAATCGGTTTAATAGAGACCTAGGATAATAGGTTAAAGGAGTTGCCTATAAATAGTACCGCGTCAAGCATTCCTTGATCCAATCGTATGAGACGCCTATTAATATCTTCGGAATGCCAGACTAATCCTTGAAGGCTTCATGAATCTTTTAACAGGGATGTCCGACAGCGAACGCGTCCCTGACTACTGTCTTACACCTGCAGCGAGGAATCCTTATTCCACTTTCCCAACTTGAACACCGCGAGCCCCCAAAAGGATAATTAAAGCCCCTGCTTCTTCAGAACTTGCCATGTTTCGCTCGCGCAGGTCGCCAAAGAACTCGAAAACTTAATTACCACCGGTGTCCGAGCGGCACGATCGTCGCCTAGATCGATCAGCAAAAACTTGAGTGATCGCGGCTCAAGGCGACTCTTAATTCGCTCCTTTTTAAACCCGCTTCGATTCCGTTCACGTGCGTCGATCGATTTCTTAGCGAGCAACGGTGCCGGGAGCAGAACCGTTCGCCAACCGTCGATTTAACCGTCGGCGTCGCGTCGTTAACAGAAAAATCGTGCCGAACGTCGGAGGAACCGCGGTGCAACCGTTCGCCTATTCATCGCGGTCTTTTCTCTTTCCTCGTAACGACGAGCGCCAACAACGAGCCGCTGTCCCGTGGCGCGGGACTCGATCGTGAGAAAAATCTCCGTCGCGGAGCCTATAATTTGCACTTCCGTTCTCATACCGGGGCCCCACAATGCCGCGGCGGCGAAGACGACGACAGAGAGGGGAGGAGCAGGGTCCGGCCTACCCCCAGCGAACATTTCTCAGGTGTTCGACTTTTCGGCCCCCGGGACGCGCAGAAAGGGGAGTAATTCGATGCCCGGCGCAGGTGCCTCGACGCTTTGTTCCTCCGGGGAACAATCGGGGAGAAAGAGCTTTTAAGAGTCGCGGACTTCTACGAAATCACCGGAGGAGCGTTGCATTGATGAGGAACGAGGGGACAGAGCACCCTCTTTAAAAGTCTTTCGTCCCCCCGGGGGATAAAGTCTTTCTGCCGTTCGTGTTGTCGCGTTTCGTTCATTGCACGATTCCTTGCACCTACGGCGCTCAGTCAACGACTGTTTTCGCCTCTCCAACGTACTTTTGCGCACGTGCTGCTTCGAGGGCTTTCCTTCTTCCTGTACCGGTGTTCCTGCGGCAGCAGACTTCAGGAAATTTCGCAGTAAGACGCATTAGGCCCGTTCCCACGTACGGTTTTTCCGACAGTTTTGGAATGTACACTCCAAACGCGCAGGTACATGCATGTCAGTGTAAATGCTCGGTCTGAAGAGTCCAAACAACAATGGATTCTGGCACGAATGTCAATAAGGACTGTGTTAGACTAGGACTTTATTAGAAACTAATTTTCAATTTTAAATTTACACAGATACATTTGGGGTGTACACTCCAGATTTGCAGTCTGGCATGCAGGTTTGGAGCGTTGAATATTTTTGGGTACTGTTATGCCGTGAAGAAGGAAAGTACGCTCCAAACTGGCGCTTCAACATGCCGCTCTGGAGCGACGTGACAAAACCATAGACATATAAGAATAGACTGCGCATCACGGGGAAAGTAGACGGTCCAACTTTAGAAAGAGTTAGGACGATTGGGGAGGACTTTCTATCTCTTTCTATTCTCTTGTTATTTTCTATCTGTCTCATTCTTCCCAAGTACCTCCCCAAGCATCCAACTCTCTTCCACATCGGACCACGGCTGCATGCTGACGCGCAGTCTATAGTTACTATGTCTATAGACAAAACCGACAGATTGGACTATCCGTGTAAACACAAATTTCAACACAAATTTTTGCGCTTGGCTGCCCGTTTTTCGGGTTGTCCCATGTCGTATGTTGATCATAGTTACACTTCTATCATGCTTAAGGTTAATCTTACGTCACTCGAGTGTCGTCGTCTTAGGTCTGATTTATTGTTTGCGCACAAAGTAATTAATGGTACTATTGACTGTCCGTATATTTTATCTCGTTTTAACTTATACGTACCTCGACCAGGCTTAAGACTACGCCCACTTCTCATGCAAGAGACTCATCGCACACTCTATGGTCAATACAACGGTATCAACCGTATTATTATGCATGTTAATAATTTCTGTGCTAAGTTTGATTTCTTCTCTCCATTTTCCGTTTTTAAACGTAGTGTAACGCGTAACTTAAGTACTGTTTAAGTATATTCGTTTTATAAGTTTGTTTATAATTCATAGTATATTATTGTACACTAGAGGGCTTTTATGCCCGTAAACATAATAGTAAATAATAAATAAATAATAAATAAAACGGGCCCATTGCGATCTGTAACATTTCCAAAGCGACTTTTCGTTTATACGAGATTCTACGAGATTATAGAATTTATATTCTACGCTTCAATATGACCACAGAACCACTGTGCCAATCCTCGAATATTCATGATATCCCATGGCAACTATCCTCAGCTTTCATCTAATTTCATCCCTTTCACTACGTTCACTCACCACCCCAAATCAACTTGGAGCCCAAGATCGCAGCCCCCGCGAATTCCTAGCATATTTTCCCCGCCATGGAAACGATAACATTGTTCCTTGAACTGCGAAGCGCGAAAGTGTCGCGCCATGGTTCCCCAAGTGAAGAATTCGCCCAGCTATTGTGAAAGCCGCGGGTTCGAGGGCTGACGACTGCCTTTGAACCCAGCGCAGAGTATATTAAATTCCACGATATACTTGTCAAGGCGTGGTGCTGGTACACCGTGCTGAAAACCTTCCTGGGACACCGCTGCTGCTCGCCATGGGACACCGTACCTCCGTCTACCCCTTCGCGGTGCTCCCTCCGTCTTCATTCTCTTGCCCCCATGCTACTCTTTGACTCGCGGGGTGCAAAACAGACGCACGGCGTCTAATAATTGCGTATTAGCTTTTGTCGGCGTCGATATCAAAGAGATTCAGCGTAACGGATTTCGCGGGTCGGTTTTTGCGAGGCCTCGACGAGATTCCGCGCTCGCGCGCGGTCGATTCGAGCGACGAGCGGTGATTAGAGCGGGGAAAAAGATAGTGACACTATGATCGATGGCAGAAGCATTCCGAGTAGTCGGGAACGCAGAGACGTCGATGAGAGAAGGTATTAGGAAGCGCGGATCCTCGTTTATTCACTGTTGCGAAACTATTACCTGCTGGGGGCGTTTAGGGACGTCCTGGAGGAGGTCCTAGGAAAGGGTTAATTGCCCGAAACCACGATGACGCGACAGAATTCGATCAATATACAATTCGAGATATTTTTACGAGTCCCGAGGGGTTCTACAAAAGCGCTGCCAGCCTCTCGAGGTTTTCGAAATTCGCGGCCGAACTCGCGGGCGTGGTTCACACTCGAATGAAAGTCCTCCTCGTCGCTGAAAGAGTTAACGATCGTTCAAGTGACTCGCTGCACAATCGAAGCAATTTGCTCGACGATTGTTCGAGCGCGAAAGAATTTGTCATCGTGTGCCGGGCGAAGGCGGAGTCGAGATCTTCCTCCTTCCCGGTTTCCCCCGTTTTGCATGCGATGAAAAATAGCGATTCACTCGAGGATTCAGCAACAGGTAGCTCGACCATCGACGTCGCTTCGGTTGCAAAGTCTTACCGAGGCTGATTTATGAATCAGCGTGATGCAGATTTTCTTCGAGCTCGCCAGAGTAACAGGTCTGACAATCTTACTCGAAAAATTCGAAGGAAATTTATTGGTTTCTCCGCATGCACCTCATCTGGCTTCTCACACGACTTCACAATATTATCTTCAAGACTCTCTCCGTCAATCGACAAGGAATAACTACCCGCAAAAACGGAAGCCTCCTTGCTGCCCTTACGTCGTACTGATTCGCTCGCGCGAGCTGGAAACATCCAGGAACGAAACCAGGATGCGAAAGAGAGGCTCTGAATGGAGGCGCAGGACGAACGAGCGGAACGAACGCAACAAAACCAAGAACACGTAAGATATGCGAGTAATAAAAGTGGACAATGGAGGGGCAAATTAATATTAAGGTGAAACCGGGTGCTCGAGGGTGCCGGACAAGCCAGAGGAACTCTCGGATCAAGAGAAGTCCAGAGGAGCGGAGAAGGGGGGCCCAGCTAGGGACAGTAATTTATCAAGCCCAGATAGGAATCTCCATGGTCGCGTGCATGGAACGGATAAAGTATCGTCCAGCCCCTCTGCTCCGAGAATCCTGCGTGAATCTTCCATTTTTCTGGCCTAGAAACCTTCTTCCTTTGCCTAACTAACAAAAATCAACGATTCTGGGAGAACTAACACGGTAGCTGTGAAAATCGGACACTTTGAGGTCGCGTGTCCTACAAGAAAACATCATGGAGGGACAACTGTTTTGCCGCGGCCCGAGATGCCCAAAAATACCAGACATACCAGCGGACGCGCGCCCAGACGCCGCCTGAATCCCCAGGAAAAATAATGGAAGGAAGAGAAAAAAAGTATCGACCGTTCAAAGGGTTGAAACTCAATGGACGCGAGGTTGAGCCTGTTCCTCGTTCGTGTGTGTATCGTACCAGGGATTATGTTATACTCGAACCGAAGTATATTTCTATTTCGCAAACGATATCATTCAGAAACGGAACATTAGCTCTCCGAGTAGAGTTAACGACCGTGACAGTTCTCAAGAAATTCCGTTCGTCGCCAGGGAACCGAAGACGCTCCAGTTGTCCCCGGAAGCGGGCGACAGACGCGAGGGGGTGAAAGTAATTTTTGGAAGGCACGAGCGAGTACTCGCGACGGGGGAGGGAGGAGGAGAAGAGTCGGGGTTGCGACGGGAGGCAGAAACGTAGCTAGAGTTCGACCCCCGGTGATCGCGGTGGGACGCCATCTTATTTATTGTTTTAATTATATCAGAATATATCGTTAGAGGCCGTCACTGCGTGCCACGCCGCCGAATACGTGAGATTTATACGATCGAACCGACCGCCAACTCCACCCCCGTCTCCGTCGAGCTTCTTTCACCCAGCCCCCGCGGCCTCCTCTGTGTTGACGCGCGTAATTTGTTGGTCTGCGCGTTGAATGAATTATAAATTTATTATCGAGGACTCGCGAGTACCGGTCCGGCGGCGCTACACTTTCGAAGAAGCCCGGTTTCTCGAATTCGCTCACGGCGGAGAGCGGTTTTGCTCTGTTTTGAGCGGCGCGCGGCTCGGCCCTGATCTATTGAATCGGTGCGCGCACACCGCCAAATTAAAAATCAAGAATCTGGATCGATGAAAAAAAGTGGCGTCATAAATTTCCCGATAGGATTTTTCTACCGAGCGAGCGGAAATTTCGAGCAACGTTGTCCGAGTTGCGGACAGATACAACTCCAGTTTTGGGTTTCCTGATAATTTACGGGTCGAGATCTCTCGACCAGTTTCGCGGGTTAGGAGAAGCGTGACCGAGGGCGTGGCGAGGCTTAATTACTGCTTAAACGGGAGTCCTCTCCGCCTACTAAAGTATAACCCATCATAATCCTCGGGGGCTCCTTCGCTCTCGACCCATTGCCCTTCGAGGTATTATAGTTGCGGAGGTTGGCCGCCGCTAAACCAGGTTAGCCACTGGTAAATTACACGTTTGTTTTAAGACTGACCTCTGCTTTGCACCCGTGCATCGATACGCTCTAATTTATTGTTTCACTCTAACCACAAACTCTACAATCTCCTCAAAGGATTCTATTTTTAAGGGGAATTCCTAAACTGTAAACTTAATCTATCTGAAACTTTGTATGTATATGTTTTAATATATTTTGGTTAATATAATTCTGTAGGTTTCGTTGTAAGCCAAACGATAAAATAAAACTGCATTGGAATTTTTGGTTTTATATGAACTAAAGAGCGGATATCATGTCAACCGCAATTTCGTGATACGTTTAGTCTACGGTTAGTAATAAAAATACATTAAAATTTTATGTGTACAAAGTTTCATAATACTAAAAAATTGATACCGTTAAGGACCCAATTTCTGATCAGTTGAATATATAACTATTATACAATTATTTATCGTGCTAAAAGTTGATCTCAAACATTAACTGTTTTGTATTTCAACAGTAAAATTTGGAAGCTAATGTTAGAGATATTATGAGTACTCAGAAATTGCTCCCTTTGCTTTCTTGACTTTAGAACTTAGATTATAATTTAATTATGGTTATTTTTGCACTCTTATACATGTCAAATTAAAGATAAAACATTGATTTGCTCAAGTATCACACAAACTTTGAGATTAAGTTAATGTCATTATTAGAAAAACCATAATAGTTACCCTTAATTGATCAGGAATTGGATCCTTGACGATATTTTCGATCAAGAAATAAGAAATTCCCCGCTTAGGTCCATCTATAATACAATTTTGCAACTTTATTCTTCCCGTAATCGTCACCTACATGGTACATACGTATCTATTTTTATTTTCCTTGTGCAATCTCATCTAAGAAACTGTACGCACGAATCAACTCCAGCATTTTAATTTTCAGAATGGGAAACGTGTCTGAAATGCCGTTCGCCGTAATCCAACTCAATCTTCTCGAAGAAGAACGATCGCGTAACGAGGTCTTGAGAAAATCGAGCACGATTTCTTCGGCTAGTTAACGTGTTCGACATCTCGGCTCCGATTTTACCGTGGCATCGTCATGATTTCTCCCTTCGGAGCAATTTTCTGCGCAGCGTTCCGCTTGGCCATTTCACGGAGAAACGAGGAGACGCTGCTTCGCCTCGTTTGCCTCTATTGTCTTTCTATGACGCACCTGCGGGCTTGGAGCAATCAGCGAGCAGAGGGAAGGCGACGATCTCACGGTGAGTTTTCAAGCGGAATTATTCTCCTGCCTTCCTCGACTATTCTCCACCGCGCACTTTGCGATCTTCTCCTTGCTCTATTTTCAAGTTTACGAAAATGTCTTCTAAAGCTGCGTACACACTCCAAATTTTGCAAGCAGTTCGTAAACCTTCTATAAACACTACTCAATCCCTTCACATATGTTACATGTTACATATACTATACAGGGTGTTTGGGATAGTATACGCAAGCTTTGGAGGGGTGATAGATCACGTAAAAACAAACAAAAAACTTCTATCTGACTTGGGTCCAAAACTCAACCATTTTTGAAAAAAACTGTCATACACATTTAAGCTATAAACTGCTATAATTCAAAATAGGAACGTTTTTCGTAAGCAATTTCTTCGCTAAAATAAAGATTACGATCTTGTTAATCCAATAAGTACAGTAACTGTGATATTGTTACCTTGTACCGCGAAAAAATAATATTTTTCTAACCCCTTAAATTATCGCGATTTTAAAGGGTAATTTAGGGGGTTAGAAAAATACTTTTTTTTTTGCGATACGAGGTAACAATATTACAGTTACGGTACTTATTGGATTAACAAGACCATAATCTTTATTTTAGCGAAGAAATTGCTTACGAAAAACGTTCCTATTTTAAATTATAGCGGTTTATAGCTTAAATGTTTATGACAGTTTTTTTCAAAAATGGTTGACTTTTGGAACCAAGTCATATAGAAGTTTTTTGTTTGTTTTTACTTGATCTATCGCCCCTCCAAAGCTTGCCTATACTATCCCAAACACCCTGTATTAAAACCTATGCGAACAGTTACGCAAACAGATGATTTCTATGAAATTCAACTAGGGCTCTTACTATTACTCGGATCTATGGGTATCCGAATTTGAGTACTTTACTCACAGCCAGTTTTAAAGACCGAGTTCGGGTTATGACAAGTATTTTGGGTACTCGGGTACTCGAGTAGCAAGATCATTACTCATAACTGGTTTTCAAATCTGAGTTTGGGTTATTCTGAGTATTTCGAGTACTCCGATACCCGGATACATCCGGATAATAAGAGTTCTAAATTCAACTGTTATACTGTTCGTGAACAGTCCATGAACGCTAGTGGGGACGCACCTTCACGTTACAAGGGGTAAGAAACTAGAAACTATGAGGGGTTAATTTTGTTTTCAACTTTTGCAACGCGGAGAGCGTGGTACTTAGAGGCCCACCATCACTGCCCCGATAATTTTTCTCCCGACGCTCTTTTGTCACGCATAAAAAAGTAAAAATATTGAATTATTCATAACCAGCTTAATCCTGGTAGTCCGATAATTCTGTTTCCAAAACAGACGGTCTTTCTCCGTTGGCGAATCCGTTCGGCCGACATGCGGGCTCCTTCGTCCCCCGTAGCGGCGCAGAAATCACCCCCACGTATTAAAGCGGAGAGCCAAGGGGCTGGGATAAAGTGATCGCGCCAATTGACAAGTAATCGAGTATACCGTGGGCAAACTCGATCATCGTGGATAACGATCTTATCTAGATGCCGGGAATTAGGTGTATTGTAACGAAACTCGTTACGTCGGGCATTGAGGTCGAAACAATTAACGATAATGCGTGGGAGTGGGATCGTTAAATAAAATTGAGTTGCAACCTTCCGATGTCACCTAATTGGCGCATCCTCCTACGATATCCTGTTGCAACTCAGTTATAATTTCTATTAAGAACGTATCACAATCATTTTGAAAATGTCTAAGTAATGGCTACTCGCAAAGTAATTTAACACAATATTTTTCTCTGCACCTACAATACATTCAAACCAAGATTAAGCATTGTTATTCCTACTTCAGAGGTCCATTCAGCACCTCTGCAAATACTTTCGCACTGATTATTGTCATACCTCCAACCCTTTTGAAATTCGGAGATCGTCCGCGCGAAATCCACTAGAAAACCTTCAGCAATCTAGGAAGCAGATGGACGAACCTTCGACACCTTAATTCGGTTTATCCCTCGGGAGCCTCTTAACCCGATTGACGCGATTCGCGTCGTGCGAAATGAAGTGTCCCGACAAAGAGAAAGAGGCACGCCAGTGCACAAAGAATCTGGGAGAACGCCGCGCAGAGAGAAACGGGAAACGGTTATAATCCCGTGAAACCTGGCAGCCGGCCAAACCTGGCGGATTTTTAATTAACGAATAATTAAACGTAGCAACTTTCCTTCCGGCGTTTTTCGTCCTCAGCGAGCGGTCGGACGATAAATTAATAAACCGAGTTACAGGTGTTGTTCGTTCCGCGTGATGTATAGGAGGAGCAAGTTTGTCCAACGGTAATAAGTTTGTAATTAAAGCTCGCTAGCCTTTATTACGGGACGCCAAGGCGAAGAAATATTTCAAGTTACTGAATATCGTCCGAGTACTCTCATTAAGGCCTGTCACCGGGACAAACGAATTGCTTCAGTCCCGCGGGGAACGATTTCCTTTCGCGACAATTTAATATTAAATATGACAAAATGGGACAAACGAAACCAGAAGTTTCACTTTGGAGGTGTTTCGCGTCTCTCGGAAATTAATAATAGCAAAGGGAAATTAGAGGAGCTACTTGGGAAGGTAGAACAGGCTACTGATATCAAATATTTGTCGAAAATTCGGCGGAACCGGCGATCGAAGGGGAAGATACGCACGTGGATGCAGCCAAGTGCATCGATACCCTTGCAGCATGCACGCGAGTCTAAATCCGGATTAGACGGATCACGCAGCGGGTGCCTAAACATCGATATAATCGAGGAGGATCGCTGCAGGCCTCGGTAGCAGCTTGGCTGATATTCAGACCGCATTCTTCGCCTATTAGACCTTATAAAAATATTCTAATTCCTATTGATCATGGATCTAATCCTTCTTCCGTGGTTTCTTCTTTGTGCATGAAATGTTTCATTTGTCTCTTTACTTGTTCTCTGTTCCAAGACTAAATATTTAGCGAATATAAATTGAACCGCAAGTATACTCTCACGGACAGGTTAGACATACTCGTACATTCAATTAGACCGAATCCCCGGGGCTATAGCAGAAAATTCTTGTCGCTGAAACTGACCAATTAACCAGGATATTTATCTACACGCAATAAGCCGCCGCGACGACTCAATTACGCGAGTCCTCTGTCGTTGACGCAAATATAACTGTTACTTCATTGCGTCTAACCCACGTATTTCTCGTCCCGGAGACCAATAAACTTTCCATCGTTTCAGACAACATCTTCTCAGATGAAAAATACCAACCATTTACGCGAAGGTATCGATACTTTTATAGATCGCCGTCGAGTTCCTCGCCCTTGTTCTCATC
The DNA here is from genome assembly GCA_030770465.2 of Perdita meconis. Lineage (NCBI taxonomy): Eukaryota > Metazoa > Arthropoda > Insecta > Hymenoptera > Andrenidae > Perdita > Perdita meconis. Next base: position 8,243,724 of record JASKOS020000009.1, read on the forward strand.
TGTCTTAACGAACCAATTAAGCAACGTTATCCACGCAGCGATATTGCTTCGCATCAGGAAGCCATTCTAAAGCTCGAACAATTTTTCTGAGGGGAAACGAAACGCGCCCTGATGGAAGGGTTAAAACCACGTTAACACCGTCGCCACCTTAGATACGGCCGGGGACATCTACATTGATGCAAAGATAAAATCATCTACATGACGTTCGTGTGGGTGATGTGGGCATTCATCATGCATGGACATAGGTCTCTCTAGTACAGGCCGTAATATACGATATGGCAACAGCGCTTCATCAGTCCTGATCACGTGGTTCTGGTCAGTCGTGAGTCCTGATCTGTCTTGACAGGTATTCACAGGACTTGGTTAGCATTGATCAGTCCTCGTGCATTGGAATAAAGTGTTTATATATATTTTCATTCTAATAACAAGTATTTGACAAAAAAAGGGTTTTACGGAATAGCAATAACTGTAAATTCATTTTATTGTTAATTATATTTCGAGTGTCGTTCTTTGAGGTTACATGTAGATGTTAAGAGCGGAGATCTTTGACTTTTTAAATTATTTTTTGAAGGAATGTAACACAAAGAATTGAAATGTCAACTTAAGATTAAGAAATAAATAAACATGTACATATTACTATAAAAAATAAGGTTCAATTATTGCTGTAATGTTTGAAGTTTCCGTCTCTTCGTTGAGACACTAATATTCACATTATTTTTTAATTTTATATAGTTATTAAGTAGTATGTAAGTAGTAGTGGTAGTTTTCCCCAGGGGATGCATAATTACTTCTACAATTGGGCACGCAACATTTATCTGGCATCTTAAAAATGTATAAAATGTTAAAAGAAAGAACAAAAAATATGGAAGTGATATGAAACTGTTAAGAAACGTCAATCAACCGACTGAACGTCACTACGAGTATGAATAGGACTGATGACAGCGTTGCCGAATTTTCTATATTACGGCCTGTACTAGAGAGGGCCGTGGTCTGATACACTATTCGCTATCTTGAATTATCTTTTCTTACGTCACTGTGGGCAAACTTGTTCGTTATCTTTGCATCATTCTCTCCCATGGGTTCCTATACGTGGGCCGTGTCTGTAGATATATGTATATGGTCTAAGTTCGCCACGATGGCCCCCTCGATGTCGCGGGGCAGCCCCCATCTGTCGTCGTGAACTCGTTAAAGGCCAAAAGGGGAGAAGGTGGAGGAGACAGCGGCGTGATTATAAATTCAAGCTGAAACTTATAATCGTGTTTGTTTTAATTAGAACCGCAGCGTGCGGTTGGTTCATTTAAGACTCGGAGTTCCGCAGGGCCCCTGTTTCGCCGTCGCCTCTGCCCCCCAAAAGCCCCCAGGCCCCGCGACTCGACTCCCGTTAATTTCGCGCGAGGCATTAGTACGTTAATAAACCGTTATTTATTGGCACGCCGCTTAAGAACATTTATTTCTCGGTTCCGACGCATTTTCCGCAGCGCCTTCACCGTACACTAAATCAACCACCGATCTTGCTTCGGGGAAGCGAGCCAACGAGCTCGAACGAATAAATCTGAGGACCTTTTCTTCTTGCCTTGCGAACATTTTTACCGAAGACGATTTTTTCTGTTTTCTCTGCCCTTTGTGCCAGTTCCGTGGCAATTTCCTCCTCGCGAACACGGCTCGGGATTCGCTCGAAGACCGCAGGAATTTCTAGAGCCGCTCGCAACGAAAAGCCAACCGGTCGAGTCTTGTCTTCCTCTCCCTCTCTCTGTCACGAAAACGACGCTTTACCGAGGCCGATTTCACGCGGATAGACTTCAAATCGCGACAAATCCGATCTCGCGCATCGTTCGCCCCGGGATTCTCGCTCCATTATCCCGACTCCACGTCCGCGATGAAAGGAACCCTTTTATGCGACGATACGCGTCGGATGCGAAGCCAGAACCGTGTGTAATCACCGTTCCGGGATTACACTGATACTGTTTTTAGACGAACGACACCCTTTACGAGTCTCTGCACCCTTTGCACGGGATTAGACCGACTAAAAGTGACAGTGATACGCTTCCTCTTGATTTCTTTGAATCGGTCCTCGATCTAGACGCGTATTTAGGGATTTAAGAATTGAGGAGGTTGAGGTGGGGATTAGAAAAATAAAAAGTTGCTCCATGTTTTTTTGAGTGAAGACTTTGTCAATGAAAAAAAATTTCTTTTAAACTTTCAAGTGTCTTTTCCGGTTTTTCCTTTCATAAATATTAATTGTGTTTGTAAAATTTTGTTTAATACTTAGAATTATTCATTGTAATCGAAGCATTGGGAATATTAGAGTATTGTACTCAGAATGACATCTGAGGCTGATAGAACAAGCTTCTGTTGAGCTTAAGCTTACCCTTCGCGCCCTGTATTACCACCAACGAGTTGGATAGGCCTTGCATCGTCGGCGTTTTCTCTCCGAAAATGAACTATATTACCGACTCATAATGTAAGAACTGGTTAAAGCGTCCTCTACTGTCAAGGAACTAGTTTTTGATTATTTTAGGGATTTTCCCGGTGTAATAACTTTTTTAACCTGATAAAATTCTAAATCATAGAGTTTATTATTATTATAAGCTAAATTTATGTTTTGTTTTAGCGGAATAAAGGCGAGAATCCACCAGAAAGCTAAGCTAAACTATGCTATGCTATGCTATGTTTAAACAATACATTTTTATTAACTTAGCTTAGCTCTTGGTAGAAACGAATCCATAAAAATGTATTGAAGCTAATTTTTTTTAAACATAGCATAGCATAGCATAGCATATCATAGCTTAGCCACCGATTAGATATACTCGTTAGCTATTAGGTTTAAGGTTAATAAAGGTCAATACTTTTTTACTCAGAATTCGATATTCTTCCATATTTTGATATAAAAAATATAGTATTTTATTTAAAAAAACAAAGTTTACCTTCAAATCTCCAAAACGCCTTCACCTATAAAAAAAAATAAATGCGCTACATAATGTACCCCTTTAAACCATGCAGCGTTTGTATACAACATTTTTTCGTGCAACGCATATTTTGAAAGTTATAGAGGTGCACAAGTTGCGTGGACCACCCTGTGTAAACAGTGTGGAGACAAAAGTAATGATGTGACTTTATACATAACTATGCAAAATAACATTTTTCATAATGTTTTAATTCGTAACATATAGCTTGTGTTACGAAGCAATGTGGTTTTGTAATGAAATAGATATAAGATCGCGGCTATTAGACTTAGAGATTTCAGACTAAGTGTAATTGACTCATAATAAAAGAAGAAATGATTTTCAAAGTGTTTGAATTTATCTTTATCCCAATTCCACATTTCCTTCATTATAAAATAAAGAGATTTGATAAGATACAGGCGTTTCACTTGCTATCTTCAGTATTAGGGAATATTCATCCATTAATCTTAATACATCGCAAGTAATAATGTATTGCTCTTCGGCCGAGGTTCAACGAAGCATGAAACATAGCCGCAAAATTAACCAAGTCGACGTCTTGAGAGGAGATCGCGCCGCGTCACCTCAAAAAATCTCGCGTCTCAGATTTAGAGCTGGTTGGACACGAGTGACAAAAAAAATTTTTTTACGACAGTTGTAGGATAAAAATTTACAAGGGAAAATACTATTAATACATAATTTATTTGTCAACACGAATTTCCATAAATATATCAATATTCATCATATATAGTTTTTCGATTGCATACAATAATATCTCCTTACAGTACATACATCTTTATAATTTTTTTCTTTTATTATAGTTCTTTTGTACCGAACCGAATTGCACTCTCGAACTCACAGCACACGCTTCTCGTATCTCCCGAATAACAAATTTATTTTTGCAGATTGGAATCAAGTCTCCAATGTATGAACCTTCTGAATACTAAATTGAATCACCTTGTCTCTCCTGTCTCTAGGATATGTTCGGATATGTCTCGTAAAAGTTTTTCGCTGTATTGCTAGCTGTTGTACGCGTCTTTGTACTTTTTGTTAGCTGCTTTTTTTTAGCGTTCAATCTGCAAAAATACACTTGTATAGGCGTCTTATTTTCTTAAGCGTTTAGAAACACAGAAACTAACATTTACAACTAAAAATTTGCTTAAATTACAATGAAATTCAACGTAAACTCGCATAGTATATTCGCAAAGTATATATTTTACAGAAACTTAAATTTAATATATTAATTCAGAGTATTTTGAATACAATTCTTCCCTATTATAAATTCTTGATCGTGCAACCAACGCGAAAGCCTCAGGTCCATAAATTTTTTGAGTTTCTTTATGTTCTCTTTCTTTTTTTTAATTTTTGTTGCAGCACTACTGCTTAAATAGATATATTTCAATTATTTAGACATAAGTACATATACTGCTAATCGATGCGCTATGACTCTCGACCAGCAAGAGCAATTTCATTTTACGTTATTTCTTCCTTGTAACCTACCACCATATATATTATGCATTTTTTTTTTTTTAGATTTCTGTGAATAGTTAACAGCGATATATATTCGTATATATGCAACAACATCGTTTGTCTTTATAGCATCCGCGCTAGAAGCCAGACAGTCAATTTTTGTAATAATTACGACAACGAATGGGAAAGGCAGTGCAAGCGTCGAATACTACTGCGTTGTCTTAAAGTCAATTTTGTATATAAAATTCATCGTAGAAGCTATACAATATCGAACAAAGGACAACAGTAGTCACCGAAGCGTTTGCTAATTGTTAGGCTAATCTAATCACCGACTTATCATTGATAAATTGACTTGAAACCAACGTGACACTATCCTTCGTAGGACATGACAGCTGTGAATTTCTGAATGAAACTTGAAACTTGAAAATGATATCGATAGGCAAAGAAAAATCTTGTTATACCTCCCATATTATACGTAGGATTTTTTTTAAATTTACCACGAACTTAGTTATCAATTAATTACAAAGCTGCAAGTACTTTCCATTTCTCTTTCGAGTAACTGTAGCAGACAGCTACTTGATAAAGCACACCGACATTTTTTACATCAAAGACATCGACACCTCAATTCTTCAAACTCTACAATTTCCAAATGACCAATATTTTAAGGTTCCAATTTACAATATGCAATTATTCAAAGTTCCAACAAATCCTAGTATTTTTATAATCCAATGCTTCAATATTCTAACACTTCAATTTCGATATTGAATTCTTTCAACAATCCCAGTGCTTAAACATCTCTACTATCATCCAAAAATAGAAATTCTCTAAGAATTTGAATTTCTGTGTTACTAAAACTCATTCAGAAAAATAAAATATTAATCGTTCCTAGTTTCTGATTCTGATTCTATGGATATCAAATATTCTATTTATGAATATGAAAAAACTAACGAAGTGCGTAAGCGTTAATAGAATAAAATAATTGATATATCCATCCTGCCAATAGCAATGGCTCTCCCTGTCTCTCATTAACATTAATTACATATTTAACGGTACGACACTGCCTAAGTCTATTTATGTACCAATCACAGCGACATAGAATGTGTAGAATGTATCTACAACTTTTTAGCCAACGTTACCTATATGCTCTGTATGCATGTCATAAGTATATATATATATGTACATATACGTAACATATACCAACATACAAACATCGTCTTACAATTATTATTCGATACACGCGAAGCACCGTGAATCCCTTCCGTCGAAGGCATTCCGGCTAATTGCATACCTCATAATTACTCAACCACTTTGCAAACATCAACAATCTTCGACTTTTAAATATAGGTATAGAAGATAGTGTATCGACCATTGATTGTACGATTAGGATTTGTGCCGTGCACAACAAGCAATCACATTTAGAATCTCTGCGTTGTACTCGCCTGTATTGTCATTTATAAAACACTAAATGTTTATTAGAAAAGGGTATTGTTTCATTCTTGTGTAGTTGATTGTTCTGTCGTGTCGTTGTTACTGTTTCTTTCTTAGCTGTTCTCTTGGATTAAATTCGTTCGAATACAACGCGGAGCGAGACACGTAGCGTATAAATGCCTTATCAGCACGCGACTAATTGTATCTGTATACACCACGGTGAATTATAGAGGTGTTCTGACAAAGCACCTCTGTCTGATTGGTTTTCCGTGATCAGTAGATGAAAGATTAGAACTCTGGTTAGATGATCACAAAGCTTTACTCGCGCTCGGCCTCCCCACCACTTGAGCTCGCGGAACCAATAAGAGCGCTCCCCACGGACGTTTCTACTCAGACGCACTCTAGCGGTCGCTAGAAGATCTTCCATTTAATGATCACACATTTCTGAGGGAACTTGCAACATCTGTATAATACACTGTGGTATACACATACTTAGAGTAATTTAAACACTATATGTATGTTGATAACAGTTGTTTTATGGGAAAAAGCAAATGAAAGGAAACTAAATATAGTTCAGATTTCTACATCACTCATCGGCTGTCGTGAAACAGAATTAGTATTCTTTCGTTTCTAGAAAAGATCGTAGAAAAGCTTTGAACGCAAACCGATTTCGCCCACCTTTTCTGCACCGTCTTCTATCTAAAATATTCTTATTTAATTCCGTTGATCACGTGGCGCCGATTAAAACTCCAAATTGACTTTCAATTTGATCGGTTTGAGTTCAGATAATTGTCGATTCGATAAGCAATCGTACGATTGCGCGTGTCTTTCTCGAAGCTCAGTAACGATTGTATAGATTATAGGAATCTCACTGACGAGATTGTTTTGGATCTTCTTTCGCGACTATTGTTATTCCAGTAACTCAACTTCCTCAATCAAGTAAACTACTTCTTATCCATTATTTTATACTTCACAATGTAAATCGTTTACGATTAGAATATAAACACGTCTGTGGTATACTACGCCGACTTAGGATAGTCTTATCGGTAATTAGTTTAGTAGATACACGCGCAGCTTAGGTTACGTTCGTTTACTAATCGACATTGACTTCACAGGAGTAGTTACGATAGTTTCATAGTACTTTTCGAGAAGAGTACCTTCTTAGGGACACCAGTATTTTGTGCGCAGCATTTCGTGTCGCCTTCGAGTGAAATTCATTGTTGCAAGCTTTATTAAGTTCTCAAATGAATAATTAAAAATTTAGGAAATATTTAGACTCGAAGAAAAAATCCATTAAAAATAAAAATATAAGAAAACTCGTATTGATGTTTAAAACTTTAAACGCAAATATCTCGAAAATTAAAACATGGGACATACGGTGTTTTGCCTTATAACCACGGTGTATTATAGAGGTGTTTCGACCTCTGGTTGATTTTTTGTGATCAATAAATAGAAGTTCCTCTAGTCGCCGCTAGGGGTGTCATAGTCAGAACTCCGCGTATGGTATGTATGTGTGCGAATGAAGTGCGTCACAGATGTTCACAGAGCTTTACTCGCACTCGGTCTCCCCACCACTTGAGCTCGCTGAACCAATAGGAGCGCTCCTCACGGATGTTTCTACTCAGACACACTCTAGCGGCCGCTAGAAGATCTTCCATCTAATGATCACACATTTCTGAGGGAATTTGCAAAACCTGTATAATATACCATGCTTATAACCACAGATTTATCTAAAGGGAAATAATTAAGTAGAGAAATGTTTAATTAGTAGAAATGAAGGGGAAATTGACTCGAAGGTTTCACGGTCTTACAAGTACGAACTTTACAGCCGTCGAGCCTAAACGCGAAAACATACTCCTACTCCTAAATTGACTACAAGTATTGACTCGTAACGTTCTCGCGTAAAAAACCTCGAAAACTTTCCGTGAAATAAGGATTTCCGATTATTTGAACGCTCGACACGACCCACGCTGTCTCTCCTTCCTAATGTCCGTCGATCTTCGTTTTAAAAAATATATAAAAGTCCATCACGCGAGACATTCGTGAAAGAAACATGCACTTTGGCACCGAAGCATCGGAACAAACTCATGCGCTCCTCCGTTTCGCAAAATATACGATCGTTTATGGATTCTCTTAGTAACGACTGTTTAAATTCCACGCAATATATGTAGATATCTCTATGTATGTATATGCTTTATAGAATCATAGTTTTACCACTGACTCGCGTCATCACAATGTTTTAGATTGGAAAAAATCTATCTGTTCAAAAGCAGTTCAAAGCCAAACAAATGGTGACTGTCTGAAATAAAGGCGACAGTGTACGTATATTTTACACACTTTTCATTTTCCGTCGAGTCTGATGCGAGGAGAAATCAAGTGTCCTTCGCAGTTTAGAAAAATATCCTCGTCGAAAACGTTCTAGCTCTCCTGATTGTCCGATTTAAATTTCTATTTTCACTGAGTACACTTAACATCCTTTTTTGTTTTTTTTAAGTATGATAGTTTATCAAAATGTATCGTATCGATCGAACTGCATTCGATAGTAGGCAGAAGCTTACGTTACAACTTTATTTGTTACTTATCGTTAGAGTCACAGGTGGATATCGAAGTTTGACGGTCAAAAACTAGAGTTTAAAAGCAAAAAAAAACTCTACGGTAATTCTCCTTAGTTTTTTAGATAATCCCCACACAATGCCGATAAAAAATCGTACGGAAAATTAAATATCTGAAGAACTTCAAAACCTAGAAATTTCCTGAACGACTCAGGTCTTCCATTCGCTAAATTACCACCCTATTAAATCACTGAAATAACGCAGAATAATTATGCAGCAATCGCATACATATCGCTCATCTTACTTCTAATTTCCCTATCCTAATCTTACTTGCTAAGTTATTGTCCTTCACGGAACATTTCCTAAAATTATTTATTGTCTGCTCACACAGTATTGTCGGTTATTATTAATTATATTACTCCTCGATTACGACTATCTGTTGTCTGGATACTAAGGAAGACTTTGTTGTCTGACGTTTTTTATCGGGGAGAAAGTTATAAAAAAAACAATTGTTTAGAAAAAATCACAAAATCTAAAATTTTTTTATATAGACTTGAAAGAGTAAAAGGAAAGCGTCGGTCTTTTTGTTAATCTAAATTTTAGAAAGCATATTTCACCACGAAAATCGTCCACGTAAAAATGTTCGAGTAAAAGAAAATCATTCCCAGCGTAGGCGAAAAATTCTGAATGAAAAGCGCGTCAAGGAAATAATATCGATTATTGTCCTGACCAACAATACCGCTATTCTTATCGCTTAGAAAAAGTCTAAGTCAATTAGTAAGGCTCCTAGGTTCCCGTAAACAATATATATCGTACAAAGTATACAAGTTTAAAAACTATTTCATTTTGGGTGCGGATCAAAAAAGTGCTGGTGCAGAGTATTGTCCCTAGAATTCAGTCAACATATTCTCTAAACACTAAGCTACGTTCACAGTGCACTATCAAGAAACTACAAGCAACACCGAATAATATTCGGTGCACTCTTATTCATGCTTCGAATGTTTAGGCCAGAACTCTACGGACGTTTTACACGCTGCGTGTTCTCCGTCGCGTTTTCTCTACTAAAGTTGGAGAAAATGCTTTTGCTAGCATGTTACACGCTACGTATTGCACATTGTACGTTGTGTTTTCTACGCCTAAGTAACAAGATGAGCGTTTTAATGAACTCTTATTACTTTTATAAAATCAAATAAGAAAAACTCATACTTATATGAGATTCTCCACCATAAAGATTTGTTATTACGGGGCCGAATACATTTTTATTTGCACAACAAACAATGCTATATATTAATTTAAATAGGAATGTATTTCATCAGAAACAATTGGGGCGAATCCGTGGAAAATTGTGTGGGAGATGGAGTAGAAGTAATTTTTTCGTTCGCCAATAGTTAAAAATTTCTAATTTTCCAATTTTCATACATTTCTAGTCCAATTTCACCTCATAATTTAGTCTGGGTTAGGTCTGGTCTCTACTTCACCTCATGATTTGGTCTGTAATAGTCTGTATATTTCTAGTAGAATATTCAAATCTCAAATCTCTGATTAGTAGAATATTCTTTCATCTTCATGTCGTATCTACAGTGCAGGTCGTTTCTCAACTTCAGTGATAAATATTTCTGTATCAAACATTTTGTAATCAATCTACCAATGTAAACAAAATGATGCTGAGCCATTCTTTGCATTATGAGTGTGTTTCGTTTTACGCGTGCAGCATGCGACAAGCTGCATTTCACGAGCCTATCAGAGCGTGCCAGAGTGTTTTTCACGCCTGTGTAGTCAATTGCATTAAAACACGTAGTTCCTATTTCGGTAGAGAAAACGCGACGTGCAACACGCGGCGCGGCGTGTAAAATGTCCGTGTAGTCCTTGCCTTATACCGCGTATATCTACATTCAAAGCATGAATACGTAATTAATATTGTTAATACCTATATGCGAGAGTTATATGTACCAGGTTCTGGCCTCAATATAGATTTACTTATGTATAACTATGAGAAGTCCTACGTGAAATCAATCCCATTGAATATATTTTTACCAGAAGAGGATTGTTTTTATGTAGGACATTTGTTTAATGTTAATATACAATTAATAGACGCAGCTCTTGACGTACAGATGCGGACAAAAGTTTCCGAACGATATCCACTTTTATACTTTATGCACTTTGTGTATTTTATTTTAAATAATAGAAAACTCTATTTATGTACATCCATACAGAATTTACTGATCTACAAGAATACGTGAATATCATATTCATAAAAAATATGTTTATTAAGACATTTAAATATCAGAATTTAGTTAATCCGATTTCTTCGGAAGCTTAGAAACTGCTACTGTATTCTTCTCAGTTTTTCAGAATTCTACTTTGGCAATTATACCGTTAATAGTGAAGTTGACTTCAAGTAAACAATATTTTTAATGTTTTGAAAAACTGAATCGCCATTAATTAGAACAATTCCAAAACATTTGCAAATATCAATAATATTTTTCTAGTACTACAAATGAAATGCATAAAACTGCATGAAATATGGAATTCGATATCGTTCGGAAACTTTTATCCATAACGGTATAACATTGTCTATACTTAATTTAACAAATATATTACTTATTATATATGACTTACTTTTACTCTATAGATTCTTATACATATTGTTTTCTTAATCTATGTACTTATTATATGTACACAAATGCATCTCATGCAGTATGTGCACGACATGTTATCTACAGCGGGTGTGCGTCCGTGAATCTCGTACAAAAGTATTCTCTTATATTCTGCAAAGTATCTTCCCGTATTTCAATCTCAATTATTATATCGGCCATTTTCTTTGAACAAACAGCGCTTCAGACAGAATCGAAATTCTTTGAATTGTCGATCCGTTTTTCAGAAAATAGTTACTCTTGATTTATAAACTGTGCATTGTGCAACTTTCAATCGTTACCTAGATACGAAAAGTCAGTTTCAAGTTCTCATTGGCGCTCGATAAAGCGATTATTGTCTCGAACTGGAATATCGACGCACGATAAACGCACACCCGTTAGACTTTAATTCTCGTCCACTTGGTGGCACGTAACTTTCCCGGAAAAAGAAATTTACGACGACGCAAAATGATTTTCGTCGCATTTTACTTGCCTCGCGCTGCGAAGGCTGACACGTTTCCTCCTTTTTTTCATTTCCTTGAACTTGATTATCTAGAAAATGGAGGCGAGGGCTCGTTGTCTAAAGTTCTGTACCCGGCAAACGGCCTCGACATTCACCTAACAGCTTTATAATATGTTTCCACTTATTTCATCTTTGCTTTTGAGTTTCCTCTCGATAAAATGCTCCAAACGGAACAGTGAGAAAACTGTGGAAAGGAAGAGCGAAGTTCCTGGCTATCAAGCAAAAATACGAATAGTTATCTATCGCGTCATCTCTCAGAAAAATGCAAGAATAACGCAAAGGGCTACGATTCTGTCGACCGATCTTATTCTTCTTGAAAATAGGAATTACTCTTTGTGGTAAAATGATTATTAATACGCTTCGGCATCTCGGCGAGAGATGCTCTCAAATCTTATTGTCATTAAAATTATTGTTTTAATTTAATAGACGACTTACGATTAACCCATCTTCACGTCTGAATATTTTTCCATTTCGCTACGAATCCACGGCACGTATTTCGGCACGTAAGCATAAACGCCGGGTAATTTTGGGTGGGCGCACTTTATACCCCAGCTGACTATACCGAAGACGAACCACGTTTCTTTATCCTTTTCGTCTCGGCAGAGCAGTGGGCCTCCAGAATCGCCCTGTCAAAGAAATCTTGGTAACGAGTCCTTGATCTTAAACATTTGATAGACTTACAATCTTACCTGGCACGCGTCTTTCCCTCCGTCGGAATAACCAGCACAGATCATTCCATCAGTGACATTCAATTCTCTGTGGGACAGCCACGAATTACAAGTCTCTCTACGCACGACAGGAACTTCTACTTCGTTCACTGCTGGCTCGTATTCGGACGCTGCAAGGATGAAAATTAGAAGCCTGAAATTCTGAAAATTTGAAGCTTGAAATTCCAAAAATTTGAAAATTTCAAGCTTGAGATTTCGAAAACGTGAAAAGTTGACGCTTGAGATTCCGGAAATATGAAAACTTGAAAATTAGAAGCCTGATATTCTGAAAATTTGCAAATTTAAAACTCGAAATTCCAAATGCAAATATTAAACTTGAAATTCTAAAAATGTGCAAGTTTGAAGCTCCAAATTTCGAAAATTGGCAATTATTAAGCTTGAAATTCCTAAAATTTGCAAATATTAAAGTTAAAATTTTGGAAATTTGAAAATTAGAAGCTTGAAATTCTAAAAATTTAAAAACTTGCAAATTTAAAGCTTGTGTAATGTGTAATTCTCAAAATTTTGCAAATGATATTCTGAAAACTTGAAAACTTGAAGAGAAGAATTACAGAGCTTTGTGAGCAGCGGTAGCGCATCCACAGTATTTATCAATTGTCGACGAAAAAATGAAATGTTAGAAAAAAAAACATTTGACTATCTTTTTCAGTTTCTGTCGACCAAATTATTTTGGTTACCGCCCTCGCAAATTCGCTGCCTTAGGTTGTAATCTGCTTAGCCTATAGTAAATCCACCTCTGGATCAAATATCTTCTCTAGATCCACGCGTTCATTCTGCTGTACCTACCGTCCGTATCGTTTTTCTTGCCCCAGCCGATAACTGTGCATTTGGTGCCAGGCTCCAGATGCATATCAGCCGTGGGTAAACAGACTGGCCTCAGGTGTTCGTGAAAAGGAACTCCTTTTTCCAACTGTAAGGCAAATGAAATTGCATCACTGATTAAAAACGCAGTTTGTCAAATACGTAGATAGATTTTAAACATACAATTGAAATTTACATTACAAGTACCGCGGAAGTTTATGCAAATGCATATTTTTATAGACATACAACAGCAACTGGATTTTAAATAAATGTGTGTTTTATGGTGCATTAGTTGCTTTACGAAAACATGAATATTTCTAAGGCGGTGTATCTTACGGTTGCGATTGCGATTTACCTGGAAGAGGGCCACATCATTATCATGCGTGATGCCCATATTATAACTGGGATGAGCCATCACCCTTTTTACCCGCAATTTCTTCCCAAGATAAGTGTGAGAAAGTCTTCTAGTTATCCCCAGCTGTATCATCCACCCGGTAACATCGCTGTGACTGCAATTTCAAAAACAGTCCCTATTGGTATTTGGAACTTCGCATATTTAAACTTTAATTCTCGATGCTTGAAATTCCAAAATCGTGAAGTCTTGAAAATTGGAAGCCTGAAATTCTAGAAATTTTAAGTTTGGAATTCTAAAAATTTGAAGCTTGAGATTCCGGAAATTCGAAAACTTGAAAGTTTAAGACTTGATGATCTAAAAATGTTGCAATTTTGAAGCTTTAAATTCCCAAAATTTGCAAACATTAAGCTCAAAATTCTGGAAATTCGAAAATTTAAAGCTTGGAATTTTGAAAATTCGAAATTTAAGCCTAAGAATTCTAACAATTTGAAGTTTGAAGCTTGAAATTCAGTCTTGTTCTAACCCAATTACAGAGCTGTGTAAGTTGCGGTGGCGCTCTCACAGTATTTACCAATAGCTCAGCACAAATCTGAAATAAATTGTGAGAAAAACGTCTACTCACTTTCCCACGCAATGCGACGCGGTCAGAACCCACTGATCGGCAATCAGAACCCCGGCGCAGTAGAAAATCTGCTCAGGTCCGCCGAGAAGAGCCGCCAAAAAGGGCCAATCGCCGGGAGTAGATTCCGCGCCGCCCACGATTCTCTTCACCCTCGAATTCCCGTACATCGTCCTTCTTCGTCCGCAAGCTGCGCAATCGATCACGTTGCACCAACCGACTGCATAGAATCGAACGCAAAACGATGAAATGCTTTACCGTAGTCCGAACACGTGAGCTCGACCGTTGGATAGGCTTCTTGGTCCGTGATGCACTCCTGAAATTCCTTGAGAAGGTTCGTCTGCGGAGTCCCGGCGTCCCTCTGAGTGATGTTAAGGTCGTGAAGCGTCAACCTAGATGACACCGCGTTCCTAAAATAACCGAGAAGCCAAAATATTCATAGTTGGAATCCCTGATGAAGCAATTCCGCGCGGAACAACTGAATCGCAATCTGTTACGTGTAGCCAAGCATGGAGCAGATCGTCTTAGCGGAGTTCGGCTCCCAGTGCGAGATACAAGCCGGCATGAACTTTCCCAACTCCGCGTGGTAAACTTCCAGTCGTCCTTCGCCTACGTCTCCGTTGTTCAAGCTCAGCTTCACTATAACGACAGTTGCGGGAATCGCGGATTGAATGAGGGCCGCGAGAAAGATCGGCGGAAAGTAGAAACGCGAGACGTAAAAGCAAAGACGAGTGTCTGCGCGCGAGGCTTAAGTAAGATCAGACCTTTTAAGGGATAAACAACGTTTCCACATTTAATATTCTGCTTACAGCAGTAACGCTCGTCCTGGCCCCACGGACAGTCCATGACACCGTCGCATATGTGGCTGGCCGACATGCACCTTCGCTCGCCGCAGTGCAGCTTCGACTTGGAGACCGTGTTCTTCGCCAGTATCGGCTTCTTCATGATCTTCGTGTTGAATACCGAACCGGAGGGCGAGGAGGAGGTGACGCACTCGCCGCATCCGATCTCGTCGCTGTGATCGGTGCAATCCAAGTGACCGTCGCATCGCCAGTCGACTGGAATGCATCTGGTTCCGTCGCACTGGAATCCGCTCGGGCAAACTGTGCAACGCGTGCATCGAGACACGGGTAAGCCATATTCAACATTTTCCTCAGCTTAAGGATGTCGGATACTGGATTAGCGGCGCGTAGGGGTGGAAAAGTGAACTAAAAGGGCCCCATGTATTTCTTATGGGACAGCTGATGCAGGATTTCGGACAGAATAGGAACCAAAACGCATAATAATTATGATATTATTGTTCAGGGAAAAAAGGCCGAACAAACAAACAAAAACATTGACATCCTTTTTTTACGAAGTTTTGAGAGCGAAATTGCAAAAAAGGGCTCTGTAGCGACCTCCGCATTGAAACAAAGAAATTATAAAAAAAAAAAAATCATAAACAAATAGTGTTTCTTCCCTGCAAAAAGTTGCATCTGCTGAATGTATTGAAATCCGAGCTGTTTGTTTACAAACATGGCTGACCTTGCTCGCGCCCTTGCCATATATAGGTTGAATCAGGGCCGACGTAAATTACGTGAACCCGGGGTGTATTCCTATATTTATATTAAACGTTATTGTTAAGTTCTAAATGTTTACAAAGCATTGATTGTTATTGCAGTTATCATAGAGAACACTCTGCTAAGTTAATTGCTTGTTTATCAATAAAAGTTGTATGTATATATTTTATTATGTGGACACGGGCCTCTAGGTAAACTTGGTACGGTACTATCCTCTAACCACGTGACCATAGGTCATTGCCATAAAGTATCTATATATCACATCGTAGTTCATTTTTTTTTTGGACCTTTTTCTTTCTGCCCCCAGAGGTCGGTAATCCAGTATCCGACATCCTTAAGGATTAAGTTTCAATTTGTTTATTAAAAAAATACCAAAAAATCGAAATTTTCGACCAATAAAAAAGTAAAGTTTAAGGGTTCCTCCCTTAATAGAACTATTATTATTATTATTATTATTATGTTTACGAACGAGTATACTTAAACAGTACTTAAGTTACGCGTTACACTAAGTTTAAAAACGGAAAATGGAGAGAAGAAATCAAACTTAGCGCAGAAATTATTAACATGCATAATAATACGGGTGATACCGTTGTATTGACGATAGAGTGTGCGATGAGTCTCTTACATGAGAAGTGGGCGTAGTCTTAAGCCTGGTCGAGGTATATATAAGTTAAAACGAGATAAAATACACGGACAGTCAATAGTACCATTAATTACTTTGTGCGCAAACAATAAATCAGACCTAAGACGACGACACTCGAGTGACGTAAGATTAACCTTAAGCATGATAGAAATGTAACTATGATCAACATACGACATGGAACAACCCGAAAAACGGGCAGCCAAGCGCAAAAATTTGTGTTGAATACCTTCAATTTTTACGCAATGAATCCTGTGATATGGTGACCATATCACGGAACAGTATTCCAAGTGAGGATGAACTAGGGAACAATATAATGTCCGTAATGTACCAAGTCTCTTAAAATACCTGGCTGCTCTATATATGAAACCCAGTACTTTAAACGCTGTACCAGTAATTTTAACAATATGATCGGAAAAAGAGAGATTAGATGAAAAGGTTACTCCAAGGTCGCGAATATTATCCACTGAACGTAAAATTGTACCATTAAGGTGATAATCATAGATGGAAATATGTCTAAGGTGAGAAAAACGGATAACCGAACATTTCGATAAGTTTAACTTGAGCTGATTATGCTTACACCACAAATCTAGGTTAAGCAAATCACGTTGGATGAGTAAGTGGCTTAAATTACTATCAATAGAATGGAATATTTTTAGGTCATCAGCAAATAACAAGAAAGCAAAGAACTATCAATATTCGTCTGTTAATCTTTAGCAACAAGAAATATGTATTCGCCACCAACGTGGAACAATTACCGTGTAATTATAAGCCATTACAGGCCCTTAATGGACCGAATCATATTCGCATTTTGCGTCGAAGCACGGGAAACTATTCGAGTTTTGCTCGCATCTGATAAACGTCAGCCCGGTGCAAGCGTACTAAAACACGAGTGAACTCTATAAAGCAGCCCGACGGGAAAGATGGGCCGTCGATCGTTTAATATAGATTTTGCAATTAAGATTCCATTAGCGGCGACACGCGAGCGACGCGTACCACGCACGCAAAATCATAATATAAACTAACACCGACACGCGGACGTGGACAGGAGTCGTGTGTCCTGTTCTTGCGATATTATGCGGGTCGACCCTCGTTTACATAATTCCAAGCTGCTACTTGTTTCCGAGTTTGCCGAGATTTTACGTGCGCGACACGCGTGCACTAAATCGCTTTGAATGCTCGGTCGTTTGTTAAACGCGGGACATGAAAGAAAAAGTGTGGCTACACGTAGAAAATGAAATCGATAGACGACTGGTCTAATCGAGAGCGAGGCGAATAAATTTCCCATCGGCGCGAGTCGAAAAGTAGCCATTAAATTCCAGGAACGTGTCAGTCGAGTCGTTTTCGACTTCAGTAAATTCGAGTTCGGGGGATGGGGATTGTTACCTCCAGACGAAAGCAAGAAAGCGAAAGAAAAGGATTTAAGTCGAAAAGAAAGAGTATCGAGTACGAGACGGAGGAATCGGTGGCGAATCGATTGCGTCGAACCGATTCGAACCAAGCGACTCCTGTAATCAGCGCGCAATTTAATCTTAACCGCGAACGCAAATTAATTGGTTTGTTAGTGCGCTGGATTGACTCTCGATTGCGCTATTCGAATACACCCGAACGACTCTAGTCGGTAATTTATTTATTTATTTATTTATTTATTTATTAACGGGGTGGCCCCCATTGATACTAGGGCTATTGATTATGAGATACCCGGGTATACCAAAATTACCCACACTACCCGGGTATCTCACGGGTACCCGAACACATGAGATAGACAAGGATCTCATGCCGAATTAAGCCGAATTGAACCGAATTGAGCCGATAGTTTTTCGGTATGTGTTTCTGGATTTTAAAGTAGAGCGCGCGCGAGAGAGAGCGAGAAAGAGGGGGGAGAGAGAGGGGGGAGAGAGAGAGAGAACTCATTTTCAACATAAGCACGGTCCATTAAATTCAATTTTCATCATGTATACAGAATTCATTTCATTCTGAAATTTTTTTTTATTTTTAAAGCCACAAATACGTATCGAAAAACTATCGGCTCAATTCGGTTCAATTCGGCTTAATTCGGCATGAGATTCTTGTCTATCTCATGCGTCGGGTACCCGTGAGATACCCGGGTAGTACGGGTAATTTTGGTATACCCGGGTATCTCACGAGTACCCGGGTACTCGGGTATCTCACTCGGTTCACTTCAAATCTCGAGCCCTAATTGATACAGAAAAAATAAAAATAACATTAAGATTCGCTGTTAGAGACGTATTTACATTGATCAGAAAAAGATTCAGTCGAACAACCAAAGAAGTCAAGTTGGTTTGCAAACATATTAGCTTGTCTACAGCAACGTCTGATACATTCGTTGGCAGAGATGTTGGATTTACAATAAGATTCATGGAATAACGGCTAGTTTCTGAGAGTTCTAAGCGGAGCATTAAACTGTATTAGACGTAAAAGATCGGGACAGTCAATATAATGATTTAAAGTCTTAAAAATTAGTGATAAGTCAAATCTAAGCCTACGTTGAGAAAGGGTAGGAAGTTTGAGGAGATTAAGATAAGCATCATAATTATGGCAGGTTTTTGGTATAGGCTCATGTAATTTGTAAAATATAAAGCGTAAAAACTTGTGCTGAATTTTTTCGATGGAATATGTGTGATTTTTATTATAGGGATTCCAAATGGGTGAACAATATTTAAGGTGAGGACGAACTAGGGCAGAGAAAAGGATTTTGAAGGTGGTAACTCTTTTAAAATTAGAAGCAGTCCTTATGAGAAGACCAAGAGCTCTAGACGCCGTTAGGATAATTCGCTCAACGTGTTCAGTGAAGGATAGATTAAATGTTATTGCAGTAAATGTTATTGCAGTAAATGTTATTCCAAGATCTCGTACAGAGGTGATATTACACAGTTCAACATTCTCAATGGTATATTGATACTGAAAAGGTTTATGCTTTCTATGGAATTGCATAACTTTACATTTAGATGAATTCAGGTTTATAAGATTGGTCCTGCACCAGTTAGTAATGTTATTCAGATCCTGTTGCAAGAGCAACGTATCATGGGCGGAACCAATCTTGAGAAAAATTTTCAAGTCATCAGCATATAGTAAAAATTGACAATGTTCGATAACGGAACCTATGTCGTTAATAAATAGATTGAATAAAAGTGGACCAAGATGAGAACCTTGTGGTAATGAAAGTTTCCTGCGTCTTTGTCGTGATTTTCAATAATGACGCCGTATTTCTTCTGACCGAAGTCGAGTTTTGCTATTGGGATAAGAAAATTCTGTACAATCCGGGACAATCTTGTCCTTTTCACGGTTGAAATGGCTTTGATTGAACGCGATTCCCACCGTTTAATCAGATATCGAATAATCGAATCATCCTCGATGCTTCGAGCATTAAACAAACCGTGAAATTCAACAAATCGCGGAGAAATTTAATTCGTTTCCAATTGATTTCTCTCGGTCTCCGTTCATTATCGAAATCTCGATGCAATAACACGCGCGAAACAAATAAATGGAATCATGTTTCTCTGCCTGGCTAGTGGCGCGTCGTTCCACCGCGATTTTATTCAGCGAAACGAAAGTTAGTATCGTTCAGCTCGTCCGGCGGAAGGAACTTCAGGAAAATGAACTAGATTCGGACAATTGAAGTACTTGTATTAGATCCTCTCGAACCGATCGAAGGATCAACACGCGACGTTCTACCGCAGAAAATGGTCGACAATGGGGATGCCAAACACGGATATGAACAAACGAGTGGAACAAAAGAGTCGTAAACGACGATGGCGAGGCAAACACAATGGATATCGGTTTAGAAAGTTAGTTGGCAATTAGTTCTGCTTTTTCGTTGCATCGGTGCATCGCGCAGCTAGACGATGCATCGCTCAAACAAAGACCTGATCGATGCGCGCAAATATTTTCATTGTTCCCTCGAAAATCCGACGCTTTCTCGCACGATTTCTGCTCTTTCTAGACATTTCCACCATTAAAAGGAGTCTCCTCGTTCCGCTGAGTGCGTTAAATTCGAACCGCGACGCGCTCTTCCACTTTATGCTAATAGCGAAATCAGAATCTTAGCTAAGGTGGCGCCTTCTGAAAATTTTATCGCGTGCCACGTACATTCGTAGCCGTCGTCCAGCTGTCCCAGCGAGATTATTTTAATCCCACGATTATCCACCTCTTTATCAAATGCCCGGGACTTTATCCAGTAGGCTTATCCCCACCGAAGAAGCCGGATAAATGGCCACCTAGGACCTTGAACGAGAATGACGAAGTGCCCGTGACCGACAGACAAAGGGCTCCGCTCGATCCGAACCGATCGCTGCCCCCTTAACGACGAATTTCGCGTTCTTGAAAAATTGATCGAGTTTCGGCTGTAGTAGAACATGCTGCGCTTTAAACGAAACCAGTTTCCGCAATGGAAAAGTAATGTTCGTTACGTGGTGAGCGTAATTCCATAATCGTATTACCGTAACAACGAATCATTATTTAGATTATATCGACTTTTGTTCCGGCCAAGTATGTTCCTTCAAGAGTACTCTGTATAAGTTAATATCGAAATTAGAAAGTGCATGGTAACTATTGGTTAAGAAAACTTTTCGTCGCGTAATACCAGCAACCATTTTGTAACTAATATATATATTGAGCTTTAGTCCCGTTAAGGTATGCAGGGTGCTCCAGAAGTATGGAAACGGTCAAATATTTCGAAAACGGAACATTTTTGAGAAAAATGTTTTAGAGCAATGTTCTACGATTTTAGAAATTCTATTTAATGGTTGTATCCGTTTAACTTTTAATGGAGCGGTCAAGGTCACGTCAAGGTCAACATAATTTTTTAAAATAGAATACCCCATTTTTTAACAGGCCATATTAAAGCTGACGATAAGACCTTTTCAAAACACTAGCTGGTGACCTATTTCTGTTGAAAATTGCCAAGAATTGTCAAGAATCAGGCAGAAGATAATTCGAACATTTAACGAGTTAATGCACATTAATGCTAAATCTCAAATACTCAATGCCTATTTATGCTAAAATCGCCCTTCGTAAGCCCATACGTGAGGACCATGATTGTACAAAGTCCAATCAAAAAATTTCCTCCCGGTGCACCCTAAATAATACTAACAATAAGGCTGATAGCATCGAAGCATTTAAAGCTCAGCACTCAGGCAATTATAAAGAGAAATAGGTCATCAGCTAGTGTTTTGAAAAGGTCTCATCGTCAGCTTTAACACTGCATGATCAAAAATGGAGTGTTCTATTAAAAAAAATTATAGTAACCTTGATATGACCTTGACCGTTCCTCTGAAGGTCAAATGAATATGACCGTTCAATAGAATTTTTAAAATCCTAAAATATTTCTCTAAAAAATTTTTCTCACAAATATTTCGTTTTCGAAATATTTGACCGTTTCCATACTTTTGGCGCACCCTGTATAAAAATAAAATTGCGGAACGATTTCCCAGAGCAACGCGCTGTATTTTAGTCGCAGACAACTCACCGGGTTTCTCGGCTCTTCTACTCGCCTCCAGTACTTCCTCGTGTCCCACGCATTCGTCCGGATCGGAATGCTCGGGAAATAGATTGCAGTCCAGGTAGTCGGGCAGAGTCAAGCCGAACACACCCAGGAAAAACCCGCAGCGTCTGTTGGTGTCTGAACAGAAGCATTCACCTTTTCTAAGAATCTGAATGTAGCTCGGAAACTTGTAACGTAAAGGACCCATTCACTGCCATGCAACCAATTACTGTCACTTGATGCTGTTTTACTTAAAATACCAAATAAATATTTATTTATTTCTGTTTCACGGGAATAATTTCCCATTAGTGTACAAAAAGACCGATAAGAGACTATAAATTATATCGAGGACAAAGTGAATAAGAATAAACAAAAGATACGCTAGTTAGATTTAAGGATTTGCATTTTTAGGGAGTAAATGGAGCAACAAAATAGATCCAAATCACCACCTAGAACATTGGCCAATACGCATACACGATTAATTGGATCAGAATTAGAGAATTTCGAGGTGTATCTAAGAGGATAAAATGTAAGCGAGGGTCTGAGGGACCTTGCAGGAGCATAGAGATTAACAAGCTCAAGCAGTTGAGGACAACAGATGGAATCATTAAGAATTTTATGAAGAAACACCAAGTCTGCACAAGTTCTTCGGGTTTCAAGAGTATTAATCTTGAGAGTGTTCATAATAGGTTGGTAGGTATGATCAGTGCCATCTTTTGCCCAATCTTGTATGCTACATATCTACAAAAGGAACGTTGTACACCTTCAAGCTGCTGTTTTTGATACAATAGATAAGGCGACCATATCGTAGCAGCATATTCTAAATGTAGTCTTACTAGCGCGCAATATAAGAGCCTGAAGGTGCTAGGGTTCATAAATTTAGATGCACATCGCTTAAGAAAGCCTAAAGATTAATATTATGAAGTCGGGATAAAAAACGGCCATTTTGTGTTCATAAAATTAAAAATATACATTGAAAAAAAATCCTTCGATCAGTCATTAAATTTGTATATCTAAAATAAGCCCACTAAACTTGAAAAAGATTGATGCAGTAAATTCCTTAGATATCTTGCTCGCCGTCTTTGAAAACGTTAATTCGAGAATAACGCTATTAAAGTTCCGAAAGCTAATTACACGTAATGAAAAAATTAATTGTAAGTGTCCATATCTCTATACAGTTTAGTCAGACTTTGAAAATTTCAGGGAATATTTCTGAGATGAAATACTGTCAAAAACTGTCACTTGAAAATTCGATTTTTTTGACTTTTTGAGTGGGTATAACCCCTTGAAGCGTCAGTTATTGGATCTTTTACCCTATGTTGAATATTTGAGTTACTCACGAAAGCAGAGACTGCGACAGGGTCGAACAGTGCTGCCTTCGGGTCCGCATTTCGGCACAAAAATGCTGCAGAAGAAGAGCGCGGCCAGTTCGTAGCATCTGACGTCGATCACCGACTTGTAAAGCTCCAGATCGTGCTGGGCGTCCATTTGCCGGAAATGGCCCAGGTAATTTGGGAAGACGGTGAAATTATACGGAATCTAGGAAAACGACAGCCAACGACATGCGTCAGTTCCTCTAGTTTAATCAGGCTGCTAAAATTCCAGCATACTTTTTTTTTCCAAAGTAAAAAATCGTAATTTATCTCGGGTTTGAGAAGCGGCAGAGTTTCTTGAAAAAGTTTGAAAAATTCATAAGCGTTTACCTTGTGCTTGTGGCAGAAGGTTACAATTATAGGTAGACAAACTCCAGGCGCAGGATTCTTATCGTCGCTGAGCAAAGCTGCCCGTTCAGTCAAGGCGATCGCGTTGGTGTTTGTCGTCTTCTCCAATCGTACGACAGTTTCAGGGTAAGCTGCATTCCAAGCACAATTATTTCTTACTAAAGCCGTAAAGAACGAAGGGCTGAGTACACTTTCTCCCTGACTTTGATGAATCACCGACACTGGCCACCTCGAGATATCTTTCATCCTTCAGCCCTTAGGACTCTATCAAGGTTCTAGCCTTCTACCACGTTGGAAAAGTTTGGAAAGCTCATTAAGCTGACTAGGCGTCATTAGGAACGTGCCTTGAAGGTCTATGATCGAGTATTGGCACCCATTTAGCGAGTCACGTGTGAAAGGATTTTCCTGTTAGCCTCTGCATCTTAATTCTAAGCGTGGCTGTTCAGCGAAACGCTGGAAACTTACATTGCAACTAATCCAACGAGTCACGTTGCCAGAATTACGGTAATGAACCTTGTCAGCCGCAGGTGCGAACGGGCGACTACGCTCCAAAATCTCCGTGTCGAATTATTACGTTCCTAATAAACTCTGTATTTATAAATCAGAGATTTCCATATTATTGCACGAAATTCTGCGCACGTGGAGGCTCGTTAAAACGCGCGACGTTTTAAAGGCGATAACGTCACATTCAACGAGGCGACGAGACCACAGCGTGGAAAATTTCTCATCAATTGCTAGTACTGCCCTGTAGTCCCATTACCTCGCCGATAAATTAGCGCGAAGTGCTTCGCAGATTATCTAAATATAGTCCAGGTCAAGCGAGAATGATTCATTGATAACGTACCAAGTTTCGCGTCTCTTCTAAAAGCAACACCTTTCAACATTTTCTACTGACGTCTCTTTAGCACTTTCCGTGCTTCTTGGATGCAGGAAAATGTTCATATTCAGATGCTCCGGCTATTGTCTACTGCTGCAAAGGAAAGGCTAAAAAGACTAAAAGGCTCGATTCTCGCGAGAAGAAATTAGCCTTCGCAGAAACAATCAGTCATAGAACTCCGCGTTGCGTATATTTTCAAATAATCCGAACTTCATTTCAACTTCCTCCGTGATTCGATTGCTGCGAGTTAACGACAGAAGACCCGAGCGATTCCGCAAGAAAGCTAATTAGTCATCGTTATTTTGTCCCGGACAGGCGAAGTCAAAGCGCGAAGTTCGCGCGTGCATCGCGAAGTCCGTGTCGACGCTTCAAAGCAAGTAGCACACGGGAACAGCAGGCGGCTCTATTGATCTTTCGGATAACATAAAGCTTCTCATTCCACGTACTAGTGTATTACTTTCGTCTGACATCCCGAACACTCATATTTGTCATCGATAAAATATTCCGTATAATAATATTCATCCGTTCAATTTCTCTGAGCGTCGCACAGTGGAGCGACTTCATAGCAATGTTGGATATTGGGTCAAAATATGAAGGATCTAATTTAGGAATGTCGGTATATTTTTTAGAAATTATAAACCTTTCACAATTACGTTCCATAGTATTTTTACATCTTGCAGCACTATTAATTTCTAATCTGTTGAATACGATTGAACTGAGCTTTGAGTACAAAACATTTTTGAGATTTAAAAATATGCGAACATTTAGTCAACCGAAAACTGATACAATTTTGTCCGAAACATTTTTTAATTGCACTACCGGAAATGCCTAAAAAATGGTGACAAAACTTAACGGGTATACTCTGTACTAGGGCTCTTACTATTACTCGGATTTACGGATATCCGAGTCTTCAGTATCCGAGTACTCGGATACCCACAAAATTTATATTCGGGTACTCGGATATCCGGATACCCGAATTACTTACTTTCAAAATTGAAAGAACAGCCTTCTATTGGAGTCATCCTGATAAAAGATCCAAAACCGGTCACTCGAATACTCGGATCCAAGCCTGGATACTCGGATCCGGATCCAAGTCCGGATACTTGGATCCGGATTTCGAGTTACAGTGAGTAATTCGGGTACTCGGATATTCGGATAGTAAGAGCACTACTCTGTACAGTAATTGAAACTTCCTAAGAGTCCTAGGTGGGGTATTTAACTTAAAGAGAGGAAGAATCTCTGGGCAGTCCATGTAGTTGTGTAGAACTTTAAAGGCAAATGTAACGTCGGCTATAAATCTGCTTTGTGCTAATGTGAGAAAACCAAAAGATATTAAAAGCGAATGGTAATTATGACAAGTTTCTGGGATAGGCGTACCGATTATTTATCAGGTCGACAAAAAAAGAAGAAAAACTGAGTCGCTCAAACAGTGTTTGGAAGAAATGTTTAACTTTGTAGTTAAGAAAAAAAATTAAATCTGATGATGGTAGATATATTGTTGAAATTATTCGCGAGCATCCAGAACACATCCGAAAATCAGAGAATATTGTGACAGTTTATAACAGTATGTTAAATTTAACTACCTAATGTTATTGTATTCAAGAGTTAAGAAATTAACGGTTGAACTCCATTTAAACATGAGACCACTTGAACTTTGTGATTATTAGTTTTGAAGATATGTGTTTTCAATGTGTGACATGCTTTCGTTATACATATTCGTAACTTCGAGGTTACCCCTTATTCAATGCCGGGAAAGACGTAATTCTATAAACAAAAACTTGAAAAATACATAAAAAAATAGATAGAGTACCTTTTTAAACATTTGTTATGAACAATCTCTAAAGAATATTTCACTTATTCAATACTGTACATATGTATACGAATCGTCCCATTGACTCGCCTCACTGTGCGTCGATGCATCAATCTCCGGCGTCGCGCGTGCATTCAACTAGCTTGACCACTGACCAGAATTAATCGCTACGAAATTTCCTGACTGCAATACAAAATAATGGAAGAGCTGAACTCACATTTGAAGTAAGCAGCCAAACCTCCGAAGATGACCAGAAGTGCGAGCGCGTTGACGAACACCTGGACGAACCTGAATCGCAGCCTACCAGTGGTCACGTAGTGACTGCTGGTCATGTCTCTGATTATCTAGAACAGGTACCATCGGTGTAATTTAGTTCTCGCTTTTGTTAAGGTTGGATAGCAGCGTGATTCCCTCGTGGATGCACGGATTCGACGCGAATATTCGTTCCCGATGTCGGTCGCGCGTGCCAACTCGCAACAGATTCCGTATTTGAGGAGTCAACGCACCCCTCGGCTGCGTGTTGGTGTACGCGACCCTCCGCCAGTGCGCCGATATCGATTATAATTTCCTCGCGTTCGTGCGGCGCTATCAAAGGACAAATTATGTCGCTTTCCTTCGTCGACGCACCGTCGGCTACCGAATTCGTGCACCGGCTGCACACAGTAATCGAGGAGCGCTTTGTTTCGCGAAATTCCCGATGGAAAAAATACTCTCCCGGAAACAAGAATAATTCAAGTTCTCGTTTCGTCCAGATTAGGACAAATTTAGCGCGGGCTCGCGATCCTCTGCCAGTTCCATTAGCATAGAAAACTCGGTTACGCGTTGAGAAACGACGCGCGTGGGAATTAATTCCTGCAACATTGTTTCAGCTTTTCCGGCGAAAATCCTTTATACCCAGAATCCAAACAGCTGTCTTAAAATATTATACTAACAAGGGAAATTTGGTGAGTGTCACTCGCCGATTTTAATGAAACTTTGTACGATTTTTCTATGGTCCAACCTAAGAATTTTGCCCTATATAGTAGCTGCCCATACTCGATTTTAAGGGAGAAACTACCCCTTTAATCCAAATCGCCCTTTTTATTTCGGTGCTTATAACAGACAAAGTATAAGCGTTATAAAAAAATGTTTTATACAAAAGTTTTACTCTTGTTTAAGACCTATAGGATGGCTGTAAGAAAATTTTGAAAAAACAAATTGCTCTTTATTCACCTGAAACGAAAACATTTTTTGTCAGAAAAAGGGAGGTAGGTAAAATTTAATTTTTATAAACAATTCGTTTTTGCAAAATTTTCTTACAGCCATCCTATGGGTCTTAAACAACAGTAAAACTTTTGTATAAAACATTTTTTTATAACGCTTATACTTTGTCAGTTATAAGCACCGAAATGAAAAGGGCGAGTTGGATTAAAGGGGTAGTATCTCCCTTAAAGTCGAGTATGGGCAGCTACTATATAGGGCAAAATTCTTAGGTTGGACCATAGAAAAATTGTACAAAGTTTCATTAAAATCGGTGAGTGACACTCACCAAACTTCCCTTGTAAGATCACGAAGACAAAAACGAGTGTATTAATTAACAAACACTTTGTATTCGTCGGAACGTCGAAGCGCAAACAACGAACAGAGATGGGCATTATCTAGATAAAAAATGATTTAAGTAACGATACGAGTAAAAGATGATTTATCTTTATTCGTTGCTTATCTCTGACGACGAAGAAGTTTGCTTCGCGGCTCTAAGAAAGTGGTCGCGCACGCAGTGGAATAGGATCGCGTTGGTCAGACGGTGCAACTCTGCGCCCCATTTCCGACTTTCCAATAAAATCCCGACGAACGTCAAAGCGGCAAAAATCCGCAGGTGCAGCAGGCAAAGGGAATTGTTTTCGATAACGGCAGCTAATCGACGGCACGCGAAAAACAAAGCAATTAAACCACGGAGGGAAAATAAACGTTACATCGGACGGGCTTCTGGGATTTCGCTGCCGCGTTATTATCGTGGTCTATTTTTAGCGTTAATAACGAGAGCACTCGCGTAAAATGATATCGATGGTCCCGCGGCTCGATACGGGTTCCCACTGTTCGCCGATGCTTAGCGCGAAGAACACGCGCGCGTTTTCCCCCGAAACGGAAACAAAAGGAGCAAATGATGCGGAGTTGTTTATCGATTCTCCCCGGCGGCGAATGCGATTTCGCGTTCGTTTATCCTGTTTTGCGCCCTCGCAGGGTGCATCTGTCCCCGGAGCGCGACCGCTGCCAGATCGGAGTGCATCGCGCGGAAACCGTATTCTTATCGGCCGCGGAAACTACTTGCCACAGTTCATCACTGACCGATTCGACTCCGATCGTTTATTGTTCGTCGCCAGCGAAAAGGAAACTCGTTCGAGTCGCCTTCGTTTGCTTTGTCTCCCGAGATCCTTCACGCTCGATGGAGCGTGGGGACCTTCGGGATTCGCTTGACCCTTCGTTCGCGCCAATATACGGATATTCTGGCTTCGAGGTTACGTAATCCGTGTGGGGAACGAACAGAGTCGATAACGCCCGGACCCGACGAATTAATCGTTTACCCGTTTGCAGCGCGGATTATACGACGCGCGAACGCGCATTGTGCGAGGTCTTACCTTGTGATGCAGGGAGCTGTTGTTGCCGCCGTGGACTCTGACGATGGTCTGCAGACTCGCCGGGGTGCTGGTCGATTTCGTTATCGTCCGGCTGAACGAGTTGTCCGGCTCCGAGACGAGTGCTCTGCCTAAGTCAACCACGAATCAACGGTTCGATTAACAATACCTTGATCCTGAGCTTGGAAATCGCATCGCGCGGGGGACAGTTGAAACAAATGGCAATAAGTATTCTGATCGCGTTTCGAGCAACGTCTGCCTTTCCCTGACGAACGAGTGCCGAGCTTTAAATGGAACGTGAGAAAAAATGACGCGCCAGGGAACGCATTAATCCTGAGAGCTTGTTGAAATGATTTATCGATACCGAGAGCTACCAATTTCTCACGAGGGATTTAATCTCGGCTCGTTACCGTGCGCCGGTGTTTTATCGGAAACTCGCGAAGGATGTATAGAGTGACATGCTTCGTCTTTCAGATCCGCGTCTGCCAAAGCGTGTGAGTGACGTACAGTGTTTAAGAACAACTGTCTGACCGTGAAAAATTGTGTTTCGAATCCTTACTTCCTTACTTATATTGTAAATCCGAAAGTGTGTTTGTATGTTTGTTATTTCTTGACGACTAAACTGCTGAACTGATTTCAATAAAATTTGACAGAAATGTGGCCTGAAATCTGGGGAAGGACATAGGATACTTTGGTAATTATTTACATTAGGGGCTTCCTCACCGATTTTGATGACCTTGAAATATGTTGTCAAGGTTATCATTCTGAACAACTTTTTCCTATACATGTTACCGCCACTCGGCCTTCGTTTCCGAGATATTCGCAAAAAAAGTTTCAATATTTGAAAGACTGATCGGAATAGGGCAGGGTTAGATTTGAAAAACCGACAAACCGGGTGCAGGGTCCCCGGTGGAGGGTTGGGAGGGCGGAGCCCCCCCCCCCCCACTACCTGGAAAGCAAAGGTTCAACTTTGAAAATACTGTCTACGCTCGGTGGTCTGCCATGGAAAAGGGGGATGTTACATTTTTTGCACACGAAGCGCGCTACGGAAAAACGACTGATTTAAGTATATTAAAAGTATACCACGTCACTCACTTCTTATTATTAATCTTATATAACAGGAAATATTTCGGCCATCATTTTAAAAAATGCTGTTACTCTATTGTCAAAATTATGGCATCGACGAAATAAAAATTCTGTAATATATCCAACATAATATTGTTTCCGTGTTCCATAACGGGGAATATTAGCCCTGGTTTCTCGCCAAATACGCTCTGTATTTTGCGTATGGGCACCGCTGTCAGGATCAACAAAATTCATTTTGTAATTTACTGCTAAATTCGTTCGCGTTCGACACGATCCATTTCACGTTTGAGTTTATAAACATAAACAGACAGGACAGGGGATCTCAACTGATTGAAGTCGTTTTAAAGTGTGACCGTGGCCGCCTTATCGGTGGCCACAATTTTAAATCTAACCCCGACCTATGCCGATCAGTCTTTTAAATGTTGAAACTTTTTTTGCGAATATCTCGGAAACTAAAGCCGAGCGGCGGTAACATGTACAGGAAAAAGTTATTCAGAATGATGACCTTGACAACATATTTCAAGGTCATCAAAATCGGTGAGGAAGCCCTTAATGTAAATAATTACCGATACTTTTTATCCCGAAAAATGTATTAGCTTTTCCTAGGAGAGCGAATTAATAAAAAATGGACTCCGATTAAATGAACTCTGTCTCTTACCGTTACGTAGCTAAACAAAAGTCTATCACTGGTGCCCTGGCGGAAGAGAGAGCGTCGTGCTCTCTCTATCTCGCGCTACCCTGACTGTAGGCCTTGGATTGGCACGCGCGAGAGAGAGAGAGATTTAGATTTAGATTTAGATTTAGATAGTTTATTAAGGCCACGGGGTATGACCCCATCTGGCCACTTGCAAAAAACGTGAATACAAGAAAGAGAGAGAGAGAGAAAGAGAGAGAGAGAGTGTGTGTCTCTGTCTGCTGCCGTTACATATCTAAACAAAAGACTATCACTGGTGCCATGGTGGACGCTTTCTTTCGCGCGTGCCAAACTGTGACCCATAGCGGCAGTTTAGCAATTGGATCACTCTGATGCGAAACTTATAAAGCTGAACGTTACCTACGACATTTTAATTACAGAGCGACTATTCTATTTTGAAGATTTATCCATAATAATATTATAAATCCAAAAGTGTGTTTGTCTGTTTGTTACTTCTTCACGACTAAACTATTGAACTGATTGCAATGAAATTTTGCATGGAGGTAGTCTAAAATTTGGAGAAGGACATAGGAAACATTTTTTTGTCAGAAGGAGCCAATTAATAAAAAGTGGAAAACCGAGTGTTCTATGTTCAGGCCAAATTCAATTGAAATCATTTCAGTAATTAGGTCTTGAAGTCGTTATGTTTGTTACACGCTTTCAGATTTGTATTGCATTGACTTATTGGTTACAAGAACAATTAGATATGATTGTGTTTGACTTCGATATAAATTAGCAGCTAAAATACAAGTTATAAAAATCATAAGATTAAAATACCAAAAAAACGTAAGTATCAAACATTAATAAATGAATAAAATTAATTAAACAGTCGATGAATAAAATAATATATTTAAAAATATTGAAAAGACGACAAAAATAACGGCAATATCATAGGGTAAAGCAGTTTAATAAAATTGTCCTGGATGATGCTGAGAGTATTTTACAAAGCGATATGGTTTCATTTACATTGGAATATATGTATAAGTGACGATGTTACCACGCCTTTTTACTTATGGAGCTACTATTCTGTTTAACGATTTGTGCCTGATTCTTGATTTCTGATTTTGCTTTTTGATTTAATCTTTTTTAGATGTTTGATTTATAATTTAGAAGTTAAGTGTCAGGTTTCTTTTTCATATTCTTTCTTTAAATGTAATTTTGGCTTTTGTTTTAACAAACTGGTATTAATACCGGGCCGTAAAAGCCTCGAATCCCCAAATTGGTATTAATATAAAAGCTCAGTTCAATCTTATTCAACAGCTTAGAAATTAGGCAACTGTTAAAACGAAATCCACGCGGACGAAGTCGCGGGCAAAAGTTAGTTGAATATATGTAAATCATTAAAACTAAGTTAAATTAACAAAAATGTTGCAGTTCCTTGAAAGGGGTGATTCCTGAGGTGATTCGAAACAACTTTTTTCTTAACGAAAATGTCAGATGAGGCTTTGTTACCGAGTTAATAATGAAAATTCAGCAGGATGCGTCGAATATGCAACGACGAACAAGCGGACGCGTGTACCTGGAACCTTGCCGTGTTTATGGGGCAGCAGTGGAGCCTCCATTGTCTTGCTGGTGTAACTCGGCGAACTAGTCTGGCTGAAACTGTCGGAAGAGACGTTGCTGTCCTGTCTGACGCTGATGGGCTTCGGCACGGGACTCGGCGAAATTGCGCTGAGAGGCGGCGGAAGATTCGTCTGCGTCGCCTTCGGTAGTTTCTCGCCGCAGCGAATTTCCTTCCTGAAATTCTGCTGCAGAATATTCCTCGCCCTGTCCATGTCCGCCTCGTATTTGCCGCGCGCCGTCTGCTCCGACGCTTTCGGATCGTGCAGGCGTCTCTCGAGGTCCTGCGACGCTCTCTGCAGCTCCTCGAATCTGACGTTTCGAAAGAAAGAGAAAAAAAAAAGGTAGAAGATAGATGCTTTTCGCTCGTCAACGCGTCCTCGCGACGAGAGGACACTCGACCCAGTAGAAAATTGTTTACCTGCTGATTGGTCGCTCTTTAATCGCGCGGAGATTGTCATCCTCCTCGTGCAGCCGTCTCTCGAGCTTCCTCGAGGCCGCCTGGAGCTCCTCGAACTTGGATCTCCTCTCCGCCTCGCGGCGCGACCTCAACAGCGCCGCTAACTTCGTCGTCTCTTCCTCGTGCAAGGTCTCGCCTCGAGACGGAGCTAATTTTTCACGATACTTCCCGTTGTCGACCTCGCAGCCTTCCGACTCGCTCTCTTTCACGAACTTCGACGCCTGAAGCCTGTCGAACGAAGGCCGAGTGTCGTAACGCGGCGAGATTAAAAAAGAAAGACCCGCGGGGACTCCTTGATTGAATCAACCCTCTAACTTTCGCCGCTGCGTCCAAGATTGAAAAACGAGAACCGAGAGGAACGTCTGGAATATTTCTTAACCCCTTTTGGCCAGTGACAAATGTCCGAGAACCCAGTTTTACCCTGTGTTTTGCATACACTGAGAAAAATCGGTCGTACTTTATAGTATATGTATAATCGAGGAAATTTTACTACACTGTCGACTAAAGTAGTACCATTGGTGACAGTGGTCTGGTTACTACTACACCAGTGTAGTAATTTTTGGCCGTGAAGAATTAGTAAAGACTACAAACCTCGTGTAGTAAATTTTACTACATAGTGTAGTAAAGTTTGAATTTTGTTCAAACTAAAAAGACAGAGAGAGGGGAGCACGATAGATCCGCGATCAGTAGTAGATTATACACAAAGTCGACGATATTACAAGAGAACTCAGGGTGGAAGTGGAGGAAGAAAGACGGGAGGGGGGGCATGGCGATTTCGTGCGGACGCGTCAAACAAAGCAGACTCTGACTACTTCTCCTCACTTCATCATCCATCAGTAGGCCTATGCTGACGGACCCTACGCTGCACGCGCGTTTGAGTATGGAACATTATTTCGGAACTCATATACAGGGTGTAACAAAAATGTTGCAGTTCCTTGAAAGGGGTGATTCCTGAGGTGATTTTAAGTAACTTTTTCCTTAACGAAAATGTTAGGTGTGGCTTTGTTAACGAGTTATGAACGAAAAACATCGACCAATAGAGGCACGAATACAGTGGATGAATTTTAGCGCGGACTCCAGCTGCGAGTAGCATTGGCCCGCCATCGTCCGCGCCATCATTAATCCGCTGTACTCGCTCCGTGATTGGTCGGTGTTTTTCGTTAATAACTCGTTAACAAAGCCCCACCTAACATTTTCGCTAAGGAAAAAGTTATTTAAAATCACCGAAGGAATCACCCCTTTCAAGGAACTGCAAGATTTGTGTTACACCCTGTATATACGAACAGGGTTAGGATCAAGCACTAGCGAGAAAGACGAAAGAAAGATTGGATCGAGAACACTCTAACGGACGCCCTGTGAAGCTTTCACTGTCGAACTTGCCTATATGGGCCTATGCCCAATATCTGCTAATGGCTAACGCCATAACAAATATATCTGGAAATGTTTTTCCAATATTGTACCATTTTTTGGACGTCTATGCGATATCCATCGAAAGGCATTGAAAATATGGCTTCTAGCGATATAGAACATACTTGTGACGACACAACAGCGCTAAAAACCAAGCAAATTGAGGTTATGCCGCGAAACGTCACTTCTTTCCGAAGCATAAGAAATACATATGCATACAGATGTCGCTGTGTCTCACAACCTTTCAGAAATTTTACTATGCCGGTCCAGTAAATTCAGAAACAACCTATTAAAGGTTACTACGCAAGTGCTATTTTTTCCTTTTGGTGTGGTAGAAACAATCACACTTTAAACTAAGGTGCTCCTTTACTACGCAGTGTAGTAATTTTTCCTCTCCGTTGTTTCTCAGTGTACGAAGCAGTACCTAACCCAGACCTAACCCGGGTCTAACGTTAGTAATAACGACGCCATAACTATCCTATTTTCTTGAAATATCGCTCCGCAGAGTTATAGCCGTGAGGGGAAGGGAGGAAGAATGCTGGGCATGCCCTGAATTCGGAAGGCACGCCGGAAACGTTAACTCTGCATAATTTTTACTGCAACGAGGGCTTGCGTTCATTTTATTCTGCGTCTTCGTGAACTTATCGAAGAATTAGTCGCATAAATTTTGATTTTCCATTTTTCTCTAAATTGATGGAACCACGCGCGACTATTCCGTCCAGCAACTGCACAGCAGCTCGCCTCACTCGGAAGACGTCCTCGTTTTCCTCGGAGCACTAAAACACACGTGCACCGCAAGCTTGCAGAGACTTAAGGCTTACGAGGACGCCAGGCCACTTCAGCGAAACGTCTACTCGAACCTCGAGATAGAGTCGAAGCTTACGCTTCGTTTAACAAGCCCGTCGTAAGCGTAATCGGCCGTATCGTCGTGCCACTAATGCCAGCCGAGACTTCGACGCGCTCGCGAGCCTCCCTCGAGCACGCTGTTTCGCCTCAGACAGCCCGCGAAACCTGGAGACGCGATTTTCAAAATAATTCCGCACAATAAGTTCACGTGCTTCCTCCGCTGCCCTTCAACGTCGTCCCTTTCGCCCTGAACTGACAGTAACGCAGCGAGTCGGCGTAGCGACAGCAACTTTCTAGGAAAATCCCGTCACGATGCACAATCAAGAACAAAGCGACGTTGCGTGTAACAAGCGAGGAGGAAAATTCGGTTCCACGAGAAGCTCGCTCTGCATAAGGAAGTGGTCGTGGGTATCGATCTCGAGCCGCGTTCACACGTGCCACTTTGTCGGACGGTATTCTTTGACGCTTCCGGCGGTGGATAACGGCGGAGTAACGCGCGTGCAATCTGCGTCGCTTTTTGATAAAAGCTCTTTCAAACAATTTAAGCTACAAGGAAAAGATAAAGTTCTTCGTCATTGAATTAGGACCAGCGAAAATGTACAATTTCGTACAGTGGCAAGTTTTTCAAACAAATCTCCACCAGTGGTCGCGACATATAATTTTGAAACACCCTGTACATAATAACATTCACATTCATCGAAGTCACAGAAATTTGTGGAAGCATAGGCATAATGAATTTTGACCCATTTGGAATCGCCATAAATGCACAAACATACGCAATCTACTAATTACACTATACAACAAATTTTAATTTATTTTCGGACTTGTAACATTCAATAATCATTTCTTATAGATTTTTGTGCATTGAATGCGAATCTGTAATCCGTTTGTCGCCATCACCCTCGGTTTTCGAAAAAATCAATTTTGAAAATAAATGAAATTTTTAAACTTTGAACAATTGTTGTGTTTAAACAGTAATAGTTATTCAGTTGATTTTTGCGTCAGATTATTCTATGAACATTCCCGAATATAATGATATGCATTATTATTGGATTATAAACATTTAAATATGTTTAAACAAGGATCAAAGAGAAAAGAACCCCCGAAAAGCACCAATTTTAGCGGATATTTTTCAATTTATTTAAAAAACTAAGGATCTAGGAGAAAATCTGACCCCACCACACGATGCAGCAGACATTTTTCCTACGGAAAGCATCGACAGAAGTAGTAAGTCTCGTTTTGTTTTCAATACAAAAACAAATTAGTTTGGTAAAATGTACGGCGCCGTCAACGGTACTCAACTGCGCGGTGCGGTAGGTCCGCGTGTCCACTGCACTGCCGCCGGCACCGCGCAGTTGAGTACCGTTGACGGCGCCGTACATTTTACCAAACTAATTTGTTTTTGTATTGAAAACAAAACGAGACTTACTACTTCTGTCGATGCTTTCCGTAGGAAAAATGTCTGCTGCATCGTGTGGTGGGGTCAGATTTTCTCCTAGATCCTTAGTTTTTTAAATAAATTGAAAAATATCCGCTAAAATTGGTGCTTTTCGGGGGTTCTTTTCTCTTTGATCCTTGTTTAAACATATTTAAATGTTTATAATCCAATAATAATGTATATCCTTTTATTCGGGAGTGTTCATAGAATAATCTGACGCAAAAATCAACTGAATAACTATTACTGTTTAAACACAACAATTGGTCAAAGTTTAAAAATTGTATTTATTTTCAAAATCGATTTTTTCGAAAACTGAGGGTGAGGGCGACAAACGGTTTGCAGATTCGTATTCAGCGCATAAAAATCTACAAGAAACGGGTATTAAATATTACAAGTCCAGATGGCTGTTGTACAGTGTTATCAAAGTATTAAAGTAAAATGATAAAACTACCTAGGAAAAAGAATTTCGCAAGCAAATTGAACTCTCACCCGCCGTTCTGCACGCTTCCGGTCTGCCTCTGACGTTCGTCCCTCCCGGGCCGGTAATCCTTGAACTTCGACTCGGCGCTCTTGACGATCCTCTCGTGCAGCCTCTTCTCGAGATCGCGCGAAGCCTTCTGCAGCTCCTCGAAGCTCGACTTCTGGCTGAGCTTGCAGTCCCCCTCGAAGTTCGCTTTGTCGAAGTTCGCCACGAAATCGTTTCCGTCGCCCGCGCCCTCTTCGCGAGGGAAGCTCAGCGAATAATCCGGAGCCGTTCTCTGATCCTGCGTCCGGAACGGATCCAGATCCACCAGCTTGTCGTTGGTCGCGTCGTGAGTCGTCCACGAGGCGGGGAGTATCGACGAGGGTGGCTGCTCGCTCGCGCTTCGCTGTTTCTTCTGACCCTCCTGCCTCGTCGATACTTGGATCGGTATCGGTTTCTCGTTTTTCCGACGTTTCGGTATCGCTGGCGGCCGCAGGGGAATCGGCGGAGGAGCTACCTGTGGAACCGACCAGTTCCCTATTGGAATTCCTTCGTCTTCATCGTCTTTGCCCGCGGCGATTTTAGTTTCCGAGAATTTGGAGCTTCGAAATGTAGCAGAGAATTCGAACATCGTGTGTGGCAAATATGCAGATAAATATTTCGAAGTAATTTTGGTAAATTTGAATAAGGGAGAGTTGCCGGTATGCAAATAAGATGTTTCCTGTTTAACTGTTATTTTGTGCAAAAGCCACTTACCAATATATTTCAGTCGATTATACTTTAACAATATATTTTTCTCATTTTTTTTTCTATATTTTGCCTAAAACGAGAATTATTGCAGAAGACTTTACATTAAATTTATATTTACAACATATTCATTACAAAGGTTTAAGTATAATTTATCAATAAATTGAACACGTTTCTTAAATTGTACCATCACACTCAGTAGTCAAAGTATGAAAGCCTCTTATGATTTTTGTGAAAATTAGTATATCGGGGTTTTTGAGATCACTGATAACGAATCTGAAGTTAAAATGATAAAAAAACTAAATAGTGAACTCAAAACGGGGGACGAGTGTAATAAAAAAGACCAGAATCAATGACAGTTTGGTATTCTGGGGTTTTTGAGGTCACTGCTTTCTGTATATATTAGAAAAAACTCTTATAAAAACTTATTTTATTCTCAGAAAAAGATTAGGTACACAGTATCAAATTACAATATTTAATAGTAACTAGTGTAATCAAA
The DNA here is from genome assembly GCA_030770465.2 of Perdita meconis. Classification (NCBI taxonomy): domain Eukaryota; kingdom Metazoa; phylum Arthropoda; class Insecta; order Hymenoptera; family Andrenidae; genus Perdita; species Perdita meconis. The sequence continues at coordinate 8,281,694 of JASKOS020000009.1, forward strand.
AAATTTTAAATGATGCGATTTCGGCAACTTTCCCCTACTATCTTGGCGATCAAAGCACACAAAACTGGTCGAAGAAATTAAAAAGTCTATCAAACTATCAAAAGCAGCGTGAAAAGGATGCATCCCAGAGATACTTGCGTGTTTGCTATCAGCGCGAGTCCATGATCTGGTGTTTAATGAATGTTGTACGTGTGGTGCGTGCGTGTATCTGTGTGTGTTCCCATGTTTCCTTTATGAAAACCGACAGTAGTTGGGCTCGATCCATTAAACTGTCGTTTGTCGGCTAATTACGAGCGAGCCAGTTCGAGCAGCGAACGAGCGAGCGACTCGCAGTGGCAGAATATCTCGTCGCTTTCGTTGCTTTCGCTCGATTTAATGCGAACACTCAGAAGCGGCGAGGTCCGCCTGCCGGCCGAGATTACGCCGTCGCTTCTCGCTCCGCCGTTGTTAATTCGCAAAGTGTCGGCGTGCCACTAACCGCCGCGCCGGCTTTGGTCTCGTGATTTAGGTGGCGAGTTCTACGAGGAAATTACGCGGCCGCCTCCGATACTGGCACCGTCGACCCACCAACTTTTCGAAAGGGAGCTAGTTTCGGAATTGAAAAGCGCGCACGGCGGCTTTCCATTAATTCCACTCGATCGTTTCGAGCGATACCGAGCAACTACTACGGTTGAGAATCTGAAAACGTTGATTATGAGCGAACAGAAAATTTGGACAGGGATCGGAAGATTTATTTGCGAATAAAGGAAGATCGTGTGTGCTGTGTACCGATGTTGTTGTGTTTCGTGCGATTCTGCAGCTTCGAAAACCGATCCGAAATGCGGGATCGTTTGTTAAGTGGAAAAACAAACCGATTGAAAAGTTTACTTACCGCAGGCGCGGCGGAATGGCGCCGCGGTATCGGTGGCGGAACGTCACTTCCGGTGAGCGGGGGTTCCGGAAGCAGGGATGTTCGGGCGGGTAAACCGACGCTGTGAATTCTAGTCTGCCTGAAATTCCGAGAAATAAACATTGCTCAATGGTTCGTAACGATTTCAATTCGTTTAAACTCGACGAGACATTAAAGTATAAATTTAATCGCGATGATATTTCGCAGCTGTTCCGCGAGAATTAATAGCAAATACATCAATTATTTATCGTCTCTTCAACGATCGTTAATTGCAGCGAACAGAGTTTCAACAAGAGCTCTTTCCTCATGGAAATCGTGGACTAATGGAAGCATTCTGCTTGAAATTCTAAATAATTACCGACAAAGTTAATGTAAAGACCAGTTACTCTCGCGAAAAGAGGAAAAGTGGAGACGTTAAATTTCCCGGCTGCGTTTACACAGAAGATCGTCGCAAGGAAAGCGGAAAGAAGAACGGTAAACGGATTACAAACGATTGAATTCTGAAAAAGTTGACAAACCCGCGAAGTTACGTGTACCTGTTATTATACGTGGATTCAATTACCTTGGCTGACACGTCGGACTCGTATCGCCGCCGTCCGCTTCCGTTTCGGACATTTTAATCTCTGCAATCAGCAACAGAAAATCCTTCGTCAATGGACTGGCACATGGTAAACACTCCTACATTGCTATTCAACAACTACAGGAGACGAACGAAGCAATTTCACGCGCGAACGGTCAAACACTCGTCTCTTTGGAAAAGTTAATTACTTGGTACGGTTACGCGCGATGGGTTCCGAATCGCTGCTCTCGATTTCGAACCGGCACGCCGCGCCGCGTCGCCGGACAAACCCTCCGCACGCTCCGAGTAACAAATTCTACCGTAAATATCGCGAACTGATTAAACTCGCGCCGGGATAAAGTTACGGATATTAATTGGCGACGGGGCGAGGTTTAATTTAATGAAAAGGATATCGAAGAACCGCGTAAAGAGAGGCGAAGTCCGCCGCGTGAAAGGGTGCGAGGAGCGAGGGCGAAACGCGAAATCGTTGACAGCCGCGACAGAGCTCGAATCGTTTAACCGAATCGATCGTACGCGCATGGTGACAGTGCCACTTCGGCTCACTATCAAGTGAAAGCACTATTCAATTTCCTGCTATCTCATCGGCACCCTTCCACGAGGGTTGGCCCTACCAGACTGCACTCGGGGGATCGATGTGTCGGAACCCACCCCCCGCCCTCGACAAAACCACTCCGCGCCTCTCTCTAACACTTCCGTTTTAAATACGCGCCATATTCCTGCGCTCCTTTTGTTTGGGGAATGCGATTTTTCCAGTTCGACGGCGAGGCCGACTTCCCTTCGAGCGTCGACGATTCCGAGCCAATTTTCAAGGGTGCAATCGACTCGTCGATCCCGAGAACAACGCCGCTATCGGACTCGTAACTCTCAGTAGGAATTTTTTAGGTAATAGCATTGTATCGGAGGGAATCAGTTTCGCCGATACTCGAGTGTACGAAAGAAATTGCTCGGACGTTTGTCGGCCGACTTCGACGTTTCATTAACTTTGTAAGAGGATCCCAAGGATCGGAGTGGCACTCGAGCAATTTCGTCTTCTGATTTAAAAGCACCGTGCGAATTAAATAAAAGATCCCCGGGGGTCGTGATTCTGCCGACGCTTTTCATTATCCTCTCGACTGCTTTAGCCTGCATCGAACTTTACTGCTCGCTGGATGTCTTACCAGTGACGGTTTGCATCCACTGAAGACGGGAAACAAACTCTTCGAATTTTATCAGAGTAGCCAGAAGAGGTTCGATCTATTTATAAGATTTGTAAACAGATAACTGGAAAGCGTTCGGTATAAATTTATCAGAATACTAGGTTAGAGTGTCCTATGGACAGAAATGATCACGATTATTTATCGTTAATGTGTGAACTTGGAATCGTATCTATTCGCGAAAGATTCATCATGGCAGATTTGTTATTTCTATTCAGGATCCTTAATAATCTAATCAACAGTGCACTGATTCTACAGCTTATTAGCTTCAATGCGCCCAGCAGACCCTTAAGACACTCTCTGTTTTTTAATATTAAATCATATGGAACTAATCTCGTTCATCACGACCCGATAACTAAGATTTGTATGAGAAGTGATTCAATCGCTATGAATGTGAACTTATTCGGTACTTCATTAACTGTATTCAGAACTGCTATTAGCAATAAGATTGGTAATACTTACGTTAGCACTGTCTCACTCTTTTATCGTTTCTTTATTTTTATTACTACTTTACTTATCAATTCATTATTACTTTTTTTTATTCTGGTATCCTACAACTTTTTGTTTCACTACTGTACGTTTTCATATACAGAGTGTTTGGGATAGTATAGTAAAGCTTTGAAGTGGTGATAGATCACGTAAAAACAAACAAAAAACTTCTATATAACTTGGGTCCAAAACTCAACCATTTTTTAAAAAAACTGTCATGAACATTTAAGCTATAAACCACTATAATTCAAAATAGGAACGTTTTTCGTAAGCTATTTCTTCGGTAAAATAAAGATTACGATCTTGTTAATCCAATAAGTACAGTAACTGTGATATTGTTACCTTGTTTCGCGAAAAAATAATATTTTTCTAACCCCCTAAATTATCGCGATTTTAAAGGGTAATTTAGGGGGTTAGAAGAATATTATTTTTTCGCGATACAAGGTAACAATATCACAGTTATTGTACTTATTGGATTAACAAGATCATAATCTTTGCACACGCGCACGCTTGGATGCCAAATGTTTGCCGATTTAGTTTTCCTTTTCAACGTTCTCAATAACATAATCGACAACCCTTCTCTACTTCAATTGATTAATTTCAATGCGTGTCCACGTCCCATGCGTAACCCGACTGTCTTCCACTTAAAATTTTTCAGAAGCAATTTAAAATTTTGCGACCCTATCACCAGATCCTGCTCCTACGTCAATCACATTGTCAGCATGGTAGATTTTTATTTTGGATCCATATACACTTTTAAAAAAATCTATCAACTTCTTAGATATATGTATAAGTTCCGCGTGTGATAGCACATCGTACTTTAGTTTTCTCAATTTTGTCAATTACTATTTTTCTATTTTTATGTTTTTATGTTTTTGCGTCGACGCTAGTTATTATTCTGTTCTTGTTAATTTCCTTTTTTGTTTGTAAAATGGGCAAACATATGCCCGTACCCTCTCTAAATAAATAAATAAATAAATAAATATAAATAAATAAATAACGATCTCGTATAAGATCCATGAACCAATACCAAAAACTTGCCACAATCATGATACTATTCTAAATTTGCTCATGCTTCCTACTCTTGCTCAACGAAGGCTGGGATTTGATTTAAGATTTACCTTTAAGATTGTAAATCATTATATTGACTGTCCCAATATTCTAGGTCTCGTTCAGTTTAATTCGCTGCGTAGGATTCTCAGAAGTTACATCTCATCCAGTCTCATGATTCCACGAATCTGCATATTAGAGATGTACCAACTAGTCGGTTAAGGTCGTTCGTCCAATGCCGCAACGCAATTACAATTTGACTAATGTAAGGGACTCGCATGCAATGGCGTCAATCACTCCCAGGTTTTTGTTTGCTCGATCGCTTTCGGCCACTTTCGGGCGACATGAACAGCCACAAAACTGTTAGTGATGTTGTCCAATTTACTATGTTTATTAACATAGTAGTGTCCGCCGAAAGTGGCCGGAAAGTGGCTGGAAAGTCCGTCTGAGTTTACCCTAACTGTTTATCCTGTTACAGCTGATTAGTTGTAGAAATTAAAAACTGTTATGGGGAAATAGGACACACAGCATTTTCCGTGACATATTTTCATCCGAGATTTTCATTTAAATTGTACGTTTTTCCGATCCAATTTCTAGTTACTTTTGTCGAAACTAGAACTTGGACACAGAGTTTTACTGTTGTGATTGTATGAAAGGTTACCACCCCGTTAAATAAATAAATAAATAAATAAATTTATCCAGAAATTTCGATGCGTTCTGACCAGTCGCCGTGTGTGGCACAGAAACAATGCAGTTAATCAACGGTCAAAGCAGCTCAGTCGTGGTTGACACGCGACCACGACGAACCCCGCTAGGGGCGTCAACTGCTCTAACAAGGTACCGCCACCTGAATTCAGTGATCCATCCTGGAAGATTTAGTGTGCATTCAGCTGCACGGGACGTCCAGTCATGTTCGTCCGCGGAGCAGTACAAGCTTTTATAATGTATTTTTGTACTAATTTACGATTATTACGTATTGCATACAATTGAGCTATATCTCGTTAATGAATAAATAATATTTCAACGAGCATATTAGGAATGCAGAATCGGCACCATGAAAAGGGAGAATCGAAGCCTTTCGGATTCAAACGCAACTCAAAACTCACTTCGTAGGGGAGGAATTTCAGCAACGCTCAAGGGGGAAAGCACACCCGCCTGGAAGTTACGCTCGAGCCGTTTCTTCGGCAATGGGAAGCCGTGGTGGCACGCAAATTGAATCGATTCATACTGTTGCTGGTCGCAGTCCCACCGTCGCATAGTGGTCTGGATCGAGAAACTTAGTGACATTTTTATATAATTTTGAAACCATAGTTGGATACAGTATATTTATACATAAATAATAACAATAATAATGTTTTAAAAATAAAAAGTTTAATAAGTGTTATAACAAATATGTTTTTACGGTGTCGTATTTTTAATTATACAGGGTGTCCTACGTAACACTTTTCACGATTTTTCAAGTACTTGCGATAATCTGATAAAAAAATATTTTAAACAAAAGTCGATCAGTTTTCGATTGGCTATACATTCCAATAAAAAAAGTTCAAAATTTTTTTTGTTATTGCCAAGGCCACCTTCATTTTTTAAAATGACACTTTGTATTTTTGACTTAACAGTATTATAGTCCGTATCAAGATGAATTTAACGACCTAGTATACCATGACCTTCGGATGACCTTGAAGTGCCGTTTAAAAAAATGAAGGTGGCCTTGACAATAATAAAAAAAAATTTCGAACTTTTTTTTTATTGCAATGTATAGTCAATCGAAAACTGATCAACTTTTGTTTAGAATATATTTTTGTGTCAGATTATCGCCAGTACTTGAAAAATTGTGAAAAGTGTTACGTGGGACACTCTGTATACTTTTAAACTCATAAACTGTTAAAGTAGTAGTTTTTATTGTTAAAATTCGCATCAATAAAATTTTTTGTTCAATTTCATTAATTTATTCATTACTGAGATTGATAAACATTTAGCAAGTAATACAATAATACTAAATCTCAATACGAAACAGTGCATTTTTTGTCAAAATGTCACTGAAATTCTCGATCCGGATCACTGTGCGTCAACTCGAACTCAATTAATTCGCCGACGTCTGGCCGATCCGGCGACGCTTTTCTCTGATATGAAAGGGATTCCGGGGCCGGAGGAAATGTAAATGGTCGCGCGACCGCGAGGGACCGTCCCAAACCCAGCGGTATCGAATTCTAATAATTCCTCGAACCTTGGAGGCGAAATTGGTGGGGGTCCCGCAGCGACGAGAAAAAAAGCAAATTACCGTGCGACCCTCGGGCGAATTTCAATGACAAAGGAAACGTAATGCTGGACGACCCAGATCCGTTTCTTCGCCGAAGATAATGATGCTGTGGTGAGGAATATTTTACGAGGCGTGAATCGTTTTTTTTTTTTTAAGATTCTAAGTAGCGTAACTTCGAGATTGGAATTCCCAAGTAGAACGAGCCCGTTCTGGTCAGACTATTGCGCCTGGCAGAAAATATAAATCAAAGGAAGTGTTGCGTCCCGAACACCGCAATTCCTTTGGGTCGCGGAAAGAATATGTCGGGGTTGTAAGGCTCAATTAGTAACAACCGAAAGCAGCATCCATAAAGTCTTGCATTTTCGCCACCACATTCAGTTACCAAACATTTGAATTTAAGGATTCTGTATGGTGTGTAAGAACTTTTGTTGTAACAACTCACGACGAATCGTTTATTTGTCGAATTTCAACTGTCTGGCTTGTATACTACCACTTACGTATATTTCATATGCGCGTACTCGATGAAATAACCGATTCGATTTTATTAACCGATCACTTCAACGTGCAGACAAAACGGAATGTCAAAATTCTTAGACCATATAAGAAATGGACACGGCCTGCATATAAAGATCCACGAGAAAAAGCGAGGCAAAGATAACGGGGAAAATTTGACCCTCGTAACGTCACAAGATAATTTAAGATGGCGTGTTTATGTCTGAAGTTAGCGTTATATGTCATCTTAAATTATCTTGTGACGTCACGAGGGACAAATTTTCCCCGTTATCTTTGCCTCAACCTAGTTGTCGGAAGCCGTGTCTATTTCTTATAATAGTCTAAGTCAAAATTGACCAAATCGGTTATTTTACCGTGTACGCTCATATGAAATGTATGTGTATGTCATAGTACACAAGCCAGACAGTTGAGATTCGACAAATAAACGATTCGTTGTAGTATGAATGAATTGTTACAATAAAAGCTCTTACACACCATACAGAATCCCTAAATTCATATATTTGCTGCTTTCGGCTGTTACCGATTAGGTTATCGGGCAGAAAATCGTATCGTGTGATCGGGCTGTAAATTTTCACCTGTATAATGAAGTTTTATGTTAGGCACCACTATTTTTCCTGATCATGTGACCTGAAATAGCTATCTCCAATAATCACCAATTTTACTCTGCAAATATTATATAAAATGTTTAAAACTTAGTTATTTCATATTACGAAACTATCCAATAAATTGACTAATTATACAGGGTGTTAAAAAAAACCATTCAATATTTATATGGTATATAGGATACACTGTACTAAGTAAAAAAGCTTTAGTAAACATAGGTCAAAACATTTTTGTTTGTTATTATCATAATTGATAATTGTAATATCTATCTACAATCTATCTACAATCTACAATCGCCGATCCACAATTGACTGATTCTCAATGAAATCTACTGTCGGCACTTGAATAAGAACATTCAGAACGCGGTTTGTAAATACTAAAGTAAACATCGCATGCGATGGAAGCAAGTAAGTCAATCATGATACTAGCAAACAAAAATGTTTATATCTCAGAAACGGTTGAGCTTTCGACCTATATTTACTAAAGGTTTTTTACTCAGTACAGTGTATTCTATATACCATATAAATATTGAATAGTTTTTTTTAACACCCTGTATATTATTTTAGAATGATTGGAAATACCACAGAAAATAGCTGTATTTCATAACGTGCTTTCTTGCATCCAACAATAAGAAAGTAGCGCCAATCCATTCGTAACCGGTAGTGTCTAACTTCAATATTTTTTTTTTTACTAAAATATATCTTACTACGAGTTATCAAATTTTATGTTTCAAAATACCTAGTAAATATTTGGTAATTCTTGGGATACATTTTAAGCATAATAAACTTTCAGGAATTAAATCCTTGACGGTATCTACGTTTCGTTTGGTCTTTAGGAACCAAACAGGAGGAATTAGTTTCCGCTACAGACTCTGATATTGACTGGCACCGCCAACTGTCAAACGTTCGGAAACAGCAAAGAGCAGCGCGCAATTGTCAGCTCATCGAACTCGGTTTATCAGCGCCCTTCGCTGTCGAGCATAGTTTTCGGATTAGAGGTCTGGCGAAACTTTCCATCGCTCGGTTTCGTCGACCTCTCATCGTTGCGGTGTATCGATCGACCGAGCTCCGAAGGAAATATCGATGGCCTGGAAAATGCGTCGTCGATCGAAACCGTTACTCAATTTCGCGTGACGATAGCTCGTTTACCGTGCCGACGTCGTGTGAACTGATGGAATACCGACGGCCGTATTAACTCCGACGAAAAAGGTACAAAATTCCCTGGCAACGATGCAACGTCGCGTCGGAGCGACGGCTTTCGAAGATAGAACGCTTAGGCTTTTGAGAACTTTGCTGCGATTTTCTATCCGTGTCTCGCTGTATTCCATGAGACAGAAGATCGAAGAATCTATATCGAACACCTTCCAGGGGAATTCCTTGGGCGCCGAGTTTGTAGAGATCAGTCGAAAAAGCGACGACAGCTTTTTGACACCGTCGACCCCCGAAATTGACGAATCACCGAGCGGATAGGAGACATCGAATTCGTTCGAAAGGAGTCACAAGGAGCTGAACGCCCTCAGTTATTTATCGAGGCTCTTTGAAGCGGCGGGCATACGAATTCAAAGACTCTTTGTTCCTCGAAACGCGACGTCGCACAGTGTTTAAAAATGACTGTCTGACAGGGAAAAAGTCATAATTTTGATAATTTTGTTTTACTTATTTCTCAATTGTTTTAGATTCCTAAAATCCTAGAAAGCTTTGATTGTACAATTATTTACTTCTAAAGATTGTTTAAATAACATAATATGTACATAGAATTTTCAAACCTGTACTGTGATTAGAAATGTCATTTAGCACTCGAGATTTTTCCTTCTCGTAAAAGACGAAACGTGCAATAAATTATTTTACGCAACACACATTTTGTAGACGAAGGTGTATACTTATATTTTGTAATAGGAAGATTAAAAAAAAGTTTGATGGGACATCCGAACAAACACACTCAATAATAGCTAATTTTGCTACGCATGTGCTTTGATTTTTTAAGTACAACCTTTTTGATTGGTAAGGATTGGTCAAAATTTCAATTCTATCTTATAGTACAGGGTCAACACTATAATTGCTCTAAAAATCAAGTGCTACTTTTTGCAACTTTTTGAATAATTTGATTTTGAATTTCGCGAATCCTTCACAGACGGTTTACAAACAGCGGTGCTCAGCAGAAACACCAATTAATCAATCAAGAAAAGACTGTATGGAGGATTTATTCCATATGCTCCTGATGCCTTCAGATCCACTAATAAGTAGTTTAAGGGTTAAAACTAAGAAAAGTACTGAACATCTTCCGTTGGAAGTATTAGAACTACTAAAAAATATGGATCAATAGTTAAGTTGTTAAACTATTATATTTTTATATATGTATATTGTTTTTACCGTATTCTGTATTGGAATAAATAAAAGTAAAATATTTTTTCCAATTGTAAAGAAATTAACCTTAAAATTTTTTTAAAATAATTTAGTTTTTGTTTTAAATATTTCGAATTTAGACAGAACATAAGGTTAAGAAGTCGAAATTATCAATAATCTAATTTATTTTCGATGATTTATACACTTTCATTTCAAAACATAATTTTTCCCGGTCAGACAGTCGTTTTTGAACACTGTGCGTCGCTAGTTCGGGTAATGTATCGCGGGGAATCGCTGGAAATATCTCGAATCGAGGTCCGAAGTCCCGTCGAGGCGACCGATAAATGCCAGCCGCAGGAACGCGTACGATGGCAAAACACAAACGTCCAGGGATTCCCAAAAGGCGCTTCAGAATCTCATTGTCTGATAATTGGCGTATCTCTGGGGCGAAGTCTCGAAACAAGGGTTGAAAGGGCTCGCGTCCCCTCGGAGATTCCTGCCCCTCCTCCACCCTCGATCTTTTCGTTGACGGAAAGGACTTCCTACGGCTTGAAACATTAATTCCCCGTCGACGACGGTGATTTACTTCGGCTCTCCGTTTCTTGATTGACGCGGACGTGTTTCAGTCTTCAAAGGAACGACGGTACCTGTTGAACGCTTCCATGGAAATCGCGCAGATAATATTCAAAAGTCAGCGCGCTCTATTCAATTAACGTTTCAATTACGGCTAGCGAAACGTGCAGCAGAGACAAGAGTCGGCTGCTCGAAAAGTCTCAGGAATTAAGCCCTGTACGTGTCCGGCCAGCGAAACCTTCGCTCTGATATTAAACCCCTCGCGACCTTCGCATAATATTCCAATTTGCCGCGAGACGCAACCTCGACGTTTAAATAATCGATTCGAGTATTTTCTCCCGCCTCGTCTTTCGTTTAATTGGATCCCATCGAGAGGTCCGCGCAACGTAACCCAAGCCTAACCCGCTTCAACGAGGATCTCGATCGCGTTATAAACACGTTCCCATTTTTCCACGAGCCGCGCGCGCGCGCATGTTCCACACGTCGGATCAAGACGTTCCAGACTATTTACATGTAAATTCTCGGCACAACGCGAGTCCCCCGCGTTCCCTTCGGTTTTTACTCGGCCTGCGGGCTTGTTTACCCGTTTACATCGAACGAAATTCACTCGATCGATCCTCGACGTCGACGTTATCCGCGCTTCGAACGCCAGTCAACATCGGAACGACCGCGATTTGCATGCGATTAGACATATAGAGCGCGCCGAGACGGCAGTCTCTTCTTCGTTTCGATCTTATCCACCGTCTGGCGCGGTTCAAATTGCGAGACCCATTTTCCCGTCCTCTCGTGCTCGTCGGCGCAAATCTCGAAGGAAAATCCGTCCGCGAGGTGTATAGGGACTGTGCGACGGTGTACATGGAACCTGTAAATCCTCAAAGCCTCGCCAGTATTCGTGGGCACACAATGGACAGCCACGATACCTGGAAAATTCTTTATCGACCATCGAACTGGGCGTGGGAGTCCGAAAAATTGTTGAACGGTCACGGTGGCGAGTCCAAATCAGGGCAGAAAATAAGGGACAACGTTGAGAATCGTTTTTTCAATCCATAAGATATTTCTTATTATTTATACATGTATTATGAGTGGACTGCGGATTTTATGAATTTATAGCAATACCAGGTATGCAAATATCTACGAGATTATTTACATATTTCAAAGTATACAAAATATCGAAAATGTAATCTAAGTCAGAATATTTAGAAATTTAAACATACTGTCATTCAAGTTCCAATTATTTATTTCTGCTTGTAAACATTTTATTTTGCATAAAAGTCTGCAGTCTAATCACGAGGGCATAATAGCACGGAAACTTTCCTTCCATTGTAAGAACATAATAATTGCAGAGTAGCATGGCTTTATAGTTTTGCGATTCATTGGATTTCTTTAGTTCTGATACTTCCTTTCAAATTAGATTATGCAACACATTGTCGCCTATAAATGACCGCTTATAAAGACTACGTCAGACATGTTTAGTAATTTAGTCGAGTGGCAAGTAGTTACAGTGTTTTACTAAATTACTCAACTAAATTTTAGTGTTCTTACGTAGTAAATTGCTAAAATACTTGCCACTCGACAAAATTACTCAACGCGTGTGAATCAGTCATAAGTAGATTGCGGAAGTTTATGCACTTATGGCAATTTTCAAATTACAAAAACCTATAAGGGCGCCTGCAGGTATAAAAATGCAATCAAATATAAAAAATATAAGGCATTTTATAATATTTAGAAAATAAAACACACATTTATTTAAGATTCAGTTGCTGTTGTATGTCTATAAAAATATTAATTTGCATAAACTTCCGCAGTCTAGTTATAAGATTGTACTCTAAAGGGTTAAACACCCCTAAATGATTAAATAAACAAAAAAATTATTACAGCACATAGAAATGAATTAATTCATATTCAATAATCGAGGACAAGAAAACAGAATCAACAATAACAGGACAACCAGAGAAGAAACAAGACATTTATAGAACTCTGTAAGCTTGCATTTTAAACACGTTAATGAATATATTATTTACAATTTACAAAGGATTACATTCGATTATTATTTTAAAACACAAGAATATTGAGAGAGAAAACCCACAATCGTTTTCCGTAGAGTCACTGAGTAATGGAACGGCAGCAAACCGCGCAGTGTTCCTCCGTAACGCAAGTTGTAATTCGGTTAATATAGCCGACACAAGGGGTCTGAACGAGGATTCAAGCTCCCCTCGTTTGATTCCCCATCGACAATGCCGACAAGTTTATTTGCCCTGGGAGCCGCTTTCAGCGTCTCGTCGTGCTGCGCTAAGCATTGTCGAGAGCGCCGATCGTGCTTCTTGACAACGGCTGACAGAACAATAATCAAGCTACTTAAGGATGCCTAGTCTGTCGAATGTCGAACGAAACGCAGGGGATTGTTACCATGGCAAACAGACATCCCGGACCGCGATTCTCTAATCACCCGAACCATTAATTTCTCGTCATCACTAATTTTTATTTAGGAGGAAGTCGGGAGAGTTGAATCATGTTTTACCTGAAAGTTCATTAAAAGATGAGGCGCCATGGAATTTGTATTTATGTCGTAATGAAGCCTTGCTGTCTAACTGTTATTTGAGGGTTATACATACATATAATTTCATTATGTTAGTAAATGTAAGCGTTAGATTAAATAATGAAAACCGAGATTTGATTCATCTTTCCTCAAATGTTGGGAGATTTGATTTTGATAGCAACTAGGAAAGAAGTGAAAAAAGGATATTTTACTTTAGTTTATAACGAATAGCGATAAATGTCAGACATTCAAATAATGATTTTATATATTTTAATTGAAATGCACAAAATTATCAAAAAGTAAGATCTTCTTTTTCACTATTATTCGAATGAAGAATATTCTCTTAAGCATTTCCTTCCCTGATCTATTTGCTTTCCCTTTGTTTCATTTCTGACCTCCCGGCTTCAAATTACTCGTGAAAAATAAAAATGAACTTTTAATCTACATCCAATAGTTTCCGAGATATTCGACAAAACATGTTTTTCACCCCCAACTTTCCGTGTGATTTTCACCCCTTCAGCATGGATGATTGCCGATAAAATAAATATGCGTCAAATATTTTTTCGAGATCTATATTATACTAAAAGCGCATCAAAATCAACGCGTATGGATTGGGTAACGTCCCTCGTAAGATTACTTTCTCACGCGTAAACTTTTTCGCAGGATTTATCATTTACTGTTATTATTTACTGTTATCATATACTGTTATTACAGCGATATTATTGCTAGAAATTGCAAATCTCTTGGATTGATTCACAGAGTATCGAGTTTTTTTAAGGACACAAACTCTCTCCGAATTCTTTATTTACAGCTGACCAGACCCATTCTTGAATATGGAAGTGTAATCTGGTCTCCATACTTCAAGTCTCATGGTTACAATATTGAGAAAATACAACATAAATTTCTAAGACTTGCTAAACACATGGGGTGTCCCATGGCATTTGATAATTATGATTATAACATGGTGATCAAAGCATTGAATTTACAAACACTAAGCAGTAGAAGAGTGATCTCTGATATTGTATTTGTATTTAAGGTACTGAGAGGAGACATACGCTGTCCCTCTATTCTCAACCTGTTTTCCTTACATGTAAATGCACGAAATACAAGGGATAATTCTCTGCTGTACACTCTACCGCATTGCACGTCTTATGGTTACTATAGTTGTATAAATCGTATATGTAACCTCACCAACTCGGTTAGTAACAATGTGGACTTATTGAATCAGTCTCTAGAATCCGTAAGAAACTGCCTACGACGTATCATTTACTCATTTGATATTATGTAATCTAATTAGGGTTTTTTTCTTTTTTTTTGCGATTCTACTTTTCTTCTCTTTTGTTTTTGTATTGAACTTTGTACCAAAGGGTTTCTGCCCGTAAATAAATAAATAAAATAAAATAAAATTCTCAATCAGTCGCAATCGCAAACACCGCGGCAGCGTCTACCGTCAGATTAACGAAAGGAACGAAGGAATTTGATTCTAGGTCAAACCGAGCAACCGTTTTAATATTTTCCACTGTCACGCGTCGTTGTCCAGCGCTGAGACAGAGGGAGAAAGAAATATAAATTCAAACAAATTTCGCGGACCTGTCCCGTGACTGACAATTTCATCGGAGGGAGCAACTCGCCGGATAGAAAATAAACCTAGCGCGGCCGACCATGGACGTACCCGTTTGCCTGCAGCGTCATAAATCAACCGAGAAACTCGAAGGCCATAAATCAGGTTGCAACTTTCGCGTTTATTTCGCACGTGTCGCGATTGGGCGCGCGTCGTCGATATCGCGACGCGCGAGCTATTTCCGCTTGCACCTCGAACATCGCGGATATGTTTGCATCGTTGCCCGCGCAAAGAAGCGCAAACAAATTCGCCCCGTTTTCGGGTTTAGTATTTTTCGAGCAGCCGGATTACGGCGAGATTCGGCTGAAAAATTTCTGTGTCGCTGCACCGTGTTCTCCACGTGCATGCGTTTCAATTTCGGTGGACAAGTATCCCCGTGACCTTCGGGGATCGATTGGGATTGGAACTGCGGCGATTTATTGGGAAGCGCAGCCTTAATTCTTTGTTCCGCTTTGCTAAACTTCTATTCTGCTCTCTGTTAGCAGTTCCTCGCGACTATAATTTCCGTGCGATTGAATCGCGATGCCATTTAATCTCTGCTTTAATAAAGACTCAAGTTTGCGTCCCTGTTTGCACGCATTGTAGTATTTCACAGGGCGAAATGAAAAAGGTGAATGACGCGTGACACGTCAGCTTCAAGACCTGCTTCGATCAGTCGTTTCACGGCGAGAAAGTACCTCGGAGCACTTATTGATGAGAATCTTTCGTCTAAAAGGAGCTGTCAGCTGTTTACACACGTCTCGAAGAGGAAACGCGAGCCTTCCTCTTGGAAAATGCTCTTCCAAGTTCTTCCTTGGTTCTTACATTTTTTCTCTGTAAACATTTCTCTGATTAAAGCGAAGATTCTAAAGGAGTGTATTTGCTGAAAATCTGTTGGTTTGGGAACTAAGTAATTGCTGATCTTTTTTAAGAACAAGAAATACAATTTTTTCATTTAACGAAATAATTTTATTCGGTAATGTATTGTCCATTTTCATCAACGACCTTTAGCCATCTTTCAGGCAGCGTCATAAATCCACGTTCTTAAAACTTCTGGTTTGTATTGGCAAAAAACTAAATCAAGTGCGATTTGACACCATCGTCATTGTTGAAATTTTTAACATTCAAGAAGTTTTACAAAGAACGAAATAAATGGCAACTTGGTGGTACGAGATCAGGACTGGTGGATGTGGCAACACATCCCAACCAAGCTCCAATAATGTATTTCGAGGTGTGGTCTTGCATTGTTATCATTACTTCTTTGATTTTATCGTCATCAACTTTAATTGGACAGCCAGAGCGTTGTTCATCTTTCAGTGAAAAATTGCCGGAACGAAATTTAACATACCAATTTTGACACTGCCATCCTTGTAAAGCTTCGTCACTATGTATACACAGCATATATCTTTTTGTGAGCTTGCGACGCATTTTTTCCTATATGGAAGTAAAAAAGCAAAATGTGACGAAAATACTCGTTTTGATCTTCCATCTTTCAGCAGGCGCTAAATAAACTCTATACAAACTATCAATACAGTTTTCTTTACTACATGACAATTGAAGTGCCAACAACCAAACAACAATATCTGTTGAACACTTTGAATACGTAAACATACGTAAAACTTTAATTGAAATCATCTGACAAAGAAATTCACAATTACTTAGTTGCCAACCCAATATACATACATATACATACAGGGTGCGCCAAAAGTATGGAAACGGTCAAATATTTTGAAAACGGAATATTTCTGAGAAAAATTTTTTAGAGCAGTATTTTAAGGTTTTAAAAATTCTATTGAACGGTCATATCCATTTGACCTTCAGAGAAACGGTCAAGGTCATATCAAAGTCAACCTGATTTTTTTAAATAGAACACTCCATTTTTGATCATGCAGTGTTAAAGCTGACGATGAGACCTTTTCAAAACACTAGCTGATGACCTATTTCTCTTTATAATTGCCTGAGTGCTGAGCTTTAAATGCTTCGATGCTGTCAGCCTTATTGTTAGTATTATTTAGGGTGCACCGGGAGGAAGTTTCTTGATTGGACTTCGCACAATCATGGTCCTCGCGTATGGGCTTACGAAGGGCGATTTTAGCATAAATACGCATTAAGCATTTGAGATTTAGCATTAATGTGCATTAACTCGTTAAATGTTCGAATTATCTTCTGCCTGATTCTTGACAATTCTTGGCAATTTTCAACAGAAATAGGTCACCAGCTAGTGCTTTGAAAAGGTCTCAACGTCAGCTTTAACACTGCCTGTTCAAAAATGGCGTATTCCATTTTAAAAAATTATGTGGACCTTGACGTGACCTTGACCGCTCCATTAAAAGTTAAACGGATACGACCATTCAATAGAATTTCTAGAATCGTAGAAGATTGCTCTGAAACATTTTTGTCAAAAATGGTCCGTTTTCAAAATATTTGATCGTTTCCAGACTATTTGATACAGTAGACTTTTTTCATTCTCAACGGTCAGAACTTAGGCAATTCTTAAGAGAATTAGGTCATCAGCTAGTGTTTTGAAAAGGTCTCGTCGTCAGCTTTAACACTGAATGCTAAAAAATGGCATATTCTATTTTAAAAAAATCATGTTGACCTTGATATGACCTTGACCGTTCCTCTGAAGATCAAGCGGATATCACCATTCAATAGAATTTTTAAAACCCTAAAACATTGCTCTAAAACATTTTTCTCAAAAATGTTCTGTTTTCGAAATATTTGACCGTTTCCATACTTTTGGCGCACCCTGTATATGACGCTCCTTTCTCTGATCAAATTCTACAGGAAATTTCGATTCGAGCGTTACCGTTTCTGTTCTCAAAACCGCATTGACTTTTTTTTCGATAGACAGCTTTTTCTGTACGCTGTTCGCGAAAGAAATCCTCGGAGAAGCCTTTGCTTCTTTTACCCCCTTTGAACGGGGAAGAACTTGGAAAGTAACTCAGGACAAAAACAGAGGAAGGAAGCTACCCTCCTTTGTCGCAAGGATGGATTCGTCGAAGATCCGAGACATTTCATGGGATGCTTCCAGAACCCTTCTCCATGAATTTCGATTAATTTATGGGAGGACACCGAGCATTTTTATTATTAATTCGGCTAGAAAAACCAGTAACAACGAAAACCTCTGGCAAATACATTCTGTTAAATAAGTACCAGGAATTTTTCAATAAAACACAAAATATTGGTGTAATAACCCAAATGTATTTTATCATCTTCAACATAGGCTCCATTTGATGCAATACATTTATACTAACGAATAATCTATTCGCCAAAACACATAATATAAGCTCTTCCCAGTATGGCCTTCAGCTCTGAATGTTGCACTTTCTTTGTAATAAAACTATGCATCACTTGCATAAATGATCAAATAACTTATAATTATTTTTTTATAACTATAATACAAACGTAACATTTATAACAATAAGAAAAATACGAAGTGACTAGAAATCGGGACATGAGCAGAAATTGACCTTTACGTTGGCTTTTTAAATAAACAATTCCCGGTACTTAGACAGAATGTATTCCTCCGAAACGATACTCCTCAATACGGCATTGATACCGCAGTGGCTTCGAATCCGAAAATACGGACCAACAATGGCAGAAAAATACTTTACGATCATATTACAGACTCTTAAGCAAGTCCGCCACAAAACGCTAACCAAAATCCCCCTCGGATCTGACCACGAAGCGAAAGGAAGATCGCCTGCGAAGCCGTTCGAAGTCGATCGAGTAGTAAAGATTTATTTTGCCGCGGCGTTGGCGGCGAGTGAAAGGACAGCCCATTTCCCCGGCCAGGGAGACCGTTCAAGGAAAAAGATAGAAGGTCTCGGCGATCGGCTGTTGAATGCATTCGTAATTCAAGCTGGTCGATGGTGAAAAAAGCCGAGGGGCGTTCGATACATTTGATCGAGGCTCGAAAAGAGGCCACGCATCCCTCAAAAAGCCGCAATATCCGTTCCCCGTTTTATAATGCAGCTCACATTCTGTCACGGGGCCTCGCAGCCTGTTCGACATTTTTCGTTCGTCGTTCAATGTCGAATCGGCTAAGGAAAGAATGACGAACTTCGCCTTGAACCTCTATCATTTTTCTTTTGAAGAAATTCCTTTTGTTTTTTTCGTTTCAACGAGTGCGAGAGAAAAAACATAACCGTATAAATAATGTTCTGATTCTAATTTTGATTGATTTCGGAGTTTTCGTTTGACTTTCGACAAAGTAACTTGATTCCAGGTGCAAAGGTTTACAGACACATCGCGATTAAACGCAACAGAGTTGGCAGCGGCAAAGTTAAAGGGAATCGCCTTTGCAAACTGCTGATGTATATGATTTTGCACGAAACGGGAGGGTTCGATATCGTGTCCCGCATCCTCATTTAAAAGCGCGACAGCTCTTTTAATGGGAGGGAGAAAAATCATCGAGAATCGACTCGTCATCCCCCAATATCGCTGTCACCTATACAGGATGCTTTTGTCGTTTCGTTTGATTACATTCTTGAAAAGGGTAGCCGATGCTTGCGAATATCTAAGGCGCGACAGGGATCGTTACGTAATTTTGCGACAGTAGTTCGTTAGTTACGCAACTATCAATGCCTCTGTGATTGCCCCTGAAATGCCCCTTTTCTCTACTCCAGATCTGAACAATCTTTCGCCTCGCATTCAAATTTCTTTTATCATAGAAATAACGCATCTATTCACGCTTTCGTTTCTTACGCCGTACAATTTCACTTTCACGAGATTTCTAAAAGATCGAGGAAGCCCTGACGCGATCGATTCCTTCTCCAAGATGGAACAGGATATGGACGTTTGCTGCTGGCCAACAGAAAAGCCTTTGCTTCCTTTTCCGTTTTTCTTTCGCTGAAACTCGCTGAACCTTTACTTTTCTTCTCGCACGAAGCAGGACGGTGTCCATGCTCGGCCGCGTTTATTTGCGCAGTAAAAAAGTTCAGCGTTAACTTGGAAACGCGTCGGTAAAACGTTTCGAAAACCGTGTGTCCATTTCGTAATTATTGTTTTAGTGCTCATCGAGGGGAATATCGTTTGCCCTCGAGCCAAGCGTCGAAAGCCATCGCACGATAATCTCTGCTTAATATCGAAGTTTGTGAATTAGTTAATCGGTAGATTTGTGGAAGTTGCTGCACGCGCGAGGAAATGTATGTACGCTTCTCTCGTTGCCGAAAGATTATTCCGGATACCGTTCATGTTCGAGCTTCGAACGTAATAAGATTAATTCGTGCATGGAAACGCAAGCTTCTATCGGTGATACGATATTGGTAATTATTTGGCCTGAAACCTTTCACATTTTAATATTCCTCGTGAACTTTCATTTTCCTGACTATTGCGAAAGCTCTACAAAACTAGAAAAAGCTACTCGCAATTATTTTCTGAAGATATTGTCCAAAAAAGCAAAGATGGAAAATCAGTTTCCTCGCATTTTTTCTTAATCAGCGATCACACATATTTTTTTTTTTTTTTTTTATTTAGTTATTTAAGATCGCATCATCCATTTTATGGTTATTAGCGACCGCAGTTTACATACAAATTATACAAACACAGAAATAAAATAACGAACAAAGGAATCCACCAGAAAGCTAAGCTAAGCTATGTTATGCCATGTTTAAAAAAATTAGCTTCAATACATTTTTATGGAACTGCCTCCACCAAAAGCTAAGCTAAACTATTAGCTTTTGGTGGAAGCAGATTCATAAAAATGTATCGAAACCTATAACCCTTAAATGCATAATTGCTTAATATTCATTAAAATATATTGAAACTATCAACTAATGTACCCCAAAACTGTAGAAAAATAATATAAAAAATATATCTTATTGTTTTCTTTTTCTTTCTTTTTTTATTTAAAAAAAAGGTTTGTTGCTAAATGGCTACTGCGTGTGTTTAACGTATAAACGGAGATCCTAATTAGTGTGAAACTTTGTAAAAAAATTCTTATTTTTATTCAAACACAGTGCAACTCCACATTTTTCACATGTTGTACGTGTGAAGCCTTTGCATTCTGGTAATTTACATCGTATTTTTGAATTTTCAATTATAGGCCAATGTCTAATTTGGTCCAATCTTACTTCTATCTGTGATACATGCTAAGCAAGACATCTACTTCTTTTTTCAGTGTGAATATACAGTGTGAATGTAGTCGATTATACTGTACAATCAATGTTATTTTTCTGTTAAAACAAAAAATATCGGTATGTTGCCAAATGGCAACGCGATTAAATGTTTTGGCGAATAGATTATTCGTCAGCATAAATATACAGGGTCATCCACGTACCTTGGAACTCATACACATGATTATAAATGGGCTCGGGTTCCGAGATACGTGGATGACCCTATATTGTATCAAATTAAGCCTATATCAAAGGTGATAAAATACATTTAAGCAGAATTAGATTTTTAGAGTATTTGGATATGGGGTTTGACTATTGAGGGTGTTTAAGTAGTCTGGTGACGTTGCTATTATGACTTCTATAAAATTTAGCTGTAATTCGTGGGTTGTCTCAACAATATTTTGTGCCAAAGGATGTTGTATTCTATGTGTAATGTTTTCATAGAGGATGGACTCGAAGTATGTGTAAACTACGATTAAAAATCTACCCTGGGATTTTTGTTTGATAAAGCTTAAGGCTTCACTTATTGCGTAGAGCGAAAGCACACATATTATCCAGGACACTTTCATTAAAACGCGTAACATTGTAATCGTAACAGAGCTTATTAAAGTTTCATACCGCCAATTAAACATTGCGAACGTTCCCCGTTAAATACTTAAATTGCCATTATTGCTTGGTACAGTGTTGTTAATTTCCCTGTGCTCGATTCGCTGCGTACGTAACGCGTAAAATTGTCCATTAAACGTATCATTCGATTCAATTTCAGAGCTTGTTGCAACGCGTGTTAATCGCTCTACAATGCGTCCATTCTCCCTTTCAAAGTAGCAAAATAACAATTGTCCAGAGAATACTACACGAAGTAACTTCCCGTCGCGTCAACTATCGATAGTATCTCGAGGGTCGGACACCTGCACTGATAAGGAAACGTTCAGAAAGGCTGATAACACGACGACCTCTTGCTGCGAGTATTACTGTCCACAAATACAAAATATCCGAGGAAAACTATCGACAGAAGATTTCCAGATTTTCCGACATCCAGTCAAACTGTTTCCCCGCTTGTTTCAAACCATCGAGCTTCGACATTCTCAAAGGATTGAAGAAAAAACATCGTGCACATTTTTGAAAGTACGAAAACAGAGACTTACGATTTCGTCGACGATGATAGCCAGCTCTTGGTTGATCTTAGAGGATCCCAGTGCGATCAAAACTTGCGACGACGATTCGTCGGCCCAACGTCGGGAACGCGGGACTCGAACGAGCTTCTCCCGCCGGATGAATCTTCATTTTAGATTGTCACCAACAAACCAAGTACGCGTCGACGAGCAACTTCTCGATCCATTAGTCGAACCGCACCCAATCGTGATCTTCATCGAACAAGATCTTTCAAGATCTTGGCTCTCGTTTCGATTTGGTCTGGATTAGATCTTTCCTGGTGCCAGGTGTCCCTCCGTATAATTAAAATACTAATCGTATGTTTTCGGTAGCAAATAGTATTCAGAATTCCGAGTACTTTATACTATTCTCGGATGATAATTATCCATGAAACTATGTCCTTACTATTGTCCCAGATGTTGAAGTCTTCCAAAACAGACTCCGAAGAGTGTTATCCACCGATTAAAGAGCAAAAAGGTACCTCTCGAAGCTCGCAGTTTGAATCCCGCGTCGTCTCGCGCCGCCAGATGCTCCAAGCTTCTTCTCGATCCCGTCCCGATCCACTGGAACGATCGATGGACCTCGAACGAGGACCTCGAGGCCGGCGCTCCGCGTTCCACCTGTCCGAGACGAGTTCCCCTGGCACCAGGACTCGTCGACGCTCCGACGAACCCTCGCTGCTCGAAGAAATCGGCAATCGTTTCTCCCGGAGCCACACGTGGAGCAAACGTGCGTACTACGTGCGTGGGTGGTAGCGTACTACTGAGTTTCACGCTCGCGAAAAGCCAATCCTGACTCGCTCCCACCCCGCGGCGCATCTCGCCGCCCCTGGCGTCTTCCACCCTCTTGGCCGCTCCACCACCTCCGCCGAGCCCTCTCCTCAAAACGAGTTTGCGCCCCTGCCAGACTTCGGCCGAACACCGCGCTCCCTCTCCCTCTCTCGCTCTCTCCTCGCCGTTGCTCTTTACGTTTCTTCCCTCCGATTTTTCTGCTTCCTCCAGATTCATCCCCCCGGCTCGACAAGACGACTCCGCCGGAGATCGAAGCACTCGGATGCTTTCGGTTTTACCGAGTCCTGGGAGAATCCTGGAGGAGAGTTCTAAAGCGATCGTTCCTTTTTTTTTTATTCGGTCACGAGTTTTGTGCCGTTCGAGGAGAATAAGGAAAGAAAAATGAAGCTTTCTCCGGGCGAAACCGAGTGTTGAGATAAACGAGCGGAGCGGGAGAGACAAACGGTTCTCTGCTTGGAATTCACGGAGTGAAGTATTATATCTTCTGCCATGAATCAGCTTTAAACAGTATCATACAATGGAACTACGATTCCATGGTGCGTACAGAGGATCCAAGATTAGCGCGAAGGATTCAGTAGTACAGATCAATAATAAACGGCGCGGCGCCCAGCGTTAAAGTGCTCTACGAGTGCAATTCGAGAAATAAACGCGCGAAGGAACACGTCTAAGAAGAGCAGCGTCAGCAAGGATAATTCACCGCCAACAAGTTTCCCAGCGAATCCACAAAGTCAAAGGCAACCCGGTGAAAGGGTCCAAAGGGAGCAAGTTTCGCGGTAAGTTCTCGAATGCAAACGAAGAGGTGAAAACTGGGACACGGGGTTTCCAGAGGCTCGCCGCGGTCTTGGTTCCCCTTTTGACAGCAGTCAGACTTCGCGACTGCGGTGAAATAACTTCTCTGCCGCGTGCAAATAATCGAATCGTTACAACTGAAACCGAGGAGGGTGAGAAAGGACCGTCGCCGCGAACTTAAAACGCTTCGGCGAGGAACAGAAGATTAACGAAGCCTGCAACGCTGTTATGGTTTGCGAACGTAGCGGCATGTCAAGGAGAATTCTCGTGAATTCACGGGGCTGGACCACCCTGATCCCTTTCGAGGGGTAGACGGCCACGTTTCGAGGATTGGAGACCAGACGACGGCAGCCAACTTTTATTTGGCTAGACTGGATGGCGCCCTGGCTCCGGCTTTTGGCCGTTACCATCAGAGGGAGATGCCCTGGCAGAACAGGGGATGAAATTATGAACATTGGGGAGCAACGACGGAAGCGGACGACAAGGGATCAAGTTGGACGAATGAAACATTTGCTGCTCGCGGGAGACACGGATCGTTGATAGCAAATACGGCTGCGGAGCGATGCCAAAAATATTTATATTCATATTTACATTCTTACGGGCGAATGCCCATTGATAAAACTTAAGGAAGCAGAGCCTGATTTAGAGTTTCTCAAAATAAACTGATCTCTTGGGATTTTCTTCTTACGAACCTACGATGCGAATCATTTCGAAATTTGCAAGTGTGTTATTCCATGTTTAAACAATAAAAATTGATCCTTTTTGTTAAAAAATTGTCCGCAGAAACGAATGTAGAGGAGATATTCTAAAATGATCCTTCTAAGGTTTAATTCATGTAAAAAATACAAATGTACTAATAGCTACAGGACAACAAGAGATCATTTTACCTCGAGGGATCGTTTTGTACACATTTCCCCTAGATAAATAAGTTTGTATCGCCGGCCTGTCAAATTTACAAGAATTCTAGAGCCTTTAATTCTTCTCTAAAACAAAAAAAAAAACAAGGACTTTTTTCATACGATTTCATTATTGATGAACCTCCAACTTTTATACAAAAAATGGAATTAAACAATTTCTTGTGCATAAATAGTACGAAAATTTGTAGCCAAAATCATAATTTTTCTTTCGAAGTTCCACCAATTTACCAATTTTGTACTTTTATTAGTTTTTTAGGTTCATCGACTATGTGATTATATGAAAAATACAAAAAATACATGCTTTTTTTTATAAATATGATGAATAGTAAAGGACCTAGGTGGGAACCTTGTGATACTTGGTACTCCAGACATGGCAAAAATCGGACGATAAAAGGAGTTGCGGGCTCTAACACATTGATATCTGTTAACAAGATAATCGAGTAACCATGATAGAATATTCGGAAGTTGCGAATGAGTAAGAAATAGCGTAATTATTAACAATATTAAAAAAATATTTTAGAATTTTTTGAAGCAAACTTTTCAGTATTCAAACGGAGTATTGGAAACCGAAGAATATTTGATCGCATCGTAGATGCAGTTTAGAGCACTCGATTCAGCGAATGCACGTACCATCTCAACCAGCTTAATAGTTTCGTGGAACGCATCGGGAATCGAATGCGTCAATCGAGGACGTTGCAAATTTTAGGACGGAGCACGTGGAATATAATTTCGACCGCCGGAATTCGGTTCGATGTAATAATTAAACCATACCTCAATCGCGAGCCACAAAACCCACGCGAATTCCGTTTCCTCGAATCTGGACCTTTGTCATCGTTTCCCAAGGACTGCGGCAACTTTCTTCTTCGGTGGTGCTCGTTCCACTTCTATTTCAAAACGCGCGAGCCGCGTGTCACGTAATTTACCAGGCGGCAAGGGCAGAGAAGAACGAACAAAGTTGTTAGAAAGGAAACCGTGGGCAAAAAGGGAAAAAGAAGAGACCGACGGTATCGATCCATCCAAATCCTCGCAACCGGCGCACAAATTGGCACGCGAGCCCCATTTCGCATCCATTCAGACGGCAGATTACGTCGCGTTACCACGTTACATAACGCCGGTCCACCGATGTAAATTTCATCGGCATCCGTGGGCCGAGACTGCCATTAAACGGCGCCCCGTGTACCACCCGCGTCGAGCAGAGTGCTCGTTTAACGAATACAAGCGGTAGGAGCCCCGTGTCACGCCATCCAGAACGGATTAGCGAGAAAGCTTCGATGACAGATTCGAGCGTTCCGCTTGCCGAGCCCAGGCGTGTCTTGTTTCGGCTTTTAGTTTTTTCTTTATTTATTCGTGATGCGAACGAGCAAGATTACCCTTTTGTGTACGATGAGACGCAAGAAATTCAATTATTAGACTCCGGATATTCGTGCATTTATGGCGATATCAAATGTACCAAAATGTATACGGAATAAATGTACACATACGTGCAAATATATGAATTATCGGAAATAAAATAGGTTTTATAATATTTCGGTCAAATGATAAACTTAAAAAGAATTACTAATTACTTCTGTTTCGCAGAAGTTAAGTAGTGGTAAGTAAAAACTAATATCCATTATTTCTGTGGTTGTTAAGAGAAACAGTGCAAGTCACATGGTTCCATTTTTCGAGATATTGACGTTTGAAGTTCTGAACTATCTTATGGACTTACTAGGAGATGGAAAATGTTTTATTTTAATTACAATATAATTACGAAGGAATCCCAAAAGGATTTGAATGCATGGCCCTTTGTTTTCGAGAAATTAATAAAAAGTCTCAAGCTTTGGTAGATATAATAATAAATACAATTCCATGGAATATTTCTTTTGTTTACATTTGAAAACAATGGATTATCCGTCTTTCCACTTTGCGTACGTGTGTGGAACTGGAAAAAGAGCTGTGGAAAATATTCTGTAACTACACTGAGAGAAATAAAGTTCTAAATTTTACTACATTTTGTACTGAAGTAGCAAAATAGTAGGACATGGGATGAGAATTCAAACACAGTATAGTAAAAATTCCAACACAGTGTAGCAAATATTTTTAGGAAAAGCTAAAATTTCAAATGCCTTTACTACACTGGGTTGCAATTTTTATTACATTGTGTTAGGATTTTTATCATGCGTGCACTTATCCTGCTACTTTAGTATAAAATGTAGTAAAATTTAGAACATTATTTTTCTCAGTGTAGGAAAAGAAGAAATGGCAAGCCAATCCGTTATTGTTGTGATACTTTTTTATTAATTCTTCGAAAACAAAAGATCATGCACTCAAATCCTTTTGAGCCTCTTTTCTCATAAACTTAAAGAATTGAATGCACACGCAGTCAAGTCATTCGAGATTTTGCAGTTTTTGCCATCTCCTTGTTAGACTTATTATGCTCTTTTTCCCTGAAAAATAAATTCTTCTATTGTTCACTTTTTCTAATAAAAATATAAATTCAACCATTTAAATTTCAGTTAAAGTGTAAGTTTAAATTTCCTGAAAGTGTGACATGCGTCGTTTTTCTGTCTAGCCAGTAAGTACATACTAAACTTCAATGTACCACGAGTAAAAATTCATTAGAAAATCCTTTTGAATTTTGAATTTTGATCAGATTTCTCAAATTTTGAGCCTCTGCGACGAACAGAATTTAGTGGTGATTCCACCGAAGACTAGAAAAACCTGTTTAATTGAAAAACGAAGAAACAGAAGAAAATCTGCATAACGCGTCTTATCTTGCTTCTTCCAGCCGGCACTTTAGAGCCTTTGTTCCTTTAGATTCGTGCCTAAAGTTCAGCCCAGGCCAGCAACGAAACATCGTGTATATCGAGCCGGCTCGCCGTTTCCACAGTCGTAGAGATAATTCGACGACGCTTTTGTGTCTCGAATGGCTATAAATTGAACCAACCTATCGGAAAACGAACTCTCCCGGGTGTTCGATCGATGCTGGGACCTCGTTTCCACGGAAATCGCGGGACAGAGAAAGATTCGGACCTCCCATCCCCTTTAATTTCATTCCTCTTTGTCTCTCGTTTTCTACGTGACCGCGATCCGAAAAAAATCGAGAGGGATTATCTTCGATTTTGTCCCTCGGTCGCCCGAGTATCGATAATCGTCGCCGGGAGATTCAACCCCTCGTCGCATATCCTCGTCGCCTTTTGTTTCCACATTTGACTCTTGACCCGACGGGCTTCATTACCTCCCCGCGACTCGTTAATACGCGTTCCCCTCGCGCGAGGAATTAACGAGGTCAAGTTATCTCGAAGGATCCAGGAACCTAATATCGTCGACGGAGGAAGTTGTTGAATTTCGACGGTCCCGGGGTTCGCGCGCTGACAATTAGACGATCGTTAGCCTCGACCCATTAACTGTCGTCGCAACGACGCGCCACGAGATTCGAGAGCTCGTGGAATTTCTGTTATTCCGTGCCACGATAAATTTCGCGGACAATAAAAGTTTGGAAGCCTGTTCGTCGAATGATTTAGAGTGTAAGGGTTGGAGGGAATCGACTGGAATGTCGGTGACAGGGTCAACTAAACCGTGGCGGGCGAAAAGTTGGAGAAAGCATCGACGGTGAAATTACATCGATGCGACGCGCGACGGGGATAATAATTTCAGAGTGCCGGAGATAGTCAACGGCACGCCTGATCGATAAACAGCGTCGAACTTTCCCCGTTTGTTTACGATCCTACGGGGGATGATATAATTTCACGTCAATCCATTAAGTCGGTTAATTAAGCGTGCGAGTTTCGGCCGCGATCGCTTAACGAGTTCCCTGCGCGTTCATCGATTCGTTAATCCGTAGCTGCGGTTGATCCAGGCTCCTGGATTTGATCCTCGAAGAAACGCGAGACACGTTGAAGAAATTCGTAAGGAAATTTCCTATTGACGCGCCAGTAGTCTCCGTAACACCGAAAAGGTTGGGTATTCCACGAAAACGCATCGAGAAACGCGTGGAAATTAATATCGTCGCCGTGGGAGTGGCAACAGTCTCGATAAAGGATTTAATAAACGTCACCGGGAGCAGGATACACGGTATACCGGCGGAATTATAAATTTTCGCGTCCGCTTGGGTCGATACGTTCAGCAACATCGAAAACGTCGCAATATACGTCGCCGTTCCACCTTGTCCCCGATGCTGGGAACGTCAAGTCTCGCAGACAGCAACGCGCCCGTCTGCTCTTGCTCCAGCCGTATACCAAGAAGAAACTGCCAACGGAAATGGGAAGCGTATCTGGGACGATCCGCAATATTCGTCTTGCTTCCCTACGAGGGAAAAATCGTGCCGGGAAACGAATCGAGGAGGATCGCATTTCCCTGAATACAATTCGAGGGGACCCTCGTCCCTCGACCACAAAATTACTTTCCATCTGTTTGACAATTGTTTTTGATTTCGATTCCGCCTTATTTTCCAGCTGCATGAATCGTGAAATATTGAAAACAGTATAGCGTTAACCAGTGGCCGACTGAGACGCCGGGAAACCGCGCAATTGCCCGGTGAACCGGACCTAATGAGGCCGATTGAGGTTCGTTCAAAAACCTTGAATATAATTCGTAAGTTTTCAAATTTTTAATACTTCACGCTTCAAATTTTAATGTTTTCAAATTTCCACAATTTCAAGCTTAATATTTGCAAATATTCGGATTTTTGAGATTTAAATTAGCAAATTCTTAGAATATTCTTTCTACCTTAAACATGTCAACCTTAGAAAGGCATCTGCTTTGTTAGAAAGGTTCTATGCGGCACCATAAACTGTCCGGAAATTATTAGTCTATTTAAAATTTGTGCTTCTTACAGGGTATCTAGATTTCCACATACTCTATTCGAACAGCAGCATCGTACATCTTATAGAAAATTAAATCCCGTCAATAATATGTGTCAACAAATTTAGTAACGAAATTGACATCTTTTTTAACTCTGTAACAGCACTGAAGCGTGCCGTTAGCGCTAGTTGTAAACGGTAATTTAATCTTGGCAATTACCTATGCTCACACAGGGTGCATACAGGGTGTTCGGCAACGTGTGTCAGAAATTTTAAGGGATGATTCTACATGCCAAAATAAGACGAAAATCAAGAATAACGAAATAGCGGTAGCAGCTTTGTTTTTTAGTTATTAGAATTTGAAAAAGTGGGCGAAAACCGCCTGAAACATAGCAATTCCTATGGTATATATCAAATTTTACGGAAGATTCAGAGTGTGTAGAGCTGTCCGTATGAAATGAAGATGTGTGTGTAACGTAAACCACAGCTGTTTTCGCGGATCGATATATTGATTATTTTAAAAAAGGACCGAATGAATGTAAGTTTGAGTGAGAGGGCCCGTGTTTTAAATTAGGGATTGCCATGTTTCAGGCGCTTTTCACCCACTTTTTAAAATGCTAATAACTAAAAAAACAAAGCTGCTACCACGATTTCGTTACTCTTGATTTTCGTCTTATTTTGGCGTGTAGACCCATCCCTTAAAATTTCTGACACACGTTGCCGAACACCCTTGTATATTTTTCTATCTCTGTATCTCTTCTATGTGTACATAATGTCGTCCCGCCTTATCACTGTTTTCTTTTTTTTTCTTTTTTTTTTTTATTTGTACTAAAGGGTGAATTCCGTTAATAAACATTATTATTATTATTATTATTATTATTATTATTATTATTATTATTATTAATATAATATCAAGCTTCAAATTTCCGAAACCTCAAATTTTTCAAATTTTCAGAATTTTAACCTTCAAATATTTACATTCTCAGGATATCAAGTTTTTAGATTTTTTTTTTTTTTTTTTTTCAAACGCTCAGAATAACTGTACTTTTCGCTGCTAGACAAATCGCGTAGGAGCAATAAGTAAATACCAATACAATACTTCTAGGGGCCGGATAACATCAGTGCGCCAAGACCAGTAAAATTTTCCAATCCGTCACTGACGTTAACGATAAAAAAAGGAGAAGGAAGTTTGATCGAAATGAGAGAAACCGAGGAAAGGATTATTAAAAAACTTTGTAAACAGTTCGTCGTGGGCGAGGCTCGCATCCTCGCTAACCTTTTCATCGTGTTTCACGACAGAGTCGACCGGAAGCCCCGCGGTGACTCGACAAATTCGCGTTCCGCTCGCTCGAGGATAGGAAAAACGAACGCAAGACTGGCGGAAAGCGCGCGCGAGACAAAGGAGCCATGCAAATGCACAATACACGCACATTTTTGCGCAACAGGTGGCCATCACTCGCGAACGGAGATTGAGTTAGAAAAGTCGTTTGAGCGCTCGCCTGTATCCTCGGTGCCCGCTAACTCGATCGAATTATGACTACGAGCGACCTGTGTCTCTTCCAAAGTGCTTTGAAAAGGACGAGCGCGTTACAGTCGACAAGTGGAGCAATTTTCGAATAATTTAGACGGCCGGCAACGATTGTTCAATAAAGTGGGAAAGTCGGAGAGGACGGGTCAAGTTAATGGCGATCTCGTTTGGAGCTGATATCTCGGTCGTTAGGAACAACGAGCGTCTCTTTCGAACTCAATGTCCCGCGACACTCGATCGCGATAAATCGATGGAGAATCGATGGTTTCCGGAAAAATCAACCACCCGGTGCACGGAGAAAAGCGCGTAGAAAAGCACGCCAGTAGTTTGTTTGGTCGAGTTGCAGTCTGGGTGCCGCGGGATAAGGAGCTTGCGTCTTGAAATGCAAATTCGAATGGGTACGCCCACGTTTACGAGATCAACGGACCAACCGGTTAACTCGCCAGCATAAAACTCAACGATACAGTCGACGCGCAGCTCGCTAAGGAAACTTCCAACACGAATTGCTGTCGGAGAAAGCTAAGTTCGTCTCTTAAGTTAATTTCTTCCAAAATCGGATTCCCTCTAAACCCACGGCAACGCTTGTTTCTCTCGCGAGAGAACGATTCTCATCTCCAAATGAATTTTTCCGAGTGCAAAAACGAACGTAAGGCGGTTTGAAACGCGCACGCTTTTAAGCTTACGGCTTCAATCGTGATGAAGAGAAGAGAAGTATAATCTATTATAATAAAGCGTACCGGGAAACGGCAAAGGAAAATCGTCGGAGAAAATAAAACAGCGAAGAATATTCTCGGTAAATGTTCGGGATGGTAGCGTGTTATTACAGGACCGAATCTTTCTTGAGCCCCGGAAATTACGATGTCTACATAGTGGCAAGGTGGAAGCCCATATACGGGGTGTCTCGCGATAAATGCCATTCGATATAGCAACTGAATGGTACATGGTAGGGTAAAAATGTAACGAGACTATTTAACACCATTTTTTATGTGGAATGTCACTGTGGAAAAATGATAATTTTACCTTAAGGGGTCTTTCCAGTGTGAACCTCTGAAAAATTGCCTTTTTTTGGGAATTTTTTTGTACTAAACGAAATGTCCAATCTAAATAAAGTTTTTCCTACTGATTAATACACTTATTGAGAGTACAAACAAATTTTTTTTGCAATTTATAATAGTTTATTTAACTATATATATCGCACTGAATTGAGCGCCTCAATAAAACGATGTAGTGCTTGCGTAGATGATTCCAGAAGAACGACGCATCTGAATAAAAAAAATTCAAAATGGTTTTTAGTCGTCACGGATGTCGTTATCGTTGGAACCAAAATTATTTTAATTGATAAAAAATTAACCAAATGACGGAAGTTTGAATGTTTAAGTTCCGAAATTCGATGAATTTTAATTTTGAGACTGATTAATCAAATAATTTTTTTGCAATCATCTACGCAAGCACTACATCGTTTTCTTGAGGCGCTCAATTCAGTGCAATATATATAGTTAAATAAACTATTATAAATTGCAAAAAAAATTTGTTTGTACTCTCAATAAGTGTATTAATCAGTAGGAAAAACTTTATTTAGATTGGACATTTCGTTTAGTACAAAAAAATTCCCAAAAAAAGGCAATTTTTCAGAGGTTCACACTGGAAAGACCCCTTAAATTTTTCAAGTCATATTATGTTTTTCAAACGGAATGCTGTATTTTTGTTTGGGTATTCTGAAAATACAGAAAAAAAGCCAGATCAGCATACGTCTTTGAAATGGCCTTGACGCAATTCAAAATCGTACAAGAATCAGTGTCCGAAATACTCTCTATTATTTTCGTAAAATACTGCACAGTCGAGACGACGCGGAGCAATTCGATTTGCCACGATTTCGGGAAGGAAATCGACTCAGTCGGCGATCAGCGAGCGTCGCCGAGGCCCTCGAGGCGATTGTCCCGACCACGTATGTTATCGAACCCCTCGATTGAGGGGTTCCCGGCAGTGTCACCGTCGCCGAAAACGAGCGTTAAAGCGAAGGCACGACGGGAACGTTAATTGGCTGCTCGTTATTTTTCGCTAGGAGCCTCGAGGGCTCGAAGTCGGTTAGCCGTGATATCGGAAAACAATCAAAAGTCACGCTCACACCACCTTAACCCCGGAGATCCGAGTATCTCGTCCCTTCCACATCGCCCAATTTCGTTCCGCCCAGGGCGAACGCGAGCCCCGCTTGGGTGCACGAGTTCCCTCGTGACCTCCGGTTAATTCAGATCGTATTTCCTCCCTTTCGATATTTCCGACACCCTTTCCTCGGTCTAGCACGGTGGCACGCCCTCTTTCAACCCTTTCACCTACACGCTTTTTCTTCGCCTCCCTCCGCGCTTTCTAATCCCTCTCCTTTTCCTTCACTCCTCTCGACTCTTTCTTTTTTCACTGCAACACGACGCTCGACGCTTCTATTTCGTTTTTCTTTTATCCGCGCCGGCTCCTTCGCCTTTCGCTTCTTCCAATTTTCCGCGTACTTTGCGCGCTTCTCAGTATTTTCTGTTCTCCTCGCGGCATCGACTCCTCCCGTTCAATCATCCCCCGTCACTTTCTTTTTTTACCTCGTTTCCCGGTCGCGCTTCTCTTATTCCGCGACGGAGAAAACCCGATGAAAAAGAAAAAAACGCGACGGACCGCGCGCCGCGTCCGGTTTACCTGGAACGACGCGCAGAACGAGTAGCATAAAATACGAGCTCGCCAGGGAAAACGGATCCCGTTGCCGTTCCGTCGGGACTTCGGTGTAACGTACCTCGTTAAGCTAACGCAATTTATTCCCGGCGTTTCCGATCGTCGGGAATTACAAGCCCGCGCCGACGACCCCGTATCGAATATTGCCGCGCAGCTTCTAATAAGCCTCTCGGAGAACGTCGCTTATTTGCTCCTTCATAAATCGCAGCGTTGATATTGAAACGTCGCCCTCAAGGGTTTCTCGCGTTTCTTGATTTTTCCACGGTATAAAACGGTCTCCTCGTTAACAGATCATTTCTCGCCCTCGTTTACTGATCGCAAATAGGATGCCCTTTGAACCTCTCATCTTTCCTCTCCAAATAATCGCGACTCGGTTTCTTTGTCGGGGAGCCGAGTGTTCGCGCGCGTACGTGAACGATTCATTAACGCGCGAAAGGTTAGCGATGAGCAGTTCGCTGGAGTTTATTGGAAAAAGGGGTGGAAACCGGCTTTCCCTTTGCCGCGGCCTGCGTACCCCTTTCAATTTCCATCCGAAGGTTTCTCTGATTCTCTGTTTCCATCGACGCTCTTTACTGGTGCGAGAAGAAAAAACACCGACAAGATAATTTACGAGGGGCGAAAAAACGGCGTGTACCTCGTCAAGAATTTCTATTAGGATTTTCTTCCACCACGCGATACAAACCTTTGATATGCAAATGTAACGAGTATTGCGGGCGAAAAGGGAAAGCGGAGGAATTGAGTCGCCTCGGAAGACGATAAAATTAAGGGTCGTCTGAGAGGCGCTTCGTTTTTTGGGGACACACTGTTAGAGTCATTCGGGGTAAGCGGACGCACTTTTGCTGTTTTTGCTTCACTGAGCCGAAACTACCATGATATTAGGAACACTTTTTTGCGCTATCGGTAGCATATTTAATAGACTCATAAAATGTAACAAGTATTTGACGATAGGTCAAACGGTTTTTTTTTTTTTTTTTTTAATTAAGCAAAAGAGTGACTTGGTCACATGCGTACCTTTACTCCGACATGCGGGGTAAAAATACGCAGTCGTGTGGGTAAAAGTTCGCATGTAGAGTAAAAGTATGCAAGTATTCAAGTGTAGTAAAAGAAAATGAACAAATAATACACAGATGGAACATATTTTTATATTATTTTTAATAAATGAAGCTAAAGATGACGAAAACAATAGAAATTAGGAACTTTAAATTTAGGAAACTATCATAAATTTATAATTTTTCATAGATTCAACAAAACGAAATTACGTATGCTCAAGCCTTTATCAGAGCAGATATGTTTTTACTCCAAATATTATTAAGAATTCAAAAACAAGTAGACAGTAACCTAAATACCAGTGCGTACTATTACCCCCGTCCTTTTACCCCATTTGACCGGTAACCAAAACAATTCGTACTAGTTCGAATTCCAATAAAGTTGGGTTAAAATGTTATTCTGGAAAAAAATCGTTCAATAACTATATAAAATCAACAAAAACAACTTACTTCTAAGAATACATAAATAATATTTCCGCAAACTTTTCCCTAGTAGGAAAAAAATCGAAATTACACGTCAATTTAAAATTTTTACTTGTAATTCACAAAGCGCGACTCGCACCGCTCAACAGGCGTTGACACAACATAGCAGCCCACGCGCACCCAATCCCGACGAGCCGGCATCTCCGTCCTCTCTCCCCCTCAGAGAAAAAGGCACTTCGTACTTTTACCCACTGCGCGCGTTTACCCCGAATGACTCTATGGCTCATTGATCGCGATATATCACTCGATCTAATCGTCGGCGGTAGACGCAGGTAGATTGATAAGACTGCCATATGTTTTGATAGAATTTTAATCCCCGTCTGTCCCTGATCCGCCCTTCGATACCTTTTTCCTAATGCTTCAAAAATAGAAAAAAAAAAGTATTTTATAAATTAGAAATTGTTGCGTACGTTTATTTATTAAGGTCTAGCAATCTCTAACGATCTTATTTATATCTGAAAAAAATGTAAATAAATGTAAATTAGCTAAATTTACAAAATCATATTTCTTTTCCATCAAAATGAACTATTCCAAATTTGTACAGATTATCTCATAAATATTCTCAATGTTCGTAATAAAGTGTATGAGGGCGCTTAAAGCTAGGGGCGCCAATCGTCAAAGGCAAGAAACAATGTGGTCGCGAAAAAATGTTTTATAATTCTTACTGAGTGCTATTCTCAGAAGAATTGTTTTGTATGTACGCTTCTTTTTCTCTTTTTTGCATGATTTTGTTTACGTAAGCATACTCTTTTTGTTCCGGATGTACACCGCACGCTTTATGGCAAAAATAATAGTTTTTACCGATTTTGTTCTCGCGCTAACTTGTTTTGCAACGTTATTGATTTTTTCTGTCATTCTTTTCACATATTTAAATGATCTGTGCTATCCGTAATGCGTAATCTTTTTATAGTACATACGTTTTTGTTTGTTATTGTTTTGAATCTGTCCTCTAGACTTCTTTGCCTCATCTATACTAAAGGGTTTTTTCTCAACTGTTCAAATAAATAAATAAATAAATAAATAAATAAGTAAATGATGTTATAATAAGTCTAGTTAAATTCTAGGGCGCTATACAGGGTGTCCCAAAACTATGCAGCTTGATGAAGCATGCAAATTCTACGTAATAAGACAAATCGAAAAGTCCTTTATCATTTTGTGATTCGAGGCTCCATTTCCGAGATATGAGCAGTTAAAGAGGACACACGTACGCGTGGAACAATCAAGAAGCACAGGTCAATGACCTGAGTCTCGCGCTTCATAACTGTGTCTGCGCGTGGGTGTGGCCGTCCGACCAGCTGATTGGTGTTCGTTTAAATGATAATATCTCAGAAACGAAGCCTTGAGTCGCAAAATGGTAAGGAACTTTTCGATTTGTCTTATTACGTAGAATTAGCATGTTTTAACAAGCTGCATAGTTTTGGAACATCCTGTATAAATAGTTTCACAAGGGCGCCAAGAATCCTAGCGCCGGCCCTGCTTGTATCAACAGTTACATGACACCCTGTATTTCCTAATTGATGAAACGTAATTCCAAATATCCCAATGTTTAAGAAACTGTACATCATGGTAGAACTTCCAAGAATTTGCAATAATTATCCAAGTTTATCTCTCTCAGAGAAGATAATGATCTTCGCGTCACAACTTCCAACAGATCATTTTTCCCCCGATCAAGGCATTCGCTCCACGTGCAGAATCCTGCAGGAAAATCTAGGCGCCAGTTACAAGCGCAGTTACAAGAATTTTCAATAAGGGAACTTACGCTGAAGCGGCGCCAAGAGTGTCGGGGCTAAAATTCCGCTTCTTATATCGATCGCGGCAACACGCCCGAGAACTCGGCTAATGAATTCCAATCATTTGTTCCCCGTCTACCTCGACGAAATATCCGAATCGTTTAAGAGCGCTCCGCCACCTTCGAAATATCTTCGATTTCACTGAGACTCCAAACTTTTTCCTTTCATTTATCCTGGAGGGAAAGCTTTCGCGCGACGCTCGAAGCAACAGCAACTCGAATCGCCTCGGTACATGCACATTAATCAGGGTCCACGAAAATATTAATTTTATTTAGGTAACATCTACCCGGTCTTCTTCAGCCGCGATTAATTAAGCGGTTGCCGTCGCGGGCTTACGCCATTAATAACTCGAAAAATTAGACGACGCGAATTAATTCCGCGCGCCAGGTAGCGAATAAAAAATGTTACGCAATTTATTTTCCTCCTTCGATGTACGTCGCTGTTCATGAGTAAACTGCGGATGTTTGTGCAAATTCATAGTTTCAAGAGCATATCACACATTATGGAAATGTATAAAGATGGAAAAGGTAGTTGGTAGGGAAGTATGGGAATGGGCAAAGAAATTGGAAGACGAAAAGAATTTGAAGAAGGAACTCGGAATGATTATGATTGGGAGAGTTAATTTAAAAGCATGCGAATTTTCAAGAAGATATGAGGAAGCTGTATACAGGGTGCAGCACAAATTAGTCCCCACGAGTTTTCAACCCCTTCGGATGGTCTGACAGAAAAGTTTTTCCTACCAAAGTTAATCAGTATTTAACTGATAAGAAATTGCAGTTTTTTAAATTAAAAAAAAAAATTGATTTTTAACAAAAAATCGTGATTGCCGTCATATCTTTAAATGGAACTGGGTATTTTTAGCTTCATAATATTGTAGGCGACGTCGAAACGAATTCAACGACCTTCTATACGATGACCTTCAGATAACCTTGAAAGAAAATATCGCCATAAATAGGTTGCCAGAATATTTGTTAATTACTAATAAAAAGTATAAATCGAAGTATAAATTTGTTCTTTTTTGTGAGTCAGGTTCTGAAGCAATGTTTACATTTATTTGTTTACCTCAAAATGCGAGGCATTGCTATTTGCTATTACGTATTGTCGAATTATTTCAAATATTCTGGCAACCGATTTATGGCGATATTTTATTTCAAAGTTATCTGAAGGTCATCGTATAGCAGGTCGTTGAATTCGTTTGGACGTCGCCTACAATATTATGAAGCTAAAAATACCCAGTTCCATTTAAAGATATGACGGCAATCACGATTTTTTGTTAAAAATCAATTTTTTTTTTTAATTTAAAAAACTGAAATTTCTTATCAGTTAAATACTGATTAACTTTGGTAGGAAAAACTTTTCTGTCGGACCATCCGAAGGGGTTGAAAAATCGTGGGGACTAATTTGTGCCGCACCTTGTATAAATTAAAAATGTAGAATTAGTGTGAAACTAAAATACTGAAATAGTTTAGAAAAATGGTAACCACTACTGTGATAGCCGATATATGCCAATCCAAAGATGCTCTTAATTTACCTAGTAATAATTTGCTGATGTTATTTACAATCACAATTACATTTTTTTTTCCTTTTTTAAGTTAAGGTAACAATATTGGGTAGATTTTAATGACAAAGTACAAATTTCTAGTTACAAATAAAAAGTTAGAAATTACAAATAGGAATACTTGACAGGAGTACAGAAACTCCAGAAACTTGAAGTGGCTCGGAGTATAGTCTTTTGTTTCGCCCAAAAGTCGGCAAGAATTCATTTCTACTCCTAATGTTCAAGATGTTCACATATTTATAGACGGGCATGTATCTTCTCCGTGTTCCAGGTCCAGAAACGATCTCTGAACAGCAAGAAGAACCGTCGCGTCAGTTGTCGCCGGTTGGGAAACTGGAGCGCCAACAACGAAAGAAACAAAAATACCAGGAGTTTTTCCGCGCGACGGCGAAAACGTCGAACCGCGGATCCCAGAAAAAACTTGCCGACAATATCTCAATTGTAAATCACGCGACTCGCGTACGCGCGCGACTCGTTTCCCAGCGGCTGGGTCAACTTTTTCCCCAGAACAGGAAGTTTCGCGGGAAGATTGGCTCGGTGCACGTGTCGTTCCAGACCCCGCGACTTCCTTCTCAGACGCCCGAGATCTTCAATTTCCTCCGTCGGACATCTGTGTTGCTTGAATAGATTGAAAAGCGTGGGCGTGACGAGAAAACTGCAGCCTGCAACTCGCCAACTTTCGTTGTCGATAGTTTGTCGCTTCGACGTCTCTCCAGCGAGTCTGGACGAACTTCGCGCTCTACGTGAAAGAATCACTCGATCGTTTTATTTTATATTATATTGTTCGTTTGAGATGGAATATCCTCGCCCGGTTCGCATTCAAATTGGCTGTGTCTAGTATTCCGAAAGAGGCGTCGCGTCTCGCAGGGAAATTCGGGGCGAGAGGGATGCGAGGAAGGCGCGATAAGCGCGATCGGTTTATCTCGACCGGCTGTGCAAGCAGCTCCTTCCCAAGGACCTCCAAGGGTCGCACGTGCCGCGGGTTTTAAGTACGTTTGTTCTCGCGAGGATCGCTGTCTGTTCCTTCCGATTCACGGCGCCGCGCCGCGCCGCCGCGAAATTTATCCTTTT
Organism: Perdita meconis; assembly: GCA_030770465.2. NCBI lineage: Eukaryota > Metazoa > Arthropoda > Insecta > Hymenoptera > Andrenidae > Perdita > Perdita meconis. Next base: position 8,321,056 of record JASKOS020000009.1, read on the forward strand.
AAGAGATACGTGCTGACAAACTGGATGCCTCGTCGCGAGGCCTCGTTCGAAAATTCGAGACGAGCAGACGGGCGACGAGAAAAGCTCGTTTCTTTCCAAGTAGCTGCGGAGGTTACTGAACTCCTTGGAATTCAGACCTCGCGCCTCGACTTTCCCTTATTACTGCCTTCGCTGTCTGGGAAGGAATTTATTGTCTACTGACACGATCAATTGATTTCGACATTTTCCTGTTGACACGGTTCCGTGGAATTTTCGGAGGTGAGCTACACCGTCCACGAGTCCATAGAAGTTGTTAAGACACCGTTTGCGTGTGCTCGGTAGGACCACGAGGGCGGAAGATGGAAGGAAAGCCACGGGAATGAGCGATTGTGACGAACAAGCTGTTGTCAGGAGAGAAGGAACATCGGTAACGGGGGAGCTTGAAAGCTCTGATGGAAATCGATCGGTTGTGTAACCTCCTTTTACATGAAACTTGAGAGTATAGTATAAACGATAGAATTTATTTATTTATTTATTAACGAGATAACGCCTTTGGTATACATATAGGGTCATTCGGGGTAAAAGGATGCACTTTTACTGTTTTTGCTTCACTGAGCCGAAACTACCATGATATTAGAAACACTTTTTTTGCGCTGTCGGTAGCATATTTAATAGACTCATAAAATGTAACGAGTATTTGACGATAGGCCAAACGGTTTTTTTTTAATTAATCAAAGGACTGACTTGGTCAGACTGCGTACCTTTACCCCAACATGTGGGTAAAAATACGCAGTGGTGTGGGTAAAAGTTCGCATGTAGAGTAAAAGTATGCATTCAGGTGTAGTAAAATAAAATGAACAAATAATACACAAATGGAACATATTTGTATATTATGTTTAATAAATGAAGCTAAAGATAACAAAAACATAGAAATTAGGAACTTCAAATTTAGGAAACTATCATAAAATTATAATTTTTCATAGATTCAACAAAACGAAATTATGTTCAAGTCTTTATCAGAGCAGATATGTTTTTACTCCAAATATTATTAAAAGTTCAAGAACAAGTAGACAGTAACCATTTGACCGGTAACCAAAACAATTCGTACTAGTTCGAATTCCAATAAAGTTAGGTTAAAATGTTATTTTGGAAAAAAATCGTTCAATAACTATATAAAATCAACAAAAACAACTTACCTCTAAAAATACATAAATAATACGTCCACAAACTTTTCCCTAGTACGAAAAAGATCGAAATAACAAGACAATTTAAAATTTTTATTTTTAATTCAGAAAGCGCGACTCGCACCGCTCAACAGGCGTTGACCCAAAATGGCGGCCTACGCGCACTCAATCCTGACGAGCCAGCGTCCCCGTCCTCTCGCCCCCCTCAGAGAAAACGGCACTGCGTACTTTTACCCGCTGTGTCCTTTTACCCCGAATGACTCTACAGAAGTTAACTACATGTAGGGAAAGAATAGTCCATATAATACAACCGTATTCCAAAATCGACCTGGTTAGGGCATAATAGAGTGTTCTGAGAGTTTAAGTGTTATTGGAAAATTTTCGGACCCTACGAATGAGGGAGACTGGGGGATTTGTAGCTACGCGATATTGTGCATTTGAAGTGCGTAGAAAAATATGAACCGGAAGAAAATATAATACCCAGATCTCTAATATTGGTTAGTCTAGATAATAAGAATCCATCTATATTATAGTTAAAAACTGAGGTATTCTTTTCGTGACTAAACCTGATAATATGACATTTATTTAAATTGAGAGAGAATTTATTGCGAACGCGCCATTCATGAAGTCTATCTAAGTCACCCTGAATTCTCTGAGTACACTGAATTCAATGTAATTCAATATAAAAGTCATTTCAAAGAAACTATTATCCTTTTCCCTTTCCGAACTGAAACAGCGACCAACAAAAAGACGAGGACCGAGAATTTAACGGAGTTCTCGCAAACGATTAATTGCCAAAGCAATTACTGAGCGGTCGTAATCGATTCCTAGGGCAATTAAATCGCGCAGATTTTTTACTCGCCGCAAAGTCTAACACCCGAAGTAAAATAGGATCGCTGACGATCTTCTCGATTATCTTTCTGAAAAAAAAATCTTGCATCCACGTTGTTTCGGTGGAATTATTTGTTTGATTTAACACCGCATGCTACCCGCTGCTAACGACTCGTAATAAATTCTTGGTCTTACGCGCATTAAAGCAAATAGCACCACCGGGGAAATTGTATACATGACGTTGGACACGGAGATGCGTTTCATCTAATTAGAAATAAGAACAGAAAGCAGGACGGCGCTATCAAAGGGACGCAGGCGAGTCGGAGTTGCAGAAATCCTTGGTGTTTGTGCGAATTAAATTGGCCTCTTGGTATTATTATTTTCATTTCGAAACGGGCTTCCCTTCGCGCTCGCAGTTTCCCTTTTCCCGCTGCTGCGAAGGGATTCCGTCGCCACGAGGCTCCGAGGGGATGAAAATCGCTTTCGGAACGTTCCACGGTTTAACTATAGATCTTCGCAAATGTAAGTATGCCACGGCAGAACTTGGAGAACAAATAAGTATCGATCTCTATGTAATGGAAGAGAAATCGAAAAGTAATCCTAAGAATAAATTTCGTTAGAACGGTATTTCTCGCGAGTGTGTTTGACGTTCCACTGGGAGGTGTGCACAATTTTAACGAGATTTCCCCGCGAAGTCGTCTCGCTGCGCAGCCTGCAGGTGCAGCTTTCGCGATGCAACGAATGCACTGGCGCAATATGCCCGTTGCATCGGTGTTTACCAAGCTCTCCGCGATGCTAGCCGGTGTGGTAACTCGTTTCGTGTTTCTGGACTCTGTCCCGTGCAAAATTTCCCGTAGAAAAAAAAAAATAAAAAAAAAAAAAAATGCAACGGCCGTGTCCGGTAGTCACGTTTCGTTTATTCGAACTAGCGAAAATCTGGCCGGCTTATGTGCTACGCGCTCGTCTCCGGTTTGCAACGAAAAACGCATTTATGGGAACCCCTGTTGGTCGTTACGGAGAACCGTAAAACTTGATATTTCATACGCGCGAAACTAATATTTTATACGGTAGAAAGGTTATCGATTAAAAAATAAGCGGAACGATTCGACGCGACGGACTGAATACAGGGTAGGCCATGCGAAACGAAAGGAAGATTTCGAACGACAAAGTTCGATCAATACTACCACTCAGCTCGCGTTTCTCGCTTCCACAGGACGACGCGACGCAAAGTATGTCGCGGTTTCCAGCTTCGAGCATCAATGCCTCAATTAACACCGCAGTTTCAGAGAACTGACGCGCGAGCTTCCTTCCATGAAGACGAGATACCTTAATTAATCCTCCGTCTCGTTTAGGAGTTCTTTATACTCGCAAGAATAGGAGAGAAGATGGGATTATATATATACATATACGTATACAGTTGTCTCCGGTTAAGGCTAGCAGTCGTCGCGTCTGAAACGCTAGCCTTAACCGAAGCAGGAATCATCTACTGACACTTTATTAAACTGTCTTACCCTATAAAATATTATATCACTGTTATTTTTGTCGCTTTTCCATCTTTTTTAATATATTATCTTAGAAATCGACTGTTTATCAACATTATAAAATCATTAGGGTCATTTGGGGTAAAAGGACGCAGCGGGTAAAAGTACGCAATGCCGTTTTCTCTGGGGGGGGGGGGGGGGTGAGAGGACGGGAACGCTGGCTCGTCAGGATTGAGTGCGCGTGGGCCGCCATTTTGGGTCGACGCCTGTTGAGCGGTGCGAGTCGCGCTTCCTGAATTAAAAATAAAAGTTTTAAATTGTCTTGTTATTTCGATCTTTTTCGTACCAGGGAAAAGTTTGCGGAAATATTATTTATGTATTCTTAGAAGTAAGTTGTTTTTGTTGATTTTATATAGTTATTGAACGATTTTTTTCCAGAATAACATTTTAACCCAACTTTATTGGAATTCGAACTAGTACGAATTGTTTTGGTTACCGGTCAAATGGAGTAAAAGGACGGGGGTATATTTGGAGTAAAAACATATCTGCTCTGATATGTTTGAGCATAATTTCGTTTTGTTGAATTTATGAAAAATGATAATTTTATGATAGTTTCTTAAATTTGAAGTTCCTAATTTCTATTGTTTTTGTCATCTTTAGCTTCATTTATTCAACATAATATACAAATATGTTCCATTTGTGTATTATTTGTTCATTTTCTTTTACTACACCTGAATGCATACTTTTACTGTACATGCGAACTTTTTACCCACACAACTGCATATTTTTACCCACATGTCGGGGTAAAGGTACGCAGTCTGACCAAGTCACTCTTTTGCTCAATTTAAAAGAAGAACCGTTTGGCCTATCGTCAAATACTCGTTACATTTTATGAGTCTATTAAATATGCTACCGATAGCGCAAAAAACTGTTTCTAATATCATGGTAGTTTCAGCTCAGTGAAGCAAAAACAGCAAAAGTGCGTCCTTTTACCCCGAATGACCCTAATGTTTAATACTTATGTTTTTTTGTATTTTATTCTAATGATTTCTATATCTTGTATATTCTTGCGAGCAATAAATCAATACAATACAGTAGAAATCTGAAAGTGTGTGTAACAAACATATCGTCTTCATGACTTGACTACTGAAATGATTTCAATTAAATTTGGCACAGAGGTAAACTGGACATGGGACCCTCGGTTTCCCATTTTTTATTAAGTGACTCCCCCATAAAAGATCGTGATTATTTCATATTATAATACACCCATAACGCTTCCTGCTACGCATTACTTTGACGCGGTTTCCTGTGTAGACTTCCAGTGCCGCGCCTTCCACGCGTGCGACCTTTGTTTGCTCGCAGTGAATGCTCGCTTCCCCGTAAATCCCTGTATTCACGTGCACTTGCATGTACATTCATACGTGAACACATATGCATAATGCACCCTCCACGGTCCGCCGAATATTACAGTGCGATGCGCCGGTTTAATCTAATATTCGAAGCTGTTTTAAGATTCCACGTCGCTTCTTAAAACTCGCCGAATTTCGCAGCGGAAACGGTCGAGACAGAGATCCTCGTAATTAGGCTAATTAGCGCAGCGATTGTACGGGACGGAAATGAAATTGGAGGACCTTGAAAAGTACAGGAAACGACAAAAGACCGCGTACATTTGGTATAATCAGCTTACGCGAGCAACGCGATGGAGAAAGCGCGGCGCGTTGCGATGCGAGCGTGTACCGCGCCGATATCGACGTTAACTGATGCATTTCGCACCCCTAATAGCCGCATTACGATTTACGAGCATAATGCTGCGCGCAGATTAATCGGCCTCGCTTTTTTCCCTGCCTCTTTGCGCGTTCACATTTTTTTTTCGAAGCCATTCAATTCCCATCCCATCCTTTTATCTGTTCACTGTTTCCCTATTTCGCGGGGAGGGCATTCGGGGATTTCGTTTCCAGGGAAATCCTCGATAATTCTTTTCCCCCGAAATGGGGTTTTCCTGTGCACGCGTATACTCGGACAGTCTTACGGATGAAATTCGGAATATCGCTGCAGACGCATCCAACGATATGTGTAGGTATCAATCGATAAAGTTAACGAGTTAATAGCGCAAGAACGGCGCAGAGACAGAATATTAAGTTACCGTGGAAACGGATTAAACTCAAATCCCGAATACGCTGTGGCGCATCAGCCGATGCATCGCGAAAATTCCATGTCGACGTAAACTGGAAAACCGAAAGTGAAAATTTCGTTGCACAGCAATATTCGGAATGAAAATGGGATAAAGAAAAGCAACGCGGACATTTTTTCTACGATCGAACGTCACAGCTTCGATCGTTCATTCTGATCCGGAACGCGTCGAAGAAAATCGCTGTTTACCACGAACAGATTGATTCGCGAATCGCCTTTCTTTTACGATCTGTAAGTATTACGATAAATCACGTCTCGTCATAAAACTTTCGGTAACAACTTTTGGTCGGAGCTCCTTTTCCCTATGCAAACGGAGAAAAAAAAAGTGGAGCATCGCGGTTGCGAATCTCCAAGGAGGAAGGTAAACATTTCGCGGAAGACCGAGTTCGATAAAACACTCTGGGATATGGCGGGGAAACGGAAAGAGTGATAAGAAAAACGGAGAAACGTGTTTTCACTTTGCGAGCGAAGATGGATTCTCTTCGTGCGTCAGGAAATTCTCGGAGCGACCGAGACGCGAACTTTAATTGCTTCGGTATTTAGAAACTAATCGCGCGGTGGTCGGATTTTCTACGAACATCGCGTGCGTTCAGTTAGCAAGGATGAAAATATACTTCAATTAACGGGAGATTATTGTTCGGAGTTTCAAGTATCCGTGAGACGATTAACGAGGGTTTCGACGTCGAGTTAGCGAAATTACTTGACTACTCTGCCCAACTTTGACCGGTCTCTGCGCAGTGGACACGTGGAGATCCTGTGGCACGCGCGGATCAGCGGGAATTGGAAAGTGACAGGTGGGACAAGATGGTATTTTTGTTTATTTCATATTGTCATACTTCCATGTTGAAAATAAATACAATAACTTCCCTATAAATCGGGAAGTTAAAAATTAGATAAGGTCGGTATAATTTGCTACTATTTTCTCTATGCAGATGACATGAAAATCTTTCGTAACAAAAACAAAGGACCTTACAATAAAATATTCACATACAACCTGTCTTTTTCGGAGCATGGCATAAAATAGTAAACTCCGCTTATAGGACACTTGGATTTATTTATAGATTCTGCTTGCACCTATCTTCTAAGAAAAAAAGAAAATTTAACTTCAATTTTTCAAGGTCATATGAAAGTCATAGGGACACTGATACTCGTCAGTTTTAAAGACACCCTGTATATCTGGGTATCTTTTATATAATTAGAAGGTTTACAGTTTACAACATTAGTGTAGACTTTAAAAATTATTCCCCAATACTCAAATGTTATAAAACTTGTTTATTTAATATACTTTAATATACTTACTACTATTTAATACTTGTATAAAAAATGCGAGGTTTTATCAAGGGTTTAAAACTAATAAAGTTATGTATCTGCGTATTTTTTGTGTAATTAGAAGATTTACAGCATTAGTACTATCATTGACTATTCCTATAAGACTCCCCAACTCGCCGTTTTCGAGGGTCATGGATTTAGGGGCCCAGAGACCCCAGAGTAAAGGTAGGTTTCTACCCACAGAAAACTGAGATATCGACAGTCGTGAGTATTTTATCAGTCATATCTGTAGCGCAACTGCATTATCCAATGTAGTGATGATGTTACCAACATTCCTTTTCCTCCTTTTTGTTTTTCTTTTCTTTCTCCTTCTTGAAGTCCTTGCACGTAACTGCATAATAACAGAGAGGAAATGAGAGTGTTCACGCCCAGAATTTCGTTGTCCCCGGGTAAGTGTTGCCCCCAGCGGCCGATTGTAGCAAAATAGTAGGAATCTGTAGTTTAATTATACCGACGGTGATTCCACGATAGCATATATCAGAACAGAGATGGGCAAAATCTTCATCTAAATAAAAATTTCGAATAACGAATAAAAGATAAAAAAATTTTATTCGTTATTCGAAAGTTCGAATAATCTGATTTATTTTTATTCGAAGACGTAAGATAATTTTTTTTATTCGATGAGAATTTATTCGACGACGTAAGATAATTTTTTTATTCGAAGAGCGCTTTATCTGTAGCGTCGAATAAAAGTTTCATCTTTATCTTTTATCTTTATTCGACTTCGAATAAAATTTTCATCTTTATTTTTTATGTTTATTCGAACTTCGAATAAAATTTTCATTTTTATCTTTTATCTTTATTCGAAGCTCGGAATAATTTCCGAGTCTTCCCGAGTGAGGCCGAAGGAGGCCGAATGAGCTGACCGAGTGCTGTGGCGAATGTCAAACGCCATGATCTACGTACAACGTAACCTACATATCTTTACCTATCTACGAATAAAGATGCGAAAAGCACCGTGCGTTTGCAATAATAGAAAATGAAAATTATACAGTCGGTCATGTATGTACATACTTCTCATTTGTTAAGGGCGAAGACTGTTTCGAGGGTACCTCCGAATCGATCGGAGCGGCATTTTGTCTAAGCGGCCGTTATCAAAAATAAATATCGATAAAATAATTCGGCGTGGAAATGTGACAGCGCGACTTCTAACGGTGATTTCTATAAAGAAATTCTGTTTCCTTTTTACCTACCACATGAGTATAAAGATGAATATTATCTTTACATAAATTATGTAATATACGTGCTTCGATACAAATGTCGTCTGTGATCATTGCAATTTCATGTCAGTGACGTTGCCCGATTTGTTAATATTTGTGAAAAACATAGGGCCGAGACCAGAAATGGGCAAAAAAGTTATTTAAATAAAATCAGATGACAGATAACGTCACATTTATCCGCTATCCAAACATAGAATGGAAATAACCACGGAAAATAACGCGATTCATCTTTATTCAAGGCTCATGGACGAAAATAATTTATTCGAAATGAAGTTAGTTAAAATAAAAGATAATTTTTTCATTCTAAGCATGGATCTAGTTACCAACTAATTAATTAAGAATAAAAGGGCTTAAATAGAGTTTAGATAGTTCAAATATTAGAATATTAAGGGAATAAGGGAGTTAATTTGAAAGAGAAGATCCATTTAAATCGAAAAACTTGCAATACTCATAATATTTCATTAATTAATAACAATAATAATTAACAATCTATAAAAAAACGACGAGTGCGATTGTTATTAACAATACAGATAGCAAAAATTAATGAAAATAGGGTTCTAATAATTATTTTATCGAAAATATAGTTTTCTGGGAAATTGAATTAAACTGATGGACTTTCAAGTAACCGTCAATGTCTAGGTATAAGTATGGCAGGGGGTCGTGAAATTCCTCAGTCTGCGGCGATCCGCCGCCGGGAGCGGATCGCCTTCGCGGGTCTCACTGGCCATCGGGAGTGTCTGGGGGATATCCGGAAGACCTGGGGTGTACCAAGCGGTCATGGAGGGACAAGAAGTGGACATCGCTGACCATGAGTGACCACTGGTCATCAGGGGAGTTTCTAATGGCGCTTGCAGCGGATCGCTTCAGTTGGCCTCTGGGACCTTCCAGGACCATCGCAGCCTCATAATGGACATCCAGTGGACATCAAACTGTAAGATTTTTTATTTATTTACCTTACTAATAAGAAATTCTTCCACAGGTTTTCTTCGAATGGTTCGAATCACCCGTGTGATTCTTTCCTCGTTGTTCTCTCTTTTACAGATTTTCAACTGACATCGTATAGTTCGAATCGCCCCTACGATTCCTTCCACATTGACATCGTATGGTTCGAATTGCTCCTGCGATTCTTTCTACATTGACATCGTATGGTTCGAATTGCTCCTGCGATTCTTTTTACATTGACATCGTATGGTTCGAATCGCTCCTGCGATTCTTTCTACATTGACATCGTATGGTTCGAATCGCTCCTTCGATTCTTTTTACCTTGATATCGTATGGTTCAAATCGCCCCTGCAATTCTTTCTACGTTGACATCGTATGGTTCGAATTGCTCCTGCGATTCTTTTTACATTGACATCGTATGGTTGGAATCGCTCCTGCGATTCTTTCTACATTGACATCGTATGGTTCGAATCGCTCCTTCGATTCTTTTTACCTTGATATCGTATGGTTCAAATCGCCCCTGCAATTCTTTCTACGTTGACATCATATGGTTCGAATCGCTCCTTCGATTCTCTCTCCCATTTCTTTCTTGATCCTCAGGGAGCTGCGGGAGTACTCGCCCTCCCGCAGTACGGGTCTGGCGCACCCGGGGTCCCGAGCCCTCCGCCCCTCGTGGGGTGGGGCCCTGTCCTGTTGTTAGGGTGCCTCATAGAACCCATAGTTAGGTAGGCTACTAATCAATTGAATTTTTCCCTCCAGCTTCTACGAGGAAGAAGAAATACGGAAAGAAGACATCGCAACCATCGTGGGATTTAGTATAAGTTAGTTTAAGATATAAGATTTAAGATATAGAATTAGGATTGTAACAGTCAATGTAAAATTGCCAAGGTATCATTTGTTACTTTTGTTTGTTCGGTAATTCGCTCCTCATCTCTGATGAGGAGATCACCTCTGCTTCTATGGATAGAAACAAGTGATCGACTGTGGAATCGGCATCGATGGGTCAGTCCATCCCTGGGGAGAGCGGTCGAGGGAAAAGTGTCTCGGACGTAGGGGGGTGCGTGGTAACACGTATCTGCCTGCGGAAATCTCACGGGGGCAGCCCTGTAAGCCTCTGCAGTAAGCCGTTCCGAGTCAGGTTCACGCTTGCGTGACTCCTGGCAGGGCGCAGGGAGCGTGGTCTGTCGTCGTGAGGTGCCGATCACTTTCCTCTTTACTGCGATCTCAAGGTGGTAGGATCTGCACCATCGAATGTCGGTTCTCAGTTGCGACGCGGTAAAGTAACTTTTCCCCCTTTCTCATAATGATACCTTGGCAATTCTTCGAACTGAAAGAATGGATGGAACTTTGATTCTATTCATCTGCGAGGTTCGCTAGATTAAGATCCGAGCCGAAGGGATGGTGGGAACTTTGATTCCTTCCACCTCTGAGGTTCTCTAGTTTTAAGATTTTTGTGAAGGGAGATCGATGGAACTTTGATTCCATCCGTCTCTCTCTGGGTCTCCACTCGCAGCAACCTCCACGTGGTGAGACCTGGGCAATCGATATTGATCGAGCTAATTGGCTGCGAATTTGTAATGAAATAGATATAAGATCGCGTCTATCAGACTTAGAAATTTAAGACTAAATGCCATTGAATCGCCCCTGCGATTCTTTCTCCGTTGACATCGTATGGTTCGAATCGCCCCTGCGATTCTCTTTCCCATTTCTTTCTTGATCCTCAGGGAGCTGCGGGAGTACTCCCCCTCCCGCAGTACGGGTCTGGCGCACCCGGGGTCCCGAGCCCTCCGCCCCTCGTGGGGTGGGGCCCTGTCCTGTTGTTAGGGTGCCCCATAGAACCCATAGATAGAATGTCTTTAATACATGAATATGCAGAAATCCTCCATAATAGGGACACCATCCGTAATTGGGATGGACTTATTCATAATTCATTGAACAAAAAAGTTTCTAATCGCATCCAAAAAAGGAATGAACAATTGGTTGGCATATTTATGCAATGAAAATAAATTCCCGGGAGGCAGCCCACGAGGGACGCCAAATTTTTCGCAACGTTACCTTGAAAAATTCGCGAAGGTGCTTCTTCAATGTACAATTTCTTTTCATTGTATTTCAATTTAAATTTAATTTGTATACTCAATAAATATGGAAAACTCTATAACAATTGCATTGAATGCAATAATTGGACAAAAGAGAAATTCTATGCACCCAGTTTTTGAAATTCGCAACGCTACAACGGAAAGATATAATGCAACCTTCCTGAAGGTTGCGTGGGACCACTGGCGTGATTCTGTGGTCTCAGTGGCCCTGTTTGGACCTTTCTGGGCATTCTTGGGGCTTTTTTATTCGCAACACTATTGCTAACGCGGTGGAATTGTGGCGCAACGCTAAAAGGAAGAAGCTACTGACGCAAATGGAAGTTAATTAAAAAACAAAGCTAATTGAGAAGCAATACTATTGGAATAAGAATAGTCAATGGTACTATATATCCTAAAAATTATTCGGCAATGATCAAAACTGTAAAAACTGTTTATTTATTGTTAAAAGACAATTATAAAATTGTATGTAGGTAATTTCTTTTTTATTTATTACCATTCGTACAATTTCTATACATCTAATATATCTTATAACAAGCAATGTTTATAAAAATAATTATTTCTTTTACATCTTTTAGATCGAAACAGAATCGCCATCCATTGGTAAAAGGTATGAATTAAACTTATATCCTTTTCGCACACAGCAGCTTTCTCTCTCACTCACCTAAAACTAGAGTGGGTAAACCCACTCTACCTAAAACTGCTTGCATACGCCATCTAGCAGTGAAATCTTCGAACTAAATTTCGGATCCATCCTTGTTGCACATCGGACCTCTCACTCTTTCACGTGAGAGAGAAAGGCTCTGTGCGACAAGGATAAAAATATAAATTTAGTTCATACGTTTCACGTTTCGTTTAGTTCATACAATTTTATAATTATCTTTTATCAATAAATAAACAATTTAGAATAAATTTTAGGATTTATATAAACACTGTAAATATTCTAATTATAGATATATATGCAGATAATTGTATATTTTTTATTTTCTATCACATGACGACGTCTCACAGTTTATAAAACGAATATGTTTGCGTATCTTTTTTGCAATTAAACAAGTTATAGCATGTTTCAACCTAACTACTAGAGAGGAATAAAGATACTTATAGATTATGAATCGTCTGTTGTTTGAAGTACGCGCCCCGGAAATTGAACATTAACTTTTAATTAGAATTGTCCCAACTGAAGCTTCAATTTACAAAATAAATTCACACCTGTTTAATTAGTTTAATATATCTTTTATACGTAGAAATTACATATTTTGATTTGCCCCATCGTTGCAAAACTTGCTGTGTATAAAAAGAACCGATGACGATTCTTTTTAATTAATTAAGGAACTACGAATGGCGAATACAAACATTTTTATTATCATTTCATGCTATAAAGTATATTACATATTTTTACTTTATATCGTGATTTCGTGAAATACGCGTATCTCATACGACGATGTCTTTATTTATTTAATATAACTGTATAGAAGAATGCTTAAATTGATGACAGTAGTACGAACCTCTGATTTCATTCTTGTAAACATTGTGTTTAGAATGTAATTGTTTTTTCCCTGTATAATCTATAAACATATATTTTACAAAACTATCTGATTAATAAAACCGTTTTATCGTAAAAGCATTATTCTGAAGCTCAGATAATGTGTGATTCTTATTGGAATCGACACAGTATGGAGACGGCAATCCTGGTTGGTGAGTTTTTCATTCTGCCATTGAAATCGTTTCATATATTTAACAAAATTGTTGTTAAATAATGTAGCAGTGCGAATGAGAATATTTTACGCAACAGGTTTACAATATTATTATTGTCGTACAACGGTATAAAGTAAAACATTTTTGATTCACTATACAGGATGTTATTTATCATAGTTTTATCCATTCTCCAAATATAATTAAAGTATACTTCTCTAGCATTAAACCAAACAATTTGTATTTACAATCCGTTTAAATTATCCTTACCCTACGATCCAATTTATTTAATAGGTAGTAGAATATATTAGAAATCTTTTAATATAATTTTAAAAATTGGAGTAAGGTTATGGTAGGTGCTAAAATGCTTTATTTCGTCTTTTAAATCTAAACAATATCAATTTCATTCCCCGTAAGTAGCTACGATATGTTGATAACATCTTATTATTAATCGAGTTTCGTGTTTTTGTTTTAAAACATTCTTCATACTAATCCGTGTTCTCCATTAACAGGACAATCCACTGTTTGTTAAATAATTGTAATGAACTTGATGCTTTACCATGGAACAAGTAGATGAAGTGCAAATTGATGTTGCTAAAACAGAATCGATATCAAAAACAGGTTTATCCTCTTCAGTGGACTCAAACTCAAATGATGATAACACGCTAACTGTGAAGGACATTCCTAAGAGTGCAGAAAATATTTCAGAAGATTGTATAGATAATGTAAACGAATCTGCCGCTGCAAAAACTGTACACATTGTCGTCGATACAGCCGACGTGGACATCGAAATACAAGAAGAAATAATCAATATTAACCCAAAAATTGATACTGACCAAACTCAAAAAAATACAGTAACGGATGAAAAAGAGGAGTCAGCGAAACTTGAGAATGATGTAAAATGTATAGAAGATATATCGTTAAATGAAGAAAGTACAAAATGTTCGAACAACGTCGGAGCGCTCGACGCCATTAGAAAGGAGGGAGATCTACAAAAAGACAATGTTTGTACAGTCATAGATGTAGACGCGAGCGACGCTAATGCTCAGTGTCAAGCGTTAATTAATTCCCTCAGTGAAACGTTTGAAAATAAGGACCAATCTGTACGTGTCTCGGACGCAAGCGCCGATGCAGATTTATCTAAACTGGTCGATAATAACTCAGAAGTTATGGTAGTAACTGTTGAAACGGTGAAAGTAGAACATGGTAACGATTGTAATGAATCTACGCAAGAGAATATTGTACTGACTGTGCACGAGGAAGATATTACTGTGAATTCCAATGAAAACGATTGTTTGGCGAAAGAGGAGGAGACGAAGAAAGTTGATGCCGTAAATGATGAATTCAATTTGATAGACTATAGCCAGGAAAGCGATGGAACTATAATAGAAGTAATTTCGACAGAAGTTATACATTCGGACAGTGGCGAAGCTTGTTCTCAGCAGGAAAATAAAGAAACTTTGAAGCATGCTATTAATGACACAGATCCTGTAATTTCAACTGCTTCAGAAACGATTGTAAACTCGGAAATTTTGAATAATATTGATGTTGTTGAAGAGGAAGCGTCGGAAGAGTGTAATGCTAATAAGGAGAATGATATACAAGAAAAACAAAGTAAAATGAATGATACAAGCAAGACTGAAACTTGTGATAGCTACACGGATAGTAACACGAAGGAAGAAGTTATTCATAGTAATGATATTGTTGCACCAACAGTTGTAGGTAATTCGAAACAGGAAAGCGTATCTATACCAGAAATAGATAAAACGAATGCAACAATGAAGAAAAGGAGTGTAATTCAAGATATTTTTGATGACTGGGGTGACGAAAATGTAGACGACACAGAAAATGATAATCAATCAGAATCTAAAGAGCAAGATACAGTGGAAATCGAGTTGAAAAGTTTATTAGACGACACGAAAACAGCTCAAACGATAGACGAAGATACAGTGGTGCTAGTTGAAGAGGAGATCACGTGTATAGAAAAGATGCCTGTTGTAAATACTAAAGTAAAAGGTACAGAGGAAACAAGAGAACAGCAAATATCAAAAGAGCAAATAGATAGTGATCAAAGTGTGAGAAAGCAATCACAGTCTGCTGTAAAATTATTGGGTAATGATCAAGCCAATCTTGCAGCATCGCAAACTTTTGGAAAATTCAAGAAGAAAACAGTACACGATGCAGTTGCAGTTAATCAAGCATCGTCGCAATCGAAAATCACGCCCCTTGGTAATCGGAGTCGCAATTTAACAAACGAAGTAACGGAAGCAGTAAAGGAACGACTGCGTGAGAAACAGAGAGTTGTAGAAGTGCCGCCGGGACCGGATATATTTTTTGTTAAAAAATTAACTCAACGGTTATCCAGTAAATTAGGAGGTGGCCCAATAAGCTCTTTGCCAGCGCTTATACCGTTGCCACAGTCTACTCAATCATCCTCTCATTCGGAGAAAAAACCAACGGATAGTATAAAAACGGACACCAATAAAGAAAGTAATTCCGATAACAAAGAACTATTGGCAATATTAGAAGGCGACGTCGATCCCGATTGGTCAAATTTGAAGCCTCCGACTTTGACTGAGGAAGAAAAGAAGCCAGAAAATACCGATAATAATGCGTCATCTAAACTTGATCCCTCGATCGAACGAGAATTAGCATTGAAACAGCTGTTAGAATTACCTGCCACTACACCAGTCAAAAGGAATATATCTAAGAAGAAGAAAATACTTAAACCTGTACCCAGCAAAGTGACTAAGGCAGTTGAAACAAAATCCGAAACGGAAAGGGAAACCAATTCGATAAATACTGCAACGGAAGCAGCTGCGAAATATACGAAAGCTAATTCTGAACCAGTTATTGTGGTTGTTGAAGAGCAAATTTTAGAAAAAACACCGGAACAAACCGCTAAAGACATCCGATTGGACGAATCAAGATCAGGCAGAAAACGAAAACTTACGGAAAGAGCTAGAGAACATGAAGAACAGCAGAGCATTGTAAAACGGCAGAAAGAATACAAAAGCAAAGTATCATTGAATAAAAAACCATCTGAAGATGGTGAAACACAAAATGTGGCTGACACTGATTTAATCACTGAAAATCATGTATCTAAGGAGAATACTTCGCCTGTTAATACTAAAAATAATGAGACTGAAGTTACAGTGACGAAAGAAGTGATTAAAAAACAGGCCACAGACAAAGCAGGTTCAATATCGAACACGCCTGAGAGCACCCCCATAAAGAATGCAAAACAAAGTGTTACTAAAAGGGGATCACAAAGTATTACTAAAAAGAATATAACGGTGAAGAAAATATTGAAACAGAATATGTCTAATAACAAAAAGAAAGCTATTGTTTTAAAAGAAAAATTAGATACAATGCCGAAAAGGTCTGGGTCAAAAGTAATTTCAAAATCCAAGAAACCGGCAGAAAATAATGCTGGTGATTCCAAACCAAAGAAAAAGATCATAAATGAGATAGACAGGTTGCTCCAGGACGAAGGAGTTGTGAATTTATTGTACGATGTGGAGCAACCAGAGAAGAAAAGACTAATTCCTATAACTAAGTCTCAAACAAAGGTGATGGACATACAGAAAGTACAACGAGAATTGAGAATCAGAAAGAAACTAGTGCGTAACGCGGTTTTAAGATTACGGACTTCAACATCGGGTGCGTCTAAAGTTTCTTCAAGATCTAAGAGGAACTCTGGACACACGAACGACGCGCAGGCGGAGAAAAAAGTTGGAGAGCAAAGTACATCGGTAAAACCGTCGAATACACAATCCCAATCAGATTTTGTCTTACCGGCTAAAATAAGAAATGCTGCAGATGCATCTATTATAATCAGGAGACATTCGTCCAGTTCATTTTCTAGTGCGTCTGGAAGTCCTAGAGTTAGTATTGATACTCCGGAAAAGAACGAAGGAGCTAAAGCTGAAGAAGGAAATTCTCATTCATTGAGATCTACAAAAAGGAGACATTCGCAAGAGGAAAAGACAAATGTTAAAAAAAGTAAAAAGAAAGGTGTGCAAAAGATTGATACAGAAATTGTTGTTGCTAATACTGTAGAGGAGAAAACAAAATCCAAAAAATCTGACTCCAAAAAGATTGAGAAAAGTCTTAAACAATCCGACGAGTCGAATGAAACCAATAATGTTATAGATAAAGTTACTACACGGTCGAACGGTATGACTGCGAATAAGGTAGCGGTAAAAACTAAAAAAGCTACAAAGAGCAAGGTTACGTTTGCTAAAACGAATGAGCCGGATAACAATCAAGAAGTTGCCAAAGGAGGGGATGAACTTTCGGCCTGCCTTGCAGAAGCTGCAAATGCCCTTTCAGTGGTGAATGCTGGAAATCGATCTGGAAATTCAGCACCGAACCGTAAAAATAAAGGTGAAAACAATGATTTCAAACGATTTCAAGTATTTTGTATTTTTTCTGAATACTTTTTATTATATTCGAAATATTTATTTACTAAATGTATTTCTGGAAAACTATGACATTATGTAGTTACGTTCACATCTAAACTATAAAATACTGAATAGAAGACTGTTTTTCAGTAAATACAAATACCGCGAAGGTAGTGGAATCGGATAATAACAAAACGAAATCGGAAACGCGAAGTCAATTCAGTAATAAAGAAATAAACGTGCGGCGACATGGAAATCTTGTGCAGTTAATTCTGACTCCATCATCTTCCACGAAACTACGAAACGCTCTTACACTTCAGGTAAAAACATTTTGAGATAAATCGAATCGTTACCTGTTACCAAGGTTTCACTTATTCAGGAGTGTTTGTTTTATATTTCCAGGTGATGCAAGAATTTCGTGAAACATTGTCCATCCTGAAGAAAGACGATGATTGTAGAGTTGTTTTGTTAACATCAACAGGTAGCAGCTTTTGCGAAGGTCTTGAACTTTCGTTGCTACTGAATGCGAATAAAGAGGAACGTCGCATTCGAGCCGAAGAAATGGCAGACGCGGTGAAGTATGTAATTATTATTACCGAGTATGTATAGTTGTTTAAGTACGCTTAATGAATTAAAAATCTGATTTCTACTTATTTAGAGACTTTATTAAAAGTCTAGCTTCGTTTAATAAACCTATCGTTGCTGGAGTTCAGGGTGCCGCAGTCGGACTTGGAGTAACAATGTTACCCTTGTTTGATCTTGTGATAGCCAGTGATAAAGCAACATTCAGCACACCTTATAGCAAATTAGGACAAATTGCTGAAGGGGCTGCTGTGTTTACTTTATCACACATATTAGGAAGCGCAATTGTAAGTTTAAGAATATGTTTTCACTCGCTTATTCAAATTTTTAATGAATGTGTCACGTAATAATACAATTGTTATACTCTCGTGTTACAGACAAGCGAATTGCTCTTGGGCGGCAGAACTCTAACAGCCAGTGAAGCATTAAGAGCTGGCCTCGTTACTCGTGTCTTATGGCCAGATAGATTCCAAGTTGAATTATTGCCAACATTGAAAGCCATGAGCGAACAATCTTCGCAGGTACGTTTTACATTTTATAAACCGACCGAGAACATTTTCATGAAATTGTCTTCTTAAAAGGAAGGCAATAAGCTTTGTAAGCAGGGCCAGAATAGAGTAGTTCTTGAACATTTTCTACGTTCCTGTCTTTGAAAATGCACAAATGATTCTCTGGACAGGTGCATCTGTAATATGTTGAATACAAATCGGACCGTATGTGTCCGCAAAATTCATTGGTATCGCACCTACTCTTCTATAAAATGAAATAATAAGATTCAAAACGATGCAAGAAAAATGAAAATTTGAGAAAAATATACCTTGACACACTTAAACGTTTGTATAATAAGATCGTCTTCCTCGTAGATATATTTTTGAAGTCTCCAATAATGTGACTGTGGGCAAATACATGACAAAGTTGCGTTACGTGGTATTAAATAAGAATTATTACGATCACTTTTTCCATACACTGTGATTGCTTCTGTCTCGTGTGTACATACATCCATGTTTGTCATTGGAACGCAAAACTATAAAAAGAACAAACTTTCAATTTGGAAATTTCGGTAGATAATTTATAAAGTTTGCATACCTCCATGCGAGATTTATTGTTGAATAAAAACGACGAAGTTCCTAACTTTTTTGTCCATTGCCACGGACACTCTTTACCATTAGGGCAACGACACAGTCGTTCCGTCAAACTAGATATCCAAAAACGATTATGAATGACATTACACACCTCGTTAATTTTACATTCATGCAAATCACTTTCTCCGTTAATCTAAATCAATATTACATATTACACGCTTCTTTTTCATCTTCTTATTATATAGACTATTTAAACTATACGTACATCATCGAAATATTTAAAAGTAACATTATTTAATTTACTACTAATAATAGTGTAAGAGCCGCAACATCCACTTATTATGAATATTAGAAAATAAGTTGAGATAAACATTTTACGAGCACAGTTGTATTCGATTATACTCAATAGAATGACAGGTTTGTGTCACCAGTAACAATAGAATGGCCCATTCTGGCTCCCACATTAGTTACGTATATATAGAACTAATTAATATTTATATTATACGGCCTGAATTTTCTCTTTTTGCATACGGACTCCAATTTCATATTTAATCTCGTGCCATTTATTTTCAGTCTATGGAGGCTACGAAAACTTTGCTACGTCACAGTTTACGGAAAAAATTGGACGCGGCGTTAGAATCAGAAACGTATTTACTAGTACAGCATTGGTGTTCGGCAGAATGTCAGACTGCCATGAAAGCTTATATCGACGGAAAGGTCCAGTGAATGTTTAAAACGGTAATAGTTTACTGTACATCTGTTTTCAATTATTTACACTTTATATATATAGAGAAAGAAAGAATCCGAAGAATATTAGAAACGAATGGAATAAATATTTTGATGGAACATTATGCATAACAGTAACAAATTTTATAATGTGTATATGCAAAAATGTAAATATATATTTGTGACTTGTTATATGTAATTTGTATATGAAATTGTATAATATATTATTTCTTACTGAAATAATTGTTTCACAGTTAGTTCTCACACTTCTAAACGACACGAATTCAATGTGTATATTTTGTAGCGCTTAATTTTTAGTCGATCTTTCGAATCATCTTTGCCTAAAAAAAGAAAAAAAGTTCGCTGAAAGGAGTTATTAAAAAATACAATTATATGCTACAGATATCCAACGATTTGAATGGAAGTACTAGCAACATGTTCCAACACTACAACTAATATTGTAAATTGGGTACGAAGAATAATAACAAGATAATTAATTTGGAAGACTTTAAAGTGAGAAAAGAAGTGATTCTGGTGTATCTTTTTACATCGAGTGATTATTTTACGATAAGACGCAAATATTGAATTATTCAATCAGATGGACTATTTTAATAATTAGATCATTTAGGTATATAGATTTATTATAATATACTAGCATGTTATTGTTAGAAGAAAATAAAGAAACGACCATCGTAAACATCGTGGTGGATTTGTGTTCTTTGCTATACATCAGTTGATCAATTTTGAACAGGATACGATTTAAACATATAATGCACTAAGTTGATGAATGAATTCTTTTATACTCGATGTACTGTCGTGCCTTGGTCGATTCTGTAAGGGAATAAAGAAACGTAGACAAAGATGTTTGTACTCTACGTCCAGGAGGAAACAAAATTATATGTACGTTCGATTGGTTTTGGTGGATGTCTAAAATATGTTGAGTTACTTTCGTTTTCAATTATTCATTAATGTAATTTGTATATATATAAGATTATAATTTTATCGATGAATTTTTACTGAATGCAATTTATATTGGAAATAATTAAATTATTTTTCCATGTGAACGATTATTTTACTGCGATGTCACATAAATTATAGATGCAAAGAGGACTATAAGATTGTTATTTTTAAATGATGTTAATGAGGACGGTATAATTTGTATTGAAATGAATGTCGCTGAATGTGCAATGTTCGAGGATTCTTAGGATAGCTATGAAATAAGACTCAAGGCAACATTGAGAAATTTCATTGAATACTGTTCAAAAACACAGAATATGTTGTAAAGAATACAGTCGCTCTTGTACAAATGTTACACATGTAAGAATAAGCCATTCTAAAACATATTGTATTATCAATTAATATAAAGCCCATACAAATATAAAGGAAATATTCACAAGCCAATTTACGTTTAATATGTATTAAAAATATATAATTACCTATCTATATATGTATATGTGTGTATGTATATATTATATTTAAGATAGTAGTAAACATCTTCAACTGCATTACAATATTAAATTCTTCTTCGGTCGATAAGCAACTTTAGGCGTATCTTAAATATGAATCCGTACACTGAGAAGTTAAAAAATTTGAAGTTATAAACATCATAAAACAATTAACTAAAACTTTATTAAACGTTTTACAGGGGCAGCTATTATTCGTAGGATCGGCACCCAGGGCGTTTCATCAGAAAAGCCCTATCTCCTTTTTAAGTTTCACTTGCTTCCAAACTGGAAGTTCTTGAAATTCCTCTCTAGTCACTCCTAAGATCTCCTGTATATTACAACAATTATATTAAATTCGTTCCAATTTGTTGATAAGTTTCTTTGAGTATGAATAACGTAAAATATAATAAACAGGACTAACTTGAAAATGTTGTTCAGATAAATACAATTCCAAATGTGTAGGATCTACACCTTCGGGTAGTGGTCGTTGCAATAATTGAGCCGGGGGATACGTGCTCTGTGTCAATCGAGCCAACTCACTTTCCACAGATAACATTTCTCCAGGATTTCGGCCATCCTAATTACCAATTATTTACATTAATAAAAATAGTGTCTGCAACTTTACCAACAAGACACATAGAACTCGAAAAAATATTTGACCCGTATTTTTTTTTTTTTATCGGCAATCATCCATGCTGAAGGGGTGAAAATCACCCTCAAAGTTGGATGAAAAACGTGTTTTGTCGAATACCTCGGAAACTATTAAACGTGGATTAAAAATTCAAATAGCAAACTTATGTCTTTTAGCAGCGGATTTGACCATAAAAAAAAATACGCGTCAAATATTTTTTCGAGTTCTATAATACACTAAAAGCGCATCAGAATCGGCGCGTATCGATTGGGTAATGTCCCTTGTAAGTATAGTAATCGTAGATACGCTTACCTCTATGTTTAATTCTGCAATATCGTCGCGGTCTGTCCACGTAGGAAACAAATTTATGAACTGTAAAGGTTCCAGACCGGCCCAGACTAGATAAATTGGAAATTTCTTAGTCCCCGGACAAATTTTCTGCCAATACTGCATAGCCATCGTCATGGCTGCTCTCCTTTCAGCCTGCCATCGAACTGCTTTGCTGCCAGATTGGTCCTCTGCTCCAGTATCAGGCCACCAGCCTTGCCATATCCACAATTCGGTTTTATTATCCAATAAGAACAAGGCTGAAACAATAATAATAACACTGTTCAACACGGGTCTGATTTTGTAAACTTGAATAAACATTTCTTATAGATTTCGACGTGCTGAATACGAATCTGTAAACCGTTCTTTCCCAGAACGTACAGTTTTTGAAAAAATCAATTTTGAAAAAAATGACAAATTTTCAACTTTGGAATTTTTTTGTGCTTTTGTCGTAATAGTTATTTAGTTGCTCTTGGCACGAAATGATTCTGTGGAATCTCCCGAATAAAATGATATAAATAGTTATTAGATTCTAAGCATCGAAATAGGTTTAAATAACAATTAAAGTGAAAAGGACGCCCAGAATGCACCCATTTTTGCTGATATTTTTCACTTTATTTCAAAAAGGGTTTAGGAGAAAATTTAACCATACCACGCGATAGAGCAAACCTTTCTACTAGAGAAAGCATCAGGCGAATTTCCGAAATTATTTTTGTTTTCAATATAGAAATAAAATAGTTTGGCGAAACACGCTTGGTCTTGATTGGTATGGTCAAATTTTCTTCTAGACCCTTGCTTTTTGTAATAAAGTGAAAAATACCAGCAAAAATGGGTGCGTTCTGGGTGTCCTTTTCACTTTAATTGTTATTTAAACCTATTTCGATGCTTAGAATCTAATAACTATTTATATCATTTTATTCGGGAGAATCCACAGAATCGTTTCGTGGCAAGAGCAACTCAATAACGATTACGGCAAAAGCACAAAAAAATTTCAATGTTGAAAATTAGTAATTTTTTCAAAATTGATTTTTTCAAAAACTGTACGCTCTGAAAAAAACGGTTTGCAGATTCATATTCAGCACGTCGAAATCTATAAGAAATTTTTATTCAAGTTTACAAAATCGAAAAAAAGTCTAAATTTGTCGAACAGAGTAATTTAATACGAATGCATATTAAACTTTCTATAATTTTTGCGTATATATTACCTGGTTGATTAACTTGATATAAATCTCCTTGTAAAAAGGGAAATGGAGTTGGCAAAGAAGTATCCCGATGAGGACACAATATTTCTATGGATTTAAATTCTTTAGAAATGCTTGATAAATGAAACAGTCTTAATGTATGTTCCCGTAATTGGTCTTTTTCTAACGATACGTACAATTTTTTATTCATTCCTCCTAAAGCTGGACAAGAAAATATGTATTTGGTTAAGTTTTCAAGTCAGTGCATAAATTAAATTCAATCGCTTACCAATAAAAAATTCTTCTGGTTCGGTTCCTTCGTTAACTTCAAGAATTTCAATATCACCTTCGGATGACAATCCAGTTTCCTGAGGTCGACTTTCTTGTAATTTTTTCGCTGCGCGGCATGCATTCTAAAAATATTATAACATTAGATAAATAAGGATAACTTGTAATGTTTGAAGAGAAAACGAACATAGAGCATAGTAACAAAAGAGGAGGATTACTGTCTTTACTGGGCGCGATACAGAATTTCGAAATACCTTTTTAATATGAGGTAACGCATTAGATCCATGCCACATATAAATTTTGTTGCTTTTAGTGTCTAATAATATAAGAGAACCTCTGCTCCTTAATTGACGAGTACTACAAGGAATCTCTATTAAAGACACCTCTGACTCTAAAGTACCTCGACATATGTACAATCGCCACCGTTCGTTGCATCTTTTATCCGCTTTTTTTCCACTGTGCACAATCATACCTCCAGAAAATAAATTCAGAAACGCGGCTGGCTCATGTTCTTGAACAACGCGAAGCTATAAAAAACAGTATAAACTTATAGTATTTGCTCCGTTAGTATTCAGTGGCGGATCCAGGGGGGGGGGCGATAGGGGCGATCGCTCCCCCAAGAGTAATAAAATATAAAAATATTTCCTCACATTCCGAAAAACTTATTACGTATATACTGAATGTGTTACATGATTTCTATTCGAGATTTTTCTGCTTAGCGTGCTCATTAGTGCGCTAGTGCATAGAAGTTTTTAAAATATTTTCAGAATATTGCCTGGTAAAAATTCGCCAACGTAGAGCAGAATTTGTATTATGCAGTATCGTAATCACATTAATTGTAATATCTTTTATATCTGTTTTTCTGATAAAATAAAGTCTTTAATCACAATTATATAACACGTAATTACTCTAATTGCTTATCAAGGTTGAAAAGACGGTTAAAAAATAGATAAATACATTTCGCCCCCCCCCCCAAGAAAGGCTCCTGGATCCGCCACTGTTAGTATTAAAATAAATCTAACAATTACCTGAGGCGCTTGATCGTTATCTAATACCACAGTTAGTAACGCAGCGGCGCCTTGTTCGTTCAAGGATGCATGTTGTCCTTGCCAAATAAAGTAAACTGAACGATCTCTTCCTTTGGCAGAATGTTTTGATGGCAAGCCACTAAGCTCGCGACCTATACGAGTAAAATAAGGCAATATAATGTCATATAGGGTCATTCCACGCGAACTCGGACACTTTTTGGAGTAACATCTCGGATTTTGCTGAATTTTTTATATGTTATAATTTTCAGGGATATGTAAACGTGTGCGAAAGGATTTTTGAAAATTTTGAAAATTGTTCATTTTAGAGCTCCTTGAAGTTTACTGTTCACTTTTTTTCTTTCACTTTTCGCGCGCGGTGGGGTCCTTAGCGCGGTCCTTGCACAGTCAAACCGAATGGCGCAGCACTTGGCTGGTCGAATCAGTGGATTTCGACGCGCAGCGTACAATTCAATGAATTTTCCTATGGCCAATTTTAAAGTGTCCGTATTTTTGAAAAGTGGTCCGTAAATGGGTAAAATAGGGCTACATTCTCAATTTTTTTAGATTTTTTAAATAATTCCCCGCTATGAAAAACCTGCATTTGTTAACAACAATTGCAAAATAAATGGTTAAGAAAGTTTTTCTTCCAACTGAAATAATTTTTATTGGGTACTGCTATGTCTGCTCTATCAGCACCCAAAAGCACATTTTTATCAGTTTGCTAGTTTCAGAGCTAAAATTAATAAAAAAAAAAGTGAACAGTAAACTTCAAAGAGCTCTAAAATTAACAATATTCAAAATTTTCAAAAATCCTTTCGCACACGTTTATATATCCCTAGAAACTACAACATATCAAAAATTCAGCAAAATCCGAGACGTTACTCCAAAAAGTGTCCGAGTTCGCGTGGAATGACCCTATAATATTTCATATTTTCATTTTTGTAGATCACTAAATACTTTAGATTTTGTTATTATTCTAAATAAAATATATGAAACCGCATGAAATTCTGAAATCGATATCGTTCGGAAATTTTTGTCCGCAATTGTGTCTGAAAAAAAAAATTATAAGAATTGAAAAGCAACATGTTTAATATTTACCAGTAATTGTAACAGAATACATCCAACGAATAATGTAACTATCTCCAGAATGAAATTGGCCGATGGATGAATCATCCAGTACGGTATGCGAAAATTCATCAATGTGCCACACCTTCACACTGGTTGTTGTAACAACATATTGTTTCATTAGCTGTCGAAAATCCGTACAATAAAATAATGTGTCGATCATTTAAATTACGTGCTAACTGAGTAATTACAATTACCTCGTTGTCATACCAACCAGTACCCCTACCTAAATGACACCCTTCGAGGATCAAATCAACAGGAGGGGTATCTTCTTCCAACAGACTATTAATATTGCACGGTTCTATAGAGATCGATCCATCGACTTCCTCTTTATTCTTGCTAGTTCGAACTCGTATTATTCCGGAAACATTCGGCCAGTCGAGGAATTTCTCTCTGAAAAGTATCGTTTCCACGTGTTGCGTCAATTTCGCGAGCAAGCACCAGTTTGGTCTGACTTTGGCAGATTTGGAATCCGTTCGAGATATCGTGCGTCTACCGAGCATAGACGCTGCACTAATTGGACACACGGCGCATTCGGAATAATTATATCCTTCCTTCCACATTTCTGTAGCAAGATGCGTGGCGATCCTTTTTTGGTCGATCGAAGCTCCCTTTCCGCTCCATATGTACATTTCACTACCAAAATCAAACACTAGCACCTTATTTGGGTCGAGCATTTCAATTTTCGGTATGGCACCCCAATATTTTTCCAGCGGAACTAATTCTTCGTCTTTAATTTCATAAACCATATTTGTATCTATCATGGTCGTTTCGTAAAGTTCATCCTCGTCGGGATGTCCACCATCGATAACTATTGTTAATATTAAGTGGTAAATAATCAGTACTAGGCAGATTTAAAATAGAAAGAACTATCTTACCCTCTGTATTCTCGCTTTCAACTCCCAGATAATTCCAAAATTTCTGTAACTGACTTTTCGAACAGGTTACTTTATCTTCGTTAATAGTGATTACTTGAGGCGCCTGAGAGCCAAGATCTTTGTGTTGCTGAATACTCATAGCGATTTCCGCACCACGAGCCTTTTCAATAACATTACAATACTTTCCAACGTAATTATAAACCTAAAATTTGAAATAAATTAATCACAATGCTTGCACGATAATTTCACAAAACTATAGCTCTTAGTTACCTCTGATTTCGTAACTAAAACATAATTATCACCACTATTTATATTTTCGGCAACTGGTTCGATTAATCTCACTTGTACGTGGCGTCTGCCTTTAATTAAAATCAGCATCAAGTCTTTGTATGGTTGTAACTTATTTATCGAAACGTTTGTTTCTGCTATATTCCTTAGGGTTACGTTACTAAAGTCTTCGGTAGAAGCTAGGCCAGCTAGAGCTTCCATGGCCAAAGTTGAATTTTTAGCCACTGCAACAGTATACAACGTAGTAAGGATATAATTAATGAAAACATTTAATAAATGAAATACCCACGTTTCTCAACGTTTAGTTGCTTCATTATTTTTTCAGCAATACCATTCCGAACTTCAGTATACTCCGATTTTAAATCTGTACGAGCTGCAAGTGTTTTAAGAGGATTCCTAGACACAACGCGTCGCCGTTGTATTCGTACGTTGCGTTTTTGTACCAATCTATAAAAATATAATTCCTGTAGAAACTACAGTTTAGAATATATGTTGTGGTATTGTTTACTAGTAAAGAAAGAAATTACAATTCGGACTGCGATGTAATTACATCAAAATCGCTCTCATTTAAATCCACTGTTTCAGCCTCACATTTCTCTAATGAAACTCCAGTAAAAAAGGAGGTGAACGTTTCATCGTCGATCTTAGGTACTGACACAGTCGGCGATATATTCTTTCCTGTTTTACATTCTTCTCCTAAAAAAAAAATATCAACTGTAGTACTGTAATTAGATAATTATGATGCAATTCTAAATAAGGCTGTTCACTAACCACTATCTTCGCTCGTAGGCTCTGAAAAACTTCCTAACGATTTAGAGAACGTATCCTTGTTCGGACTAGTTGGCATGGACACATCTAACGTATATCCTAAGCATACATTTTGTAGTTGCAAAAATCAATTAGGTTTACAAATGTACTACAAATCTATTATGTCACCTTTTTTTGCTCTGAATCGTTCAGGACGCGGTCTTTGTTTCTTTCTATCCGCAATATTTCCCGTGACTTCGATAAGCGGCGAAGACGGTCCCGATTCTAACTTTTCCGGTTGCTCTACTTTCATTTTACCAGCCACTGTAAACTTGGTTGCATCCGATGCAGATATCCTCTTTTTCCATCCTTCTGTGGCGGATTCTAATTTCCCGAGACAGTCGGCAAGCACTCCTTGCTTAATACTCAATTCTTCTTTACTAAATGAACTATTACATGTTCCGTCCTGATCAATTGATACGTTGTGTTAATAATTTTAATAAGACGATCTGAACGTGCAAAACGCAAGTGTAAGAAATATTCACCGATACGTTAGACGATTCGGACGCTATGCGTCGCTTCCAATTTGTATTGCCACTGCGTTGAAGCGCGGCCAAACGATCCGCGATACTCATGCTTGGACCATCATTGGTGTCCATCGTTGGTATCGCTTGCGTTGCGCTGCGGTGTAATCCTGGAAGCGCAACACCATGCTTCGATACTGTTACACTACACGATTCATTTTCGTTACTTTTATTGCTAATCGCGTGGTGACTGGCGCTCTTCAACAACGAGGTGTACCTGTAAATACTTAACTTCAATATACGTATATATTCATGCGCACACTCCTTTACATATTGTAATCTTATCAGTACTCGTACTAGCAAATACAAAATTCGACGTCATTAAAAGAAAACAGCAGGTACCGTTTAAAAAGTTTACTTTGCATAAATTATTTTTCTATTCGTATAATTTATATGTTAATGGAAGATTTGTTACCTAGTTTGTTTCGAAAGAATAGATTGATGATGGGAAAATACATCTTCATTTTTAATCTTACACGACTCATGATTTCCAGAGGATGTCTCGCTGTTTAATGTTCCAGTTTCATTTTGAAAATTGCTCGCGCCATCCACTGTAGATTTTATTGTTATTCCATTTAATTTGATTTTAACAATAAAAATGTACATTACTTTCGTATTACCTACCTTCCGTACAGTTCTCCTTCTCCGTATTCGAGGCACAATCTAAATTGTTCTTTGCGAAATAATTGCTTCCTACTACGCTGTTCACCTATGTACGAAATTTTCTTAGTAATATTAACATTACTCTCATCCTTTATATTTGAACCATCATTGCTGCTCACCTTCTTTTCCTCAATTTTTAAAATAGATTTTAGTATAGAACGCGGCGAATCACAACTTTCAGCCATTTGTTGCTCCAATTCCTCCGATTCCCTTTTAAGTACAGATTTAATCAATTTCAGACCTTCGAGTTCGGGACTTTTTTCTCGGGGCACAACATGTGTCTGCGGCATTATCGGTTTCAAAATACTTCTTGGCAAATCAAGTTGAGAAAGATCAACTTGTCTAGGAGACTCTTGAGGAACAGCTAAAATACGAAGAATCTATTATTACCTAAATTGATTTAACGCATCTCGTTAAACGTATACTACTCACTAGTATCTAATGAAAACTGATGACCAGCATTCAATGGAGATATTCGAGACGCCACTACAACTTCTTCCAAAGTAACTGGTTGCGTTTTATAACGAGTACCTGGACGTCTTCGTAAATGCCTTTCCGCTGACAAATTATTCTTCGATGTTAAATTCTTTTCCGTATCGATCTTTTGATTAAACAAACGCACTCGATCTGCCAAACTTAATTTAGACGGATCGAACTCATCGTCGGCCGTATTTGAATTATTTTCCGCCAAACTGGATCTTCTAATTGTGGTAGCATTACGTTGATTCTGTAAAACTGCTTCTTGCACTTCTTGAAGAGTTACTGGTTGAGTGTTAAATCTATCGTTCCCTTGAAGTTTTCGTTCTCTGTATCGTTGTATTCCACGCGAACCTTTGCTTGCCATTTTCTGAGATAAAATATCCTTCTCTTTGGAATTCGCTTTCTCTTGTAAAGCTTTAAAATGCAACGCCATTTTGGAAACACTGTTGCTGCGAAATATACCATCGTTTCCTCGAGCATCTTCGTCACCTTGATCCGTTTGCGAAGAAAATGTTTCGTCATTTGCATGTTCCTTAGTATCAGTCATATTGGCAGACAATGTAGTACTTTTATCAACAGTATTATTTATATCGATTTCATGCAAACGCGCTTTATTTTCTTCTTCACCTGTGAATACTGTCGCGGTTTGTTTCTCCTTTTCCGCAGGTTTTTCTTTTCCTATGCTGAAATTAAATATGACATCACTCCGTTGAAATGTCTTTCAGAAATCGCAATAAACAGATCACTATAATTCATACGAACGACTATAAAACTTAGTGATTGTTACGCTTGCAATACGAAAAAATTCTAACTGTTAATCTAACTATATACACGCAAGAATATTTGATAAATTCACGTGTCAGGGTACTCAGAATGTTTTACCTTAAATTCTCTTGTCTTAGAAATATTATGAAAGATAACGTGACGTGTTAACTTATAGATATGTTTGTAAAATTGTTCACATTGGTAGTACATACACTGGAAGAAATGATTATAGAAGATAAACATATCTTTGATTTATAGTAAATTGCTCCTGTATGTTACCGAAAACGATGATACAGAAATACACTATAACACTACCTCAAATTCGAATAAACTTTTAGACAGATGTACAGGTTGTGTGCATGCTCCGATTCTCTGATTTCTGGTAGCTTTCAGAATTGCTAGGTGATCTATAATTAAACTTGGCACAGATTCAAAGTCTTACCGAACTTACATATTACTATACCAACTAAACGTGTAAATAAATATGTATTATAAACTATTACACGCTGACAGCCTTAGTAGCTGATGACAAACTATTTAAATGGAATTGTTATGTACCTGTCGCTATAAAAAAATGTATACACATAATGAAAATAATACCACAACAATAATCGTATTCGTACGTATCCATTACGATTCAGTTTTCCATGATTTTCACTTTCAAGTATCATTTTGAAAAACAAAAACTATATTAAAAAACGAGCAATTAATTAAAATAAATGTTTTGCAAATTTTCCCGAACACTGTAACTATATGATTGCCGGTTTCTTATCAGAAATTACTTTCAAGATATATACATGTAAATAAAATTTCCATTACATACCTACTGAACATATCAAAAGAAGTAGCAGATGCATTGGCACTCTCACCACTCGGAGAAAGGTCCGTCTTTAAATAGTTACTGGTCGTTAATTTTATTTGCGACGCATCATCCATAGATTTCTCTTGTAACACATCACCCATGGAAGTTAATTCGAGAGACCTTCGTTTATTAAGTACACCGGCGAATTCATTAGGACTATTGAGAGGTTGCACATGACCTACAGATTGTGCTCTTTTTCGTAAAAATAAATCTGCTGGTTCGGCGCATACATCATCGCTATCTATCGCCTCATCGTGTAAATTCAAACGGACTCGTGATTCGTTGTTTCTGGTTCCGGGTTGCTTTAGTATAGGTCGCACAGAATCATTTTCTACCGTTCCACTCGGTCTACCGTGTAAAGTACGATTCCGAAGCATCGACAATTTTTTCGGCGACGTTAATTCCGTCTCGTAATTACATTCGTCTTGCGAATTCTTTCGAGTACATTTCAAAATAGTCTTCTTGGGTTTGTCGTCGTGCTCGTCCGATTCTGTGCTCGATTTCTTTTTTAAAATTGGTCGTGGCTCTAAGGATGGTGGATCGCTACCGAACGATTCCTCTCTACTGTGCTTTTTCTTTAGTATCGGCCTCACTTCGGAACTATCAAGTATTTCAGGACCACTAACACTCGACGCATCCATTGTAATGGTCACATGATGATTGACACTGCTTGATCGTAGGCTATTTGTAGATTTTCTTTTAAGTATACCCTGTGGTTCCAAAGAACCAATTTTACGATCCTCTCTGTCGTCCTCCCTGGACGACTTGCGCTTCAATATGGACGCAGGCTGAGGATCCGGGCTCTGATCTCTTTTAACAATTTCATCCAAAGACGATCGCCTTTGATTCTTCAATATCGGCCTGAACTCGGAAAACCCATTATCGGCGAAGGAAATATCAGGAGAACAGCTGCGACGTCGAAGTATCTCGCTCTCGTCTAAGCTACTACGTTTCTTCAAAATACCGTGTCTTTTATGCGTGGGTTCTATTACAGACGGTGAAAACGTCACAGGCAAAACTGTATGATTAGTATGGGACAAACTTTGACCTACTTCATTGTCAGGCACCTTGTGCTTAAGAATCGATACTGGTGTGTGTTGACTCGACGATCCTTCTTGAGAATGAGAATGTTCGTCGTTCGATTTTTTTAAGATAGACCATTTCCTCGGCGACGATTGCAACGCGGGCAAATTACCTGCATTAGTTTCCGTATCATTAAAAAGATTTCCTTGAGACGCTGTAGTAGATACGGAATTATCCAAGCGTGATAAATTTGCTTGCGACGTGAGTCTTTCCACGCGTTTTATCGTTGACTTAGTTAACGCCGTTAACGCATCGACTCTTCTTGAAACTTCTGAATCACTATGGCCACCGCTGCATCGAAATAACAAAATTAGTATTTGTAAATTACGCACGTACAGCGTGTATAAAAAGTGATGGACACCGCGTTTCGCTTTGCGTATGTAGCGCTACGCAATCATATTGCATGTGGCTCCTTTGAGACTTTTTCTCAACTCGTCGAGTAGAACAACAATTTTTATTCTTGTGAACAATTTTGCGGCACGTTTCTTTTACAAATGTCCACCGTCTAGTTTCACCCCTATCACGGGTGTCCATTGCTTTTTATACACGCGGAAACGTGTTTTCGTCAAGAATAAATAAATGAAATTACCTAATTCGTTGTACACTGGTACATTTAGTGCTTGTAGGAGGATTAACAGAAGACGATTTCGAAGTTTTCAGATGATTCGTAATGCTATGAGTACCAACTTTCTGAGGAGTTGTTTTCGATTCGAGAGGCTTTTTACTTAAATTAGTTGTTACTTGACGTTGATTATTATAATTTGATGTAGATATTGTATCAGATATGTAATTTTGCTTATTTGATTGTCTTCTAGTTCGCCTGTCGCTACAGTCAACTGAAAATACAGATTGATTTTTAATAAACATTAGTAAGTAAATAGAAAAAATTATGCTGTTGAATTACTTACACTGATTTAAACTATCTCCTGCTGCTGTTTCTATATTAGGGGATCGATTTAAATACGATTTTCGCCTAAAACTTTTGTCTCTTTCACGCACAGGATTCATTGTACTACTGCTACCTGATATTGAATTTTCCTGAATGCATTGTTACGCGACATTATTTTTTATAGTACCACCTGATGCTTATCAAACTAAATACTTACATCCTTAGTAGACAAACTAGTGCCGGGTCGGAGACTTAAAGAGGCAGAAGTTTCTGACATACCCAATCTTCTCGACGCTAACGTTCCACCTACGCAAATAATATAAATATATCTATCAAAGTATAATAATAAATTAGATAACAACAATTTGAAAAGAAAATGATATTTCTTAGAAACAATAGGCTCGGAATAGAATTTACCATTAGGCGATGTAATCGACGCAGCCCTCAGTCTGGAAGTTTTAGTTTCACGTATTGGTGTTGTCTTGTATAATGAAAAATTTTTGTTACTTTCTTTGTGATCTGATTTTGAAATTATACGATTATTTTTTTCCAACATGGAGGTACGACTCTTATTCTCTATTGCAAAGCATTAAAAAAATATTTGTATCAGATTGAAGTCCATTGCATATTATATTATCTAGCGATTGTTTTTACACAAATCAGTTATAACCATGAAAGTTTATGAAATTGGAATGAAATTAACTTACTATTCACAGCGCAAGGAGTTATATTTTTTTTAACTAGACACTCTGTACTCTGCTCGTTATAATTTATTTCATTATAATGAGAATTAATATTTT
Organism: Perdita meconis; assembly: GCA_030770465.2. Taxonomy (NCBI): domain Eukaryota; kingdom Metazoa; phylum Arthropoda; class Insecta; order Hymenoptera; family Andrenidae; genus Perdita; species Perdita meconis. The sequence goes on from JASKOS020000009.1 coordinate 8,354,860, forward strand.
GGTTTTCTAATCGTGTAGAATTATTCTGTGCTCCGATCGAAGAACTTTTTTCACTGGTTGCCATTAAAACGTTGACTCCAGTAGCTACCATTCCTAAAAACAGACGCACGTTATGAACAGACGCATTTAAACAAAATGTTTATTGTCGCTTAATTGTACATAGATAAATATATTTAATTTCTTGGAATCCAAAAGTAAAAGTCATATGGAAGACTGAAGAATAAATATTTAAATTAGGGACAGCAAATAATCGTTGACAATTAAAATTTATTAGTCCATTCAAATAAAACAGACAGATAATAATGGGGAACTTTTTATGAGTAATCCATTTATTCCTCAAGAATTTGAAAACATATGTGTGCACATTACAAAGTCTAAAAACGGTCTTAACAAAAGTTTTCACCTGTTTCGAAAATGAAAATCAATCGTACATATTGTTACAAAAACATCATTAATACGAATAAATTTCATTAGAAACGGTAACAGACGTGTTATCAAATTTTTTTTTTTAACAACAACGTCCAAGATGTTTACAATACTTTAATGTTGTACAATGTAAATTATGACAAAAGTTCTCCTCACACTTACTGATCTAATAGAATTTTTGTTTCATTGCAGCCATATCACGATTCAAAACAAATCTACAAATAATCAAGAACGCAGCCAGTGACGCAGATAAGTTATGGTCGTTATCACAGCTATTCAATAAGTACTACTTATAAAATACATGTAAAAAAAGCACCCGTTCGTGTCGGGTCGACGTATAAAATTCGCGAAATCTACGTTCTGTTGCGAACAAAGAAATGTACAATGGAAAGAAAAATTGTCCCGCAGAGAGGATTGCACAGGTATTAGTCATTACAATTTCTCTCATAACGAAGTGGAACGAATAGAACCGAAGGTAGATGTCACACGGAACCAGGTGGCGTTACTTGTCAGTTGAACACACACATTTACACATTTACACTCATGTGCGTAGTAGCACTACCAGCTCCGAATAATTGCGTGCATGGATACGTACGCGTACACACAATTTGTATAACCAATTGTTTAACAAATTTTTTATTTCGTTTTATGTCATCGCTCTACACGTTCTAATTACTATAGTACACTCGCGCGAAAAAAAATTCCGTCTGACACGAGTTCAATTAAATGGAGTTGTAAACACTTCGATTATTTATTAAAAGTAATATAACTTCAATGGTAATATATTTTTAACTACTTAACTTTAATCAAGATCGAAAACATGTTATTGACATTCCTTTTGTGTACACAATCGGAAGCAAAAGGAACAGTGAAATTAATAGCAAATGAATTGTATATACGTGCGTGAAGATAAATAATACAAATGCAATTTGGATCCTGTTGAAGAAGATGCTACTTCAAAGTGTTTCTTTCTATTGACATAAACAAGACATGGATAATACGGAACTATTATTCTTTGATACATTCTCGCACGACATCTCGGAAGTAAGTTCAAGATTATTTTGTTTAGCCTTTCGTTTGACAAGATAATTTATTAGAATCTATATTTCTTTTATCTCTTTCAGGAACTTAATTTAGATTTAGTGCAATTTCCGAAGCCTGTTTATATTAGCGAAGTAAGAATTATTCCACTGGGTGCCAGAGTACAGGCAGATTTTCCTGGAGGTGTCCGCTTAGGGTAATTAAGAATTGTGTTTAAATTATTTTGTTTCCTACCTGTACCAAAAGTGCGTCAATCGTGCCCAAAGTTGCCTATTCCTGTACTAGGATGGACAAGTAACATTCCAGAGCAAAAAGTGACGTCCTAGGACGAAAAAGTAATACAGTATAAGCATTTTAGTGACGATTTTTGGTCTCGCTTTGCATTTCATGAATCGATTTTATTCTTAACGTGCACTGACAAGGGAACATCGGGGACTGATACACGCCGATTTTAATGAAACTCTGTACACATGTTCATGAGGCTTATCTATGAATTCACCCATAATTTGTTCGTGCCCGTTGTTTATTTTAAGGGAGAAATTAACTCCTTTATCCGACCCACCCCTTACATGTAAGTGCTCATAAATCTTAAACGACTAAAGATATAAAAAATGGTTTAAATAAAAATTATACCATTTCTTCACGCCTATAAATATGTATAAACAATTTAAAGAAAAACAATTTTTTTATAAAGCGATCATCTAAAGCGATTCTTAAACTGATTTATCAGTTGAGATAAAAGATACACAAAACTTTGAATGACGATACTATATGAAATAACTACGATAATTATAAATTATAATACATGATTGGATTGATAAAAAAATAAGCTTCTTTAATTATCAGAAAAAAAATAAAAAATTTTCAAAAAGGGGGGGACGAAAATAAAATCTTTATAAAAAAATTTTTTCTTTAAATTGTTTATACATATTTATAGGCGTCAAGAAATGGTATAACTTTTATTTAAACTATTTTTTTATATTTTTTATCATTTAAGAGTTATGAACACTTACATATAAGGGTAGGTCGGATAAAGGGGCTAACTCCCTGATAGCCATGTCTTGCTAAAATTGTGCCAAATTGGCACCAAACTCATACATGCCAAAAACCGAACCAAAACCGTAGTCATCAGTTTCCGCAATAGGATGCCAATTTGTCAACAGTCCTACACATTACAGATTCTGTATCAAATTTGCTGCTATCTCACAACAAATGTTGCAATGTCAGAGTCTGTAAAGTTCTGCTCGACAGGTTTGGCTATCTGGGTTTCTCCCTTAAAATAAAAAACGGGCACGAACAAATTATAGGTAAATTTATAGATAAGGCTCATGAACATGTGTACAGAGTTTTATTAAAATTAGCGTGTATCAGTCCCTGATGGTCCCTTGCGAGAAGTGTTCCAGTTCAATAACCAACTTTGCACCCTCCCTACAAAAAACATAGTGTGCAATTCAAGCGCAAGACTATTGTTACTCGTACTAATTGCATAGCCCTAGCCTTCGGTTGGGGCTGCAAACTAGCTCTCGTAGGCATAAGCCGTTCGTCCGCTGCCGCAACGCAACTGCAATTTGACCGAGAATCTATAATTTCAGAGCGACGAATCCGTCTCAATTCGAAATTGAATTCTTTGTAAATGACTTGAGCAAACCTGGAGCTTCTACGTTCGAGTCCTTAGGAGAATTGGAATATAAACAAAATATTCATATTCAATTGGAATGCGAGAGAAAACAAATACCAACGGATGGATTGGTATTAAGAGGATGGTATACAACAATCACTTTAGCTGTCTATGGAACGTTGACAAAGTCTTTAAACAATCCACAAGAAGTAATTAGCTCGGCTGCCGGTTCCGCAGCGTGTACAGGTGGATTGGAGGAAGTTGCAGAAAACGCTGCACAAATTACAGAACAACAGTCTGAGTGGTATTATGAAAATCAAGCTCAACCAAACTCGAGCGTAAGTATAAAATTGATTGAGGATTTAAGAAACTCGGATATGTATTTAAATATTTGCACTTTCAGGAAACATGCGTAGCTGCGACGCCACCACCTCCTATACAGCCTATACAAACAGTAGAATCGTCCAGAAATTCAACGTCAGATACTGGAAAGACAGATGCAGGACATTGGGAAGAGGATGGTACAAATAATGCGCTGAAATCTACTAAACGTCCTTCTTCGCCCCCTTCTGAGTCTTTAGTCTCTTTGAGTCCCGAATCCATATCCGCGGAGGAAGAAGAAGCAGAGCAGGATGCGGCCGAACAAGAAACAGGAGAGCCGTTCGAGCCTATATTGTCTGACGAAGACATAATGGCGGACGATGTACCGCCTGCCGCCGAATACGAATGTGAAAATGTGCAATTGGACGATATTTATTCTTTAACGCCGCCCGATCTATTGGAATTGGAAAAACCAGTGAACATCAATGAGGATTGCACGATCAACAATGAAATGTTGGACAAGATACGTGAGATACTTCAATCATTATCAAAGTCAGTCTTGCATTTTAATAATGCATCGGGCCAAGAGAAAGAGACGTTCGTTTATAACTGTGAATCTTTATGCGCCATGCTGAGCCCTTTTCATTTGAATGCCACGGATTTCAATGACTTGACTAATATCGTGAATGCAGGTTTAGACATGGATCTCGCTCGCGCTCAACCTCAACCTGCTTACAAAGTTCGTCACGTTAAAGTCGGCGTACGATTAGCAGAAGCGTTGTGCAAACTTCCGCAAGGTCCAGATATACTGTTAAAAGTAGATGCTCCTTATAAATTATTAGCGCTTTGCATGCGCGAAAATGTGGCGCTTCCAGTAAAACTTTCTGCGCTTCGAACGTTAGACGCAGCACTGATAAGTCCTGTGATTGTCCAAGAGTTTCTTAAATCGAAAAGCAATTTATATAAAAATGCTTTAATGATGTTGGATACGGCGAAATTAGCGAGATTAAAATACGCTTTGAGTTCGTTGTTACGAAAAGTACACACGTACGAATTTCTCGACGAAATAAAAGAACTCGACGACGTTGGTATGACTGAACTGACAAACACGTATATTTGCGCATTCACGTTAATGGCTCAACCAAAACGTCAACTCCCAGCTGGAGCACAAATGGAGTTTGAACGCGAGCAAAATCGGAATCCTCGGTGTCATTTGATCGCGTACTTCGATCACCATAAACTGTTGTATCACATTCTATTTGCACTTACCTCTCCGAAATCGGATTTAAATTTAATTAAAGCCACTCGACAATTTCTCTTGCGCATCTCCGATACAAAAGAAGGTCTGCTATATTTATTGAAAGAACCAGAAGTTACGAAACTGATTTTGAAAGCTTTGAAGAGCGAATTGCCTGGTGCGGGATCGGTTTTAGTTTGGCGCCTTCAAGTTGTACAGTGTTTATTACATTTAAAACATCAACCTTCCGATTGGTTGGCTTTAAAAAAGTTGCATTCCTTTCTAATATTTCCCGAAGGCTTGCAAGCTATCATAACAGTTCTTCCTACGGAAGAATTCATTGATATCTTAATTCCTTATCTCTCTGATCCGAATCTTTGTGAATTCGCAGCAGAGATTATATCAGCGACAATTCGCTACTCTAGTCGGATCGAGGTGTTCCAAAATCGAGCCGCGATCATCTTGGAAAAATCACGAGCCCAAGCTGTTTTAAAAGACGTCACATCGTATTTAACTACGGCGGCGCAGCCATCACACTGGAATTACGGCGATGTTTCTCTGCTTGTTACTTGTATTCGGAAAAATGCAGATAAAGCAGCTTCTCTTCCTGGACAATTAATCACAGCCTGTAGAATTTTATATTATCTTGTATTTCCTTCGAACAACGACGTGGATCCTCTGGAGCCCTACATCGAGTTGAAATACAGAAACGCTTTGACTCAGTTATTCGCTGCCGACGGTTTGACAGCTCTTATCGCAGTTATGGCTAATATTTCCGAATTTTACGAACAACCGTTCTTACATCGTGCAGCATTGACAGGTCGGAGAGGCTTGGCATTAGTCGCGTTGCTTCTTCCCTGTGTGAGATTGACAAGAGCGTTGCTGGAACGGCTTGTGAAATGTATGGCGACAGATTTCAAGGACTTAACAGCCGTGGTACCATTGCTAGGTGTTTATTCGTTAGTCGAAGCTATTCCTCCGATTCGAATTGTTCAAACATTGTCCGAAGAAATAGTGGGCACGCTTCTAGTTTTCACGCAAGCAGTAGATTCAGACGGATCGGGCAACGTAGCGAAATCATTGTGGACACAAATGTTGGGCGAAGTTCTGAAGATGGTTTCTCTCAGTCCATGTAATTTCATACCCGGCTTGAAACTTTTAACAAGACTGTTGCCGCCTGTTTTAACTTTCAAGGAAACAATAACCGAAGACGCGGCTCGACTTCTAGGCCTTAGAAAATTATGGTCTGCTCACTTGCAGGCTCAAGCTAATAATTTAACAGAAACATTGCGATTGCTTTGCGCCAGTTGGAACAAAGATCTGCTGGTTCTCCTTTCGAAAGTATGCAAGCAGTTAAGCGATTTAGCAGCGCCTACAGCTTTGCTTGTAGGTAGATGTTTGTTGGATGGTATAATCGCTGCCGCCCCTTTAGAAAACAATGTTTTAATTCTTGCGCTACTTAGCGAACTTACAAGACACGCACCTATGAAAGCTACTTTATTAACTTTAACTAGTCCTGCATCCAGAGCACAAGTGAAATCTGATCAGAAATATCCTCCTGTTATCGAAATGATGTGCATAGCACTGAAAAATACCAACGATACTAGAATGCAATACGAGATCCTTGATATTTTCGAAACGTTGTGCGATTCTACGTTGAGCCTTATGCAAGAGGATGCAAACGAACCGTTTGAAAAGAGACTCACGCACTCGGTACCAAGCAAGGAACCGCTTCTGTCGATTCTTGCCGCTCTAATAGATATATTAGCTACTAGTACAAAATTCGAACCTGAAATATTACAGAGCACGTTTCGCATACTATTGTCCCTCAGTAGTCATAATTACGGTTTATATCACGTAAAAAGCTGTTTAGAAAATAATCCCGATGCTTTGAGATCGTTGCTGGAACATATCTCTGCATTAGAAAATCCTGAGGCTCAATCTGTCGTAGATTTAACTCTAATGTTCCTGGAAAATCTAATCGCGTGTGATTCACAAGGAAGATCCTTATATTTACGCGTGCAGCAACTAGCCTCTCTGATATCGTGGGATAAAAATGATCATCCTTTAGAGAAGATAAAAAAAGCGACGGAGTTAATAGAGATTTTAAAGTCTGCCGAGGATAAAGAAGAAAAAGAACCCATACCAGAAATGTTGGAACCACTGTTGCCGACTCCAGAAGCTCTACTCAATCAATTCTCTCAGAGATGCTTAGGAACTCCAGATCTTATTTCTAAACGCCCTAGAAAATTCGGATTTATGTCGCCTAGTCAAACGCCGAACGAAAATACGGTGGACTTATTAGCCCTAGCAGTTGAATTACTTCCTGCTGATTTTAATTTATTAGCAGAAGCTCAGAACCTGTGTTCCAAAGTGCCGCTCGACGATGCTACTCAACCATTGCAATCAAAAACTCACGCGGATGATCAGGAGAACAGAGACATTCAAAAGCAGTCGACATCTCCTGTTTCTAAAGTGAAACAACCTTTCGGTGAGTCACAAGTGTAGATCGTTATACGATCGTGCATCGCGAAGTTTTATGCGTTTTAATGTTTGTATACTTTTTTTTATTTTCGCAGTTACACCAATGCGAAGTAGAACACAGTTCAGCAATTCCTTGAGAGGCGGTCCAGTGGTAGGCGGTGTCGGCAGAGGCGCAGATCCATTCAGATCCAGACCTCCGAACACCTCACGACCTCCGTCTCTTCACGTTGACGACTTTGTAGCGTTAGAGACGTGCGGGGCGCAACCAACAGGCCCTACAGGGTACAATAAACTTAGCATCCGCGGAGCCTGCCCTTCGCGTGTTATAAATTCAGGAGCGAGGAGTCGACCTTGGGCGCAAGAAACTCGGCCACCTTATCTTCGCTAACTTTATTGCCGTAGGAAATTCTGATATTCACTGATAATATCGATTTTGCAATCTACGAGCTACAATGGAATTAAGAATTTTGTAATAATAAATTTAATTTAAAAAAGAAACTTTAATAGAAGACTTTTCCTATAACATTTATTGTAAATTTATACAGTTCGAATTAGTGTTCAATTCAATTTTAACATAAATCGAAAAATTATTTCTTTACTTACAATTAGTAGTTTTAATTGCAATCTCACTGTTTTCTTTTTTCTTTATTATTGGTAGTTGATCTGGAGGTTTTAATTATATCGTCTCGTTCCATTTTCTCTTTCCATTCGTTGTATAATATTAGGAATTGGTTGTAATCATTTTGTATCTTTTTTACTTCCTTACGATTGTATCTATTCTGAAATATTAACGAACTTTAGAGCATTTTGTCATAAATTACACAGGTTTTTAACAGTTTTTTTGAATAATTTATATACCTTCGTCTTCATGAATTTCAACATTGATGTTTTATAATTATCTAAAGTACTTAGTATCAGTTTAGACGGTGAAAGTTCACGTGCCAACATATAATTCATCAAAAATGATACATATTCCAAGTTTTTGTGAAAAGCTGCAGTATTGAGTAATGTATTTAGAATTGTCTCGTTTGGTACAAAACGAATATTATACATTTGCTCCAAAAGTTCCTCTCCATCCTCTAACTTTGTACATCCAATAGCTAATGCTCCAAATGTTAAAACATCTGGCATAAGATGACGTCTTTGTACTTCGTACAAGACATCCTACATCACAATCATAAATTAGTATCGTATTAAAAGTTATTCTCAACTTCAATAAATTCCGCTTACGGCTAGCAGTCGTCGGGTCCGAAACGCTAGCCTTAACCGGAGTAGGAATCGAATCTCGCACCTTCGATTTCACGTTTGACTGGTTTTTATGGACTAGACTAGAATTTTCATCGGATCTTGGTGTCATTTTAATCAGGAGAATGCTAGGAATCCAGTGATATTACTTTTAGACCATTACGGTGAAAAATTACAGTCGCAAATGGTCAGTGGGAAAGCGATGACTCATCGGTTGAACGACCCTCGTCGAACGAGAACTCGGCGTCGACGAGCGGCACACTTTGATCCTCACAGCGCTTTTTTTTTTTTATTAGTGTCACGTTCGTCAAGATCCGATGAAAATTGCGTTCGTTCTGTTCGATCGAGGAGGTACCCACGGTAGGAATGAGTTGCTCGGTGCTAGCGTTAATCAGTATGAAAACGCTAGCCTAAAGCGGGATTTACTGTATTGGATTCTATGAGAAAGTAACTTACTTTTGCAGCTTTATAATTACTCCTAAGACACCTCTTTTTGATAAGAGTATTAAAAAAAGTAATATCTAGTTTAATATTTGTGTCTTCGAGATACCGAAGAAAAAATGTTTCTGCTGCCAAAGAGCATGGAATTAATTCCAAAAGCATTGTTGCTGTCTTAATATTAGGTTCAACATTGTCCTTTTTCATTCGATTCAATAATTTTTCTATTCCACCAAATAAAACTAATGGATTTTGTTTCAATGTTTTATTTAAACATTGAAATAACGCCTCATCTCTGTCAACTATTTCCATATTTGAATTATTGTCATTTGACATGCTTCCAGGTGTATTTTGTAAAGATTGCTGATTTAATGTAAGAATCGATGTACTTAATTTCGGCGGGAACTCTAATAAATCTGGCATATCTTGCTCATCTATTTGTATTTCAGTTCTTAATAATTTTGATATCGCATTATCTTTCGCCGTCATATCTCCGAATTTCGTATCTTTTATTGCCCGTAAAAGAAGATTATAATGAGTCAAGTTTGGTGTTATTTTGTTTCTCCTCATTTTGTGCCATAAAACTAAAGCATATTGACATCCATTTTCTTTATTGCTGATTGCTGCGTGAAATAAAACAGCAAATATGTCACCTGTAGTCAAACCTTTATCCCTTGCTTCGTCAGCAATTTCAAAAGCGGTTGCAATTTGTTTATGCCAACTGTAAGCTTTGATGAGAGTAATGTAATGGATTTCGTTTAAATCGTAGTTCTTTTCAATAAAAAATTGTCTTAAAGAATGCAGATGTTCTAATGCTTTCTCTGTATTTCGACATATAGCACAAGAATTAATTAAACTATTGTATATTGCTGCGTTAGGAACTAATTGACGCTTTTTCATTCTGTTATACAATTTGAAGCATTGCTTTAAGTCTCCTTGCAAAGCGAAGGCACGAATTAAAAGACTATACATATATACAGTAGGTTTGTCACGATTTTGTTTTACTAAATCCAATACGCTTAATGCTAATTCCAAATCTCCTTGGCCAATATGATCTTTGATAAGATTGGCATATTGACCAGGACTTAATTTTTGCCACTTTGGAATTTTAGCATCATTTTCTGTATACCTTTCTTCTGCTTCTTCCGCCTCGTCCATTTCGAACTTCTCGTACTTTTCATAAGCGAGATCTCCAAAGACATTAGCTTTTTTTGGCAAACTTTTTGTGCAGAATTGTCTGTTGACATTCAACAAATGTATTAGATTTCCCTTAATCTGTTCACTTGAACTGTCTCTTTCACGAAATCTATTTTCATCGTAACATAATGCAAAACATAATTGATTTGTATGGGCATTCGCATAAACGCTATAACTGCATGTCTTTTTCAACATGCATAACAATTCTTTTCCGCGTTTATTGTTATGATTGTAGTTATCGACATAACCTACAAGAAACTTGCTTTTCAGACAAGCATTTGTTTTTGATAAAAACATGATTAATTATTTTCTGTTAAAGTAATTATAGTAATTATAATTTTCCTTCCAATATTCAAGACACACAATCATGTATGAAAATGCAACGTGATGCAACGTTTTCTTTTACACGTTGCAAGCAAAAAGCAAAATAACTGGAAGTACACAAGCAAACTACGCGCAGTCCGCGTGGTCTGCGGCTCTTTTTAATTATTTCATAGTTGTTAGATTTTACTATTATTGAAAAGTAAGTATGCCATTCAATACATAAGCGTTACATTAAAAAACGGCGCCATATAAAAACAAAAATTTATATTTTATTTACATGATAAATGGTGGTGTATTTATTTAAATTAAAAACTTTTTCTAAAAAGAGCGGGAACTTATTGAGCGAATGTTATTCTCACGAAGAATGAAACGAAGAAAGTAATTAATGAAGAAATACAGAATAAAAATTAAATATAGAAAAATTGTACATACGTAAGTACTTATCGTTTATGTACGACAATAAGAAACAATTAATAAAAAGAAGTTTACCGGCAATTTAATTACCGGTCTTTCAGAGCAAAGCACACTGGCGCCCCTAGCGCTAATGCATATCAGAACGGTATATTTCGCACACGATTCTCAGTGGCAAACAAGCCGGAAATCGCCATTTCTAGGTTCAGCGCGCGCGTCTTTCAAATACGTGAAATCATTGACACGGATGTAAACTTAATATTTAATTTTATTAATGAAAATTTATATGAATTTTTACTGTTTATATATATATTGTTTTTATAAAGAATGTGTGTCTTATAGTTAAAATTAAAAAACAGCTATAATACAAATCAATAATTATACTTATTTAAATATAATTTAAAATTATACTACTAAAAGTTGTGTATTTAGTTACGAGGTTAGTTTTTATTCCGTTTTAATATAGGCTTATACAAAGTTATTTATAATGATTTGTTAACAATTCAAGTTGTAACTCTGATAACCATAAGTCTGCTTGAACAGATCTTGACAGAATTTGCTATCAATATCTTAGAAAAATTTGACGCGACTCTCGCGAAGGTTCTGGGGTAAAATACCGTGGGGTTCATCACAGTCCTCTTACCAAAAGGCAAAGCCTTTCGCACTCCGTGGCCACATCCTTTATTTCACATATTTATATCGTAGCCCAGAAAAGGTAGACTAAAATGTGGGCTATCTGCGAAAAAACTAAAAATAGGTAGATCTTTTCACGAATCGCTTATTCTTGTGATGGGTATGAACTTCTGAAAAATCACCGTCGATCGGCTGCCGGCTTCCGCCTCTTGTTTTGGGTCAAATGTTAAAAAAAGTAGTTTTTCGCAAATAACTCAAAAATGGTTAGTCTAATTGAAAAATGTTTTAGATAAAAGTTTGAGAGCGTGGAACTTTGCGTAAAAAACGTTGTATAATATTTTTTGAGAAACGCAACCGTTTTTGCAATAATACGTCCTTAATGTTTTCACGGTGGTATATTATAACATTATAATAGGAGCATGTTTATTGAACGTAATCGCAAAAAGGATTGAATTTATGAAAAAATATTATACAACCATTTTTACGCAGAATTCCACACTCTCAAACTTTTATCTAAAATAATTTTCAATTAGACTAACCACTTTTGAGTTATTTGCGAAAAACTACTTTTTTTAACATTTGATCTAAAAAAGAGGGGGAAGCCGGCAGCTGATCGATGGTAATCTTTCAGAAGTTCATACCCATCACAAAAATAAACGATTCGTGAAAAGATCCATCTATTTTTAGTTTTTTCGCAGAAATTTCTAATTTTCCTGGGCTAATCGGCACGTTTTCCGTTATATACATATATATAAATCAGGTTTTTAAGCGGAGAACAACAGAGTTAACTATTATTGATAATACCTATTGTTAATAATAGTCAATTTTTACCTTATTAATTTTCATTCCGTTACACCATAATTATTACTGGATTTTATTGTTTGAAAACTGCACGTTCACACATCACGATACCACGTGACTCCACCGGAAACTGACTTACAAATGGCGGAACCAATCCGCAATGAGTGAACACATTTGCCACACTGTCCCTGGACTCTCTGTACACTTTTATACATAGGCCTCTTATGGGACATTTCCCTGTGTCTAATCCCTCTTTGCGTTCAACGAAAGAAAGATGGAAAAGACAGAAGAAAACGATCATAATGCGTTACGAGATGTTTTAAGTGACGAAGAATTAACACAAATCCCGGAAGGAATAGTCAAGAAATTAAACGCACATTTCAACGAAAGATTCGAACAATACATTACAGCCAAAGCGGTGTTCGAGACCAACAGAAAAAGCTTCGGTAAACCCAACTCAAATTTTGTACTTTTGTTGTAATAACGATCGTTCAGTTCATTTACAGGAGAAAGTTAATGTCTTTCCGCTCAGAATATGCGGCATCTGTTAATTCGCTTATGCTGAATACTTCGTTACCAATAAAAGCAACATTGCATTTAGTATATAAATATATTTAAGTGTAACTTCGTTAAACAACTACTTGATGCATAATTGTGTTACTTTATCGCAAAAATGTTGTAACAATACTATTCCTTTCAATGTACCTGAATAAATTTTATAGCTGGTTTTTAATCTTTTAGATCAAACATTAGACAAATTGCAGAAGGAGTTAACACAAGAGAAATCAAATTTTGAAGAATGCAAAGAAAAATTAGAATTATCAGAGAAATATACCAAGGAATTGGAAACTAATTTGGATGAAGCGAAAGGCGAAATACATAAATTACAGGATACCGTTAAAAGGTATTTTGAAAAGTACATAAAATACAACAACAGCAATATGTAATTTAATGTTTAACATTACAGATTGGAAAAAGAAAATGCAGAGTTACGCAGGCATAGAGACTCGGTCGTGGATGAAAGAGACGCCCTGCAGTCGCAGGTCGAAAGACGGGACAAGGAAATTGAAAGAATGCATACCGAATTATCTTCTTTGGGAGCTCAATTACAGAATGCTGTCGCCGCGAAATGTCAAGCGTTAACAGAAACGGAGGAAATTCGAAGTCGGGATATGACTCTCGAGTATAAGTATGAATTTTTACGAAGTAAACAAAACGTGCAACTTGTTTGGCGCGCAAATATAAACATATTATTCTAAATTTTTTCAGGGAGAAGCGATTAGAGCAAGAAAGAACTTTGATCTCGCAACAAATGGCAGGACTTGAAGAAGAATTAGCTAAAAGAATGTCAGAATTACAAAGCACAAGGGCAGAAGCATCAGCACGGGCTCTTTTAACCGATACCCGTTTGGCGCAACGCGACGAAGAATTGCGTATTGCTAACGAAGCAGCTGCACAACTCAGGGAATCTTATACGTCCCTTCAACGACGTTGCGATGAACTTTCTCAGAAATTGGAGGAGCAACGCACTCATGAAATTTCTATGCACGCTTCTTACAGGGAAGAAATCAGTGCTCAAACTAGACTAGCAGATCTTTACAAAGGAATGGCTGATGAAGCGAATGCCAAAGCCGAAGAATATAGTAACGCAGTTACGGAACTCCAAGGATTATTGGAACAGGCCACTGACCAGTATGGAACTCTAGAGACCACGCATAGTCAACTTCAGTTACAACATAAACAGGATTTAGAAGAGAAAGAGCAGAAGATAGATGAACTTTCGAAGGAGTTAGATCATGCCAATGATTTACTTAAAAATATTAAACAAGAGAGATTAGATCTAGCTGTGGAACAACTTGCGCCGACGGCTGCAATAGCTAGCCGTGTGCTTAGAAAAGGCTTGAGTCTTACCCAAATTTACACGCAGTTGGTCGATGTATCGAATGAATTAACGTCGGAGCGAGAAGAAAACGAACGTTTGAAGTCTCAGATGGACGTTATCCTGCGTGAATTAGAAGAAAAAGCACCTGTTTTGCAACAACAACGTGAAGATTATGAAACTGCTATGGACAATATTGCGACGCTAACGTCGAGACTCGATGAACTTCTGGCGGAAAATCATAGACTACAAGAAACGACAGACGAAGCCAATCGTCTTGCCAAACAACATACCAAGGAGAATCAAAGATTGAAAACTGAATTGTCAGACTTGGCTAGACAAGTACGTAACAGCTGAGACTATAGGGTCATCCACATATCTCGGAACCCACCTGCACAAGTACAAATGAGCTGGGGTTCCGAAATACGTGGATGACCCTATATATTTAATTGCATACGTTTAATTATGAGATCGCATGTATAAAAGTTATTCTGTTTTAGGTGTGCTTCCTTTTGAAAGAAGTTCAAGAGAGTAGGAGCGGTACAGTTCACCCGAACGAATTTTCGAATTCAATGGACATGGATAATCTTGCTTCGTCTGAAATTATTAGTAAAAAGTTAGTCACCTTCAAAGATATTGAAGAACTGCAGGAGAACAATCAGAAGTTACTATCAATAGTTCGTACACTATCGTCGAGGCAAGAAGAAATTGAAAGGGCAACCGATGAAATAAATTCTGGCGAAATGAAAGAAAAATTGGACAGGTTTGTAACTTGATTCAAAATAGTGAATACATATTTATAAAATACATAGTTATTTAATTTTTTTTTTAAATATTGTAACAGATATTTGGAGCAACTGGAGGACATGCAAGCTGCTCAAGACAGACAAGCGAAAATGTTAGACGGTCTTGTAAGACAGCGCGATATGTATAAAAATATGTATCAGCAATCTTTGAAACAAACAAATACATCAGAAAAGAAAGACGCCATGCAAGACGATGAAGCAAACGAAACAAACGAAGGGAAAACCATTGCAGAGGAAACATCTAAAAAGACACAGGAGGAAATTTATAAGGAAAAGGAACTGCAAAGACAGCTAACAGAATGTGAAACCAAATTGAAACAAGTTACGGACGAATATGATACTTATAGAAAGGAGAGAGTAGCGCACGATCGAATGTTAGGAGAGGAAGTTGAGAGACTCAGGAAAGAAGCGGAAGCAAGTTCAGCTCGATGTTGCAGATTGAAAGCACAATTAGATTCGGCTAATGACAGATTTAATCTTCTGCAAGCAAACGTTGCATCTTATAAGTCGCAGATAAAAGTGCTCGAGGAAAAATGTCTTAATTATAATGTGACAATCGGTACGAAAATGTTACACAGATAATGTAAAAAAATATCCGAGGCAATGCAACTGATAATATTTATTTGTTTTACAGGTAAACATGAACAAAGCTTAATGATATTAAAGGATGAAGCTTTGGCAGCTCAGACGCGTTTATCCCGTGCTGAAGTACAATTGGAGAACATACGACAGGAAAGACAACTCTTACGCGACACCGAAGGACGTCTTCTGAGAGAACGCGAAGCGTATCAGAGAGAACGACAAACGCAAGCTTTATTGCGAGCAGATGTTGAATCCATCAAAGCGAGTTTGGAGCGTGTACAAGCCGAGGGTCAACTGCGTGCTGAACAACGTTTGGACGATGCTACGAGAGAATGCGCAGCATTAAGACGACGATTGCAAGAAGAACAAGATCGATTTAGAGAATTGTCGACTCATTTAGAAAGACAATTAACTACTGCGCAAGAACGGTTGGCAGAAGAACGAAACGTAACCGAACAGATTCGCGTAGAACTAGAAAACTCCCGGCAATCCGATTCCCAGAACATACAACGTATAGAGGAACTTAATACTAAATTGAGACAAGCAGTTACTCATTCGATATCAAAACCTTTTACTGGTACGTATATGATACGCGGTGAAATTTTTGTACGATTAGCTAGTCGATTATTATAAATAAAATTCTGTGCCTATTTAAACTTGCAGGTGACGAAAATCTCGTAAAGAGATTAAA
This sequence comes from Perdita meconis, assembly GCA_030770465.2. NCBI lineage: Eukaryota > Metazoa > Arthropoda > Insecta > Hymenoptera > Andrenidae > Perdita > Perdita meconis. The sequence goes on from JASKOS020000009.1 coordinate 8,370,994, forward strand.
AGAACTGGAGATGCAGCTTGCTTCGACTCAAGCGGAAGCGAAATCTTTGTCCGAGCAATTGAAAGCTGCGCGACAGCAAAGTCAACAGTATTGCGATATAGCGGAAAGCGCGGAGGCGCAATTAAGAGAATTAACGACACAACACAATAAATGTAAAGAGGAATTAGAAACCGCTTTGAAAGAAGCCCGCGTAGAGGTAATGTCCTTGCAGAAGAGAGTACAAGATTTAGTGGAAGAGTTAGCAAAAGTATCTAGCGGTAGACAAGAAACTGATTCAGAATTAAGAGAAAAATTAGCTGATGCGGAGAGGAAGCTTGAAGAATTAGACGAAGTTAAAGGAGAATTAGAAATTCTAAAAAGTGATTTGCATAGTGCTTCGGTGACAGCAAAAGAAGCCGAAGAAAAATACGCTAGAGAAATGATGTTGCACTCGGCAGATCTTCAGGTAAATAAAAAGTATTTTTTAAAATTTTAATGAACGAAAAATATTGCAAAGTGTATAAATGTATGTATGTTGTATTTTTCAGACGTTGGCGAAACTAAAAGAAGATGCACAAGTAGTAGAGCAAAGAATAACCATCTTAACTCAAGAAAGAAATGTAGCTGTAGAAGCTTTGGAAATTGAAAGGTCAGCTTGCCAAGAAAGAGAGAGGAAATTGCAAGAAGAGATGCAGGAACTGCAACAGAGAATAAATGACTTAGACGCACAGAATTCTATTTTACATAATCAAATTCAAGAGCTGAGCGATAAAACCGCGATTTTGCATAGTCAACAGTCGAGGTTAAGTGGTCGCGATAGTCCTGACACTAGCATAGAAGCGATGAATCGTAGTTTTACCGAAGAGGATTCAAACTCCGCGGAACAATTGCTAAGAGTTTTGAAATATTTGAGACGCGAAAAAGATTTAGCCGTGGCGAAATTTGATGTTTTAAGAGCGGAAAATCTCAGATTGAAATCTCAAGCGGAGGTCTTGGAGAAGAGATTGAAGGAAAGTGAAGCCGCGCTTAATTCGGAGAGAGAAAAGTCAGAAATCGATGTGGTAACCACATCTAAACATGCAGAACTATTACGGAAGGTTGAGACTTTGAACGCCATTACAGATTCCAACAGAATTCTAAGGGAAGAAAGAGACAGCTTGAGCGTAAAGGTTGCAGAACTTGGCGCGAAAGTTACAGCGCTTTCTAAGGAAGTAGTACCGCTTCGAGAAACATCCCGAGATTTGCAAGTGAAAACTGAAGCTTTGTTACAGGAAAATACGAGCCTCAAAGCGGAAGCAACTAGATGGAGGCAAAGAGCTAACGCATTGGTGGAGAGAGCCAACAAAACGAGTCCCGAGGATTGGCGCAGACTGCAAACCGAACGCGAAAATCTTAGCAAGCTGCTCACATCTGAACGTGAAACGCATGCTAAACGCGCAGAAGAATTAGGCCAGTTGAAAACGGAGAAAACCAAATTGGAAGAACAATTGACGCAACTTCAGAAGCAATGCCAAGTTCAAGGAGAACAAATTCAAAAAGCTTCCGAGGAAGCACGTAAATTGAGTCAAGATTTGAACGAAGCTCTTGTCGAATCAACTTCCAAAGCTAAAGATTTGGCAACGTTAAGAAAAGACCTTGCCGAGAAAGAAGCTGTTTTGAATGACATTAAGAACAAAGAAATTCAGATAAGGAAAATAGCGAAGAAATACAAGACCCAGTTCGAGGAACTTGCGAAAACTGTGGAGGAGGAAAAGAACAGAAACGAGGAATCTCGAATGACGGCTGGTACTTCGGGAGGCGAGGATGCTGCTCAAGCCGCTCAGGAGCGCGAGGACCAGTTGCGAGAGGAAGGTCGTGCGGAATTGCGTCAAGCGAATCAAGAGTTGACGTCGAAGATCGATGAACTGTCTCGACAGATAATAGTCGCGCAGAATGATGCTGATACGTTGAAAAAAGAGATCGATACAATGAACAAAACAAACGTGGAGAAGGAGGAACGTGCGAAGCAGGTATTAAAAGGCGCAAGAACCAAAATCATGCAATTGACAGAATCGAAGAAGACATGTGAAAAGGAATTGCTGGACTTAAAAGCGAAGCTCGAGGCTGGCGCTAACGAATCGGACGACGCTGAACACGATACTAGACTGGTGGCCCTTAAATCCCAAATGGAAGGACGAATTTCCCGCCTCGAACACGAGAAAGCCGAGGTACAAGCAGAGAAGGAAACCCTCGTGCAAAGAGTTACTCAATTACAGCGACAATTAGCCGGCGTTAGTGGCGTTAGCGCTACCACGGAACCCCCGACAGCCAACATCAAACCTATGTCAGCGCGTGCCGAGACTCCGTTGGCAAGCATTCGACCCATGAGCGTGGTTGTGCAGTCCAGAACAGCCGCTGTTCTGCCCACAACTGCCAGCGCGCCCGTGATGGTTGCTCCTCATCAACAACAACAGCCGCAGCAACAGGTGGTGCATACTACCGAAACGAGCTCGCCAACCAGTAGTCTTCCAGATTTCCAACCAGCCAGCACCAGCAGTTCTTCGCAGACGACGCCTAGCACTTTACGTCAATTGGTTGTACAGCCACAATTGAGCGAATCGGCAGAGTCGACGCAAAGAGAAGATCCAGAAAGCGCGGAGACGCTTAATGTACAGCAACAGCAATGCCAACAGCAGCAGCAGCAACAACAGCAGCAGCAAACTGTAGCGTTGGTCAGTCCAAGAGTGGAGCAACAACAACAGCAACAGCAAGCCGCGGCCAGCGAGCAGCAACAGACTGTAGCCAGTAGTTCGACACAGTCTGTCAGCACTTCGCAAGCTTCCACGGGGCACAAACGTCCCAGAGCCCTCGATTCGACTGCGTCAGGCTCCGGGATCGTCGAGAGCGTGGATCACAGGCAAGAACAGGTGCTCAGTCCCAAGGCGAAACGAACCAGGCAAGAAATTGCGTCCACGGCCAGCGCGAGTGCTTCGGAAGTGGAGTACCAGGTGAGAGATCAATCTCAAAATTACTGTGTCTGTTAGATAGTAGAATATACGAGTCAAAAATTATCCGCGCTCCGGTTATATTAAATTCTACAGCCGGAGTGCGGATCATTTTTGACTTACCCTCGTATGTTTCAAATATAATATGTGAAACTGATTTTTAGGTGCCAACGTCGAGTCAACGAGATCAAGACGAAGAAGTAGAAGAAGGATGCGTCGTTGTAGTAGATTGCGACGAAGGCGAAGGAGGTGGCAACCATCAAGCGCCAGAAGAAGAAGAGTTTGATAACGATCCGTACGAAGAAATGGAAGAGGAGGAGGAAATGCCTTATGAAGTTGAAGTGGAAGTAGAAAGGGATAACAACGAAGTTGAAATTATAATGGGAGAAGACTCTACGAGCGTGGAAGTTCCTAGACAAGCACAAGCGACGGTCCCCACGAATCAGCAGCAACAACAATCTGAGGCAATCAGCAGTGCTGGACCAACTGGAGAGCCTCCTACGTCGTACACTAATCGATCGTCGCGGGGAATCGCACCGATGCCTAGACAACAACAACAGCAACATCTGCTTCTGGTAAGTCTGTTTATACTGCGTCTTTGAAAATTAACTATACTTATTGCACAATTAACGCGCAATTTTTTAAGTGAAAATCACAACTATCATTTCGAAAACTCATCATTATCGTGATTTTGCATTTTTGAATGGGCATTGAGATTCATCCATAGCGTAATCTTATTACAAATGCAGATCTACTGTTTAGGTTTCAGTACACTACACAGTGGTCTGCGAATCTCATTTTTGTGGCCAAAATTCAATTTTTGAAGTCCAATATTTAAAAAAAAAAAAACTCTTTAGTGCTATATGGTGACAACCCTTCAAAACTTCAAATTCTGGAATATTATTCATTCAAAGTACCAAAGAGAATTAAGAAAGAAAGCAAGAGAATGAATGCGAATTGATGTACAACAGTGTCCATTTCTTGGCATCATGCTGAAATAGAGTCTATCTATCTATCTACTTCTTCGAGCATCAATAGTATTGTAGCCTTAAAGTTTGAAAAAGATTGTACGTATAGTCTCATCAGAAAAAATTCTGAAAAATGGACCTGGATTTCAGCCGATTATAGGAAGTTCACCCCTTAATGTAGCACACATAAATATTTGGAGTTATTTGTTATTAGCCACAACAGGGCTACGAGGACGGGGGCGATGACAGTATAGTTCCAAGTACTCCGACCTTATTTGTGCCACGACGAGGAGACGGTTTCGGAGAAGCTGTGAGTTCGCCTCAGGTTCCGCAGGGACGGTTTACCTTCGGAGATTCGTCGGCGCCAACGACCGCATCCTCAACCCCCTCCTTGTCGACTCCTTCTGGATCAGCGACGCGAACGATATTCGGTTCGTCTGGTTCAGGCGTGGCGCAAGTGGTTCAGGAAAGCATGGACGACACGAGAATGGACCTTGCTCAGTTGGAAGACGGCGGCACTGGACGCAGCGTGCCCACTACGCCTTTGCAAGTTTCACCAGCGGCGGATTTACCACCTTCGGTAAATAACAATCAAATATTTTGTATGCTGCTGCTTCGCAATATATTATACAGTTGAATGATTTCTGCGTAGACGAGCAGCGGACCATCTGAGGAACAGGAAACGCCAGTTTCAGTGACACCGGTGTCAGTAACAGGTACCACTGTTGGCGATACTAGCGAAGAACCTACGATACCTAGTATACGCGTAGTTGGTGTCGATGATCATCAACAACATAGTCAAACTGAAATAATCACAGAATCTATCAGTACAACACCTACTGAAGGTAGCGATAAGAAACACTGTATTAAGGCTGATTCAGACATACTTAGTAATTTAGTCGAGTGAGAGATTTATTGAAAAATTCTTTTAATAAATTAGTCGACTAAACTTTAGTGTTTGTGCATAGTAAATTACTAACTTGCTTGCCAATCGACTAAATTACTAAACGCGTCTGAATCAGCCTTTACTGGGGTAACTGACCCAATTATGGACAGATAATTGTTGTTAAAAAAATCATAAACTATTTATGATTCTTACAAATCATATCACCCAGTAAATTTAATTCTTCCAGAATCCTTAAACTATAGTTTCTTTACGGATTTATTAAAAATGAATGAAATCCCGAAGAAAGAAACAAAAAGAGTTATTGCATCTATTACGGAGTCTTCAAAACAAATGTGCTTGTATTATGGAATACTATAATTTACTTTACTCTTTTTTTAAATATAGGTACTTTATCGCATAAAAGCAATAGATATTTTAATTCTTTTACTTATAAGGAGACCCTCAGGTCTTCAGATTTTTAAAAAATTTGATACTTACCGTACGTAAAGATCTCTACTCAAACATCAATTTCCCAAAATAGTAAAGCGCGCTTTTCAAAAGAACTCGAAAAAATCAAATTTGAATATTTCCAGGGTCCCTTATATACAGTTGCAGACAAAAGTTTCCGAACGATATCCATTTTCATATTTTATGTAATTTCAAAATAAAATATAAAATACGAAAATCGAGATCGTTCGTAAACTTTTGTCTGCAACTACAGGGTGATTCTCTCGCCAGTGGACTCAACGGCAGTGCCGTCGCCTAAACATAGCAACAAAAACCCCGGTTTTTATACACTCATCTGTCGATTAAGAGACGATTTATTGTGTTTTCTTAGACGTTCCAATTGTGAGATTCGTTTTCAGTACACACACGTACGCACACAGCCGTTTCTGCTACAGTAGTCATCCTCGCTAAGACCTCAAGATCGACATCGATCTCTCGAAATCAGGGTTTTCGTGTTTATGTTTAGACTGCGGCATCGCCTTTGAGTTCACTGGCGAGAGAATCACCCTGTATACGTTAATTAGTAATGTTTTCATCGAACGTAGAATAGAAATAATAATCTTTAAGTAAAGATATTTACCTCTTTTTAATTTTTAAATATACCTACACATGTACAAATAATACAAAAAAATAAAATTTCATTTTTATAATAAATCGTAAATGGTATAATCTACGTATAAATATAAAGGAGTCCAGAAATATTCAAATGTGATTTTCTCGATTTCTTTTGAAAAGCGCATCTTACTATTTTGAGATCTTACTATTGATGTTCAAGTAGGTATCTTTACGTACGGTAAGTATTAAAATTTTAAAAAATCCGAAAACCTGAGGGTCTGCTTGTTAAACTGTTCGAAAAATCGGGCCTACAATGTCAGGTTCAGAATTAAAATATGACATCTGATATATAAAAGAGTCGAGAGTAGAAAAGTTTTAATTGCTCCGCATAAAATAGGAATTGAAATATATTATGAAAAAATGATTTCATGTATTGTGCAAGCGCAGTGTCTTTAATACGCGAATAGGTAGTTAACCCTCCATAATAGGTACACCATCCGTAATTGGGGGAGTTATTCTATGAGATGGTTTTATAGGTCGAAGTGTGAAAGAATCAGTCGATATACAGGGTGGGGCAATAACTATTAGCACCTCAGATATCTCGGAAACTATAAGTTTCACAGAAATATTTGCTGAAATAAAATTGCACAATATAAATGGATCGGTGTGTTTTTGCTTCCGTATCATGATAGAGGATCTTAAAACGAGTTCAACGACCTATTAAAAGGCGATTCATTTACTACCAAAACCGTAACTACTATTATCGCCTTTCTCTACTTTCTATGACCTTCAATGACCTTATGTAAGAGGTCGTTGAACTCGTTTTAAGATCTTCTATCTTCGGAAGCAAAAACATACCGATCCATTTAAAAAAGTGGAGGTGACCTTCAAATGTTCGAAGTACCTTCACCTGCAAAAAAACTATTATCGCCACCGGATGGCCCCCTTTGTACTGCGCAATTTTTTTTTAAGCAAATATTTCTGTGAAACTTATAGTTTCCGAGATATCTGAGGTGCTAATAGTTATTGCCCCACCCTGTATAATAGCAACCACGTTGCCAATTATACGCTAATGTGAGATACGATAACTAATCTGCTCATTGTTGACTGACGCGCGCAGGAATGAGCTCGGAGAGCGAGAAACGTACCGAAGAAGTTGGCCCTTTAGTTTCGGGAGACGACGACGCCGTGGACACCGGCGAGGGAGGTGAAGAAACAGGAAACGATATAGTGGAGGACGAAGTGGAGGAAGAGAGTCGTGAAGCAGAGGCGTCTCCGTCCAGTAACACGCGTCAGAGGGTTGCTGCGGCTGCGGCGGCCGCCGCTGCAACCACGGGTAATGCTGCAACTCGAAGCGCAACTGCAAGACGATCGTCGCGGTCACCGTTTAGAGCGGCGCGTGCTACTAGACCTACGCCTATTGTTTGGGAAAGTCAATCTGGTAGGGGTGAGTGAATGTTGCAACAATTGTAATTACGATAATAGTTCAGTGTTTTTCTTTTTTCTTTTTTTTCTTCTTTTTTTTTTTAATGGGAAAACCGTGTTTCTGTTCTAAGGGCAACCTATGCCACGCGGAGGACACACAGTAAGGGGAGCAAACAATGAAGGCGGAAGGGGTCGCCCTACCAGGGGACGCAGAATGCGCTCTAAGTATTCATACGCGCGATTCTAAAACTGAAAATCGACTTTTGTATACGAGATTTCGCGGGAAAAGCGCATAATTGTCTTGATGCACGAACAGTGTAACTGACCGTTGGCTGTTAATATATCAACCTTCAAAATGAGAATATTTTTATTTAGCGTTAAACGGTAATTATGTTGTACAGATAGATTCATCGATATAATGACATTTGTTATTTCTATGCCTAGAGAAATACTATAATACCGCTATTGTAATGGCATTGAACACGCCTATCCTTGTCGAGTGTAATGAATTATTTGAATTATTATTGATAGAATAGCATTTGATTTTACATATTTCATATGAAGAAGAAAACATTCCGCCGCCGAAGCTTTTGTTTGTCGAAATTAGAAAATTTGATCGAATGTGTCTAGCATTTAAGTTGTCTTATTTATTTACTTATACAAGTCATTTTTTGTAAGGAGTTACATAGGTATTAGCCTAATGTAACGAATGGATCCTTTCGTGTGTAATTAAAAAAAAAAACTACTAATAATACGTTTTACGATTCTTTAATATGGATATGACACGTATTTTAAAACCAAGAAACATTCAAACTAATGAAACTTAAGTAAACCACGTTTTTCGAGATGGTGAACACTAATTCAAGAAAGGATCAATATATTAAGCTGAAATTTTAACTAAATCTCCAAAATACTTTTCTCTATTAGGTGAGAACACGTAACTCGAACCAATTTTATTAAACATTATTTACAAAATTATTTCAGAGGAAATTCAAAGAAATTGATATTTATTGTATAACATCGTGAATTTTTATTAAAATTTTTCCACCATGTTCTGCCTTGTAGATTTTGAGTCTCAGGATACTCGTAACGATTTTATTTTTAGGTGATTGATATAATCAGAATTATGTTCACCATCCAAACGCGCGACATTATACAGCGTCCTCTTTGACACTCCATAATGTATTTAATTTTGATTATTTTTTATGTTTCTTGGTTTTAAAATGTGTTCCATATCCATTTTAAAGAATCGTAAAACGTGCAAATATTTTGAGTTATACAAAATATCAAAATGATCCTACGAAGGTTTCTGTACTCCTGTGAAGTATTATGTGTTTAAAAGTCTTCGTGTTCGCAGAAGATATTGTCGTGGAGGTTTCGCTATTAGAAACTTACAAGACGAAAATCTATCTATCTGTATTTGAATCGAAGCTTTTTTAATCACACTCAAAAATATCTGTTTGTCACAGCAGCCCAATATCTATGTACCCCCTTAAAGCTATTTTTATTCCATATTTCATAAATTATTGGAATTGTATTTCATATTCTTAATCAAGTTTCATCGTAAATGACATTGCAAACAATGATTATTTTTATCGAAATTAATTTTCTAACGCGTGAAGGAAGTATCCCATTTTCGAGAGTACAGTTTATTTCTTATCATTTCTACAGATTTAAGTGAATACGTTAAATTGTACTCATTCTGTCTCATCAGTAATACGATTATACATACTATACGAGCATAGCATAGTTAGGACTTCCACGTAATAAATAAATATTAATAAATATAAAATAAATACAATTTAGAATTATTACAATTTACTATAATTGATATCTATGAACTTTATCGTTTGAATAAATATGAGGTATACACATGCCGAAGAACGTGTAAAAAATATATATGTTTTATACATACTTCAGTCTCTGATCTGATTTAGTATTACTAACGATAGTCGACGCATCGCCACCGAACCGCACACCTACGTTAATACTTTTTAAATACTTAAGTATTCCCTGTCGTTCCGAGAGAGAGTATTCGAGACATCCATTTTTATACCGACAAGTACATATTATAAATACTGAGTAAACGCCTAACAATCAACACGTTCATTGCAATGAAATCAAAATTCCGTAATATATTTCTATGTAACGTTATTATTATGGTATAATTAAAGTAATATCACAATCAGTAATAGTCTTTCATAAAAAGAATCAGTAGAAACATCTAAATTAAGAATATACTTTGGTCCCTTTCGCGTTAAAATCGAGGAATAAAGTGACTAGTTAAACGCGTTTCAATTCGGTGTCAAGTTTTCCTGGTTACTGTTCGTTTATACCGCTTTCGCCGCGCAACAGGTGTCCAACAGCGAGTACGCGAAACTTTCCGATCGGGAGAAACGTTCGCGTCGTTGGGCCTCGAGCCAATTTATCCAAACGTCACGACTGGAAACGTTCGCGTTGAAGAAACGCCGGCACATCGACAACCAGGAGAACTGACAACACGGACTGTCCGTTGCATATTCCTTGCGAGTCCAATACTGTCGTTGATTTACAGTCCACGATAAATCGAACGTTCGATTCAAAGCAGAACTACGTCGGGTTGTCGAAGCTCCATTTGATACCGATCGTTGACCGTGGTGATTTCGCAGGTGCACCTGCCGTGCTGTTCCACCCTGATCCACTGCCTCCTCGTCTTGTTCGTCACGAGGTTCCACATCTCGATCTCCACCTCCTCGTAATAGATCGACGATTGCACAGGCGAGCAGCTCATGTCCGAACTGTTGCAGCACCCGGAGTGTCCGTCGCACCGTTTCAGGACAATGTAAATCGGTTGACTGGCGCTCTCCGCGGGATTCCCGTGGACGCTCTGCAGCAGATCTTTCAAATGATGCGCTCTGGTTTGCGGCTCCCTGCAGGCGAACTTCTTGGCAGCGTTCACCGCGGTCAGAAAGTGAATCCTGGCGATTCGGTGTTGACGGTGATGGCCTTCCGCGGTCGTCACCCTCGGCATGAGCATGTTGGTCAACGGAACGAGTATCAGCAGCTTCAACAGGAGGATCCTCGGCAATCTAATTGTCATGCCTCGTCTCTGCGATGGAACCCTGGCGTTGTCGCTCGTCTCGCGTCTTCGCGAGCACCGTGCGTCCCGATTTGGAATCGAACCCGACGAAACTCGCGTGCATAAACACGCTCGTGTCTTCGCTAGACGCACCACCGACGCGCAACGGTATCGAAAGGCGACCGACTGAGACTTTCCCGCTGCCAGAAGAGTATTTATACGTGGAGGAAGAGCTTGCACACATGCTCCACGCGAGGGATACCGCGCCGATAGAGAATCATCCTCGCTCGAGAAGCCGATGTCCTGCGATTCCGCGCCGGTGGTTTGATTGTGCAACCTTATCAAGGCGTCCCGGTGCACGGGTAACACGAAGACCGCCTATGCGAGTCCTCGATTCGGATCGATTGTCGGTCCTTGCACCACGGAATACTCGCAACCGACAATTAGATTAATCAACCGAATCACCATCGCACAGTCGCCACTCGATGGCGAATCGTGCTCGGAATTCAATTCGCACTCTTTCTTAAGATCTACCGTCGCTCGTCGCCGCGTTCGTCCAACCTTCTGATAAGCAGAGCGGGAACGCGTTTATATCAAAGTCGAACTTCGACTTTTCTTATATTGATACCGCACACGAACAGCTTACTACGCGCGCAGAAAACTTGAAATACAAATTTAATGAAATCTTATCGCGCGGACGAGTTTGCGAACAATGTTTACGAACGAGGTCGTGCTAACCGCGGTGATCGGGCGCTTCGATTCGTTCAAAAATTTGGGATATCCTCTTTCGGATTTGACAGACTTCATCGCGATTATCGAACGCTCCCACCTGCGCGCCTGCATTGGCTTCCTTTCCGTTCACCGGGAATCCAAATTGATTCATACTGTCGTGATTCATTCAGAGATCAGGTCAATGAATCAACCACAGTGGGATATTCTCGCCGAAAAACCAGACAAAACCCCATTTAAAGAATTTTGTGTAAATCAGAAAACTTCTATTTAAAGTTTTTGAGACAGTTTTGTCCGGTTTTTATGGCACGATTTATCGAACATTTAATTCATACTTTCTTGAACTCAATCGCGTCGAAAATTTGGATAAGAAAGAAATGAGATACGATTACAGAGAACTTTGATTAACCATGTTTCTATGTACTGACAATAAATTACAGTAAAATTTTGAGTAATACTTGAACCTTAAGCCAAGGAAACTCTTCAATTTTGATTCTAATATTAAAGCCGGTTAATCGAGGATCCACTGTATCTTCAAAGCGTTGTAGTATATTTTTCATTCGTCTTTTTCCTTTTCTCCTAATCCCCAAACTCGTTTCTGGTATTCTTGACTTCGCAGTCATTTTCTAACGTTTATAAATCATGTAGTGTAGGCCCTCGATTAACTGATTTCGTATTTGCAATATAAAACGTTTGAAATCATTAAATCATAGTCCAAGTTATACTTGAAATCCTATTCTACTTTTACACCGACTGCATTAGAGGATTGATCCTCTCGATGATAAAATTCGAGAATAATTGTGATTCGGATATATCGAGGTTCTACTGTATTTAATTCAGCGATCGAACAGGACGAAGTTAGATGTATCATCCCACTTATCCGCGTGAAGTACAATGTAATGGTCTTATATTTATTAATAAACTCGGATCTGGAGCATCCTTGATAAATAACAGAACACCGCCTGCAATACCAAGAAGCATCAATATCGAGGCGATGATCTTAGAAAAAAATCTCATGTTTGAAATTTTTTATTCTTGGACTTTCTAAAAATATTCGAAGCACGAGGAACATTCAGTTTTGATTATCGATTAGCGTGAGTCATGGGTTGACGAAGTCTTCTTCGATATCGTTAGCGGTCTCTCCTTCGTTTGTATTTTATTTTGGCAACCTGCCACCCACTTACTTTTATCTAACGGGATGTGCCTTGTAAAGATTATCTCGTATCTGGCGCGAGCTTTTCATTTATGCAATTTTTTTATACAGAAAAGAATATGCATTACGTGAACATTTTTGAAAATTAGTTTTCGATCGTAACTGCTCAAACTTCCAGGCATATATCTATCTTGCTTATTCTGATTTGACATTTAATAATCGAATAATGTTTCTTTAAAGTCAAAGTCGAGTCGCTAAGAATTTATTGGGTCGTGTAATAAATTCCCGCGTTTTTTTGCCTCCTGAAACTTCCATTTCAAAAGCCTGGAAATTGATTAAAATTAATTAATTCGAAAAATTGAAGCAGATAGGTTTATAGAGCAAGTATATATACGTATATATACTTTACCTAACATATCACGACATTGCGGGGAAAAATAATCAAATACACAAAACGCGGGAATTTATTACACGACCCAATAATATTTCAATATTTTTATACTTGAATATAAAGATGTAAAGTTTAATGCTTCGGAGTCTAATACATTAGTTTTAACAGGAGACTGTAAACCGGAAGCCATCCTTAAGCCGAAAGGCAAGAGATTATGAATAAATAATAATTAAATAATCGAATGTGTACTTATGCAAAATTTTTGCAAAATATGCAAAATAAAAATTATGTTTTTAAAATCCTCTAATGACAAAACAGACTGTCTAGGTCCCAGTTTTTGTGTAACTATTTTCTATAAAAACATGTATTTGCACAAACATCCGCAGTCTAGTCATCACATTCGATATCCCAATTTTGTGTTCAGAGGAAGATTCTCCTGGAAATTTCCAAAGGGATTCCCTGGATTACGATACTTCCGTTGCTTGAGATTCATGATCGAGGAAGTTAATAGAAAAGTAAATGCAATCAGGTATGACGTAGCGAGTGGATCAGATGACGCAACGAGGATTGACCGTGCTAATTTGTGATTCAGGTTTCGTACGGTTGGAATTAATGTCACCACACTTACGAATATTCCAATAATGTGCTGATTCATGCTTACGCTATGCATAGAGCTACTATAAATATTTTTTATTCCCTTTATCTAGCGGTTATCAAAGAATGCACCAACTAGATACGAACAGATTTTCAAAAAGCAGATTCGAAGAATAAGCGATCGAGGATCGATACGTGCCAAAAGTCACGGAGATCGAAACTTTCAACTGGCAAAATAGAGCTGAGTCAGGTTTCTACCTACTAGAACTTTGAACGTTCCACTTTCAATTTCGAGGCAAAGATTTATACCTTACTGCTAATTTAATTTATTTAATTTACGGGCAAAAAACCCTCTAGTATACATAAATATAAAGTAACACAGACGGCACTTATAATTGTAATTGAAATTACACTATGTGTAATTACGTTACGTAATGGAACGTGTGATACTAACAACGAGAGGTCGCAGTCAGTGGGTCATCGATTTTGACGAAACTTTTTTTGGTGAATCTAGAGCAAAAATAAGCCGATACATGTCCGGCCGTTTTTGTCAATACTCATTATTTAAAAAGATATAATTTTTTATTTATTTAATATTTAAGTCTGCCGAGTTATTTAAATAACGAATTTCTTTTCTGTTTTGATTTTTTTATGAACATAGTTAAATAGCTTTACACGTTGTTTCTTGTTAGAATTTTTTAAAATTATTTTATTAATTTTTATTTTATTTTTTTTCATTCTTCAGTAAAGAATAAAAAACAAAAAAATTTTTTATTTTTACTAAAATAATTTCAAAAAATTTTAAGATGAAACAACGTGTAAAACTACTTGAATATATTCATAAAAAAATTCGTGTAAGTAACTCGACAAAATTAAATACTAAATTAAAAAAACAACCAAAAATTATATCTTTTTAAATAATGAGTATTGACAAAAACTAATATTTTTGCTCTAGATTCACCAGAAAAAGTTTCGTCAAAATCGATGACCCAGTGACTGCGACCTTTCCTTGTAAGTTTAAGTGCGGAATACGCTTAAAAAAAATCAAACTTAGCGCAGACATTATTGACATGCATAATAATACGGTTGATGCTGTTATATTGACCATAAAGAGTGCGATGTGTCTCTTGCATAAGAAGCTAATTAAGAGAGGCGATTTTTATGAATTATCAATAGTTTGTTATGATTTTTTAGCAACAATAATCCCATGGAATCACTAATCTGTCCGTAATTGGGTCAGTTACCCTACATTATGTTGCTTGACCGAAAATGAAAAGAAATTAGAAGAAAAAGAATCCACGAAGACTAATAAATTTCAAGGTTGTGAACTGATGTCACGACACCTACGAATAAAATTCCGCACGCGGCTCTCGCAGATTCATGAATCGGCATAACGTTGAGTCAGTTCCCAGAATGACTGTTAACGGATATTCGTGCGACTTGGTCCGCGATTTGAGCACCCGATGACCAATCTCACCTTTCGCGCAAGACATTCGGTGGACGGATGTGCCACGCATAGTTGAAAGCGTGACGCACGTAGGATTAACTCACGCGACTCGCGGTTAAACCCGAAATAAATTAAATAAAACACCATTCCCGCCGTATATCTTGTCACAACCAGACTCCCGGTAGACGCGAGCATCGCGGTGACTCATTGCAACCTGTCGCATCATACATATAACCCTACGGTTGAGGATCGAACTGAACACTCGACGGTTTGCCTTTGCCTCGAGCGTTCCTAAAGTAAATGTCCCAATTTCTGTTCATGTCCCGATTTCTAATCACTTCATATTTTTCTTATTATTATAAATGTTACGTTTGCACTATAATTGTAAACAAATAACAGAGTTGTGCTAATTGAATTATATTGTAATTGAATTGCATAATTCAATTACATTGTAGTTCAATTACTATATAATTGAACTACAATATAATTAAATTATATAATTCACACTTTTCAAGTAATTCAATTGTTATTTACAGTAATCTCGAGTGTAGTTTAATTATAATGTAATTGACGTGCAAGATAATTTAAATATAATAATATAATTGAATTACAGCTCAGAACTCCTAAAGAGTGTAGTAGATGTTGATGATGTTGGCGTATTTCTCGTTGATGTCGTTTGAATTTTGAAAAAATGTAACGCAGAAAATGATGTCACCAATAATAATTTTTCCTGTTTGAAACCTGTTGTGGTTTTTTACACGTTATAGTTTTTCGTTTTGAGTACCTCTTAATTCGTAATTAAATTATATTGTACTTCGTAATTATACTTCAGCTACAATTATAAATTGGATTGTGATTTAATTGACTAAGAGATTTGAATTACGAGTTACAATGTAATTGAGTACGATGCAATTAAATTACTTTGCAATTCTAATTCATGGTTTAATTCAATTATAATTCTGCACAACTCTGACAAATAATTATAAGTTCTTTGATCATTCATGCGAATGATGCACAGGTTTGTTAGAAAGAAAGTGCTACGTAAGCAACGAAAAAAATTTTAGAACAAGGAACTGACTCGTTCTGATCGTATATTCTTACTGCTTAGACTAAAGAACAGCAACTTCATTGTGATTCGATAATCGGACCGAATGTAGTGTGTGCAGAAATAAATCGTATTTAATACTAAAAACGTTTACTGTATTTTACTCTGGATTTTTACTGGATTTTTTGTGAGTTATTTGTCGTGAGCAGAAATACGAACATTTAGAATACTACATTGAATTAGCCATTATTAATAATTAAACGTCATGTAACATCTTTTTAAAATATTTTCGAATTAATTGATTCATTATCGAGGTATTAACTAATTACTTTGCAAATTGTTACTGCAAACAAATGTTTTATATCCTTTTCGGAACGAGTGAACGCTTAAATGAGTAGAAATTGGGACATTCACCTTATGTTTTCGCGATCCAGCAACGTGGATCATTCTTTCCCTGCGAAATAATTCAACTATTAGATTTTATAACCGAAGCAAACGGTTTCGCAATCGCCACACCGTCAGGTGGAATAAAAAAAATGCAAGGAGCAACGAGCGACTCGATTCCCCAGTGAAGGAAAGGTCGATGACAGTGGCAGAAATTCGGCAGGAGGGAAGGAAGTGCAGTCGAGATGCGTCGATGCGATCGAGGGAGGGTTTCGCGATTGACGAAAAAAAAAAAAAACAGATATCGAGCCGAAGGATCGTAATTTTGAGCGATGACTGGTCGAAATTCGACGCGGTCAAAGTATGAGGAGGCAGGATGACAGGAGCGAAGAGGAGAAAGAACGAGCGATCGACGAGGAAAGGGCGGCTAGTCACGCGACGCCGCGACGCAGCGCGGTCCCGGTTCGAACGGTAGGCAGGACCCACTAGTTGTAATTATAGTTATCTCCGCGATGTTCTCGGAACGCTTTGCTTCGATCCCTCCTTCGAGCTTACCGAGAAGCCAAGAGGGAGACGGCGCGGAACAGAACGAAACAATACGGCGCGAGGCGGATTGGAAGAAGAGCGGCGAAGAGAAATCAGAAAAAGAGGGGAGGCGGAGGATGAAAGTTACATATATATATAGTAGGAGAAAGAATTCAGATCGCAGAAGAGAGTAGCGGTGCGCTTGGCCCTCGGACAATCGCGAGCGATCTATCGGAGCGAGCAGAGCAGAGCGCGGTTCCTCCGCATCTCGTCGACCCAGTGAAACAGTCTCTCACGATGAAAAGCTCCCTGTTGCTCTTATTTTTCATTCACCTCGCGTACGCCGCGATCGCCAGACATCACAGGTAAGAATTACAAATCGCGCGATTACCGTCAAGGATCCAATTCCTTATTCACTTAAAAGTAACTATCGCTATTTTTTTTTTTGACGTGAAAATTAGAAAATTAAGCAAATTCAAAAGTAAATCGAGTAAATTGATATTTTATCTTTAATGTGGTATTTTAAAAAGTGCAAAAATGATAATAATTGAATTATAATTTCAGTTAGAAATTTGAAAACGCAAAGGGAGAAATTTCTGATCACCTAAATAATGTCTGGGAATATATTCTGTCAAGATTAATACCCAATTCATGATCAAATAAATTCGAAAGTATGAAACTTATAAAAATCATTAAAAGAATGTATTTTTATGCATATTATTTATAAAAGAAATTAATATTTTCATCGACTGCATATTATAGGAGTACAAATACATATGATTAGGAATCAACAATAATAAAAAAAAAATTTTCAGTAATTTGCACCTGTATAATGAGGTTTTATGTTAGGTATCACTATTTTTCCTTAATTAACTTATTTCTTGATCAGGTGATCAGAAATAGCTGACGGGTATAAGAATAAATCCAATAAATAATCACCAATTTTACTCTGCAAATACTATACAGAGTGTTTGAGGTAGTATTGCAAAGATTTGGAGAGGCTATGGATTCCATGAAAACAAACAAAAAACTTGTATATGACTTGGGTCCAAAATCAACCATTTTTGAAAAAAACTGTCGTAAAAATTTAAGCTTCCAACTCCTATAATTCAAAATACGAACGTTTTTCGTAAGCAATTTCTTCGTTAAGATAAAGATTGCGAATATTATATGGTATTATACAGGGTGAGGCACTGAAAACCGGCCACCTGAATAACTTATTGGCTGCTATTGGTGATAGGAAAAAACGCATCAGGCCAAAATTATTTGGTATCGAGGGACTGATCATCCGATGTTACTAGTTTTTTGATAGGTGGGATGCGTCAAGGAGATTTGAAGATCATCTCTGTCTTTTTAAATGGAACGGTATGTTTGAAACTTTCAAGACGAATACAATGACCTATTGGAAAGGGAAAAAAATTGCGAGTAAAAAAACATAACGTTCCATTTAAAAAAACAGAGATGACCTTCATATCTCCTTGACGCCTCCACCTATCAAAAAACTAGTAACATCGGATGATCAGCCCCTCGATACCAGATAATTTTGACCTGATGCATTTTTTTCCTATCGCCAATAGCAGCCAAATTATTCTGATGGCCGGTTTTAAGTGTCTCACCCTGTGTAAGTGATCAGGAATCGGGTTCTTGACGGGAGTCGCGTGACTTCGACGCACGCGTGATCCAATCGGTTTCGCGTTGCAGGGACAGCGGATTTCTGAATCACGTGCAACTGGTCCACGAATTTCGATGCTCCGTTCCTCAACCGAGAGCCGTGCCGGTGACGGAGCTTTTGACCATCGGTCCCAGCCCCGACGAATTCTTCTTCCCCGCCGCCACCGTCTTGACGCGCTGCGACGGCGCCGGATGTTGCCCCGATCCCAAGCAGATTTGCGCGCCGATCGAGACCAGAAACGTCAGCCTCGTCTTCATGGTGAAGCACGTGATCGACAGGCAACGGGACAGACACCACGAGGTGATACACGCTTTGGAGCACACCAAGTGCGGATGCGTCGATAAGAAGTTGATTAAGTTTGATTAACACCTATTCCGCGGAAGGTAGAGTAATGGAAACCGTGCCAAAATTGTTTTAACGTTTAACCGTAGGATTAAATAATGCTACCTTAGTAGCATTTTTGGTTAGTATTTTCTTGGGCGATTGTTGCAATTCTCGATTGACGATCGGTTAAGACTGTGATACCTTTAGTGATGGGATCTGAAGCGCTTCGAATTACTTCCGAAGTACATGTAGAGAAAAATTCGAAGCACTTCGAACATGATTCGAATCTCTTAGAGATCTTAAAAGTCTTGAAAGTCTTGATCGTCTTGAAAATCTTGGAAGTTTTGGAAGTCTTGGAAGTCTTAAAAGTCTTGAAAGTTTTGATCGTCTTGAAAGTCTTGATTGTCTTAAAAGTCTTGAGAATTACGATACTTTTTGAAAGCTTCATCAGAATTCAAAACTTCATAAGCTTTTTGATTACTTTTGTTCAAGTAGGCTCATTCACATAAAATATTAAAGGTTGTTTCGGTCTAGACATTTCAAGAAATTAATTTTTTTTCAAAGATTTCAAAACCTTCTATGTTCCAAGTCAAATATTCCAGACTTCCCAGTATTCCAAGGCCATCGAGACTTCCAACACTTTCAAGTCGATCAAGACTTTCAAGACTTTCAAGACTTCCAAGACGACCAAGACCTTTAAGACTTTCAAGACTGCTAAGATGATCAAGACTTTCAATACATTCAAAACGTCCAAGACGATCAAGAATTCTAAGAGATTCGAATCATTTTCGAATCCATTCGAATTTGTCGCTACATCCGTGCTAGATTCAAAGCGATGTGCGATGGGTCTCACATCCCATCACTAGATACCTTTTTTCAAATAAACCAACGTTTGTAGCCAGAGACGGATGAAGGGCGGCAAATTTTGCGCGAAAGAAATTACAAAAAAGAAAATAAAATCTTTTTGCCTATCATTTTTATTTTTCCGTCAAAAATAATAGATAACAACAATAACAAAAATTGTATACTTTTTATTAAAAGTATAAAAATTCGTTTGGATCGTTACAATAGTAAAAATAAGTTCGCTCGGTAGTATGGAAAGTTTTATATTTGCCTTTGTCAGCATCTTATAAATTAATAAGTAGACTGCGAATTTTCATGGAAAATAAAATATTTACAAGCCCTATTTTGGGAATTTGTGGGTAAAAGCATTAACGATGTCCCAACTAATTCGCAACGGTTGACTAATAAAAAATGCTACTAGGATATTCACTGATTATTAGTTTAAGCGTTAGTTCCTCGCGACTTAATTACTCTCCAAGATTTCGTGACTGTGATATTTTGATAACGTAGAATAAAGTATTGTATGTTTTTTAAAAAATGTGAAATTAATAAAGTAACGCCAGGCATTCGATTCCTCGACTATTTTTATATCGATGGTTTATTCCACTGTTTGTCGAACACATAATGAGAACGAGCGGAGTTTCTTCATCAAGTTTCTCAATCAATTAACAATCTGGTTTACCTACTTACCCCTCAGACGTTTATGTCGAAGTATTGTTTCGCTGCCAGCACGTCGCGTTTGATGCTTTCATTGTCCGGCGTCAATTCCAGGGCAGCCTCCAGTTCTGGAATACCATGCTGAGGCGCGGATATTTTACAGAGTGCCGCGCCTCGTCGAGCGTGACATCTGGCTCTTGACTCACGGTTTCCTTCGCATTTCGGCTCCATTAGTTCCAGCGCCTGATAAAGGAAACCGTGATCAGAACGCCTTTCCTCAACTTCCGGAATCGTTTCCATCCGAATTCGCGTTGAAACTTTTCGAGGACTTAAGCTGCGTCTACACTATACAGGGTGTAACAAAAATGTTGCAGTTCCTTGAAAGGGGTAATTCCTGAGGTTAATTTGAACAACTTTTTCCTTAGCGAAAATGTTAGGTGGAGCTTTGTTAACGAGTTATTAACGAAAAACGCCGACCAATAGAAGCACGAATACAGTGGATGAATTTCAGCGCGGGCTCCAGCTGTGAGTAGTATTGGCCAGCCATGGTCCGCGCCATCATTCCGCTGTATTCGCTCCCCGATTGGTCGGTGTTTTTCGTTAATAACTCGTTAACAAAGCCCCACATAACATTTTCGCTAAGGAAAAAGTTGTTTAGAATCAGCTCAGGTATCACCCCGTTCAAGGAACTGCAACATTTTTGTTACACCCTGTATAACAAAACACGTTATATAACAAAGTTATAAAACTTGTGAGAAAACGAAAAAAGAAAAATATTATATAACATAGTTATATAACATTTATATGTCAGAAATTATATGATTTCGAAATTTTACCCTTGACGATTCTGGAGTAAGTGCTGTGGGGTTTATGAAAATCGCTTCAAAAGTTTGTTTAAAGAGCAGGAGTTTACCCACAGAATTTATTTATTTTTTAACAACGAATCTTGCTGTACTATCTAAAATATCCTCCACGTTTGAAATCATTGATGTGAGAAATGTTGAGAAACAGTACTAAATACATAATTTTGTAACAAGTTATAAAAATATGTTATATAACAAAGTTATAAAATAATTTGTTATATAACACTGTTTTGTTACATAGTGTAGACGCAGCTTTAGGAGCAGCATTATGAAACTTTTTTTTATGTTTATCAAAAATAAAAGTTATACGTAAAGCTGCGTCAACACCATGTAACAAAACAGTGTTATATAACAAATTATTTTATACCTTTGTTATGTAACAAATTATTTTATAACTTGTTACAAAATTATGTATTTAGTAATTTCAAGTCTGTAACAAGTTATATAACATTTCTCACATCAATGATTTCAAACGTGGAGGATGTTTAGATGGTACAGGAAGATTCGTTGTTAAAAAAAATAAATAAATTCTGTGGTTAAACTCTTTTTCTTTAAGTAACTTAAGTAACTTACTCCAGAATCGTTGAGGGCAAAGTTTCGAAATCATACAATTTCTAACATATATATACAAAGCTGTATAACATTAACAAGGGGAGGGCCAGACATTCGGGTCTCCGATTCGAACGACACTTGATGAGCATGTAGTCTTTGATGTGTATAATAAATTGCGTTTGCCACTCGATGCACTTCTCAAGCGTTTTCGAGAAATAAATAATTGAATTTCGACACGCGGTCGTTAGTTCGATCCCCAGTGGGTGTAATTTTTTTTCTTTTTTTTTTGGACATTCATTATTTTTAAATAGCAATTAAGTTTCATTACTTGTTTCTAAATTCCATTATTTACAAATACATGAAATTGTATTACTATACATGTAGTAAATGTAACAATAATTGGAAATACAATTTCATATATTTATAAATAATGGAATTTGAATATAATGGAATTTAGAAACAAGTGGTGAAACTTAATTGCTATTTAAAAATAATGGATGTCAAAAAAAAGAAAGAAAGAAAAAAATATTACACCCACCGGGGATCGAACTAACGATCGCGTATCCAAATTCAATTATTTACTTCTCGAAAACGCTTGAGAAGCGCATCGAGTGACAAGCACAGTTTATTGTACACATTAAAGACCAGATGCTCATCAAGTGTCGTTCGAATCGGTGACCCGAATGTCTGACCCTCCCCTTGTAAGAGTGTTACGTAACATATATGTTATATAACATTTTTCTTTTTCGTTTTCTAACAAGTTTTATAACTTTGTTATATAACGTGTTTTGTTACATAGTGTAGATTCAGCTTAAAATATGAATCATTTGATAACAAATTACCACAGAATTACTAAAATTACTAGACAATACAATATTTATGGTTGAAGTTAGAGATTCTATAAACTTTAAAGTTGAACGTTGGAAGAGTTAAAAATTTGAAGATTTCAAGATTTCAAGTTCTAGATTTAAAGATTTTTAAAATCAAAATTGAAAATTTAAAAGTTTCCAAGTCGAAGTTTTAGAAAGTTGAAGCTGGAGAATCAAATTGAAAATACTATTTAAAAAAGAAAAACAATTTTCAAGTGCTTTTAATATATTCATATTACGAATTTAATATTACATAATTCGTATTTTAACTTATTTTATTTACATAGCTTTCCACCCTCTGAATGAATAAAAGAGTGAAAAAAACTTACCGTAGAGCAATCTTCTATGCACCTCTGATAATTTCCCAACGCGTAATGCGTGGCCGATCTATTTACATAGAGAGAAGTCATTTTATCGCTGATCTTGATCCCGTAGGAATAAGCGCTGATGGCTGCCAGATAGTTTCCGACTTTGTAAAACTCGCTGCAATGAAAACCGAGACGATTTATCTACTCCTACAAAAACATTGTTAAGTTAGTTCTTTTAAGGTGATATTCTAGTGTACAGATTCTTTTTTTGAAGCGTTTGTTAGGAATTTTTGACGAAGAACCTAACGCGACCTCGCTTCCTTTGAAATCTGGGTCTTAGAAATTATTCGAACTTCGAATAAACGTTCGAATAAAGATACAGACACAGATGAAACATTTATTCGACGCGACGAATAAAACTCTGTCCGAATAAAAAAAAAAGTATCTTTATTCGTGGAATAAATTCTCATCGAATAAATTAATTTCTTCGTTGCTTATCGAATAACGATAATTTATGTTATCTTTATTCGCCGAATCACGAATAAAACTTTTAATATTTATAGGATTTTCAAATTTTATCAATATGACCATTTTTACCAAAATTATGACCATTTGAGCTTGGCCCTATTTTTGGGCTTCGTACAAGTGATCTCTTAATTTTTTTGCTGTATTATTCGAACATTAAAATCCTTATTTAGATAAAATTTTTCCCATCTGTGGTTTTCGCTCTTCGATCGCGTAGCGGCAATAAGTAAATATCAAAATACTTACTCTCCTTTATCCTTCAACCACTGAGGATCGCGTTCTTCTGGCCGCAGGTCGTCCGCGTCGAAGCCAATTTTGCGTTTCGCTTCTACCTGCTTCTGCAGCCACTGTAATAAAAGGAACATCAATTTATGATTAACTGCGGTGCGGGTGTTTATGCAAATGCATATTTTTATAGTAAAGTTATGGGATCTGGACAGAAATTTCTTTTGTGAAAAATTGAGTCGCTTAGAATCAAAACCTGCTAAGTCCATTTTACTCTTTTTTACAAGAGATAAAAAAAAAACACTAAAATTTTAAATTTAGAAAAAACAGTTTAATATTTCCCAATCAAATTGGCATGATTAAATGTGTCTATTTGAGCCTCAGTTTTGGCAGTTTTAAAATTTTTTGAAAATAGATCAGGTGTATCATAACATTTTGAAAATTGGATTAGTAAGTTTTGATTCTATAGTTTTTTTTTTCTTTTAAAAATAAATTTTTATTTCAATAACTAATAATAATTCTATCTGAACATAAAAAAAAAGTTTTTATTTATATTTTTCACTTAAGCTTAGACAAAAAATATAACTAAATAAATGCGCTTTCGTTAGGGTCTTCATTATTCGAATCACGACGATCTTCTTCGTTCGCGTTTTCGTCTTTTTCAATAAGGGCTGCCGAATAATATTCCAAGACAAGATTCAAAGCCCGCTCGTCGTCGAAATGTTTTTTAAGCAAAGAGTTGACCGCGGAACTATGGACTTTAGTAGATTTTGATTTGAAAGCCGATTTTTAAATTCTAAATTCTAGTGGATTTATTAGGTTTTGATTCAAAACATCTAGCCTATAGGTAAAACACCTTTTAAACTTATAAAATCGCCAAAAAAACAAAAATCGGTTTTTTTTGGACTTAGCAGGTTTTGATTCTAAACGACTCAATTGTCTCAACACTGACCGATGACAAAAAAAAATACCTCTTGTTCGTTGAGGTGAGCGCTTTCTCTGGCCGGAGTGGGGAACTTCCGTTCCGAGAAGGTGACGTTGATGGTACTCCTCTGCCTTGGTAACGGGATCGACCTCGAAGGCTCTTCGAATATGCTGCTTCTTTTCACGAGTTTCCCTTTGATAGCAGCTTTTACCGCAGCCAATCCGGGTCTCGCTTTCCCCGTTTTCTCGTTGAATTTCTGCAATTCCGCTTCGTCCATTTCTTTGACGAAACTGTGCGATTTAAGTCCACTTTCCGATTCGGAATCTTCGGAGCTACAGGAATCGTCCGAACCATCGAAAACACTTTTCCCCCCTTCCGCTTTATTTATTTCCATATTACAATTCGTATTTTTACTTCCCGATTGTATTTCAGCCGCTTCTTCGTCGTCTATCCCTTCATTTTTCTCCGTATCGTCAGGCGATTCCGTTACTTCGGAAATGTTACAAGCAGGGTTCTTCGATTCGATAGATCGAACTTCCTTTTTGAATTCGTCGACGCCAAATATTTCGTCCTCGGTCATTGGCCGAAGTTTCAACGCGTTATTCTGGTCTCTGGCCCATTTCATAGGCGGACTTGTAAAAGGAATGCAAGAGACGATGATTGGAATGAATAAACAATAAAAATAATAATGTTCCTTTCGTGGAAAATTACTTGTAAGCTTTCCGGTTTTCTTGCACCGTCCCCTCGGCGTCGAGAAGAAGCGGAAGTTCCGCTTTCGATCTCCAACTATCGAATTCACGCATGGCTTCCTCCCGGTGGGAATTTCGTATCGCGTCTATTTTATTTAATGTGGCGGTATTAAGGCTGATTTGTTGGTTCACTGCCTGTTTTCGCAATTGATTTCTCTTTTCTGAAAGAATATAATAGTTTGAGAACGAATCGATTGTAAAGTAATTTATATAACCATAAATACCGCTTTTTATTTTTACAGACTCCTCCGCGACCGCTCGAGCACGTTCTAAAGCTTGATTCCGATATTCCCGTTTGATCTCGTTATCGATATTCTGTATTTCGAGAGTTCGCCACTCGCGCCCGATATTGGCTTTCTGCAACGAAAGTATCGCTTCTTGGTCGGTTACGACGCATTTACTTTCTTCTTCGAGAACATCGGCCCAAAGAAATAATTCCAACACAAAGGGCGGAAAACTGACCTATTTTTTTTTTTAATATAATTATACAATTTTCTTTCTCTACGAGAACAAAATTTGCTACGAATAAATATGAAATAGTCGTCGATACCTTCGCATAATTATCGATTACGAAAAAGTCCACATTTTTTGGATGTCCTCTCAAAGGTATGTTTAGTATGACGAAATTCGACGTTTGCCGCCAAGTATAATCTTTAATAACTATAGCTGGCATTTCTTACGTCAATAATGACACAAGAGATTCGATTAATTGACAATTACCACGACCGTAAATGTCAACAGAAGCACTGCCTTCTTTTACACGCTTGTCAGCTGTGGGATACCGAAATATATCGATCAAACATCTTGCGATATATTTCGATATCCTGCGAATATTTGAATTTATCAAAAGGAATAAAACTACGAAAGGAAACGACAAATTTATTGTATGAATTACTTTTAATTAAAACGTTTAAGAGTATTTGTTGACAATACTTTTCATAGACATTATTAAAAAGCTGCCATTCATGCAACTGCGACATTCTATTTTCATCCTTGGAACTATCATTTTCCCTCTCGTGATGAGCAATAATTTAAAATTATTAAAGACGTACGAAACACATTCAAGATACTATATAGTTCCATAGAGATGTTACAGGTTTTGGTTCTTGGGCTAGATAAGTGTCTTGTTTTTTCCCCCCCTTTTTTTTATTTAAATTACGTACCTAAGCCCTTTGTTGAAAAAACAACTACAAAAGCTTATTGTAAATCAGTCGATTTTTATCAAATGTCTGCTCCTACAAAATCGCAATACTATTTAAGAACGAATTGCAGGATGTTCCGAATATCGAAAATTTTTTCGCTCGTTTGATGCATTTGTATTTTCGAAACGTATTATCCATGATTTACCCTGAGACACAAGAGTTCTACAATTTCTTTTGATACTTTTGACCAGTTCCCACATTTCGTTGTACACAACAACAAAAATAACAAGTATTAACTGCTTTTAAGGTATCGTGATACACAGTACTGTTAAAAAATGGAGGACCTTTGATAAACGCTTAAGTTAAGAAATGAAAAACTATTTCCTATAAAGATATTATGACACTATAGTTATGCCTCTTACACATCTTACGACAAAATCTTTTTTTTTTTTCTGTAGATTACAATATTAATAATAGTTCATCATCGTGTAGTATTTACAGTATGCACCGATGTCAAGTACTTTGCTCGTTTAATTGTTTCCGTGCGACTGAAAATTGTTCTTCAAAAAAAGAAGAACCTGGGTACATTGGGAACGATCTAACAAGAAACCAAAGTACTTGACATCGTATAAAACCTTTAACATTATTATAAATAAGTATACGTACAATAAGGTACGTGTGTCTACATTAAATCCAAGCGAGTCCCACAATTATTTCAACAAACATTTAGTACGTGTTTCCGTCTCGATTAATTAATCTTGTATTAACATACATTATTTAGTACACAGTATATTCGTATAATATTCACGCACTTATGGGGATCTCGCTCGAAGCATAAAGCTTCTTTGTAGGACTTTTTCTACTTATGTGTTAGAAAAGATAAAATTATAAAATCGCATGGAATGTCTAACGTTATACAAAACGCTAAAGAAATTCATCACATAACGTAAAAATCGTCGTCGCAATAGAAACGACGTTGTGCGGATCTCATGTAGTACTTGTATCGCGTAACACAAATTTTCGTAAGATAAAAAAAAAAAAAAAAAAATTAATTTTAATGTAAACATTAAAAACGGTGGCGTAAGTTCGTTAATACTTTTCATTCAATATCGTTAAAAAAAAATGCTTCGACTCGTCTAGCGTCGCGAAATGCAGTCTGAGCAAATTTAAATGGAATAAATACGGATGAGTAGAATTATTTCACAGATTGAGGAATCTACATTGGAATTTGTTAACACATAATCATATTGACAATTGCAAATTCGTTGATAGTTTATGATGTACACAGTACAAGGATAGTCACTTTCTTCCAACGATAGTTATACTAGAATTCTATTTTACTAGCGTTTGTATCTTTTTTTTATGAACAAAAAAAGATTCTTACACGAATATATCAATAGTAAAAATAAATACAGAAACAATGCATTCTAATAACATGAAACTTACGTCTCTACGAAAGATATACTTACAATTGTAGAAAAAAATCGTAGACAATCTTTTTATTACAATTTACCTAAATGGCTTGAACCTTTTATACATACATATCACATGCACGCGTCTGGCATCGTAGTCATTCATACAGACTTTTATTCTCAAATCGTATTCACTATCGCTTCATATACTGGGAGATCCAGTAAAAATAGACAATTATCTTTGGATCCACGAGTGTGAGACATGAACGAAACAACAAATTACGGTATATCTTCTACGCAACTCCACTTATGAAACAATCAATATAACGGCCATACAATAATCCATTTTGTAGTAAACAATTTTTGAAAAATTGTATTCTTACTCTCATGGATCCAAAGTTCAAGTGTCAACTTTTACTACACCACCTACTATAATAATAATTAATACAAATACTACAAGGACATGAAGCGAAGTGAACACAACAATTATAAATAAATGCAAGAAATGTAAAGGACACAATTTATAATCGAGTATAAATAATCAAAAATTTTACGACTTCGGATATTGAAAAATCCGAACGCGAACATTCGCTTAAGTATGACTGCTTAGACGTACTAGAGAATTAAATATAGACGGAAGAATCGAAAAATACATTACAAACATCACTGGAATATCATATACAAAATTTGAATATGTTACCGACTTTTTTGTGCAATGTTATTGCATTTTCATAATGGACATAAGTACGTAATCGTACGCACGAATTATTTCTTTCGTGCAGCCTTCTCTGCTTTTCGTCGCATCCGCTCAATCTCCTTCCTTTCCTTGCGCTCTCGGTCCGCCTGTGCCCTAAGTTCTTTCAACTTCCGTTTCAAATGAGACTTTTCCTCTCCGTAAATACCAAAAGCTTTCAGGTCACGAGACTCGAGTCGTAGAAGATTCCCACCATTAATTCCAGTATCCAAAAAGCGCTGCGCGTAGCGCTCCAAACCGATTCCCGATAGCCACTGACACACCTGATACAATTTTTAAAAAATTAAGGGAGGAGCTCGGTTAAAAACGTTAAAAATAAATTTGAGAACTTTTTTTACGTAACTGCTCAGTGAATTTTTCCAAAACTTTTAAAGCATTTTCTTTCATATTCTAACGATAAAAGTTAATTTTTTCGTTACAAAATAATCTGTAGAAATAGTTTTATATAAACAAGTTCGTAGAGCTTCACTGCGGGAATTCTTTCTTAAAACAGAAAAAAAGACAGGTATTTTCTTTTTCAGGTAAAAAAACTAAAAGAAAGTACAAAATTGGTAAATTGGTAGGACTTACTATATAAGAAAAGTTATGATTTTGACTAAAAATTTTCGTACTATTGATGCACAAGAAATTGTTTAATTTCATTCTATTATAAAAGTTAGAGGTTCATCAACAAGAAAATCTTTGGTTTTTTGTTTTAGAAAAGAATTACAGGCTCCAGAATTCCCACAAATTTGACAGGCCGGCGATACAGACTTATTTATTTTACATCCGTTACTGCAGACAATTTTTTAACAAAACAAAAAAAAATTAGCTTCTATTGTTTAAACATGGAATAACACACCTTGCAAATTTCGAAATGATTGAAATTTCGAAAACCAGTTTATTTTGAGAAGCCCTGAACCAGGCTCCTTTAAACATGACAACAGCTTTCGACGAATGAAAATTAGAATTACCTGTTCCTTGGACCAATCTGTGACTGGTGCACTCTGCCAGAAAAGAGACTTCTTGTCACCTAAACCAAAGTCGCTTGGATGAGGAGGCAACCAAACTTCAGTCGTATCTAGATTCGCAATGTTGTTTATGTACGGAGGGGGAAGAATTAAAATAAAGACATGTTATGAGATATGAAAGTAGGGATTTAAAATCATTCTCTGTTCTAAACCTATTGAAAAATGACTGCAGTACCTGTTTTGGATGGACTAGGATCAACAGCTGTTGGGCTGACTGACCCGCCAGAAGACAAACTGGAAGGTGAACTGCCTGGATGATGCCAAGGTGTACCGCCGCTGCTGATTAAATTCGTCGAAGGAATAGAGACTTTTTTTGCTGTAAAATACATTGTCAGAAGACGTCAATTATTGAGTAAGATTAATAGTTTTTACTATTGTTCGCAAATTTGATGGCAATCATCCACCATGTTAAAACTGCAGCGGGGAAAGGGGAATCATCCACTCACATTGCCCGATTCTGGGCAGCGCACAGTGGTCCTAATCAAAGAATTAGCTGGTCAAAGCTATGTTAGCGTTATTTCGAGATTTAAGTTCATAGTATCCTATATCGTTGAATTCGGCTTAATGTCAGTTATTATATTATGCAATTAAAAATATGTAGTAACAATTAAAAAACAAAGGCGACCTTGATTTGTTATGACAAACAATTTTTTTTAATTCTATACTTTAACTTGTAGAATGTTGAATGTTGATTTATTTTTTCCTGAAACATTTTTCTGCTAAATCATTGGAAATGCCTAAAAAGTGGTGGTGACATATGGTCTAAGTCAAGAAATTTAATTTAGCTGTTCAGGCCTTGAAATATGTAGAATAATCCATAGTTTTTGAAGTAATGGGTTTTAGTATTTTATCATTGCGATTATATTACAATTAAACAACAAAAATATTAATCGAAGTATAAAAAATATGTAAATTATAAATTGTCAAATGCAAAAATAATTCGTATAATCTATTATAAGCGAAAATAACAGTCTATTAAAAATCTATTATTTAATATTTTTTTATTAATATAGAAAATGAACTTTGTACTTGATTTTAATGTATTATTTCAGTCGTCGTCGTCATCATCACTTTTATCATCTTTATAAGTTGAATGTTTTAATTGCATATTCATGAAATGACTTAAAATTAATTTTTTTATAACTCGATAAAGTTGTTAAAATTAAACAAATGGCCTATTCCAACGAAAAGAAACATTGTTAGTGGTCGTGACAATCTTATAAGCTTTGTGACGCTTCATGCAGTTCCGACGATAGCTACGGTTAAAACAATAATAACTGTCTTTGTGGGACGAAGTGGGAAGTGGTTGTTACATGATTATATAGGGGAAAGTATGCTGAAAATATTCTACTTCGAAAAACTGCGGTACTATTTGGAACTCAAAAGATATGCTTCGTTCATTATAGCAAACTTTGAATATTCACTTTAGTACGTTAAGTATTATATTTTTTACATAAATTGTAAACAATTATTATTAATTCAAGATGCATTCTCAATGTATAGGCAAATACTGTTAATTCTGAAAAGAAGTGGACATAATATTAAATAGGTTCCTCGGGATATTAATGAGAAATAAAGCAATTTTTTCGGTAAAGAATAGTATACATAGAATGCTATTTAAACGCTTGTTCTAATCACAATTTTTAATCAATATCATTAATTTGATGATTTTCGAAAGTAATAGACATTTAAAAGGCAATATATGCTGAACAAACAGCGATATGAAGAAACTGATTTTTTAACAAATGAACTAATTCTTCGATTGGGACCACTGTGCAGCGTGGCTAATTGTAAATCCATTGCGTAACGAATAACGCAAATGTAACCAAACGCGACAAAGTGGGATGGACGACAGGGAATAACACTGGTGTAAGCATAGATTTGAGAGTTTACAGTTCGCCAGCAGCACTATGCCGCGTTACATTGTCCCGCGGATATGGAGATTCTGCTTGGAGGGGACGAGGCGGCCGCTAACGACCGATTCCTCTTTTTGCGGGCAACAGTACATGAATCTTTTAAGATGTCACCTTTTTGATTGGCTTCGTTCACAGCTTGTCGTATTTCTTCAACTAAATGATGGGTGACCAAAGTTGGATCATTGTTATGTGGATTATTCAAATCACTGAAGTCCCCGGAACTTTCCCTCGAAGAAGAAATATCATTTGCACCGAGTCGCCTTTCTCTTTCCGCCAACACCTGCTTCAATTGCTCTGCTAATGATGCCGGTGGTCCGGTTAAATCTGCGAGAAATCGATACCAACATTGTATATGCATTTGCAACTCTTGTATAGCTTATTCGCGAAAGATAAAATACTTTTTTGAGACTGTGGCCAACTCTGTTCCGTCATTGCTCTGACTTGCGAACTAATAGTACTGTGCTGTCGAATCGCCGTCGGATGCGTGGGATCCATGTGTTTACTCTTCAATGAACTTATCGACGAACTACTGGAATAGGAACTCAGATTCGACTGTTTTGACGTCAAATCGTTCGGAGACCTGCTGCTAGTGTCTTGAGACAGCATCTTTGACGATGAATCCTCGTCCGTATTATCACCCGATTCATCCAGACCGTAGTCCTGAAGAATAATTAGTTAAAGAAGATGCTTCGCGATCTGACTCGCGCATAAATTCTGCATACATACAGAGCTACTATTGCTAAGACCACCGGATCGTTTGGGAAGCTGTCTGTTTGCGAGACCTCCTCTGCTAGCAAGTTCAGCCTTACTTTTACCGGCAGAATTATCAAGAAGTCTATGAGCAGGCACCGCTCTATCCAATTCCTCCT
The DNA here is from genome assembly GCA_030770465.2 of Perdita meconis. Taxonomy (NCBI): domain Eukaryota; kingdom Metazoa; phylum Arthropoda; class Insecta; order Hymenoptera; family Andrenidae; genus Perdita; species Perdita meconis. Next base: position 8,403,239 of record JASKOS020000009.1, read on the forward strand.
TTACTGGCAGCGGAAGCGGCAATTTCCTCTCGACCGTCGCAGTCTTGTCTCCGTCGTCGGGACTACTGAGATCCGACGTCTCTGTGTCCGAAAGTTGGCAACTGGTTGAGGACGGTGGTGGAGGTAACTGCCGACGCGACAACTGCGGCGTCACTATCCTGGCTGTTGTGCCCTCGTAAGGTAATCTAACTGGCAATCCGAATCTTCTTTGCGTTTCTGTTAATTCTACTTCCAACGTGATTACCTGAAACGATTCGCGATATGTAATTTCTTCTACGCATCGTTTACAAAGCCTTTGAAATTATCGTAAAACGTTTGTCAGAGGCATACCCTATCTTTTAAGCTTTTAACGAGAGCATTGTACTCGGTATCCTTCTCTTGCAGCAACTGCTGGTAGAATTCGTCTCTGGCTGCGATATCAGCGCGTAATTCGCGCGTCGCTCTTCTCGCTCGAGCGTATTTCTGTTGGAAAGCAGCATTCTGTGCCGTAGCTTGAGCCAACATTTCACGCGCCGTTTCCAAGTCCTGTCTAGCAGCGCACAGGGCTCTTTCGGACTCGTGGAGTCGTAAACCAGACTCGCGTAATTTCGCTGCGTATTCCTCGCTGCCAGCCCCGCTGTTTTCCAAATCTACAAGCTACAAATCAACCATTTTCTTTAAATATCTTTCATCAATCATTTCGTGAACGATTCCTTTCCATTCATCAAGACGACACAAAAGAAAGCATGAGAATATTTGGACGTACAGTGTGTGCGACAACAGAAAAGTCAAAACGTTTATTCAACTACGGAAGATTTTACAAATTCAAGCATGCGACATTCAGACAAATTTTACAAGCAAGAATTGACGTTTCTTTTTTTTATACATTAAAAATATTTAATGTAAAGTAGCTGTTTTATGTGATTACCTTAGCTTTGAGCTTTTCCACCTCTCCATCTGCTAATGCTAGTTTATACTGACTCTGCAAGCAGCGAACAACGAACACAGTGCATAAGCGAAACCAAAAATATATTCACACTTATGAACCTATAAAGATGTGCTTGTGTGTCCATAAAATAGTAATGTACTTTAGATAACAAATATATACATGTATGTACAATGTACTAAGGTGCAAACTCTTATACTAATTTACACTCTGTCGTATGCAATATTTTCTATAATATGAATCGAAGCTAAATACATCGTGCAATAAAAAGAAACAATTCAAATTTTAAAGCAAACTTTTGATGGCTAAATTAAGATGACATTACTAATGTGATCTGTAATATATTTTCGCTATGTTTTCTAAGCATGAAGACACCAAGATTATTTTGTGACTAGCAATGAGGCCATGGCACATAATTTCTCATTTTTTAAGAAAGAAAAAATCTTTAAATACTGCTTTCAATATAACACACATTATTAATAATAAAAAACAATACCTCTTGTAAAAGCAGTCTTAGACTGTCAACGTCGCTTTGCGTCGTGGCAGATGCATGTGGAGGTATCGAGGAACTTATGATAGGAGATCTACTTCGACCGGAAGACATGTAATTTTCTATAGGACTCTGAGAAGGTTCCCCATCTGAACACGACGACATAGCTGGAGATCCTGGTATTCCGCCCATATTTCCAACGGACATATCTTCACTGCCTCGTTGACTATCTGGCGAAGCATCCGAAAAAAGTTTCCTGCAAAAAAAGCATATATGTAATACAATTTTTCATAACTTTAGTAATATATAAAGATGAAAGAATTAATATCCCTCAGTACCCCAGGAGGCCACGAGCCTTCACTTGGAGCGGCCATAGGTTTTCGTCATAGACATTAGCGAGCAAGGATAAACCATCATTGGGAAATACTTTTAAAAAATTGTATAATAACACTGTCCAACGGCCAATTTGTGTTCCGATATTCATTATACTTTTCTTAAAGAATTTCGTGCGCTGATTATGAATCTGAAAACTGTTTTCTTCTATCACCCTCAGTTTTGGAGAAATTTAATTTTTAAAATATTACACATTTTTCAATTTTGAACTAATTTCATGACGTTATTACAAAAGATATTTCAGTTTTGTTTATATATCATGATTCTGTAGACTTTCCTCTATACACTGATATCAATTTTTATTGTATTGTGAATGATTATATATACCTAAACAGTCATTATAGGTAAAGTGACACCGATTTGGTACCAATTTTTTGAGGTTCCTTTGAGTATATCTTAATAAGTAAAGGTTCAGCGTAAAATCCAATCACACCAGGCGATAGAGCGAACTTTTTTCTCAAGGAAACGTTCTGGAAAAGTGGGAACACAAATATTTTTTCCAAAGTAGGAGGCAAAATTGGTCCGTAGGCGCTGAGTTGTCGACAGTGGTGCTCAGCAACAGCGAGCGCTCGACACGACGCGATGTCTCAATTAATACAATGCTATCGTGTTAGTACCACTGTCGGTAACTCGACTCCTACGGACCAATTTCACCTCCTACTTTCGAAAAAATATTTGTGTTCCCACTTTTCCAAAGTGTTTCATTGAGAAAACAGTCCGCTCTATCGCCTGGTGTGGTTGGATTTTACGCTGGACCTTTACTTTTTAAGATATACTCAAAAGAACCTCAAAAAATTGGTGCCAGATCGGTGTTACTTTACCTATAATGACTGTTTAGATACATATAATCATTCACAATACAATAAAAATTGATATCAGTGTATAGACGAAAGTCTACAGAATCATTATATATAAACACAACTGAAATATCTTTTGTAATAGCGTCACAAAATTAGTTCAAAGTTGAAAAATGTGTAATTTAAAAAAAATTAAATTTCTCAAAAACTGAGAGTGATAGAAAAAAACGGATTTCAGATTCGTAATCAACGCACGAAATTCTGTAAGAAAGGTATAATGAATATCGGAACACAAAAAATGTTAAAATTTGTTGGACAGTGTAATCCGTAGACTGTCAATTCATACCTGTCCTGCAGCTCCTGCATCTCCCTTTCCTTATCCGCTTGAAGACTTTGTCGAATCAACATAGCTACTTCCGAATTCGGATCGCGTTCTCGACCAATTACAAAACGCACAAGACCTGAAGTATTACGAAGAACACTAGCTGCATAAGCTTGTGAAACGCCGACTAACGATCTCCCATCCACTTCAACAATCTGATCGTTTACTTGTATCCTTCCTTCTCGCGCGGCTGCACCTTTCTCTGTGATATTTTTTACGAATATGCCCAACTTTTCGAGTCCTGCGTCTGCACCAACACCCATCCCAATTATACTCAAGCCTAGACCTTCTGGTCCTTTCATAAGTTCTACTGGGAACACCTAATAATATTTTTTTCTCCTTTAGTCGCGTCTGTACAAACAATAAATGCTTCTACGTCTTCAAAATGATTACCTCCATTTTTTCAACTCGCTTCTCAAGTTCGTATTCCGCGCTCGCAGCAACGGGATCCACGTCTTCGTTTCGGCGATCGTACTCGTTCACCGAATGCGTTGAATAAACCCTCATTGGTCCTGTGTCAAATGAAACTTTAGTCATTTTTTTAGTAGGCATATTCGCAGGATAATCCTCTCTCTCCTCGTCCGATTCTGGTATTCCAGCTACTTCCATCCAAAAATGACCATCTTCAAAATAATGTACACCATTCTCCACGAGTACCTATACGAACATTATCATATATTTTATTCAAGTCCAATTTAATTAAAGTTTTATTTGTTCATGATCTTACAACTCTGCCTGGCGTTGGAGGCAAATATTCGTCTTGATGTTCTGTTTCTGTATCATCATTAGTCTCGTGAGTATCGTTTAAACTGCTAACAGATCCAAGTAAACCGCTTTCGCTGGTTACAGAACCCACTTGACTCTCCGTTAACGAGTCTATTGTTAAATCGCTACGTGATCTATGGGACAAACTAAAAATCGCAAAGATATAATTTTTCTTTTCCTAACAAAAAAAAAAAACGTAATTATGCTTCTATGCAAAATCACACCACGTATGTGCAATCAATGAAATCAATGGAAATAAATACATGGCACAAGCTGCAAAATATCATTATAGAACACAAAAAACATAAAAGACCAAACTGATTCACCTATAATCATTAGTGGTGCTATTAATAAGACTGGTATCGGGAGCAGACAGGACGTCAGAAAGCCAATCCGGTGTGTTGTCTTGATCTTCCCTTTCTCTCTCTTTCTCCATTTCTTTAGTCTTATCAATAGTATTTTCTTCACTTACAGCTTCAGTACTTGCAGTAGGAGATAGAAGTCTCGCTATTTCTTGCGCTTCCTCGTCCGATAATAAAGCCGATCCTTGTCTAATTGATTATTGATATGATAGACGATGTTCTTTCAAAATTGAATGCGAAATAGTGAACTGAACGTTTAATAACAAACTTACCTTATCTTTTTCTCTAGGATGCTGCGTTTCGTCCCAGAATATAGTAAGTTTATTCGAAGTCATTCAAAGAAACACGAAAAGAAGAAAAATATTAAAATTAAAAATAAGGAAATAAAATTTATTAAGCTGATTGCAAGTTGCTATGAAATAATTCGCTAAATAACTAGAATTATCACAATTATGAAATTTATAGAAACGTGTACGAAGAAGAAAAATCTATTTAAAAATATTTAGTGCGCAATATGACTTCCATTTATAACAATTTCAAACGCCTGTGGTAATTATTATGTACATGTTTTCCTTTTTGCAAGATTGTACATATTTTACAACGTATAAATTATAAAGTTTAGAAACGTACCGAGAGCTCAACAGGTTTTCCGCTTCATCAGCAGTCATCGTATCTGGTGTTATAGGAACTGTTTGATTAACGTTAGGTTTAGGAGACTCCGTTACAGTCTTAGACTCAGTTTCTTCAGCGATGCTTTGCGCATCTTTTAGCGATGCGTATTCCAAATTTGTAATAGTTTTGGTATCACTGGAATCGCTGTCTTCGTGAAGACTACTCTCAGACAGATGTTCATTGGATTTTCTTTCGACGTGCTGCTGAGATGCAATAGCAGGCGATGCGTTCGCAGACGCATGGATTTGTTGAATCGCATTTGCGGAAACGCTTTCCTGTAACCGTAATTTTGCTAGCTCGGCTTTCTGTTTCTCCTGTTCCCAAGTTGTTTGAGGTGGATCAGACTCCGCCACATTTCTGTTTACATTATTTACTGCTTGCGAATTGGATTTCGCCGGGATATTCGATACCGATGTTACATGTTCTTTTTGGCTAGCGGCTTTTGGCGCAAATTTGGAGACGTTCGCTGATTGCACAACATCATTCGACTCTACCTCTTTATTCGAAGGTTTCTCCGACAAACATTCAGTATTCTGAGTATTCGAAATTGTTGAGCACAGGTTTGCGTTCAAAATGGCTTTGTCCGTTTGATCTACTTTACTTTCGACTTCGACGAAACTCGAACGTTTCCCAGAGACTTCCTCCTTGTTTTTCGCTAATTTCTCCCGCACAGAAATCTTGATCTGATCGTTTTTGGCATTCGATACTGCTTTCTGACATACAGTCTCAGAAAACGTGTGCCTCTCATTTGTGATATTTGATTTCGACTTATTATCTACGGCTACGTTTTGATTTAGTTCTGTGATCACTGAATCCGCTTGAACACGATCTTGATTACTATCTTGAGATATTTTATTATGGCAACTTTTTATTGAATCACTTTTTATCAACGCGTTCTCTTCTACGTGTCCTTTTAGCTGAGCCTTAACTTCGTTATTTTGTATAGAAGCTTCTTGATTTTGTTGCATTTTCTTTGCATATGGCGAAGGTATTGGTATATCTTTATGTTCTAATGGCGGATATTCCTGATCCGAGCTAACGACGGACGGTGGTCGTTGTCCCAAACCAGCGGCTTGAAGATCGACGCGTACGTGACAACGTCGAATAACAGTGGTAGTGTCTGTTTCATTGAATCTTGAATTTTTATCCGAAATATCCTTCTCGGCACTACATTCCGTATAAGTTGCAGGTTTTTCTTGCTCTTCGGGTTCCAAATCATAACTGTTACGACCTTCGAAACAAATGTTACGATAAATTAGCACACGTTATACAAAATCCAATAAAATAAAAGTGAAATAAATAAAGAAAATTAGACATTAAAAAATGTACCTCGACAATCAATGCAAAGTAGACGTAGACACATACTTGTATTTTTTTTGTATAAATTATTACAAAAACTCAACGAAATGAAGTTAATAAATAAAGGTTTAACAACAAATATATAATTTTTCACCACAATATTATGTCTTTGCAGCAGGAAAAAATGTGTATAACCTTCGATAAAACTATATTTGAAGGAACACATAAAATAATGCACATATTTTGCACAAAACTTTCGATGTTATACCATTATAAAAATTTAATGTTCAATAGTTATTTCAACAAGGTAAAGACTGTAATGATTAAATTATATTAATACTGTTAGGCACTTTTTTTTTTTTTAGAGAACTGAATTTTCAATCGATTAATCTTTAGAAATTATTCTTTTTTTTTCACAAACACAACAAAAAACACACTAAAATTTGTAAAATGCTTTTCTGAAGAAAATGCTGCAAAGTACAACCAGACAGAAGCAGAACAGAATACACAGAGATTTCTATAAATAATACTGTTGAAACCGGTAGGAGGAACTAAGATGAAGAAGAGGAGGAAAAGGGGAAGGAGGAGAGAGTTTCCTCCTATACTTTTACTTTTTAGTATTTTGGCAAACTGCCACAGCAAAATAATGAAATTTAAATACGTTATCAAAAATGTAATTTTTAATTGTGAAAAAGAAATAAAAAAAAAAATATATATAGACGAAATTCAATTAATCAAAATTGACGATTTGAGTCAGAGTTGTTTCTTTGTATAGATGTATTTTGTTAAGTATTTAAATAATGTGTATAAGATGTATCAATTGTTACATACATTTGTAGAGATGTGAATTGAAATGTTACTAGACGGAAATATCATACCCGCTTGAAATTTTTCAGACATTTCCTTATCTGCCTTCTCTTCTTTACTATCCTTGGAAGGGGAGCTAGGGGAGCTCATACTAGAAGAAGCACTATCCGTACCTCCAGAAGGTGGTCTTAATTCCGGATCTGGAGATTTTGACGACTCCGTTTTCCTTTCTTCCGCTAAACTGTCTTTCTTCCTCACGGTGTTTATGCATGGTCTGGCCCAGTCTGGTCTTGGATCAGATCTAACAACTTCATTTTTGGTCTCCGCGTCTAAAGCTTCTCTAGAATTTTTCAAATCTGCTGCCTTCTTCAGAATTTCGTCATTCTTAGCTAACCATTCGTTTCTCCATTCCGAAGTTTTAGGCGGCGAACGAATAGCATTCGAAGGATAATTTAAATACTCAGGAGTATCGAGCAGGTCGTTGTCTCTCCTTATCTTATTCTCGTAAGCGGCGCTAGTAATATTCTCTATCGACATGCTCCGCGTTGGACTAGATATATCGGAATTTTTCTCGTAAGGGGAAACGTGCGATTTTGTTTGCGAGTACAGATCGATACTCGAGCTTGCAAGGGCATTTTTAGACATAAAACCGCCGCTTTCCGTATTGTTTAAACCTTTCGCGTGTTGAGCAGAAGCGTTCCTAGATATGTCTGCGTTTCGCGAATGCACTTTGCCCGCACTGTTCTTCTGCACAACTGCATACTCCGGTATAAAAGCATCTTGCGTCCTCTCTGGTGTAGTAATAACAGCATTTTTCGAATGTTTATTTTGCGCATTCGTGTTCTTTTGTATGACTGCGTACTCGGGTATAGTTGGTGATGTATCAAAATACTTGTTTATGGTAGCATATTCCGGACTGCTAGGAATATCCGAAGGAGAAACGGCTGCAATACTAGCCGGTCTTTCTTTCTTTGCGTTTGAAGTGGACGAATTTCTTGTTGGTGGCAAAGGTGGAGGCGGAGATATAGCCGACGACCTCACAGAGCAGAAGCTTGCAGATCTTGTAGCTGGATTAGAAATGTCTATTGGTCTTTTTGTTTCGTTATCGGCAGCTATTGCATTTTGTATGTGCCCTACGGAAGCAGCATCGATATTCACTTTATTTGCACTCTGATTTAAAGAACTTTGAACCACAGATCTATTCGGGTCTGAATTATATCTGCTTGGTCTAGTTTTTGAAAAGTGACTAGTCCAATTCTTTTGCTTCTCGATCAATTCTTTCGAGTTCAACCTCCTTTCAGGTTTCTCCGGTTTTTCTGGACGATCGTCCAACCGATTTTCTTTACCATAATTTTTATCAAATTTCCCGAACGCCGCGCGCGACTTGTGTTTGTCTGGCACATTATCCAAGCCATGATTATGACCATTTTCGAAATGTCTTTCAGCATTTAAAGCTGGCACGCTCGCGCTCCAATTGCTCAAATGATCTCTGGTTCCTGGAGGCGACGGAGATCGCGGGCGCGGCGATCTAGCCGGAGACGTGCAACCCGATCCAGAATTTGCTGAACTAGAACGTGATCTCAAACCATGTAAATTACTGGGCTTTGCAATTCTGTCCACCCTGCGTAAAATTTTCAAAACAGTTTGTTATAACACAAGAATTCTTTACATTTGCTTGTTCCATTTAATATAGACTTACGGCTTGTTTGGCTTATTTTCTTCTCCTAGTTTTTCAAACAATGCACGAGCATTATTAAAGCGGGCCACGTGACTTTCAGTCCGAACAACTGTGACTTGCGTAGGAGATTCCTTTAAAGGCACAGCTGGTTCTTTGAAACCATCTGACAGAATATTATTCGTTCTGTGGCTCAAATTATCCAGTTGTGGCTTTGACTGAAAGATATTTGCAATGGCTGAAACTTTTGAGCCGCCAACTCGTTTCTTTTCTTCCACTGTTGCCATGACTTATTTCCTTTAATAAAAACAAATAGCACAAGCTTTTATACTAATTATCAAACAAATGCTAAAAGTTAATTGGTTGATACATTGGAATTTAAGGGGGGAGCCTGGTTCAGGGCTTCTCAAAATAAATTGATCTTTTGTGATTTTCTTTTTACAAAACTATGAAGTGAATCATTTCAAAATTCGCAGATTGTGTTATTTTATATTTAAACGATAAAAGTTAATTTTCTGGTTAAAAAATTGCCCGCAGAAACGGATGTACATAAATCAGTCGATATCGCCGGCGTGTCAAATTCGCGGGAATTCTGGAGCCTTTAACTCTTCTCTAAAACAAAAAAATCAAGGATTTTTTTATTCCTCATATAACTACATTGTCGATGCACCTTCAACTTTTATAAAAAAAAATGAAATTAGACAATTTCTTGTGCATAAATATTACGAAAATTTTTTATTAAAATCATTCCATTTCTTTTGAAGTCCTACCAATTTAGTAATTTTGTATTTTTTTTATAGACTTTAAGGTTCATCGACAATGTAATTGTATGAGGAATAAAAAAATTCTTGATTGTTTCGTTTTAGAGAAGAATTAAAGGTTTCGGAATTCCCGCAAATTTGACATGCCGGCGATACCGACTCATTTATATAAATTAGTTTTTGCGGACAATTTTTTAACCAAAAAATTAGATTTTATTGTCTAAATATGAAATAACACAGTCTGCGAATTTCGAAATGATTCGGTTAATAGTTCCATAAAAATAAAATCCCAAAAATTAATTTACTTTTACTGTCCTAAACCAAGCTCCCCCTTAATTATATTCTAATTAATGTGCTGTAAATTCTTTTGTAGTCGAACAATATTTTATAAGAAAGAGTATGAAAAAGATTTATATTGCATAATAATAATACCTGGATCCTTTGCATAAAAAATGTATAACAATTACAAATTCTAATGTATTTCAGCCCATTGTCATTCATGTATTTTTTGTATCAATCATTTTCTTACCGATCTGGAAAAAATCATAATACAATATGTAAACATAAACTAATGTGAACATAAATTTGTATAGAAAAGCTTATTAACATTTGTATCTAAATGTGTTGAAGTCATTAAGTATTTGTGTGTCAATATTTAAATCCTATCTTTGATGTGTTAAAGATGCTGTTTGGTGACAATAGTACAGTATTTTATTGGGACTTTATTGCATTAAGTACACATGTCTGTGATTGTCTGAAATGATTTAAGTTAGACTTAAATGGGAGGCATAATATAGAGAGGTGGGGTCTTGTCTGGGCTTCACCCTCCTCCCATTGCCATAGCACACCATGCTCCTGCAATCAATACTTGAATCCTTTCTCTGTAGTTGAGGTATGAAAAGTGGAAGCATGCACATGTTATAATCTTGTATTATATACTATGTTGTACATAATGTGCAGGTCTTTGTAATTATAGGTTAAAGTTAACTGTAGCTTAAAATAAACAATGAGGCTAATGTATCAATACTTTCACTCATATGTATAATCTTGTCTTACAAGGTTCTAAGTGTTGTTACTCAAACTTTTCTTTTTAATACTATAACATATTCATTTTTATATTTTTAATTGTTAAATAAATAACACTACAAGCTGTGGCAATTGTGTATAATAAAGGAATCTAGCTTTTATTGAACTACATGTTTCATGATCTTCCTTCACCATATAAATTTTCAATGAAAGTTTGCGTTCTAATCAAAATGTATTTATATTGGACAAAACTATGCTATATAATTGCTCATGATATCTTAAAAAAACTAGCAGCAAAATTATCTATTCTTCAGATAAGTGAAGTTCATTTGAATTGTTGCTGATAATTATAATAATCACTATATTGCAGAATACTTATTTAAATCATGCATAAACATGCTTTTCTAAAAGTATATTAACATGCTGACACATTGTTCGTATCTTTAATGTGTGTCAGGTAGAATATATCAATCTTATGACACATTCACAAGTCAACAGTTCCATTGATTAGATAAATGATAATATTAATGCTTCTGATCGTGTTAAATGTTAGGATTCTATGATCCACAAAATTTACTAAACAATCCATAAGAAATGTGTGCATCAAAATAAACTGTGACTATGTTTTAAGATTTTCTTGATTAGACAAAAGCTTACATAGAATTCTTTTAATAGACTTTATATTTTTTTTTGTAAAATTATATTTGATACTGAACTTTACTCCATTTGCAAAACCATCGTACAAACGCTTTTTTTTTATAGTATAAAATGGATTCTGTTAATATTACAGTTTTCAAATCATATTTATTCCAATGCTGCATTTGTTTCAAGTACGAAGATAAATAAACAATAGTAGACAATCGAATTTCGAAATATTAATCAAAGAGTAATTTAGTTCCAAATTGTTCGTAAACGTCGTGCATAAAGAAAAATTGAAATGTGACAACAAAGATTATAAAACGTCTATAATTAATCGTTTATAGTTGAACGATGTTTACAAAAATTCAAGTACACGTACGATGTATTTCGCCATTATTAAGCTACTGTTCAGTGAAATTGGGCTACGCGAAAAACTTTTAAGTAATACTTATTTCCAAGAGATTACTCGTTCGATGTCTAAGTTCACGAGTAATGTTTAATTCGCGGTAAAAATGACACGCCTAATCGAGGAAAATTATATTCCGTAGAAATATGTCAAATTGTTTATAGAAGGCATAAACTAACCAGTGGTGTCACCATGTGCATGAAACCATTTTCCTTTATAACGTCTCTGTTTTTAACTGTTTTCCGTCTCCTTTCTTCCAAGGATTCGGTTTTTCTTCCACACGAGAGAACACAACCGAAAGTGTATTTTTTTAAACGAAATTTCGAGCAAATTACAGCAAGACTCGATCCTCGTCTCTGTCAAAATTGCTTTTATATTCGTGGCAGACGCTTATTTTCGCGAATTTTTCTACACTTTCATTGATAAACAATACTTGCGCGATAATCTTAGACGCGTGAACCGGTATCACTTTTGAGTCCAGTTTCTAAACAACCACCACTTATTTCCAACTAATTACGATACGATTTTACATCGCGAAACACTTTCACAACCGGCTGTGCGATCTGCCCGTGTCAACAACCCGTGAAAAATGGTCCAAGATGGTCGTCATCCTTTTTAAAGATGGCGGCCCTTGCACGAGGCTAGGGACTTTAACTCCAAATGACCCTGAAGAAAAAAATTTAATTCACATATCTCCCGCATTTATTATTTCACATTTATATTTATTATAACATCCACCAATAAAATAGCTTCGAAATAAATTTTTTAATTACGATGGAACGTTGTTTTTGCTGTATTATTAACGTTGCTCCTCTGTCGATATATAGGAATTTATATTGAAAAACAAGAAACTGTCGTCGCGTGGGCTTGAGAAAATTGATTTTTTACTTGCATAAAAATATAAAGTTCATTTGAAAATTACGAACCGAGTATAATAATGATAGTTGATTAGAGTCATACTTCATTCTGGGGTTTTCAGTCTATGATTGTTTCTATCGATCGCGAAGAACACGTCATATAATGGACGCTGTGGTTTACGCTCCTGCGAGGCGATAATCGTTTATTGTGTTTTCATGGAAAAAGGGAGGATTGTCCGTGCGAGTCCCCTGTGCATTTTGTGTGCAGAAGTAACAGAAATAGTTGTTGAACACGTACGATAATAGTCATTAAAGCATACTTGCGTGTGGGGTGCGAAGTGTGTTAGTGAAGAAACGAGTGTGCACGTAAGTGTGTACGAGCTGCCTAAAAGGGCTTGTAACATCAAAGGACTTATGCTCGCAAAACATGAACTTTCTTGATAAAATCGCTGACGAGAAATGATGGTTTCGAGTATGTTTTGTGGTGACGATGATGACGTTTCTATCAAAAAATTGTATTCGGAACGAACTTTCCTAGGCATAGCCGTCGCGTTTTAAAAGACTACATAGAGACGTCAAACGAGTACGGTGTGTTGCATTGTCTGACATTACAGAAAAAAAACATCGAAGACACCTCGCCTTTCTGCATTAATAGGCTAAAAAAACACGTACCAGCTTCTAATAAACTTTACGATCAACTTCCGCGCGTAGTTCGAAAGAAATACCCGTTGTTCCATAGAACAACAACAATTGTGTACTACACTTCGTTTGGTTGCAAAAAAAAAAAAATACATAAAAGATAAAGAGGAAGTTTCGGCGAGTCGAAGCATATTATTTATTTTTAACTTGTACATGGACGTATATAATCGTGAATTGCGAAAAGGAAAATGTTGTTTTCTTTTGCCGAACGCCCGTTTCTAACGAAACGAAAACTTTAGCGCTGTTAGGAATAATTCACATCTACCTGATAACGATTATTTACGCTGCATAAGGACAATTTCGATATCAAAGTTTTCGGGGGAAATGGACTTTTCGATCTTTTACCAGTGACTTTAAATCGAATTTAGTGTGCAATCTTCTGAACTTTTCTTCTTACATACTAAACATGTTACTGCATTATTTTCTTCCGCGTATTTGCCGTCGAATGTACGGTATCCGTTCGAATATGATATTGTTCTCGGACAAGTATCACCGCATACCGGATATCCATCTAGTAAGCCTTTTTTTATATTTGCGTTTCAGAAAAGGTTTAAAGGCACCAGAACTGCGTTGGCTTTGCTCGAAAAAGCCCAAAAAATCCAGAGACACAAAGCCTGGATGACGGGACAAGTAACAAGATACTTTTGAGCATTAGTGAAAGTGAAACTCAAAATAAACAGTGAAAATATGGACAATAATACGGATGGAGACAACTTAAATTTGAGCTGCGGAGAAAACGACATAGTTGACGAGTTAAAAATTGCTGCGGACGAAACGTACGACACGCGCAGCGAGGTTTCGTCCAGTAGTTCGAATTCTGATTCTAGTCAACCGAGCATAAGCTCCGTTTCGACCAAGTCCTCGCGCGGAGACAATAAACGCAATAGAAAAAATAGGGGGAAACGTGCTAGATCAAGGGATTCCAAGTCTTCCAGTCCCGAAACTAAACGGGCAAGATCCAAGGAGAGCAAAGGAGCTACCAAGAGCTACGATTATGCTACAAAATTAAATTACTTATTTAGGGATACAAGGTTGGCTGCTTTCTAAAGTACAATTATTTCGGGCTTCAACTTATACATTTTTTTTTTTCTTGCGTACCAAATTAATACATGGGTCATTCCATACGAAATCGAACACTTTTTGGAGTAACGTGGAGCCCTATTTGTCCTCTTTACGGATAAACTTTTAAAAATACTGACACTTTAAAATTAATTGACTTGAATACTGCGCATCGAAATCCACTGATTCGAGTGTTGCGCGACGCGGTCTGACTGCGCTAGTGAATCGCTAGTTATCGAATCTACAACGTTACTCCAAAAAGTGTCTGATTTCACATGGAATGACCCACATGCTTAATAATTATTATGTCCTTAACTAGTATTGAAAAAATGTATAAATATTTAGATAAGTCTATTTATGTAAATGCCAAGGACGTGTCTTAAAGTTCTTTTTGTCAGATTTTTCATCATCAAATCGAACAATGCTGAGAACGTGACCTTGTCGAAAGCTAAAGGAGTGTGGAGTACGTTGCCTCAGAATGAAGCTAATTTAAATCAGGCCTACAGAGAATCGAGAAACGTTTTATTAGTTTTTTCCGTGAAGGAATCGGGAAAATTTGCTGGCTTTGCACGGCTTAGCACAGAATCTAGAAGAGACGGAGCACCTATTTCTTGGGTGTGTATATTCAGTAGAAAAACGAAACGATCATTTATTTACTTCATGTATTAAGGGGATGATACATTTGAATCCTCAGGTATTGCCTCCCGGATTATCGGCGAAAGCTTTAGGTGGAGTATTTAAAGTCGATTGGATCTGTAGGAAGGAATTGCCATTTACGGCAACGTTACACTTATACAATCCATGGAATGACGGTAAACAGGTAAAAATAGGACGCGATGGACAAGAAATTGAGCCTCGAGTTGCAGAAGAATTGTGCAGGCTATTTCCTGAAGACGAAGGTGTGAATTCAGAAACGCGATTTCCAAAGTAGTTTACGAACGAAAAACAGTGTTTCTGTTTCTAATGTGCGATAAATATTTCAGGAATTGAAATGACTCCAATTTTGAGAAAGTCGAAGGAAGCAGCGAAGCATATCATGAAATCGTCTCGTTCTTATCGGGACAATAGACCCACTAACAGCGGTTCTAGATTTTTACGATCGAGGGGCGGTAGGGGACGTAGGCTTTTCTTAACTTCACGATCTCGTTTAGCTTCTTTAGCAAGAGGATCGCACCTAGGTAACGATCACAGAGGATCGAGGGATCACCATACGCTGGTCAGCGTTAGATACGCCAGTTGGTTTAATCGAAGCGATTCGCCTTATTCAAAGTACAGTATCAGCTAGGAAATACATTATTGTGACCGATGAAATAGTTGAATTTCAGTTGGTATGGTTTTCGTAGGGGATACGGCAGTCCTGGATTAGGTGTAGCCGCAGCAGCCGAAGCGTACGTAGCGGATTACATGCGCACTATGCAACATCAATTACCTCCATTGCCTCCTTATGCTGCGCCTCATCCTTACGATTCTTTACCTCCGCCACCACCACCGCCCAGGTACTATGACGGTCCGCCATTGCCGCCCGACTATAGTGCAGCCGCGTCCGCGCTTGAAAAACGTAGTTACGAAAGGAGCGTAGACGAATTTTTGTGGAGAACGGCGAGTCGACACAGTCGACACAGCGACCATCGATCGTCTCGCGATCATCATCACAGATACAGAGATCGTAGATAAGAAATTTTTTTTTTATATTGTCTTTCCATCTACCTATTCTCTCATTTCTCAATCATGCACATATTTTAAGGGCTTTCAAGGTATCGCGACACTTACCATCATGCAATCTAGGATCAATTTAATCACTTATTTGTATTAAAGAATAACTTAAAGTTTTGAAGATGTGCGAATGAATTTGAATCATGAATAATTCCTAATGTACTTGAAACACCGTCGTGTTTTAATGAAATTGTTTATTAAAAAGTAATATTTTGTATGCGCAACAGTTACTTTCGATTACAAGAAAGTAAATAATATCTAAGTTGAAGATAGAAGCAGCTTATAGAATTTAACAATGATTCACAATTGATTAAATCCTACGTTAATGCATTTAATAATGAAAGAAAATAAATTGTATTGGCAGTTAAATGCAGTTTATTGTTAAGTTTTTTTCTTTTTATAGCGTTCAATTTAAGTATTATTTGTATATTTTTGTAATATTTACGTATATCTGTGTCCGAAATATTTTTTTACGCGTGAAACATTCAATTGTGAATCAGTGTAATTATAATAACATGTGTTTTGTACTGACACTCGAATTTTCATAATCAAATTTAATAAAACGATGTACAGTTTCATAGACCACTGCCGTAGAGGGAGAACTTTCGCAGCACCTTGACGTAGGTACAATAAATAAATCGTTTAATATGAATTACAATTTTTAGTTACTGTAATTAAAATTTTGTAACACAAATTTATAAAGATAGTCAATTTCAAAAGAATCTATTTTTCTCATGATCAATTGTATACATCGTTTAAAAATTGTAACTATTGAATGATTACTATTGCTTAGTTGCAGAAGCAGCCTAATATCGTGAATATGTACCGAAGTCATTGGTTTATATAGTATATTTCTGGATCTATTTCGTAGTAAAAAGTAATATAAACATACTTGTTTCGTTTTTTCTTCACCTTCCTAATCATTACATT
Organism: Perdita meconis; assembly: GCA_030770465.2. NCBI lineage: Eukaryota > Metazoa > Arthropoda > Insecta > Hymenoptera > Andrenidae > Perdita > Perdita meconis. The sequence goes on from JASKOS020000009.1 coordinate 8,419,896, forward strand.
CGACAAGTAAATGCTGTAAACCCTCGAATTACACAAATAAATAAATAAACACAAATCAATCTTATGAAAGTAGAAGGAATATTTTTTTAATAAAGTTCAACTAATCAAGTTGATCAGACTTTGACATTGAAAACGAATGATCAAATGTACCCAAAATGGGGGTGTTTTAAATTTTAAATAACTTCTCGATTCCTGCAATTTATCATGTGACCCGGAACAAAAATTTGTCTCCAATCGTGATTCTTCCTCGTATGAGATAAACTTTATCTTCTAACCCACCCCCACAGATCATTCACGAACGGATGTTTTAATCTTAGCAGGCGACTGTCAGAATGCTCATTTCAGTGTTAATTATGTCACTTAGAACGCAATTTGTAAAATGTATATTATGTGTTATTTTATATATTATCCTTTGTTTCTTTTTGTTAAAAATAAGAAGAAGTTTTTACTGGATAGAACAACCACATTCGATTTCTATTATAAATAGTAATCAATCAAAAGAAATATGTATAAAACAAACGACCAAAGAAATTGTAGAACCGGTTAACTTTGAAATTGATCTATTAGAGCATGATGAAATGAATGGACAATCAATTAATTTGCAGGTAGGTCCAATTTTTTCAAATACAATTATAACATACATATAATGTTGAAAAAATTTTGCTCTAACAGGAGAGTGTAATATTATTACAACAAATTTCAAATGTATGTAATAAATATAATTTAAAAACTACTTTAACAAGGAGACATTTCTTCTACAATTCTAAACACAAGTCAATGTATTGTTGGATACGAAAAGTAGCTTCAACAAGTTTTACAAAATTGTTTTCAGATATGAAAAATCGCCGAGTTATGCGAAATTATTATAGGTGATTACAATGATTCACTATTTGTCCATAAATCATTTGTTCATGTCTAAATTATTTTTAGAGAAGTTAATATTTTAGCACCGAAATCCGTAAAAGAATTGCAGCGTATTGTAAATGATAGAAAAATATTTAAACTTTTGGTTGTGCGACATCCTTTCCAAAGGCTCGTATCGTCGTACAGGTATAAATTCTTTACGTCTACTTTCGAATTACTTGAATTATTTAGTGAAATTATTTATTGATTGTATTTTAGGGATCGCATAGAGGATAATTCGAAGCATACAGCACAATCTTGGATTTTTGCTAGGAAAATATTTCGAGTCACGAGGCCTGAGCTTTTTCATTCAAATGCAACATCTGGTAATTTTCAGCAAAGAGTATTTACAGCCGATAAAAGGTACTGAAATTAATAAAACAATAAGGATTTCTTCTTTTTCATTTTCGTCTCGTTTTTTTTTTAAAGATTGAAAATAATACCAACTTTTAAAGAATTTTTGCTGTGGCTTTTGCAAAATTCAGAAAAAGATGATGTCCATTGGGATCAGTATTATACACACTGTGCTGCTTGTAGTATACGATACAATTATGTTTTAAAATTAGACGATTATTCGTACGGACAAATCAATTACATTTTTACCAAATTCGGATTGGATAAGACTAAAGTATACCTACCGAAATTGGAGCAAACACGCGGTGGATACACTGATTTTGGTACAACATGTAAATATTTTTCAAGCTTGACGCAAGACATAATCATGAGGCTGTATGAAAGATATAAAATCGATTTTGAAATGTATAATTACGATGTGAATCGATACGTGTTTTGTGCCAATAAAAAAGTGTAAAAATTGATGGATATAAGATACTTTACAGTACAAAAAAAGTATTTATTTTTTTTTTTTTTTTATAAAAATTTTTAGGTACATTCTATGAAATGACACACTAGAAACGTAACTATGTACTCTCATAAATACGCATACAAATTAAAATACAATTTCATTAAAAAATAATTCTGACAATGTAACAAGATTATTTTGTACATACACATTCATTCTCATAGCATGCCATCGCACGTACCTTAAACTTATTTGTTAACAATCACGTTTCTTGTTTATCTTTTAAATATACCAGCAACAGAATGTAAGATAGTTTAATATTAAAAAAAAAGAAATTCTTTACTGGAATCGGCGTGCATGCGTATCGTTCGTACAACCATACACCTTTTCGATAGATTAATATACTGATTTTCATTTCCGCAACTTTATATTAAATGTTAAGTAAGATCTTAGTTTGTGAAATTCACTCACTGTGAAACTGCATTCGCCTGCATGTTATCATCATGCACAATTAAACAATCATCATCCTCGGACATTTTGCGTTTACATTTTGCTTTTGCATTGTCAACGGTAACCGCGGATTTCACATCGTTATCGATAATAGTAATATCGTTATCATCCGTATCATTATTCTGCATTTTTCGTTTTTTCGGAGATGCGACTGCATCAGGAATTTCAATTTTACGTTTCTTTGCCGCGTCGGTTGGAACAACTTCAAGAGTTTCAACAATCATTACATTGTCGTTATCCACCTAGGTAAAAATTCGATAATTTATACACGTTCTTAACTTCCGACGAAGAAAAAATGATTAAAAATAGAATACATACTTGACCGTTCGAAGTAGATGGTTTCACATCTTCTTCTACTTCTTTAGGTTTAAGATCTTTCTCATCGGCTAAGATTAGGAAATCAGGACAGTCACCTCTCGCGCTCGGTTGCTCTCTATAGATCACAGTCACAGTCAGTGAATAATTCTGTTGGAAATCATCAACCTTAAGAATAGTTCCATCTTTGATTCCAAGTTCTTCCAAAATCTTATCGTTATTTTCTTCCGTTTCTCCTTCTTCGCTGCTAATAACAACCGATCCAGTGCCATCTATCATAACGTCTGGAGCAATCATGTTCAACTTGTTTTTCAATACTACATCGTCTAATTGTTTAATTGTCATTCTCGATGTGTCGACTGCTAAAACGGCTTGCGGCGTGGGCGCGCATACGTAGCACTTGGGATTCGGGGGATTGACATTCTTTTCCGGTACCAGCAACTGATTCCGATGATTCATTTTCGAACGCAAATACACGGATCTACATGATTTCAAATTGCCCTCGAGAATACGGAAAGCATGGAGAACAACTAAGCCGGCAACTATCGCATTTGTGGTGGCAATTGCTGGAATTATGTTCCCTGCCATTGCTGTAATGGTAGAACAAAAATTCACGTTAAATAATTGTTTAAATACAGCAACCAGTAATTTGTTAACTTACATTTTATGTCGAATCTTGTTTTCTGAGGTATACCAAATATATGAGCTCTAATATTGGCACAGGCTGCAACAAAATCCATTGAACTTTGATCGTCCTTATCCCATACAAGATGATTGTCTGGAGATTTTTCTTGGGAAGCTGTTAGAGTTTTGCTCAAACTTTTTGCTGTTTCGGCAAATATTAAGCCGCATTTAGAAATACTCCAACGCTGTTGATCTTTCAAGCCAGGTTCAATAATTTCTTTACTACAACCTGGAACTGCAATGCGAGACGTTATAATAGAAAATTTTCTAATATACTATTAAATGTTGAAATGTAATTAATTACAAACCTCCATCTGGTAATTCTTTCCAGCTTAAAGGTGTAGGCGGTCTTCTTTTCTTCCACAAATTATCCATACTCAATAAATATTTAATATCGTCGTGAAATAATTTTGTGAACAACTTTTCCGAATCGTAGCTGCAAGACTGAGCCCAAGCTCGAGTTGAAACTCTATTAACATTTCCTTTCTCATTTGATTCTGAATTTAAAGCACCTTGGCCTGCTGAGTCTACCACATCAAATTTATACGTATGCCATATAAAACTTTAATATGTTTCACGCGCATGTTAATAATAATTACCAGCTGCTTCTGGATCTGCTGTGTCTGGAGAAACATCTTGATCTGGATCTTCTTCCCCGAATAACTGGCTGCATGAAGTTAAAAAACAATTTAAGGTAAATAGTGAATAGAGTATGTAGAGTATAGTAAAATCTGCTTAAGCCTAGGCAGTTTTCTTTCTATACGCCTAGGCTAATGCCTCCAACCACTATTTTTTGTCGACTTGGACCGTGGGAACTTTCTCGGCCGCGAGTTCGACTCCCGAAACAATGGGCTATAAAGATAAGACAAGGATAGCACTAGGCATTTAAAAATGCTCGTGACTGATTTTCACCTTTTTCCATCGAATTTTCACGAGAGTGGCGCCAATCGATTCCTTATACTCGACCGATTAAAAAAATACCAAACACGACATAATTCGGTCCATAATTAACGAAATAAGGAAACAAATTAATTTTCACGCTTCAATTCTAACTTCGCTAAAAATAGTCCGATTTACATGAAATTTGGTGTTATTTTAATCGGGAGAACGCTTAGAATCCAATGGTGAAACGGATAAGATCGCGGAAACTAAGAAGAATTGACGACTCAGCGCTCGAGCGACCCTAGCCACGCGCGTAATCCAATGCCGTCGCTTGGCGAATATCAAAGAATACCGCGTAGTCAGGTGTGAAATATTTCCTCCCTGAATTTTCATCGGTTACTAATTATTGTCGAATGTTTATAAAAATGATACCACATACTTTCTTACATTTTTCCGATGAAAATTAGTCGAAATACGACATAAATCGGACTATTTTTAGCGAAGGTAGAATTGAAGCGCGAAAATTAATTTGTTTCGTTATTTCGTTAATTATTAACCGAATTATGTCGTGTTTGGTATTTTTTTAATTGGTCGAGTATAAGAAATCGATTGGAGTCACTCTCGTGAAAATTCAATGAAAAAAGGTGAAAATCAGTCACTTCCCACTTCATTTAAGTCTTGAAATATGGACCCGATTGCCTGAAGCTTATGCGGAATGTACTGTACGTAGAAATATGTACATCATTTTTCGTGAGCAGAAATACGGAGATTTAGAGAACTGCATTGAATTAGCTATTATTAATAATTAAAGATCTTTATAAAATATTTTTTAATTAGTCAATTCATTATCGATATATTAATAAATTAATTTTCAAATTTTTACTACAAAGTTTTACTACAAACTACGAGTGAACGCATACCTTATAGCTTCTTGTTTTAATAAAATAATGTCAAGTTACAAAACTCACTTGAATAAATGTTTGGCCCACACTATGCAATGAATGGGTTCGCTTGGAGTGTTACGAATGGTACAACCAGGATAAGTTTTCTGTGCAGCCTTTGGTGTGCATTCGTAACATTGGCTCAATCCTTTCTTTATAAGTTCTACTTGGCCCTCGTATCCCGCAGTACCAGATTCTATCAAAGGTATATCCGCAGCTAAACACATTCTGTTTACATGATTTCTAGCAGCTCTGTTATCAAGCGCATTCATAACTAATGTGAACTTTTTGAAGAAAGATACTCCGTAGTCAGGACTGTGGACAGAAGGAGACACAATCGGTGATAGAAAAAAAAAAATAGAGATATCGCTCTCGCAAGATAAAAATACCTACGAAGTAATACTGTCATGATAGTGAACTATTTTTGCATCAGGATTAAATGTTAATGCCGTTTCTCTTGCAACATCGGCTTTCGATTTTCCCACGTGTTTCTTTTGGAATAAAAATTGTCTATTTAAATTGCTAACATCGATCGTATCTAAATCAATCTGAAAACAACACACGTGTATTTACCATTTGATCAATTAAATTACGCATGGTACTAACGTAAATAAATTAAAATGAACTAATTGGTGTTTTTATGTAATACAGTTGTATAAAATAATGAAAAAGCCGGTTTCAAAATTTAAACAACAACGGACATCAAGTAAGGAGGGAAGAAAACACATAGGTTAATGTTCGCTCCGATACTTTGATTCTTACTTACGATTTCGATATCAGTGAATCCTGTCATAACAAGATTCTTTAATATCTCACAACCAATGCCACCAGCACCCACTATGAGTACTTTACTTCGGAGTATGGCATTTTGTAAATTTTCATCAAACACACCATTAATCTTGGCCGCCATTTTTCAGGTTAAACACGACCTATCCGGCAATCGGCAATACACAGAATGGACCAACAGAATATAGAAGCGAAACTCCGGCGAGAAGTGTTGCGACAGAGAATCTCTTGAATTAGCTCTAAAATAATTTCTGAGATATTTTTTTTCCACGGATATGATTCGTCGCAAATTTTATATGCAAATTGTATTATCTTATTGATGCGAATATTTTCATCAGTGTGGAAGCAAACATGTGGAAAGCATGTACAAAAAATAATAATATACGAAAGTATATATATATAATAATCCAAAATATCTGTATTTGACACATAATAATTGATACTGTTTTTATTTCTTATTGATTATTGAAAATTTATGTCGAAAAAGAAATTTATTTCTCATTCTTTTCTCCGAGATGATAATAGAAATATCTTTGATCCACCAGAGGGCTACATATGTCAGTTAATTTTTGTGAGTTTTCGCATCAAGGTTATCTATATTTTCAACTGTTGAATTTGAAAGATTTGTTTCGAATTGTTTGAAAACTTTTTATCAATGTTGTGTGTGTGGTTGTGTTTACGAATGTTTTTAAATAAATAATTCAGCGATATGAGTAGTTTTGAAGATTTAAGTCAGATATCTGGTATAAAATCTCTAAGTATTTGCATGTCTATAAATCTTGAACGATTAAATATCCTTTGGTCGTGATTATCATTAGTAATATTAATTTTTAGATATACACAGTATTTCAAGAATTTCTCGTTTGAATAGTAGTATACTAACGGGCAGAACAGTTTCGCTGCCGAATTTATCGGAGCAGCTATCATATTTTTCGCATAGTGGAAGTAAAAATGCGGGACACTCTAATCAAGAGACAAATCATTTACAAAAGGCTGTGAAGTGTCTTACCTCGTGCGAAGAAAGTATAGGAGAGTTTGCAAAAAGTAAAATAATTCTAGACTGCCTGAAAGAAGTGTCTTCGAACGCTAAAGGAACGTTGTCGGAGGCTGTTGTTACCAAGTTAAAGGGATTACTTTCTATTCAGGAACTTAATAAATATATGCACTTGTCGTCTTTGTCATTGTTACCTACATTGGGGAATATACAAAACGAATCCAACATTTTAGGAATTACTGACATCCCAAAATATGACTTTGCTCACGAAGAAATATTAGATATTAAATGTTATGTGGAAACAGTATTGAGAGAAAAAATACACAACTTCATATTAAGGTACGAAAGTCTGGGAGGAAACATAAAAGAAGTTCTGAAGTTTGCTAATTGTAACATACGTAAACAATTATTTGAGCCTTATGAAGCGCAGATATGTCAATGGAGGAATAAAATTGATGAATTATGTACACAGTACGAAACAGATGTTACAAGATCTATAGCTTTGATGAATCAATGGAATGCACTTAAATACAAAGATACTAATAAAATTTATTTAGAAAAAGCAGAATACATATTGTTGCAAGCTCAAGTTGCAGAAATACAAGCAAAAATTGCTAAGTTGTCCTGCGTGATGAAAATGTACAAGGAAACTCCAATAACAATTAATGCTCATAAAATGCTTAATGCAGCGATAGATAAGAAATTGTTTACGACGATAGATGAAATCAAAGAGAAGGAAAATTTAAAAAAACAGTATGAAAAGTTACAAAATACAGAATACAAAGAAGTTCTGAAGACTTATTTACAGTTTTGTGAAGCTGTTAAGAAAAAGAAACAGATTCTAGAAAAACTTTAAATTAATACTCGAAAATAAATCATTAGTATGATTAATTGTAGATTTATATTTATTTAGTTTTTTTTATGATAACTATAAATATGTACAGTGTTTATATATTTTTGAATCAAATATAAATTTCTTTGTTTTTATGAAAACGAAATTCTGTTCCTTTTATATATTTTCCAACTCATTATCATTGTTTCCCAAGAAAATGTGTAGTAATGTTAACAAAGGACATTACCCAATCTATACGCATCAATTTGAATACATTTTTGTCTAGATTTCTGTGTGCAAATTATGACGAAAGTAATTCAACGTTTAATAAAAAAAATTTGCCAAAAATATGAAAATTAAAAATTTTTTTTTACACAAATACAATTTTTGTAAATCTATTCATATAATAAAAATCACCATTAAAAGACGCACAAATTTCAATTTAAATCATTAGTGGAGCTTTAATAATTCCTGAGATATTCGATAAAATGTTTTTCATCCCCAACTTTGAGAATGATTTTCACCCCTTCAACATGGATGATAAAATATTTTTTTCGAGTTCTACACTCTACTAAAAGTGCATTAAAATCGGTGTGTATAGATTGGATAATGTCCCTTGTAAGTAAAAGTTATGATTAAAAATTAAATATATGAATGCACACAAATCACACATTTTTCCCACTATTGATTGTTATTATGAACCAGAGATGGGCAAAATTTTTATCTAAATAAAATCGAATAAAAGATAATTTATATTTATCCGTTATTCGAGCCTTTGAATAACGAAAAAGATAAATTATCTTTTATTTAAATAATTTGTTATCTAGATAATACCCAACTCTGTTACGAACTAATTGAAGACATACTATTTTTGTAAAAAATAGTTCATTTCATCTATTCGCTATCCGATTGTGTATTCTCCTTCTTTGAAATAATAGAAGGCACACAATTTTTGTCTGTAAGCATTCCATGTTCAATTAAAAAGGATTCAACATCGGACGAATAAAAGTCTGCTCCTAAATAATCCGTCACATGAACGAAATTTCCTATTATTTGACCCGCTTTGTAAACCAATAAAGCTGGTACTCCCTCCTTCTTAAAATGTTTACTGAGCCCAGCAACCGATCCTGTAATAAAAATTAGTAAACAATTCTTGTATACAGCAGCAAATACAAACGATATAACATTGAAAAAAAAAGCTACCTGAGATTTTACAGAATTTCACGAAAGGGTAGTCTTGCGCCACAGATATTAAACATCCATTCATAGCCTCGCAACCAGAGACATTGTTTTCATAAATGTGGACCACAACGGTGACGGATTTGTCTTCATTGTCAATTGCTTCCAAAAACTGATCCGCAGTTTCTAAATTAATTACTCTTGCAAAGCGAAGCTTTTCCGCCCTCGCGAGCATCTCCTTCATTCTCTGTCTTTGATATTCTAACAAAAATTCATCGGCTAATAACTCTGCAAGATCAGGATCATTGTGCAAAATTTTTTCCTTCTCCTCGTCCAAAGCGCTACGACACGTGAGACTTAATTTTTTTATCAATTCAAGCCTATCTTTCTCTTGTTCCACTCTCTTCTCGGCTTCTAGTTGTTTATATCTTTGCCAATCCTTAAAATATGTACAAAATATTGAAATACATGTTACATAAATTTCTATTAAATACGTTTTATGCAGAATCTTACTTTGATGACACCCTTTGGTCCTGTATTGCTAGAAGTTCCTTCCCATTCTGAAAACGACGGTTCAACAGACTCTGTGATAGCTTTTGAATACTTTTCATCCTCGTATTCTTTATCAGAGTCGGCCGAATCGTTTCCTTCGTCTTCGCTGGAACTGCTACAGTAGTAGTGTAATTTTTCACCCAAAATTTTATCTTCCAAAGTTGCCATATTCAATTCTATTGAACGTACAAAAAGTTGACACAAATTGGTCGAATCTGCGATTTAATTTCCGATAAAGTTAAACGAACTATAATCACACACAGTTCTTAATAGTGGTTTAAAATATCTGAACAGTGTTTACAGTATAAACACAAATTTATCGTAAGAGCGATCTTAAAATTCCATTGACGCGATTATTCCAAGTTTTCTTAACATTATGTATCAGTTTCGCGTAAAAGATTCGATTCACCACAAAATTATGTATCAGATCAATCGTATTTACGTTCTACCAGGAATCCAAACACGCGACAGCCACTTTGAAATATCAGACGCTGTTGAAACTCGTTGAACTCGTCTAAATAGGTTGAAGTCGGAATGAGTAACAGAGCAAACAATTGTTTATTCGCGTTTTTATTTGCATCTTAAAAGCAAAAGCTTACTCCATAAGCTGTGCAATTACTTATTCGATGATATTGATAATGAAAATAAAGCTCATTTAATGTTAAAAGAGTATTTTCAAAATATTCTGTCTACTGTTGTCTACAGACACAGAAATGCTATAGCCATCAATAGCCATCTAGCGACGACGTATAAACTGGATTATTTGAGCGAATAATCGAATTAAATGTTCTATTTCAGCAAGAAAAATCAATAAATTAACAGAATTTTTATGTAATATTGTAAGTAATGTTCAATACATAGAATAAATAAAATAAAGAACATGATAAGGAAGGAATGAAGTTGACAACAAAAAGCTACCCTTCATTTATTTAATTATTTAGATATTGTAGAATAATCATATAAAAAATTGTAGCCTTCACAGTAATTTTTTTCTCAAATTGTAAACAAATGAAAATATACATATTATTTATCATGCTTCGATAACAATTTAAAAAAATACAAATTAGTTCCGAGGCAGAGCCGCTAGATGGCGGCAATATGTCAATTTCGGAGCAAATTAAAAAAACATTTTATCAATAATGAACAAACAATTTTTCCTGTTTTATATGCTTCAGAATTTGTATAATTGTTCAAATGTGTTCATGATACAGCTCAATAAGTCAATGAAAAAACTCAGATTTCGTCTAGACACGAGAATGATAATAGTTCCCGAAATATTTGCATTGTCATTGCATTATTGCCAATTTTGTCTGTCTGCATTCTAAGTCACTCCAACAGATTTCAATTTTGTCGATCGCAAATAACAGGATCTCAATAATTTCGCACTCGAAAAGTGTAATTATCTGTACATAATCGCATAGCAAACTTTCGCAATATTTACGTTCCTTGAATTTTCATCGGCGACAATTTATTAGAGGTCAATGATAAATAAGAACCCCAGCGAATCAGTCTCGACCAACAGCGAGGGTCGCGATAATTTCGTAATGCCGAGCTTAGTGTATTTATCTATGTCGCGATTAAACCATTAATAATTAATACATATATATTGCGCATGTAAATGTTGCATCGAGTCAACTTTGCAACTGGTGGCCACGGCCAGTGCAATTCCCGTTTCGAATCTAAACAAAAGCATTCGTTAACCCACCGTCGAATGTAATTGTTTTTTAGATTTCTCTTTTGAAAATTCTTTAACGAAATTGACCAAGTCCCCTGAGATGATCGCATCGTTATCTGTTACACAACCTGACAACCTTTTCGTGATGTAACACGCTGTAATGATAAAAAAATTTCTCGGGGACAGTTGTTTATGGAAAAACACGCATGTGCTAATTCCGTAATTCCGTAGCTAAATAAAAATCACAGAAATTACTCATACTTGCATACTAAACCTCTACAGATTATTGTTATTGTAGGCTAGTCGCACAGCGTGTTTCAGAAATTGATAGATTATAAATCAACATTAGGAGAAGTCAACTTTCGTATGAATAAATTAGAAACGGAGAGCAAACCTTGTATAATTATTTTTATTCAACTTCTTTCACATATGTATAAATATCAACGAATCGTGAGCGATACGTCATTATTATGAAATTAAAAAAAAAATTTGTTTCAGTTAATGAAAATGAAACAAATTTTTGTATGTTTATCAAAAATAAAAGTTATATGTGATATGAACGATTTGATAAAAATTATTGGAGAATTACTAATATTGTTATACAATACAAATATTATAGAATAAAAATGGAAATTTGGAAAATTTTCAAGATTTCAGAGATTTACAGATTTAAAGATTTTAAATTGCAGACTTAATTATTTTTAAAATTAAAATTGGAAATTTGTAGATTTGAAGTTGGAAACTGAAACCTTTGAAGGTTGGAGATTGAAAAATTTGAAGTAGCAGATATACAAATTTTTAGAGTGAAAGTTGAATATTTAAAACTTTGAAAATTTGAAATATGATCTCAAAAATATGAGGTCCCAGCTTATACCTAATACGTCTTATGGTAAATGCAGTCCTGCTTATGCATTTTAAATATTTATATTTTTTTCTCAAAAACAAACAAAAAAAATTACTCCTCTTGTCTAATCAATAGAATCACCCTGTAGAATCGTGGCATTGCGACCAAACGCTTACACAATTACCCTGTTATTGCATACCGACAACAACTTGGTACGCGAGCGCGACTTGTTTATAATCAAGTTTCGTCAGTCGTAAGACAAGATAACGACATTTGCGATGCGTCTTGCAGAGAATCTTGTGTAAGCTCGATCATTTAGGCATCATCCTCGGTTTCTGGAACGTTCCTGGCAGAAAAGTTTCAGAGCGATTTCTCAGAAGGGGAAAACAACGGAGGCTATTACTGTCCACTGGGTGGTTTAACCGTTTCGCGAACCGAGATCCGCGCAATACGATCGCGTCGGACGATAACAAGCAGGGTTGTGTTTGCAGGATAACATTGCTGGATGATGAGAAACATTTCCTGATGGATACGTTCGGCGACCGACTCGGCGAAGTTGCATCGTTCTCGATCGAACGGGGCGTTAAACTCCGCCGATACGATTGACAATTACGATCGATCGGATCGAAGAGGCGGAATGAAAAGAGATTCGTCGCTCGATCATTCTGTTCTCCGTGACCCGAATTGCAATCATCGATCGTTTGTTTTTGTCGACGCTCTATTAATGTTAACAACCGATCGCAGGGTATTTCCAATCCCCAGCAGAGGAAGGCGAGAACGGTTACGAAACGCACTAGAATAATCAGCGTTGTTTTTCCTCTAATCTGTACTGTTTCTTGTCACTGTTTCTGACCACTTTTCGATGTGCTTTGTATGCGGTTTTTTTTTCAAACGCAGCGTTTCAGCATCGACCACCAATTATAGCCACTGTTCAAGTGGATTTAATAATTGAAGGAAGCTCAGGGCTCAGGTTCCGCGATGGATGCATTAATTACTCGTTTTGTTTAGTTTACTCGATACTCAACCTCATTTAGCGATAATATTGCGAATAAACAACTTAAAATGCATTCTGTCAAATAAGTACTTGAAATTGTTCAATGAAACACAAAATATTGGTTCCATCGTTTAAATGAATTTTATCCAGGGCCGCGTCTAAGTTTTTTCGAACCCTAGGCATACAAATGAGTAATCAGAGGCGGATTTACATACAGGGTGTAATAAAAATGTTGCAGTTCCTTAAAAGGGATAATTCCTGAGGTGATTTTAAACAACTTTTTCCTTAGTGAAAATGCTAGGTGGGGCTTTGTTAACGAGTTATTAACGAAAAGCGTCGACCAATCAGAGCGCGAGTACAGCGGATGAATTTCAGCGCGGGCTCCAGCTGTGAGTAGTATTGGCCAGCCATGGTCCGCGCCATCATTCCGCTGTATTCGCTCCCCGATTGGTCGGTGTTTTTCGTTAATAACTCGTTAACAAAGCCCCACCTAATATTTTCGCTAAGGAAAAAGTTGTTTAAAATCACCTCAGGAATTACCCCTTTCAAGAAACTGCAAAATTTTTGTTACACCCTGTATAGGCTAAATAGGCGGCGAATTTTGGGGACGGCAAATATTGGACGAAAGAAATTGAAAAAGATAGTCAAATGTTTTTGCCTGTAACGATTTATTAAAATAATATTATATGAAACGCATGTGCGTATTTCCATATGTGAAAAAAATAGGAAAAGGTGGCAAACACTTGTTAGCCTAGGGGCGCCAACTTTCAAAATCCGCCCCTGTGAGGTATTTATTTGACAGAATGTACATCGAATGCTACGATCTTGGACCATATAAGAAATGGACACGACCTGTATAATAAAGATCCACGAGAAAAAGCGAGGCAAAGATAACGGGGAAAATTTGGCCCTCGTGACGTCACAAGATAATTTAAGATGGCGTGTTTGTATCTGAAGTTAGCATTTATATCTGAAGTTAGCGTTACATCTTGTGACGTCACGAGGGCCAAATTTTCCCCGTTATCTTTGCCTCAACCTAGTTATCTGAAGCCGTGTCTATTTCTTATATGGTCTAAGGCTACGATACACATTGTTTTATTATTATTGTTCTATGCGACGATGTCAACGAGCACGCGCGCGCACTTCGCGTTCCCATTGATCCTTCCTTCGATGCTGCTAAAAAGTTCCCGTGCCTGTTTCTCTTCCTCTTCTTTTTTTTTTTTTTTTTTTTTTTTAAATTCTCTGGACAATATAAAGTTTCAATTAGGAAAGTTCGGCGACGCTGAAAATCTGTTAGCACCCGTAGCTCACCGAAATTTGTTTACGACCAAAGGGCTGCCGCGTTCTTTGTGGACGATCGACGAAATTATGCATTACTCGTTGCATCGCAAAGTAGCTTCCGACTCGCCAGGGAGACGGACGCGCGAAAACTGAGTTTACAGTCTATTCAACCTCCCCTCCGTCACCTCGCATACGTTTCGCCTCGTCGCTTTCATGGCTTCATGGTGCACCATAATTTGCAAGTTGCGGCCGAATGCGAATCGCGCGGCGGAAGTCACGGTATAGTCCGTACAGTCGTTTCTTCTCGCGCTCTTTATGTTCGATGCTTGAATCTGCACGCGAGCGCATCGCGCGCATAAAAAGAGAATAAGAAGAGTTTTTTTCTTTAAATCTTTACTTATCGTTATACGAAGGCCAAAAGTTATTCTCAAGTGGTTATTTTAAAACAATAATTTACGCACGAAACACGATACCAAGCGACGATTACGATCTCACTGATTTCCGAACGGTTCGATCGAGTCGGTGATAACCAGCAAGAAATATCGGTGATCCGTGATATCTTTCGTAGAAAAAGTTTCCGATAAATAGGAGCCCTGGCTGCGAAAGTTACGGGGCCGTTTCGGACACCCTTCTCAGACGCCTCGTTTTTCTCGGCTGATATCCAGCGTTTAAGAGAAAAAAGCGAGGTCTACGAAGATGTATGTTGATTGCGGCGCATTTGTTACGCGATAACTGATGCGAACGAATGTACATTTTACTCCGGGGGGAAATAGAAAAAAAGACTTTGGAGAAAAATGATTTCGAAGGAGAGCGATCGTGGAAGGTCGCACGTGGAAGGAGGCAAGCATTAATGGGAAAATAGGACACGATGGTAACGCTGTTTGATCTTAATTATATGATAGCAGTCGTTTATATGATGTATAAATAAGTCCTCGCGGTCAGATATAAGTGACTATAACAATAGAATTGTTTTTTTTCGTCAGGTAACAGGGGCGGATTTTGAGAGTTG
Source organism: Perdita meconis (assembly GCA_030770465.2). Taxonomy (NCBI): domain Eukaryota; kingdom Metazoa; phylum Arthropoda; class Insecta; order Hymenoptera; family Andrenidae; genus Perdita; species Perdita meconis. The sequence continues at coordinate 8,435,079 of JASKOS020000009.1, forward strand.
GCGCCTCTAGGCCAGAGATGGGTATTATCTAGATAAAAAAATTATTTAAATAAAAATTCGAATAAAAGATAATCTGTTTTTATTCGTTATTCGATACTACGAATAAACGATTTTATTTGATGAGAATTTATTGGAAGATAAGATAATTATTTTGTTTGATGAGAAGTTATTCGAAGACTTAAGATAATTTTTTTATTCGAATGGCGTTCCATTCATAGCGTCGAATAAAGTTTTCATCTTTATCTTCATCTTTATTCGAAGGTTTATTCGAAAACTTCGAATAACTTCCGAGCTGCGCCGAATGGGCCCGAATGAGCCCGAGTGGCACCGAGCACTGTGCCCACCATAAAGATGAAAACTTTATTCGACGCTACGAATGAAACGCCGTTCGAATAAAAAAATTATCTTTAGTCGTTGAATGAATTCTCATCGAATAAATTCATTTATTCGTTGCTTCGAATAAATATAAATTGGATTATTCGAACTTTCGAATAACGAATAAAATTCTTTTATCTTTTATTCGTTATTAGAAATTCTTATTTAGATAACGATTTTGTCCATCTCTGCCCTAGGCTAACAAGCGCTGCCGTCTTTTTCTATTTACTTACATATTACGCAAATACGCAAACAGGTTGCATATCACACCTTGAGCTCTATTCATCCAACACAGTTTATCAGAGAACGGAAATCTATGATTTTCTAAACATCTATAAAGAAATAAAAAGTTATAGGTAAAAATATTTGACTATCTCTTCCAAATTTTCCGCCCTAGGCGGCCTACTTAGCCTATACAGGGTGTAACAAAAATGTTGCAGTTCCTTGAAATGGGTGATTCCTGAGGTGATTTTAAATAACTTTTTCTTTAGCAAAAATATTAGGTAGGGCGAGTTATTAATGAAAAACACCGACCAATCGAGAAGCGAATACAGCGGATTAATGATGGCGCGAACGATGGCGGGCCAATAGTATTCACAGCTGGAGCCGGCGCTGAAATTCATCCGTTGTACTCGCGTTCTGATTGGTCGACGCTTTTCGTTAATAACTCGTTAACAAAGCCCCACCTAGCATTTTCGCTAAGGAAAAGGTTGTTTAAAATCACCTCAGGTATCACCCATTCCAAGGACGTGCAACATTTTTGTTACACCCTGTACGTAAATCCGCCTCTGTCAGGTAGATCAGCAAATTCACGTTCCACCCGTATTTCGATGATATTTTTCAATGAAACCGTGAGAACCTGTTTTGTGCACCTAATCATTAGCATCGGGAAATCACCTTGGAGCGATTCCGAGGCAATTAATTCGACACGCGCGGAGGAAACGAGCTGTCAAATATTATCGATAAGGGTAGGTGATTCGCGATAACACGAGCAATCGATGATTGGGCGCTTTCTCTATGCTGGTGGTCAAACATTATCGGCTGGGGATTACGATAAATCTCGCTACCTTTGTTTTCTTCAAAACAGAATATTCAAATGGCAGATATCAGATAACGTCGAATGCGATACGCCCATATTCGGCGTGTAAAACAAAGCAAAGATTTTTGCACGTACGTAAGTGTTGCCTTTAGCGAAACGGCGGAAACACGTTCAGGGCCGCGATTCCTATAAATTGCGGAGTGGTCAGGCTCGAAAAGATCCGAGTTTAGTTTGATTTATGCGCGGCCTCTGCTAATCCGTCACAACCGGATCGTTACGCGGCCCGGTGGAGATCAGCAGAAATACATATCTTCGCAAATTGGAGCAAACGTCATCGTTAGGACGTAAATCCGCCATGAGATTCCACGATACGACTTCGTCGGGCGGGCACGACCGGTATGTAATTAATATTCGGATAAATTCGAGACGCGGTCGCAGCAACAGTTTGTTTGCGGATTTTCGAGGGTCGTTCCCGTCTTTTTCTTTCTTCCATCACGGTTAGACGAATCTCATTGCTTTCAATAATATTTTTCGCTGTTAGATATTAGAAGTTGTTTAGATGCAGTTGAGAGGCAGCGAGTTGTATCCCAAAGGGCATCGTGGAACGCCTCTCAACTTTTCTTTATAAAGCTTTCTGAGAAACCAGAAGGTACATATACAGGGTGTTCGGCAACGTGTGTCAGAAATTTTAAGGGATGGTTCTACACGCCAAAATAAGACGAAAATCAAGAGTAACGAAATCGCGGTAGCAGCTTTGTTTTTTAGTTATTAGCATTTTAAAAAGTGGGTGAAAAGCGCCTGAAACATGGCAATCCCTAATTCAAAACACGGGCCCTCTCACTCAAACTTACATTCATTCGGTCCTTTTTTAAAATAATCAATATATCGATCCGCGAAAACAGCTGTGGTTTACGTTACACACAATCTTCGTTTCATACGGACAGCTCTACACACTCTGAATATTCCGTAAAATTTGACATATGCCATAGGGATTGCCATGTTTCAGGCTGTTTTCGCCCACTTTTTCAAATGCTAATAACTAAAAAAGAAAGCTGCTATCGCCATTTCGTTACTCTTGATTTCCGTCTTATTTTGGTGTGTAGAACCATCCCTTAAAATTTCTGACACACGTTGCCGAACACCCTGTATATGTAACATTAGACTAGGGATCCGTAATATAGAGATGTAATATCAAACAACGGACGATAAAGTTTCCCAGAATTTTATTTTTGAACTGACAGAGCTGTTTTAAAAGAAAACTTTCGACTATGCGGAGAACAATAGAAATAACAATATATTGGGTACTTGAATTAGTTTCTGCCGTTCACTGATAAATGTCGTGATTAATATTAAATGCATGTAATTAAAAATGGTATCAGCGGGGTTAGGAAAAATCTAATCTGATCAAAAATCACAAATTGTGATTAAGCTGTGTGTTAGCTGTTACTGACTATAATTTGTCAATAAGTCAATAAAGATTAACGATAATAGAAATATATGTATTCCATCCTTTATACTGTGCGAAATCGTAGGTGAGTTACTGTTACTATTATTATTGTTATTGTTACCATTATTATTATCTGTCGTAATTAGCATTACCTGTACGTCATATTTTATCATTTCTATTTTTTTCTGTTATTATCAGTACTATTAGTTTTATTATTATTATATGACTTTCTTTTAAACTCTACATTTGCTAATTCTTTGTTATATTTTTATTTTTTAACCAAAAAGTTTTCACTAGCAGACATAAAATAAATCATTATTATTAAAATAATGTGTAACTGAATTAGTTATTACACTCTAATTTGTGACTTGTAATCTAATTACTAGACTGCAGATGTTTATGAATTTATGGCAATTTTAAAAATTCTAAAACGCACAAAGATGTGCATAGATGCAAAAATATATAAAATATCGCAAATAAAATACATTGTATGATATTTAGAAGGAGAAAGACACTTTTACTTATGTTGGTTTTCTTTTTCTAAGCCCTTGAAAATGTGAATTTACATAAACATCCGCAGTCTACTGATTACATTTTGCCTAACTAAAAGATCCGCCCACTTACCAAGAATATTAACAAAGCTCCTTTCAATTTTAGTTTTCCATCTAGAAATTGCTATCCTTCTTTAAAAAAAAAACAATATAAAAGATTCAAAACGCTCTGTAATTTTGATAGTTCATTATTGAATCCTGATTTTCGTCCGAACTTCCACCATTCGGTTGAACATTGAGCTCCGCCGCGACTTTCCATGGGAGCAAAATGTCAGGGTCAAGAGCAATTACAGACTCGTCAGAGATTAGTAAGATGGTCCGAATGGCCTAAAGCAGCCTAACAACGCGAGAACTTGAAGTTCTCCCGGTGAAGAGCAACAGGTTCAACTTATAACGGGCTGCGCGGGGCCAAGGAAGATTGCATCACGTAATAACGAAACATCTAATCTGAAACGAAAGATCTGGTTCCCGGGAGAGTGGTGTTTACCCGAGAGAAAGCTAACTGAATTTCCCGCTCATTAGTTGAGGCGGATAATTTCGCCAGGTGAGCCAGAGTGCGCGACGCGGCGCGGCGCGACGGCGAGCAAAGGAGCTCGACGAGGTCCCCGTTGCGTTCGAGTGATCGATCGAGGAGATCGCGTGCAGGAAATCGATCGAGCCGACGCGACGAATTCCGCGAGATCGAGTTCACCGTTTGCCGCGATAAGCGGTGGAACGAGGAAAGATTCGCGAGGGGATGAGAAATGTTGATGCTGGTGCACCGTCACGTGGAGGAAACAACAGCGTGCGACGGCAATTGGAGCACTTAGCTCGTAATGGGTTATCATCTTGCGTGCCCCTACTTCCCGGCGACTTTCCGACCGTTTCGATCTCCACGGGGATTGGAGGGAACCGGAGCATGCCTCCGGAACGATTGGTCAGTTCGTTTGCCGCTCGAGTTTTTTTTCAACGCTGTCGAGTTTCCGTATAAAACAGCAGCAACTCGGCGCGGCGAGAGATCAGTCGGTGTCTCGTAAACTCACGCGACGGATTGTCGGCGCGGATCGCTCGTTAACCATACTAGTTCGGATCGACCGGTTTCCATCTGCTTTCTCCACGGTTCCCATCGATCCGGAAACCAATGTCTTTCGCGGACCACGAGGCCGTCAACGGCCACAATCACCACGAGCCGGTGAAACGGACCGCGGAGAACAAACGCTTACAAAATAACGTGAACCATCTGCAACACAGCACGTAAGTTGATCGCGCAGGAGAAACGAGAGCGCGTAGCGAGTGCGCGGAATCGAGCTATATCGCGGATATGAGCTTCGATCGATCGGAATTTTGCGTTACTTATGATACGGCGTGGGGTTTTACCCAGGGAACGGCAATTGTCTGAAAGTCGATTACGGGTTCGCCGCGATTATTGTTCGCGTTGTGCTGGTTTCGGCGAAGCCGGATTAAACGGAAGCGGAGGAATTGTATCGGAACGGCAATCCACTTACAGTTCATTGCTTTCCTGCGAGCTCATTAACGTCGAAAAAGTTTACCGCAGCGTGTATGGGGTCTGGGCTACTTGAAACGAGTGCTCCGCGAACTTTCGGCTAATAAACAACATGGAAATGCCAGCCGGATACATATTACGCCGTCTCCGGAGTGTATATGAAATTTCCAAACACAACTAATTTCCCTGGACTTCTCTGATCCTCTCTGCGCTCTGCAACTCTCGTGATATTGTCGTTCCGCAGTCTAGCTAATTGGGAAAGTCAATGTAATCCAGTGTTCAACTATCTCGCGATGCCGCATAGTGGGAAGAAAACCGATTTCATTGGTCAAAAGTCAATTTTTTGGTTAAAAAAAAAAAAAAATAAAATAAAATAATTTACTTAAGTAATAGAGGGTTGTTTACCATGCACAATTATAAAAGGTTTCTTTTCTAGGATCTCTTATTTTCAAGTTATACGACTTTGAACTAATCTAGGTGGATACCGCAACCGTAAATAAATTAAATAGAATTTAACAGAACAATATTTTTTTGTTTCATTTCCTTTTAAATAATAATACTGTGAGTCTTTTACGATAGAATGAAGCGAGTATGGATGAAATTATTTAATTTTACCGCCTAGTACGCTTTTGAGTTGATGACGTATATGAAACAAAAGAATTACGACATTTGACAGTTCTGCTGTTAACGCCATATTGTTGCATCATATTTCTCGGATCACAGTGCCAAGAATTATATCCATCTGTAACCGTATTCAAATATTACACTAGTTTAAAGATAATTATATGTATAAATTTCGTAGTTTATAAGGCGTAATTTTATTACGGATAAGTTAAATTAAGTTCTGCGTGGTGTTAGCGTGATAAGTTCAATTAAATTCAGTGTTGTGTTCCTATAGTTATTATAAAAATGGATTTTACTTATAAAATAAGTTAACTTAATTTAACTTATTCGTAATAAAATTACGCCTTATAAACTACGAAATTTATACATATAATTATCTTTAAACTAGTGTAATATTTGAATACGGTTACAGATGGATATAATTCGTCGTCATTCTTTTGTTTCATATACGTCATCAACTCAAAGGCGTACTAGGCGGTAAAATTAAATAATTTCATCCATACTCGCTTCATTCTATCGTAAAAGACTCACAGTATTATTATTTAAAAGGAAATAAGAACAGTGTATTGGTAGGTATCAGACTTTATAACAGCTTACCGAATGAGTTAAAATTAATTACTAAAGACAAAATTAATATTAAAAAGAAGTTGAAATTATGGATAAAATTGTATGTATAATAATAATAATAATAATAATAATAATATTCACTGTTTTGTTTTAAATATAAATTTGTTATTATAAATTGGAAAGTTTATATAGTAGAGTATAAGTTAGTATGTAAGCCTTATGTTGTGACCAGACCTACGAACAGATGCTTCTATGCATCTCTGTAGGATGTCAGTTGGGTCTAGTATAGTACGTGTATATTACGTGTATATTTGATGCAACGGCATTGTTTTTCTGGCAAATAAATAAATAAATGTAAATGTAAATGTAAATGAAACAAAAAACTATTGTTCTGTTAAATTCTATTTAATTTATTTACGGTTGCGGTATCCACCTAGATTAGTTCAAAGTCGTATAACTTGAAAATAAGAGATCCTAGAAAAGAAACCTTTTATATTCGTGCATGGTAAACAACCCTCTATTACTTAAGTAAATTATTTTATTTTATTTTTTTTTAACCAAAAAATTGACTTTTGGCCAATGAAATCGGTTTTCTTCCCACTGTGCGCCGTCCGATACGATTCGTCCTCTGTATGTGGAGGACGAGAATGACAGGTTTTTCAATTATTTCGGGCCGTGTGTCGAACCGAGAACGTCGCAGAAATTAGTAATCTTAGTGAAAAGGGTGCTTGCATTATTGATGTCTCCATTCTGAGCGACGGTTTGTTTCGAGAGAAAGCATCCCACTGCGTAATGCTCGCGCAGCGCTTTAAATTATTCCTGCAAATCGTCTGAGCGTCGAAGAGCATAATTTTCGACATTTGCATGCAAACTATTGCAGACCCTTGTCTAGGTGCTCGCAACGCGCCGGTGCATCTTTAATGGTCAATGCAAGAGCGAGGCGAAGTCGTTGCTCAACGTTTCCTCAAAATTGCAACACGATTATTTTCAGTCTCCGCTTCTCCCCCGTTCCTTGTCTTCAACTCGGACAAGCGAGGGAGAAGCTTTTCTGCAGTTTCTTCCGATAGCTTGAACGCGTTCAAAACTCGCCCGGAATACGCACGACACTTTCAGGCAACTTTGCGCCCGGGGAACATCCAATTAGAAGTTCCCCGAGTGTTCGCTCTTTGATTTTGTTTATTTAATCGAGGCAAATAGAAACTAAACTCGCGAGCAACGCAAACAAGAAATTATTAAGCGTAATGTAACGATCGCATCGGCGTGGCGCGGGCGAATAAAGGTGATGACGGTGAGGAAGATACGAGAGGAACCAAAGGCTACTCGTCCCGTTCGTATCGATCACTTTCTTCGCCGTTTCGTAATACGTTACATCATTGTCGCTAGCCGCGGCGGCACTCGACGCGAGTTACGTTCATTTCGAATGTCAAGGGGATCCAGTCGAAGGTCGATTTAATTTTTATCAACCGCTTCGTTAATCGATGCGATCGAACGCGAAACTCGGTCGCTCGACGCGATCGGAACCGCGACACGTCGCGAAATTTGCAACGAAATTAAACGCGCTCGGAGGAAATTGTGATGCAGTTACGATCCTTTCTCCCCTCCCCCTTCTCATCTTCCTCGTTCCTTTTCGCCGGAGATGAATTTTTCCTCAATACGTTTAATATTTGCCGCGCATTCCGCCTTCTCCCTTCCTTCACACTCGAATCGGCGCATTGAAATCCGAGTGGCATTAAACTTTTTGCGAGAACGGGGAACTTTCGCTTCGAACGCGACGCCCTCGATATTCCTCTATCCGCGAGACTTTCCGCCGCCGTCGCTCTTACCCACTTCATGAAACGTGCGATTGGAAAATGGGACGCGCTCCTGGAAAACGGTGCCTCGTTGCTGAACCGAACGCGAACGCGTCGCGGCACGAATGACAAATAGCGCGATGTTTCACTCTTTTCACGGGAAAGGTTGCGTAAGCTGTTTTCAACTTTTGTTTGTGGTCTTTGGTAATTATCCTGATAAGAGTCGCATCAGATATATGTCGAGCATGTAATTATTGAGAAAATTGTTTCTCTGTTTATAGAGGGTGTAACAAAAATGTTGCAGTTTTTGAAAGAGGTATTTCAAACAACTTTTTCCTTAGCGAAAGTGTTAGGTGGGGCTTTGTTAACGAGTTATTAACGAAAAGCACCAGCCAATCAGAGAGCGAGAACAGTAGATGAACCTTGGCACGGACGAAGGCAGACCAATGCTACGCATAGTTGTAGGCAGGGACTTATACCGAAACCAAAATAACCGGTATAATACCGGTTATTTCGGTTTCGGTATAAGTCCCTGGTTATAGGCCGTGCCGAAATTCGTAGACTGTATACACTCCCTAATTGGTCGGTGTTTTTCGTTAATAACTCGTTGACAAAGCCCCACCTAACATTTTCGCTAAGGAAAAAGTTTCTTAAAATCACCTCGGGAATCACTCCTTTCAAGGAACTGCAACATTTTTGTTACACCCTGTATACTTTGTACGCACACAGATCCGATGGCACTTTCCTTCGAAACGGCAAACATTGAAAGCTGTGCGTCAGAGAAAAAGTCTTCGCGCTTCAATAATCTTGTTCGTTGACGTTGCTTGGTCAAGATAGCGGAACGTAAGCAATCGTAGCAAGTCGCGATAAAAATCACTACGGTTCGTTAAAAGACTATTACACAATTTACGACTGATATGCATTTCAGTGAATGAAGATAGGAGAATTACGTATCGATGAAAAATTGAATCGAAGATATCTGAAGTCTCTGTATCTACAGATTCCAATATTTTCTACTCCAGTACGATTACAAGATACAACTACTTAGAGATACATTACCGTCCATAAGTATTTGGACACTTTATGTATACTAACCAAAAAGTCGACAGTTTTATCCCAATCAATAGATTTTTAGGTAATTAACGTTAATTAATATCATTGATATATAATGTATTATACAATGAAATTAAAAAATATATAGTTTCATTTAAAAACACATCGGTGACCTTCAAAAAATCTTGAAAGAGACATCATTTAGGAGACTTTTTAGTATCACCGCATTTTCCCCCTTGAACAGTACAATTTACCTCTGTGACATTTTCTCCTATCTTCAACATTGACAGATATATTTAGGTGTTCTGTTTTACGTGACTCACCCTGTATGTATAAGCAGTACTAACAAGGGAACATATCGAACCCGCACACTTCGATCTTGATGCAATTTATGTGACAGCTAGTTCTCAGAAAAATATTTGACACGTATTTTTTCTTATCTGTCATCTTCCATGTTGAAGGGGTGATAACAGCCCTCAAAGTTGAGACGTGACAAAATGTTTTTTGAAATATCTTTGGAACTAGAAAGTTACATTTTTTTAATTCCGTGTTTTTAAAAGGCGAATTCAGATTTGTACTCAATTTAAAGAGAAAGCCATTTGTTAAAATAATATAATTAAAAAACAATTTTTTAAATAAATTTTTGGCTACACGTCAATCTTTATTCTTGTAAATTTATATATTCAAACTATGGACCAAAATAGGGGACGCGTGTCTCGGGAAATTTTGATTTTTATTGTATAACAAAAATTATTACACATTGACTTGTGAGTTTTATTGATTTTATATGGACGCATAAACAAAACACCATGATTGAGATCAGAGTTGGGCAAAATGTGGCGAGTATCAATTGACGATTACAGAAAATAACTCGTAATTAAATGAATAATTGCACTTAATTCACAATTTGTGATTTGCAATCAGATTACATTTTGCCCAACTTTGATTCAGGTTGCATTGGACGGCTTTACCTAGAATTTGTTCCATATTTATCCGACATAGGGAAGGTATTCAAATACTTTATGGACGGTAGTTTGATCAAACAATCCGGGAACATCTTCAAACTGTTTACCTTTTCCCTGGAAGTATACTTATAGCGCACACGGCGGTAATTATTATATCGAGAATAATACTTTAAGTATGATACAATTCGCTCTCTCGCGATTAAGTTAAAGGAAGCGCGAAGGTTTCCAATCGTTCGACAGAAAGCGACGTTCCCGCTCGAGATTAGAGGAGCCGATATTGTATCTGGAATCGCGGGGGCGTCATTGAATTGTAGCGCGATGCTCCAGGGCGACGCGCATTCACGTCGTTATAATAATCGTCGACCTCACATTTGCCATTCATAACGGGCACCCGTACAATACCGTTTTACGATGGAGCATCCGCGAATGCGGTCGGTCTAATGACGTTTGGCATACCCGCGGCTATATCAAAGCTTTTCCACCCTAGACACCGCGCCGCGCCGTGCGAAACTGCGAAGCAATTCTCAGATTCGCGGCTGAATGCCGACCAGCTTTCGGTCTGGCTGTTATTGGCGACGCGGATGCATATTCAGCCGCATTCAACATGTTAAGCGAACATTCCACCAAATGCGCCACGGCAACCGACGCGACGGGTCAACGCACCGTTGAGATTCGTCACCGCAAATAATTTAACTTGCATCGACAATGCCCCCGCACCTTCTTACGTTGAGATTGAATCGACTCGATTGAACCGATTCCCTTTGATACCCCAGCAAAGTGGCATTTGAGGAAATTCCCATCACGGATTCTTTTAACTTTTATGGGACAAGAAGAAAGTGGTATTTAAATCTTTGGTTACAAGGCAAATTTTCGAGATATTCGTGTTTAAAGTTCTAAACATTAATACTGTCTTATGTACTCGAATTTTTATATTTTTATTTCTAATGGATAACATTCTTTTAATAGATTTTTTCTCTGATAAAAATATGAATTCTACTTTCATGATCTCAGTTATCGCATAAAATTAAATGTCTTGAAAATGTGACACGCGGTTTTGCTTTACAGTCACAGAAATATCTTCAGAGTGCAGAAAGTGCCGCTCCTGACTCTTCCATTTAAAAAAATTGTTTCATTTATCGGTTCATGTAGTAGAGGTCCATAGAAGTATCTCTGAATTTTTTTTTCAATTTTTTGGAAGACTGCGGGATGACAAAAAATGGGTCTGAGTAAAGGTGGATTTTCGGTATTACGATTTTAAACAATGTCTTTCTTTAAATATATTTTACTTGCTTTTTAAGTTGTGCAAAAAGGTAATTGAATAAAGATGACTGTAAGGTGATTTATTCTTGACAAAATATCTAAAAGGCCTCAGAAGCTCTTCTATCCGGATGAAGGTGACGAAGGATCTATTGGAAGAAACAGTCCAAGTAGGCGAGAATCTTGTTAAATCTTGATAAACTTCTTTTATATTTAGTAAGTTTTATAAAGTTACTACAGAGAACCGAGCCACTGTATTTCGGAACTATAATGTTTATTTCCTGTCGGTACTGCATGACTTTCGCCTAACTTGGATCACGGTTGATTAAAAAAAACTTCTCGTTAATTTTACTTTTAATGAAAGTTGAGTTCCCTTCAATATCGCGAGGGACGGAATGAATTAATATTGGCAGCGAGAGTTTGACACAACGTCCGCTTCGACCTCCCGATGCTTTCACCTTCCTTGACCCGCATCAACCGAGGGTCGATCCATCCCCATTTACGTACTGTACACAAAAGCCTCACGCTCCCAATTTTATTACCCCCTCGAGCGAAATTGTCCCCTCGTCGTTTCCGAGCGTCGATCACGATCGACGGCAAAAACTTCTCCTCGGAGGCGTAAGTAATTTTCGATTGCGTCACGCGTAGCGTCGCGACCGAATCGCGCTTGTCCGCTCGGACGCATGGAAATACTGTGTGTGCATCTGTGCGTAGAGCCGGTCGGCGAGTGCATTCTGCACTGGCGCACGCGTGAGCGCGTGCACGGTAGATGAGTTGTGCACGACGAGCGTGCACTATTCATAAACACGTTAAGCGGCGGTGCGTGTTTCGATGCATGATTTGTAATATCCCCGGTGCCTGCGTTCGGCTTAAATTCGCCGCTGTTTGAGCCCTGTTAGCCGTTTAACGGGCAACTGTGCCCGTTTTGCGGTGGGTTCCACGGTGAAATTACGTCGACGGAACGAACCGCTCGTTCCTCTGTCGTTGACGTAACTCACGCGCGGCCCGCGACGGGTTTGTTCCATTGTTTCGCCACGGCTTATCGATACGTTCGCACCCGCACTGCGCCGCGGCACGATAGAAACGACCCTATGATCGATGTCTGTTGTTTTTCAGGTACACGTTCGAGGCGCTCCAGGAATCGGCGCAATACTTGCTGGACCGAGCGAGGATAAGGCCAAAGATTGGGATAATATGCGGTTCGGGAATGGGTTAGTATTAGTATCCGCGTCTTTCTGCTAGCTTTGGTGACACTGGCTTACTAAGGATAGAAGTCTTTTTAAAGGTACAGTAGAACCTCAAATAACCGGCTGTTAATTATTTTCCGTTTTTACCATTCTGTATTAAAATTATTCGACGCACCACTAGTAGAAGTTAGTAGAATTCTCCTGAACTTTCAATTAATGCTGCTATATTAAAAGTTAAAAATTTTACGTCAAAGAAATACTTCAGTTTTGACTCAAACATTAAGCCGATTCGAGGTTCTACTGTGCAGACAATGTATTATTTACATTACAACTTTTGGGTAGGAATTATTCTAATCTTTCTTTGGAACAAAAATCGCTTTGACCAGTGTAATCGTTAGAACAAACATGGGGCTGCTGATTACGAGTGTCGGTGGTGGAGCTTACTGTGTTTTCCCAGTCAATGTTTTCTCTATTTCCGAACAGGAACAATTGAGCAAAACGAGTTGTGTCCAGGTTCGCTGGCGGACTCCCTCGAGGACGCCCAGAGTTTCCCTTATGAGGAGATCCCGCACTTCCCCATGTCGACGGTCAAGGGTCACCGGGGGCAGATGGTCTTCGGTTACCTGAACGGCGTGCCGGTCATGTGCATGCAGGGTAGATTTCACTATTACGAAGGATACCCGCTGTGGAAGGTACGGTTGTCTCCGAATTCCGCATGTCGTTATCGTCACGAAAACGCAAACAGGAACGCGTCGCGCGTAAGTCAAAACGCGGCGTCAAAACTATCTCCAATGGGTTTTTGTGAAGCCATTCACATTACATTGTCCGTCGACCGACTGACGGTTACCACTTAAAACCTATGGAAGAAGTAAGAAGGTTTTGACGGACGCTAGTTTGCCGCCGCTTAAAATCCGTTTCATGAGAGGACGGACTCGCCTGTCGATCAGTTTTCGCACGCTTTGCGCAGTTGACGTCTACCCTTATTATATATCTGGGCCAATTCAACAGGCCGTTCAAGGCCACCATTTTCTGTCACTTTTTTCGGAAGGAAATGACCCTACGAAGGTTTCTGTATCCCTACGGACCTAAAGGACAGCGCGTAAAGTAGATCTATGGGAAAGAGGGCTGCTTCTGTGAGCGGAGGGGGGGGGGGAGGCTCTGACTTGCAGCCACGGTGTATTATACAAGGTGCGCCAAAAGTATGGAAACGGTCAAATATTTCGGAAACGGAATATTTTTGAGAAAAATGTTTTGGAACAATGTTTTAGGGTTTTAAGAATTCTATTGAACGGTCGTATCCGTTTGACCTTCAGAGGAACGGTCAAGGTCACGTCAAGGTCAACATGATTTTTTTAAATAGAATACCCCATTTTTGATCATGCAATGTTGAAGCTGACGATGAGACCTTTTCAAAACACTAGCTGATGACCTATTTCTCTGGAGAATTGCCCAAGTGCTAAGCTTTAAATGCTTTGATGTTGTCAGCCTTATTGTTAGTATTATTTAGGGTGCACCTTGAGGAAGTTTCTTGATTGGACTTCGCACAATCATGGTCCTCGCGTACGGGCTTATGAAGGGCGATTTTAGCATTAATACGCATTGAGCATTTGAGATTTAGCATTAATGTGCTTTAACTCGTTAAATGTTCGAATTGTCTTCTGCCTATTTCTTGACAATTCTTGGCAATTTTCAACAGAAATAGGTCACCAGCTAGTGTTTTGAAAAGGTCTCGTCGTCAGCTTTAACACTACATGATCAGAAATGGCATGTTCTATTTAAAGAAAACATGTTGACCTTGATATGACCTTCAGCGTTCCTCTGAAGGTCAAACGGATTCGACCGTTCAATAGAATTCTTAAAACCCTAAAACGTTGTTCTAAAACATTTTTCTCAAAAATATTCCGTTTTCGAAGTATTTGACCGTTTCCATACTTTTGGCGCACTCTGTATATGTGTTCCGACAAGGCACCTCTGTCTGGTTGATTTTTTTGTGATCGATGGAAGATCCTGTGGTCGCCGCTAGGGGCGTCGTAGTCAGAACTCCGCGTTTGGTATGCATGTGTACGAATAAAGTGCGTCACAGATGATCACAGAGCTTTAATCGCGCTCAGTCTCCTCGCACCACTTGAGCTCGCTGAACCAATAGGATCACGTTCCCCACGGATGTTTTTACTCAGACGCACTCCTAGTGATCGCTAGAAGATCTTCCACCTCTAATGATCACACATTTCTGAGGGAAGTTGCAACACCTATATAATACACTGTGCTTGCAGCCATCTTGAGTGGTTAAACTAGTGCTGCCATCCATATAACGTCGCGGCAATATTTAAAACTGTACAATTGAATTACGTACATTCTAAGTCAATTGTAACCTGTGTAATAATTTTGCTCTTCATCAATCACGGTGGAAAATTTATTTGGGACTGTTGGGACTGTGGGGATAAGCTGCACGAAGCGAGTCCGTTCTCTCATGAAACAGAGTTTAGACGTTTAATGTGAATCGGCCCTAAGTCGTCGCGATCAAAGCACTTCGCGGTCGTAGACGAATCGTAGCAGACACCGTCGCTCGTGTTTCGGCTTTCCAAGGCGAGACTAACGTTTGTTGTTTTCTCCTTCCCACGTGCAGTGCGCGATGCCGGTGAGAGTTATGAAGCTCGTAGGCGTAACCCATCTGATTGCGACAAACGCGGCGGGAGGTCTAAATCCCACGTACAAGGTTGGCGACATTATGATGGTGAAGGATCACGTGAACATGATGGGTTTTGCGGGGAATAACCCTCTTCAAGGACCCAACGACGACAGGTACTTTTTTTTTCTCTCTCTTCTATCTCCCCTCTGCTTCACCATCTCCCCCGTATTATGAAACAGTCCACGCGTTACACCATTCGTCCGTATCACACTCCGATGCTCCCTTATCGAGCCACTCCAGACGCTCTCGCCCTTTTTCCCGATGCGCAATTTTCGCGTCCACGGAGAGCGAAGCGATCAAAGGCTCCGGGAATTAGCGCTACTAGCGTCGCGGCAATTTTATTGGACGAAGACGTGAGGAACGAGGAGAACGAGCGAAGAATGACGAATTGAAAGGAGCAAATGAAAGGGGAGGAGGGGGGGAAATGGGGCAGTGAAATTGAGAGGAGGGGAACGGCAATGAATTCGAATCCGCTCGTAGCCGACAAAGGTGCCTGGGCTCGTTTCCTGGAGGAAAGCCCAGCTCAAGGGCAAGGAACGACGGCGGGCAATCGCGAGGGATCGTTGAGGTCGTAGAAGGAATAAAATTAATCTATTTCATGGGAATAACTCGATGAATCGGATTGATGAACTATTTACTCGAAGGCATAAAGAATCTGATTGAAGTATTTACGTAAGAATTTCCCTCCAGTTTCCTGCTTCCGTCTCGTCCTTTTTGCGTCTTTCCTCCGAGCTCTCTCCTCCCGTTGACCTTTCATCCTAGCGAAGCGCCCGGGCTTCTTTATCGGTCTCGGTTTCTTTTTCTCTTTGTTAGCATCCTCCGATATTAATGGAATTTTCCGCGTCTTCCTTTCCGTCGTCCCTCAGCCTCCTCCTGGACACGACTCCGTTGGAAATATTGTGCTCTTCTCTCGTGTTCCAGATTCGGACCGAGGTTCCCGCCCATGAACAAAGCCTACAGCGGGAATCTGTTAGAAACGGGGCGGGAAGTAGCGAAGGAGATGGGCATCGACGATATCGTGCACGACGGCGTGTACACGTGCCTCGGGGGGCCGAATTTCGAGACCGTGGCGGAATTGAAGATGCTGCGGATGGTCGGCGTCGATGCGGTCGGTCAGTACGATCAACCACTTCCCTTCGAAACTTTTCCTCCCGACCGCGCTTACATCCGCTCCAATTCCAGGAATGTCCACCGTTCACGAGGTGATCACAGCCCGACACTGCGACCTGAAGGTGTTCGCCTTCAGCCTGATCACGAACGTCTGCGTGACGAACTACGAGACCCACCAGGAGGCCAACCACGAGGAGGTGATGGACGTCGGGAAGGTCAGGCAGTCCCTGCTTAAAGAGTACGTGTCGCGTTTAGTGATGCGCTTGAAGGACATCGCGAACGTCGAGGAGAAATGATTCGGACGAGAGGAGAAAGGATAGGAAAACGCTTCGCGCCGTTTCGCGAGACGTTCTTGCGACTGATCCATCCTCGACGATCGGGAGGAACGTTTCGACGCGCGCGATACCTGGGGAACATTACCGTAACGACGAGGATTCGGGTCCATAGCCACGCAAAGCTGCGTAAATTATTTTCATTGCCGGGAAACGTTTAAGGAAAATGCGGGAAACTCGCAGGGGTGAAGATTCTGTTTGCCGAAACGGAGGATTAGCAAGGATCGCGTCGAGGATAATTTCGTTCAACGCCGATGCATTCGATTTTCATCTCCATCGAGTTTTTCCGAGGAAGCTTCCGCGTCGAGAGGGACATCGCGTTCCTCCGATATCGTCCTGCTGTTTCTTATCGCGAGGCGCCGTGAATCGACGATAAACACTGGATCAGCGAAACGAAAGGAGATTAGTAGTCAAGAGTTTATCAGCGGCGCATTCAGAGAGTGCATCTTCTTTAATTATACTTTCGTATTATACGGAGGACGTTGCGCGCTTGGAATCCGGTTTTATCCGAGCTGAGGAAGTCTCCGTCTCGCGCGCGAGCGAGCTTTTGATCTCAATTGATTCGTTACACGTCTTGAGGGACCTCCTTGGCTTTAAGAAGAGGGAGAGAGCGGTTAAGGGCGGGAGAAGAGGTTGGTCGATGCCTCCTCTCTTCGACACCCTCGTCGATTTTCCTCCCTCGCTTCGTTGCCTTCATCTCGTTTCCGCGCTCTTCCATCGCTAATGCATCGGTGTTCGGCCTCGATAAATCTTGGCCGGCGAAGACCATACTGCCACGGCCCTTTTTCTATCTTCGTTTTCCGCCACAGTTGCTCCCTTCGCATTACCTTTCCCTCGATGAAATCATGACGCGACGTCGAGAGAAACGACTCGATCTCCTTGACGGTCGAGGCGCGTCTCTGACCTCGAGGACGGACGAGAGAAGGGACAACGATTCGCCTTTTCTTTGAATCGTTTTGCTTTTTTCTGTAATATTTATGGAAGCTTTACCGAACCGACGATAATAAACTATTTTTCTGTATACGATTGCGTTTTTTCCCCCCGAAACCGTTGCGACGCACACTGGTTCAGAATTGAACTTTAGCTGTTCATACAAGTAAAGAAAAAGTTTAGAAAATTTATTTATTTATTTATTAACGGGGTGACCCCCTTTGATACACTTAAAATAAAAAATAACATTAAGATTCGCTGTTAGAGACGCATTTACATTGATTAGAAAAAGATTCAGTCGAACAACGAAAGAAGTCAAGTTGGTGTGCAAACATATTAGCCTGTCTACAGCAACGTCTGATACATTCGTTGGCAGAGAAGTTGGATCTACAATAAGATTCATGGAATAACGGGTAATTTCTGAGAGTTCTAAGCGGAGCATTAAACTGTATTAGACGTAAAAGATCGGGACAGTCAATATAATGATTTAAAGTCTTAAAAATTAGTGCTAAGTCAAATCTAAGCCTACGTTAAACAAGGGTAGGAAGTTTGAGGAGATTAAGATAAGCATCATAATTATGGCAGGTTTTTGGTATAGGCTCATGTATTTTGTAGAATACAAAGCGCACAAACTTGTGCTGAATTTTTTCGATGGAATATATATGATTTTTATTATAGGGATTCCAAATGGGTGAACAATATTCAAGGTGAGGACGAACTAGGGCAGAGTAAAGTATTTTGAAGGTCGTAACTCTTTTAAAATTAGAAGCAGTCCTCATGAGAAGACCGAGAGCTCTAGACGCCGTTAGGATAATTCGCTCAACGTGTTCAGTGAAGGATAGATTTGCAGTATATGTTATTCCAAGATCTCGTACAGAGGTGATATTACACAGTTCAACATTCTCAATGGTATATTAATACTGAAAAGGTTTAGTTAAAAGTTACTGAGAAATATGTGAAATGTCTATTTCTTAAACAGCCCATAGACGATACGATTTGTTGTGCCACAAGTTGGAGAGACGGTTGCAAAGATTGATCGTATTCAGTTTTGCCCACAAACGATCGTACGAACAATGGCACAATACACTGTTCTGTAGTACGAAACCGTTTTACCTGGTCGTCGAAATGCACACAAACAGTCCAATTTGTAATCAGATTACACTTTGCCCAACTCTGACCATGTCACTGCGACTTTTCAAGCACTTTTAATGATTTGGCAGAAAAATGTTTGAATTAAGAATAAATCAATATTTAATATTCTACAAGTTATAATATAAAAGCAATAAAAAATTTTTTTTTCATAAAAAATAAAGATTACCTTGACTTTTTAATTGTGACTACATATTTTTGATTGCGTAATGTTGTGGCTGACATGCTTTTATTTTAAATCTCGAAATAACACAAATGTAGCTTTGAACAGTTAATGCTTCGATCTGATCCACTGTGCGACGGTTGTTCTCTGTATCCTTTGATTTTTTTTTATGGACATACCTTTCGTACTTTCAGTGAAACGAAATCGCGACAGTGTCACGGTTCGGAGAGGAACGTGCCGGGGACCATTTGCGCGTTTATTTCACGATTTTATCGAAAACGCGTTTAACGTCGGTGCATCGAAATGGGACACCGTCGACGCGTATTTCGCCGGAATTAATATTGTATATGATCGAGTCGAATAAATTCCCCAGACTGGCTCGATATACTGTCCGATTTCGGTCATCGATTCATTCGACGCATTAAACGATATTTTACAGTGAGCCAGTAATTGCGTAATTCGAGGCCGAAACACAAAACGGAGCACCGGCGCGTTCTTCCCTCTCGCGGTTTTCGCCAACTTTGACCGAACACGCTCGAGCGTGCCGCAAGCGGAGAGGCTAATTAAGCTCCGCGTTCATCCAACGATCGACTGAATCGCTTAACAGACCGATTCGTTCGGTTCGGCTCAGTTTTTAACCCCCGCGCCCGGAACTATTCGTATCGACGCACTCGAAAGTTCACGCTCCGATTCGCGGATTCATAATTTAACAGCTCGACCCCGATTTCGTACGACGAGTGTCATCGGTGCTCGAATCCGTCGGTAACGACAATCCCGTCGACTTAACCGAGCAATTCGAGTCAACAACGGCGCGAGAGGGTGGCTGGCGCGGATAGGATGACACCGAGGGTGGAGGCCACGAATCGGATTCTAAACAGTAAATCCACGGTTGCCTAGACACGTGCCATCTTTCGGGATGGGCCACTTCCTGAGCGTCTCCGTGAGACCGTTGCATCCCGATTTGAAAAGGGATACACTCGGGCACGTACCGAGCGGCGGGGGTGGCGGAGCGAAGGGTTGTCGGGGCTTTCTGTCCCGCGTATATTTCCACGTTTGGAATAGAAACTGTTCGAGGGATCGGTTATTGATATTTCTGAAACGGCAGATAAAACTTTTCCTTGGCGCATCTACCGTGTCGGTCTCACCGTATATCTTTCGTTTACCGATGCCTTCGGAGGACAGCGATACCATAATCGAGATAAGGGATGATGTATTTCGGTCTTAACTTTCGCGTTATCCCCGCGCGATAATATCTTGGGGTAGAAAGGGAGAAAAAAAGGAAGAAGCGTGCGTTTGATATGGGTCATAGAGGGCACGGTGTATTATACAGGCATTGCAAGATCCCTCAGAAATGTGTGATCATTAGATGGAAGATCTTCTAGCAACCGCTAGAGTGCGTCTGAGTAGAAACATCCGTGGGGAGCGCTCCTATTGGTTCAGCGAGCTCAAGTGGTGAGGAGACCGAGCGCGAGTAAAGCTCTGTGATCATCTGTGACCACAGACTTCTATAATATTACACTAGACTGCTAACAGCCGAGAGAAAGGTGATGCGAGCGGTGGGGATGAGATTTTGTCTCTACGCTGCAAATGGCGGACACAGTGATTCGTTGGTGACGTATGCATGTTTAATTTTGGAATGTTATACAAAATTT
Source organism: Perdita meconis (assembly GCA_030770465.2). NCBI lineage: Eukaryota > Metazoa > Arthropoda > Insecta > Hymenoptera > Andrenidae > Perdita > Perdita meconis. The sequence goes on from JASKOS020000009.1 coordinate 8,455,442, forward strand.
TCACTTATAAATTACTTTCTTTAAAGAAAAACTACGAATATACGAACACTCTCGGTTGCTGTAGCATGCTTTCCACTCTAATTTTGCCCAGTTGTATCTACAATGAATCTACACTGCAAATGGCGGACACTTGCGGACACCCCCCACCACTCGCATCTGCCGCATCACTTTTTCCTACGGCAAGCCATAGTCCGTTAGCAGTCTAAACTGCGTTCCATGAGAGAACGGACCTGCTTCCGCGCAGTCCGTGACCATTGCCCCCACTGACTTCTCCATGGGGGTTCGTGAAAAACCCCAATGATAGAAAAGGCTCAACGTATCCGTCGCTAACGCTCAGGGAACTGACTTTTCGTAAAAATGGTGGGACCCTCGAGGGCCCAGTAGGGGGTGGGGACGGGGCTTCCCCCCCAGGGATGTGATGCCCCCTTACATCAGGCATGGGGGGCGCTGGAAGAGTCTTCTTGATTCCCAGCGCCCCCCATTGTATGCCGGGAAGGTCACCGTGGAGGGTGCAAGTCCCGCACTACCGGCGGATTCCCCTAAAGTCCGCTGGTGTGGGTTAGCCATTTTCCTCCACGTAAAAAAAAAAAAAGGTGCGTGGGTGGGGATGCGCTCTGGAGTGATAGCGGCAATAACTAATGAGGGTAGGCGTCAATTGCGCAAAGCGTGCGAAAACTGGTCGACAGGCGAGTCCTTTCGTGGAATGCAGTTTAGTGCAGGGTTGCCATGTGAGAGTCTCTCCATACCCCTTACTTTTCCGCCCCTCACCTAGATGTTCCACCTCTCTTCCGCCTGTGAGACTGGTGGGGTAAATAACGGGTGTCTTACGCTACGGAGTCCGTAGCGTCGCGTCGCGGAGCACGTGGTAGCGTAGCACAAAAGACACCCGTTATTTACCCTACCAGTCTCACAGGCGGAAGAGTGGTGGAACATCTTGGCAAGGGGCGGAAAGGTAAGGGGTATGGAGAGACTCTCACATGGCAACCCTGGTCTAGTGTAATATATAGAAGTCTGTGTCTGTGACTCACACATGCACAGCATACTCGTTCTAACCATGACGCCTCTAGCGGCGACCAGAGGATCTTCCATCTATTGATCACAAAAAATCAACCAGACAGAGGTGCTTTGTCGGAACACTTTTATAATACATCGTGATAGAGGGCGAGAGAGAGAGAGAGAGAGAGAGAGAGAGAGAGAGAGAGAGAGAGAGAGAGAGAGAGAGAGAGAGAGAGAGAGAGAGAGAGAGAGAGAGAGAGAGAGAGAGAGAGAGAGAGAGAGAAGGGTGAACGGGGGAAATTCGGAGCAGACGTCTTGATTATTTGAAAGTATAAGACTGATAAGGTAATCCCGTTTCGTATCTTTTGTAAGTTACTTCCTTTCCCAGGTACCCGCTTTTCTGACTGTTCCCCCGCGAAACGAGATGCATAATGCGATTGCGTCGCAATATCCCTTGACCGTGCAAAAACCCCCGCGGTCTCTATGAATTAAAACGTACAAGGCAGAGGGAATAAATGATACACTGTTAACGATGCGCCTCGTATATCCTTTCCAACCATTCGTTTCATTAGACACAAAGTAAAACCGGATATACCGATGTAATAAAGGGCTTCGCGTCCCTTTTTAACGCGGGAGACTAATTCGTTCTCGAGAAAATCGATGGGGCGGAATAAAAAGAAATGCATAGCAGCATATTCAAATATCAAATATGTATTCGAATGAAAAAGGAGGGTAGATGGGAAGTGATTGAAATGAATTTCGTGCTTGTTGAATCAATTATAAAAAAAGGGATTTATGCTCCAAATATTGGAAACTTGAAAGGACTTTAAATGGATCTTATGCTAGCGAAATTGAGAAGAGGAAGTATACTTTTCCAGTAATGGAGATACAGGATGGAGAGCCGAAAAGGATGGGCTTTGACCTAAATAGTCCTGTTGCATTTGATCTGCGAAGAGTGAAATAACATAGCAGTGCCTACTTGCAGGTGTATTGATTTTCCTGAAAGTTGATCTATTTAATTCTGTTTATGATAGCGCTGGTGGAAAATGCGTAGCCATACTTCAGCAATACAAATAATTTTTGTACCGTGAGGAAAAAGAAATTAAGGGAAAAATTTATCTACTAATATTTAAACTCAACGTGGAATTTTATGCTTCTTGGAATTGGAATTGGATTTGGTTTATATTACAGGCATTATTTTGGAATTTACCGAATAAAATTTTTTTAATAGAAGATTGATGTGCAAAAGAACAATATTTCAATAAAATGTTTCCAAAATTTAATACATAATTTCGAAAAAATAATGAAATTATTGCTTGATCGATGTTTGAAACGATGTTTTTGAAATTGGTGTGTACAATAACAAAAAAATAATTAATTACAATTATCTTTGGATAAAAAAAAATTTACTTCGTTACAATTTTTTAGGGATTATATTTCAAATTTGTATTTTGTTTGGTACTGATATTTTTTAAAATATAAACATCACTTATGGGAATGAAATAATACTCATTAAATTAGAAGACTTTAAAAAAGAATCATGAAGCAGTCTATAGTTACTCCCAAAAGTATTTGGACACTAACAAAGTTTGACTATTTAATGATGTATGTGTGTTAATTTTGAAAGAATTGGTTCGATTGTTTTTGTGAAACTATTTATTGTACTTTAAAACGTATATATTTACATTAGAGATGTACCTAATCCAATCTAACAGGGAGGCATAATTAGACTAAGACAATTAAAATGCGATAACTAAACCTAACAAACCGAAGTTAAAATAAAGTAATAAACAATACTGTAGCCAAAGACATATATCTATGTATGGACTGAAAAATAAATAAATATTGCCAGGCTCAGAAAAAGTGTTTCACCCTTGGTTTCATTTTGTAACGGTGTTTGAAAATGATCGACAGTACCGACTAATCGGCTGATTAGTCTTGTTAGAGGCCGATTAATCGGCTAATCGGCTAGTCGACCAAACCCCTAGTCAGTACAATTCTAATTTCAGTTTCACAAAAAGAATCGATCCAATTCTTTCAGAATTAATACACGTACATCATTAAATAGTCAAATTTTGTTAGTGCCCGAATACTTTTGGAAGTAACATGAAAATGCTTTCCCTGAGCCAGAACTGAATTCAGTATGGGCGAAAATCGAAAAATAATTTTTAGAATCGTTAAAAGTTCCGTCGCAAAAAGAAAGTACATGGTAATTTGTGCAGCGATGACGCAAAAGAAACGTGCATCAAGGGGTTAAATGATTACAGGTCGATAAAAGCGGTCGCTAGTAGGACTTTCGAAGAGCGAACCTCGGGTGGCGCCGCCGTCGGGTCTGCGAGGAGTCCATCCCCTCACCTCCAGCACCCAGCGCCGCTTCCATCGGCAGCGATAGGTCCATCGGGCCGAACGAGCCGCGAGTCGAGTTAGTACGACTCGTGACGTCGCGGTAGTCGGTTCCTCGGTTTCCCCCAGGTGCGGGTTCGGGTTGTCGTCCCGTCGGCGATGTGACCGGTTTCTGAAAGTGACGTGCCGCTAGTTCCGTCGTATCAACGCTGTTCGGATCGGGTCCGGGTGTTGAAAGGTGATCGCGACGCATCGAAATTCAGATGTAAACGCGAAGAGGAGGATCGGTCCGGCGATCCGATTTCGGCGTGCGTCGCGTCCGTGTCGCGTACTCGCGGAAGTTTATTCCTCCGTTTAACTACCCTCGTCGCGCGTAGTTAACTGTCTTCAACTGTTTTGGATATCGGTGACGGTGGCAAAGTTGGTCGGTTTCCGGCGGTTCAGTGTATATTCCGGGAGGAGAAGAAGGATAACTGTGAAGTCGCGTGACTGTAGCGATCCTGCCTCCGATTCTCGCCCGCTTCTTTCGATTATCGAACGTTTTGGCGCTAACGACGCGACGCGTCCCACGTAGCCGGTTAATTTTTTTTTCACCGAGTGTTTCCGTCATTGTTTTTCGCGTCGCGACGCGCACCGTCGCGCCCGATCGGTAATTCGAGTGCGAAAGAATCGGAGCGCGGTCACGGCGAGCCGAGTGTGAGCTAATACACGAGGGAGAGAGAGTAGAGAGTGGATCGGAAAAGGTGCGAACGCGCGAGCAACACGCAACTTGCATCGGAGCGATTCGAATCGAGGACGAGAGGAGGAGAAGGCCGGAGAAAAGGAAAACATGTCGAGGCTGCTGAAAGGCGAACCGACGGCTGGTTATGTCATTGACGCCAGCGCCGATCGCCGAATGTATTAACGATATATCGGTGGCGACTCGACGACGTATCGACCGATGACGCGTGTCGCGTAAGCGAAGAGAAGAAACGGCGGCGGAGGGGAAGAGCACCGGGGGAGAACGACGTTACTGTCTCGTGATCTAGACGTAGAGAGGAAAACAGGCCAGGCGTCGTGCCTCCCACTGCCTACCGGAAGTCATATGCCCATACACGCGCGGAAAACGGTAAATCATCGGTAGAAGCGACCCCGGCTCTAACGAGCGCGGCACACGCGTTTATTTTGCCTTGGACCCCGAAGCACGCCCGTCCTTCCACCTCTGTCCGCTTTTGTTTTGCTTCGTGTTCGCCTCTGCCCTGATTCTTTCGTCCTTTTCTCAGGTACGTGCACACACACAGCCTTATTGTTTACTTTTCTTTTTCTTCCTCGTCGAGCAGATCGTGTAGAGTGTAGAGTACAACGCCGCTCACTTAACGACGCTGTTCGTCATGCGTTCTATCGCCATTGATTATATTCCTAGATCATGTTTTAATTGTACGCGTATATATGTACACACTGGTGGAACGTGACATTCTTTTATACAAGTTTATACAAGGAGTTCCAGGTCCTAATGGCAAAACTTTGTCAGCATATTCTATGAGACTATACAGGGGCGGATTTATTTATTTATTTATTTATTTATTTATTTATTTATTTATTTATTTATTTATTTAGAAATTCAAAAGTAATATAAAAATGAGGAAGGAAGAAAGAAACATAAATAAAATATATATAGATACAAAAGAAGAAAAACGAAACAAATTATATTAACTACCTTAATCCAAGTCGTTATCAAATGCATTGGCAGTAGCGCACAAACGGTTAATATGTAAATATGAAATATGTTAAGTGGCGATGTTAAGTCGGCAAGGCCTATAAAAACACTGTAGGTTACCATTACTTTTTACTTACGGAACTACTATTCTATTTGACGATTTGTATTTGATTCTTGCGATTTCTAATGTTGCTTTTTGATTTGATCTTTGTTAAATGTTTTATTTATAATTTGGAATCTGGGCTTAATTTTTGTTAAGTTTAGTTATAAGTTGTAGCGTCCGGTTTCCTTTCCATACTTTTTCTTTAAATATCATTTTGGCTTTTGTTTTAACGAATTGATATTAATACCGGGCCGTGAAAACCTCAAATCCACAAATTCGTATTAATATAAAAGCTCAGTTCAATCATATTTAAGAGCTTAAAAATTAGGCAACTTTTAAAACTAAATCCATGCGGGCAAAGTCGTAGGCAAAAGCTAGTACATACATATTGCATAAACGTGTAGGGTGATTATTTAGACTTTTAAAACACAACATAGTACATATTTATTTTTATGAACACAAATTTATATGTTAACTGGGCCAAGTGTTCGTCGACCCAGGTCACCAATCGTATTATTCCATCATTTCCGGAGAAACGCCTGAAATGGAATCTTGATTATCTTCCTTCAAATATTAACAAAAGCCGGTTTTGTATTGAAACAATGGCAGCACTATAATCATACTAATTCAGTAGATAAACATCAATAATGTTATTATTCTAAAATTGTTTTACAGTTTTTATTAATTTTATACGCCGCAGTAAAAAATTAAAAAGTAATGTTTTCGTAGTTTTTACATTATTTTACTGTGAATTAAAACGTTGGAAATCCTACAAAAATATTTAATTTATCAGGAATGTACAAAAATTGGACGTACTACATAGTTGCTGTAATTGGTAAAAAGTATGGAAACATGGGTTTTCACTTCCCTAACTATGACGCACCAAAGTAAAAAATGTTTTAAAAGTCTAAAGTAATCACCCTACAAACGTAGGTTTTTTAACGCTTTATTAAAAGTTATCAAGAAAAATACGCAATGCAAGGGAAATTCACTTTAAGGGAAATTTGCTAATTTGCCATAATTGGTACCAATTTTTGTTTAATGCTAATTATTACTACAAATTACTTATTCCATTTCCAAATTTCCATCGTTTTTAGCAATACAAGATCGATAAGGGTTCAAAATGGAATTTATTACTGTACGATGTTCATTTATATTTTATTTCATCTCAGTGAATGAGTCGTTAATTTTCTATAGCAGTTCAATACGTGTATTTATTCTTGTTTTATAAACATGAAAATATCGCTTAACTTTTCCTACATTCCGTATTTTTACTTATAACTTTTCAATAAAGTGTTAAACAACATATTAGATGAGTGCAAAAGTTCTTGCCTGATTTTGAGTTGAGTTTTAATTAAAAATCGGGCACGAACTTCTGCAATCATCTAATATATTTATCTAACATTTTTTTTTTTTTATTCAAACTCTTTGAACATACTGACAATGTTTGACTGTTAAAACCTGGAACATCGTGTATAAGCAAATATTTTAACTTTTAATTCTTTTTGAGCAACTTTGTGCTTCGTAATTCTTGTCATAATTTTTGCGACCGAAGGCGACGCAATGCCGTTCATTTTGAATTTTGAATTTTTGGGATCGAGCATGCACTCTACACGAATTATGTATGTATGCATAGTGTTTGAAAACGTCTGTCTGATCGCAAAAGAACATTTTCTTACACGAAAGCGAAAGTAAAAAATTTAACCCTCAAAGTTATTCTAGGCTCATTAATCTACAATTTTGTTTTACAATGTCATATTAGATTTTTTCTAAGGAAAATTAAGTGGTTTTTAGGGTGTTGGGTTTAAGCGAAACGTTTTCAGCGCCGAAAAAATTTTCTGTGAATTTTTTCTTTGGAGAGGAGTGAAATAAATTAAGAATGTTATAATTATATCATAATTTTGTGACTTTTATTTATAAAGTAAAACAATTTGTTTTCATTTTCTGCGACTGCAGAAATTTCCGCATCAAAAAACTGGACCTCCTAATCTGCACAATGTTATCTGAAAATAATATACAGTAATAAAAATTTAACAAATCATGCTGTTTTCAATCATGAAAACGAATTTTTTATCTCAAATTTTTATCTCCTACTGATAAAAAAAATGTTAACTCTTACTCATCTTAGTAAATTTAAAAAGTCTGTTTCCTCGCTACGTATATTTGCAACAATAATATAGATGAACCAACTATGGCCTAAATCTTTTATTCTATTATCTATTTAGAAAGTTTAAGAATGCTATACAAATTTTTCGGATTTTTTCAAAGCTTTTTATTCACTTAAAAACGTATCTCAAATCAGTGACCCCGTTTTACGGTTTGAGGTAACTGTGCGTTTACAATGTAAGGGTTAAAAAATATCAGAAATGGATAAAAATTATCTAATAGAAAGCGACTCAAATTAAGACTTCGTGATCAGACCGTCATTTTCAAACTCTTGCACGTCGGTTCTTATAATTAGGTATAAAATAAGTTCGGAGCGGAGATAGCGAGCGCAAAAACCGAGATCGAAGCGAAAGAAAATTTTTAATAGCGGGCTTTCCCCCGGTATTGAAAGCTTTCAGGAGTTAAAACGTGAAGCAAGAGGGTGGGGGATAGGTTTGCCGTGTGATTTTCAATTTCTCCTGTTTGAAACTTGCTTGTTGAGATTCACCGTTCCGTTGCATTCCCCGGATTCTTGCAACTCCAATTTCAACTATAGCCCCGCGGTGGTTTCCCGAACGGCTGATCCGGTAGGAACACGCTCGAATTGCGTACGGAGTCCCAACTTTGTCGTCTTATTTCTCTCCTTTGCCATCTTGACAGCCGTCACGTGATCCCTCGCGCACCTTTAGAGCGAAAGAACTAATCTCCCGAAACGGTCTGAATATCAGACTTCTCCCCTTCGAATGATCGCGGTCAGAATTTCTTCTCCCTTTCCGTGCAACTATTTCGGTCTCTCCGCGATTCAACGAACGACGATCGCGTGTGTTCACGCACACGAAACTTTTTTTCGATTAAGCTAAACTCTAAAGTCTAAAGTTATGCTTCGGAGTTACGTTCTGATTGGTTAATTACGCCGTGCTTAAATTGTGCTCGATGAAACGTAGATTACGATACCGCGAACGGTACGTCTGTATTTCTAAAAATTCCCGCCCGATTTTGACGTCTTGATTTTCTCGCTATTATTACTGGTAGCGTACCTCATCTCATTTAAAAAAACAAAGTTGACGTCCATATAACCATGACGTTCATATAGAAAAAATCAACAGCACCAAAATGTGCCCCACTCGATACCATTAAAATTTCCTCAGAAACATTTTTCGCTACCAGTAATAATAGCGAGAAATTGAAGATGTCAAAATCGGGTGAGACACCCTGTATGTGTGTATTAACGTTGCGCTAGACTTCTAAATAATTAGCAGAAATCTCTACATATAGATAATATGTATTTAGCGTTTGTTCGAATATAACTTCCTGTTCAATATCTGCTGATTAGAGCTCAAGGATAGAACTAATTAATACTAATTATCGCTCTAATACTATAACGTTAAAACCTCCATCTGAATAATCATACAATTACTTCCTGCTCTAGTTAAGCACATAATCCTGATCTATCCCTCAAAGGATTAATAATCGACGCTGCACAGTGCATTCAGTGCACTTTCCAATATGTCTTTATTTTTATTTGGAAGCAGAAACGGAAAGTGTGGCTCGCAACATTTAAACCGAAAAGCGACACGGTGCCCGATCATATATCAATCCCATAAAAGTCCCTCGTTACCTACGGAGCCAATAACGAGGTAATGATTGGCTGGTCGAAGGGTTGGCAAGGTATCGGCGCTTCGACGCAGGTACGAAATGATCTCGAACCCGTAGCGACGTGTTTCCCTTCCCCTGGAGCAGGCGTCCGTCTTCTTTTTCCTGTCCCCCACTCTCTCGCTTTCCTCTCGCGTCCTTCTCTTGCCTCGCGCTTCTCGTTCCTTCTTTTAGGCCATAAACAACCGGTGCCCGACGTTTGCCGAGGTTATTGGTTTTTGCGAGGGGCACGACAGTGCCGTATACACGCGTCCCGGAGACCCCGACCTCGCACAGTCTACCTCCGTCTCGCTCTCTCCACCGCGTAACGTCCGCGCTCGTCCTTTTCCCTCTGCCACGAGTCCATACGCGGGTCTCCTTCTGGTGTGCGAGTGTGCGCCAGCGTACAACGTGTGCTTTCACGTGGGCAAGTCGGCAGAACCCGCGGCGCGAGACTAATTCCCGGAGACAAACGCTTTAATTATAACCTTCCCGCGCGACTACGTGCCCCGCGATCGCGATATCGACGCTTTTATTAAATGCATACACCTCCGTTGATGGTAACGATATTACCTGATTACTGTGGGAGACTGTGCCGCGCGTGTAACGGTTTATTCAAGTCGGAGAGGCTAGTGTCGATCGCGATCGGTTTTGTTTCTTTTGTATGTACTTGAAGAAGAGACTAAGGAGGAAGTTTCTTGAGATGCTGGCCGCTCTTCTGGGGGCGGAACTTCTTTTAGGGAAGTATTTGGGGACGAGGCAGAATATGGTGAGTGGCGGTGGTTTGGTGATTGGCTTGGATATGAAAGTTAGGGATTTGGAACACGTGGATATCGTTGTTCATATTGGTTGCGGTAAAAAGATCTTTTATTTTAAAAGTTAAGGGGGGAGCCTAGTTTCGGACGGTATAAAGATATTGATTTTGTGGATTTTCTTTTTATGAAACTGTAAATTTGTTTAAGGGGTCTTCCCACTGTGAACCTCTGAAAAATTGCTATTTTTTGGACATTTTTTTGTACTAAACGAAATGTCCAATCTAAATAAAGTTTTTCCTACTGATTAATACACTTATTGAGAGTACAAACAAATTTTTTTTGCAATTTATAATAGTTTATTTACCTATATATATTGCACTGAATTGAGCGCCTCAAGAAAACGATGTAGTGCTGGCGTAGATGATTGCAAAAAAATGATTTGATTAATCAGTCTCAAATTTTTACACATTATTCAACACATCAGTGGCTATCGCAGGGACCACGGAAACTTTGTTTTATTAACAATTTCATACTTTTTACAATGACAAATGACTAAAAATTCATCGAATTTCGGAACTTAAACATTCAAGCTTCCGCCATTTGGTTAATTTTTTATCAATGAAAATAATTTTGGTTCCAAGGATAACGACATCCGTGACGACTAAAAACCAATTTGAATTTTTTTATTCAGATGCGTCGTTCTTCTGGAATCATCTATGCCAGCACTACATCGTTTTATTGAGGTGCTCAATTCAGTGCGACATATATATTTAAATAAACTATTATAAATTGCATAAAAAAATTGTTTGTACTCTCAATAAGTGTATTAATTAGTAGGAAAAACTTTATTTACATTGGACATTTCGTTCAGTACAAAAAAAATTCCCAAAAAATGCCAATTTTTCAGAGGTTCACAGTGGGAAAACCCCTTAAACTCTAAACAAGATATGCTCGAAATGAACGAGAGCAGATGTAGGGTGGATAGTTGTTGGGACTATCTACTAATTGAAACTCAACTAGAAATCGTACACTAACTTTTGCACTCACCTGATACATACATATTTATTTATCTATGCAAATCCTTATACATCTTGGCAAATTTAAGATCGCCATAAATGCATAAATATCCGCAGTCTAGTTGCTAATCCTTTTCGTTGCACCCTGTATTTTCCTGTTTCCAAAATTATTTCCCCAAAAATTCTGATTGCGAGTATCCGTCGAAATTCTTCAGAGATCGTCGGAAAACCAGGAAGAAAGAGTCCAGAATGTCGACCCTCGAGCATTTTCATACATAGTTCCCGGAGCTGGCGGTTCGAAAAGAAAACAGTGTTCATTTCCGCAAAGAGGATTTTTCAATCTCCCTCTCGAAATTTTCCTAGAAATTTCTCGAAATTGCTAGGAAATCTTTTTCTCTCTCCTCTGAAATCCCCAAGAGGACTCGAGGTCCTCTTCAGCGAGCTCGTTCCGTTTGCTCGAAAATTCGCGAAGCGGGTTCGACGTTCTATCGACATCATCGAGGGAGTCTGGTTGTTTACGGGTCGCTCGGCGAACAGGGAATTATCGAGGAGCGTGTCTCGGTGTTGTTATGGTGTCATCTATTTCGTTAACACTAAGCCCGTGTAAGAACGGTATCGCATGTTGATACACGACCTTCGGATACCGGGATGCGCGGGTGTCACGTGTAGCGTCCGTCGCTCCTTATAATGCTCGCCCGAGGTCAATACGTGCACCGTCTGCGCGGTGGGCTATCGGCTCGCAAACGTATTTAGTTACAGAGTTCTCCGATGAACGTTCGCGAATGTAAGATTGTGTTTCTGAGACGGCTGTAACCCCAGCCAGAGCCGCCGAATCAACAAGTATCGTGTTGTCGATTGTCGATACGTAACTGAGGGTGGCAGGGAGAGGTTGGGTTTGATCGGATGAAATTCCGCGCGACGATTGTACCGGGGATTAAGAATCCGCGGGTATTTACCGGCCTCGCGAGCTTGAAATATCGTCGGCGGGTATTTAAAGCGGAGGGGAAAAATTGATCCGAAGGAGATCGCAACGGGCGCCTCATTAGAATCGCCCGCTGACCTATATTCAGGACTTCGCATCGAAACTGTGTCACTATAAACTCTCGCCATTGGACTCAAAGGCAGTGCCGCCGCCTAAATATTGCGACGGAAAGCCTAGTTTGTATACACTCATCTGCCGATGAAGAGGCAGCTTATTGTGTTTTCTTGGGCATTTCAATTGTGGGACACTCGTTTTCTCTCTCTGCTACAGTAGCTAGGGTACTGGTCCCTATTAAGGGTTAATTGTGCATATTTTCAAGAATTTTTTTTTCATACTAAAATTTATTTTTACATTTCCATATTTTCACACGTAAAAATCGAGGTTTTAAAGGAATAGAAAAAATTTCTTGTTTTATTTTTTTTATTGATTTATCTTAGTGATCTGACCGCTTGAAGTGAGCATTTCTTGTTCCTGGCCGACATGATATTTGGACTTTGGAGCATTTAAAAACACAAAAAATCGAGTAGTTTCTTAAAAAGTAGAGTTGTCGCTATGGTTGGAACTAAAATTTTTCACTCCCGATGAAAAATAACAAAATGGCGGACTTTTGAATTTTTCGCCCTTTTTTTACAACTTAAATTGTTTAAAAATATGGTTAAATATAAATAAATATTTATAATTCTAGTTCAGGCTGGAACTATGCGTGTTCAGAATAATCCCTGAAAATTTGAGCCCAATCGGTGCAATAGTTTTTTGTAAATCGTGTCGACGATGTCGAAAAACGTTGTTTCGAAAAAGACGCGTTTAAAGTTTTTATCGTAAAATCATAAAAAAAGCGTCTTGCCCTCAATCAGCGATGCCTGCTCCATACATTATTCCTTCAGCTTCTTCATAAGCATCATTTTCTTGCAATCTTTCCCACGTTTTTAGAAAATCGAATTTTTGAGAAAACCCGTACTGATCCCTTAATGTGCCATTAAGCCGAGTTTCAGATTCATGAATTAATTATTGAATATCCGACTTTAATTTTGTCTACTCAAAATTGATATTAGTTTTTCAATGTTTCCTTTGTATAAAGGTATTTTTTAAAAGTAAAAAATGTCAATTTTTCGTCAAAAGAAGACGCGACCGAGCCGACAAACTTTATGGAGTGTTCGCTCGCGCGAGACGCCTTGTTCCTCCTCAGCCCTCTCGGGTTACACGGCGGAGATCAGACAAAGTGGAGGGGATATTTGCTTGGATATTTTGTGAGTCAAACCCATGGAACACTTTCCGATCATCACTGTATTCCGATCAGTATAAAAATAGACCAACACACGTGTATTTTGATACAGGTGAAATCTCGGGGTCTCTACTTTAAATCCACTGGCATGGCAGGAGAATTTATTCTATACTCTCCGAGCAGAAGTAAGAAACAGGGAGTGAATCGCGCGCCTTTATCCTCCATTGAATCCGCTTGAAAATATCGCTCGCTAATTCAACGAACCCTCGCGTCGACCGCGTACACCGGTCGGACAGATTGGCGGTACATCGAAGCGATATTTTTGAAGGGAGCATACAGCACCGGCAATTTTTCCGGGCGGCGCGGCGCGGCGTTGCGCCCCCGTCGGCGGGATGGGCGCGCGCGCATCGGAGCCGAAAAAACATTGGCTGCACTTTCCGCATCGTCGTCTCGTCGATTCGTACGTGTCACGTAGCTAGCCAGCGTTCGTACATCCCGATACGAGTTTCGGGAATAATGGCGGGCACCGCGTCCCGACGTCGATTCATTTTTACCCAATTTCACGCACCGGTTCACCAACTGCCTCCCCCGCGAAATCCTCCTCCCCTTCGTCCCTCTTTGAAATCGTTTCTTTCTGCTCGTTCTTCTTGTCCGCGATTCGCTCCTCCCTCCGCTCCGGACAGCCGGGTATCGCTCTTAATTTTCGCCGCGCTGTTTTTGGCATTGCGGTTTGGCTCCGCGGTGAACCCCCGGGCGACGCGGCGCGTCCTGTAACGCGTTTTCCGATTGCGTGTCACTGCATCCGCCGCTCTGATAGAGAATCCGCTTCGTCCGCGCCGCATTCCGCGCGTCTTTGTCGCACCAAGTTCGACCGGACGAGCGTCCGCGGTCGCGTTTTAATTCGGCTCGCGCGAATCTCGTTTTTGCGGGGGATGCGTGTCGTTCGTCGAGAGCGGAAAGGGTGGTTCTGCCCGCCGATCGAAATAAGTCTGGGCGGGGAAGTGACTCGGAAGTTGAGTGGGCGTGCATTTGACTGAAATTGGGGCAATAGACTTCGACGCGATGATTTATCGATAATTATGGACTTCGTTATTGAATGCAACGCGAGCTTTGGCAATTAAAATCTTCTGCTTTGATTGAAGGGCATAGTACAATTATTCGGTTATCCATCTTTGTCGGTGGGAACCTTTTTCGATTGTAATTGATGCGTTGGATCGGTGGAAACTGGAAAGTCGAGGGAAAAATCGACGATTAGGGGTAGGTTTTCCTCTCGATCGTATCAAATGACTACCCCGTGTCAGTTCTCCTTTTTCGGTATTAACATTCTTCTGCGGCAAACGTTGTAGGACTTCTGATGATCCTCTTTAAAGAGATCTATTGGTTATTGTTAGATTTTCGTATTGAATCTAGGATTTATCCGGCCTGATAGTTTCGGGGCAAAGTACAGTAAGTGCACGAAATAGTGACGGGCATCGGAACCGGGCGCATTCTTATTTCGTGCGTGGTAAGTCTTGACTCGAAATAGGGCGCCTGGGCTTGACTCGAAGTAAGAATCTTCGTATCCCCACCACTTGCTTTGTAGTCGCCGCGTAACTCGATACGGTTGGGGTAGCGGCGAGGGGACTCGCGCCGCCGAACAAGCGTCTCTTTTGTATTGCGTCTTTCGTCAAACGAAGCCGCGTCGAGCCGAGCGATATTTATGACTTGTTCGACAGCGCGAGTTCGACAGTCCCCTCGCCGCTACTACCCCAACCGTATCGAGTTACGCGGCGAAGATCAAAGCGGCCGAAACGTAGTACCTGACTCGAAATAAGGATGCTCCCGGTCCCAGTACCCCACCGTATTTCGAGTCAAAACTGTATGTACTACACTTTGGCCACCTTGGTCTCCGTCGCGGAACCCTTCGTTCCCCTTCAACCGTATCGGGATTACGCGGCTCCCCGACAAAGAAAGTAGTGGGGACAGCGAAATCCTTATTTCGTACTAGGCTGGACGAGCAAATATCGTGCGCTTACTGTATGTTTAGTTTTTCTTTCGCGCTCCGCTTGCCGGCGAATGTTTGGCGCGCGGGACAATCGCGGTCGAAGGGATCGATTTCACAGTGCACAGTGCCATTGCCGGGCCGATTGAATAGAGGGGGATTTTAGCGCGGCTTATTCGATTCGACCCGTCGACATGTCGTAACGAGATTTAACTGCAGCAAGCGATATCTCCTGTTCGAAGTAATTGTAGCAACTAACGTTGCGTAACGCCCACCAGAGAGGTAATTAATAATTTTACATTAATTATGCAGCAGAATGGTTCAACATACTAATTAACGTCGTTTCCGCGACGAGCAAACATTCGCGCGGTGTTTGCCTCTCTGTTTTTCTAGAAATCCTTCGTACTCTCGTCGATAGAAATAGCCATACTCTGCCTGACCATAATAATAATTCATGCTCACTTCACTTTTCTACCTCTACTTCACGGGGGACTCGAGGAATTTTTTCCCTCGAACGATCCACCGTCGTTTCGCGATTCGTCGGCTAATATCGCGACTCGCCGTGCGCCGCTGATAAATTATCCAATTTGTGTGGTTTCGCGGCTCCCTCGCGAAATTAGTTATGCCGTGCGAAGCTGACGAAAAATTCTGTACGGCGCGATACCGCGGGTTAAATATGGCGCGGCCTCTCTTTTAGCCTCGTGGAGCCGCGCTCGTACGATAACGATAACAGACCGAGTGGGGAAGAGTTTTCGGTCTTTTTTGGCGACGGCTCTTTCTCTCGCCCCGCGTTCCGCGTTTCGTAAACCGTGCGGCGCGGCGTCGAACGAGTAGTCGGTTTAATGGCTCCCCGTAAATAACGGTCATTGAAATATAATAAACGCTCGATGGTGTCGGGCGGGACGGAGAGCGAAAATCGCAAACGAAACAGAGATGTTTCCGCGTTCGGGATGACAGAACGGCGGCGAGACTTTTAATTAATTAAAAGTGAGCGGCGCGGCGGCGGCAGAACAGCAGCTGTCGTAAGCGAGGCGAGGCTGCTCCCAATTTTCACGCAATTATACCCGTTGTCCGCAGTTTTGTAGGACATTTTCCGTGACTAACGGGTAACGCCATTGTTGCCCGGCGAAAATGGATTGATGGAAATAATGGTCGGGGGTGGGGGGCAAAGTGAGAGCAACGGGTCGCGTCACTGCAGGCCAGTATCAATTATTTTCAAATTACGAATTTCACTGTAGCATAGTGTAGATGCGATTGATTTATCTGCGTCGTCGATTTGAAGAGACGCGTTCGATCTATCGGGGTCCACCGATCTCTGTGCCCCTCTTGCAATTTTTCCCGCCTCTTCGCTCCGAAATCCTAGCAATTAAGGGGGTACAGCAGTATTGGGCGAGTAAAATCAGTGGTTTATTTTGGAAATAATTCATTTCGGAATAATTACAAACAAAAAAATCGTTGTTAAAGTTGTGAAGAGTTAAAGCTGATCCTTGATAATAACAGACCGTTGCAGTCTGCGTACGTAGTTTCAGGTGAACTAATCATACGAAAGCAAAATAAGGTAAATGTTCCAATTTCTGCTCATTTAATTTTTTTTCTTGTTATTACAAATGTTACGTTTCTACTATAGTTATAAAAAACTAATTATAGATTATTTGATCATTTATGCGAAAGATGCACAGTTTTGTTACGAAGAAAGTGTAATATACAAGCAATGAAAAAAAATGTTAGAACAGATAACTTATCACTTTCTGATCATATTTTTACTGCTTGGGCTGAGGATCAGCAACTCCAACTGTAATTCGATAAACGGGCCGAATGTATCGTGTGCAGAGATAAATCGTATTTAATACTAAAAACGTTTACTGTATTTTACTCTGAATGTCGATTTTTTGTGAGTCATGTTTCGTGAGCAGAAATACGTACATTTAGAGCACTACATATTGAATTGGTCATTATTAGTACTTAAACTTAATTAATCACTTTGTACATGTTTGTTACGAATGAATTTTTTATACCTTTTTTATGACGAGTAAATGCTTAATTAGGGCATTCACCGTACTTTAGAGTTTAGAGTGAATAACCTACAATGTGGAACTTTGGTGACGAATGTTTCGAGATGAATGGCTTAAAAGTTTGAACTAGCTTTCTCTCAAGTGAAGTTTCATATTACATATATCATATATCCTCGTCTACATCTCAAAAAAGTTCGGATAAAAAATTCGATAGACAGTTGGCAAGTTCCCCTCGTCAGTTACGTTCAACACTATAACTTCCGTAGTTATTCCAATTTTCACTTGAAACTTTTTTTTAAGTGTTTATAAAGGACCACAGTTTCACAATTAACAATAAAAAGGAAATCGATTTTTGGAGTTCCAATAGTGCTGTATCCTCTTAAGAATCGAGAAGAACTCGTGAAAATAGTAATTTATATTTGATTTGCGTGTTCCACAGCGTGCAGCTTGCGAGGAAATCGAAATGGTCGAGCTGTGCGGCAGCGGACAACCGACTTCCGCTATGGGGGTGATGGGAATCGGTTCGGTAGTCTCCGCGGCGACGTCGTCCTCGTCCTCGTCGACGACGACCACCGCCGCCTCGTCCTCCGCGTCCGGCCGCGCCGGCGTCCTCGAGACGCAGGTCCGCGGCCAGTGGTACCGCGTGTTCGTCTCCCTCGAGGACGATTACCTGAGCATCTCGTTGGACGAAAGTTGCGAGACCGGCAACAACGCTCTGAACAACGGGAACATCAACAACAATAACGTGGACAGCCTGAACGACCCGGACGTGCCTGATTCCGTGGCCAACCAGAAGCGGATCGTCCGCGTGGTCAAGAGCGACAACAACGGCCTCGGCATCTCGATCAAGGGCGGCAAGGAGAACAAAATGCCGATCCTGATCTCGAAGATCTTCAAGGGGATGGCGGCGGACGCCACCGAGCAGCTCTACGTGGGCGACGCGATTCTGGCGGTGAACGGGGAGGATCTGCGCGAGGCGACCCACGACGAGGCGGTGAAGGCGCTCAAGAGGGCCGGCAAGGTCGTCGAGCTCGAAGGTGAGTGCATTATCGAACGTGTCTGTGTTCCTCTTCTCTTCTTTGCATGTCCTTCTTATAGCCACGCGCGATACACTCTCGTTTGCGATCGGCTGCGGTTGCCGCCGGGCACCTATTCAGAATCGGCTGCTAGACGACCGTTCAAAGGCGAAACGTTGACTGACAGCGCAACTCGTCGCTGCTAATGATGACGGTTGTTCGGGGGAAAAGATGATTGTGGGATTTCATGCGGGAGATTGATTGATATAGTGGCTAGGGGGGCTGCAACTTTTTATTGCTCGTTCCCATTCTCTGTTTCATTTGAAATTTTGTTAACCTTGCAGTGTCGCGAGGATGATCATCAACCACCATAACTTTTGTAACTAAACGTAGTATACATGTACCTTTTTTACTTCTTGTATTATGGTGATTAATCCTACATCTCAAGAAGCTGTAAAATTTAAGATTTTCTAAGATTTTCAACAACGCTTTCAAATGTAGAATAATATTGAACAATATTCAACAGATTATTTTGGGAAATGTCCAATTTTGTACGAAATGGCTCCCAATTAATGATCTGAAATTCCCGAAATTAAATATCTAGATTTCAATGTATTCTAAGACTTCCGGCATAGAAAAGAGAAATCATTAAAATTTAAATTTAGCGTTGCCCGATTGGTTTGTATTTGTGAAAAACATATGTAGTATGCAGAATCACAGCGAGTTTTTGTTGTTCGTGTGCATCGAGGCTAAATGGACGCTAAATCGCGCGTTAGGCGCGTTTCCGCGGGGAAAAGTGCAGGTAGGTAGGGTGGAGGCACTAGAAGTCGACCATCTTCTAGTAGTCGACCACTTTTATTCTTTCACTTAAAAAAATAAATATTTAAATGAAGAATTTATTAAATCGTATTTTAAATCTCTGATTTCAAAATACGACAAAGAAACTGTCTTAAAAAGTAGAAAAAATAAATGATTTGTACAAAAATCTTGATTATATACATGCAACTGTTATTTTCAAATCCTAGAAACCTAAAAACGAACTTTAAGTATAAACAGCTAATGTAGTTCAGTTATATACATTTTACACTAGAAAATGATGCTGTATGTTATTTAAAAAATATCAACGTTCTTACTTACGAACTTAAAAAATGTTTAAATGCGATAATTTAAGTTACATGATCGACTACTGATACTACTTGGACACTTTATTTTTAGCGTTAATTACGTATTTTCTAGAACCTTTGTGTGCTAGCAGAAAATATTAGCGATAAAAGACATTTAAACTACTTTAGTGTACTTTATATATTTTACAATGTAGACTGTTTATTTCTTTTTTATATTCCTAGTCTAAATTTCGCTTTAAGTGGTCGACTACTAGTGCTTTTACCCTATCAAGGAAGGCGCAAGTCTGCATACAAAGGCAGTCAGAGAAAATGAACGAGGTTTTCGCTCGAATTAGCTTCTACATACATGGCGCATTAAGTTTCTAAGAAGGGAAGGAGGGATTTCCGCCACTTCTCTGTCCGTTTTAATATCGGATTCCGTATGTTCGAGTCCCGGTTTCGTTTTCGGTGGCCGCGTTCCGACGGGAGTATCGTCGGTGGTAGACGAAAACGAGGGCCGTTAGGAAAATTCGGGGTGGAAGAATGGGGGCAGTCGTTGTGTCCAGAGGCGAGCTTTTAGCCGGATTAATGCTTAGACGTTCGGTCGCGTTTCGGGGTCGTCGCGTAGGCATTGTCGGCGGAAAAGCTCTTGAAGGAGGGAAATCAGCGACTTGGCAGTTTCCGCGCGAATTCCCGCGCCATCGTACGCCGCCTCGAGACACGTAGTGTTATCAAAAAGCGCGAGGCTGAAAGAACCAGCGGAGGTGAAAGGTCGGCGAGAAAACGTGCGCGTACCGCCTGAAGCGTTAAATGGCACTTCCGTCTCTCTTTCTCCGGAGAGGGCGCGCGGCGCTCTCGCGCTTTTCCTCTCCGCTCCCCGGCGTCCAACGTTTTTCCACGGCCGCCTTTTCTTTCCGCGCCGTTATTTCACTTCCTTTGTGACTGGCTATCGTTTGTTTCTCGTACGAATCTTCTACGAGCGCGAGACACAAGCCTGCCCAGTGAAGCGCGACGTACCGCGCCGCTCTCTCCCGTTGCACATGCTCGTGTCCGCCTGCACTTTGCATTTAACGTTCTCCAGTCGATGCGCGGGACTCGCGCGTGTGTACGTGTGTGTACACACTCGGCGTGTGTTTCTCTCTCTCTCTCTCTCTCTCTCTCTCTCTCTCTCTCTCTCTCTCTCTCTCTCTCTCTCTCTTTCTCTATCCGTGTGTGTACTGTGCACGTGTGCCCGATGCACCGCTCCGGGGCTTTCAGCCTGGCAGCTCTGCGCCGCTTCGCTCCGCGCGATTCTATGCACGCGAACACACCTGCACCGTTATTTTCTCCGCCGGCTGAAAAGCTCGCGCACCAAAAATTCGCCCAGAGAACGGCCGTTATTGAGCCATTTCGGGTCCCAGCCGTTTACCGAAATCTGTTCCCGGACCGATGAAACTCCCCCGCCCGTGAATGACCGACCTCGACAGCTCGTTGCGCTTCGTATAATCGCGTGCGGTTTTCGTGGAACATTTCCCGATCCTTCTCTGCCCCGGGCCTCCGGCTCCGCTCGACGTTCCGCGAGGTTACGTTTACATCGCTGCTGCGGTTCCGCCGCGGAACATTCTTGAAATGGCTGGCTCGCTTTCGTTAATACAAATAGATGTACTCGGTCTGACCTCTGGATGATTACGCGGAGGAATCGCGACTCTCGATCGTTGAAAAGCTGGCTGGACTTCAGAGGCGGATTCACTAGGATAAGTAGGCTGCAACCAGAGATGGGCATTATCTAGATAAAAAAGTATTTAAGTAACGATACGAATAAAAGATGAGTTATCTTTATTCGTTGTTTAAAGATTCGAGTAACCGATTTATCTTTACTCGATGAGCAACGAATAAAGATACTTTATTCGAGGAGAGTTTTATTCGTAGCGTCGAATGAATGTTTCGTCTGTATCTCTATTTTTAAAACAACCACCTCTTAAAGAAACTGACGATGTATGAACGCAAGTTGAGTCGTGCTCCTTAGTTTTCGGTTGCAGTGAAAAATATTCCACATTCGCGATAAGTTGAATTCGGGAATTTTGATTAAAATAGCCGACAGATGTCTTCGAGTCACCCTCAAGTTTCCATTCTCCTCGCGACTCAGTTTGCCCGGAGAATATTCAAAGCTACGAGAATATCTAAAAGTACCCAGAAGCACGTTACTCCCGAATCGATCGAAATCTCAAGGCGACGTTCGCGCAGCGACGTTTCGTTTTCCTTGTCTCGACAGGGGACAGTTCGACCGATATACGGCTTTTCTTTTATTCAAGCGTTTTCGGTGGCTGTCGCGAGATTTTCCGTGGCACGTATCACACGCGCGCGCGAGTGCACGTCGGTGCCGTTCTTCGTTTTTCCTCCGTTGCCGGCACGCCGGGTCGGCCGGTTGCCAGTCTCGCACGTGGGTGATGCGCGGAATGCGATACCCTGCACCTTACGTTCGCGCGGACGTGAGATGCAAAATCGGAGGACGCGCGGGCGTGGGCGAGTCCGAGCGCGAGGAACGTCGGTGGGGCGCGGTAGACAGGAGAACGAGAGAGGGAGAGAGAGAGAGCGGAGGGGGTCGCTGGTTGACCCCGCGGCGGATTGACTAAAGGATACCGGGGTGGGGGAGGCGAGGGAGCTACGGAATACATTACCCTAGGATTTTCATCGAGACTCGCGAGGGCCCGGCGTTCCGTTCAAACCGGGATTCCGCCGAAAACTTCCGGTTCCACGGGTAAAATTGCAGTCAAGTTGGCCCCATCAGCCTGACAAAGTTTTCGAAAGGACTTCCTCCGACGAGAAATCGAATAGAAGTTACTCCGGCTGATAAACGAAGTCGAATTTATTGCTCTGCCGCCTTCGAGATTTAGCCTGATTTATTGTATCGCCCTCACCTTCTATCGGACTCTGCTCTTTTTTCCCTCCACGGTTTCTTCGCCTTCGAGACGCGTATGAACGCCCGGGATCGCCGCCGCGCCGCACCGGGACGAATCAACCTCGGAGCCATTGTTTCGCGGGGGGTGAGATTGATTCGATCGCGATTTTCGTATACACTTTCCCGTGGAAAGTTCGAAGCGGGGTACGTGTCGGAGGTTGTCGATACTTGGAAAAGTGGATAAAGTTCTTTGGGACGTTAACGCTTCGAAATTTCGATAAGATTGCCCGGAGGAGTCTTCGCCGATCGTCGATCTCCGGGAGATACGTTCCCTTTAAACGTTCTTCCTGTCTCCGGTCTTCAGTACTCGTCGAGATTCGACGAAATTTCGCTCCTCGCGTTCGTGTAATTCAATTTCTCGGCTCGTCAGATCACCCGTCGCTGATACGCTGGCATCGAATATGAGGAACGGGGGATCGTTAAGGAAGGGCCTGAAAAATTCCTCGCGCAACGGGTTTCCTCTTTCCGATGGCTGCTCCGTCCGCCTCGCGTGACTTTTCCTCGCGGTTATCTATTTCTCGCCCGGCGAATCTTCCCGTCCGGATCTCGCCGGTTCTTGTCGGTGAGATATTGCATGCCCTTGATTATGGATCGCGCGTTTTCGCCCGCGCCTCCTCGTTCCCGGTCGATTAGCCCGATGTTTATGGTCGATGTCGTTGCCGCATCAGGTTGCTCGGCCGATTCTTACGCGCCTACGCTTTGCGCGAGCGTCCGTTCATCCGGATCCAGCAGGTGGAACGCGCATCGCGCGATTAGAGAGCCGGGGAATGGAGCTTTGTTAATTGTTCGGCAGCCTTCGAACAATGTGCACGCGCTGCGAGGATAATTAGCTGGGAGTTATGGATTTACAAGGTGAACTCTGAGTTTTCCAGCGCGTTGGATAGTAAATCTAGCATAGTGGAATGATTGCTATTTACATATTTCTTTTTATTTACATAAAAAGGTACTTTCGATTACGATTGAAAAAAAAATTCAGAGACGGTTAAATAGAAGACTAAATTATTTTACACTCTTTTACCAAATAACAAATGATTCGCGCTGTAATTGCGTTTTTGTTCTCATCAAATACGAGCTGATATTATTCTATAATTCACATTAAACCGAATGTTGCACCATTCAATCTCCCATTAACTTCTTGTTCTACAATTTTGTTCAGGTTGCAAATATACCAACTTAAATAGAAGATAAAAACATGAAGTATGTAATTATTAATTGCATAAAATACAAAAATAAAGTGGTAGATTTCTAATTAACGAGAACTGCTGCAATTTTTCTTATTTTTCACTTTGGTTAAATTTAACAGTGTTCGTTTCAGTGTTTCCGACATAATTCGTATCAAATGTCACAAAAGTTATTATACGACATAGGATTCGTCGAGACACAGCTGAATATTCGAAAGTGGATCAGTCTCGCCTAAAATTTAAGTAGCTTAACCTCGTCGCAGCCAGACAAGTTGTCGTCCGGAAGACACAGTGCTCCTCGAAGAAGTGAAATGAATGAAACGTCTGCGGTTCTCCTACGCGTATCCATTTGTAATTGGAATGCGTAATTTTACTCGGGCATTGTTCCACACGGGATAGCCTGCATGACGGATGACATGCGACATCGTCAGGGAAATTGCGTCTTAAATCCTGCTCTCCGGAATTCCTTTCACTGCGAACGTCAGACGACTCGCTCCCGTCCTCTTTCCCTCTCCGCAGGTTCAGCCTCTTTCCTTCGGTCTCCGCGTCGCTCCCATTATCTAATCATTGAGGTTTATGAGCTTCCACTTTTGTCCGGGGAAAAGATTTTCACTCCCCTTGATGATCCCCTCCTAGTTAAGGTGTCAATCAAACCCGTTACTATATTAATAAGGAAATGTAGTTAACAGTACTACCCATAAGTTTTACTAAATATATCAATGTACTGTTAAAATCGAAGCGTGAAGTTTAGTACAGAAAATTAATGAATTTTTTCAAATACATGCCATTGGCGGAATATGTATTTTTTTCATTTGATTTATATAAGTTAGATTTAGTACTTCAGTACCTTCAGTACTGATAATATTAACAAAGTGTCTTAATTTTCTATATAAAATGTTTATCATCTATGTAACGGATACAGACTTCTTTATGTACATCCGTTTTTAAGCACACGAAAAAACTACCTTTTATTGTTTAAATATGAAATAACACACCTTGCAAATTTTTCCATGATTCGCTTAATAGTTTGCTAAAAAGAAACTCCCAAAAATCAATTTATTTTAACCGTCCAAAACTGGGCTCTCCTCTTAATAAATTAATGGAGTACTTGATAAAGTCACTCATGGAATGATCATTTCAGCGATTGGTCGGTGCCTTGAAAATTATTTTAAGATTATTTCAAAATCATTTAAAAGCCATTTCATCCCGTTTCACTGTTCGTTTGTATCAATCACGCGTTCATCGCCGATGCGTTAAGAGCACAGATTGACTTGGGCTGCCGTATTTATTCGCGCGCGTTTTCTCGCTCTCCTTGCCGCGCGTAGTTTGTTTGCTTTTCCTCAGATTTTCCGCCTACCTTTGAGCAAACTGCGCTTTGTAGTCGGTGTTTCTTCTCCCGCTGAATCAGCCTTCTATTAATTCCCTTCTATCGCTCCGTTCGTGGATGTTTTCATTCGTCATCGACTGTTCCCGCTTTGTGTTCCTCTTGAATCGAGATCGGTAACTGGTTCAACTATCCTCCATTTTTCTGTCCCATAGAATCGAGATCCCGGACCTTATTATTCGCATCCAGTTAGCGCGCAACTACGATTCACCACGGGAACCCGAGTCAAACGCTACAAGTTGGCCAATTAATAGTTTCACCGACATAATTTGCGGTCACCGCTTTATTCATCGTCACGGAGCACGAGATTCGAGCGGTCGAGGCTCTCCTTGGTCCCCCGAGTTTTCCCCAGAGTCGAACGACAGCGCTTCCAATAAACAAGAAAAATGAAATTCTCGCGACGCGGTTTCGTAACGAGGTTTCCTCTGCCGCTCGGTTAATCGCGACCGAGACCGCGGACGTCTTCCTCCGTCGGCACGAGGGGATTACAAACGTTGCTTTTCCCCCGCGGAATAGGGTCATCAGAGGAGCCTTTGATCTGTCGCTTTGGACGGGAGACCGGCAAGACGACGCGCCGATGCCCTCGTAAGCTCGTTTCGCGAGCAGTAATTTCGACCAGTGGACTAAACTTATTTCTGACGCTCGGTTTGATCCTTTCCCGTCTACTTCTCCGGTAAATTACAGTCTCTTCTTGAGTAAAAAGTAGCCTGGGATTAAAGCGAGACGGCGGCGGAGCTTTTTTCGCTGCCGGATTTCGGTTCTGGAAGAATTTTAACTCTGGAGAAATTTAATCATTCGTTAGATTAGATGATACACAAAATTGTAGAGGAAGGAGTTAAGGGGGGAACCTGGTTTAGGATTCCCCAAAATAAACTGATCTTTTGGGACTTTTTTTTTTACGAAACTACGAAGCGAATCATTTCGAAATTTACAAGGTGTGTTATTCCATGTTTAAACAATAAAAGTTAATTTTTCCTGTTAAAAAATTGTCCGCAGGAACGGATGTACATAAATAACTCTGTATCGCTGGCGTGTTAAATTTGTGGAAATTCTGACGCCTTTAATTCTTTTCTAAAACAAAAAAACATAAATTGTTAATGAACCTCCAACTTTTATAAAAAAAATGAAATTAAATAATTTCTTGTGCATAAAATTTTATGAAAATTTTTAGACAAAATCATAACTTCTCTTTTAAAGTTCCACCAATTTATCAATTCCGTATTTTTTTTAGTTTCTTAGGTTCATCGAGTCTGTGATTATATGAGAACTAAAAAAAATACCTGTTTTTCCTGTTTTATGAAAGAATTAAAGGCTCCAGTATGAAAGAAAATGCCTTAAAAGTTTTGTAAAAATCCACTCAGTTTTGTAAAAAAAAAAATTCTCGAATATTAGCTTACTTTTAACGTTCTAAACTAAATGTACCGGTTTGCTCAGTTTATTCAGTTCCTTCTCCGAGCGAAGCTTCGTGTTTCGATTCGGTGGGCATCGAGGCCCGACTACGCGGCCCGCGGGGGTTGATTAGCCAGAACGGCAGCTAAAATATCCTCCGAAGAGTATGGCCGAGCGTTGCGACGCCGGTAAATGGATTTACATAGCGGGGCTGGAGTGGCGGTGCTCGGGCACAGTAACTCGAATATAAGGCACGAGCCGCGCGTTCCTCCTCCTCGCGGGAGCGTTATATATCTGCCGGCGCGCTGTGTTTCGCGTGCCTTTCATTTCGTCCTTTACGGTACTTCGTCATGATTTACGGGGTATCCGCATGAGGAGCGACGCCGTCGCATTCTACGTCTCCTCCCGCTTCCTCCGCTTCCTCCGCGTCCCCTTTCCTCTCCGCCGTCCCGGCCCCGGCCACCCTCTCGTAACCCTCTACTCGGCTCTGCTCGCTGCTCCTCCTATTCCGTGAGCGTGTCCCGCTTGTAATTTTCTCGTTGGCAGTCGAAAGATAGCGCGACGCCGAGAGACAGAGACGACGGCATAGACTTCTTCCTCCTGCGCGAGTTTCGTTACGTTGGCCCAGGTCACGACAACACCGAAATACGACGCGTAAAAATGTCACTGTTGGCTCTCGAGTTATCGCGCGCGAGCTTTCCGATTGTCGGAGGCTCGTCGCCGCGAGTGCCTCGAACGAGGACTCGCCCTTTCGGCGCGACGGCGAGGTGAAAGTGACTTTGCTCTTTTCGTCTTCGCTGAACTTTTTCAGTGACTCGACGGATTGCCTACTACACGAAGGAATAGTACAATTTTCCTCAAATCAATTCAGGTTCCAGAAACCCTTCGCAAAGGGTGAAGTCGTTACCCTCGAGCAAAAATATTTGAAGAGGCAATGCGACAACTTTATCGAGACAGTCTTCTTCCGCTTTTCCCTCGTTTCCACCGTTTGTTTAGATAAAAACGCGCGTAAGGCAGCGGTTTACATCGGCGCGTTACATGGATGGTTGAAACTCGCTCGGCGTTTTCACCCCTCGCGGCTTGTTTATCCTCCTCATTGTATCGCGAGGTTGTTTTCTCTTCCGTTTCTCCTTTTCCCCGGTTCCGCCGGCTTCGCAGCCTCGATATATGTATACCTTGGAATTTCGCGAGTCAGGATCGCGTCGTTCCGATGGGCGCGCGGAGTTCCTTCTCGCGATCACGATCTCGCGGAGCGCGGGGATTTAATAAACGACGCGTAGGCGACGCGCGAGCAGAAATAACGGCGACCAAAGAGGGTTAGGAGAGTGAAGTATTCCCTCGGCTAGTGGGCGTGACAATTTGTCTCGTAGACCGCGAAGTTTAAAATGCCACGTGCACGATGCGCGTAAATAAAGCGCACGAAAGCTGGGCCGAATAAGCGGATAAAAAATGAACAGGTTACATTTCCCGTGTTTTATTCGGCCGCCGCGCCGCGGCGGGGGAAATCCGATTGTCGGTGGGTGGGAAACGCGCGGAAGAGCGAATGGAAATTCTATAAATGCGTGTAATTTAAATTTGAAACCGCTGACCAATGCTTCTCCTCGGGTTTAAACTTCGTGCCGAAGCTTCTGCGTCTCAGTTTCTGGGAAAACGACGTAACGTTAGTCGAAATCGGTTTTTCCGGCGGCTGGAGGCGTTCGGCGATGACCATTGTTCATCGATAACGCTTATCGCGGCCGCGGAATGTACGACACGGTCGGTAAACAACGAAACGGTACGCTCCTACGCGTAATTACTGTTATCCACTTCGTGGAAGCAATGCACGATCGCCGACGTTTTTGTAATTAGCGGGGAATGGGGGTGGATAGATGGTGGCTGGTGCATAAATGCACGCAGCGAGGGTTCGTGGCGTTCTCTGCTCTTTCGAGCGAGTCTCTCGTCACGATACGTGATATACGACCGGAGATCTTCTATCTCCGTATTGTAATACACGCGCCGCGCCCCTTCCAACCTCCTTCCGGCTGGTCTCTTCCGCAAACTTACCGCCCTCTCGTAAAATTTCCGAAATTCGCTGGTCGGTAACAACGGCGTCGCGATAATGCGGATTGAAGATTCGAGGATCGACCCAGAGATCGTTATCTTTCTCTCTCCGGTTCTTTGCCGCGATTACGAGATTGAATACTGGGAATGGAAGTCGGGAATTGATGGGTCATCGGTAAGAGTCTCTGGACTTTGATTTAATTAAGGGTTTAGAGTCAAAAGTCGGTACGTAGATGTTGTAGAGTTTTACGAATTGTAACGTCGCGCACTGATCGACTGTTCGCGAGAATCGGAACGGTCCGTCGGGCTGCGCGTGATTCGGGTCATTATGCCGGGGATCAGATACAGTGAGTGACGTCGAGCTTACTTTGAGCCTTACAACTAGACTGAGAGAAATAAAGTTCTAAATTTTACTGCAACTAAAAGTTTGAATTAAATTTTTTGTTCATTTCTATGCTTATGCATGTCCCAATGTTTCTATCAAAATCCCGCTTCTCTTAGGCTTCGTCAATCCGAATCCCGATTTAGAAATAAACTAATCTGACAACGCTAGGGGAGACCGGGGCTGGTTGGCTAATTTTTTAGTATTTGATTTTTAATAAATTATCTAAGTGAAGTATCATCATAACGATCATTATATTCGATAAGACATGTATTTACCTATCTGAATAAATTATTAACGTAAATCTAATGCAATAACAATTAAAGTATTTTAATATTTTTCGAACGCCCTCTGAATTGGTCAACCAACCACATGACCCGGGGTAGGTTGACCAACCTGGAGGGTGTTGGAAAAATATTAAAATACTTTAGTATACTTATACCATGAAGCAAGATGACTATACATATAATCAGTTAAGAAAACGTTATTAATAGTTCACTTGTGATAATAAAACAATACAGTTTCAAGAGAATTGTTTTATTATAAAATATTACTTATCTTTCTTTTATATTTTAATAATAAACTAAAGATTCTTTTTAAAAGTTAAAAATAAATCATGATGCTTTTATACCTTATAAATATTATGTAATCGAATTTAAACAAAACAAAAATCGTTTTCCTAGCAATAATTTAAACCTTTATGATTTTTTGTATGTTCTCCTTATTCTATGAAATAAGTTAATTAACCTTTGGTAACGAAAAATCAATACAAATTGATATTAACTAATTGGTCAACCAACCCCAGACTTTGTTAGCCAACCAGCCCCGAACGATCAGTTTGATTTCAATGCTATATATAATCTTCAAACAATTATACAGGGTGCGCCAAAACTACAGAAACGGTCAAATATTTCGAAAACGGAACATTTTTGAGAAAAATGTTTTACAGCAATGTTTTAGGGTGTGTAAAAATTCTATTGAACGGTCGTATCCGTTTGACCTTCAGAGGAACGGTCAAGGTCATGTCAAGGTCAACATGATTTTTTTAAATGGAACATCCCCATTTTTCATCATGCAGTGTTGAAGCTGACGATGAGACCTTTTCAAAACACTAGCTGATGACCTATTTCTATTGCGAATTGCTTAAGTTCTGAACGTTGAGAATGAAGAAATAGACACTCGCTTGTGTACAATGATCATTCCAATGTTTGCCACATCACTCGGCCGAAATCGCATCTCAAAGATGTTACTGCACATGCGCTAGAGATACTACCGAAATCATGACGCCGATTTCAGTACTACTACCCAACGACATTAGTTCCGAAATTTTGAATTGTTTTGATTCGCGTCGTTGTACCTCTAACAATTTGGCGACAGATAAGCTCAGCATTCAGGCAATTTTGAACGAAAATAGGTCATCAGCTAGTGTTTTGAAAAGGTCTCATCGTCAGCTTTAACATTACATGATCAAATGTGGAGTTTTCCATTTTAAAAATCATGTTGACCTTGACATGACCTTGACCGCTCCTTCGAAGGTCAAATGGATACGACCGTCCAATAGAATTATTGAAACCCTAAAACATTGCTCTCAAACATGTTTTTCAAAAATGGTCCTTTTTCAAACTATTTGACGTTTCCAGACTATTTGGTACAGTAGACTTTCTTCATTCTCAACGCTCAGAACTCAGGCAATTTTTAACAGAAGTAGGTCATCAGCTAGTGTTTTGAAAAGGTCTCATCGTCAGCTTCAACATTGCATAATGAAAAATGGGGTGTTCCATTAAAAAAAATCATGTTGACCTTGACATGACCTTGACCGTTTGTCTGAAGGTCAAACGGATACGACCGTTCAATAGAATTTTTACAACCCTAAAACATTGCTGTAAAATATTTTTCTCAAAAATGTTCCGTTTTCGATATATTTGACCGTTTCCATACTTTTGGCGCACCCTGTATATGAAAAAGACTACTGCTTCAATAAGTCGTCTAATGAACAAACTTTAAAGTAGTCCCTTAACATTTACTCTATTCTAACTATATAGGGTGTGGAAACAAAATCTTTCTACTTACCCAGTTAATTTTTTGATAAACGTGTGCAACTTTTACACGCCGACTAATGGCAATGTCGGAAAGAAATGAATGGCTTGGTACAAGCTTCTTCTTTCAACAATAAATTATTCCGCGACAAATTACGCGTAGGTGTAAAGATATTAACAATTGGTCAACCTGCCCCTATAGGCAAACAGCCCCGGTCTTCCCTACTGCCGACAGAATACCGATGCCTTCTGCTTATTCCATATTTTGGAATGGCGGCCAGTGGTCCGTCGACAGAGTGCAGATGTGCCTTTTGCCCAAGACTTTACTAACCTTTCATAACTCGCGGGTTACAACAAGAGGATCGAGGAACAATGACTAGAAAAAATGAATTGAATGGAAGGGGAACAGAAGGCGGAGCGCCCCGCGACGTAGTTATTCTGAATCCTGATTAATTACACACTCCTGTGTATTTCATTATACATTAATCATCGGATCAATAGGCCGTAACGATGTGAATGATCACGTTGATGTCCGCGACTCGATTACCAATATAATTATCATATCCCTTTATGATACTAATTAATGGACCGTGACGTACCATAATATGATGCGGCCTATTCATACGCGCGAAAGCGATCCTTAGAAAGAAGTTCAGAATGGGCTTCTCCGTAGTTTTCTTCGTTACGATTTTCCTTCCGGAATTTCCACGTCCGCTGCAACAGTTTTCCCCGCGTTTCTAAAGCTTCAGAAATAAAATCCCTCGCGCTACCACACAGCTCCGCCATCGCTCACGACTTTGAATTTGCAAGTTGAACTTTCCGGAGCGCCCTAATATCATTCCCGCACGAGCGAGGACATCGCCTCGGCACGCGGCTCCCTCCCGAAACAACCGAGGTACGTGACGCGCTCGCAGCGTGCGACCGGCAGGAGGCGGTCGCAGGAAATCGCGAGCGGTTAGTATCCGCAACTTCCGTTCGCAATTCTGAATCGCCTTGGCGGCGGGGCATAAATCAGTGGCGGGTTATTTTCCGGGGGCCTCGGTCGCGCGGCCGCCGGCTCGTTTTCCAATTCGAACGGCTAATGCGCGAGGTTCGCCCACCGGGGGCTCCGCTCTCCTCGCCATTTCTCACTCGTCGCGTTTTGACGCGCGAACCCGCCCCCTCCTTCGAACTTCTATAGCCGAGGAGTCCGCGGTCGTGTCCGGGAACCCCCTCGAGTCCCTATCACCTTATCGCCAGCTAATATCGCTGCGTTTTCGCCGGTTGGAATCGCGGAAGATGGAACGATAACCGGCACGAGAACACGTTCAACGAGAATTTCGCCGAGTTATTGCATAGCGTCTAGCCTCGGACAGAACTGCCCCCTTCGATGAGATCGCGTGCTGCGTTATCTTCTCTCTTCCCCGGATGTCGTAGGGACATCCACTTTTTATTCGAGGTGACTTCTCCGAGCTCTCGAACGCGATCCTCTTAATGGACACAGGGGAGCTTCTTTATCGACACGCGCGCGGTTCATGCAACTGGAATTACTCGTCTATCGTGATCGATACGTTAAAGGGGCTCGCGACTCGCGATAGTGAGCGGGTGGTGGGAGAGATCCAGGGTGGAAGACTAACTTTTCAGTATTTGGTTTTTTATGAATTATGTAAGCGAAATATCATTGTAACGGTTAGAATTTGTTCACACGATACGGTTTTCTGCCGGATAACCGAATCGGTAACAGCCGAAAGTAGGAAGAAGGAAGATGGAGATAGGGTCATTCGGGGTAAACGGACGCACTTTTGTTGTTTTTGCTTCACTGAGCCGAAACTACCATGATATTAGGAACACTTTTTTGCGCTGTCGGTAGCATATTTAATAGACTCATAAAATGTAACGAGTATTTGACGATAGGCCAAACAGTTCTTTTTTTAAATTAAGCAAAAGAGTGACTTGGTCAGACTGCGTATCTTTACCCCGACATGCGGGGTAAAAATACGCAAGTGGGTAAAAGTTCGCATGTAGAGTAAATAGAGATATTTTTATATTATTTTTAATAAATGAAGCTAAAGATGACAAAAACAATAGAAATTAGGAACTTCAAATTTAGGAAACTATCATAAAATTATAATTTTTCATAGATTCAACAAAACGAAATTATGCTCAAGCCTTTATCACAGCAGATATGTTTTTACTCCAAATATTATTAAGAGTTCAAAAACAAGTAGACAGTAATCTAAATACCACTGCGTACTATTACCCCCGTCCTTTTACCCCATTTGACCGGTAACCAAAACAATTCGTACTAGTTCGAATTCCAATAAAGTTAGATTAAAATGTTATTCTGGAAAAAATCGTTCAATAACTATATAGAATCAACAAAAACAACTTACCTCTAAGAATACGTAAATAATACTTCCGCAAACTTTTCCTTGGTACGAAAAAAATCGAAATTACACGGCAATTTTAAGTTTTTACTTGTAATTCAGAAAGCGCGACTCGCACCGCTCAACAGGTGTTGACACAACATGGCGGCCCACGCGCACCCAATTCCCCCGTCTTCTCACCCCCCTCAGAGAAAACGACACTTCGTACTTTTACCCACTGCGCGCGTTTACCCCGAATGACTCTACTTTTTTTTTTTTTAATTTTGTGAATTTGAACACCTTTATGGAGGGGAAAAAATTCTTTTTGATACTAAAATCGTTATAGATTTTATCTATAATAACCTTAAAGTTTGATGTATGATTTTTTGTTACTGTTTTATTGAACTTAGAATGAAGAAGAAAAATTGTTCTACAAAAATGTAGAAAAATTTGGAGATGGAGGTTTAAATGTTTGAAGCAGTAATTTTGAAAATTTAAAGATTTGAAGTCGGAAATTACAGGATTTCAGGTTGCAGATTTAGCATTTTTCGGATGTGAAATTCAAAAATTGAGGGTTTCAAGTTGAAACTTCACAACATTGAAATTGGAGATTGAAGAAATTAGAGATTCAAAGAGTTGAAATTATAGATCTAACAGGGATTATTAAAGAATTACTAAAATTGCTGTAAAATACAGCGTTCATCACAGTATAATTTTTTGAAATCAATTTCTCCGAAAATAAAGTCTTGATAAAAAAAATATTGCAACCAAATGGCGTTATTGGAGGGAAAAAGTTTGACACGTTAAAAGTTTCTTTTTTCCGCGGTAAAGTACGCGTCGATATAAAGTTACAGTGTAATAATTTATTGTACACAATATATTGTGTTATACAATATTGTCTATAACGTGTGTGTGCGTGCGTGTCTATACATATACTTAACAATACCTTTTTTTCTAAACTTAACGTTGTTAGCCGATAGCGTCTTTGACAATAACAAAACTTTCGACTCAAATTTGCTTTAATAACACTTTAGGTTGTCTTCCTTTTGCCATTTTTTTTAAAAATATGATAAAATAGTTAATCGTCCTGTTATACACTATTCTACTTTGTTATATTGCACCAATGGCTATAAAGATTTATCGAATGTCCTTTCTGGACAAATTGTAAAGTAGAAAGGAATTATTAAAAAAACCAAAAAAACAACTTTGTTATACTATATACTATACTATTATACCATTACGTTATATTATATTACACTATTATACAGGGTGTAACAAAAGTGTTGCACGCCTTTGAAAGGGATGATTCCTGATGTGATTTTAAACAACTTTTTCCATAACAAAAATGTTATGTGGGGTTTTGTTAACAAGTTATTAACGAAAAACATCAACCAATCACAGAGCGAGAACAGTAGACGAACCTTGGCGCGGGCGATGGCAGACCAATGTTACGCATAGTTGGAGCACGCGCCAAAATTCGTACACGGTACTCAATCTCTGATTGGCTGGAGTTTTTTTGTTAATAACTCGGTGACAAAGCCCCACCTAACATTTTCGTTAAGAAAAAAGTTGTTTAAAATCATCTCAGGAATCATCCCTTTCACGGACGTGCAACATTTTTGTTACACCCTGTATAGGATTATGTTAAATTATATGTATATTATTCAAAAATACATTTATTGTTGTCACTTTTCACTATTTCACTCAAATCCTGTTGGCTGCGAAGAACGAACTAAACTGTTTAAATTCGAAACACAAATTAGCACGCCCAACGCGCAGTTACAAGATTACTCAATTACAAAAACATGATTTTTTCTTTATGATTCCTAAAGTGATAATATAAGAATGTACCAATAGACGAAATAAATTTGAAATATAAATATTCCATATAAGCACAGTAAATGCATATGTTAAAGATAAATATGCAAAGCATATGCATTATGCAAAAACTGTAAAATAAGAAATATATTATTAGAATCCTCTAATCTCAAAACGAATTTCTGTCGAGGTCCGATTACATT
The DNA here is from genome assembly GCA_030770465.2 of Perdita meconis. NCBI lineage: Eukaryota > Metazoa > Arthropoda > Insecta > Hymenoptera > Andrenidae > Perdita > Perdita meconis. Next base: position 8,490,160 of record JASKOS020000009.1, read on the forward strand.
ATTCATTTTCTAGCAAAATATGCATTTGCATAGAGATCCGCTGTCTAGTTATTAACAGTTAGTTAATCCCTACAGGCAGCTAACCCCGTTTTTCCCCATCGACAGTGACTCGATTAATGCGTTTCACGCGACGCGCAAGGGACTTGTAAATTATGAAAGCGTGATCGATGCAGCCTTCAACAAAAACGCACGTCGCATTCGGCGAAGATTTTGAAATCGATTGAGCCTACTTTGCATTACCTATTCAACGGTATCCGTTTCCACGAACTAATCCATTTTAAGCGCTTTCTGCGCGGCTCGTTTGAAACTGTCTGCCTCGTCGATGATCGGACAGCGGAATCGTTTCATTTCCAGTCGCGCACTAATTCGAGCGAATATCGGGGGTGGTCGATTCGCCGGTCGCGTTGATTTCTCTGGCGGCGGTAGCCGATGTATTTTCAATATGTTATCCAGAGGTTGCGCAGAGTGGCAAAGGACAGTCTGACAGTGTCGGCCGAGGTCGCTGCCTCCGGGGAATAAATTGGAACCGTCTTCGGCGTCGCGTCACGCCATTTATTGTCATTTGTTCAATACCAGCTACCCCCGGACTCGCCTTGGCACGTCGCTCGACGGGGTGGTCCACCCTCGATTGCTTTCGAATCTCCCGCGGAACACGTCGATCGGCGGTTTAACGGCACCCCGGCCGATGTCGTCGGGGTCTGTTTTCGGGAATGCGATCGCCCCCCCCCCCCCCGACCTCCGACTCTCCCGATGGATTTTCGTCGATTGCTATCGGGCCTTCTTTGACCTCGCGCGGGCGTCTCGTTACCGAGCGACAAAGAGCACAAAGGAGGCACGATAACGATCCCGGCTTTTATCGTCGGGAACTTTGGGCAAGCATGTGCGCGACCCGGTCGTATCGCTTTAATGAAAAAGACACGAGGCTGGACCAGGGGCTCGAATCGACGCGTCCTCCTCGTGAAAAGAGACGGAGGACGTCTCTGCATTCTTGCGGACAATGTACAACGGGAGCGAGAAGTCTTTTCTGCCGTTTAATGGAGGACGCGATCGCTCGAATCGCCTGCGAGAAGGCGCGTCGCTATTTCCGCTCGCCGCTCGCGATCACGTCCTCTTTAATCGCCGCGAACCTAGCCGACGAAGGTATGAATATTAAACCGGCTTTTCGCAGTTCGAGGAGTATTGATATCGATTCGAGTGCCTCGCTCGCGTAAATATTGCAAGTGATTGTCGAAGGGTTTGAGGGGAACCGTGGACCTTGGCGCGACGAACAGGTTTCTGGAAAAATTAGGGTTTACCGTGGTACAGCTTCGTGTACCTCTTTAACGCCTCGGGAACTCGAGACACGACTGAAACTCTGCAATGCGACTCTCCAAACGGTGTAATGAAACTTCGCCGCTACGCTCTGACCTAGACCACGATTCCCCCACGGTCGACTTCATAAGTGCTGCAAGAATTTTCAACTTACTCAAATCTTTTTGAGACTCTTTTGTAATCAAATTAAAGTATTGACATGCAGCCAAGTTATGGGAGATTTCGCAGTTCTTGTCACCTGCTTGTTAGAAAATAAATCGGGAATCACAAGCTGGTCCTCCAGTTGCCTCAGTATTTCATGATGGATCAGTAATTAAATTATAGTAAAAATTATATTAATTTTATTCTATTAACCGGCTTTTAATTATCCTCTGTTTCTATTAGGTGTCATAAAAACTTTGTGCAGATTTTTAGAGGGAAATTCAAATACTTTCAATTTTTTTAAAACCATTATTTACTTTAGAAATCATTTTTTAAAAATATTTCATAAGCTGGCTAAAGTCTCGATTACATTTTTTTTTTGGCATACCTAATATTTATATTTCTTATGTATAGTATTGTCCCGGATTTTAATTATTCGATGTAATAGCGATGAGAGAACAGTGAAAATTCCAATAAGCTTTGAACACTGAAAATGAAAAAATTTTGCATCGAGGAAATGCCTCAATTTTGACTCCGATATTAAGCCGATTAATCGTTGCATTTTACCGTATTCTTATTTTCAACTTTCTAAAATTTTTCCTTACAGTTCATACATAAATTTATCTTTCCACAGTAAAAAAGTCTATAATACTTGAAATGTCTATTGAATTAAAAAATAATACATACTAAACATTCTAAAATGAACAAGAGCTAAAGTTTCCTCATCAATACACCCTGACATCTTCCCAATTTTTCCAAAAATATACCATTAAGGGATTAACTCTGAACTTAATGGTTTTTCAACAGATTAAATCCGCGAACATTTCCCTGATCACAATTGCCGATTCCCCCAGCGACACTTATTTTTTCCAGCCCTCTTCGAATCTCCCGATACCGCTATTCGTCCGCCAATAACCGCGGAAAAGTTTTCATCTTTCGCGTTCTATAATCTCTCTCGCGTCCCCGGCGCCCTGCTCCGCCTCCCGGCGCAAAGTTTAATGGAGTCTGGCTGCGATATTTGGTAGCAATCTGTGAAACGGTGCACCGGTGGCGCGCCTAGCTGCAGTTGCAGCCGCATCATTACAACACGCGTGTAGCGGCGGACGCGTCTCGTCGCTCCGACTCGCTTCCGTCGCGTTGCTGCGAAAACCTCGCAGGTACGCGGAGCGACAACGAGGCTCGACGTGACCTAATGCCGCACGCAACGGGGTCCTGGTTGCTCGTTTGTTAGAAATCCCGGGGGTGGGTTCCTCTTTCAACCCCGTTCGTTGGGCTGGTGTTCCCCGTCGAAGAGCGTGACGCTCGGAGAGAAGTTTCATTACAGGCGCTCGACTTCCCTCTTTGTGAGCGTTTAACGGTCGATGCCTCGACGCTTAGGAATTTTTGTTGCGAAAACGGTGCTCGGACGAGGGTTTCTTCTCGCTCGGAGACAGGGAACACTTTACGTAGGAAGCTAACGGACCGAGCGGACGAAACAGAGGGTTCTTAAATGACTTCCGAATGGATTTCTTTTATGCCGGTTATTCGCTCGGTTGAGGCGAAACGAGCGACGGAGAGACGAACCTCGCAATATGTAATTAAACACGCTGGTTATTATTTAAAACAGATAACGACGCGAACTTGTTCCCGTTTAAATTAAATTTGAGAAATCCCCGGAGATATTCCATTCTTCGCGGAACGTCAGAGAGGGATTCCTCACGGGACTTGTTAATAAACGAAAGACTGGCGTAATAAATGAAAGTCAAACTTGGACCGAACGTTCCGAGGAGCCTTAAATTGTTCGGTACGTGTCCCCTGCTATCTCATTGTTCGCACGTACCTCGCTTTCAGTCAGGATAAGGTTCATATCCGACGAGACAGGATTCCTCTAAGTCGAGGGTGCCATCTTGAATAGAAATTTTCTTGCGTTCGAGTAAAACGGTAGCCGACGATGTAAAAGCTTCCCGTGGATTCTCTAGGACGACGCCGCGACGCGGGGCGGCGCGACGCGACGGTTGATCCTCGGAGTGTAACTCGACGAATTTCGTCGTTCCCGCGGGGCCGTTTATGCACATACAGTACGAAGAGTTTACAAAACGACCCGCAATCGTATCCCACGACTCAATGAAGCTGCAATGCGGCACGAACGCCGCGTTCTTTTTCCAAGCGGCGGCGCCCCCGCAATAAAATTTATTTCCCGGCCGAGCTCGGCAAGGAATGAAGTAACACGACCACCCACGTCCTCCCGCCTTCCACACACACCGAATTTCGAGCCGCTTCGTTTTATTTCCGGTTTTTTTCCGCCCGAGCCATCTGCTCTCTTTGATCGGCGCCCGCGAAGACCGCGGTTCCTCCGTCCCGATTAACGGGCCGTCGAACTCTTGACCTTCGAGGATCGTCTATTTCTCTATTTTCGCTCGGGCGCTCGAAGCTACGTAGAGTTCGGAACGAACGACTCTAAATAGAACTTTTTATACATCTCTTGTTTAACAAGTTTCATATGAGAGAGAATAAAAGATGCGGAAATCCCAAATTTGAGCATCTTTATGCAAACTATATTGCTTTATAGCTCTGTTAAGACGTTTGATTATTCTCGCGGCACAAAACTGTGTTTCAACCGACACAAAACTGTATTTTGTAAATGTGTTAGAGACAAGCAGTCATTCTAAAGCTGCGTCTACACTATATAACAAAACACGTTATATAACAAAGTTATAAGACTTGTTAGAAAACGAAAAAGAAAAATTTTATGTAACATGTTACATTCTAAATGTTATATAACATTTATGTGTCAGAAATTTTATGACTTTGAAACTTTACCCTTGACGATCCTGTAGTAAATGCCATGGGATTTATTAAAACCGCTCCAAAAGTTGTTTAAAGAAAAAGAATTTAACCACAGAATTAATTTATTTTTTAACATCGAATCTTGCTGTGCTATCGAAACATCCTCCACGTTAGAAATCATTGATGTGAGTAATGTTATATAACTTGTTACACACTTGAAACAGTACTAAATACATAATTTTGTAACAAGTTATAAAAATATGTTATATAACAAAGTTAATAAAATAATTTGTTATATAATACAGTTTTGTTACATAGATTTTACGTTTGTAAAATCAGTGACATTGATTCTTGCACCTAGGGAAAAATGTGGTGAGGAAAGATGCTCATTTTTCTAGGTAGTACTCGGAATATTTTCGTTAGCATCACTACTGTTCTCTTAAATATTGTCCTTGCTTCTACTAAAGAAGCTTAAAGGTCTGGATATACGGAATCGTGCAGCGGTTTTAAAGATTTTGTTGTTTAACTTTTTCTGTCTCCATTGATAGGGTTTCCAATTTTACAAAAGAAATAACTTCCGATGTCCTATGTTCCGAAATACCACAACACAATACTAAAAAACTATAAGATAAAATAAAAAATTTTGACGTGTCGTCGACAAACGAACTGATAAAATACTAATACTATACTTCAACGACTGTTCATTTCCTACACTCGTTGACGCGTACTGTGTTTCGTTCGTGTCGCAACAATGTAGTGTCCAAATAGCGACCAGATGGTTCGTTCGAAATTTTTCGCGGTAGAAAATTTTCAAGAACCGGCTCCGGTCCGCGGACCACGGATTGAAGAAGACTGTCTAAATCGTTTTTTCCTATCTTTCATAATTTTCGAGATATTTAACTGTTCTCACTTAAACCGGATACACTGAATAAACGAGGGTTCCTTAAGGTGCGTCTACACTGCCGTGGTGCTCGCGAGCATCGGCGAATCCTGATGCTCACGAGCATGAGGCTAAAACTAGCTGGCTGCTCGCGAGCGCCCTCAGCTTCTCTTCGTTTAAATTGCTTGGGAAAATAAGGAAAGAAGACCGACCAGCGTGAGGAATGGAGAGGGTACATTTCCCGAATGGAGGGGATTCGTGCAGTTCGTCCCGTTCGTAGCATTGAAATTCCCTGTTCCTGAGTTTAGCCTCGGAGGCTAAACTCACGAACGACAGGGTCGCGAACAGTCCATCTGGTTTATGTCACCAGCCCCTGGGCAATAGACCCAGGTAGGCCCCCCCTGGTGCAGACCTGAAATCAATGCTGAATGACCCTTCGGTCAGCTTTGGGTGACGAAAATATGTAAATGAATAAACGCATGTACTTAACTTGTTTTCAAAACAAAAGTGAATCATCAATGGTTATTGCCAGAGTTAGGCAAGTTTCATTCTGAATAACGAATGAAAAATGACCAAGAAATCTGCAAGATTTCTTCATAACTAACGAATAATGTTTTCATTCGACGCGAAGTTACTGGTAATTTCGCTGGAATAAAAATGTATTCGCTATTCGAAGGAATGGTGCATCGAATACGAACACGAATAATAATAATAATAATAATACTAATAATAATAGTATTAATTATTGCGAACATCACAAATAATTATTCGAGATTGAGGATAAATACGGATTAATTGCTTGACGCTTGACAACGAAATTAAAGTTCCTCATACATCAACGCAAACGATTGTTTCGCCGCTGTAAAAAACGGAGAAATTGTAGTTTCGGTTTTCTCAAAATAATTTGTCTACTATTGATTTTATCCCAAAAAGCTCTATACAAAAGTTGTTCACAATTACATTTAGTAAATATTGGCTGCTTTCAAAGAAAAAAGTTGATCTTTATTTTGCAAAATTACAGGAAGAAACATTGAAGAGTGTGAAGAGCTTTGAACGTCGAAAAAGCAAATAAAAAATAATTCAATTTTAACAGATTGCACATAATAATGTCCCTTGATATGTAAAGGATATGTGTTTAAGCCCAACCCCAAATTTGAAAATGGCTAACAACACACATTTGTTTAAAAAAAAGTGCCTAATCTTTTAACTAAAATTTTTTTCTTCTGTGGGTATGTAGTACGCATCATGAGCTTTCAATTCCAAAGGTTTTATCAATATATTTGTCTTTGGCAGGAATTGACAGCTGGTTAAAGAATTCGCACTAATAATTTTGCAGTAGATCGCCATTTTCAAAATTTCCATACACGTGTACCCATGTATTAAAACCTATACGGATTGAAACACGGATATGATAATTTCACGGATACACGTATATTTAGATACACCATCTTCTTTTTCCTCCATTCTCTAGCGTTTAGCTGGTCGAAACTGTGACTCCTACCTTTTGTAAATGCATGAATGCATAGAAGGCGTGGAAAAGAATTGTGGAGACGAAGTGCTATTCGTAGCCTTGCTAGAATAATAAAGCATTCTTAAGGACGGCCAATAAAGTGAAAGCACAAAAAATATGTGGCAAGGGTTTCCTTCGAGGGCCAAACGTTTTCCAGGCGGGGCCCATGTGGCGCCGACAAATCCGGCAGAGGCCTGCGATGCTTGCGAGCATCACGGCAGTGTGGACGCTGTTTCTGTCGTTCGTGGCGCTCGGGGTGCTCGCGCTGTTCGTTCGCCCGTGCTCGCCTCAGTGTAGACGCACCATTATGTAGGCGGTTAGATGCCTGAGTTTGTGTTTACGTTTCGGTTATAATGTTTAGGAGAATCTGAGTTGTCGGTCGGCCTGGATAGCTTAATTGGTTAAAGCACTCGCCCGGAAAGTGAAAGATCCGGGTTCGAATCCCGGTCCAGACAATCCGATCGGCCGACTCTTTTTCTCCTACACTTACAATAAAAGCAGTCACGCTGTAACCTTGAAAGAGGCAACAACTCTCGTTCCCCTTTTTGTCGAAATCATAGAATTTCGATTGATCCTTCGAATAACATAGTCGACACATCACGTGCAAACGCTAACAAAGCCAGAAGATCACCGAGGATCACCACTGACACTTAAACACAGGGAAATGATGGTACTTGTCGACAGCTTAACATTTCACAGTATTTAACGAGCTCTTTACCTCGCCATAAGTAGACTCGATTGAGACGATGGAGAGTCCCTCGTTTCCGAAATCCTTTACGTCGCTCGAATAGTTGACGAAATCACAGCGCGAGGGATGAAAAATTAAAGCATCCCCGAAGAGTTCTCGACCAGGGCGAAGGGATAGCGCAGAGGGGGTGAAAATGAGGTGTGTCTGGTTCCCGTCGACGGACAAAGCGCGACTCATCCAGACTGCGGATTACTATTCCCAAGCGCGATTGCTTGGCTTCGCTCATGTATCCACTCTCCGTGTTCTACAGATTTTCATCCCTTCCCCGCCCCGCCCCCGCTTCGCCCGCCACGCTATCGTGCCTCGGTCTATCTTCCTCGTTCCCCCTATTTCCCCCCCCCCCCCCCCGGTCCACCTCTTCGTCCGTGTCTTCCCTCTGATCCTGATTTCGGTTCACTCGTTCCTTCGGCTCGCACGTCGCTATTCTTGATCTTCTCCCTCGCCTCGCCGCGACTCGGAAAAATCGAGCCCGATGACGGGAGCGGATTCCCCATGGAAATTCGCGGCTGAATTACCAGCCGCGGATTACGCTCTCGATCTTCCGACAGAGGGGATTACGATTCCCGCGTTCTTCGTTAATTTCTGTCCCCGCGATTCCTCGCCGCCGCGTAGCCGCTGAAATTTTTCCCCGACTCTCCTGCTGATTTCGCAGGAATCCGCCGGCGAGTGTCTGGGATGTAATTTTCCGTTTCCGCTCGTCGCCCCGTCGTCGCGAATTTCGCGAACGTTCGATACGAACCGCGGCCAGGAGCGGAAACGTCCCGCAAGCGTTAACTCTCACGTCAGGAGGAATTCGCGGCTTCGAGGGCCACTTCATGACGCCGACAGTCGATTCGATACCGGTGCCTCGTTTGCCTGCTGACTCGGAGCTATTCCCTGGAACTTCCATCCTCTCCGTTCTATCGAAGTTTCACCCCTCCCCCTCTCCCAAGAGTATCGCTACCCTCGGGATATTCGAATCAAAACGGGGGGATGAAAACCGTTATCTATCGAACACTCTAAATGTATAACGTTATGTCTCCCATCGCAATACGTTTCGCTCGGCGCGGCCCGCTCCGCTATCTAATCCCGTGGTCGGCCATAAGCGCGGCCACGTAAGGAGATTCATTCGATTCAAAAATATTCATGGGTTGCCGCGAAAATGTATGTACATACTTTACACGCGGCTGGCTGGGCACATATTCAGTCGCGCGATTATTGGACGACGTAGATCGATCATTCCTTACGGCTGCCCACCGCGGCTCGCGTTCTCAAAATTAACTCGCGAGCGCTGAGAAGCTCGTCTTTTAAGGAGGATTTTCTTGTAACAGTCTTAAAAGTAGGTAACGAGTATTCATGAATTTTTTAATTGTAATCATTAGACTGTCTATTTTTATGCATTTATGAAAATTTTTATAAATGTTAGATGTCAGGTGGATTATTCTGGTGATAGCGGTTCGATCGGAAGTTTTTTTTAGTTAAAATAACGTGGTTCAAGGAGAGCTTTAAGATGATTGCATCCAATTTTTTATCAACCCTTTCTTTCCAGAGTTATCAAGGTCATCTTCAGTTTCTTATAGGTAAACCTGCAATTTTTTTACACCCATTGTTATGATTCTTACCGAATTCGTCTCACAAGGGAACATCCCGATCCCGGAAATAAAAAAATTTTTTTTTTCTGCCCCAATTCACTCTAAGAGGTTAAAATTATCCTTTGAAAATTTGACCATTTTTCAATTATATTTTATAACACGAGAACTATGAGAGATAGCCAAAAGCTTTTGAGACTAAAGTTACTTCTTTCAATCATATCTACCAAATGGGGAAAAATTGATTAAAAGTTATTAATATTTTTGTTTACAACTTTTTTTCTAATTATTTAAACAATGAATAAATCTTTTTTTACATAAATATAGGAACCCTATAGTTTTTTATTCATAATTTTATAGTGTTTGTTCAGACGAATGCAATAGTGTGTCATATGATATTATTTCGTGGCGCAGAATATCATAAAATTAGATCCAAAGAAATGAGATAAACACGAAGCGTGTAGGTATTGTTGATCATCTCATCCTTATGTCTTTATGGTATCCACTGTATCAACCTGACTTTTCCGTCTTTGATCAAATATTTCCGATATGGAAGCAATGCTAATATTGCAGCAAATATGAAAAACTAAGCATAAATAATGGATTCTAGATTCTTTTTGTGTAAAACAACTTTTTTAAGACCATTTTGTTTATAATGTTAAGCACTCGTGAGATATTCCATCGTTTCCAGTTAAACGAAACACTCTGTATAATTTAAAGTGATTTTTGCATTAATATAAATCACTGTTGACCCCTTCACAGTTGTTAACCCTGCTTGTTATCAATCCTCCGCAACTCCCGGATTCGAAACCGTTCCGAATTAGAACCGCGACGTTGCACAGGGTCGACAGCCCCGGGGCTAAGTTCCCCGCCAGAGAAACGGACACAACGGATTCGCTCTGTTGCTCCTCTCTGACGCGAAGGAGACGTGGGCAGAGTGAGAGCAAGGTCCGGCGGCGCCATTGTTTCTGAGCCGCAGCTAATTTCCGTTTCCGTTGTTCTATGACTTCCGTGCGTCGCGCGACGCCCGTTTCTCCGATCATCGACGCCGTTACACCGGTGCGACGGATCAAAGCGGCCTTCGAATCCCGAACACTCGACGATCCGTCGAACGGCGTTGATTAATTCGCGATCGACGACTGTCCAAGGTGTCGTGGAGGATCCCTCGGCCTCGGTTCGTTTCCGACGAAACAAGCCTAAGCGAAATTACCAAGTATGATTCTTGCTCTCCGGGTTCGCTGAAATATGTATGAAAGCATAAGCGACGACGACGACGACGCCGAGCGGACGAGGCGCGGGCGACGCGATGCGTGTGTTCCCCGGCCCTCTGTATATTTCTCTTGGCCCTTTGAGTTATTATTCAAAGCAAATCATAGCCACGCCGCGGTGGATTAAGCTTCCTGTTACATGCACGAAAGCCCGGAACAAGGAGACGATACTGGATCCCGGCCCTCTTCATCACGCTCCGTCCTCCCCGCCGGCCCACCTCTTTCGTGTACCCCAGGCCACCGGCTCCTGTTGTCTTGATCATTATCGGGGAACGGGTACAGCGGAGCCCGCGATGACTTTCCGATGCCCGGGAGCCGGGAGCGAACGAGATCGCGCAAAAACCGGTGTCCCCTTCGAGATCGATCGTCGATTCCACGGAGGACGGCGTTATGGAAATTCGCGGCGCCTCTTTTGACCGCGGTTCTCTTTGGGCGCAGTGCAAGTTGTTCCCGAAGGGGCGAAGGAATTTCGGCGACTGGAATCGACGGGAATCGACAGGAATCTCGGAGATCCTCGGCCGACCTGACCCTCGTTTATTCGTCAGAGGAATTGTGAAACGGTTCGGTGATTTGTGCAAACGAATGCAAGCAGCGGCCACGATGGACCAGCTGCGACAGAGAGTGAAAATTGCTGTCCCGGAGTCGGGGGACGTCCTTCTCCTTTTTCCGCCCTTTGATGTCTTTGTCCCTCTGTTTCCTTATGCCGCGGCAGTTTGTTCTGTCCCTCCTCCCGGGTTTCGCCACCTTCCGTACCTCCGGCTCCGTCAGCTCTCTGTCCGAGGAGGCGTTCGTGGAAAAGGTGAAACGGCTCTCCCGGTGATGTTTATGAATGAGCGGTCTTGCGATTCTCGCTGTCCAATTGACTCTCGAAAACAGAGCGATCGACCCTCGGGAATTTCATCGGCGAGCGCTGTGTGCCCCTTCGCCTTCGCCAGGTCCCCCCGGAGACCTGGAAACGTTTAATTGGTCCTCGAAGCGAGCTTTTCTTCCACCCACCGCCACTCGGTATTTCTATTCTAGCGATTTCACTAAATTAAAGGAGGAAACGGATTTGATCGATCGTCGCGACAGACGATAGGGCGCGGTTCCGCAGAAATCGTCGATCGTTTGGACCTCGGTGGATGAACGTCCGGACGTCTCTTTGCCGTTTGGGATGTTATGCTCGCGCGTGATTGATATACGTCCAGTGTTGCGCTGAGTCCATGGCTCTCGCTATACTTCTAGAGCCGTATCTATGTATATCTATTTATCTATATATATTATATACATATATACACACGTACGCGGCTCCTGCTCCCTGCAGAATCTGTACAAGGAACACAATGGTATTGTGTACGGACCACTATGAGTTATTACCCCTCCAGTTTCTGAGCTTCGCCCTTCTCGGCCGCCCCCTTTGCAGACATAATTCAACACTCTGTACAACGCGCCAGGGGCCTTCACCTTTTTACCCTCGCCGTCTGATAGTGTTTCATTACATCCCTTTTATCTGTACGCCCTTCCCTCCGCCTTACCTCCCCTTCTCCACTTGTCGCTACGTGCTACGCTCCAAACGAGTTTCCAGCTTCGCCCGAGCGAGCGGAAAGTTTGCCAACTTCTCCGACGGGAAGGCTGAAAGAGTCGCGAGGAAATTTGGGAAATCCCTGACTAACAGCTTAATTAATGTCACGCCCTTTGCTTTTTCGTGCACCGGCCGAACGAGCCCCGAAGATGTTGCGCTTGAAAACATTGCGGGGAGGAAAATGGATTGGAAGTTGAGCCCCGCTTCTGAGTGTCGCGGCAATCGAGTTTCTTCGGTTCCTCACCGGATTATCGGAGTTTTCAGACGAAGCTGCAACCTTTTGGTTACCTTCCACTTCGATACACTGTCTCTAAATCATTTTCCTCGCAATACCGTTTCCCTTTCTCTTACAGCGCAATTTATTTTTCTAGTTGAGAAGTTCTCGATTAGAGTCCATGACATTACGCAATGATAATTTGAAAGGGCGTAGGCGAGCTTCGGAATGGCTCGATCCGTCGCGTCGATCAGAAGTTCCTGCGTTTCAGACCGTGTCTTTTCGATTCATCCGCGCCGGGGGACAAACAATCAGGGAGCGAGTTGACGAGCTCATCGCGCTCCACGAGACGCCGACGACGAAATCGGACGTAAGTATCGACGTCGTTTCGCGAGTTTGCTATTCCCATTGCGAGCTTCGCAAATATTGTTCGACGTTTTCGATTCGAGACGTTCGTGCGCCCTGCCAATCGAAAAATACCCTCGCTCTCATAATGGCGCTTACGGCGGTGATTGTTCCCCGCGGTGACAGATGTTCCTTCAACCCTTCCGAGCGCTCGCGACAATTTCGTCAGAGGTAATTACTGTCGGAATAGACCACTTTATTCGCCATACCCATAAGACTTTTAATAGGCCCCCGCAGCACGCCGCTACTTATTCCTCCTTTGCTAAATGGTTCATTTCTTATGCGCCTGATGAAGTGTAGAGCACTTAAACTAATTCTAACTTTCCAGCAATCTCTATGGAAGGGTGTGCAATTATTATAACATGGAATTATAGATATTTTAGCTTGAATCTTTATAAATTGAAGGGCGTACAGGGGTTAAATCTTTAATTACTCTAAAATCTAGTGTCTGCTTATTACTCCTTCATTTATAATTAGCTGGTGAAATTTATACTTGTTTTATGATTTTGTATTTGAATGACTGCTTTCTTCGGGTGTTATTTCCAGAGCTTTGGAGTCGGTAGTCAAAATTCATGACTACGACTCTGACTTCGGCTCCTTTTTGTTTTTTTACCTCCGACTCTGACTCTCGAAATTGAAAAAATATGTACTCAAAATAATTAAAAGTTGCAATAAAACTGAATAAATAGGTATAAGATTGTATTAAAGTGTTAAGAATATGGAACAGATAACTCTCATGTAAGGGTAGATTTATGTCGGAGCTGCGATAAATGACAAGGGCTAGGGAACAGTAAGAAAACAAAAGAGGAAACATCTCTCTCTCTCTCTTTTACTATCCTATTAATATCGTCGCTCTTATCGTTTATCGCAGCTCCAACATAAAACTACCCTAACACAACACGACAGTTACTTTTTCAATTTCAAGAAATAGTGAGATAATACATATCAATTTGAAGAAATACTTTTTTCATTCTTTGTAAGTGTAGCTGTAAATTTTTAATGCCAACGAAAAAGTTTTCATTTTTAAAAATTAATATAATTTATAATAGTCCAATACTTTTTGTTATAGAAAAAATCCCGAGAATTCCTTTATTTTTGCCGTATTACAGTTATTAAATAAAAAATAGTAATTTTAATTACATAACTTTTGTTGTATCACTACTTTTTATAAGCGTCTGAATGTCTCGCAACCCTATAATTAAGTTCCTCCTTTCATTGACATCCTCAATAATTAAAACGCCGTACTTAGAAGTTCCATTAGGATCTGCAGTTTCTAAATTTGAATCATTCAATTTTCATCGGGATTCACCGCGCTGCGCCGGTCGAAATCGACAGCCTAGAAGTAATAATTCCTGAGGGAGGAGTGATCGGGCTTGCTATTCAGGCGAGCAGTTAGCACAGGTGTGTCGACGGGCGCGCGGAGGCCGAAAATCGATCGGTGTCTTTGCCCGTATACCTACTTTGGTTTTAATGGGTGTTCAGAGCCCCGGTCGTCACACGGCGTAGCAGCTTTCAAAGGATATCGCGGTTTCGTGCTGGCTCGCCCGGTAACCGTCGAAAGCTTTTTTGCTCTCGCTCCCGCCCTCTCCGTAGTCGGTTGATTTTCAAGCGGCCGCTCGCGGGTTTCACGGACGCCCGCGTTTATTGTGTCAAGCATTCCCTTTCGCCGTGTAATTTCTGCTAAAACGCGCGATGAACTGGGCCAGATAGCGGCGCCCGCCCCCGCAGCGCTCGCGCCGTTAGGCCAACCCCGTTTCGCTCTCTCGGTGTTTTGTGCTTCGACACACGAGCGTCGATCGATCGCGTTATGCCGTGTGCGTCGCGTTATGCCGACCCCCGCGGAGAACCGGAGAACGCGAGATTGATCGACCCTGCAATTGCACGTTTTAGACCGCGCGCGTTCCGTCGCTCCGGCTTCTCTAGGCGTCCCACCGCCGCGCCGCGCCGCGCCGATCTCCGCGTTTCGTCGCGACGCGGCCGCGCGAGTAATTGTTGCTTCTACGCGGCGGACGGTTTCGGAGGTTCTTGCCCCCGCGATGTTTTCAAATTAACCCACTTTCGTCGTCCCTTTGCCACATCTCCTTGGCTCCTCGAAATCTCCTCGGCCCACTCGCTCAAGGTTCTGGAGGATCGTTATTGCACCGCGAATGGAAGATCACGCTCCCCGTGCTCGCGCACCTCTGCCCCTTTACGACCTATACTAAATTAACGACGCTGTCTACGTGCTCCTGCGAGCCGCTTTTATGAGCCACCGCGGAAACCCGGAGACGGATAACCAGACCAATCGGAGATTTCAGGCTTTCACGACCCTCCGTCATACAGTTCAATGTTAAAGGCTTTCGGGCGTAAGCTGTGTCCCTGTGAAAGCATAGCTTCATCAGGGGTCAAAAGGCACACTGATTCTGGTGTATGGCTTGTAGGAATTTGCTGTGTGAGGGAGACCTGCTCATTAGGGTGGACCGATGTATGGGAACAATATTTCTTTTGTTGTTCATGATTTCTGTTCAGTGAGGATTCCGTTAGGATTCAGTCAAGTACATCTGTGTAGCAGATTAGGATTATTTCGAAAACATTTCCTTTGAAACCGTCGTTCGAAAAATAAGACAATATCTTTCCGGCATTCATGTTAGTTTTCTGTATTGTTCGACATCGCGACTTTATGTTTTTTTCTTCCAGGAGAATAGGCCTATTATTTTACGATATGTTATAAACCGATGTTATACGATATGTTATATGTTGGGGATCTTCAAGGTACCCCAAGGGAATTTATTGTTATATTAGTTTTTATTTATTATAGTATTTTTATTTCAACATATACCTTATTAAAAATATGACAGAAATATCATTACAATTATTCTTTTTAATTGCAAAAATGTTTGTAACTGCAACAATATTTTGTAACTTCAAAAATGTCGTTTATATAGTTTGAAAAGAAAAAAAAAAATAAGCTATAATAACTGGTAGTGTATAAAATAATAACGATAACAGTATGCAATCGATAAAAGTAAAACTGAAAGGATTTATACCTCTGTATTTGTACAATCTTCTATGAAAGTAATGGACGTCTGTATAATTTTACGATTTTTAGATTCAAATTTTTGCAACATGTCTTGACAGTCCATTCGGGTTTTAGCTCTTCATACAATTGGGTAGCGATAATTCCCTGCCGAGAGCTAGCAAAAAAAATAGTATCTTCATTTTATACTTTGTTGAGTTCCAAACTTCATTTTTTGCAATCCATATAATATATGAGTTTAGTGTAATAAGTAAAAAGGAAGAAAGTTATATCTGGGAATATGATATACCAAGACTATACAGATTGTCCTCATCATTCTTATTTTTTTTGTACGATCGATCTTAGTCGATTTGTTTCTCTTCTTATTTTTACCACTCGAAATTAATAATAAAACACATAAAAAAATTTCTGGCAACATATTTCCAATAGTTAAAAAATGAACAACACTTTTTCAACCGCATTTCCCAAACAGACTTACGTTTTTTATTAATTATTTTTGGAACAGACTTACTTTACCGACATATTGTCAATGGGGGATACAAATCTGGTTCACAAAAACTGGTTAAATTCGTTTAAATACTAAAGAAAGGTATTTGCCTCTGCACAATAAAAGTTATGAAAACTGAATGACAATTGAACGTGGAAGCTTTAATTATATAAATTCATAGAAAAAATATAATACTAGGTATGTCACTTTCAATTAACGTTTTGAAAATATGTTAACAAACTTATGAATCACTATATTGGACAGTATTTGAGAATTTTTCCATGGCAAAATATACACATTTGAGCTCATTGTGGAGGTCGCTGCCAAGTGCTGCGTGCTCAAAGTCTGAACAGTGAGAATAACCAAACGCTTACCGAAAATTTGCCTACACCACGGTGTATTATACAGGTGTTGCATGTTCCTTCAGAAATGTGTGATCATTAGATGGAAGATCTTCTAGCGACCGCTAGAGTGCGCCTGCGTAGAAACATCCGTGGAGAACGCTCCTATTGGTTCAGCGAGTTCAAGCAATGAGTCCGAGCGCGAGTAAAGCTCTGTGAACATCTGTGACGCGCTTCATTCGCACACATGCACACCATACGTGGAGTTCTGATCATGACGCCCCTAGCGGTGACCAGAGGATCTTTCATCTATTGATCACAAAAAATCAACCAGATAGGTGGTTTGTCGGAACACTTTTATGAACACCGTGGCCTACACGGAAAGATTCGTTGCTAGCTTCGGCGACGAATATCGATCACGGTTCGAGATAGAAGCGAACCGGTTATCTGGTTCGCAATGCGACTACACGCGCGCACCGTCGAGACGCTGTAAAATTGAAACGCGCCTTAAACGCCCGCCACGAGGAAGGAATACGCTTGGCGAGATGGGGCGGGCGGAGGTGCGGGGACGGCGTTGTAAGACGATCGTCTTAAGTGAAAATTCCATGCCGTGGTGATTACGCGTTGAAGAGGGGCCTGGGACGAAATTGCGAGCACGTATCGCCTTTTAGAGCGCGGCTCAGCTTTTTCAGCGGTCGTTGCATCCGCGTTGTTTTTTCCTCCCTTTTTGTTCTCCCTTCCGTCCGCCGCCCGGTTTCGAGGGGTGCCTCTCTTTGCCGTGCGAGTGCTTTTCGACGGCCTCCGCGCTTTGATCGCCGGCCAAAGAGAAAACCTTCGTTCGCCTCCGCGTTGATCGTCCGGGGGTTTCGTGGGTGTTGTTGCGTGCATCCTCCTAGGCGAGCTCGTTTCTTATGCGAACCACCGGTGAAAATAACAGCGTTTGATTGACCAATCACCTTCCCGCGCGGATCGTAATTACAGAGAGAGCGATTCTTCTTCCTTTTATATACGCGTCGCTTTGATTTGTATCGTCGGCAAGTGGTTCGTATAAATGTATGGAATTTTTAAGCGGCACGGAGAGCATTTTGAAAAGAGCCAGGGTTAGTTATCTTAATCTTCCTCCGGTGAAATTTGATATTCAGCGTTGTCGGTTCGGTGCTAGCGTCTCGACTCTCCGGAGGGGCGAATAAAAAAATATTTGTGCTGAAATATGAATTTGAAATGCGACGCCGTAAAGCCGCGCGCCACGCGAGGCGTGCCTAGATAAGTATACGTTTAATTTCGCGAGACAATGGTCGAGTAGAGGGATTATGGATTCAGTGGTCCGTGGACGAGGAAAGAATATTTTGTGTGTCAGGGCCGGGGGCGATTGTAAAGCGATACGCCACGCTCCGTTTGTAGTGGCCTTCTATTGTTGTTCGCGTTCCGGCATTGTTCAGACGAATGGCAAGCGGGAAGGGAAACAGCGTAGAAAACGGGGCGACAGGGAAAGATAGAAAGAACCCCGGGAAAAGGGGGAAGCTTGGCATTGGATACTGTTTTAAAGTTACTTTACATTATTCCGTCTGGGAATGGCCCTTGGCTCCTCTGTCTCTGCCTCCGTCTCTCCTATCGATTTCCTCTTATCGCTGCCAGGAATATTGCTCCCTAATTAAGTGAGTCTACTCTCTCTCTGTTAATAGATTCTTCTGTACCCGCGATATTCTCTTTGTGCTCTTGTAATCTCTGTTTTATACAGAGAATCGCTGAAAATAAATCCCGCACGGGGAAACTCTCGGATAAATAAGGTTTCTTCCGTTAAACCATCCTTTGATTTGCCGAGGGGGCGGAGATCGTTTCCACCGGGTGTTCAAAAATGATCGGAGAAACTCTGCAGAAGGCTTGCGAAAGTTGGGCATCGTACTTTGCAAGATAAACTTTTTTCCAAGAAAATTCAAAGCGTACCGGCTTTCTGCAGATTACGCGAGCGATAAGCAGATAATTCAAAGAGATTAAGCTCGGGGAAAAAATTCGTCGAACATCCCCCTTCCATTTTTCCCCGTCGCGGCGGATGGAATTTAAGAGAAACACATCGGTGCATCGATTTCCTCTCGTTCCACTCTTCCGTCGCGCGGCAAGATTAGCGAGGTTAGATCGAGATACCGTCAGCCACGTAATAAGAAGCAGAGCCACGTCCGATAATGTCTGCGGGGTCTCACCTTATGACATCTCCTCGTCGTTCTCCTCGTCACCGTTCCGCGCCACCATTTGAACTTTACGATTGCTCCTCGTGCTCCCGATGAATTTTAATGACCGCGTCTACTCCAATTCCGCGGCAGCCGCTTCAACGAGCCACCAGTCGCCGCGCCGCGCCGCGCCGCGCCGGGCGCAATAACAACTTGACCCGGAGACTGCTTGAAAAAGCAGAGTCGCTGCTTCCTGGCCTCCCGCCGCGCTGGGCCAATATTCTGCCCTGGGTCGATGCCTGGGAGTTAATTTCCACTGTAGTGCGAATCATTTTCTAGAATACAGGGTATTCCATAACATAGAACTACACCTGTTGGCAGTGGATTCTGTACATGAAAATGAAAAAGTGTATTCTTTGTGTATGTTTTGTGTTGGTGTCGGTTTTTCGAATGATAGAAATAGTTGAACCAGTTTTTTTATTTAGTAGTGTTCCGTACATATTCAATAACAAGTATTGAAAATAGTTGCAAATGCTTTTATTTCAATAAAACAACATTTTAAAATGTATTTTATTATTTTGTTTTACGTACCAATATATTTGAAAATGTTTGGTGCAATTTTATTTCAGCAAATATTTATGTGAAACTTATAGTTTCCGAGATATCTGAGGTGCTAATAGTTATTGCCCCAATAACCATTTTTTGAAATGGATCAGTATGTTTTTGCTTCCGTATCATGATAGAGGATCTTAAAACGAGTTTAACGACCTATTACATAAGGTCATTGAAGGTCATAGAAAGTAGAGAAAGGCGATAATACTTACGGATTTGGTAGTAAATGAATCGCCCTTCCTTTACTTTCTATGACCTTCAATGACCTTATGTAATAGGTCGTTGAACTCGTTTTAAGATCCTCTATCATGGTACGGAGGCAAAAACATACCGATCCATTTAAAAAAATGGAGGTGTCCTTCAAATGTCCGAAGTACCTCCACCTGCAAAAAAACTATTATCGCCACCGGATGGCCCCCTTCGTACTGTGCAATTTTATTTGAGCAAATATTAATGTGAAACTTATAGTTTCCGAGATATTTGAGGTGCTAATAGTTATTGCCCCACCCTGTATATAAAGATGAAAAAGATGGAGCGCTCCTATTGGTTCAGCAAGCTCGAGTGGTGAGGAGTGAGGAGACCGAGCTCGAGTAAAGCTCATTCGCACACATGTATACCATACGCGGAGTTCTGATCATGACGCCCCTAGCGGCGACCAGAGGATTTTCCATCTATTAATCACAAAAAATCAACCAGAAAGAGGTGCTTTGTCAGAACACCTCTATAATACACCGTGTATGCAACCTATATTTTCGTATTTGCATTGTATATGAGAATAAAACATAGGAAAGGGCGGCAAATACTTATTAGCCTAGGGGCGGCAACTTTCAAAATCCGCCCCTGCGTAAAGGTTAAACATGCAGCGGTTGCAGTGACCTTTGGCAACTGATTTCAAACGCTAAATAATTCCTGGCACTCGGTTCTTTCAATTTCCTGACCGGGATCAGAATTTCGTATTCGACATTCTATTTACCGACGTTCTTTATACCGCGATGCGAAAGAGATAAGACGGTTTTCCTGGAACTTTGTAACGATTCTTCTCTCGATACGCGCTCGAGTTCTCTGCGTAAAGTACGTATCGATACACGCGTGGCAATATCTCTGGAGTAGCGAGTGTCTCCCACGGGAGTTATCTCGGATATCCCTCCTCGCCCCCCTTTTGCGAGGGGTGCGCGCTGGGATTGGTGACTTCTTCGATGGAAGCCGCGAAGATAAAAGTTCGCACGGACTTGATCGACTCGGTCTGAGAGACAACGAGTGCAGAGGGAGGGTGGCGAGGGTGGTTGAGGCAAAGGAGAACGAGTCGAACGGGGCTGACCGTACGTTAAAACTCCCTCGGGTCGACCTTACCACCCTCGCCACTTTCAGTGGATCCTCGTTCCTCCTTGCCCCCAACCCTCGGGCCGCGCCAAGCCCGTCGAACCAACGCCGTGGCAAAAGTTACACCATTACGTGATAGGGCGGTAAAGCTCGAAGGGGGTGAGAGCGAACGGCGGGTTTAGAAGGCGGCTTCTTCCTGGCTTTTGCAGACATTCCTCCCACCCCGAACTTCTTCCGGACAAGTATTTCTTGGGGGCGTTTTGTTGATTCTCCCTCGGTTTTTTTCTCGAATCCCTGCCACGTTGTGTTGCGTGCGCTCGACCGAGCGCGCGCGCGTGCTAGCGCTTCGGAAAAACATCTTCCCCGGGGGAGAAGACCGTTGCCGTTACCTATTGTTTCAGTCTGTTTTTCCTGATCCACCTACGTACACAATGAGAATGCATTCCTTGCTTCGATTCCGAGCCACTCGTGTCCCCGGTGGAATCTCGGAGAGAGAAGCGAAGGGAGAGCGCGGGAGAGACTCTCGCAGCAAAGTATCTTTCGGCGAACAGTCACGAAAGTCGTAAAATAAAAAATTCAT
Source organism: Perdita meconis (assembly GCA_030770465.2). NCBI lineage: Eukaryota > Metazoa > Arthropoda > Insecta > Hymenoptera > Andrenidae > Perdita > Perdita meconis. The sequence goes on from JASKOS020000009.1 coordinate 8,511,053, forward strand.
TTCTCTAGCTGCTGATGCCCGCGTTTCCTCCGCGTATAACGTTATGCAGCCGTTCGTCTCTCTTTATTTTGCGTGTGAGGAAATTTCATCTTCCTATTCTCCGCGTCCGGATAAGGCTACACGGCAGAGGAATTTATCGTGTTCCATTTCCAATTTTCCCCGGACGGAAACGCGTTTCTTTTCTGCGTTCCACGGAATTAAGAGCCGTCCGACTTCTTTTGCCGTTTCAGTCCTATCCATTGAACATCTCGCCGCGGCTCTCTCTCTCTCCCTCTCTCTCTCATTTCTCCTGAAATATCGTCCCATTCTTGTGGCGAAATCACTCTGTTAAAAGGCCGGGGCTTTTCCTCAGTCGATAGTTCGATTTCGTGGTCGCTGGTTTCCCTCCGAGGACGACGGAAGGACCGGGGAGACAATTGGACGCCCCTCTCCATCGACAAACCACCCGCGAGGGGTGCGTGGTTCTCGGGATTCCCACAGCGGCGAAACTATTTCCAAATTCTCAACTGATAAGACCGATCCCTTAACGCCAACTTATGGATATCTAATACAAGTTCTTACGAGTTTCGAGCGCGGTCGCGCGGGTTCCGTCGCGGCTCTGCATGCGGGGCAGATGCGGGCGGGAAGGCACAATGAGCCATGGGATGGTGGCGCTTTAATGGCGAGAAGTCGTCGAATTCCATGGTAGACTGCCGCCAGTGCCGCCCGCCCCCACAGGAGAGTCTCTTCTTGAAAGCGTTCGAGGAGAGTTAGGGGTCCTTCGGCGACGGGGGTGGAAAGTCACCGAAAGAACTGTTTGTCGAATATTCGTCCGGGAGACGGCAGTCATGGCAAATTGGTTTTCCACCTAATGTCGTCCTCCTGCTCGGTATCGTATTTTGCCTCCGTCGGAGACGTAACTATTCTCCAGGCACGCCGGGTTTCTCGCTTTTCACCGGGCTGTCGACAAACGCGTAAAGATTTTCCAACCCTTTTCGTCTTCAGTCGAATGCACCAGTTTCTGCGCTAAAGTTGATCCGATCCATCGGATTCTATAATTATCAGCTTTCAAGCGTCATCGTGTTTACTACTATTTTATTTACTCGAGGATTATGGTACACCAACCGAAAACTGGGACACAGAGGTTCCAAAGAAAAATATGACTCTAACGTCGCCGAAAAATCGATTTGGAAGAAGCAGCAGCAAGACTAAGAAAAATTCCGGTGGTCGGGAAAGCTGCACTATCCCCCAGCTAATGTATATTTATCGCGCGACAAGGGTGCCGCGTAAATCACGAAAGAAAAAGGAGAGCGGCGAGAAGTTCCGCGGCGCAAATGCGTTTTCGAGGGAGCGGCCGACGGCGGCGCGGCGCGATAAAGAAAATATTTCCGTAGGATTTGAATCGACTTTAATGCAGAATCGTGGTAATCTTACGCCAAGCCCCACAGGCTTGTAGCCGTCGTCGTCGGCTGATGGCTGAGCCACCGGCGGAGATTCCGTCGTTTCCTCCCCCAGGATCCAACCCCCGCCTCCCCGTCGGCCAATAGAGCGAGGAACTTGGTGCCAAGAAAGCACAGTTGGCGCGTAGAAGCCCCTCGTCTAAGGGTAGCGAAAGCAGAGAAGAATGCATCGAGGAATCGGGGCCGTCGGAGCATTGTGACGCGACCCGCCGGCAATTAGCGGACCGATTCAAAGCCCGTTCCCGATTTTCGGCTGCCCGACCAAACTAATGGCCCGGGTGGATGAAAGGAGGCTTTTCTCCAGGGAAAATTTAAAACACGCGTGGAAAGGAAACATCCTTCGCGAATTCGGCGAGCGGCAGGATCGTCGCGAGGCTCTGCTTCGTTAGATTCGTATGGCTGCGCCGGGGATCCATTAAGACGGTCGGGGGTCGCTTTAGAAATTTTCGTAAAGTTCGGTCGACGGCATTGTGCCGGGTAAACAATGATTCGCCCCTTCTTCGGGAGGAGACATTCCTTAATTACCCGTTTATTAGCTGCTCGCTTCAAGGTTTCTCACTCTCGGGGCGCCTTTTGATTATTGTGCACGCGATGCCGTTGATATTGTACTCTTTGTCGGAGCCTGTGAACGATTTGCTGAGAAATACAGTAGGTGGAGTTAAAAGTCACGTTTTTCGTATAATATACAGGGTGTAACAATAATTTTGCAGTTCCTTAGAAGAGACGATGCTTAAGGTGATTTTAAACTATTGTTTCTTCAGTGAAAATTTTAAGTGGGGCTTTTTTTAACGAGTTGTTAACGAAAAACATCGACCAATTAGAGAGCGAGTACAGCGGAGTGATTCCGGCGTGGAATACGGCGCGGCGGGCCAATATTGCTTACAGTTGAAGTGCACGCTGAAATTCGTTCACTGTGCTCGCGCTCTGATTGGTCGGGGTTTTTGTTAATATTTTGTTAACAAAGCCTTCGAAGACATTTTTGTTCAGAGAAAAGTTGTTTAAAATCAACTCAGAAATCGCCCTTTTCAAGGACCTGCAATGTTTTTTTTAGACCCTGTAAATATAGGTATATGTACTGTTTCAATCCGTTCACGAAATTTGTGGAGGGCTACCAATCTACTGTTCACAAAGGAAGATTTGTAATTTGGCACTCGTAGCTAGAGATGGCACCAAGTTCAATACCCAAGTTTCGCTTCATGGGTTTCGAATAGTATTCATAGCAAATGATGTCTTATTGAGTATACTTGTAATGTACTCGATCTGCACGAGTAGGTTTCGAACCCTGGAATAAGTACCTATAGATTTCGAGAACGTACTTATATAAGTATTTTGAAATTTGAAAGAATCGAATCTCGTAGAAGTAGGATTCGAACCTTAGTAGTCGCGGCTACAGAGGGTACGTACAAGGACAGTGTGGCACATGTGCTCCTCTACGTTGATTGGTCTGCCATCTCTAGGACAATGTCCGGCAGCTATTGTATGTAGTTGTGTAGCAATTGCCTACAGATAGATACTGTATGTGTGTAGCAACGTTAGCGCGAAGTTTGAATTGAATCTAATTGCTGGTAATGCGCCTGTTTGTCCTAAAAATGGCGACTGTCGGGTATCTGCCATACTGTCCTTTTAAGACAGCTTTGCCACCGCGTAGCTCGCTCTCCCTATTGGATTCGCACAAAGAAAACGCGCGATAGTTTGACGTGCCTTTGTTTGTCTACATATGTATGTATATGTCTTCAAGTTCGAATCTACTTGATCAAGTAGTACTTGTTCGATTGTACTTGGCAGTGCAGCTTTGTCCAAATGCTTGTAAAGGATTCGAACCTATCTCGTTTGCATTCGAGTATACTTACAAGTCTTGCTTCTTTTTTTCAAAGTGCTCGTGAACTGTTCGCAACTATACAGTCAGATTCGAACCTACTTCCAAGGTACTTAATTCCATCTCTACTCGCAACTCCACCCAAGCCTATCGATTCTCAGGCCTCCATTCTCATTACTCGAAGCTCTTTTTTGCCCGTCGACTGTTTGCAGCGCGAGAGGACGATCGCCCAAAGCGAGCACGCGTCTCGACGGAAGAACGATAGACCAGGGTTCGAAGTTATTCCCCGGGGAAACCGTTTAGTTACTCGCAACACCCGGAAGCGGTCAGCAACGTCGGCGGCGCGCGCGGGTGGGGAAAAAGGAAATTCCAACTGTTCGTCAAGTACTACAATTAGTCAGTGTTGACGTGGCTCGTAATGGCTACCGATGTCGAGGTTGTTCATACTCGTATTTCATAGCCACCCCGCCCCTCCCTGCAACCCCTGGTTTAGACGTCGTCGACCGGCTTCTAGGCGGTGTGTCCTCGTCTCGCTGTCGGGCTCGCTGATGCTTCGAGGGTGGTTGAGTTCGTTTCATGGCTGAGCACAGCGTGTCTCGTTAGGAACTTGAGCCTCCCCCGCCCTTCGCCAGTACAACCTACTCTCCGTCGAGGCCCTCGTGGCTCGTCTAAGGGTCTGCTCGCAGAGTTTACCGAGGATTGGGGTAACTTTCGGCTATGACAGCTCCCTCCTCGGGCTTCCGTTTACTCTCTCTCCCTCGCGCCTCCACTCCTCCTCTTTCCTGTCTTTCCTCCCTCAATCTACTCGCCTCGCCCGTCTGTATCTTCGCTATCCCTGGCATCGCAAACCAAGCCCCCCTCGCTATCAGCGGAGGCTGACCTCGGGAACTGTCAGAAACTTCATCAACTTGTTCTTGGCTCCCTCCTTCCTCTCGTCGTCCATCCCTGTTTTACAATTACCTCGTTTTCATAACGGCTTTGACGGTGCGCCATTTGCATGGACCATGGCTTTTTCCTTGCTGGATCGTCGACGCGAGTTAGGACGCGTCGAGGGAGAGAAAATTAATCGACTGCTGTTTGACGCGAGATTACTCGCATCCGATTCATTGGGCCACTTTTTAGAGGTCACAGGCGGAGGATCTCATTTTCGGTCAGAACTTTCCGCAAGCTCCTTTGCCCGGAAGATGACTCGCCGCTCTAAATTAGTCCCAGCCAAGTTGGTCAACGTCCCGAGAAGCCGAAGGCTCCCGAAGATGCTCTAATAGGATTTTCTTAGAATTTCGAGCGTAATTTCACCCCTCCGACTTGCCCCGTCGCGCGTACACAACACGCTCACGACCCCCTGTTACGGGGAAACTCCCGATAGACCCGTAGTCACAGGTTGGGCCGAAAATCGAACGGACAGGCGGCGAAGCCCAACCTCCGTTGCTCGCAGGAATAGCGGCTGACACACGCGAAACCCCCGAAACCCCTGTGTCCGACCGCTCCCCCTTGTCGCCCCCTTGTGCCACGGGGTTGACGGAGGCTGGAATACTTGCTGTAATTGATGATACTTGACGGCAACTGTTGCAGCCCAGCCGTGCCTCGAGAGATCACGGCTAGAGCCGGCGGAGCTTAGTCTCAAAGCGTATCGAGTGACTTTGGCGGATCGACAGGGTATCCAAGTTGGTATCCCTGCTCTCGTCGAAGTTTCCGACCCTTTGACAGACGCTGTATTCCTCCCGGTGATCCCCTCTTTGACTCGCAAATTCATCGGAGTTTGCATTGTCCTGTTTGCCCGAATCTCGGTGAGACGCGAGGAAATTCGCGCGCCCGCGTCGAACGTACGTCTTCGTCAGTTTTTTCGCCGGGGCTCGCGTTTTAATCCGTCCGACAGGAAAGTTAGTTCCGGAAGTCGCGAGCTTTTATAGGCGAGGTAAAAGTTCTTTCTGCAACGTTGCTTCCCCGAAGCATCGAGCCTTCCGCCCGGCCCCGTTCATCCATCATCCGGTATTTTGGAAGTAGTTCCAGATGTCTCGGGATCTAACTTCTTTCTCCTCGTAAACGAAGATCGATGGCCGGTTGATCCGGCGGATTAACGCTCCGAGAATGACTTCTCCGTCGAAACGCGACGCGGAAACAACCGCGCGTCACCCAATTAATACCGCCGCGTATGGTTCGCGTTCCGAACTCAGGGGAATCTAATTTGTCCGGCGGTGGAAGTTGCACCGGAACCCGGTGCGTCTGATTTTGGCACAAGATTGCTCGCCGCGTTAACCCCGGTCTGCTCCTCCTGCCTCTCGCGAATGAATTCGTCGGAACTCCGGACGAGTCGTTAATCTAAGTTTCTCATTAACGAATCGCGCTGCGCGTGTCACTCGTTTCCAGAGAGTAGCAGAGGCGCTCGCGTTCGCTGCGTTTGTCGCTCGAGCGGCGAGGCGAGGCGTTTAACGCAAAAACGCTTCGAAAACGTTTACACGAAGGCAACCTGGGTACTGGAGAAAGTTTCTTTGGCCGGAGTCCAGTCGTCTCTCGTATCGCGGGGCAACGCGTCCCGTCTCTCCCTCTGGGAGGTCTAATCCATTCTGTTCTTCATTAACGGAGAAAATCCTTCACGTGCTCGCCGGTTCATCCTTTTATTGGCCCCCATCCAATACGTTACTGTCTCCCTCTTTGCTTTAAGTCCGACTCTTGTATTCTTGATGTCGTTGTTCAAGATTGAGCCTGGAATTCGTTTAAACTCTGCTAAATTCGTAATTAGGGTTCCGGTATGGCCCGGAGGACTTTCTCCGGCCGGGGGAATCGAGTTAAGAACTGCTAACTTTCCGTGTCTGTATCTTTTTGCACGCAGAGTTATCTTTAAGTACAAGTTGGAGCATCTCTAAACGGAGAAGTAAGAAACGAGGCAGGCTGATGTCAAACTGACCAACTCCACCTTTTATAAATTTGCGATTAGTCTAGCTTCTCTAAAAATAGATTACTTATTTCTATGAGTTTATTATGATCGAATTATAAGGGAAAGCATCACTTTGAGCGCTGTAAAAAAAGACATTCTTTAGGAATTTTTGTTGCACAAGGAATAATGTAAACACTTTTGGTTTTTTGTGTGTTATATTTAAAGAGTTGTCTCAAATTTGTATAGTCCAAAAAATAAAGAATTGAAATGGCAGCCATAGACCTCGATCCTTGTAGAAAACAAGGTAGATGGCCGATAGTACCGCCAAGTCCTGGAAGATCGGAAAACGAAATTGATAAGGAATTTTCAAATTATGATACATTGACCAAAACGTAGTGTATAATTTTTTCAATATTTTAATTTTTCAATTGTTGAAAAGCATTATAATGCGATTTTTTTTTGGGTGAAAGTCATCTTTTTTCTTCAAAATGCTGCCATTTTTGTAGTTTTTCAAATTTTCAAAAAATCCCACGCTACGTTTTAACTAATGATCCAGAGGAATTCCCATCTATTGATCACATAAAATCAACCAGACAGAGGTGTTTTGTCGGAACACCTTTATAATATACACATACACCGTGATCGATATATCTTCACACAGCACACCACATTCAGTATTGCCACTGCATCCTCCATTCAACATTACATCTTTTACAATTATGCCAAAAAACATTCCCAAAGAATGCCTTTTTTTTACAGCGCTCAGGGTGGTGTTCGACTTTAAGTATTGTGCTTTGTCCCACTTTTTTCTACGGCTGAAAAAGACTTTTACATAATGGAATGTTCTAAACACGAGTACCTTTAGAGACGAAAAAAGAAGCTCGAATCAATTATTCTGACTACTTTGGTAATTCTATTGTTAACCTCTCGACGTAGTTTTCCAAAGTTCGATCGGCGAAACTCGTTAAAAATTCTCGTTTCGAAAGCACTTGTTTGCTCAAGAACGCCGCGCGCCGTCATAATAGAAGGCCGAGAGTCGATTCCGGCGAGGTATTTTAAATCCGGCCGCGTGTACTCGCGCTGATAGAGGATGAACGATGCTCCGGCGTGCTCACGGGCTGTTCGCAGTAGTCGGAACGCGATGCACGGTGATATTGGATTCAGGAGGCCGTCGGAGCGAGTTGGATCGGACTTTATGAGAGTTACGGCCCATTGATAGCGATTCCGGCATTGTCGTCGTCTCCTTCGGAACGAATTCCGTCAAGTTCGCGAAACTCTGCAGCCTCTCCGTCGACAACGACGACGTCTGTTTCGCGCGGGGCCCGCTTCGCTACGAAAACAGGAAATTCCTGCACACGCTTCCGCCCGGGAAGATAAAGGGGAACGGAGACACGAGGCGAGGATTCGTTCTAGATTCACGCGCGTTTACCTCTGTATCTCTCGTTCTCTAAATTCGTCCTCTTTTTTCCCTCCCTCCTTCCCCCCTTTTTTGCTCCCCCTCCGCTTTGTTTTCCTTTCCCTCCTCCCTTCGCTTTTTCTTCGTTTTCCGCCACCCTCTCTCCCCTTTTTGTTCTTGTTTCTCTCTACCGCCAGTCCTTTTTTTTTTCCTCTTTTCGCTTTCCATCGGCTGCGCTCCTCTCCTCCTCCCATCGCCGTTACCTCGTCGCTTCGCATCGAGGCGAGGGTTCGCGAGTTAAAACTTTTTACTGCGAACAACGGCCGGAGATAGGGCGCCGCGTAATTCCTCGCTCGGTGGAAACTGTAGCGGCAATAAAAGGGAAAACCGACAAAAGGGGCAGAGCGCGAGGGGGAAAAAGGCACGCGAGTTCACCGATAGCTTTAACGCCCACGCTTCGTCGCCTCGCGCGCCTAAGTAATTAACGCGTGCGTGCTTGGTCGCTCTGTCTCTTTTCACCGAAGAATTCGGGAAGGCGTAGATCCCTGGTATCGTGCTCCACCGACACAGTTTCCTCTCGGTCTGAGAGTAGCCATTTTTTTTAAACTACCCATTAGATCCTCCCTGATAGTCCTGTGAAAATATTAAAGCGAGGCATCCTGCGCTTAAGCAAGGAAACACAAGTGACGCGACTTCGCGCGACGAGGCACACTTTACGCGTCCTCCCCAAGAGGCAGGATATTTCCCCGGTTTTTCGCGCGATTTTCCGTCGTCGCGGATTACCTCGCCGCTCATAATCCCGGCCGACCGAGCCTAAACAGCACAGAGGAGTCCTCTGCCGTCCTTCTCGCCGGTTTTGGCTTCAGTTCGCTATTCACTCCCTGGAATAATTATGATATCGCGCGGGAGATACTGCGGGGTGTACGCGGCGGTATTCGCACCGGTGCACAAGAAGGGGCGTAGCGGCGGAGTAGATAAACCAACTTCGTAACCAGACGATGCAACGCGGACTCCTGGGTCGCTTTAAGACGCGCCGCTACTTTAGCTTCCAAGCTTACGCATGTACAGCGTTACACAACATTTTTCTGAGCTCACAGATTACGAATATTAATAACTTCCATCGATCATTCATTTCACACAATTCCGACATGAAACTTTCAAGTCCTCCGAGTGAACCTCGTCTCTCGCTCCAGGAAGGACGCTCTTCAATTTCCCTAATTGCTCATTCTCATTAAATTCTACCGCCGAGCGCGTCAGAAATAGTTCCCAGGTCGCACGCTGTCCCGAGCGAATTAACAGGCACGCAGCGACGTTGAAACCGTTTCCAACACGCGTGTCTGGAAACTCGAGGCTCGTCGGCGGCCTGTGAACTCGGCCGAAGGCTGCGACCGAAGGCGTTGCGTGCAGCGACCGCCAAGTCCTCGTCGTGTTAATCGTCCTCGGCCGAGATATCCTGTGCTCGTCGCTGCTTCGGCCTTCCGGTTGTTCAGTTATTCACGAGCCGCCCCTTAAATTCGCCGTCCCTCTAATTAGTCGACGACGCTTGTGTCACATTCGACCGGGCGAAATCCGGGCTCCTTGCCCTCGACGAAGAACTACGTTGCTTCGGGGGTTGCTTCGGCGAAAAGGATTTCTTTCCTTCCTTCCTCCTCCATCCGGCCGAGCAATAAAGTCGGGGGCCGACTGTCTGCGTTTAATTATATTAGGACAAGAAGCTTTACCTCGAGGGCCAGCTCTTGATTCCAGCCACTTTCCGCGGGGATTCGCGTCTTCTCCCTGTTACTCAATTATTTAAGCGGCAGTCGCAAATTGTTTCCCTCTTGTTTAGAGTCCAGATCACTGCACTCTTTTTCCTTCTCCGAAGAGTGTAAAGTAAAAATTGGGACAGCGACGCAATGCTGTGGTGCAACGGAGTGCGAAGGTTGTATTTTATTCCGCTGTTTCCGCTGATGCATCTTGCAGACATCAATTATTTAACCACGGACAGCTCGCTATTCCGAAAACATAATGGAGATTTTATTCCGTAGATAATAATAACCATCTCTGGAAATAGACTTCGCGCTGATGCACGAAGTACCAATCTTCACTCTCGCACCAATAATAGAACCATATCAAAGATTCACGGAACGTCTTGTGGGTCGCTGAACTCAATCCAAAACGTAACATCGCTATCCCAGCTGTTCCACTTGACACGGAAATATGTTGCGCAATGGCCACTTGGACCCGATGCAGATAGTTTCGCTGCTCTGGACTCTGTCTCTGTAACTAAATCAATCCTGTACTGTTGCCCGCAAACTCGATGGCAGTCGTCTACCCAGCTAAAACTGCAGCGGAGAAAAGGGGAATAGGCCGTTAGCGATCGCATAGTAGTAGAATCTCCATATCCACGGCATCACGGCATTAACCGCGTCGCGATAAATTCTTCTCGGGCTGGGCAAAGACGTAACGGAACGCCTCGCGAAAATTTCTCCGCGCGGATCCGTTATTATTTATGCTCGGCGTCGCCGCGGAAACTCGAGGGGGGCAAAAGTTCACGGTGGATCCGCGTCGCGAGCACGCAACGCCCCCGCGTAGAACGCTTGCGGAGAGCTAACGCTATGACAAACGATATCGCGGCCGCCGACTCCTCGCGCCCGGTGACTTTGCCAATGCATCAGCCACGCCCCTGGAATTAATCCTTATTAACTGATACGAGCGCGGAGCACCGCGCGCGGCCAACTATTCCTCAAATGGAATTTCCTGGAATGCGGTGTTGGCCTAGTAACGCGGCGGCCCCCGGGTTGAGTAACGATCCTCGGGTGTCGAATTAAAAAGATCCATTTGTTAGGTCGCGGCATAAGTGACGTTGATGGAGGTGGGTCACTGCGGCGGATGAATTTTAATCGAATTTTTCCGGGATTTAGAATGCCGCGGACAACGAGAGAAATCTGGGAATGCGATTAATTAGGGAGACACAAGGGCTACGGTCAAGCGTTGGCGGAGGTTTGCGAGCCGCTTTTCGGCCGCACCGAGTTGACAAACACCTCGTCAACGAGGACCGTGGGAGACGCCTTGTCGCCGTGACGCGACGGAAGGTTAGGAAGCTTCCGCGAGACACGATGTGGCAGGCCAGAAGCTCCGAGCAGATAATTCAGGACGTGATGTCAACGTAGCTCGTCTTAACAACAGTTCCTGCAGCGCTTTTCTCGGCTAATCAGATTTAACTGGCTCTCGTAGGATCGTGCAGGGTGTGCGAAACTACCACCACGGCTATCATTGTTACATCGGTTGCCGCGCGTTGCACGAGGATGTTGCCGTGTAGCAGAGTGTATTAAATGCGGCGGGATCCTTTAACAAATAGCGTTGTTAAGGGAGTATGTAGCTATTACATTGCTATGACGAACGGATCCTTTTGAGTGTGATTAAAAAGGCTGCTATACTCCGAGCCAATTTAACACGCCATTCGAGATCACCATTTGAAAATTAAGTAATCACGGAGTGTCAAAGTGGTCACTGCTTTTCAAAATGGTGAACATAATAATTAAAAAAAGGACCAATATTTTTAACACACTTAAAAGGATCCGTTCGTCACAGCAGTCTAATACCTCTATACCCTCTTAAGTGGAACGTCCTTTCGCAGCATTCGAGGACAGTCCGCGCGAATGAATCGAGTCGACGCGATTGTGAAATAGTATCTTCCCGTTTCTTTGAGCGTTTCAATTAAGTTCGGATTGTCTGCTGGAGTCAGTGGAGGGGGATGACGGGGCTTTTGTGCAACCCGGTCTCCGATATAAATAGGAAGAAGTTCGTTCTCGAAGTTATTGGCATCGTTCGGGCGTAAAAAGGCATATTTTTCGCGCGCACCGTATCGCATCCGTCGCGTTTCAGCCTGAGCTTTATTAACTTGCAAATGACGACGGTCTGTCGACTCCTTTATCGACCGTGTTTCGACCATGGAAACAGTTCGTGGCGATAAGTCGGCCCGATAAACCGTGCGCTTCGTTCGGTAAGTAACCGTCGAGAAGCTATTATTACGCATAATCGACGGGAATTTACTAATTCGCCCGATCGCGAGAGAATGCGAACGCGCCCTTGTTGTCCGAGATATTTTCTCCTCTGAAATATTACATCCGGACCGCGAGATTTTCTCCGAGCAAATTGTTGGCTAAATTCTTAATCGCGCACGGCTGGCGAATTTGCATTCGACTGGAAATTCAAATTTACAGGCTACCCACTGTTCCGGTTGCCTCGGCTGTTGCAGACAATTGCATCTGATTATTTAAATAATTCGAAGTGCAGCCGCGGTATTTTATTAATTAATAAACGCCCTTTACTGCGAACTCATGCGGCTAGAAACCGTTCAACGCAATAACACGGCGTTTAGTGGAACGACAGATGTCCTCCATTGTCTTACGAAACGACGTCCTCGTCTGATTTTCTTTGATACTGTAATATCTCCCAGATTTCCGGTCATTGTGCGGTCCGTCCATTGTCACCTAGATTGGCTGTCAGTTGTTGATCAATCTGTGAACGGTGTAGCCAACTTTCTCGAGACACTCGATGTTGATGGATCGCGGCACCTCTTGAACGATCGTTCTCCGAGGTTCAAGCCGGGACACGCGACTCTTCTTTTCGATAGGAAATACGTCCGGTCCTTCCTTCGGAGACGAGCCTCTGTTCTCAGATTGTTAATTGCAACCTTAATCACCGTAGACTCTTATCGAGTCTCGTTACAGTTAACGAGCGAATTTTTGCACCGTCCACGATAAAACTCCCGTTGAAAAGGTCGCCTTATTTCGCTCGACGGAGAAGTCTGCGGAGCCGGGCGATGAACGCGTCGGACGTGCGGCGATAATATTCATCAAGCGGAAGCGTGGCCTCGCAAGGCGAGTTAAGGATAAGTGAGTTAAGGGCCAGACAGGAGCCCACGCAGGTGCAATCTCACGTTGCATCTTTAGTATCGAGGCGCGTTACGATGCGGTCTGCCGCGACGTTCGCCTGCATCGACTGCTATTCCGTTCTATTGTTATTCGCGCGAATAAAATTTCAGTGGTACGATTTTGCGAGTCAAAATGCGCGTTCCTTATGACTTTTTCCATCATTACTAGACAGCGGACCTTTATGCAAATCCATATTTTAATAGCAGCAAATCTCGACAGAACTTTGTTTCAGCTGCAACATATGCATTAATTGTGCTTATGTGGAATATCTATCTTTCAAAATTTCGCACATCAGTATTATAACTTTATGAACCATAAAGAAGAAATCATGTTTTTGTAATTAAGTAATCTGTAATTGAGCGTTCATTGTGGCAGTTTATGTTTGGAATTCAAACAGTTTATTTCGTTCATCGCAGCCAACAGGATTTGAGTGTAACAGTGAAAAGTGACTAACAATAATATTTTGCAGTAATATACATATAATAATACATAATAATATATAACAGTGTATGTAACAAAGTAGCATAATTTATAACAGCACAATTAATTATTTCGTTCGTGTCTTCGATATTTAAGTCATTTGAAGTTTCATTAAATTTAGATAATATTTCGAAGACTAGCTATTTCTGAAAAACATATTTTCTCCACAGCCTTAGATACATTATTTAGATTTTCAACAAAATCCATAACTAATTTAATCGAATATTGTAATGCTAACGTATTGATTTATATTGCATCGTATGTATAACTTTTCGTTCGAATTTCAATTACAAATTTGTTCAGGTATTTCAAAACATTCAAACGAACAATTAGTTTAAATCATACTACCTTGTTATGATTCTCAATATTAATATTATCACACGACAGTATGATTAACCACTTTTCAGCGACATAGATATCTATGAGAAATTATATTATTTTTAATTATCAATACATGAGAAAATTGTACAAAATATGCACAATATGCAAAGTATGTGCATTATGCAAAATATCTGCAATATGCAAAATAAGAAATGTATTTTTGGAATCATATAATATGACATCTATCTGTGTTCTATAAAAATATGCATTTGCTTAAACATCCGCAGTCTAGTTATTACTAAGTTGAAAGTGCGTGAAAGAGATTAATTGAATCGAACAATTTGAGACGAACCGGAACCGAAACTATGCAACCAATTTCATAAGCCGCCATCCGTATCATATCGCTACGAGTTCTCATCGTTAGAGTTTGAAAATCGAGGGGGAGGGCAGGAAGGAACCGGTTCGGCGCGGCCAGTTGATAAATCACAGGCAAAATCGCGCGGTCTATTAAGTCGCTGATAATACGAATTTGATTTGCTGGATCGACAACGTATTATTGTAGTCGCCGCCGGTGAAATATGCGCTCGATGGGTATCGCTCGCGATGAAATACGAGTGGCTCTGTGCCGGCGGTCGAAAATCGTTTCGCCGTGAGTTATGGATTGATCGGTATCGATTTGTCTCTCGGCCAATGATCGCGATGGCGTCGCTCGAGTCGCGCTCGTGTCGATATCAGGCTCGATGATAGACTCTGCGCCTCTAAATAACAATTTCGGCGGGCCGCGGCAGGAAAACCGGTCGCAGTCGGTGGAACGCGGCCGGGATCGATTAATCGAGGACGCTGGGATTTTCGATACTGATTCCCCGGGGGATTTCTTGCGAAAGACAGAAAAGGGTTTTCCGCGACGGTGCAGCGAGAGCGAGGATCGAGTCGGGGGGTTGTTCCCTCCCTCTCTCCGCATTCTCGGATCCTCCTTTCGGACTCGCGTTATCGTTCTCTTCCGCCACCGCACAACCAACGATTTCCTCCCCCGTAACCAGCGAGCATAATTGCGGAGTCTTGTCTTTGGAAAGCAGACGCCTTGCCGCGATCCTTTCTACCGTCGCCGCCTGCCAGCTGAACCTACTAATGAGGAAATTACAGCATCCGCGCGTAATCGATAACGAAGTGTCGGCCGTTGAATGGAGGCTGTCTGAGCGAACTTCCAACTTCGATTATTTAGGTGTCTGGGGTTATGAGAGGGATGAAATTCATACTGGGGTTGGTACGGTCGTGGCTCCTTTGATTTCGGGTGAACGGGAAATTGTGTAACGCGGGTGGAACGGGTAAACAACATTGTGAAGAAGTAGCTAATAAAAAGTTGAATTGAATTCGGTCAGCGAATCCTGGTATACATTGAATGTTTTCTTCAATAATTCTCGATCGGTGCGACCCTATCGAGGGAGTGGCGATATCTTCGCAGAATTCCCACAATTTTATCGGAAATTCGTCCAGTCGCGGAGCTGGTATTTGTTTTCCAAACAAAACTCGTCCGCGGCGAGGAGCCGCGAGCGAACACCGCTTCATCCTGGCATTAATTCACCCTAATTGCTCTTCAAAATTTAATTTCGCATCTGAGACGCAAAACAATCTCCGCGATTATTTTCCGGCGTCGTTCGGTGCACCGAGTTCCGAGTCTACAGGACGTTTAAACCGAACGGTTGATGAATTCAGGCGGTCGTAGAGACCGTCTACTTTCCATTGGGGGTCTGGAAACGCGGACTCGATCCCTTTCTCCGTCCCAGCCGCGATTCAAACTTTTTCGCAAGTCGAGCACTGGGTATATTCAATCATTCCCTTCGCCGCGTGCAACTCGTTACGTACACGCTCGTTAGCCGAAAATAAGCTGGACGAACCGGCGGAAAGCGCAATTAAACGCAGTCGCGCAAACGAGCGTGTTAATTATTTAATGAACGCGTTCCTCGAAACTGGCCCGAAATGCACGCGCGCGCCTCGTGCTCTTTTTTCCTCGGCGCGCAAGCGACTATTAGCCTGGGATTTGAATACGCGAGCCGTTTCCTTTTTGTTGTCGGCGGCTGTTGTTATTATTATAAAGTCGCCGGGAGGTCGGGGATTCCGCAAAGCAAATTCCTGGCTCTCTGGAGGCTGCATTGCAGCGCGTTCAGGAGAGCGCGTCGTCCCCGAGTCGAAGGTACCGCGCGAGCTTGTGCTTCCTTGCGCTTCCCGCCCCTCGAACACGCTTTGGTCCCGGCAAAAATCGCGTGGAACGCTCGTCGCCTCCGCGCCGGACAAATATTGGCTCCTGAAATTGACTACGAACGACAGGCAAATTGCGAAACCGTCGGTCACTCTCCCCCTCCGCTGCCATTTTCATTTTCCGCGCCCGTGACGAGCCACCATTTTCCACCTGTCTCCGAGTCTATTCCTCTTTCCGTCTGTTTCGCCCTTTGTATACGTGCCCTCCCCCCCTGTTTTTTTTTGTGCGATCTTGTTATCGCGAACGCGATGGCAACGACGTCGACCTTAACCGACAGAATTCGGCGCGCTCGCAGTGCGGCTTTAAGAGCGCTCGATCTCGGGGGAAATAACTCGGCTCCTTTTAGAGGATATTTTTAAGAGGATATGTTTCCTTTGAGCGACGTGGAACGAGCACGATGATGGCGATTATGCGCGCGGCTCTATTATCGCGCGGCTGCTCCGCGCGGAAACCGCTGCTCGCAGTCAAACGCGACCGTGCTCGCGCGCGCGGAACGAGCCACTCGAACACAATGGGACGAGGGGAGAGAAACGAGGTCCTCAGGAGGGGTTGGTAATTCGAGGGTGCGGAGGGACGCGACGGAGATTAATAAACAGTGGAAAAGCTTCGTTCCCATTATCACAATCGGCGTGATACGCGAGCTAGTCTCCTTCCGAATCTCCCACGCATTATTGTGTCTCTCGGTCCTCCCCTCTACCCCTCGTCTTTTGTACTTTTGTTTCCTCTTCCGTCCCCGCTCCTCGCCATCTTGCTAAATGCAGCTCGGGGTTCGCGCGTCGCCCCTTCTCATCAGTGAAATGCACTCTTAAGCATTCATTTTCGCGACATCGTTCCCTTTTGCTTGATCTCCGGGAGGAATCCTGCCTCCAGATTGTTTGTCCAAAACGTTTCGTCTCGTTAGGAGCCTCCGACGCGCCGAAAAGGAGGCGAGCTACAAGCGCGGGGTTGGTTCGAAAGGAATGCGTGCGGGGAGTCAATCGCCTAATAGGACTCGAAGGAAATTGAGACGTGGAAGAGGATAAAAGGAAGTCTTTTCCAAACCTGGCGCAGTCGCGGAGAAGTCGATGCGTTGATGAGACTTGTTTGAGACAAAAAAAAGATGAAATCTTGTTCGGAGAATGACATGGAAGTTAAACTGTCGAAGCTAAAAGTTAGAAAATTATATTGGTTTGTTGGTAGTTGTGACTGTTCTCAACCAGGATCGATTGTATTGTATTTCATTAATTAATTAATTCAGTTATTTAATAAACGGGAGGACCCCATTTTTCTTGTAATACAATAATGGATGTTATGACGCACAATATATATTGATAGAAATTGAAATTATGACCTAATAGAATCCCTTCAGAGAACCTGCATTAATTTGGATTTTGTTTGGTTTGAAACACTTTTAAAATCGGAGAAAAACCCAACAAAAATACTAAGGTCTTTCATAGATGTGTTAATTACTCGATTAATATGGTTGGAAAATGATAGGGAAGAATCGATAAAGTACATAGTCCTAAATCACGAATAGTATTCACAATTCACGGCTGAAAGAGGAGTATTTTCAAGAACATATGTGAAAAACTGACATTAAAAAAGATTCCTAATTTATATAGAAGGAATCACGTAAAAAGGTATTTGTTCTCTGAATAGAATCCTCTCTTCCAGTCGTTGGCAAAAAGGCGAGGATCTAGTTCAAGAGAATCGCCCTGCATTAGACTAATTCCTCAGGTTTGAGGGGTCCATCCACGCTAATTACGGCACCGAAATCGTCGCGTCGCGACTACACGTGCTGAGTAGAGTTCAGGGGATGAGGAAAAGGCGATCGAGGCGATTATTGGTCCGTTAGGACGCGTGGCCGGTCGATCGGTTTAATGGACTCGCGCGTACCAGCGACGCTGAATCAACCCTCGATCTGTCTGTTGGATGACCGACCCCTCGTTCCCCTTAGATTCTCGGAACCACGACACCGATGCTCCTCCGTTGTAATCGCAGGCCATCTTTCCCGGTTTTTGCTACGGCACGGCGCGGCGCGGCGGTCAGATCGTCCGTTCCGGTTGCACGATCGAACCGCACGCTCCCCTTTTATTTCTCCTTTCGCTCGGGGATCGATCTCCCTCCCCCTTCCCGCGGATAAATTCGTTTGAAGGGCTATCAGCGATTGCACGGGGGAGATATTTCGCCGGGGCAGAATGAAACTGACTCGAGATAGACGGGAACCCCTTGATTGCAACGACTGGAAGCCGTGGGGGAGGGAGGGAATCTCGGAGCGTTTCGACGAGGGAGAAATTTTACTCCAGATCGCCGCGAAATTCGGCCCCCGGTCTTCTTCTTCGCCCTACGGATTCCGGGCACGCGAGTTCCGTGCGCCAGACGTTTAAACAGACTTCGGGTAGAACGAGGGCCGCGCACGTGATTCTCTTTTCGAGGAAGTTCCCCGCGGAAGAAGAGGAAACGTCGTGGGTCTGCGTGGATTTCGCGAGGTCTCGACCTTGAACGACGCGACGGCGGGAAATAAATTCCGGATCGATATTAAATGGGCTAATCACGGTATCAGGTATTCCGTCACGGGTATCGGAAACCATTGTCGGTAACTGGGATTGTAACGGAATCGGCAACGAAACCGGATGCGAGGGTCGTTAATTACCGAATCTCTAATTACACGTACAAATCTTGGGAGGAAATTGGAGGATCGAGGGCGGCAAAAAGCGCTGGCTTCGTTAGGGTGTGCGAGCCAGTGGAACAGGTAGTTTGGAGGGTTGAGACGGCGCGGCGCCGAGGACTCAGGTAGCCGGGTGGAATTTGAATCCAAGATTAGAAAGTAGCCGCTGCCGGAATTTCCTCGGCTCGATCGGATTCGAGGTCACGCGGGGCAGGCGTCGCGTCGCCGCGACCTGCGAGCATGCGTTTATTAAATTGCTATCCTCCTGCGGGGTTGTAGCCACCCCCATCGGCCACCCTTCGCCACCGCGACGTTGCCACGTTTAAATCTGAATTAACTGCTCGGGCGTGGTTCCCCAGGCTGCCTTCTTTCCTTCTCCTTCTGCTACGTGCCCCGGCTAGGGAACATTGGCCAAGGAATTCGCTCGGAATGACCGTGGGCGCTGCCTTGGATAATTAAGTTGCCATTCGCGCGACGGAAGGCCTGAACGCTCGCTTCGAAAAGCTGTCCGCCCAGTGGAAGTCTGGTTAATTCCGACGTGTACATATTTGTGCGGGGGAGTCGAGCCAGTGGTACTCCAAGTTTGAACGCGCCTCTTATCTTGGGTCCAGACTGCGGGCTGCGGTGAACGTTGTTAGTGAATATTGCACGAAACGTGCTAGTGAACGCTGTGATTTATAGTTGTTCGCCTTGATGTGGTCGAGAAAGAACACTATTCACCGAGAAATGATCTTCCTCATTGTGAAGTCATAACAGTGGCGATGTTGGGTTTGCCTATGTTCTCGATCGAAACTCTGTAATCCTATCGATATTCTTAATTCTGCCTTAACACCAAAACGTTACATCTATTTGATTACAAATTCGCAGCCAATTAGCTCGACTATTATCGATTGCCCGGACCTCACCACATGGAGGTTGCTGCGAATGGAGACCCTTTACAGAAATCTTAAAGCCTGAATGTTAAATTAGTGAATCTCAGAATTGGAGGGAATCAAAGTTCCATCCATCTCCGCGGTTATCGTCTTAATCGAAACAACTGTCAAGCTATCATTAAGAGAGAAATCGTATGCTATCATAATGAGTTTCTTTCTTCAACTACTGTGACCAGAACGTGACCGAACCGGGAGCGGACCGATAGTGTGTTTTGGGCCTTAACGTCCGCAAGGGGCAAATTGATTGTCCAGTGTGAAACGCTGATTACAATATGTATAATTTGTAACTCAAATTTTTTTTATCGTGTATTAATTAAAATATGTCCAATATATTTATGAGATTTTCCTGATAAAAGAGACACCAAACACGACGCAATTCAGACAATATTGAGTTCTTTCTGTCATAGCGAATATTTTTGAGAACGTTCTTAAGCACTCATCTTGTTTGATCTCTCCCTTGTTCGATCTTATTCGATTTATTGTTATGCGTTGCGCGTTTAGTGGCTCTAGTAATTCCTTCGGAGGAGTCAGGTCTGAGGAACCGCTTTTGCGTTCGATTGATTCCGCGATAAGCAGATCTATAATTGGATTTCGGGGTTCTGAGGAAGTGGAAGAATTCCCTATCAGAAAGTAAGGCGATCTACTTTGCACCGGGAACGACTGGATCAGATAACAGCCTTCTTTACTACTTACAGATTATACATTACTCCAACCTCACTTTCTTCGTTTATGGATCCACAAATTACTTACATACATATCTACCACAAAAAATTATGTTTACAAGTGCACCATTATAGTTATTTTTAATTCATTATTTTTAAGCTAGTTATTTTAATATAATTACATTCCATTCATGATGCAACAAATATTTTTTAAAGAATACATCTAAGGAAGTTTTCAATCAGTTAATCTCTCATATTTCTTGAAATTTTTATCGCGGCGTGTCTTGATTCATTCCCTAAAAATAAACCAGTAAAATTCCATAGTATATTAAATTCTGCAGCAGCTATTTTTAATATATTCTCTTTATCTTATTAAATTTATGCTGCTTTGTATAGACAAGAGGGGAATATTGTGAAAAGGTGGTGGGATTCAAAACGTTGGAAAGCACAATTCTAAACACTTCCCTTCCATCCAACTTTAATTCGCAAGGAGATTCAGACATCTCCCCGTCAGACACACTTTACATCCCACCTCGCAACGTTCCCCGAAATCGCAACGTACATCTCGCCCGCCATCCTTCGCCGCTCCAACCCACGGTAACATTTTAATTTCACAAGAAGCTCGCGGCGCGCGTTCGCCGAGGGTGGCTAGTTCGGTCGCGGTGGTTTTCGTCCAGGAAATTTAATTGGAGCGCCCGGAAAATAACGCTCGACGAGATTCCACGGTATATACGATGCAATCGCGACCGCTGACCTTTTTCGTGGATCGTAATCCCCCCGGGTCGATCGGCCTTCATCTCCTCGCGAGGTCGAGGAGGGGCTGGCGGCACCAGGAGCAATAGAAATCGGCCGCGCGCGCGGGGCGCACCGCGCGAGTATATTAAGCGTACGGAATTTATTGCCGTCTACGGTTTCCTCGGTTCCGCTCGAATTTGTGCCCCGGTGACCGCACGTGCGCCTCGGTTTCGCCCTTTTTCCGCTTAATGAACGAAAAACTCGGCCGTTCGAGGGTGGCTACGAGCGTCCCGAGCCACGAGCCCCGTGGAAACCACGCTCCTTATAGAAAACAGGTGCCACCCTTATTGCCGGCTGACATATTGCGACCTGTATTACCGCTCCACGACTAAGGGAGAGCCTGGGACTGAGATTAACCCTTCGCGACGAGAATGAACCTTACGCCCCGAGGGTGGCCCGACTTTTATCAAAGAGGGCGGATTATGAATTTTTTCGACGCGAGAGTTTTCGGTCCCCTCCTCTGCCTCGTTCCTCGCGCGCGGATCTCGAGGATCGCGAGTAAACTGCGCGAGCTCGTCGCGTTTAGATTTACTCGAAATTAGATTCCCGTCAAGCGGTTCAGCCCTTGATGATTTATCGCGCGCAGTTGCTCGACGCTCGAGGGGCTTCCGGCTCCACGGAGATTTACTTAGTCGTTATTTTCCGAGGATACAATGTAAGGTTTCGCTGTAAGTGTAGTCTCGTTCGAAGTTGATGGAATCAATCTACTTACGCTCGCTGGACTTCGCCCTGCGTTCTAATCCTCTTTCCCCGCGTTGCCCATTCCCGGGGCCGCGGCCGGTGCCCTAAACAAATACACGCGTCGCTTTTTATCATTCGACGGGACGGAAGCTTATTTTCGCGAGTCTAAAGAGATGGCTACGAAAATTCCAAAGTCATTTCGTTAGTCAAGTTTCTTACTTTAACCGATACAAGCAACGCTACCAATCACAAAACCGCCAGTCCGGCTGGTCGGAACTCTTGCGTTCAGCGGCGGTCTGCGTTCAAAGGTGTCAAATTTCAAAGGGTAAAAACGTCATATCATTAGGGCTGAACATTTGTTTATTTGTACTATATGATGCTACGAAGCACGAGATACCGTTGCCAGTGTAATGGACACAAGAGAGAACCAAACTTGGGTTTTAAAAGAAGAGGTTTTATTAACGCATGTACTGACAGTGTAACGACTACAACTTACTGGCGGAATCTGAGCCAGGTCGGAAAATGCTTAGGCTATTTAAGGGTTAGTGAACAGAATGGTGGTAGGGAAAGGAAATGAGTCGTTTAGAATCAAAACCTGCTAAGTACATTTTACTCTTTTTTATAGGAGATAAAAAAAAACACTAAAATTTTAAATTTAGAAAAAATAGTTTAATATTTCCCAAAAAGATCGCTTTTTAAACTTAGCAGGTTTTGATTCTAAAGTACTCAAATTTAAAATTTTAGTGTTTTTTTAATCTTCTGTAAAAAAGAGTAAAATGTACTTAGCAGGTTTTGATTCTAAACGACTCGAATATATTATAGAGAAAAATTGTAGGAGTAAGAGGGGGACATCCGAAGGTGACCCCGACTTTGACACCGGTGTCAAATTTAGGGGTCATTCAAGGTCAACTTAATTTTGTAAATGAAACTACATATTTTTTAACTCATTTGTCGATGCAGTTCGCCATTCTTTGTAGAAAATTGTTAACCTACTTATGACGAAAAACCGTTAGTGTGGGAGATATTTTAACTTTTACTACAAGATAAGTTTGCACTGGGTTAATTTCGTTGTTAATGTCGTTAACTTCGCTTAATTTAACGGGCTACACACCCTTTAGTATAGAAGAAAGTAAACAAAATACAAAATACAGAGACAACTATTTAGCTTGTCAGCAAGGAGAGTAAATTCCTTCTGAAGGTACAGGGAGAACAGAAATAATTGATGTTATCGGAGAACATATTGACATTCAGGATTAACCTGTTGATACAATTGTAATTGTATCGTTGCTGCATTATTAATTTTACTATATAAATTATTGTTGTAGGTTACATCCAAACAAGTAAATCTGTTGTTGGTGAAATCTGAACGATTTCCAACGAAATCACGTTGAAATTTTCGTAGCCAGCTCGTTTAAGAGCAAAGAGCTGTCCGGGGAATGTGTTTTTCGAGAGTCGCGGTCGATTGCGAACCTCCTTCGCTCGAAGTCGAATTAATCCCGCCTCGAGTGTATTTTGAATCTCAAACGTTTCGTAAGTGGCTTCGAAGATGAGGATCGAAAAAATTGGATATCCAAGGAAACCGGGTGACGGGGCGAACACGGTTTAAAAGTTTATCCAGTTTATTACCGGAAATTTCCGATCGACGGGACGGTGGAAGCGCGACGAGAGCTTCTCTATCCGCGTTCCAGCGAGTTCTCGAGCATCTTCGCGTCGGCATTTCCGCCGAGTGGGCATATTGTTCACGCAGTGATACGCGTATATCTTCTCCGTGAAACTTTTACGATGTTTGCTTTATGTCTGTGCCCCCTCTCTCTTTTTATCGCGACCGTTTTTACGCTCCCGCGCACAGAAGAGATCAAAGTTTTCGTTTGCCGGGGACGAATTTTGTAGTGCTCTAGTCCGCGAAGACGAGAGAAAAGGCTTTGAACCGCGCCGTTTTCACCGGCGAGGCTTCAAAGGATCCCCCGGTTGTTTTACTTTCTACACTTTTCGTCCTTGACTATTTCGCTTGCTGACTTTTTCACTCGCGTCTCCCTCTCTTTATGCTCGCGACGTCACTACTTACGCTCGCGTCTGTCTGCGTAAGTGCTCCTAATGAAATTTCGGGACGGGGTTGAAACTTTATCCGCATACTCCGCGCTCTCGCGACCTTGAATGCCTCGGCAGCAGCGCTCACGCTAATCTGAAATGCGGCTCTCGGCTAAATGATCCCAGAGACGGAGCGATCCATCGCCGAGATTCGAACAGAACTCCTCGAAACGAGCTCGCAGACGACGTCGATTATATCGCACCGAGATGAAACCGTTCCGCGCGACGTCTCCAGATTTCCCCGCGTTCAGCGTCGCGAGCGTCTCTCCTCCGCTCGTTACCCGCCGCGGCGACGAGCCGATTAATCACTCCGGTCATTATGTCTCCCTGACTGATGGGCCTCGGACCGTTTAACAAAATCCGTGAGGGAAATTTTCGTGGCCGCGGGGATGGATGCGAAACTCGCCCCGTCACGGTTAATTTTTAACCGCGACGCTTACGGAAAATGGACCCAGAGTCCCTCGCCTCATCTTTCCTTGATTTTATACCGTTCGTCGTCGCCGACGGGGGGAGCGTCGCGTCTTCGGATCCGCGGGCATAAAAGCGCCTCAAAGATGCCCCGGGAGACTGTCGGTCGGAGGGTAGCAGTCGAACCGACTGCCATCCTAACGACACGAGGGTGGCTCTTACTTTTTCGTTTGCTAGAGCTCCCTGCCATATTGCCACTCAAAAAGGCATCGTCGTCGTCCTGGAATGGGCGTCGCCCTCTGGATTCGCTCGATTCCTTAATGCGACCAGTCACCCCCTCTCCTTCCCTTCCCTCTGCCTGCTCCTCCGTCCTTTCCGCGGCGAAGGGTTGAATCGGCGGGATACCGAGCGGCAAGAGGGGATAGAACGTTTTCGAAGACACTCGCCGATCTACATTCGAAGCGACTCCCTTCTCTTCGCTGTTCTTCCTCCGGGGGATATTAGTCGATAAATTTCCGGGGGTAGAACGGCCGAGCGGGATGATAATTTAAACACGATTCGACAGCTTCATCTGTTCCATCGACGCCAACCGCGCTCCTCGTGGATGGTGCTCGTTCCACGACAATCACTATCCGATCCGAGGGGAGATTCAAGCTGGGAGACTAATTTTTTTAGTATTTAGTTGTTTTATTACTAGTCAGAGAGTCAGAAATCCAACTCATGATGTTGGTTTCATAAAGCTGGAAATTGCTGAAAACATAAGTACATATACGTCTGAATGTGGGTACATAGTACACATCGTGAGCTTTCGATTCCAATAAATTTCATCAATATATTTGTCCTGGGCAGGAATTGACAGCTGGTTAAAGTATTCGCAGTATTCGCACTAATAATTTTGCAATAGGCCGCCATTTTAAAATTTGAGGTTGGACTTAGACACATTCATATTCTTAGTACATCAAGGGACATCATTCTATACATAATTATATTATATATTAAAATTGAATTATTTTTTATATCTTTTTTTAAATATTCAAAATTTTTCGCACTCTTCTTCTCAGGTCTCATGTTTCTTTTTTAAGTTTGCAAAATAAAAAATAATTTTCTTTTTTGAATGCTAAATTAAATTGCCAACAACTTTGTTTGAGACTTTTTTTGATAAAATCAACAGTAAATGAATTATTTAAGGAAATCTGAAAAAAGAGTCTGTTTTTTACTTTATTTTACAATAAAAATCGACTTCCGGACCTGATCCATTTTCGACATTTTAGGACACATTCAGACGTATATTTACTTATGTTTTCAGCAATTTTCCACTTAGTGGCCGAATATAGTGAGGCGGCGAGCAGCGAGGATAGCGGCGCGGACAAAAGAAAACAAAGGACACAAAGACATGGTGTTCTTTACTATCTTGTTACCTCGCTGCTATCCTCGCTGCTCGCCGCCTCACTATATTCGCGGCCTTATGGAACCAACATAAAAAAATAGTATGTCAAGTGTCTCTGACTCCCTGACTATACTTATATTTAGTAAAGTGTATGTACATTCTGGCAAATAAATACCAGGAATTGTTTACTTAAAGTAAGTAAGAAAACATGAAAATTTTATTTAATTTGAACACTTGTCCTTTACAGTTGTTATTACTAGATTGTGGATTTTGATTTATTTACAGCATTTTTAAATATGCCAAAATTTATTAGAACGTGCATAAATACAAGACTGCATAAAATATTCAAGCTTCTACGTCTTATAAAAATGATTAACAATTAGTTAACGTACCCCTATATTCAACAAACTCTTAAACTCCTTTTTGCTAAGTACATCGCGCCTTTTTCCATTATATTTAGACCCATCCAAACTCTTTTCTCTCGATCCGTAGATGGGGTCGCCGAGCGCGTATATCCCGCTCGCGAAACTTCCGTTTTATCCAATTAAGCGGGCACTTTTTCGCGAAGGGTCGCGTTCGGTGTTCCATCGTCTTGGAGGATCCCTCTCGACCGAGGATTATCGCGGCGAGGAGGGCCAGTCGCGTGGACCGGAATACTCGTCGAGGCTGAGCCTCGCCGAGCTGAAATTCTGTAAGAAGTTAATCCACCGTCTTCGTTTAATAATAAGCGTACTTCCGGAGCACTGAATTCGTAAAGCCACCCGGGCGCACTCGAGCTCTCTCTCCGCTGGAGGAGACAGAGCGGAGAGCGAGAGAGGAAGCTCGTATAAATTGTAGCTACCTCGGAGCCGGTGCGCCGCGCCGCGCGCCGCCCGCGCGCCTCGCCGACACCGTCATCGAATCTGCAATTAAAAAGTTCCGCAACTAATTTCAATTTAATCGTACGCCCAGCGCGCCGACCGTCCCTCTGCTCGCGCCCCTCGCCTCGGTGCTCCGCCAGCTCGTTGCGCCGCTGAAAAAGGTATCACCATGGTTTAGGGATTTGTCGCGTTTAGTTTTAGAGTTGTTCCCCTTCCGTCGGCTCTCTTTGTTTTTTCGCTCGCGCCCCCGGGGGGGATTGATTCATTAACTTTTGCAGCGCGAAACAGTCGCTGCAAAGTTTCTGTTAACGAATATCTCTGTCGAGGGGAGTACGGAAACGGCCTCGTAAAGTCGCGGCCGAGAGACCCAGAGCTCCGGCTCTCTCTCTCTGCTCTCCTTTCCGATTAAACTCGCGCGGCCCGCGAACTCGATACGTCGTGACGCGGAGGTTGATTGGGAAATCGATTTACCGCGTTTCGCGCGTTTCAATTATTCGCGTAGGACGTCCAAATGAGCGTGCACCAGGCGCACGGATTTTCTTTGCCGCGGCCGTTCCTTTCACCGATTCCGCGCGAAGGACTCGATATTAACGGCAACCGCGGTCATTACCCGTAATTGTGCGGCGCACGCCTCCGCGTTTTTATTCCGACGATCGTCGCGAGTAATTCCACGCTTTCAACGCTGCTCTTTCCTTCTCTGTTTCAGGTAAGGCCAACGCACTCTGGTATTGCCGTCGTTCGAGGCTGCGAACCGTAAGTCTCGCCCACGCGAATCGCTCTGTTATTCGATCTAGCTTCGCGCCGAACCCGCTTCGAATCGAACGTAATATTGGTGGGAACAGTTTTGCTCGCCGTTATACGGTTATTAACGTTCCCGTTCGCGATCGATATCGTCGCTTCGCTCGCGTCCGAAAAGCGGTCGAACCGATCGAAACGCGGAGCCAGCACAAAGCGCGGCTAATTGAAAGCGCAGCGAACGAGCAATTAATACCCCATAAATATTACGGGAAAAGGATGGAGCCAGGGGACACCGTCGCGGCGCTCGCTCCGGTTTCCTCGAGGGGGTCGGGACGTAATTAGATTTCTTGGATTATTTACGAGCGGCGATCCGAAATCGACAGGAGTTTCTCTCCGTTCTTATTAACGGTAATACGTTGAGCCTGATGATATCAGGGGTCCTTTAGTAACCGGACCGTGGATGTGTCGCAGACTCCGCGCCGCGTAACTGTGTAACGCGTTTAAGGTCGGATCCACACCGAACGGTTTCCCAGCGTCGGTAATCTGCCTTCAATGGTCGAATCCTATCGTTACGAGAGGCTTGGCTAATCTTCCTTTAAGCCGCGAAACACGTTTACGGCGCGCCGCAACCGACCGTCCTCTCGTCTTTCCCTTCGACGGACGGATCCCGGAACCGCCGCTATATCATCCGCGTGCCAGCGACCGCCCCTTCCGCATCCCCGCGCGGTTCGCGATACGCCCTTATCGCGGGGATCTTCCTATTTAGAACGCTTATCGGGCTCGATTGAGCGCGACGATCTCTGCTCGAATGAATCACGCCGCTATGGATTTATGAATTCAATTACCGGGGTCCTGCCGCGGATACCGTAATCGCGACGCGAGATCCTGTGCATGCTCATCCACCGCTCCCCAAGATAATATGTCCTGCGGAGAGTTTTTCACTTTAGGGGGAATACCTTTTTTTTTTAGTGCCCTGGCTTGTGGGTCAGGTTTAGCGTCCACGGAGGTTGATCCTTCGGTCAGTAACTTCGTCCCAACAACAACGTTGCAACTTCATTTTTTCTCGATGAACCCGACTCTTAGGTCAAGCGAAGCTTCTTTTATCTTCCCTTCAAAATAATAAAGAAGCGGAGACTGGGAACCAAGGTAACATTTATTATATTTGGTCCAGCTGCTAATTACCTGTTAGAGATAGAAAAAGCGAATTATGCGCTAAGAAAGACCCCTTGACTTGTCATTTAACCGCAGTTTGAACCTTATGCGATAAGTACTCGGAGAGTTATGGCAGTTTTCCACAGATAATGTCAGTGTTACTTTCATCCTAGATAGTAAAGACGAAAGTAACAGAGGTATTTTGGAGATAATTAAGTGAGAAATCTATTTGCAACACAGTAAACTACTTACGAGGGATATTACCCAATGGATACGCGCTGATTTTGATGCGCTTTTCCAAATCCTAAAACCGTATACATATATCTAAAGAAGAAATGTTTTCCCAACGTTTTGCTAGCATTGCAGCTGGCTTCTTCAGGGGATCGAAAGACACACTGGCACACTGTTAGCTGCAATGCTAGCGAAACGTTGGGAAAACATTTCCTCATGGACACGGCTTACACCCGAAAGCTTCAACAGTGAGAACTGTATGACGCCTGGCCGTGAAAGCCTCAAATCTCATAAATGCTGTGGTATTTTTTGGGATAGTTAATACTGTGACACTTTTACCTTCTGGAGTGACATTTTGAATCAAATATTCATCGTATCCTGTCGAGAGTGAGGCAAAAAAGTTATTTAAATAAAATCAGACAAAAGGTATCCTTCACGTTTATCCGTTATCCGAACATACGAATAACGTGATTTATCTTTATTCGAGGCTCACGGATGAAAATAATTTATTCCAAGTGAATTTAGTTGAAATAAAAGATCATTTTCTTATTCGACGTGAAATTATTCGAAAATGAAAGATAATTTTTTTATCTTTTAGCGGAATAAACTTTGAATAAACGTGAAGTAGGTTCATTTAGGTCATGTCAGTAACGTAGTAAGTACGTACGATTCTTTTTTAATTGTGAAAAACAGTAATTTGCAGAATGGAGAATCGTAGCGACCTTTTATCGCTCGTGTCCGATCGGCTCTAAATCTGAGACGCAAGATTATTCATGGTGACGCTTTGAATGAATGTGAATATTTGATGCTTTCTGGAACCTCGGCTGAAGAGCAATAGATTGTTACTTGCGATGGATTAATGGATGAATATTCCTTAATACTGAAGGCAGGAAGTGAAACGCCTGTATCTTATCAAATCTCTTTATTTTATAATGAGGGAAATGTGGAATTGGGATAGATAAATTCGAACACTTTGAATATCATTTCTTCTTTTATTATGAGTTATTGCACTATATGCTCAATGACACTTAGTCTTAAATCTCTAAGTCTAATAGCCGCGATCTTATATCTATTTCATTACAAATTCGCAGTCAATTAGCTCGATCATTATCGATTATCCAGGTCTCACCACGTGGAGGTTATTCTATTTTATTCTAAAAATTCTATTTTATTCGTATTATTTATCTCAATTTATACTTTATGTTTACAAATATTGATAAAAGTAGATTAACGTTTTATAAAAAATATTACAAAAATTTGAATATTTTCAATTTTTTTTAAACAAATCCATTTATTAAAAATCTGTTTATATGGTCAAATCCGCGGTTTAAAAGTACACAAGTTTGTTATTTGAATTTTTAATCTACATCCAATAGCTTCCGAAATATTCGACAAAACATGTTTTTCACCCCCAACTTTCAGGGTGATTTTCACTTTCAGCATGGAAGAGTACCGATAAAAAAAATACGTATGAAGTATTTTTTCGGGGTCTATATTATACTAAAAGCACATCAAAATCAGCGGGTATCGATTGGGTAATGTCCCTTGTTACTATAGTACATTTTTTCCAACCGGTTTTTTTTTGTCTTTGATCATATAACTTCTCATCTGACTAGCTGGCATTTAAAGTTTCCTCTAAGATCTTTGTATAAGATGGACGGGATAAACTTAATACATAATTTTTTCTATTTCTTGGAAATATTTGACTCAACATAATCATTTACTTCATCTGGAATATAATAATGTCGCTCAATTAATAACGTGTTACTTTTGTCCCCATCCACGTTTTTCAAAATAGGATAAGATTTGTTGAAATCAAATACAAGAACTTACAGAATGTCCTAACAAATGATTGACTCAATATCTAAATTGTAAGTAGGAATATTAACAAAAAACTAAAAGGATAGACACTTACTTGAATGATCTAAATACAAACTTAGTTCGATTGCAAATATACGATTGGTGTTATTGCTTGGAGTCAATAAACGAAACAAAAGGAACATTATGAACGTATAAGTGTATAAAGGAAATATTCTGAGAACGATTGTAGAAGGAAAGAGGGGGCGTGTTGCTTTCAACCCGCCGTTACGTTTGTCCCCAGTCTATTTATCAAAAACCTGGGGTTTGCCAAAGAAAAAAGAAAATTCGCGATTTTCCATCGCGAAAACATTTCATGAACCTCTAATCACTCTACAGTCGCGAATCTTGCCGTAGGTTTTCCATTTTATTCGTCGTCCGTTCCTCGTCACCTTTGTGATTTCCGGTCGTTTTCCCGTTCGACAGGTCGGTCGCAGTTAGAAAACAGAACGGTTAGTCCTTTTGAAAACGGGCAAATGTATTTAGTGCGTTTACATTTTGCGCCGAATGAGAAAGGCTCCTCGTTCGGGGCTCTTTTCACCGGAAATATTCCTCGGCTCTCGAGTCGCCTCCTCGTCTCTGTTCCTTCTCGGACAATGCAATCCCATTTGTTCGAGCGACTGCTTATTTTCTCTGTTGTCGCATGCAGACGGACGATCGAGCGGAAACGCGGACCGTCTGCAATAAACGCGACGAACCTCTCGGCAATCAGGCTTTCATTGTCGACTCGCGCGCGACGCGACGCCGCGGAAACCTAGGGAAAGCGGGAGTTTCAGGCGCTTTGCTCCGACGAGTCCTCATCGCATCGAGTAATATTCTTTCGCAAATTAATGGGGAACTGGAAACGGGGAAAATATACCGAGGAGCGACCTAGTGTCCCTTTTCCGAGCTCGCGGGGCTTTTGCTTCTTTGACGGCGGAACATCGATACTCGCGACCTCGACGCGACAGTCGCAGAGGAGTATCCGTTGCTGCGTTCCATCACGACTTCTCCGGTCGTTTAGAAAGCAATTTCATCGATTCGTCTTCTGGTCGATAACCGTCGTTCTTTAATTATTAAAGGTGGGTTATTATCGCTTATTGGCTCAGTTGAAAAGCAAATTCTTCATGACCTGGGAATAGCCGAAGTGAAATATTGAATCGATGTGTCTTGAGTTCAGAGTCCTCCGTCTATTTTCTCGATTATAATCCGTCGAAGAATTTGGTCGGATATCTTTGATCTCGCCGGAGAGCTGAGTTATGAAGTGGAACTTTCAGAGGAGCCTCCCGATGCAAGAATGCGCAAAAGAGTCTTGCGAGTTATACATTCGTGGGAGTTCCCACTTGGCTATTTGTCAGGCCGATGCGAATCTTCACGGAACTTGCGAAATCTCCCGCGAAGATTGCGCTAAAAATTTCTCTACCTCGGCAGATAACGAACTCGGGGGAGACCTGTTACCGACTCTTTCGTTTATCCTTAATTTTCTTCCGCGAAGTTGTTCGGGGAATCCTCGCGCTTAAAAACTCCTTTGCTCCGCGTTTCTACGGGGAAGGTAATTTAATTCTTACCCCTTTCAAACACCATAGAATCATATCCAAAGGCCCTGCTTTTTTCCCGTGCGAGTTTAAAACATAATAAGAAAATTGCATGGCTTGGATAGCTGCTTTTTTCACTATTTTACTTCAACGCTTATTAATTTTGAGAGTTCATGAAATTGGATATAGAGCAGACGTTAATTCGCAAAGCACAACAAAACTTTATTTTATCTAAGTCCAAAACATACATTTATATGTACACCCCCGCTCAAAAGTATGTGGACACTAACCATATTTATGAAATTTGTATACTGTTGTTGTTAGACGGTTTTTATTGTTAAATTCTGTTACGTACATGTATGTAATGTATTACTAGAACATTGTATACAACTACTTGAAAACAATACAATTTTATTTTTTTCGATACTAATAAATAAAATTGGAACTGATTTTGGATTGATATGTTGGATACAGCTACTTGGAAGCAATAGAATTTTATTTTTTGGATGATACTGATAATATAAAATTGGAATTGATTTTGAGTTGATACGTTGGATACAATTACTTGGAAACAATAGAATATTACTAGAATAGACAGAACAGAATTTAACAATAAATACCGTCTAACAACAACAGTATACATAATATATCACAAATTTCATAAAAATGGTTAGTGTCCACATACTTTTGAGCGGGGGTGTAAGTCCGATAATATTCGAGATCTCAAGTCCAAAGGATGCAACAAATAATTACAAAGTCCAAATAAAAGGGTAGTTCGCTGGACAGTCAGAAAGATTCTGACATTTGTCGACAAGACACCATCGATGTAGCTTCCGATCT
Source organism: Perdita meconis (assembly GCA_030770465.2). NCBI lineage: Eukaryota > Metazoa > Arthropoda > Insecta > Hymenoptera > Andrenidae > Perdita > Perdita meconis. Next base: position 8,543,348 of record JASKOS020000009.1, read on the forward strand.
TCGCAACCATGTGTCTAACTTTGTATTACTTGTACGACAAATGGCATCGTCTATGAGCCGTTTCAGAGTTGTCCAATTAAATCATGGGACGGCGTTCCGACTGCGAAACGCCTACAACTCCCACGGTCCTCGTCCTGTCAGCAGGACCTTCAAACCTCGCATAAAATTCTAAGTCCCTTCTTTTCGGCGTGTGGGCCTACAATGCGTCAATTGCTGTTGAGGGGATCTGGCTGGACAACGTCAAGAGGAAAAGTTCGTGCCATCCTTTCGCCAGATCCAAGTCCTAAAGAAAATGTTCAACACGCGACGAATCGACTTCCTCGAAAACGGCACCGTTCTACGTCGACCACATCGCAAACCCACACGAGTCCTTAACAACGCCCTACGATCGAATTTTGTGGAAACTCACCCTCGAGAAAAATAACTCAGGATTGGAATCGAATGTTTCTAGCGATTAGAACCCATCGGAAAAATCGTTGGGTTCGGGGTCGGCGTTAAAAAGATAAGGCGTATAATCCCTAAGAATCAATTGCACGGCCGCGGGGCACGTGGAGGGTGAGTCGCGTGCTAGCAAATGATTAGGTTAGATCAAGTCGGATCGACGGGCGTGTGCGGACAGCAGGGTACGTCGGGGGTTGGTCGGGGGACGGCGGCGGGACACAGGCGGGTCTCGAAATTGCCGAACCGACCGACAGCTTATCCACTTTATCCGGTCGGTATTACGAAGCCAACGTGCGACCCACTGTAGCCGAGTATCTCGATCAGCATCCCCTCTGCGGGGTCCCCTACCCCATCGGGAAATTCCAGTGCCCGCTCTTATTTATCCAAGAGGCAGCCGGATCGCGAAGCATCCCTGTGCTTTGTCTTCCTCGATCCACTCGAAGCCTAGCTGCGTTCGGCTCTGTCCCGGCCGATTTCCCTTAGCTCTCCCTCAGATCGCGCTCTTCGCCCTCGTTACATTGCGAGAATAAAGGTGCCGTTCGACTACGAAAATGCACGGCGCGCAAGATTTATAGGGCGAGCGCGTAGCCGTTGAAAATTGGCCATGTCAAGAGGTTTTGAGGATCATGCGCGCCGCGCCTCTTCGCAATGGACGGTACCTTCACGAAAACATAAGCGTCTCGAAACGCCCATCGTCGCGCCGGTTCCTCGACCCGCACCTAATTCAATTAACCCGCCTTTCTGCCCGATCGTCGCCTTCCTAATTGACCTCTGCACGCCTCGTCGACACGGATTTCTGGGAATCTGGAGCACTCGTCCGAACGACAAAAGGCATGGACGTTGGATGCGGGGGACGTGGAATAATCGGTTCGAGTTGCGTGGCTCGCTTCTCCGAGGCCGTTGAGGAATTCCTGAGCACCCGGAGAGAGAGAGAGAGAGAGAGAGAGAGAGAGAGAGAGAGAGAGAGAGAGAGAGAGAGAGAGAGAGAGAGCGAGGCCAATTGCAGCGGGACTCTTGTTTTACCGCTTCCCTATCCGTTCCCTGTGATTGATCGCTCCCCCTCGGGGGGCGTAATGGAGAACCGAAAGTGGCGCAAACAAGCAAGGGAGAATCGCGTATGCGAGAGCGCGCCGCGCCGCGCCGTGCCGCGCTGGGGCTTCGAAGTTGCTGCGTTTTCGAGTGGAAATTCAGCGCGTTGCAAAAAGTTGCCTACAGAGTACGGAGAGCCTCGGCTCTCTCCGGCAGGTGAGCACGACAAGCGGGCGGCGAAGGCTCCGAGGAAAGGAGTAACGCAGGCGGGTGGCGGGCTCGGGGGCGAGCTACTAAGTTTGCAAGATCAACTAAAGTACTCTGGCGGTTGCTCGAAAGTCGGCCCGAGAATACGAACGCGGGGGGCAACAAAAATAAAATAAATGGGGCTTATCCGTATCCCCGACTCGGTGTAAATTACACGAAGACCGAGCGTGCCCGCGCCAGGGAAAATGTGGCCACTCTCGCCCTCTATTTTCGCGCGTGCACATCGCGTTACGCCGTGATAGCGGGCTGAATTACTATGCGGTCGTCGCGACGGAGGCGGCCGACGCTTTTTTTCTCTCTTTCTCTCTCTCTCGCGATCGCGCGTCGCGTCTCTATCTTTTCTTTGCAACTGTCTCCTCTGTTTGCCTGTTTACTCGTCGGATGAGCTTTGCTCGTCGGAGGATCGACAGAACTCGCTCGCGCGGAAATATTAGGTTTCTTCACCGGCTGGGATCCCCCCTTCAATATTCTCACTTTTAGCGGCTACAACCCGAAAGAAACTTCGCTCTTTCGTAGCCCGTACTATTAATTATTTCGCGCTACTTTCCGGGCATTACGATTTAAAAAGCTCCGAGCCCTCGAACTTTCGATGCCGTAGACGCGCGGCGGCTTCGTTAGAAAGTTCATTCGGAGATTGTTAACAAGGCTTCAGCTAAAGATACGAGTCTCTCTAAGCTAAATGACCCAATTACGGAGTGGTTAGTGATTCTGTGTGCTTATTGTTGCTAAAAAATCAGAATAAACTATTGATCATTCGTAAAAATCATGTTTCCTAGTAAGTTTAATATTTTCGGAATCCTCAAATAATAGTTTTTTTACGGAGTCATTAAGAATGGATAAAATACCGAAGAAAAAAGAGAAAAGAGTTATTGCAGCTTTTATGGAGTCTTCGAAACAGATGTGGTTATGTTACGGAATAGTATAATTGACTTTACTTTTTTTTTAATGTATGGGTACTTTTTCCATAAAAGTACACTATTTATTTTTACTTATATAGAAATACGACTTTTTTGCACTTTTACTTAGAGTGTTTAAAAAACTTTGCCTAAAATGTTAGGTTCAGAATTAAAATATGAAATTTATTAAATAAAAAATCCTAAAGTAAAGAAGTTTCAATTCCTTCGAATAAAATAAGAATTGAAGCATAGTATAAAGAGAAGCATTTCAGGTATTGTGGAAATGCAGTGTCTTTTATATATGAATATTGTAGTTAATCCTCCATAATAGGGACGCTATATGAAATTGAGACAATTACCCTAATTTTCTCAAACAATGTCGCTCACCATAACGGTATCCCTTCCCTAAAAATTACATTCGCGGAGAAATCTGATTAATTCCTGGGAAATTGTTATGAACAATTTAAAACTATTCCAGGAGACTGATATCAAGTTAGACGCAGCGTATTTACGATTGTATTTAATACGCCTAGAATGCTGATGCCACAGAAATGAACTTTACATGAATATGTTTATTATTTGTAGCGATTTTAAATGCAAGAAAATGTGTAATGAATATAATTTGTTGTATGATAGTTATATACATACCAAGCTGATCAGGAATTCGGCCCTTAACGGTAATTATTCACATCCATAACTATTTACTTAATAATATTAACTATTATATAAGAACTTTATAATTCAGGTCTAAAACAGTCACAATGTCTGTAATAAATAACTAAATATCGTTGCCAGTAAAAAAGGGGGTGGTTCTCGGATCGACGAGCGATACACCCCCGCGATAAAGTTTCTGGCTGTAATATTCGGTGCGTTCGCAACGCCGCGCCGGGTCGAAATGCAATCTCGAAATGCAGTCCGCGGATCCAATTTCCGAGGTCGCTGCTAAAATCGCGCCGAATTACGGGCGCGTGTGTGCTCGCGTACGTGTGCGTCCTCGGCGATCCGTGCGCCGATACGAGTGTCCGCGCAAAAACCGACCGCGCCGGATACGAGACACATCCTGTCCCTTATCCCGTCGCGCCGACGTCTCGAGGAACTTTGGAAACTGTGGGGAAGGGCGGGCTGAAGGGAGAGTCCGAAAGTAGATCGAACTGGAGGAGATACGAAGACGTAGAGGCGGGCGGGGAAAGCCGCGGGGGCAGGATATTGGAACCGGATTACATATTAGTCAGCGACGTTCCTCGGGTATTTTCGTGCAGCTTTCACCCTATGACGAAACTTCACCCCTTCCATTGCCGCGGATACAGTTTTCCTCGGAGAACTCAAGACGGTGCGCGATATCGGCAATTTCAATCTCTCGAAAATATCCACGGTTGCTTTCCTCCCTTTCCCCATGCGACACGGAGTCTTCCCGTAGCCCTTGAGACAGAGGGGGTAAAACCACCCTTGTCGGCGTTGTCGCGTTCCTCCCCTCGGCGGACGTAATTTCTACGTCGCTCCGTCCGCCCGAGAGAGACGAGTAATTCCGAAGGCGAATTAGGACGTCCTGACCCTCGCATTAACTACCAGCCCTTATCTGCCGACTGTCGTATCGTGGCCCCACGACTCGATTATTAAGGGTCCTCCCTTAATTAAGAGCTCGCTGGACCAGAGATTCGGCCATTTGTCAGGGTCTAGACGCGGGTTATTTTTTTACGATCCGCGCCGGGACGGATTCTGACGAGATACCTTTCTTGGGGGGTAACTTTGACGAGGGTGGAAACGTTAACGAACCACCTGTAAGAACTGCGTCTCGTGTTCAAGGTCCATTAAGGTCGCGGCGTTGCGTCGAAACACTCTGAGAAACGAGGCGACGCCGGGGACGCTTTTTGTCCGAGATATACGCCGCTCCTCGCCGTGAGAATTACCTGGAATCTTTTTCTTAGCAATTGGCAGACCTTCGTTTCTAATTCCGCGCACACCTTTCCTAGAAATAACGTCTGATAAAATTCTCGCAAAGATCGTCTCTCGGTGAGAAAAGCGGCTTACCGAAAAATTTGTTCCTCGCCGAGGGGTGGATGCGAAATAAAGCGTTGGTCGAGTTTACGGAAAAAAAGGAGAGAGAGAGAGAGAGAGAGAGAGAGAGAGAGAGAGAGAGAGAGAGAGAGAGCGTAGAGGGTGTAATTCGAAACAGGCGTGTTCGTCTCGCAGGAACGGCTGAAAGCGCTGGGAGGACAGGGGATGAAAAGCTTTCCGCGCCTTATCACCGAGCGGATATGACGTGCGAGGGTGGCGGGGGCAGCGGAGCGCGACGGACAAAAGCGGTGATGTGTGGGAGCTATAAAGTCGGGACGAAGGGCCCGTTGCAAGAATTTTACCACGTGTACACCTAAGACCGAAATATTGAGATGCTGCCAGCCACCGAGCTACCTCTCCGTCGAAGGGGTGGACGGACCCGTGGCTCGCCCGTTGTTTAGTCGTTCCACTGGCTCGTGCCTCACGTCGCACAGTGCAGTGGTGAGAAGTCGCCGAAACGTGGCCAAAACATTTTCACGTACCTAAATTTGATCGGAAGTTTGTATCTCAATGTTTTCGGGGTCGCTGATTAGTAATCAGATTACGAATATAAGGACAAAAAATCCAAAAACAAAATGGTTGATCGAATATGGCAGACGCAGGATTTTTACGAAAATTGGTAGTACATATAGTGTTTTCGAGGTTACTGATTACATATCTGAAGAATAATCAGATTTGTAAACTTATTTGTTTGTAAAATATACATAGGTACTTTTATTTTTAAAAATAGAGGTGACCTTAAAATCTTTTATACGTATTATATAATGAATGACTCAAGTATTCATAGTTCTATTTATTTGTATAATAAACTAATTTTTCATAATTTTGAACTTACGCCACTAATAAGAGGCTCAATTATGACCTAAGAAGATGGCATTTTAAAATCACCAACTTTGAAGTCACATATTTCTTTGAGGACTGCATATTGATTTCAATGGAAATCAGATAGTTTTGATAGTTTATAAATGACGTACACTATATAAATTTTTGAAGTATAGAATAATCTTTTTCGACTTTTGTCCACGATTCGGCCGAATCGACCACTGTCGAGTCGACGGCACAATAAAACGTCCACCGTTTCGCGTTTGCACCCGATAAGGGATGCAACCGTTCGCGCGACAGCGGCTCCTGCTGATTTACAAACTTCGCCGCGGCGCTAGAAAATCGCCGCGGGGGTTGTCCTACTCTCTACGTCGATTAGCTTTGCATTTGGGGCGCGACGACGCCCTCCGCCATCGGTACTCCGGGCCTCGATCAGCCCCCGAGTTTAAGGCATAGTTACACCCCTGCGCAGGATTCTGCCCCCAAACGGGATCGTCAATTAATTCGCAGTCGAACGAGTCGCGAGTGTCAATCGCAGCGCTCCGTAGTTCTACCCGGGTCGGGGCACTCAATTAAATCCGAGTCGCGGGGGAGGGAGATGAGGATCTCGGGGGATTCGAGCCTTTTCTTCTGGACGGAAAAAAGAGATCTTCCTCTCGTTCCGGTCGGAGGCTCGTTCGGCGCACACACGCGTGCTCGAGAGAATACTTCCAGCCACGCGACTCGTAGCGCCGCGCCGCGCACACTGATGGAAATCCGGCGACTCCGAGTCAGCAGAATTTCTTTGGTCCACCCCCGCCTCTCGTTCCCATTGTCTCTAGCGAGAGATGGTTTTTCCCTTCTGCTCCGTTTCCCCGATTTGAATTCGGCCGCGGCTATTTGCTTCCCTAATTACCGTGGATCAGAACGCGCCGTTCCGGATCAGACGGCTTCGATTTTCATCGAGATTTCGAGCAAATGAATCCCTATATCAATCTCTGGAGGCAGAAGCGTTTGGGGGCTCGACGAAGGAGGTCTGGGAAAGATGCACGTGCGGATATCCCGCAGCATCCGAAGGACCTCTTCGCGAAGCCGGAGATGCATTTTCCGTGGCGGTGGAAACGTTCTCGCGCGGTTTTAAATAATAGATTCGTAGCCAGCGCTAAACCATCCGCATTCTTCCCACGCCACCTGTATTACCGCGGAATTAGTCGAGGGAGCCGAGGTGTCGGAGCCCCCGGCGGTAGTTTACGTCTTCCGTTTCTTCTTCGTTCTACCTTGAGAACGAGAATTCCTCGCCTCTCCGCGAACTACTGTTAAATCAGATGGAATTCGCTGCGCCCGGTAGAACGGCGGAAGCCTTATCTACGACGCGTGTGGATCTTCGTAATGGTGTTTTATCTCGAGCGGTTGATAAGATGCGGTATTCCAACTGAACCTTCGGCGAAACACCGAAGGAAATTTTAGTAACGCAATTGTGGAGATTCGAGCAGCTTATTACGTTTTGCTATTCTCAAGTTGTAGAGGAACATTTCGCAACATTCTGTCTTATCTGTTGCACTTCTTGCGTTCCGGCCACTGTAAGAGGAAGGTTGTAGATTTTTGTTATGTCTTTCATAAATCAAACCAGCTTGAAATTCAGCCGCCTCGGCGTTCTTGAAAATCCCTTAATGGCATCCGGAGACGCTCAATTCGCGCCATATTCCGCGAGAACGTTCCACCCACGTCGCGCCAGTTCCACTGTAAGCTCCGACGCGGCGATTATCGTTTACGGCGACGATTAGCGTTATTGTCGTTATTAATACGGCTTATGGTGGGCAGTCGCCTCTGGCCGGGCGAAGAGTTTTCCGCGCACGCGACCCCAATCTTCCGCAATGTGAAAACTCGTTTCGTTAAAGCCGCGCCGCGCCGCTCCCACTCGGTCTCGGTTCCCCTGGTAATCGACGTCGAATCCTCTTTTCGCCAGGGTGCGTGGAAAATTCGTTTCCGCGAAATATTCCGTTCTCTGATTCTTCAACAATTAGTGGGAGAGGAGCAGGAGTTACCTGGCATTCGGTTGCGCGACGGACTCGTTAAGAAGATTTCCAAGGCCGAGTGGATCTCGCCTCGGAACACCGGCGATTGATTCGCTCGGATCGATATCGGGAATTGATAATTCAATTCTGAGCCCGGCGTAATTAGACAAACATGGTGGAAGACGAAACCGAGATTCCCCTAATTGCATGACGATTGTAATTGATTCGTAGAATTATTGCGATATGATTTTAGCGAGGGACCAGACGCTTTGCTGTAAATTCAATCGTCGCATTAGTAAGATTGTCGAGAGTTCGATGGCATCGAGGGGGTGGAATCGAGTGTCTGGTGAGTTTGAAAGATAGTTAATTGCGTTGTAATCTTTTATCGATCGCGATTTATTGAACCGTGGAATGCGATTGCTAGAGCTATAAAGAAATGATAGGTTATGAAAGTAATCGGGTTGTAAATAGTTTTTAACGAGGTTCATCTATGCGCGTTTTAACATCCCTCGATTCAGATGTTCGGACGTCAGCGAAAGCGCTCAGTGGAACTCTGAATTTGTATCGATTTCAGTGTTTCCGTCGCGTCGGCTGCGCGGAAATTACACGCGCGTTACGCGCCGACAACCGCTCCTCTATTATTGCAGTATAAGCGATATTTTTATTGCAGCAGGAACGAATCCTGACACGTTCATTCCGCGGCAATACTTTATTGCCCCGTCACCAATTCCGAACTCGCTTTCTATTGGCGACAACGTTGCCTCGTGCACAAAGAGAGGAGGAAGCTTTTCCCGTCGATACATCGGAAACACGGACTCCGCTCTCATGTACACAGTCGCCGGATAATCGATTCAGACACTTTAATCATTCCTCCGCGCTTCCATTTTTAATCGTTCGTCCATGGCAACGTCAAACTTCGCGCATTATTTACAGTTCACCGTAATTAATCAAACTCGCTGCAAAAGGAATGTTTTTAATCAAACGCGAGTCTCGATCGCAAAATCACAATCGTGGTCCATGCGAATTATGACCAAACTTTACCGCAACCTTGCCGAATTATTCAGGACATTGTCGCAGCCGAAGATTCCTATGAAAGCCGAGCGATGTGATTTAAAGTGCGTGCAATATTAACATCGAAAACGCGGCGCGGTCCCCGTTCGATGATTAATCGACTCGATTAATTAGATACCGGGCGCATTATATATCGATGGGAACTCGTTTCGATCGCACTTACGGTCGCGAGTTGTTATGCAAATATCGTTTGCCGATAACTCCGGAACAGTGACGCGTTTCGCGGATAATTAGCGCGGCTCGACAGGGAAAAATCGCGTGCGCGCGGCCGCGATTCAGGAGTTCCGGCTGCGTAATTCACGGGCAAGCGTTTCCGGATTACGCGTCCACCGTCCACTCGACTCGCGAGCGTCCCTGCAGTTATTCGATTTTGATTTAGTATCGTCGCCCGGCGTTCCATCGCTTCGAGACAAATGGCCTCGGGGAGCCCGGTGTTTTCGTCGCGGACGCTGCCTCGCGGAGGATGATTTACCGCGGCGCGAATCGCGAGATCCCCGCCCGGCTAATCGCCGTCTGCTTCCTTGCACGCGCGACGCGGCCTTCTGCGCTTTGCTGGAAATACAGAAACACGAGGGTGGATCGGCCTGGAAGGGATGTAACGCTTACGATTGCCTCCCCCTCGACTTCTCTCCATTCAAAAAATACGAGACGCGAGACGATTCCTTTCCTTTGATCGTCCTCCCCGCGTCTTCTCTCTCCCGGCGAATCTATTTCCGAGATATCAGTCGCACGATGGTATCAATCGAAAATATCCGTCGGTATCTTGCCTCTCTCCTTGTTGGCGTCTCGATGAAATCGGCTTCCGCCGGTCCGCGAGCACGCTCCCACTTTCCGCAGTATTTCTCCTTGATTGGCTCGCGTCGAGTCGACGCTCGGATCCTCCTCTCTCCCTCGCAGCCGCGCGCCTTTCAAAAGCGCGTTTTCCTTCTCCTCACGCTTTCTTTCTCTTTTTTTTTTTCTTCTTAGTTTTTTTTTTGTCAAAGCGTCGTCGTTCTCGATGGCACGTAGAAGAGGTGCCAGGCGCGCCGGGACGCTCGGTACTTTTGTATGGAGCGCTTCCCCACCACCGCCGCCACCCCCTGCATCATGTCTGCGAGGTTGACGGTTGTACTCGGCTCTCGAGGGGCGCCCGGCGGAAGGGGCGGTGAGAAAAAGGGTGGCGGCTGCGTCCCAGGGCGACGGTCTTTAAAAACTTTCAGCGCGCAACTTAGTTGAAAAGCCTGGCCACCTTCATCCACCGCGCCCCTTCTCCTGCCCTTTCTTTCACGTTCGTTCTTCCTTCGCCTCGGTCTCTCCCTGGGCAAGAACGCCGCGGAGCGTCCCTTATTCCGCCACCACCAACAGCCAAGGGTCCGCGACAATGCGTCACTTTAAATTAGAGCGAGGCGTCGCGACGCCTGCCACCGAACCGGGACGCTGGGGGTTGAAGGCACCGACGAAATTGCAGGCTGCGCTGGAGACAAGGCCGATCGGCGGGGCGTTTAAAGTTGGAAGAAATTCGGGGTGGAAGTTGGGGGCGAAGGTTTCGACTGAATTTGCGGCTTTGATCGCGGGGGAATTGCTAATGTTGCATTATTATGCTGATCGGAATGGATTCGGCTTTTGATTGACCCTTTCACTGTGAATACAGAGGAGCTGGATTAACCCTTTTCTATTTGGGTTCATTTCAGAATGATGTGATCGCTAGACTCCGGATTTTTATGTAAGATGAAATGTTTAGAAACGCATATAGTGACTTGAAACTTGAATACAAATATGTCCCATTTTTTAAACGCTGTAACTATATTTTTAATATTTTGTATATTTTTGCATTTGTTTATTCGAAGATGTTCGAGCATTAGAAGATTTTTAGAATACCCAGAATTGTCATAAATGCATAAAATCCGCAGTCGAATTAGCACTAATACAGAGTGTGAAAACTTTGTATGTAGCAATATTTTGAGAATGTATTAGAAAAGAAAATTCGAGGTCAAAGATATAGTGTTTTATGTTTGAAATAAATCTGTAAAATTAGAAAGAAATCAGTTAAGCGGTTTTCGAGAAATTTTATTTATGAACATTGGAAAAAAATGGTAATGACATGTGTCACAAATTGGCTGTATCTCTGAAATGAATTAATATTCTTTAACGAAAAGTTATGTAACCCTTACGAAGACTCATTTAAGGGAGACACCACCTCGAGCGCCGTAAAAAAAGGCATTCTTTAGGATTTAGGTCGTCTATCACCCCTAAAAATATTGCACCGTACAGGGTTTACACCCCATATATTTTAGAAAAGAACTTTTTTCTTCCGATTTCGTCCCGTTCACAGCTTCGTCACGCGGTAGCAAATTTCCCAGGAGCCAGGAAAGTGGATGGAAAACTACTCGTCAGAACAGGATTGAGGGCTAAACCGCTCGATAACTCATTCACCTAGTGGCTGTTCGAACCTCCGCGTGTCCTCGTAGCTCGGCCATTTTGCAAGCGAGCGTTATAAGGCTTCGCGACGAGCAGCTTTCCATGCATAGGTTAGCAGAGCGCTGATAGAGTGGCCGAGGCGGTCGGAGGGTGGAAAGGGGGTGGTGTTGTCGTGAAAAACATGAGCATGGAGGCGAATCGGACGCTTGGTCCGCTGGAAGGAGGGTGAAGGAGCCGAAGGGCCGTCGGGGGGCGAAGGGCGCGTTATGTACAAGCCATTCCGTATGCATCCTGTTGTCGGAAGGGAAAAAGAAACGCGCCCCCGCCCTCATCGACCGCGCCTCACCCCTTTGTGCAACTTTTGCAATATTCTCGAGTCTTTTCTACTCTTTGCAAAATTACCCCCTGCCCGGCCGTCTACGGAACGACCGTGCGTCGGTAATGTTTTCAACCCCTCGCGTCCCTCGCGTGAATAGTTCGCCGACCATACGCTAACAGCCGTCCGCCTATACGGGGGGCAAGATCGTAAAAAAAAAGAAGACAGGGAAAAAGAAACAAGGGAGTCGGGGGATGAGAGGAATTCTCTCGCCGCCTTCCGCCGCGGAACTAAACGTTCGCGGGCTTTTACGGGGTTCCGGATGCGACCCATGAAAAATTTGTGGGGAAACTTTCGGAACTGTTGCTCCCGTCCCCTTTTCTCGCCTTTTCAGAAGGGCGGCACTGCATCGGGAGGAATGGGGACAGCGCCGTTTTGTCCGGGTAACTGCTCTTGCTCGAACGAGTTTTGTTTTCCAGGGGTAGTTCGGCCGGCTGCGAAAGCTCTCCGGCCAATGGGGTATCGTAGAGTGGCTGGGAGGGTGAAGGGATGATCGGTGGACGCGACGGAAGGGAGAGAAAGTGACGCGAAAATGTAGGTCAAGTAATTTTGTCATTCTTGAGCGATGGATCTCAGGAACTTCGGAATCCCCATTAAAGAATGATTTATCAGAGAAGCATGATTTAGTTGCCGATCTCGTTGCACGCGCAGACTGCTCTTAATCTTCCGCATCGTAGTTTCTTGCGAGATCCTGTCCCCCATCGTTGTTGAAGGGAGCAACAGTCTTTAAATTGCCCCGAAGGGCTGTCTGCCGCGCATCTCGTACGTGCGCCTCGGCGTTCGCTTTCGCGTAATTAAGGAAATCCATAAATTACCGGTTGCATGGAATTTTCTTATCTTGTGGGCCGCTTTGCGCGCCGCGCGAACGATAAGCGCGCGACCGCGGAGTGGCTTCCGTCGAGCGTTGAAAAAAATTATCATTAACGCAGAGCCCACAGAAAAACCTTGATCCCGCTCTCGAGGATCGCAGATCGCAGACCTAACCCCTGGAGAACAAGGGAGTGCGAAAAAGATTCCATAGGATCCGAACACCGGTCGCCAGTAATTGGTTCGCCCGGAAACTTCTCGAATTAAACGACAAAGGGGTCGACCTTCCCTCGCCACGAGGACGCAGTTTGGAAATATTTTAGACAGCAATACTACCCCCTCGACGCCGGCCGGACGTAGCTTCTCTTTACTTCACTGCTGGTTTTCTAGGCGTCGCGAGGCTGAAACCTACCTCGCGTAAGCGGAAAACAATTTCATCCATCCGCTATGAACAGGCGCGAGCAAATAGACAGAGCGGCACGGTAATACAGTTCCGGAGGGAGGAGGAGGAGGAGGAGGAAACGAACGATGATAATGACGTTCCATCCGGTGGACGCGCAAACTAATTCATCATCGCGCCGTAGCAAATGGAGGGACAGGAGGCGGGGGTGGTCGAAGGAAAATAACCGACGCAACAAAAAGACGAAGTCGGGCTGGCAGTAATTGAGGACGAGGAGCGGGAAAAGACGCAGGCAGAAAGCGATCGCTGCGTTCCCTCTAATATTGTTTACTCGGCTTTTCTGCGCGGCTAAGTAACGGGCACGCCCACTCTCGACACCGCCGCTACATAGAGGATCCATTAATCATAATCGCATTCCGATTCAACCGGCCGCCCGGCCGTTACTTCTCCCGCACCCACCCCTTTCGGAACGATGGTCGAGGAAAAGATAGAAAACTGTGGGCAGACGGGCCGCGGGGAATGGTGAGGCCGTGAAGAGTAAGACCTCGTGTAGGGAGAAAGCCTGGCCGAAGGGAGAGAACATTCGGTCGTGGAACCCTGAGAGGGATTTGTCATCCGGACGTGACGCGTCGCGGGAACAGACTCCTTTGCCCGTGCGCCTCTCATCGACCGACAGACCGGGAACTAGTACATCGCTTGCGGACGAAGGTGGTCGGCACAATGACGCGTCCACCTATCTCTGTTCTTCGAAATCCATTTTGGTGGATACTGAACTTGTGGTGTGGTTTTGCGTCGGCAATACTGACTTCAGTCTATCACAAATGTGATGCACGAGTGTGGTGCATGACCCCGGAGTATAGTTCCGTTTACAATGCTATTTGTTCACACACGAGTTCACGATACAAAAGTGAATGTCTTTAAAATATCCTATTACTGTTTACGATAATAGGAAGGTTAAGTTTGAATAAGTCTGATGTGTTTTTGGAAAACAGTGAATCACAATTCGGAATATACGAGCGAAGTACCCAACTTGATCACCTCGAATAACTTCTAAATTATGCGTTGTAGAAAAAATTATTTCTACTAAGGTTGCATGGTATCAACAATGGTACGACTTGCACTTATTCTGCCTCTAATTAATTTTCGATTTTAACAGAATATAAAGTCGTAATCACGAGTTCGTACATGTGAGTTAGGCTTTTATAGGTAATATTGCGAGTGGATAGTATCATAGGTAGATAGCTGGGGCCATAGATAGGCACCATCGTAGGTAATAGGTAGTGTTGTATGTAAGTAGTAGGTAGTATTGTGGGTAAGTAGGTACTGGTATCGTAGACAGGCTTTTGTGGTTAATATTCTTTATCATTTCTTGATTCTTTTACTTTCTATTGACAATTAGAATTCTCGAGAAAGCTGATCGAGCACGGGAAAGATAAGAGGTCCTTGGTCGGTACCTCCGCTCGAGCGGCGGCAAAACCTCCCGTACTCAGTTTATGAAATATCGTTAAGTAATGGGCCTATTTTCCTGGAAGAAATAAACATAAAGTCACGATGTCGAACAATACAGAAAACTCACTGTTGAGGCTTTCGGGAGTAAGTCGTGTCCTATAGGGAGAGATTTCTCGACGTTCCGCAAGCATCGCAGGTAGCTTTTTCAGGGGTCAAAGGACAACACTGAAACATTTTCAGTTTCAAACATTCAGTTTCAGTGTTGTCTTTTGACCCCTAAAGAAGCTAGCTGTAATGCTTGCGAAACGTCGAGAAATCTTCCCCCAATAGGACACGGCTTGCTTCCGAAAGTCTCAACAGTGAGAACTGAATGATGCCGGATCGTGAAAGCCTCAAATCTCTGAATACAGAAAACTAACTTGAATGCCGGAAACAAATTATCTTATTTTTCGGACGACAGTTTCAATGGAAATGTTTTCGAAATAATTTTGAATCTTCTACACAGACGTGCTTGACTGAATCCTAACGGAATCCTTATCGGCGATACTGACTTCAGTCGATCACAAATGTGGTGCATGAGTGTGGTACATGACCCCGGAGTATAGTTCCGATCAGAATGCTATTTTTACCGTTGTTTTATTTCCCAGCATGGATGAAAAATTATTTTAGGATCAGAGGATGTCTTTGTTCAGGTTCAGGAAAAATATTCAGGGTGTCACTCGGAGGTCATGTTAGGACAGACAAAACAAGGGCCTTCTGATACTCGAGGGGCCTTCGTTGCTCTGGGAGAGTCGGTAAAGTGGCGAGGGACACGCGTCGTAGCGATATACAAGGACGGCAAATATTTGTTCGGGGGGTGAAAAAGAAGCGTGTGTATAGCGGCCGTCCCCACGAGGAAACGATACACATCGGCTACCTGTCGTTTGTAATTCGACGCGGTCGGCTAAACCGCTTTTATCCTTATCCTTACATCACCTTAAACCCTCTGCTTTATGCGCCTCCCGTGGATTCCAGCCTCGACGGAGGCGGGGCGCCGATGCAGGACGGATATAAAAATTTCAGTTTTCCATTCCGACCGCGCGGCCGGTCCACGTCCGTTCCCGCGGATCGGCGTCGGTGTCCGGGATTTCACGCCCCCCTGGCGAGCAAATATTTTCGAGGCTCTGAAATATGGATGTGGGACGGGCGCACCACGAGGGTGGAACTTCGCGAAGAATTTTCCGGTTTTTGCGGCGTATTCTTCGGCACGACGGACGCGACGCTGTTCCCTTCTTTTGTCCGAGGCAAAGTGCACTTCCCCGTAGACTTTCCCCTCGACGCCGAGCATATTTCCGAAGCCCGGCGTAATCGAACCTCGAGAAATCCCCTGAATTCTACCGAATTCACGGTTCGCTTCCGGCGGTTCGCCCCGTCTGCGCCCCGCAGGTTCCGCCTGTATCCTTGATTAAGTTTCGCCGGCCGTGCGCTTTTTCCCCAGGTCGAATCACGTGTCTGGTCAACGAGTGGCGGTTACTACTTGCCGGTTCCCCGACCTCTCCCGATCGAGCCTCGTCTTTTCTTTGCCGCGCGCCGTTTGGCCCCGATAGCCCGAACCCTCCGGGGGGATTTATGCTGCGGCTTGCATTCCGCCCGGCGATGGAGTGGGGATAACGCGAGTTTCGAGGGTTGTTTTACTTACCGACCTATGCCAATTTGTTTGGACGACTGACGGCGGAGGCGAAAGAGAGCGCGAGGGAGGGAGCTAAGCCGACGTCGAAGGGGTGGCTATTTTTAACCCCGAGCCCCGTACCACCGTTCCAGACCCTTTTCACGGTGCCACGAGCTCGCATACAGACGCCGGGTCTGCGATATTTCAGAGCCCCGGGGAAGAAAAACGCATTTCCTGTCGCGATCTACCCTTCTCGGACCTCGCTCGACAGTTCTGGACACGCGGCGCACCCTCGGCCAGCGGCGTGGTTCTGCTTCTTGGAATTTCGGAGTTCAGAATCTTCAGAGGGTTGCTTCGCGGATGAGTTCGCGCCCCTCGGACCGATGATTCGCTCTTTCGGTATTTCTAGGTTTCTGGAATCTTCTTTTCGACGAACGCGAGGAAAGTAAAGCCATCGAATATAAAGTAAAACGAAATCTACTTTGAAAGACAGAGATATGCGCCGGGAGCCTACCAAAAGTTCCGAATTCCACCCTTCCGAATCTCCAGTCTCGGGGTTTCAACCCCCGCATCGATTCCCTGTCGCGGCTGCCGTACCGCTCGACTACTGCTCAAGAATCCCAATATTTCGTCCTAGTTTGCAACGCTTCGCGCCCTGCTCAACCCCTCCGTCCCCCGCTTTTATCTTCTCACCTTGGACGCGAGGGAGCGTTCCTCGGATCGAGCTCCTTTCGCACCGAGGTCACGTACGCGGTCGGCGAAAAGGGGTCGACAGGAGGAGGGAGACAGAGCTCTAAAATCATTTTCGAAATGGACGGTATCTCTGGCCACGGGAGCCCCTCGGTTTTTCTCCCGCGGCCCACGATCGATGAAAGGCTAAATGGCCGGAAACGACGCGGCGCTTTTACATTTCTCCATACGCGCGACGACCGAATTCTCCGCCGCGGCAGTCGGCTGCGGGAAAGACACCTCGGCACTTTTCTTCTTCCACGCCGGTTCCCTGACCCAGACCGCTTTCATTTATTCTCGTCCCCCTTTTACGTCATCGCTGCTTCTTCTTTCTCTCCGCATCTCGTTTTTGTGGAACGCCAGGAAGATTTAGAATCTCTTGGTTTTAGTTTCGGTTTTAGCTTCTATTCTTGTCTCTGATACAGGTGAATGTCTTGAAAATATTTCAAGTCAGGGATTTTTCAAATTTTTAGCTAAGTGGTCTCTGTGACTCGTCACATTTGCGTTTCGTCAAAAAATTTACGCCTCGATCGCTCTAGTGCGACATCACGTAAGATTCTTTGTATTGAGTGAGACGAGGGCAAACCGCGTGTACCAAACGTAAACGTGGTGCCAGCATAGACTTGGTCGATGCGCGTGCTACTGACTTAATAATAACCACGACCGCGGCGTTGTTTCGGAAATCGTTGATGACCGAGAATTTCGATATTTGGCATACCCGCTGGTTGCCTCACGTCGATCGCACGGAACGATTCCGCTGAATCGTTGTGTCAGCGAATAGATAACAAGAAAGGAATCTTACAAGGGAGGTATCCCAAGTGTCCCTCTCCGATTTTGTTCATCTTGAAATATGTTATAGTAGATTAAAAAATAAGAGATACGTATTTTTTTTATCGGCGGAAAAACACTTTCAGGGGGTGAAACAACCCTTCAAAGGTAAGCGCGTCAGACGTGGATTTAGTCGTTTCGCATACTTAAACGCAATCTTTTCGGATCAAATCAACAGAAAAAGTTGTGTCACAATGAGGAATAAAAAATACAAGTTAATCAATTTTATTGAACAACTTTATGGGGGTAAACAATCCCATAACTTTGTAATAAATGTATGAAAATTTGTAAATCAAGTCAAAATTCAAGCTGAAAAATCTAGAAAAAATATATGTTCTATAACACAAAAGAACTCAATTGATGTGTTTTTGGATTTTTTCGAAAAATGACGTTTAAAGGGGTGAACTACCCATATATGTATTCTTACGAGAAATGTAATTCACGGTAATGGAAATTATTACATATATTGTTTTATAGACAGATATGCTTTATAATTATGTTTTTTGTTTATGTGATATAATTATTATTTATAATAATAGACAGATAATTAAAAATCGTATAGTATATATTCATGCGCGCATGCACGAATATAATTGTTATCGGATCTTAACGAGCGAGACGGGAATCGATTCCTTGTGTTCTCCAGATAAAAAAAGCTCAAACACGACGTAAATCAAACTATAATTAACGAAATTACGGGAAAAATTAATTAATACATGTAATTCCTTACTTTTCCAAAAATAGATCGATTTATATCAAATTTGGTGTCATTTTAATCAGGAGAATGCCAGAAATCCAATGGCGTTACTTTTACAACTTTACGGCTAGTAATAAGGTTGACGGGAAAGTGATAAATTAAATGACTTGTCATTCCCACAACTCCAAGACCGCCGTGCATCGACAAGGGATGATTCATCGTAATCCGAGCTCCCGTTGAACAAAAATGATAATTATCGAAAAAATGTGTAAAACACCGATTTGTTGCACCATGAACATCTAACGAACATCTAATGAACATCTTACCTTTGAAGGGTTGTTTCACCCCCTGAAAGTGTTTTTCCGCCGATAAAAAAAAAATACGTATCTCTTATTTTTTAATCTACTATAACATATTTCAAGATGAACAAAATCGAAGAGGGACACTTGGAATACCTTCCTTGTTAAGTTAAGGCCGATGTAACGTGTGCGTTCGATGCTGCATCCAGCCGCAATATAGGAAATGCCAGCTTTAGATGAAGTAAAGCGGATGGCAACGGGTCATTTTCTCGGGACGATGACGCCACGGGTCACGGGACCTCGTAAATAATTAAGAAGGGACATTATCGTAAGGCAGTGGAAAGCGAGATTGTCGGGCCCGGGCAGGAATTTATCACGTCCCCCGTGTCGGAGGGATCGGGTCTCTCTGTTGGCCGAGGGACACGCGGGACCACGGATCCCGCCATATTTTACGGGTCGGCCGGAATCTTTTGTCTTCATAATATTTATCCCGCCGCGGACGCCAAGAGTAATGGAGCGTGAGTCCCTCGAGGAGCGGGCAAACGAACGAACGAGAACGGGATCGGAACTAAAGCGGACCTTCCGCCCCTCCTGTTCGGGGCTGAAGCTTTAAGGCGTATGGACGATGTCGGGGGTAGGTGAAGCAATAAATTTGACTGTAACCAGAGGATTGTCCGGTCCACGCGATTACGAATGGACCATGGAGACTGGAGGTGGAAGAAGAGGATGGGTGGAATCGATTTAATATCTACAAACAGATATACGTACAATTAAGGACTCCTACGATTTAATCCTACGCTCTTTTTTTTTTTTATTCTTTCGAGATTAATCGCACACCTGGTGTGTAATTTTATTCCTAGATGAAAAGATCGATGACACGTCGTCGATTTTGAAGTATCTGTGACACGTGTCGTTACTAGATTGCGGATTTGTATGCAAAATAAAATTTTTAGAAATGCATATAATGAATTGAGACTTGATTGACAATATATGTCTCATTCAAGAATCAGTCAAGAATCTCGAAGATTTTTAGAATATTTAGAATTGTCCTAAATGCATGAAAATAATTACTGTCGTGAAAATGAATGCGAACACAGCGTTATTTGAAATATTTGCAGACTGGTGGCCATTAAAGTATTGCGATTGACCAAAGAAGGATACATTTCCTATTCAAGAGTCCAAATGCAAATTACAGTTTCAATGAGAACCTGCTTTTACGTTATTAATGGAATGTATTTCGAATAAAATAATCTGTGTTCTCAGTAATTCGCACAATACTGTAATGAAATAATGGTTCATACCGTTAATTAATACTTAATAACTGGAATTCTGGCTAATAAAAATTGAGAATAACTGAGAGTCGGATAATCGAGATTCTATTGTATACAAAAAATTTACTGGCACTAGTTTTTGATCGTCTAAAATGCAGTGGAACTAACTTCTCATTCTTGATCGGGTATTTTTTGCATAAATGTTAAATAAAAATCATAAAATATAGAGAGTCTTCTTTTTGTATTTTTGCACTAAAGTTAAGAAAAGTTATTACATCTATCATTAGCAGTAGCCTGTGATAATTTATTATAATTTCTATTTTATGCACCTTCTTTCAAATTTTATTCACTGTACTTTTTGTAACAGATCTTCCTTTTACTTGCTATTTTTGCTTACCTTTAACACTTGTACCAATTAAAAATAAACAAATAGAATCTTGTAATAATAAAAAATAAACATTATTTTTAATATAAGAATATAAAAATATATTTTTTGTAATTTTCTAACCTAGTTGCACGAGAAAACAATTGGAACTAAATAATTGGTCACTAAGTTTTATATAAAAATTATATTGTTGCGATGGCGGAGTCGCTACTCGTTAGGTGTCGTGATAATTTATTTACAGAACTATTTACAGACTTTGATACAATAATTATCAGCGGTAATTAGGAAGTCGATATGCTCGCGGCGCCTAGAAGTCGCTGACTGATACATGTATAATCGATGAGCGATGTTACGAGCGAACACCAGCTGGCCATGAGGAGTATTATAACACGTATTTTCTTTTCTATATTTCATGTGTTTTTACATCTATGCACATCGTTATTTATTTATTTATTTATTTCTTTATTTATTTATCCCATTAGGGTACAAGTAATTATATGTAGTAGCAGTACATTAGAGGACGAATTAACATGTATAAAGAGAGTAATAAAAATTAAACTTAAATATATATAATGAGGTTAATTAAATATTAGAGAAGGAATAATAGAAAAAGAAGAGTTACAAGAAATTATAAATTTGCTTCCTGAATAAAGGAATTGAGCCACAGAACATGTCCAGGTTGTGGTCAATAGCATTTGCTGCTGTGCATATATGGTTAATGGTATCGGTATTTGAGAAATAAGAGGTGTAGTTTGCTGAGAGAAACGTTTGTGAACTTCTTAAATATCGTATTGGCGCATATAAATTGACGAGCTCAAGGAGTTGGGGACATTTGATGCAACCATGCAGAATTTTGAACAGAAGCATCAAATCAGAAATTCTTCTTCGCTACTCTCTAAGGACATAAGTTTTAGCCTCTCCATAACAGGACTATAATTATGATCAGAGAACTGCATCTTTTCTTCACATCGTTATACGTTTTAGCACATTTAAAATCGCTTTAAATACATACAATTCCGCAATCTAATAATAATCGTGAGTTCATATATTGAAAAAAAATTTCACAAAGTCGCTAGTTTCGAGTGGGTTAAAGAAGAACGGGATTTAGTCGTGAAAGTCCCGCGATGCAAATAGGGATCTGCCTCCGTCTCCGAGACGAGGCAGCTTCTTCATCCTTCATCCATTATCCGTCATCTGTCACGTCCTCCTCGGGGAGCTGTTTTTCTTTAGACAAGGGAAAAACCGAGCAGCCATGGGCTTAAGCAGGCGTCGTTTTCCGCGCGAAAGGAAGAATTCGAAACGAATTCCTTGACTTCAAGAGGAGGAGGAGGAGGAGGAGGAGGAGGCAAAAATCTTACGTAGAGGCATCCGCGAGGCACAATGGTCGTCGATATTTTGTAATCGGACTTTCCTCGGTCTGTGAGAATCGGTTGGAAGTTTCGTAATCCGACGAGGCGTAAGTCGGAATTGAATAATAATTGCTTAATCGTCCGTGTCCTCTTGCAAACTTCGTTAATAGCCGAAAGTACGAAATTCTGCGGAGTCTAGGCTCGACGGTTCGATGGTTCTCGAGTCCGTGCCTCGCCGCCCGGCGAATATCCGCGAAAAATCGCAGCCCCGCGCTCGCCTCGCGAGGGCGGAAGGGGATCTCGTCGACGCTCGAAGACGCCGGGACGGTAATTCGGGGGCCGGTCTAACGAATCGTGAATTATACAGCTTATTATTCCAATCGAGGATCCACGGGTTGTTCGAATCAGCCGTCGAGCTGCCGGGGCGAGATTGTGCAGTCGACTCTGATTCCAGGCCGAAATTATTACCGAGCGAATGAAAACCACCCTCCTCCGTCCTTTCGACTTTCTTGCCAGCCGGCTCGGCGAGCGCGCGATCGACGCCGCGCCGCGGTAGGCTACTGGGAAAACCGGGAGAAAATAAGAAGAAACGAGGGCGGAAAGTTCGCCGATAGTAATTCCTGACTCGACGCCGAGTTAGCGAGCTCCCGGGGTCCCAATTAACCCCCGGGCCTTGCGCAACTACCCCCCGTTTTTCTGCTTCAGATGATCGCGAAAATTTAGCCAGCCGCGCCGCGTTCCGAAAACACGTTCCAGCGAGGGGAAAGCGGAGCAGGACACAGACGCTTCGCCGTTCGTTATTTCAACTTCGCTTCAATTTAAATGCAGCCTGCGACTCAAAGTGACCCGAAGAGAAAGAACTTCCGGCAATCCGGAACGCTCCGACGCTGCTTCTTTAACCCGTCTCGCGTCCCTCTCCCACGTCAAGCTAAATAAATCCGGCGCCCCTTTTCAAGTATTAAGTTTATACACAACCCGGGGAATGAAGATTCAGAGCGGTACCAACGTAATTCTTTCCGCTACATTTCGAGTGGAGAAATAAGTAAATTTCGTCAGGTTCTCGAGAAGGGAGGCGCGTCGTCTCTTAGGCAAATGAGAATTTACCGTGGCCGGGTTGCAACTTTTTTCCTCCGGTTTCACTGGAGCCACAAGTAGCCCGAGGACCAAGTTTTCCCCCGGTTTTCCCTCGAATCCCGGGGATTCCGGTACGCGTCGCAGAGGCGAAACCCGTCGCGTCGCGTCGGTCCGCCCCCGCGAGCAGACACCTAAATTCGCATTTTTCGCGTCACGCGATCCCGTCTGTTTTTCCGAGGGGGCGGGAGACGCGAATTAACAGCCATAAAGTACCGGCGTTATGCTCGCGTCATCGTGTTAACGTCGTTCCCAGAATTCCTCGACGCGTGTCTTTACGCCCGCGAGGCTTTCGGTTATGAATCGCTCGAGCCGCGCGGCATTTCGCTGGTATCTTTAATAACGCGCGTTTACGCTCGTCGCGCCGACGTTTTGCCGGGCGGAACGAAGTCTTCGGGGTCGAGGGGTCGGTCGCATTTACCGGCGATATAGAGACAACGAGCCATTGAGACAACTGTTTGACCGATGGACCTGGGGGAAAGGATGGGGACCCCGGTTGATGGACTTTTTCTGCCTCCTCGGCTCCTTTCGCCCCCTCTTTCCTCGTCGAGAGTCGGGGACGGGGGTGGGTTTTTGCTCAGGTCACGGTAATAGCTTTCGATCCCGACATACATGGTTAAAGTTAAACGCTTCCAACGGCCGGGGAGAAGACCTCGAATTCCGGAAAGAGTGGGCGTCGCGTAATGGTCGGAACTCGAGATGTCTTAAGAGGTTTAGAGCCCCTCGTTGTGGACAACGGTCGACGTGACTCGTTTTCTCACGGGTTACACGTCCTGTTTATTCTTCCACCGGGCGTTGAAATATTACCGGCGGATTCTATCGGGGTTCGCCCGTCGACGCTGACCCCGTTGTCTCTCTATGCCGCGGAGCTTTATCGTTCGGAGAATTTTCTGAACGCGCGATTAGCGGGGACGTGGGAAGCGGCCCGAGTATAAATTGTACCGGGTCGAGGTGAGTTAGGAAGGACATCGTTCGTTGTATCAGGCTCGAGGAAATTTGCTGCGAATTTCCGGCCTCATCGCCTCGTCTATTAACAGAGTTAACTTCGTGACGTGGTCTGCGAATCCCTTAGCTCGTACCGCGTGGACAGGGTTTAATGAGAGCTGGCTGTTCCG
Source organism: Perdita meconis (assembly GCA_030770465.2). Lineage (NCBI taxonomy): Eukaryota > Metazoa > Arthropoda > Insecta > Hymenoptera > Andrenidae > Perdita > Perdita meconis. The sequence goes on from JASKOS020000009.1 coordinate 8,566,804, forward strand.
TGTCGAAAGACGTGTCGTGCCCTGCCACTCTGCCTCGCCGCTCTCCATACGATGTTCTCGAACCGGGTTTATGGGATTTCAAGGGTTCGCGAAGCCCTCTGCGCTTCGAAATTTCACTCGCCATATTTATACGAAGTTGTTAACACTTGGACTCGTTAAAATTGTTACGCGACCAGCCGTCACTTTTTAGCGCCGTACCTTGCAGTTGTAATATTTAAATACATATTTGGAGGGCTCAAAGTATTCGATCAGTTTAAGTCACAAAATATATTAACGGAGATGATTCAGTGAGAAATTTATTACGCTATTCTGTAGTCCATATAAGTATGTACTATTTTCTATTATTAAATTTCAATATTATAATTAATAGACAGCGGATTTTATGCATTTGTGCCAATGATAAGTATGCAGAAAATCTGCGACACTGTTAACATATAACAAAATATACAAAATATTAAAAATATTATTCAAATTAGAATGTTTAAAATATTCAGCATACTGTTTTTCAAGTGCCAATTCTTTATTTGTGCTTGTAAAAATTTTATTTTGCATATAGATCCGCTGTCTAATAATTAAATTTCTTTGTTGACTGAAAATTGAATGCTTGTTATAAGAATTTAATATTTATACGTGACTTACAATGATTGGCTTCTGAACCTTCCATATTTTAATACAACTAGATTTGTGTTCATGTAAATTTAAATAGTGCGATATTTGATTTAGAGCGAATTATAAAATACCTATTGTAATACCGAGTCGCGTTTAATGCGAGTGAAAATTCAGGTAATGCAAGGTCAGGGGCGACTTAAGGGGAGAGGGCCAGACCTAACCCAGGCCCCTCATTTATGTTCAGAATACAGTAGAACCTCGTCCATCCAAATTCCGATTATTTTAAATTTTTTGTTGATCAGAGATTCAATTATTAAATGCGTTAGATATACAAATATAATAAGACTTGGAATAAAATTTGAACCACGATTCGATCATTTTCATCTGATTATTCGCCTTTTTATATTAGAAATACCGCCAATGACCCAATTCCTGATTACTTTAGAGTTTAGAGTAACTATCGTGATTTTTCTAATGATTAAATGTGAACATTAACCTAATCTCAAAATTTGTGTGATATTCGATTAAATCCATGTTTAAGTTTTAATTTGATATGTATGAATTATAATCTAGATTCTAAAGTCAAAAAAACAAAGGGAGCTATTTCTGATCACTCAAATTATTTCTAATATTAGCTTCCAAATTTTACTTCTGAAATACAAAACAGTTAATAGCTATTTAGTAAGTGTTTGAGATCAATTTTTAGCATGATAATTTATTGCATGATAAGCTGATCAGGAATTGGGTCTTTGAAGGTATTAAGTCGGATGGATAGTCGAGGTTCTACTGTAACATAATAATAAAAATGGTTGTATTTAAAATTTTTAAGAGGGATGCAGCAGGGTTAACAAATTGTTTCGTAATGAATTTTTCTCCTGTCGTGGCGCAAGTAGTACAAGTCAATATGAAGCGACGTAGTTGCAGGATAGACTCGATTATATGGGTTTAACCTAGTCTGAACAGCAAAGCCGACTTCTTCCTGCTTCCTTCCGTCTCGTTTCTCTCCGTGCCCGTGTTTAGTCGGACCGGAACGAGTATCGTCGTGCAAGTAATACGACTGCTCGCGCAGCAGATTCGTCGTGTCTCTGTCGAAAACTCCCGCTCCCCGCTCCCTCGAACGCAATATTCGAGAGAATGTTGTCTTAATAATGTCTTCCAGCGTGCGAGCAAAGTGAAATTACGTATCTCTAGCTTCGCGGAAGGGTTGCTACGAAACAAGAACATAGTCCCTCTACCCGGGGAACGCTCTGTACGCTTCCACAAAGCGTTCGATAATCTCGCGCTTAATCCGATCCCCTGCCTCTCTGTTCGCCTACAGTCGAGTGGATTTCATTTCCTACATCGTTTCGATCTTTTCTGTTTCAGGTAAGTTCGCTGGCTGAGTTCGCATGAGCTTAGGAAACGTGAGTTATTTTTAAGAAATAATAGTTTCAGATAATTTATGTAATTCAGAATATTCTGAAATACATCCGAGCAGCAAATTTTGAGGGAGAATTCCCCCTTTCCGCACCCCGTCACCGAGATTTTCCTTCCGCTCGGAGCTTTTCGAGAACGCGTTGATAAATTCCCGCGATGGCCGACGATAGGCCTTCTCTTGGGAGTCTCGAATGAGTTGCCGCCGCTTTCAAGAAACCTTGCATTAAATACTGATAAGAGCAATATGTTCCCCACTGAAACGGCCTGGCAGGAAATATTACCCCGTAACATTCTTCCGTCGCGATAAAAGGTTTTTCGCACGCGTCGCTCGTATCGTCGCGTTCTGGGGACAATTAAGATCGCAGATACCCCGCTGAACCGTGAACGTAGTCATCGTGAACATCGAGAAATCTCTCCCCTAATACTCTCGTTAAATCTGTTATCTGTTCACACATGATCGACCATACGAGGGACGCGACCCACCTCTGTGGTGAAACGACTGGCGGCCCCGATCCACGGTTTTTGGGCAACGATGGGATCAGGGAAACCCATGACCACTTGTGTTTCGTTGATCCAGGACCTGGGTCTAGGACTCTGAAGCGGAGAACCCCTCTGCTGAGTAATCGTTGACGAAGACTTTTTCCGATCTCCGAATAAGATTGATTCGTTTGCAATTTTGACCAAAGACCAGGAGACTTTGAATCTCCGGTTCGCTGGAAATTCGAACCACTTTCCGATGATAATCTCGCGCAAGAAAGCAAATTGATTAGGCGTTCGAAAGGGGCAATTTCACCCGGGACATTTTACTTTCTCCCCGTGCGTCAGTCTCTATAAACTCCTTCCCAGAGACAAATTGTTCTCCCGGTGGTCCGGAGGAGGCGGAGAGCGAGAGATCCCGAAGTCACCGGTTAATGGAAAGTGAGAAAGAGCGCGGCGGCCTCGGTCGAAGGTCTTTCCGAAATCGTGCGGTCTCTTTAATCGTGCCCTTTCCTTCTTCTTCTTTCGCCGTTCGGCTCAATCGCCACATTGACGCCCGCCCCTCCGGCCCCACCCCTCGCCGAGACTCAGAACCCTGCTATTTCAATTCTCTTCATTTTGCTTTTATTCTCCCTCCGCTAAATCACCGGCAGCTTGATATCCACCGGCAGCCGATATCCGTCCAAGATACCAGTCGGTTACCGTATTCCCTTTGCCTTCGCGCCCGGCCTCGATACTTAACGCCCCCCCTTGAATCAGCGCCGCCGGTGATTCGATATTTCGATCAGTAGATTGTTACCCTTCCTCCCTGCTCGATGCTTCGAAGGGTAAACCGCCGGCAAAAAATTATTGCCGCTGATAACCCTCGCTGTCTGCTTCGCGAGCTTCTTAAATTTAAGAAGGGAGGTTTCACCTTCTCGAAGCAGCGAAACGGAAGGCGACAGGTGACAGAGCGAGGCGAATGGTGGCTCGTCGTTCGTCACGCAAACGTCGCCGGCGATAAATTCGCAGATTTCGCGAGATTCCGAACGAGACACGGTCCGCCCGCCCCGAAGCACAGTGTGACGAGTATATGGGCGTTCGGGACAAAATTCATAACTTGTAAACTAATGGATTGTCGACCGAAGACCTTTAATACTTTTTCAAAGAGGACGTAAAGATGCAATGATTAATAAAAACAAAAAAATACAATTTCATTAAAAAACAATTTATAGCCTTAATTTCTTTTTAAATTAAAAGTTTTTCTCCTTTTTTCGATTGAAATATATTATTGCTTGATTACCAATTAACTTTTGTTTGAAAATTTTTTTTGTTTATTTATCGAAAATGCGAGAAAAATTGAAATGATCGATTAGAATGTACAGATTTTAGAGATAAAAAGTAAATACTCATTTTAAACTTTTTTTAAATATATATTCTAAATAAATTATACATATTGAATATTAAATAACATCTGTATCCGAATTAAAAGTTGAATTGGTATTCGTAACTGATGATTCAAGTGGTTCATCTATTATTATTCAGCCTTGACGCTGAGCACCTTCATACTGATTTTTACTATTTTCTCCATTTCGAGCAAATTTGAGCAGCTAAGTTTAACGTAAATATGAAGTTTAGTGTGCCCCCAATGAATGTACCAAAACTCACGGAGGTACTTTTTGGTACTTTGCTTAAAACTCAAGTCAAAGTTGATAAACATTCAAGGTAAAAAATTGAAATACATTCTTAATATTATGAAGAATTTATTTTGCAATTTAAGAGGTCTTATAATACTAAACATAACTTATAAAAATCATATTAGTCGGATAAATATTCTACAAATGGCACATGTTTTAAAAAATGCACTAAAAATATGAGTAGATGTTAAGCATAAATTTTGTCAAATAATTAAAAAATTTAGTGAAAATTCTGAATAGTATTAGAATCTACGATCCATTAGTAATATTTTAAGATATAAAAAATTATGAATTTTAAACTTCAGTTTTTCGACTTTTGTCCATTGCTCGTCACACTGTGAGACGGCGCGCGAAATCGATGATCTTTGATCGTTCCGGGGGCGACGCAACCCCCGGCCTTTTCCCGGAGACTGCGGTGGCATGAATTATAGAGATGCTGGCGGAAAAGTTTTCCGGAAGGCACTCGAGGCAGCCGCGAGCGGGCCGCTCGTTTGAAGTTGCGCCACTGATAGATGGAAGGATGATGGAGGACGGCCGGGAGTTTTTTTGGCGTATTTATATCGCGAGCCACCTGGACGACGGGGTAATTTGTTTCGCCGTGAAAGTTTGGCCGGAGTAAATCCAGGACGCTTTGCCCGGGACGTCAGCCGATTCTCGAGTGCCGTGTTTCTTCTGAAGGGAAGATGTTTTAAGGGGGTACAGCGCTATTAACCGAGTAAAATCAGTGCTTTATTTTGTGTTGAACTTCTCAGATACAAGTTGCCGCGGAAAGTAAGTTAATATGATCAAAAAATCAGTTTTTAGTATTTCAAAATAAAAAAAAAAAGTACTATACAGGGTGTTTCCGTTAAGTTACGCCACCATTTTTTAGGCATTTCCGGTAGTGCAATTAAAAAATGTTTCAGACAAAAATTTATCAGTACTCGGTCGACTATAGGTTCGCATATTCTGAAATCTCAAAGAATGCTTTTTACGTAAAAAAGTCAAGGTCACCTTGACGTTGTTGAATTCGTCTCAACGTCAGTAACAATCCTATGATGTTAAAAACATATGGTGCTATTAAAAAAGTCAAGGTGATCTTGACTTTTTTTTTTACGTAAAAAGCATTTTTTGAGATTTCAGAATATGCGAACGCGTAGTCGATCGAGTACTGATAAATTTTTGTCTGAAACAATTTTTAATTGCACTACCGGAAATGCCTAAAAAATGGTGGCATAACTTAACGGAAACACCCTGTATAAATGGAAAATCTTGATATATGTAATCAGTCTAGAAGTGAATTGTTAAATATGTGTGTAGAAGAAATATTGAAATCATTGTTATAGTTTGTATAAAAATAAAGATTTATTTATCAAGTAGTTCGGAAAGTAAGTTGATATCATTGAACAATAATTCAACAACAAATAACTCGCAAACCAAGCCAGTAGAGGGTTGCGAAAACCCAAAATGGATAATTTTTTGGAGCTCCAGTAGTGCTGTATCCCCTTAATATCGTCGGCGAGCTTTCATGTTGGGACCGCAAAATGGTCGGTTCGGTGTTTTCATTTATTTACTCTATGTTTAGCGAAGGGGTGAGCTTTACAAAATATAAAATTGACGAGCATTGGAAATGCACGCTTGCAATCGTCGTTTTGATTGCATCCAGTATTTTTAGTGCTAAACGAGGAGACTCAACGCGATATTCTATACGCTGATTACACTTCGCGTCCCGTGAAATGATACATTGAAGAATAGAATTCGGTTTTACGATGATCCGGCGCGCGTTGTTTTTGACGAAGCACGTGGAGCAGATTAATTCCGTTTACGATCGGTGTAACGGTGCTATTAAAGCGACCGTTCCGTCGTGTGTTTCTGCTGATCATTACTCGAATAGCCAGTCAACAAGCATAATGCTGTCGCGCGGCGAAGCGACATTACATTAACCTCGGCCGAATTGATCTCACGCGACCGAGGCTATTACGTGATTTAAGACGAGATAATTGTATTCCGGTTCGAACGTCTCGAGCATCAGAGAACTTTCGCTTCTCGGGCAAAACAGGTACGAAACGGCCGGCGGAAAATTCGGCTGCGGAGAATCAGTCAGAAACGATTATACTCGGGGTTGCGTCCGCCTCCGACGGTGGTTATCTTTTTTTTTTCAGTCCGACCCCCGTATTAGTTCTAGAACAATACTTCCAGCCTGTTTCACCACCGACAGATATTTTTTTGCACCCGTCGCCGCCGCGCCGCCACGATTCGGCACATACCGCGGCGTGGCGGCGTGCATCGCGCGAGCTGCGCGCGGAAGCTTGCCAAAAAGCTTTGGGCGTCCTTTTTTTCTCGTTACCCCGGCCCCAACCCGGATCCAGAGTGTGTCCGCGAAAATGGCATTCCAGCCACTCGACCGTGTTCCCTCGGCCTATGCTCCCCGCTGCACGAAGGCCACATTAATTTTTATTACGACCTTTTTTTCATTTGTCGCGCGCGGTCCACTCCGCGCCGTGCGCCGGACAACAATAATTACTCCCCCGTGCAATTATAATGATATCTAATGAAACGGCCCCGACGTACTTTGCCGCGCGTGTGCCGTCGCCCTCTGTTCCTCCTCCTCCTCCCTTCATCGGCGACACCCGACTTCCTCGCTCGAGACCGCGCGAATCTGTTGTCGAGGAATTGAAAGAATCTTGCGGGACTGACACTTCCTTTCCGTGACGATAATTTGACTCCATTGTTGAAGGAACGCGGGTAATGCCGCCCAGTCCACGAAAGAATTTAACAGTAACGCGCGCGAATTCCAGACGTCATAAGCGCATTCATTCCACGGAAGTTAGAGCACCGACGGCCGTCGTATTTTCTTGGCGGAAACTGTTTCCGCGGTTTCCTGTAATTTACGATTACACTGGTTTTCCTAAGCTCGTGGACTCCGCGCCTCTGCCGCATTTTTTTTGGCGAATTAATGGAGCGAAGCGATCTTCACACTTTGATACGCTTTTTTGCACCCCTGTCGATGGCTTCGTTAACCGTATTTATTTCTATTGCAGACGATAACAGCCGTGTCTCTTTCTAGTTTTCTGTTTTTAACGTTAAATTTATTATTATTATTATTATTTATTAGTGATGTAACGAATATCAATTTTTAAGCATTCGCGAATGCGAATATCTGCCGCCAATATTCGCGAACGCGAATGCGAATGCGGATATTCAGTATTTAAATCTGGCGCCATTTATCTATGGCTCAAATTAATCTTATCAAAAATAAGATAATAACTTTTTTTTCTAAAACAAGTTTAAGAGAGAAATGACGGTTTTGTTTGTTTAAAGTTAAATTATATTTTTTGTTTTTTGATCTTAAAGTAAAAAAAGTTTAGTTTAAAAATACAGTTTTTGTATAATAAACAATTATTGATATTTTTAGTTTCATATAAGAAGATGATTATTTTAAATTCCAAATAAAAGTACCTAGATTTATGTAAATATAAGACTGATAAAAGTTTAACAAAAGAATACGTTTTTGTTTGTTTACATACACACACTATATATTTTTTATTTTCTAATTTCTAATGAGAAGTTGATTATTTATTATAAAACTAAGTCTAAAGCTTTATTACCTAATATTATAGAATGTAGATAAGGTAATACTAATTAAAGTGAACGTTAATTATTACAGATATGATTACAAGGTCAGGTCACGTTACAAAGAAAAAGTTTTCTAATAAAAATGATAAGAAATTGATATTTTATTGTTTTATTTACCAAATATTATTTACTTTTTCTGACGTTCATATTCGCAAAATATTCGCATGAATTTTGCGAATGCGAATGCGAACGTCAAGAAATATAATATTAAAATATTAATATAATAGAAATATAATAATATTCGTTACATCACTATTATTTATTAACAAACTGGAAATACTCTTTAAGATACATAATAATATGATTACAAAAAAAGATGAGCCATAGTTCTTTACATTTTAGTTCAGTGATAGCTAGACAGCGGATTTTTATGCAAAATAACATTTTTACAAACACAAATAAAGAATTGGAACTTTAAAAGCAGTATGTTTATTGTTCTAAACATTTTAACTTGAATAGTGTTGTCAATATATCATATATTTTGGCACATGTTAAAAATCTTATAGATTTTTTGCATACTCAGCATTGCCATAAATGCATAAAATCCGCTGTTTAGTGATAGCGGTCGAGATCAAATCAATCAATATTACCCAGATATAGATTAGCTTCTTTCAACACTCCATTAGTAAGATCAACAGAGCTACACTTGTATGACGCAAATCTATAACTATACATAGTATTATTACGAAGTGTTATTACTCTTTTCTCTTTCTGTTGCACTCGCGATTTCACTAATCGTCGACGCAAGGTTTGAATCGACCGCGGCGCGCGAAGGTGACGTCGAATTCGGCACATTTTCCCCCGAGCGGATTTACAAAACCGTAACGATAAAACCCTCGACTCCGTTGAACGAGCTGCTCATTAACCCGGAAACGATTAGCGAAGCCGCACGATCGCGATCCGCGTTATTCGATGCGCGAACGTGCGAATGACTCTCGACCAAAGCTGCCTGCCCACTTACAATAATTGCCGGTGGAACTGATTGCCGTTGCCCATCCGTCAATTAGCGCCGTGTAATTTTGGCTAGGCGTCGAGTTTAATCAACTACGACCGATAGCCGGGTCCGAAACGACTCCGAACTGTATAAACACGACCAGTTTCGCGCCTCCCCAAAGCGCTTTTTCCGCCCCTCTGTTTATCGCCGGTCGCATGCAGATCACCGCGGATCCCGTTCGCTCGTTGGCCGCCCGTGAAAAATGGGAACAATGGTCCGTGGTAAACTATTTCCAAATATCCGCGGCTCGGCGCGCGCGCGCTCGAAAAACGTTCGAGTGTGGCACCCCGTGTAGGCGATTGTGAGCGAGTGGATGTCTTCAGTCTTCAGTCGGCACTTGAGCCGCGCATATTTCGCTGTCAAGCGATAGGCATTCGCGCTTGGCAGACATTCGCTCAGCAGCTTTTCCACCGAACTGGTATTTCTAACGGCGGCGAACGACAAGGGCGCGGGGGTGGGTCGGAGACTTGACTGCGAAATACGGGCGCATTGTTTCTCCGTTAATTTCCCTTCACCCTATTTGTTCCGGCGCACGCATCGGTAACGCTTAGAACTCTCGGAGCACCTTGCGCCCCTCTTTTTTCATCCTTGCCCGTTTCTTCCATTTGTCTCCCCTCGTTTTCTTCACCCCTTTGGTTCTTTTTTCCTCCTCGGATCTTCACGCGAGTTCCCCGAATTTCGAGAAGTATCGTCTTCGAAATTTCCTTCTACCTGCTGCGAAAGACTTTGTATTGGGGTTCAAGCGTTTCCAAGGACTCAAGCTTCATATTCTAACGAATTAGTAGGGATCTGAATCAATCCGGGATACGCGTTCGAGATCTCTCGATTTGCCGTGGCCTGTTAGTCGTTCGAAATGGCTCGTTCACAGTTCGCGAACGCACCGATAGCCCCTGTAAACACAGACGGGTCTGCATTATTCTGCACCGGTGTCGTATTCCGCGTGCTGCTACGTCCGTACGCGAGCTTTCACGTCAAACGTTCCTATTTGTACGGGACCACCCTCCGTGTGTACCTGTGCACGCGCGCGTGCAGTCCCCGCCAGGATATAGATTGGCTCGGCCTGCCGATAATGCACTCCGTTGCAATGCATCGCGAGCGTAAAGTCCACGCTACGCCGAGTGCATCTGCTTCGAATTGTCCGTCGTCGATCCTCGTCCACTTACGTCGCCCTTTGAAGCGTTTTCACTGCAACCTTCGTACTCGATCCCTCGCCGTTCCGCCGCGTGCTCGTGATTTCAGACTTTCGACTCGGAGAGTGATAAAGTATGTCCCACTTGTATCTGCAAGAGTAGCTATTAGATTTAAAAAAAATTCTATTAGTGATCGAAACAGGAGCGTATAAAATAGGTTCGAACACTTTTTTTTTGGCTATTTTCGTCTTCATGCGGAGCTCTAGTGGCTCTGTTTGTCATTTAAGAAACAAATTATTATTATTCTTATTATTATGTCGTCTTTATTATACCGAGAAATATATACATAGGAGCGGTGTGGTTTAACAAGCGAGGCACAGCAAAAGCTGTTATAAAGCCTAACCTATATTAAGATACATGATGGAGAAAAGAAAAGAACGTACAAAGAAAATTAACTTAAACTAAACTAAGACTAAACGTAAGACTAAAAAAGTAAAAGTAAGAGTAAAAGGTGGTGGCGGTGTGAACCCGATATAATCCAATCCAGTCCTTGTGATTAAGTTGGGAGTTGGTGTATGTAGTAGCCAACATTCCTAAGTGGAAGTTGAAAATAAAGACGGTATGAAGGAATGAAATGTAGGGGAGGAGCGGATATGGATAGGTAGGGTATTGAAGAAATGAGGTGCAGAAAATGAGTATGAGGCGCGGAATTTAGTGTGCAGTGTTGTATAAATCGTCTAAGTGTAATTCGGAATTTAAATGTAATAGGTCTCGAAGGTACGCCGGTGTACCAGAGCAGAGCGTTTTGTATACAATACAACAAAGATGGAGAATCCAACGCTGCCTCGTCGTTAACTGACCGGATTTTGTAAGAAGTGGTGTGATGTGATCGTATTTTCGAGCAGAGTATGCAAAACGGAGACATTAGTTCTGAACAGCTTGAATGCGAGATGCAGTCATTTTAATGATACATGGACATAGACAATGTCAAATTGATGATATTTTATAATTTTTATTTCTTTTTTTCACTTTTGTTATGAATACTTTTGTAAATTTTTCTTTTTTGTCCTTCTCTATAATTTCTTTTCTCTGATATTGGTTAATACGTCCTCTAATGTACTGCTACTCATTCCTTGTACACTAGGGTACTGGTCCCTATTAATGAGCCTGAACCTATCATTGTGCCCTTACATTTAAATAAGTTATAAAAAAGGAATCCATTTAGAAATGAAAGAAAACCATTTTTTTTATTAAGTTTAATACTTTGACTTTATTTAAAAAAATGTTTTTCTTTTATTTCTTAGAGATATTCTTCCTTACAATTTATTTAAGTGTAGAGGCACACTAATAGGTACAGGCTCATTAATAGGGACCATTACCCTAATGGGAATTTGCAAGTTGTTTGAAATCGCCTCAGGAATTCCCCCTTTGAAAGATCTGCAACATTTTTGTTACACTCTGTATTATAGACGCTTTCTTTCCCCGAATTCTCAAGTATCCATCCTTCATCCCTTCCAAATGTCTCTGTCTACATTCGAGGTCTTCAATCCGTCGTTCTAATTTTTCGGAGCGGAAAGTAGCTTCGGAGCGAATAAGGATAGAAGTTGAACCGGTTTAACATTCTTCCCGTGCATTAAAGCGACTATTTGTCAAGCAAACGCGATAAATCTCGTGCAATCATTATCCCAGCTTCTTCAGCCGTCCGTGGAGAGTCACGATTCTAATGGAGGAATCCGTTTCGAGAGTAAACCTCTGAAACAGTCGCCAGGGGTCGCGTTTCGCGCAGAATTTCCTCGGCTCCGCTCGAAATTCCTCGAGGCAGTCGTACGACCTCGCCCCCGGCATTGTCTGAGAAACGGCCGCGGAGCTGAAAGTTTCCCATTAATAAAAAATTCGCGCTTCCGGGACTTCAAAAGCTTTTTAATTCTCCCCAGTGTTCTGGTCGCGCGCGCACTCGACGCCTTTCCCCCCCGCGAAGGGGAGAGTCATTTCTGCGTATCGCGGGGCGAGCGTGACCCGACCCGCGGTAGGTTTCCGAGCGGCGGCAAAAAGTGTGGCAGTCAGGACTCGCGTAATGCATACAGCCTGCGTAAGTTGCCACCAAAATGCGGAAAGCGGCTCCTTGACCTGCTGCAACTGCCCCGTTACTAGTCGGAAAACCCGGCGATAATTGAGTATCGATTTTTTCGAGCGACCCGCTTCGGGCGACCCGCTTTCGCTTCGCTCCCTCCGCTTCCCCCTTCGGTTGTTGTTTCGACTTTCGGATTTCGACGCGGATATTACAATCGTTCGAAAACGCGCGCGCTTGTTCCACCTCTGTTGCTCCTCTATCTGGGCCTCGATTTTCATATCGAAAATTCGAATCTGTACTCGAAAATTGCGCGTACGGTTAACCTGGATTCAATTTCGACCACCTTCCTCGTATCTATTTTCACGAATTGGCTGAATACGAACTCCCGGATATTTTCAATTTAATGGATTACTGAATTTCATTTGGAATTATGAGCAGAGTCGATTTCCGAGCTTCCAAAATATCCGAAATTCGTTTCTCTGGTTCACGAACTCGAGACAAGACGATGCTTAGGAAAGAAGTAAACTGTTTCCATGGAATTTGTACATTCGAGACAATCAACGACTCTTTCCACTGATCCCACGGAGGATTATCGCGCAGCGTACTTTCGTTCCCTCGAACGCGGCTCTATTTACTGCGACCGAATGTTTGTTTTTCATTACACGGTCACGTAGAGGCGTGCGTGCTTCTGATTGCGCAGCCGCGGGTCATTCATTTTGTAATGTTCGTTTCATGCTCGGTAAAGGGAAAGTAAACCTGAGCTGCATCACAATGACCGTCTGTTCGCGGCAGGAACATGCGGGAAAGCGATCACCGGGAGAACCGGCGAGTTGTCGATTTCTCCGGACCGAATACAGGGCGTACCCAATTCGGAGCTCCGAAATTCAGCCATTGGGATCGCGAAAACGCCTTCGCTCTCTTCGCACAGAATAAACAAAGTCCCTCCACTTGAAAAACAGTAGAAGTGATGTAGGCGAAATTGCATTACGTCCACGGTATATTATAGAGGTGTTTTGACAAAGCACCTCTGTTTGGTTGAGTTTTTGCGATCAATAGATGAAAGATCCTCTGGTCGCCGCTAGGGGCGTCATAGTCAGAACTCCGTGTATAATATACATACAGGGTGCGCCAAAAGTATGGAAACGGTCAAATATTTCGAAAACGGAACATTTTTAAGAAAAATGTTTTACAGCAATGATTTAGGGTTGTAAAAATTTGTTGAACGGTCGTATCCGTTTGACCTTCAGAGGAATGGTCAAGGTCATGTCAGGAACACCCCATTTTTCATCATGCAGTGTTGAAGCTGACGATGAGACCTTTTTAAAACACTAGCTGATGACCTATTTCTGTTAAGAATTGCCTGAGTTCTGAGCGTTGAGAATGAAGAAAGTCTACTGTACCAATTAGTCTGGAAACGTCAAATAGTTTGAAAAAGAACCATTTTTGAGAAAAATGTTTTAAAGCAATGTTTTAGGGTTTCAATAATTCTATTGGACGGTCGTATCCATTTGACCTACAGAGGAGCGGTCAAGGTCATGTCAAGGTCAACATGATTTTTAAAATGGAAAACTCCACTTTTGATCATGTAATATTAAAGCTGACGATGAGACCTTTTCACAACACTAGCTGCTGACCTATTTTCGTTCAAAATTGCCTGAATGCTGAGGTTATCTATCGCCAAATTGTTAGAGGTACAACGACGCAAATCAAAACAATTCGAAATTTCGGAATTAATGTCGTTGGGTAGTAGTACTGAAATCGGCGTCATGATTTCGATAGTATTTCTAGCGCATGTGCAGTAACATCTTTGAGATGCGATTTCGGCCGAGTGATGTGGTAAACATTGGAATGATCATTGTACACAAGCGAGAGTCTATTTCTTCATTCTCAACGTTCAAAACTTAAACAATTCGCAACAGAAATAGGTCATCAGCTAGTGTTTTGAAAAGGTCTCATCGTCAGCTTCAACACTGCATGATGAAAAATGGGGTGTTCCATTTAAAAAAATCATGTTGACCTTGACATGACCGTGACCGTTCCTCTGAAAGTCAAACGGATACGATAGTTCAACAGAATTTTTACAACCCTAAAACATTGCTGTAAAACATTTTTCTCAAACATGTTCCGTTTTCGAAATATTTGACCGTTTCCATACTTTTGGCACACCCTGTATGTACGAATGAAGTGCGTCAGAGATGTTCACAGAGCTTTACTCGCACTCGGTCTCCTCACCACTTGAGCTCGCTGAACCAATAGGAGCGCTCCCCACGGATGTTTCTACTCAGACGCACTCTAGCGGTCGCTAGAAGATCCTCCATCCAATGATCACACATTTCTGAGGGAACTTGCAACACCCGTATAATACACCGTGATTACGTTTCCATTGCAACTTTCGAGGTGCCATTTTCGAAACGGTCTGCATGCATTTTGAACCCGTAAAAAAATAGGATTTCCAGGTGTGGGAGTGTGCTGGGGGAAAAAAGCGCCAGCCAAGTCCTTATTTCCTTTCCATTTGTATTTACGACTGGAGCACCGCTCGCGGATCCCCGGCAGACGCATAAAGTTGAAAATTGCCAGGAAGAACGATAAACGCCGGTGTACGCGCGTCCCTCGCGCGATTCAATTTTTCCCCGCGGCTTTCAGACGTTCCTCTGCTCAATACCATCTGCCAAGGGGGTGGCGGCACGGCGCGGGGCGGGCTGGGAAATTTGAATCAGTCCCTCGATGGAGGTCAATCGATCGTGGCGCGGAGGAATTTTGTACAAACGAGAAATGGAAACTTCTCACGAACATCCAGATAAATTTCTCCCCCTTTGTTAGGGACAGTTTAGCACCGGGGGTTCTTTCGCTCCCCTTCCTTGGAATTATTCCCCGGTGCGAATTTACGAATCCCTGACTGCGATGGCTCCTTCTGTTTCTCGTTCGCGCGGCCCCGATTACTCTGCGACCCCCTTTCTTCTTCTTTCTCTCCTCTGTTTTTTTTTTGTTTTATCATTGTTCCAGAATTTTTTCCCACCTTTTGTCCCGCGCTTAAGTCGGCCGACATTCGGCCCAGGTTAGTTTCCAGGCAGCTGCGGACGATTCGGGGAGTTGGACACATTTCGAAGTTCTCGTGGGAATGCAAGTATTTTCAATGACCTGCGATAAATACCGCGAGTCCGCAAAATTTTATACCTTCATCCTGGCGAAATTTTTTTCCGCTTCCCCGCGAATCGATCCTCCTAATTAAACTCGTCCTCGCACTCGCTGTAACGACCTCTCGATTTTAAATCCGCGTTGCGATTTGTCGGCACCGTCAAATTCTTGTAATTCTGATTCCGTTCCCTTTGATTCCAACGGTAACTTAACACAATTGCGCGCGAGTCAGGCACCGAAAGTTCCGGGGCGCGGCACCGTCCACAGAATTCCCATTTCGTCGGGAATATTGCGTTATTGTTTCAGCGGGAGAAAGAAAGCAGAGGAAGCGCAGGAGCTCGTCGCCGTGCCGGGTACCTCGGTGCCAGAGATTCGATGGCCGGCAACAAAACGCAGCGCGCTGCCGGGAACTCTCTTAATTCGCTTAAACTTGGGGCGCTCTAAATTATGCGAAACGCTAAGCAAGCAGAGGGGCCAGCGATAATTGGAAGCACCGCGACGCGGCGGCGCACCGAGTAAAATGTTATTGTCTAATTCGTGCAAACGGAATTCCACGACGCTAATTCAATTGGCTCTCGCCGCTTTCCACGGCCCGAGCGTTCTCTGGCGAAACCCGAAAATTCTGCTCGATTGTACGGCTGCTCGATTGAAATCCAATCTCCTCGTAGGCGGCGTTAGAACTTTTCCTCGCAAAGTGGACGACAATCGCGGCGGGACTGTATCTGTCCGCAATTATTTTTTTTTTTTTAATTCATTTCCGAGGTAACTTTCGGAAGAATGGAGGTTCTCCGAAATTCCTATGGATTTTCTCCCCGTCGTGGCGGTCGATTTTCGGAGTTGATCAATCTCGAAGATTCACGCTTTCCAACCCTCAGGAAACCCTCATTAATTTCTAACGCGGAACAGCGGAATTCCTTCTCCAGATCTTAACGAAATTGCATCAGAAATTAAGGCTACCGCGCTTCCTCGGAGAGAACACGGAATCAGACTCGATGGATAAAGTTTAGATCACCGATACTGAACTACGGTCTCGAATTTTATTAAAACCTCGTTTTCGAAGGAAAAATTCATTTCGTAGACTTTTTCTGTGATAATATAAATTCTGTTTTCTAGATTTCAGTTAAGACACAAACTCTATTTTTTTTTTTTAAATGTGACTCGCGTGTTTTTTTCTTGTAGCCACAGATATATCTATGTATAACACACAAAAAACCAAGAATGTTTACATTATATATGTGACATTTATGTTACGTTTATGTTACATATATGTTACATTTACTACAAATTTTGTTAATTCTGACACTCTCAAGCTGTTGTATTGTGCGCTGGTCAGACCGCATATGGAATATGCCGCTACTGTATGGTCACCGCACCTAATATCTCATAAAAAACTGCTTGAGGACAACATTCTTTTCTTAGATTTGCTGCGTGTAAGATGGGTCAAAGGATGTCTGCCTTTGATCACAATTATTGTCCGATTATGAACAGGCTGGAACTCATGCTGTTGGAATCCAGAAGAAACGTTTCTGGTCTGATGTTTCTTTTTAAGATTATTAATGGTTTTATTAAATGCCCACAATTACTTGAACTTGTTAATTTCTATGCACCTGTCAGATCTTTTAGGCACCCTCAGACCTTTCTTCCCCTTAGCTATATCTCTAACTATTGGCACTTTGACCCTATTAACCGCATATGTGCTAAAGCTAACAAAGTCATCAATGACTTAGACTTAGATATGTTCTGTGGCTCTATAAACGCCTTTAGATCGCATGTTTACAAAATCATTTAATTTCTCCTGCGACATTATTCAAAATTATTCAAATTTGTTCAGCTTAAATTTTTTATTGTATAGAGTAAACTTCAATTTTTAATCCTCTATGTACGCCTTATACATTGTATACTAATGGGAATCCTTTCCCGTATAAATAAATAAATAAATAAATAAATAAATTATAAAGAATGCCTTTTTTTACAGCGTTCAGAGAGGTGTCCCCCCTTAAGGATCTTTGTTGTGTAGCAAGAATCGTGCTTCCCCCAGCCGACGCTGTTCTCTCGCAAAAATCGTGCCCCCATGAAGTTAAATCTTCCCGCGTCGTTTAACTCCGTCCTCCCCCATTTTTCCAACGCCCGAACCAGGAACTATAATACCGTAGCGTTGCGTGACTCGCCTCGGTAACTTAGAATCCCCGAAGAATTTTACAGTCGCGAAATTATTTTCTTCGGGATAATTGTTCCATGTCCGAAGTAGATTAACGATCACGGAGAAGCACGTAAGCTCCGGCAGAGCTTCCAGCGTTGGCGCAAGCTCGCGCGCGGATTTGGACGCGCTGCGATGCGCGCGTAGAACGCGCCGCTGAATGAAAAGCCGTCGCTGCATTATAAACGGGGATGAATTATCTCGTCTCCTGGACGTAGTCGGGCACATGGCCCAGGGGTTTTGAGTTATTGCCGTCCAGCTTCGAGCTTGAAAGCCCGGCCGAGTCGCTTTGCTAATTTTTCAGTTGCCACGCCGCTCCGCGCGTCGCGATCGCTTCAAACCGATCCATCGATTTACGGCAATAGTTCGACGAGGAGCGCGATCGATGCGATTAATGAGACGAAAGCTCCGCCGCGACAGGATTACGCGCGTCTTCCGGCCAGATTTGCTGGGCCGGATTTAGTGGAGTTGAATTGGACAATGGGACATGGGAGGTGGAGAGCTTCTGTTTGCAGAAAAATGCTTGCGCGGAGCTTGGGTAGCTTCGATACAGCTTAAAGAGCTTGCAGGATTTATTCTCCTCGCTCGAGCAACTGTCTTCGAACGATTCTCTACCTCTTCTTTAGAGTGTTTAAGGTTTGCCGTCAGGACGAAAACGAAGTTCAATTAATTCTATTAAATCTCTTGCTGTTCGGAGCTCGTTCAGATTTTCTGAGGTCACTCGAGCGACTGGAGGTGTCATCGCGTTCACAAATCCCCGTCCACGAAATTTCCCGGGCGCGAGACTGAGCACTCGGCCGATCTTCCGTCAGCAGCGTATAATTGGAGACTCGGGCGTCTAGCCCAGGGCTCTTGCCCCGGACGCCGCGTAATTATTGCATCCGTTTCAGGCGGCGCGTCGAAATTTCTAAACCACGATCCTCCAACTTGGCCGTTCCAGTTCGCTGCCGGCCGACCCCGTCCCTCTTCGCCCGCCCCCCTCGACCCCGGAGTTGGTCTCCCGATAATTGCGAGCGTCACGCGAACGCGGCCTCCGGGAAAATGACGGCAGCGAGCGGCGCGGCCCACCGTGGAAATCCGAATCCAATACCCGAAACCATGGCTCGGCCTGTCGGAAGAAAATCCTAATTGGCATAGTCAGGGTTCGCCGAGCCTCCACTTCGTAGGTAAAAACCGAAAACCGCGACTCTTTGGTGGGTGGAATCGAGTTTGATTATCCGAATAAAACAGTTTGAACTTATTAAATTTGGAACTTTAAGGATTTTTTTATTCGTGACTAGATTGCGGATTTTTTCGCAAAATCGGATTTTTTATACACAAATAAATACTTGAAGCTTGAATAGCATTGTGTTTTATATAACCTGTTATATTTTTTGGCATGTATCAATAGCCACGTAGATTTTCACACTTTTTCGGAAATCGGAATCGTTACAAATGCATAAAAATCCGTGTTTTATTAATGTTTCTAAATTATTGAACGCCTCCTGAAAATGGCTATAAACGTGACTAAATAAAAACGTTTAATTTCATTAAAAAAAGACAAGAGTCATCTTGAAGGTTCAAAAGCGCCTCCACCTTGAAATCGAACCGGATTTATTATTTACCATTTTTTGAACTAATATTTATTTCAGCACATAATCGCGTGGATCGTTTATGACAAGACACCCCGCGTATCGTGAACGGAGGTAATATTTACGAGGGTAGAATCCGGATATTAGCCAAACAATTTCTGCAGAAATCTGGCAAGAATTTCAACCTCCTGTGTCGATTGAAGAACAACACTTTCCGTTTGATAACATTCTTCAAGTAATGGCAAGTTCGCTTGCCTCGAGGAAACCCAAGTGGATGCTGAATAGTCTGGGAAAAAGCGGCGAGGGGGCGAAATATAAATTCGGGGCGCTGTCCGGTGGAATAATCCAGGGCCGAGGGGCGCGTTACGCGAAAATTCATTCTCGGGGCGTCAGCCACCCCTTCCGCTCGGCCTTGCCCAAAAGCGGCTTGTACCGCGGCGCGCTCCTTCATTGTACACTTGTCTTCGCCGGGCCATTGTCTTATTGTTTCCTCGCGAACCAGAGAAGGGGAGGGGGGTGGCACTTGCACCCTTTCCGGGCACGACGTGGAACTTCCAGCCGTGGGGAGGAAGAGGGTCGTTCCGCGAAGTTTCGCCAGTAGCGAACTTCCCAGTTCTCTGACTCCGCACGTTTACTTGGACCGCGTCGTTCGTTGCCCCTTTCGTCGCTAATTCCTCCCGCTCTATTATCCTGTTTCCCTACCCCCTGGAATCGCGTACCCTCGGAGGATGCGAGGCCGTTTGCGTTTGATTGATCGTCGTGATCGGTGGAACTTGAGCGCATTCTCTGGGAGAGTGTAATTTCTTTGGAATTAAATTTGTCAGAGGAGCTGTCATTGTCCGAGGGGTTTGAATGCTGGAATCATCATAGACTTAGGATGTGGTTCGAAGAAAGTGGAAACGCGGGAGCGGTTTAATTTTCGGTTTTGAGGTTGTATTTTATTTGAG
This sequence comes from Perdita meconis, assembly GCA_030770465.2. NCBI lineage: Eukaryota > Metazoa > Arthropoda > Insecta > Hymenoptera > Andrenidae > Perdita > Perdita meconis. Next base: position 8,586,642 of record JASKOS020000009.1, read on the forward strand.
GACCGACACATGGTCGTCTGGATCGAGAAATTTAGTGACATTTTGTATGTGACAATTGAACCATAGAAGATATCGGTATGAAACTTGATGTTAAGTTGGGTAATTACGCAGATTAGGGGAGCCACTCCCGCTTTCAATGACCTTGAAATATGTTGTCAAGGTCATCATTTTGAACAACTTTTCCCTATACATATACCAGGGGGTCTCTTTTAGTTTTCGAGATATTCGCAAAAAAGTTTTCAATATTGAAAAGAGTGATCGAAATAGGTCTGGGTTAGATTCCTTAGCGACAGGTTCTGTTTACCTTCCTCGCTGAAACCTATATTGTTGATATTTCTCATGATGTCGAAGGAACTCGAGGAAAGACGGTTCATTATTATCAGTTTCGAACAATCGTAGAGAATATTATTTCAACTACTATTTAGCAGAATTTGTATTTAAAAAAACATTCGATTTTGATGAACGACTGGATGCTTTTTTTCAAGTAATGGCAAATACATATGAAACAACTGAAGATATAAAGGAATAGACAAGTAGAAACGTGTCTATTGTTTTGAGGTGGCAGCCCCTCCCTAAACCCCTCCGCGCTAAGAAATCTAACCCAGACCTATTCCAATCACTCTATTCAATATTGAAAACTTTTTTGCGAATATCTTGAAAACTAGAAGAGACCGCCGGGTATATGTATAGGGAAAAGTTGTTCATAATGATGACCTTGACAACATATTTCAAGGTCATTGAAATCGGAGGTGGCTCCCCTAATGTGCATATTTACCTTAAGTTGCAAGTAGCTTAATAAAAAGAGTTATATAACGATTTATATATAAATAATAACAATAATAACATGTTTTAAAAATAAAAAGTTTTATTAGTGTAATAACAAATAAGTTTTTTACTGTGTCGCCACTTTAATTATACAGGGTGGTCTACGCAATTGTTTTTGATCATAACTTCGTTATTAATTCATTTACGATAAAATGCCAAAAGGAGGAAGATAAATAGTTTAAAGAGTACTACATCTGTAGGCCCTTAGATTGTTTTTTAAGTGCAACAGTGCATGTGCAATTAATAACTGCATCATTTCTTTAAATGATTTCTCTGTCCGTTCTACGTAAAACATTATTAGGGCCGAATAGCAAAAAACGATTAGTTCTAGAAGTATTTTCAAAAAACAACTTTTTTGAAGAAGATGCTTAAACGCTTGATTTTTTGCCAAAATGTCACTGAAATTCTCGATCCAGATCACTGTGCGACGGTGCTGTTGCAGCAACTAAGAAGCGAATTAAAGGGTGCGCAAAACCGTCTCTTTTTGCCATTAAGATGGAGTCCATCGTTAACTCGGATAGATATTAACCCGGCCCTGTCCTATCTCGGTCCAAAGCCGAGAGGGTGGGCCGCAGGTTGGTGGGAGAAAGAAAGACGCGGCGGGCGTAGACTTGATTCTGCGAGTACGGTCGTTTCGCTCGATTAACCGTCGAATTATCTCGACGAATTCGAAGGTCTTTCGGGCCAAATCGGCAGGAGGAAGGAAGGAAGGAAGGAAGGAAGGAAGGAAAATGGACGAACAGTGAGAAACGATCCCCTCGATCTCAGGAACGTTAATGCACGAGGATTGGGCGAGAGCCAAGGGATCGAATCGGAGTGTCTCCCGGACCCTATTTATCTATTTATCAGACTAGACCATTCCCTTCGTTCCTTTATTTTCGCCTGACCCTCCTCTGTTTCGTTTCGTAGTTTCCCAGTGCCTTCCATTCTAGGCGAAGAAACCGCAGAGACATCTGCGACACCTAAGAATCACAGCGCAGGGGTGACCTTCGATTTCGTTGACTCTCCGCGACCTCCGAGTCGAAGTACCTTAATCTGTCGACTCCATCCCCATTAGTTGTCGCGGCGATGGGCGAAGATTGGGTTTTCGGGGAGGCAGAGAAACAAGCACCGAGCCGAAACGATCAATATGGTCGTTTGCTTGCCGCGTCATCGAATAAAGATCGCTCTCGGCGTCTTTGCGCGACTCCGACCGACTCTTAATTTCCAAGCAACGACGACGATCGGCGGGAACCGCAGCCACGACCGCGTTCGCTTCCGACCGGAAGGGGACGGACGATCTCTTCCGTCCACGCGGCTGAATACTCTATTCCCCGAGGGTGGTTCGTAACGGTGGGCCAGGACCGCGGGCGGGAGGCGGAGAAAGACTCGTTATAAATAAATCGCGAGCAAACGGGCCGTTGGCCGATCGATTAACTTGTTCCCTGACGCGAATAAATTAACGCTTTAATGGGTCGCGAAACGGCTGACGCTATTTTTCGCTCGTCGCCGAGCGACGCCCCCGGAATTTCGTTTATATTCCGCGGGGGATTAATTGAAAATTTAGAATCCCCCCCGGTCGAATCTGGGTTTTGGGGAGGAACACGCGAAACTGTTGCGCCGGGGTGAAGCGATTGTTTCTCGTTAAATGCGTCTGAAAATTAAATCGAAGAAATTTTGATGAATCCGCTTATCGGCGGACATTTTTATAACCGGTGGAATATCACCGCGTTTTCCAAGATACAGAGCGTTCGCGGCGCATCAAGGTTCGTCCGAGGAACGATTTTTCAACCGCGTATCTATCCGACCGCGGGATAATTAATTATCTGGGCGCCTTGTTTCGCGGTTGAAACGTAAGTCACGATATCGCGACTCTCCGAGCGCCTATTACACGCTTTCCACGATTTATGTCTCTAGATACCGTCCGCGTTGTATTTTTATCCGGCGAGCCCTCTCGATTAAACTACGACATTGAACGCGAGCAGATTTAGATTCGCGTGTTTAGGAAGATCGCGAAATTTTCTCTCTGCGAGCAGTTTATCATCGCGAAGGAACATTTCAAAGTTGCAGCGTCTAATTCTCAGTCTTCGTGCATCGTAATTAAATACCACCGCAGAGTTTCAGACGTTCCTTTTCGAGTAATGTATTCGCGAAGAGTATAGTTTGTTAAAAGCATTTTTGCATGTTTTGGAGGGGATGCATTTCCATGTTTCTAATGGCGATACTATTTCTCTGTGTTTCAGGTGAGTTGCCAGAACGCGGAATCCTTCTTCCTTTACCATTTTTGTAAGTAACAGAGAGCACGCTACGATTCTTCGTATCTTTTAACGCGATTCCCCTCATTATAATAATCCCCTCAACCCCTAATCGCCTTACAAAATTGTCAGCGAATTCGCGCGATGACACACACCGAGTCCCTGCCGCGCTCCGAGAGACAATCTTCTCCCATTTTCACCGTCAAGGTACCATCTCTCGCTTCAGTATCGCGGCACGGAATAACTTCACCAGAAGATCCTCTTTTTTTCCCGGGGAGAATCGCATTTTCGATTCAATCTCGAGCTACTGTCCCTCTTTCGCGTGCTCTTCAGCCCATTGAGCACCCCGTTCCACGCGTCGAATCCGATTGAACCCCGATACAGGCCGCGTCGAGAGGTCCTTAAAAAATTCCAATAGCCAGTGTCTCAAAGTGCGAATTTCTCTTTCGAGCGCGTTGCTCGCGACAACGGGAACGGCAGGGGCGAAGGAGAGAAAGAGAGAGAGCGGGAGCGAGCGAGAGAGGATGGAAAAAAACGAACGAGGCTCAAAGCCCTCTCCGACCTCGGTCGGATTTCAATGGGGAACTTTTCAAAGATTCCCGCCAGGGTTGGGGGTTGCGTGAACGCTTCCGAATGTTCGGCCGAACGAAGCCGCGGTTGCGGTCATTCTCGCGAATAGCCGCCACTCATAAAAGGCTTTTCAAAATGTTCGCAAAAAAACCCCTGTCGGAGAATCGCGAGGGGAAAAAGCAGGACGAGGGAGGAGCGGCGCGGGGGTGGAATTCACGGTCCGACGTGCGCGAGCCGGGGGTTAAATCGGCAACGAAAAATTCGCGTGCGACTGTACCGCGGCGCACGGTTAAGCGAACAGGCCGCGGTGGGCGGGGTAATTCGAGGGAACCAGGGATCCGGGGGTTGACAAATTGAACGCGCTGATGGATTTACAATATTTCGTTGCCGGTGTATGAAAATTCCAGCAACCAGTGGCCGGTATTTACCGATTCAAATGAACCGCACGCCGCGTCGGCCGAACGTCGAGTCCCGTTCCAAGGATTTCTCTCGTCGTTTTTCCGGGTTTGTAATTAATGGAGAAACCCGGGGGCGGAATCGTTACGTTCCAGTGCGCCGGGGGCCGAAGCTTCCCTTCCATTAATGAACGATAGAGGTGGCCTCCCGCGCGGAGCTCTCCGCATCTTCAAAAACTTCGCCGAAGTTTGTTATTCGTTTTACGGGCGGAATAGACTTTACGCTCGCTTTTAATCCCCCGGCACTCAGCTTACGCAGGTAAAACGCGGCTCGTAAGGGGCGGGATTCCTTGTTCCCTCTGCCGGTTAAACGAAACTTTCATAGCTCGTCGACGACGCGCGTTCGACCGTTTCGAGTACTCGCAGTCGACCCGTTCGCCTCGTTCTTCTTTTTACGCCCTCGTAAAATGCCTTGTTTCCGAAGAGGTCGAAGGTGAATTAAGGCTCCGCGTCGTGCTCGTGAGATTGTCGCGAGCTTTTCGACGTTGAATTAATTGATCATCTCTATCATCCTCACAGTTTGCTATTCTTCTAGAAAAGATTCTATTAGTTTACGTCGCACTGTGCCGGAATCCGTCGAAATCCTGGCCAAAAGTTATATTTTTAAATCTGAGGCCAATTGTTGACATTGCAACTTGCAAATCTAAGGATCGGATAGATCTTTTAAATGAATTTACAGAGTCTGAATAAAAATCTACAACATTAGAAATATGATTAGCACAGGTGCATGCTCTGGTAATAGGGTCGCTGAATTTTAAATCGCTTCTGAAAAAGTCAGTACGGAAGACAGTAGGGTTGCGCATGGAACACGGACATGCGTTGAAATGAATTAATTGAAGCAGAGAAGGGTCGTCGATCAAGTTGTTGAGGACCTTGAAAAGGAAAACTAATTCTAAATTGGTTCTGTTTTTGTAATCATACTTATTCGTGGGTTACTTTAGCGTGTCCTTAACCATTCCACCTTCTATTCCAGATTCTATCTTTCCTGTTCAGATTGTTGCATGATGTCTATTGATAAAAGTGGTGGAGTTCATTATGAATGTTTGTGCTTGTAATTAAGGTCCAGATTCTCATTCCATTCCTCTTTCATAATCCCGTTTGTGTGGCTAAATAGGTCTTCATCTCTTGTTAAAGAACAAGCTGTTCTGAATACACAGCATTCAAACCCAGTATCACGGTCCATCGTCTCCAAAATACCCCGACATCAAATATTTCACCGCGGCTGCATTCGATCGGGGATATTTTTGCGGTGATTCACGGACAAACGCCGAAAGCAGAGGCTTTCACGGTTCCTCCCTCGGCTGAGCGTATTTTAATAACGATATCCGCGGATATTCACGCGTTGTACATCCTCCAGGAGCGCTCCGTTGAAATTACAGTTGTACGTAGAATGAGATAGGATCCCTTTGTGCGATGAATCTTCGCGGTTTCTGCGAACTGGCCCGTCGAATTTCGACCGGATCCGTCGCTGCACCGTGGTTATGCGTTTATTATGCGCCCTCGATGTTCCGTTTGCCTGTTTCCGTCCTATATCAACCGTGAATTGAAATCGTCTGCGATCGTCTTTCACCACGAAAGTGGATTTAGCAAAGTTCGATCGAGAAACACGTAGGAAACGATACCAATGCTCGGAAAGAAATCCGAGCGCGGTGCAGTTGACGCTCGTCCCGAGACTCTATCTTCGGTTTGCGAAGAAGAAAAGAGAAGCCGAGGCCAGGAATGTACAAGAAATAATTACTCCAGCGTCGACGGGGGAGAAAAAGAAAGCGGAGGCCGAGAATGGTACACTGTACACGATCAGTTAAACTGCCCGCGGGTCTGGCCGTCTTTCGCGGCCCGCCGTCCCCTATCTCTTAACTTTTGTACCCTCTCGAAAGTTAATTACTCGAGGCTACTGATAAGGATCGCGGCCTTCGTCCGGCCTCCGCGGAAATGGAAGTGTCGAAGGCAGAGAATGCGTAGCAGGGGATGCCGACCCCGAACCTCTTAAAGTTCGCCGCTAGTTAGGGGCTGAGATAGCAGGACAGGAAGAGGATGAAACTATCGTGACGCGTTCTCGCTTCCTATAACCGGAGGAACAAGGAGAGAAGCTTTAGGGGTGGAAAGAAGGAGCGAAGCTTCCGGGATTTCTCGAAGACCGGCGGGAAGGGAGGCAGGGGCGGGCCTGGGGAAACGAAGGACCGTACGGAGGGCAAAAAGACGAGCTAACCTTCTTACACCCATTACCGGGGGTTAGAGAGTATAATGTCGTTAATTCGACGTTTTCGCGAGCCGGCTTCACCGCCGTGAAGAGCTACGAAGCCAACCCCTAACTCGTCTTCTCTGCTTGGGACCAAACAAAGTTGCTGCAATCCAATTGACCCAACGGACCATATCCGTCCTGTCACCTCACTGCCCCAACCCTTTCAAGGGATCGGCTTTTTCTCCGCCTTTAGCCCGGCTACACGTCAACAGGCCTTTGCGACAACGTCGTGGCTGGAATTATTGTTACATGCTCTCTGTCGCAATGAGCTTCCGCGTCGATCGCAATCATCGTCTCCATTGTTAGCTGTTCCATGAATTGGTGCTGTGGTAACGTGTTCAAGTTTCTCGGCGTCAGGAGTAGTAATCCGGAAATCATCGTAGATCCTGCTTAATCGGCTGTACAGGGTTTATAGAATTATATCTCTCGTCCACCATAGCGAAATTCTGTGTCTCTGAATCTGTGGAGATTCGTTAACACTTGTACCAACAAATGTAATGAATCATTTAGTATTTTAAGGAACGCATTAAATGCATGCAATTTGATGTTTTCTTTTGTATTTTATTATTTTTGAGATATCAAGGTAACCTTGAGTTCTTTTAAGATCAGTGCATCTTTTTTTAATAGTGTCTTGTTCCAACCACAGTTTAATGTAATTTTATACATCCTGTACAATTAATAGAAGTAGTATGTATCAATCTTCGCGACGTTTCTAAGTTACCTACCGAAAGCTATAACCAACTGTCCCCAGAAGATTAAATTCCTCGGCTAGATTAAAATCGATAATCCCCAAAGACACGAGGATGTTCAGAAGAACCGAGTGCCACGTCACCGGAGATAAGAGCGCAGGAAGGGATGGTCCATTCGAAGCACTAATGGATGATCGGTCACGAAGACTGCTCCCCGCCGCGGCTGAGTCTGTGGCTGCGACGGTATCCGGTTGACCGAAAAGGGTCGCTATTTCCTCGGCGACGGGTCGGAAGGGTTAGAATTTCGGTCGGGTCCTTTGAGCGGAACGATGGACCCTCGAGCCGGCATATTTGCGTGAACCAATCGCGGTTCACCGCAAGGATTTGTTTCGCGCGAGCCTCCCGGTACGAATGGGTCTTGATCCTTCGACCATAAACACTCGATTCCGTGGATCTTCGCCGAATCCGCCAGAGGAACTTAGTTCCGGGGGACATCTCCTGATTACTTTCGCCTCGGATCAGGGAAAGGTCGCTTCCTCATGAGCCGGTGGTCGTTCAAACTTCCGGTCCGCTGGGAATCCTGGTTCCAGGCAGGGGGATCGAGCCTAAGGACGACGGATTAGCGATTGAAAAGATGGAGTTCCTTCGCGAAACGTCAATCCAGCCCTTCGGAAGCGCCCTTGCTTCGGTACCCCTACCATAGTCTTCCGGAATACTTCCCCTTTCCGAATAAAACTGCGAAAACGTCGGGAAGTTTGGTAAATCAAACAGAGTCGGCCCGAGGGGTAGGGGGCCTAGGGGGACATGAAAGAGGGGGCCGAGTCGGACGAAACAGAGCGCGGTATCAAGTCGTCGAGGCGATATCCTTTCAGAAGTTTGACTAGGAGTTTCGCCGAGGCTCGACTACGAAACTCGGTCCATCCGGCGGAGATGTTGCCTCCTCTTCCTGCGTCCCGCGCCCTCCAGACGTCCTAAGGTTACGCCGCCCTCTGCTTATCCGATCCGGCGAGTTTCAAACAGCCCACCTTGCGGAAGATTTAAATGGCCTGTCCGCGAACCGCCTCGCGGTGTCCCGGTGTTCTTCAGACGGTAATTGGAAAGAACTTTTCTTTGTCGCGTCTTTTCAGCGATCTCTCACGTACCTCGATTTTACCGGCTCCTCGCGCGCCATAATTGATAGGATTCGCGTGGAGAGTGTCCTCTCTTCTTCTAGATCAGACTCTCATAAGGAGTTGGCAAGAACTGCGAAATCTCGAATCACGTAGCTGCATGTACATTTAATACTTTAAGTTGATGAGAAAAGAGCCCTAAAAGGATTTGAGTATATGGCCTTTTGTTTTCGAGGAATTAATAAAAAAAATGTTATAACAATAATGGATTACCATGTTATTTCCTCTTTTCCTAATTATAGAATGTTCTGTGTCGACACATAAATATATTCGGGTACCCATCATTTCGAGACCCGATTTTCGAATCGGAATTCGATTTCTAATAACAACAACAGCTTAAAGTATTGAATGCATCTCCTTGTCAGTTGTCTCGTATCATAATTCCTTTATCACTATCCAATAAGAAAATTCGCCAGCGTCTGGATGTTCCCCGCTTGTCGTCATCAAGCGGATTCGCTGTTCCATTCACCAGGGATCTACCCCCTCCGCGTTAATTGACGAGGACGAATTAGTCGGCGAGAGCTCCCTAATTGACCAAAGGACTCTCCGGAGCGACGAGGCGACGAGTTTTTCGATAGTTCCGAGGAACGAACCGGAGGAAGTTCGGACGACTCCGAGGACTCGCGCCCCGCGGATTGTTTTGGGACTTTGGGCGGCAAGAAGTAACCGAAGGAGCAGAATGTGGACGAACTTCTGTCGACTGGCTTTTCCCGGAGTTCGCGTTGCCGGAAGAACGAGTCAATTTGAAATGAAATACCTCGTTTACCTAACGATCGTTTTAACTACCGTTCTAACTGGCACCGTGGCAACTTCACCGATTCGAAGTTAGCCACGGTCGGACGCTTCCTTGAATTTTCAATACCGTCGATCGCGCTACGAGAGATCGGTCAAGCGGCTTTCTTGCGTCACTCGCCGCTCCAAACCCACGTCGAACAACGCATGGAGCCGGCGTACCCGGCCATTATTATCGAACGCTTAATCGGATAACTTCGATCGGTTTGTTGAATACAGTTCTCGTTGTAATAAGCTTACCGAAACAGTTTCTAAACTTGCGGCCTCCTCTATGCCGGTAGCTTCGGTTATTCGATTACATGCAACGGGTATACATTTAAAGCTACTTAGAGGTCGCAAAGCGACCGGGTGGCCAGCGGAAATGCGATTTACGACCTTTCCATAACTTGGCTTTTATGCAGGTTCAACCTTGAGCGAACTTAATTCCAAGGTTGCCTCCAGATCAAAGTATTTTGCGAGCTCTTTTTCCTTTTTCGAGAGATATTCTGCATACGGGGAGAAACTTAATGCATGAAAGATTCAAAGTCTCTCTTGAGAAGAGACTCCGAGTTACACGATTTTATACATTGGCGTGCATGGAAATGGAAAGTCGACATGTGGAACATCTACGGACATCGAGGAATAAGTATTGGGCTGTTCGGAAAGATCACAGGATTTCCAAGTTTCTGTTTTTCAAACACCAAGTTATATTTATGGAAAAATCGTGAAATTGGTTAATAGATAGTGAAAAGTAATTTAAATAAATAATAATGAGTAGACTGCGGATGTTTATGCATTTATGACGATTTTAAATGTGCGAAAATATATGAAATATTGAAAATAAAATTCACATTTTCTTTCACTTTTCTTTTTCTATGCATCTGACAATTTGAATTTGCATAAACATTCGTGACCTAATGAGAAGTAAGTCGATTTTATGACTGTTTTCCTGAAGATACTTGATTTTTGAACAATTGCAATTTTAAAGCATTAACTCAATAATAAGACAGTAAGTCAATTATGATGCTAAAATAAAAAATGTTTGCACCTCAAAAAAGTGGAAATTCCAACTTATTTATATTTACTATGGTTTTCTTACTCACCATGGAATGTCCTATCCACCATATAAATATTGAATAATTTTTTTTCGGGGGAAACCCTGTATAATGCTATGTGATCAGCTTAAATTATTCTGCTAAAATAATATGGTTCAAGGAGAGCTTTAAGATGATTGTACCAAATTTGTTGTTAACCCTGTTTCTCCAGAGTTATCAAGGTCACCTTCAGTTTTTTTTATAGGTAAACCTGCAATTTTTTTACACTCATCTTTTAGGAGAAACTGAAACGAATTCGGCAAGCATCATATCAATGGGTGTAAAAAAATTCGTTTCAGTATCTCCTAAAAAATGGATGTAAAAAAGTTGTAGGTTTACCTATAAAAAAACTGAAGGTAACCTTGATAACTCTGGAAAAAAGGGTTGCCAACAAATTTGGTACATTCATCTTAAAGCTCAAAACGAACCATGTTAAAAAAAATAAAAAAAACTTCTGATCGAACCACTAACAGAAGAATAATTAAAGCTGATCACGCTTCGTGGTCCACCCTGTATACCTTGTACAGTCAGTGACATTGATTCTTGCCCCTAGGGAAAAATGTGACGAGGAAAAATGCTCATTTTCCACTGAAATATATAAAATACAATATGTACAGTATATGTATACATATTGTAGTCTATGTAGAATTTTTATGTATATATTAGTGTACATATTTTTTCCCTAGGGGCAAGAATCAATGGCACTGATTGTACACAAGAGGGTCTTTGTTATCCGCACAATAATACTAAATGAAAAAGATTATAATAAAGCGACAACCATCTATGATTCACCGGTGCAATAGTACAAGCGTGTATCTCAAAGCGTCCCATATTTGGAGAATGTAACTCCATAACCCCGGGAATGTTATACGAAATTAATTTGGAGGAATTCGGCTTTCCGCGAGGCGGGTTTACGTTCCAGGAACACGGTGGTTAGAATCAGGCGCAACAAGATTACACCGAGAGGAAGCTGTAAGTTCGTCGGCCATCAAGGCGTTACGCTCATTGATAGCGTTTAATTAACGCCGGCGCCAAACGCAACAAGCCCCGAGGTCCTGTCCACCGGGAGAGGCCAGGCAGCAGGCTCGTTCGACCGACAAATTCCAACTAATTTTCACAGTCAGGAATCCTTTAATTAGAATCCCAGGTTACAGATTTCCCCTTCACAGGAAACTGACCGGCTTCCACCTTTGACCCGAGCCCCAATCGGCTGCAGTTGCGTCGTTTCCTCCCTCGCCCCGTGACTGTTATGGGATTGCGATCACAGGTCAGAATAGCAGACTTGATTGCTTCATTTGCGAGGCTACCGAGGTAATTGGCGCGGAGGAGAGCATCCGGCTTAAACAGTCTTCTTGCGCCGGGTGAGAATTCACGGCCTTACGTGCGAAAGTGTCTAATTATAATAGACGTTGACAACTATTCGTCTTCCAGCTGTACTCTCCCCTCTAATGCTCGCGAAATTAACATTTTCTTCGCGGAACTCGCCTTTGTTGGTCAAATTCCCTATGGAGTGCGTCTCAGTTAGCTGCCGGGTCGAGATTAAATTAGAAGCGTCGTTGTCGATGGAAAACGACGGGCGGAGCCGGAGGAGCTAGTCGGGTTAACTCATTCGAATTCGACGTCACGATAATGCGTCGATAGCGAGGGGTTAGGTCTGGGTTAGGCGTGTTTCAGTTTTATGCCTGGGACTCCGCTCCTTATTGTTCCACGAGGATCTTACCCGCTTTTATAATTAAACGGTTATAAAACTGACTTGCGATTGAAGGTATATTCTATCAAATAAATGCCAGGAATTGTTCAATAAGACGCAAAGCACAATTCAGTAGAGAGTATTTTAGTTTAGAACCATTGAATTGAAAATATACTGATATTATATTAATCCTCGATCTCTACTTTTTTGTGTTCTTAAACATTAGTATTCAAATAATTTGTTCGGGATTGGTCGGAGACGAGCGACGACACCGGCGCAAGAGCGATTGCGCACGGGACCGCTACTGACAAATCGGCGATTGCGACAGCCGAACTCGCGACGAATCGCGTCTCGCGGAAGACGCGAGCAATCGGGATCGAGAGAGGCGGCGGTGTCATTGGCCGATTGGCCCGCGTGGATCCCGCGCAATTACAAGCGCTCGTAATTGGCGTAATCGCGCCGATTACGCCCGACCGTCGTTTCCGATCCCGATTACTAACGGTCAATAAGACAACTGTAAGACCACCTATTGTGTTAGCTGACAACTCTCGCCTAGCGTGGCAATATTCATTCCTTTGCAAGCAGCAACTTTCCTTGGAGAACTCTCCACTCATATAAGGCTACTCACTTTCGTTCAGTCGTTAAAGTAACCGTGAATTCTGTTTATTGTATTATTTATGCATGGCTGCCTCGCGCTGCGCCTCAACTTGGCGCGAGGCACTACCGTGCCTCTAGTGCCAAGTTGATTGTAAAATATACTCCTTAATTAAGTGTTTTCGTGACTTTGACTCTTGCTCTTTGTTATCCGACCAGCCGGTCAATTTTACTGTTCTGTGCGCGAACATAATTATAAATACAAAAACTATACTTACTTTTATTTATCGCTAAAATTATATGAAGAGGGATAACAATCTACAATAGCATTTACTTTAATCAGCGTGCATGTCATCTGTTTCGCATTTGCGTCCTAGCATTACAGATAGCACGAGCGGTCACGTGGCAAAAGGAAGAGATGTTCACGTTTTTCTAACAGGATAAATATTCGTACTCGCGATTATCCCGCGTTAGTGGTTCCCTCACTCTCCCCTACTGAACGATTTAAATTGCCCGCTTTCTTATTTTCTACAAAAAAATTAGAACATACATTTGATCGGTCTGAGAGACCGACGCGCCGGTATAGGAAGGTTAAAAGAACTAATACCGCTCCGTTTTATTTTCTTTCGAGGGATGATTTTAAAGTATCGTCCAATTCGATATCCCCGAAGACAGCTCACGCGTCCGGCAATATTTCTCTCGAGCGATGGTCGAGAAATATCTCGGGCGACCGATCAAGAGTTATAGACGGTGTCAAAGGCGCGCCGTCGCGCGTGCAAACCGCGATTCTTTCGAGAAATAAAGGGCGGCTTGGAGAACGACGTGGTCTTGCAAAATCGTCGCGCACCGCTCCCCGTTCCCCTCGATCCATGCTTTCCCCGTTTTTCCGTGGCGGCCGGCAATAATTCACTTCCCAGCCATTTCCCTGGCGATATAACGCCACTTGACAACGTATATCTAGGCGCATTTTTTAGCCGGCGATCGATCCTCGCGAGTCCGCCCCGTCGGTGCGACGGCTCGGCGAAAGCCCCATCGCTTCGGAAGAAATTAGTTTCGTGGGGAAAATGATCGGCGCGGGTAGGAAGAGAGGATTACCCGTGGTCCGCGGCCGTGGAAATCGATCCGCGGCTCGCGCGCGCGGAGCGTCCGGTGTGCGGGGGCGGTTGGCGCGTTAATCACGGTTAATCTTCGTTGAGCAGAGGAGCTAGAATGCTGTCAAACGTAAGCCAGAAGCCGCAGACAGGCGCGCAGTAGTGACGGCCCGTGAATAGTCGGACGTCCGGTGGTATTGCGGGACGCATCCGCGCGATGCATCCTCGAATGCGGCCGCAGTCGAGAGTAGCCGCGGAAAAAGAGTTCATTTCGCGGCGGCACGATTCAGAATCGAACGTTGCAACAGCGTCTACTTATTTCGCTGGAGTCATATCGTCGTCGTTTACGATCTCGGCCTGATTAAACTTCCGCCCGCGGGTAAAGCTCGCCTTTGAAATCTACGTACGAGCGGCGAAACGAGGACACGTTTCCACTCGGCATTCCGATGAGTTTTATATGGGTCCAAGAATCGCGAAGCTTTTCGCATTCTCTGATTAGTTGGGGCTTGGATTTGGAAACCGGAAGAAATTTTTTATGGAAGATGCCGAGATATCCGGGAGAATGGAACGATTTGTGCGTAATATCTGAGGCCGCGGCGTATTTCTTCAGAAAAGTTTTCCGATCGGAGAACTCGATAGCCGGAGTCACGACCATAATCGGCGAGCGAAGCTTTTAGCAAGGAAGCTCGATGGAGCGTCGACGTCTGAGGTATTACGGGCAGCGGTATTGCGGCCATCGGCGTGCGGCCTGACGACGTATTATCCTCTTTTAGTGCGGCTCTTTCTGTCGATCAAAATAACAGTCAGCGGATTCTGAAGAGTTTGCTCGTTGAAACTGCCGGCGCAGTCGTCGATTTTACGATCGAGGTTACCCTCTCCCGCGGTCTACAATATCTCGTTCAACCTTTTAATTGCATTATCCGTCTCCCCCATTAGCAGTTAATTAAGATCGAAGTCGATGGTAATTCGTGGGAGCGCGGAAATAGTCCTTTCAAGCGTTACAGCCACGGTACTCCGCTACACTCATTGTTCCTTAAAATTAGTAAAACGGAAATTTGTATTACATTCTATCTTCTTTCAAGCACTACAATCCTTTGATTCTCGTTTAATTACCATTTAAATTTTTTTCACGAGCGGGTAGAAATGTCTCTATAGAGTTTACGCCGCTCGTAACGATCCCTGCCGCGAGTCATTCTGTATCAACGTATAGAGAGTCGGTACTCGGAGTTTCGAATAAATAAAGAAAGCTCGTACAATGCCGGGCCACGAGATGCGGTTTCTTTTTGTAGCCAATACCCATTATGCTCCGGAGCTCATTCCGGAATTATTGCTCGGCGAGGAGGCGAGGCATAATGCCGCGAAAGCACGTGCGCGCGAACGTAAGGAGAACAGACTAGCATCTATCCGACACGGCGCATCGACCGCAGTAGAACGTGCCGACATCGCGCCGACGGACGGAGCTCGATTAAACTCGGTCTTCGATGAGACGAAGAACGCTTTGCGCAGCGAGTGCAACTTAATTAAAATGTCGATTAAATGGTCAATAATGGTCAACGAACCGACGCTTCTTAACTGTCCATATGAAAAAGGCTTTTAAATTTAGCTTCGTTAGAATTCTTTCGGAACGATACGCTGAGATTATTTTACTTCAGGCTCGTCTGTCGATTAAAATATCTCTCTTCGGAAGAAAAATAACTCGCTTTCGGGCGTGACGATTATTCCGAATTAACGGAGCGCTGGAAGCTACAAAAATTCTTGAAGGATGTCGGCTGATATCTCGCATCCCGCGTTTCTTGGCGAGCGAAAGAACGGCTGCTATCGTGTGGGCCATCGATAATTTCGCGCCCGGTGGCAAACCCGACCGATATGAAAAATACAAGTTGCCCGTGCACGTTCAACCCCATTCTACGGACGTAACGCAGCGCCCGTTGCGACTACAGCTCACGTGCCACGATATCCATTGTTTCCCCCCGGTGCGAGAACTCCGTCTGCCCGGACGATTAATGCCGCCGCCGCGTCCTGGGCGAAGTCGGCGCGGAACCAGGGGCGTCTGCTCGCTTGTCAAAATTACCAACGCCCCTGCAGCGTATCGCTCAACCCGTCCCGCGCGTTTTATCGACGTAATCCGGGATTTGTTATCAGATGACGCTTCTATGGAACGGCTCGAGCGCACGTTCCCCTTATGACGCGTTGAAGGATACGTTCCTGCCGACTCGCCTGATGGATTCGAGCCTCGCGAACGCTGATCGCCTGGAAGCACGTAGATCATTCGGTTACTAACTGCTTGTTCGATGCGCGGAATCGATCGTAGGAGCCTCGAGGTTCCGCGGTTTCCAGGATGCGGAAGGTCGAGTCTCTGAAGGGCCATCGGGGCGTATATTGTTTTGAGTGTAAAAAAAAGTAGAACCTTTTACCTCCGCGCGATGTTTTAAGGGAGATGCAAAAGGTGAGAGGCAAAGGCGCCGATACAAACGCTCCCTCGATCTCTGATCTCCCCGGGCTGCACGGCCCATCAGAGATCGGTCAAAGATATCGTCACAGGCGAGCGCGTCCCCAGAGCGTTGTCTTTTCCTCAAAGCTTTCGAGCGGGCCGGCGTGCTCAGCGATTGTAACGATCCTCCCCTCTCGCCCGCTCCCGCTGAAAATAAGCTGAAACAGTTTCGCGTACGTTACAAGGCAGGGCGGAGAGAGGGTTTAGGCGGGGGTTTGATACCCCGTTGACCTCATTTGGGGGGATAATAGCATCGAGGCTGTTACCCAGGATCGACTTTGCCTGAAGATCGAACTCTCTCCTCTCTCTCTCTCTCTCTCTCTCTCTCTCTCTCTCTCTGTGCCTCCTCATTCCCGGCGTCGTCCCCCTCCGGTACAGTAACCGATCGTAAGGGTTGTTATCGGTATACCCTCGGTCCGCCTCCCACGAAAACGAGACTTAGCGGCGGGAATATGTGTTGTGTGTTGCTGTTGTTCCTCGCCCAGCCCGGGGCTTTTCTCTCCCCTTTCTACCTTCGCAGGTGACTCGCTCCCTCCTCCTCCCTCCTCTCCTTCACCCTCTCTACCTGTAGACGATACACGTTGTTCGAGGCTATCTTCGAACTACATGCAAGCCGGGTATAATGCGAACCGACGATGTAGATTAGTTGAAGCAACCCACCGACGCCGCCGTCGTTCCTCTCTCTTCGGCCCGCACACTCTGTTTCCTATCCCAGCATCGCTCTCTCAGGGCTCTTCCCTGCTGTCCCTTATTCGTCTTCCGCTTCATCCTCCCCATCCTCGCCGTTCGCCACGCCGCCTACGAGGTCTAACGATCAAATCTGGCTGCGCACACAGCACGCTTTGATACCCAGCCACGCCGTATATGCTCAGGCCGATGTGTACACATTGGGCTAACTAGTACCTCGGAGTCCTTACGAACCTGCCAAAGCGATTCCAAGTCAGAGCGACCGGTAAAACCGCTCCGCGTCTTGCGGATGCGCCCTCTCGATTGACCGCAGGGACTCAAGAAGGTGGCAGAGGATTTAGTTTTATCGTTATTAGTGGTGGCGCGTATCCACTTAAAAGCGTGCAGTGCTTTTCGACTTCACCACTGCCGAAGTGTACGTTAGGTGTATGGAATTTTTCTGTTAAACTTTCTGTGTTTTTCGCTTCTACGTCGATTCTTTCAGGATGCAGGGCGTTTCCTGTTTGTAATGGGGGTTTCAAGGTTTAGGCCTGGTCATTCTCCACCAGGCCTCTGCGCTTTCTCTTTATTACCTTTTTCCGGTGGCTCTCGACTTTGGCGCGTTTTCCTCTACCTCTTCTTGCATCTACTAGCTTCTTCTTTTCTATTTCTTTCCTTTTCGTTTTCTTCCTTTTTAAGAACCACCTTTGGCACCCTCGCGGCATGATGACTCGGAACTCTGACTCTGCTCGTCGTGTTACGCGTTTGATTGTCGCGCCGCGCCGTCGTTATTGATTGGTGTATGTGTGGACGTTGACATTAAATTTTGTGCGTGGAGTTGATTAATAAAAGTTATCCTTATGAGCTGAGAATCTAGACTTCTGAGTATAATTGTTAAGCCTCATGTCGCATGGAATTTTTAAGCCTCATGTCGCTGGAATTGGCTCAAGCTACGAAGATGAACATTTGCGAGGAATAAATGCTCGATTAATAAATGCCGAATGAATTTCTCCCCTCCTCGCAGACGATTCATTGGTCGAAAGAAATACTAGCGCGGATCCCGCGAACCCCTTCATCGATTATTCCCGCATAGCCACGGGCCGGTATTAATCGAGACAGGATCGCGATTCTACGAATTTGCATAATTTTCATAAATAAGCGATATCTTTTGATTGTACGCGGCGCCTCTACTTGTCGATTCCTCTTCCGGTTGCGTGAGTCGATTCCGCTCGAATGCATAATGCTCCCCCTCCCTCCCGTACCTCTTTTCTTTCAATTCCCGCCACCCCCTCGTCTCGTTTGCCCTCTCGCCAATAGCGATTAGTAATGAATATTCAAGGCGAAGAATGCGCCGCCGTCGGCGAATTTATGCGCGCGAAAAGCATTTCCTCGTTTTACATTCGTAATCGTGTTTCGTATGCATCGATTTGTTGACTCATTGATTCGCCGGCCATTCGATTTTAATTCAATCGCAACCTCCGCGGCCTGCGTGTTTGCCTTGCTTTTGGCAATCACGCGTGTACAAATTCGATCGACTTTCGGGGGATCGAGGTCTCGAGGAAAAATCGTCGGAACCGGGTTGTGTCGTTCGGACGACGGAAAAAAATACGCTGCTTGAACCAATATTTGATTCTCGTCGCGGCGATACGCCTGTTTCAGCTTTTTTAATTGTCTGCGGTTTCGAGCGAACGTCTCTAATTGTTCGCTTCTCGAATTGCCGACTGCATCGCTTCGGTCAAGCTGAAATGGATTTCGTTTCTGTTTCACAAAAATTTCAATCGGCAACGAAATCGTCTCCTCGACGCCTAGTTACCTCGCCCCGAAATCGAGGCCCGACTAATTTCACTTTTACCTCCCCGATGAATGAAGCGGCGGCGCCTTTAGTGTCAAGGACACCGCGGCGCTGGTCCGACCGTGGTTTTCATACGGCGGACTTAACGCTTTATCGCCTCGTATCTCGACGTAGTATCTCCCCGGCGTTCTTCATCTCCGTCCGCGGGTTTTTTCCGCGCCGGGGTCTGGCCGTCGCTCGTAAAAAGGAGGAATTCATGAACTGCTCGTTACCGGGCACAACTTCCAGCCAGTCACACGGTCGTATCGCTTGTATCGCGCGATATAACTTTGTTCGCGGGCGGACGGCGTATCAGACCCGCGCGCGGACCCCGATAAAGTCTGAATTTATTCGGCGATGCGCGAATAAAGGTTGTCGGCCCCCCCTGCGCCGCGATCCAGCCGGAATTTATCGATCGGTATCGCGGAGAACGACGCGCCCACTTCCCCCATGCCGATTACGCCTTGTTTCCCTGTCCTAGACGCTTTCGCGTTCGATTTAATCGCGCCCGCTGCGTCCGATCGCGTCAGCTTGGAAAGACGCGGATTAAAGGGTGAATCGGTTTGGTCTGCACCGACTGTACCATTATTGTACTGATTTTTTGGGTATGGATAGAAAGACGTAGTTACTATTTTTTGTCTGGGAATAGGAGAATAAATGACTGTTGTGTATGTTCGATAATGGATGCGAATAGTTCGAAATTATTGGTAATAGCTCGAAATGATTACGTCAAGGAATTTTTTAATTTTTTTTTTATTTTTATTGATAATTTTTTTTATTTTTATTGATAATACACAGGCTTCTCAACCTTAAGTATACAAGAAAGCAAACAAAATACCGAATGAAGGTACAGGGAGAATAGAAATAATTGGTATCATCACATAATGACATTTACTATTGACATTTAGGATTAAACAGTTGATACAATTGTAATGGCCATATTGAGTTCGGTGAGATTCCTGCCTAAGAAGGGGTCGACGTCTTATTGAGGGACGAGATATCCGTATGTTAAATTCAGAAAATCTTTCGGGACTGTTTACATTGCCATTAAATACCTTTCGCGCAATTAGTACTATAGTTCGTTGGGCAGAATAAAAGTTTCACGCTTTTAAAACGCCGTCTTTTGGGAATAAGGAAACTGATGTATTCTGTAACTGAAAGGAGAAATAAATACCAATTATTAAATCGGACATCTTTACACACAACTATAGAAACAAAAAGGAATGTAGAGACTGTAAAGAGTGTAAGAATGTAAAGACTGTAACGATGTATAGTCGGTTATGACTTTAAATGTTAATGTGACTCTAAACATCAAATAAAAAGAAACTTTCATAAGAACATTTTTTTGATAATGTTAATAACTTGTAAGATATTCCATCGTTTCCAGTTAAGCGTAAGAATCTTAAAGGTTTTAGGAATTAGTCAAAATTCTTTAAGTAATGTACATAATAGTTTTTTCAATCTGTTTCGTCATTTTTCAGTACTTGTTCTAATTTTTTAATAAATACATAAATATTAAGTCTATTGCAAATGAAACGCTTCTCATCGATGTTATCATAGAGTAAAATATTATTCACTGGACATGAAGATTATACATAAAGTGTCTATGTGAATGATTCAGTAAAAGAAGGTGTAATTTATCGCTAATGGAAATACTTATTATATGGTAAGACTGAAAACATCAAACATGTTATTTTCTGATCTGTTTATAATACTTTCATCACGCACTGCATGTCATAGAAGAATTCTATATGTGGAAACATTGAGCAAGTAGTAAAACTTTTATGTAGTCAGCTACTCAGTGAATTGTGTTACAGTTTACACAGCCAAGCATATAGGATGGAGTATAAACCCTAATATAAGCAGACACACGGTGCATTTTATAATACTGCAACGTTGAACGTTGGCGAAGTAGTATAAACCCACTCGTGGTCGAAAAAGTGGAAAAATTTTAAGTTTTGTCGGAATGATAAAACAGACACAAAATTCTGAAGCAAATATGAAAACTTCCGGGAATGATTCTGCTTAAATATAGAGCATACTCAGCTGCATTCAGTTACTGCTCCCCTCGACTGGAATCTGAAACGGAGCAAAGAATTAAACAATCAACAGCGAAACAAGACCCGAACCAGATTCGGGGCAACGGAATTCTATCTGCGAAGCATAAAACCCTGTTGGGCGCGGAAACACTTAGTGGAACTTAGGCTCTGTAGGCAACGACGCGACGCCAACGATTCTTTTCTGCTGGAGAGGAGGAAATTATGATATCCACAGCCCTCGTAGCTCTCAATGGATTCATGGGAATCGATCGCGCGAAAGATTAGCTCCGCGCGAATTATCGACTGCGTTCGGGCGTGTTTATTTGTTCTGCGTGCTACTAGCTCGGCGATAACGTGATTCAAGTCGCTGCGAGCGGCTTTATCTGTTCTTATCGTGTAGCTGTGACGCGTTTGTTTCTCCAGATAATGGCGGGGCAAAAGGAAGGAGGTCTTACATCAGTTAAAAGTTTTATGTTTCACCGTTGGGAGTATCCGCGATTGCAATCCGAACGATATTTAACCTCGGGCGTCTGAAATATTTTTCAAATGAAAATTCTCTCGAGCTTATGACCCCTTCTGGTTACGCAATTACGCGGTTAATACGCAAATACGAAAATTCTCGGCGGAATTGGTTTTCTGATAAAGCAAATGGCGGGAAAAAGGAAAAGGTCGAGTAAAATAATTTCGGTCGACGTAAAAGGGTGAATTTAGCCTGTGAAGCGATTCGATGTAAAGACCGGGACACGCCCGCTCGGAAATACGAGGTTATTAGAATTATTTGCGTTGCTGCGATTGAAAGCACAATATTATTTATCGAATTTTAACGCTGCTCTCTCGTTAGCTCCGCAACGAATAAAAACATCGAAACGTTTTCAGCTCTTTTTCCTCGCGAGAATCGATCCGATGGGTCCGTGCATCGCGTCGATTCCCATTTTCGTTTAGCCCGAGCCTCGAATTTGTAAAATGAATTTGCCGAAGTATCGGTGACGCGGCGCGCCGGCGAACGTCGCTCGTAAATTCTCCGGGAAACAGTTTTCTGCGCCAATAATCGTTATTTTCTTCTTTCGAATTCGCGAAATGCGTCGTCGCATCGATCACTCGTAGCCGGGGCACTTTTTCGCAATAATCCCTAGCAGTTTTGCGAGGATTTGCATAAATAATACGTCTCATTAATTACGGGGAATTCGCGATGACTTCCATTGGACTCGTGTATAGCCTAACGAGAGGAACACCCCAAGTGTGACGCTCATATTTTTATGAGCTTTTGCTAGTTTGTAGAATTCATCAAGCTGAGAACAAAAAATGGCCAATAGTTTATAAGATATTAATAATTAAAGTCTCATAGTGACACTTAAGGTGATAAATACGCTCGGTCGTCAGCCGCTTTAGCACAGTCGGTTAAAGCATCAGCTTTCAGCTTTAGAATATATTTTGCCGCGAGTGCACGAGTTCAAATCGCCGCTGAGTGGATTTTTGTTTTCATTACACCTTTGTGTTTCTTACATATTCAACATACCAAGTTTCGTACAATATTTATACTAACTTCTATACATTGGTTTTACAGGTATTTTACAATCGATTACACTAATTTCTTTAAAACTAGTCATACTGGCTTGTTTAAAATTAATAATAAGAATTGTTTGCAGTAGTTAAGCTAAGCTTTTACCAAAGCGGCTGACGACTGAGCGTATTCTACTTATCAACTTAAGCGTCACTATGAAACTTTAACTATTAATATCTTACAAACTATTGGCCATTTGCAACCAAAAGGGGTATTGGCGTTCTCGGCTTGCTAAGTTCTACAAACTAGCAAAAGCTCATTAAAATATGAGCGTTACACTTGGGATGTTCCCCTCGTAAGTCTCGCTTTAAAAAAGAACACCTGTTGTTTGGTTTTGGTTCGACGAATCCTATTAGTATTTTTCGCGAATATCGAAACGACTGAGATATTACAAAACCCCAGTGCATCGTAAATAACGTTAAACAAATGAATAAAATTACCCGTACGATGTGTACGCGCTGGTAATGAACAATGGCTGCTGAGCACTCGTATTAAAAATCATGCGTAACCATGAATAATGGCGTACTCCGGGCTCGTAAAGCGCGACTTTATGTTATGCTTATGCGTTATAAAATTATTATTACCATCCTTGCATTAAAACTGCCCGGTGGCTCGAGTGTCGCGTTCGCTCCGCGAAATTCCGATCGGCTCGTAAAACATTTCGCCGCAAATTCGATGCAGTTTCGTCGGTATCGAGGAATTGATCAGAAATCCGAGTCGTGGCGATTTACGAGCACTTCTGGGCCATCGCGCGGCGTATGGGACCGAGGAATCGTAAAGCTGCAAATTTCAACTTCTCGACGGTGGAAGGAAGGAAGCTCCTGGGTTATGACGATCGTCGCAAAATCTCTACAAAGAAGAATCTTGGAGCGTACGCAGCGTTGACGGAATAAATCGAAACGTCGATTTAGAAGAAAACGAGTCTCCCGATGGAAGAAAAATCGAAAGGAAATCTCCTAGTCGAGGAGACTGTTTCTCTGCTTGGCGAACGCCAGTACTAATAATGGACGCGCAATTTGCAAGCGTCGAAGAAGCCATCCGACCGGAGAGAGGGACGGCAACGTGTTGTCGACGCTAATAATCTATCGGTGAAAGGATAATGGTGGCATAAATAGCGAGGACAGTCTCCGAGGGCGAGTAGAGGGACGGAGACAGGACTTCGGAAGTAAGATGAGGAAGCGGAAAAGAACGAGGATCGTGGATTTCGGGGACGAGAAGTCGAAGGGAGGAAAGCTCGTGCTCGCTAAAAGCCGGCGCACCCAGGACGAGCGTGCAGGACGGGGAAGAATTCTTTAGCGCCGGTTTCACCTTGTTTCCCATCCACCGTTGCCCTCCCCGCGCTAAGCCCATGCAAAACCCAGGACTTTTTTCCGAGGCAAAATATTGTCGATCAAGGGAGCCGGACGGAAAAGCGCGAACCGGGGAAAAGGACAGTCGTCGAAAGGCGGATAGCGGCGGGGGATTCGGGGGGGGGGGGGGTGAAAAAGCGCGATGGAAAGCGGCGCAAAGGGGGATGGGAAAGAGCGAGTCTCCGGGCGGTCTGAGCCTTCCCAGGGTCTTTGATCTGGCAAGCAGTGCCTTTTGTTTTCCGACCGCGGACGTCGCGCTTGGAAATAAAAGACCTTAAACATACTCCGCGACTAGACGGACGCGGGCGTTCGTTTCTTCCTTCGTCTTTCGCGAGCGTTTCTCTTCCTGTTTTATCGTCGTCGCGCCCTCAAATCGTCCGTGAAAAACCGCGCAGCTGAGACGCCTTTGTTCCTCGCCGCTCCCTTCGTCGACCGTCGCACGCGACTCGTGTCCCAAACTCCGGGGCTCTGGACGTCTGGGACGTCCCCCTTATCCGAACGGACGCGTAGATCCGGAAGCAGATGGAATGTTCGACGGACGGGAAAAATTGTAGCGAGACGCGGCGGTCCCAGCGAGCGGGAGCAAAGTGGGTAACGGGTTGTTTCGAGTGCGTTATGCCGTTAAAAATTCACCGCGCGTTTCGCGACTCGCGAATCCTCTGGATTCCGGATCGCCCCGGCCGCGTCCGGATTGACGTTTCATTTAAATCGGTCGGGTGTAACTCCGGTGATCGCGAACGCGGCCGTCGACGGGCGTCGCGTCCGTATCGATTAACGCGATACATCGAACGCGTCGGATTAATGTTAATAACGAGGCGGCGCGCCTTCCCACGAATTTATTTACCGGGCGAGCCGCGGCTGTTACGCCCGTGACACATATATTGCTTCCGATGACAATGCAGGCTGATTGATATTGCGCGTCGCGGCTTTAATACTTAATCTTTAATCAATAGCGGCGACAACTGAGCGACCGACCGCGCCGCCCTCCGTTTCTCCTCCCTTCCTCTTCGATCCCTTCTTCCCCGCCCGTTATTGGATTTCCCCGCTCTGAATTCGCGATCGCTTTCAATAGAGACGACAATCCCGACGAGCCCTCGGCCCGCTCGTTTCCGGCCTACAGGCCTATTCGTTTAAACCGTTTCATTTATATTCGCCGGGACAAAACGCTGCGCGTGCATCGCGGTGATTAAACTGTCGCCGATTTTACGCGCCTTCCGGGAAACCACGTGAAAGGGGTTCAACCAGATGTCTGATAAGGGCGGCGGGAATAGAATGAACCGTGGAAAAGCGTAAAAAGCGTACGTAATAGCTGTGCCATAGAGAGAGAGTAGTAGAGGTCAGTTATTGATGAAACTTGTGCTCGGGTTTTAGGGGAGAACGGGGCTGTTTGCCTATAGAGGCAACTTGGCCAACTGTTAATATCTTTACACCCATGCGTAATTCGCCGCGAAATACTTGGTTGTCGAAACCAAAGAGGATTAGACAGAGCGGAAGGTTCCATAAGAATTCTATGTATAAAAGTGTAACTCGTTTCGCAACGCACTCAG
Organism: Perdita meconis; assembly: GCA_030770465.2. NCBI lineage: Eukaryota > Metazoa > Arthropoda > Insecta > Hymenoptera > Andrenidae > Perdita > Perdita meconis. Next base: position 8,611,550 of record JASKOS020000009.1, read on the forward strand.
ACGACTCAGGACCGAACCTCATCCATCCCCTTCAGTCCCTCCTACAGTCACTCAATTCATGGTTCGATTCACAATAAATTTTTTTTCCAGAACTGAAATTTCAAGTCCGCTGTTTGGACTTGCAATTTCCCACTACACTACACAACTTAAAAATTTATTTACATATTTACATTTTTTTTATTTATTTAACCAGTAGAAATTTACAAAGTAAATCCTATAGAAGTAATCGTGGTTACCTGTACATAGGACTGGTTGTAATATGAACAAAGTGAAAACCATTACATTGATATCATATCAGTCAGCATTGCACAGACTCGTAGTTTTGACTGCTATACTCATAAGACTTCCGGTTTACAAGTATGAGTCCAGCCATATATCGGTCATTGTCTCTTATACCATAACTTTAATTTATATTTTATGGTTTTTTTATTCTGGCTAAGTACCTTTAGTTCATGCGGTAATTTATTATATGCCTTTACAGCCACAACTCGGTAGTCTTTATTACTTACTACTCGCCTACGAATAGGTATTGGAATATTTTTGTTCCTAGTAATACTTGTCGATGATTCATAATTACTTTTCATTTTATCATACTCGCATGAAGTTGATTCAAGGATAAACATTTGAGTCAAATTCAGTGGAAGAATATCACCCACTAAGTTCTTCCTTTTTATTATTTTTAGGGTCTTATTTTGCTGTCTTTGTAATCTGTCTAAATTATTTTTGTATGCTCCTCCCCACGCACTGATCCCGTAGCTAGCACAGCTATTGAACAATGCATAGTAGATTTGCAATAGCGTCTTAGCTTCCATGAATGCGGCAAATTTTGAAAAAACATAAATAAGATATTTCGTTTTCTTTATGATGTGTTCTATATGTTTGTCCCATTTCATATTGTAATCAAAAATAAGTCCCAAGTATTTACATTCTTGCACTCTCCTGATCTCCCGTTTACCTATCGTCACCTGCAGTATGCGAGGGACATTTATTTTTAAATGTTAATATCCAGTTTTACAAATATACATATTACCTACATATATATTACCTACACTCACACATGCATGCATAGATATAATAAATATTTATAAAAATGTCATATTTATTATTGGATTGTTTAGATCTTTACGTTATATTATTTCTAATAAAACGTGCTTCCCAATAACAACGTACTTATATAAATATTTCTAAAAATATGTTGTTATGTTCGGTGTTACTATTTAAGAATTTGTCCATTGTATCATTAACCTCATTTTCCCATAATAAAATTACATAAAAAATGTTCTTTTTGACAAAAGATTCCATCTCTATTTTATTCTTTAATGCCCTGTATAGACATTCTAATGTAAATGTTGGCGATTCTTCAAAACACCAGCTTTTGCAGTCTTCGCAATTCGTTTGAATCCTCTTTCCAAATACTGAAAAATTAGCCAACCAGCCCCGGTCTCCCCTAAGCGTTTATAAATCCAAGTCGCTCTGAATTTCCTATAGTTTCCTTAGAATAATTCAGAGATCCACGGATCGAACAGAAGGGAAGCATCTTTCGGTAGCCGGCACCAAAGCCTCATTAGCTTAGACGATCGCCGAGATATTTACAAAACATTCTGCGCCCGTAATTTACGAGCGACTGCAATTTCCTATCTCGGTGCGCGGCCGCGTGCAGCAGTGGATTGAATAAAATTAAGCGAAGGGAGTCTGATATTTTTTCCGCGGAGCGGGGAAATTGGATTTTAGATTTAGTGGAGAAAAATGTAAGAAGATTTGTGTACAGAGGACGCTCGTCGACGGGGAGTGAACTTCGCTGGAAAACCACGGAACACCGGCTGAATGCGCCACCCGAGAGCCGGTGCGATGGACGACGCGTTAATTATACACCTCGCTACTACACCTGCTATTAGCAAGTGTTCATTATACTCGCTCTGATAGCCGCAACATTGTCGCCATTCCCTCAAATAGTTCATCTAATTTCCTGACAGGGAATCTACTCGAGCGCCGTGCACGTGATCATTACGAATCCCTCCGTCCCCCAAGATCGATATCTCTTTAAGACGTTTATCACAAATCACTGTCTGTTGTAATATTAAACGGACAGGCACGCTTTAAGCGAATGTAATCCACTAGGTAGGAAGCTCGTTATCTCTTCCTCGCCGCGTTTCACTAAGATAAGTGACGGCGGTTTTTTATCCGGCTCCGGTATCAAACGTCTCCAGTATCCAACAGGAAATTCTAGTCCGAATTCTGATCCGGAGAAACATTCTGACCCAGATTGCGGGATAATCGAAATTCTGACCCGGATGATCCATCAAACGCTAAATTAACCGCTCAAATCTTTTCCCCCGTTTCACCCCTCGGAAACTTCCGCAGAGTTTCCACTCCGAACGTCGACTGGAGCTTCCTCGTCGATCGCGATGTATATGTTGTGACGGCTGACATAATAAGCCACGTAGGAAGATCCGTCTATAGGCGAACGATTCACGGTTCCAGCGGCGCTTATGATCGGTTTATCGCGTGTCCCGCGATAGGAAGCGGCGTCGCGACGCTCGCAAGAGAGGGTAGGCCTCGACGCAGGCCGATTAGAAAGTAGGCTTCCCCCTAACCGCAAGCGCCGGTCCATTACTTATGCAACGGCTTGCGAAACTGGAACAGGTTGAATTCTTCATGTCGACCCTTCCCGCCTGTCATCTTTCTTCCGCCACTCGACGGCGAAGCATCGAGACCTCTCACGCAGGCAATTTCGAGGCTAGCTAGCGCCACTTACGTCCTCCTGAATCATGCATCGGCCAATCAATTGAACGGGCCTCGGGTACGCGTCCCCGTTAGACCGATGCATCGGCTTTAGAGATGCTTTAGTTATTGCCCGGCTATCCGTCGAATTTCTCCGCTGGGAGGTCCGCGACACGCCTGGAAACTCTCCCTTAGGGGGTGCTCTCCCTTCGGGCGAATCCGCTGGGTTGTTATACACTGTTTCTCTCAAAAGTTACAAGACCGATTTTCTTTCTGACTGACCACAGTATGACTTGATAATAATATTGTTTAAACTTATCTATTTTTTATCCTAAGATTTCTAATATTTTTTTCGGAGTATGGAAGGATGTATGAGATGATGAAAGCAATATACAGGGTGATTCTCTCGCCAGTGGACTCAAAGGCGATGCCGCCGCCTAAACATAAACACGAAAACCCTGATTTCAAGAGATCGATATCGATTTTGAGGTCTCGGCGAGGATGATTGTGTACTGAAAACGAGAGTCTCACAATTGGAACGCCTAAGAAAACACAATAAATCGTCTCTTAATCGACAGATGAGTGTATAAAAACCGAGTTTTTTGTCGCTATGTTTAGGCGGCGGCACTGCCTTTGAGTCCACTGGCGACAGAATGACCCTGTAAAGTTTCAGTATTTCGAATATTACAATTATAGCTTCTTTCTCAATATCTTGTATTCACTTTCGCTAGTAATGCAGTCGTCGTGTTTATTTCTCAAGTTCATTAGTAAGTTTTGAAAATTTTATGAAAAATTAATGGTGAGAAAATTCGGTCACGTTTTTCTATCGTATGAATAGGAGTTTTTGTAAAATGTTTTAGGAGTAGCTTCGCGATCCTTAGTCTTTATTTTGAGTAAAAACTGAGAGTGACAGTAATTCGATAAGTGAGAATAAATGGATCTATTACCCTTTATTTTCGTTGTGTGACGTATATTGAGAGAGAAAGAGACTACGGAGAAGATTAAATGATAAACAGGTTATAATCTCAACTTTTTGATATTTTATAATTTCTATTTTGTAATTTTTTAGACATACTGTGTACCTGTAATCTGAAATGAGTAGACTGTGGATTTTTATGCAAAATCGAATTTTTGTAAGCACAAATAATGAACTGAAACTTAAACCAATAAACCTTACTTTCCAAATATTACAATCTGATATTTTATATATTTTGGGATGTGTCACTAGACTCACAAACTTTTACATACTTAGAATTCTAATAAATGCATGAAAATCCACAGTCTAATGTTCAGTTTGAAGGGTGGCATTGTAGGTGGTATTTTCTTCTTGAAGTTTGGTGTTGCAGAAGAGGAAGGAATTGCTCTTCCAAAAGTAGCAATTACCCCGAAGGTTGAACCAGATTTTCCGAACACCTTCTAGTGAAGCTTCGAGAGTCCTTCTAATCCAATCGACGAAAACAACGTTCCCGCGTTCGAAAAGTGTCCGATCGACTAACGAGGAATAATTACAAGCCAGCGAAGCCCGCTGATCACGATTCGTCGGGCGGCAAACTCAACGATCACAAGGCGAGTGATTTTTCTTGGGGCGCGCGGGGATTCGTCCTCGCAAAAGGACACCGGACCGCGGCTCGAATTGCAAAATTGCAGGTTTTCGAATAGTCTTGTTCCAGCTTGGCGCGGCAGCCCCGTAGTTTGTCCCCCGCCCTTTGCTCTCGGCCGCAGTGCTGTAATTAAAACAGCAGCCGTTTGACTAGTCGGAAGCGGCGGACTTCAAAGGGCGATCGCGCGCGATTTTATATCACTTTTTTCGGTCATTCCGGTGCCGACGTGTCGACTACGCGCGTACAGGGAAAGGGGGGGCTCTTGAACCTCCCCGACGGCGATATATATTTTTTTTTGCCTCCCCGGTTTGTTCCTGTTGCGCGCATCGACGGCGTACTTAATAAAGGATGAAACAAATATGGGCTCGTCAAGTGGCGGCGCGACGATTGCGCTCGACGAGGTGTTGGAAAACGTTGAGCTTCCATCGATCGCTCAGTGCATAATAGTTCGCTCGATACGTCCGCGGGAATCATGGCTCTTCCCGTCGGACGTGATTCGTCGCGCGATGAATCGCGGAAGTTTCAGAGTCGAGTGAACTTGCACCTCGCTTTGCACGATTGCGCTATGCGGTGCAACTCCGGGTGTATCGTAGGCACCGTGCAAACACTGTCGAGTCGAAGTGCTCGCGTTGCACTTTAACGATTGCACGGAGCGTCGATAACAACGCTCGAAGAAAAGTGAAAGAAAACGTGGCCAAGGCGAATGAACTTTGCACGAGGCACGGCTGAATATGCATTTAGGGGGAGAGGTCGAGGGTTGTTTGCTTCCTGGTTTGGTGGCGAGTCGGGTGAAAGGTTTCGGGGGTGAGATTGAACAGAGGCGCGCAATAGTGTCGAAATTGCGATGCGTCAAGGGGTGGCTCTTAGTATGCAAATGCGGTTTCTATCTAAACGGGACGCGAGTAGACGAGTCCTCGCTAACTCGCGTGTTTTTCTTTATTTTTCAGGTGAGTGAACAAACGAACGACATCAGTCACGGCGAACGAGGCAAGGCGGAGAGATGCAACCAGCCGATAGGGTAAGAAGCGTGCACGGCCGCTTATCCAAACTGCTTAATGATCATTAAAGCGGCGGCTGTCGCACGAAACGTTCGAGAGAAAGCTAGGCGAAACGTTCCCCGGGCTGCTCCAGCTGGCCGCCATCTGCGCCGTAATTAGTAGGTAAACGTTCCTATAAATTTCCCCGGCGAGTCGTCCGCCGGCTAATAACAAAAAAGCCGGGAAAACAAGTCCTGGGGAAAATTTCAGGGATCGTTAGGCGGGATGATCGCGGAAAAAGGAGGAGTACGCGCCGGCCGAGTCTCGTTTGACCGACCATTGTGGCCGATATTACCGCCCCTATCTGACCGTCTCGATTGTTTGTTTATCGTTAAAAATCGCTCGATGACCCGACTCGCTCAGCACCGACAGCCGTCGAGTTATTATCCTTGCTAATCCATCGATTCGAGTTACGAACACGAAATTCGATTAAATCGCACGCTTCAGTAAGTAACGACCAACATGCTTTTAGAAATCGACAGAATCTGAACGTTAATAATTAAGGCAAGCGAAATGGTTCAGCGATTGAATACGACAATCGTTATTACGGCGGGATTCTTACACGCGTCTAAGCAATTTCCTATAAGCGTTCAGCGCTATCGAGACCGCACATAGTAATGATGGGCGATACAGTATCGATATTTCGAATATCGATACTTTTCAAACTAAATATCGATATTTTATATCCATGTTTAATGTGACGATATATTCCAGTATCGATACATAATTTATGAATATCGAAGTTTTTGCATATTCATATAGTCTGTCAATTTAACGTCATTTTGCTACTGTATTTAAAATGTTAAATACAATTAAATTTATTATAAATAAAACACTTAATTTGAACGAATATTGATTTTCATTTCTAAAATTCTAATTTAATTGTATGTATGCATGTACATATGTATGTATTGGTATCCATAGTATCGATAATATCGAAGTTTTATTTCCAATTTTTATGTGTATCGATACTTTGGTCGTCGATAAGTATCGATACCAAATATCAATACAATTTCAAAATATCGCCATCACTAGCACACAGCGCAAAAAAAAAAATGTATTTTAAATGATGTTACAATGTAAACTTTTATGAGTATCATTTGAAATAATTCATTCTTGCCTTGTTTATTATTAAAAAATCTATAATACTTCTGATTAGATTGTGAGTTTTATAGATTTGTAGCAAAGACGGGCATTGTTTAGATAAAAAGGTATTCAAATAACGATACGAATAGAAGATGATTTATCTTTATTCGTTATTCGAAGGTTCGAATAACCGATTTATCTTTATTCGATGAGCAACGAATACCATTTAAAATTTGTATTTAGATAAAATTTTGCCCATCTTTGATTGGAACTCATTATTTCGTACTATATCAATGCGTTCGACGCACAAATCGGACGCGCATAAGAAATCGCACCTTTAATCGACTCGTGTGAAATATTTTCTTCAGTGTCACAGAGACCACGATGCGATCGTTCGGGAAAGATTCCGCGATTCTAATTAGCGTTCGAGCGAAATTGAAAACGCTCGGGCAGAAGCCCTTAATCTCGAAAACACCGGGAGAGTCATGGCCGTCTCTCCCGGCCGATTCACTCGGCGCTGTCCTCGCCGGGCCCGTTGATTGCCCTACGCATAATCCGTCCCCGCCATCAGATTAATATCCAAGATAAATCCCCTGACGACGTTACTGTCTTTCTTTTTCTGCCGTAGGCTCGTTGCCTGGAAATTTCACGTACACTCGGCACGGACACACGTACGTCGCGTATCAGCCCCGATCTTAATTCAAAGCGTGAGCGCGACCCTTCCATCCTCTCCCTTCCTCCTGCCTCCCTTCGTCCACGCCCCCTCCTCTTTGCTCTTACGATGGCCGTGACAAATAGCTTTTAATTTCTCGCCACTGTTTACCCAAGCTACTCCCGAATTAATTGCCCGTTACCCGGCTTCCGGACGTTATCTTATCGCCGGCCACTTAAGCAACCCCTGGCCGGCTTGTCGGCCATCCTCCGGCGATCCGCCCCCTCGCCGAGGATGCGCGTCAGATCTAAACCGACGATTATGAACGCGGTCCGCTGTGTAAGCCTCTTCGGGCCGGCGGAAGGAAGGGTCCAATGTTTGCTGGAACTCACGGCGAGTCGGGGCTATCGCGGCGCGGTATCTGGACGGCCGCGGGACGCGTGGGAGCCCTTTCGGTGCAACCCCCTACGGAGAAATATTAGCTTGCGAATGGGGGACGTTTCTCCCCGGTCAAACGACGTCGAAGAAGGGTGTCACGAGTGCGTCTGGTCCACGGGGCTGTTATGAAATTCAGAGGACAGTATTCGAGGAATGCGGAAGGTGGACGGTCTAATCCCGGCGGGGTTTATTGCGACGGGCTGCTGGATCCTCCGACGGCGCCAAACGAATGGTTAGCCCCGCTTCTTCCGGCGGGGTAATCCTGTATATTAGTACTGGAATTGGTGTAAGGCAGTTCCACCCTCTCCAAGGTGTACCGAGGGACTTCGTTGTGTCCGGGTTCCTTTCTTTAATCGAGGAGGCGAGACGCTTGCCAGGATGCAGTAAGGATTTCTTGCATAAAGACCGCTCGACGGGTTCGGGGGAGGAACGTGATCGTAATGTCGAGACGGCGATACGCGTTATGAAAGTCCCGGTTTCTGACCCGAATTAAAAATAGCGCGGTGGTAGCGTCCCTCGCGGAGGATACAATTTTGCGGCGGTGGGACGCTTTGTACGCGGATCACGAACCGCTGGCGATAATCGAAAGATAGTCGTACGTCTTCCTCCGATCTAACGTTAATGGATATCGGCATTCCGATTCTCTCGTCCAGTATTTTCTCGGCACCTTCTGCGGAAACCCGAGAAATTCTCCGACGAACATACGCCGTTCGTTGATTCTCTCCCGGGGAGCGTTTAAATTAAAGCTCGTATTTAAATCTGCCTGAAAATCGGTGCCGCAAGTAAGACGTCAGAATAATAGCCCACATCGAAGGGGTTAATACGCGGAATTAAGCTGGCACTCTCGTTCAACCATGAATTAAGCCAGCCTCGGTGTAAACTAGCTCGTTCTCTTTGTCACGAATCGGCTGGGAAACTTCGTCTCGTGTAAGCCGGACGAATTATCGGCAATTTTCTCTCCGCTGCCCTGCCAGGGGTCAAAACCGGCTTAATGGTTGTAACACTGACCGTTGGTAACTCTTGTGGCTTACACGAGATCCCCTCCCTCTTCGTCCTTCGGCCGATGCAACGCCTTTTCTGTGCTACTTACGTGTTGGTCAAGTGGAACGCGCTCGTATGTGGTCAGACATCATTTACTCTTCGAGAATTTCGCTTCCGGTGAGTATTGATCACCAGGGGTTGTCGAAGGGTTCTTCAAAGAGAAATTTTAGTATCTGTAGCATGTGGTAGTAGGATTTTGCGATCTGTGTAAGAGAATTCTCTACACCGTCGCACAGTGGAACGAAACGCCTTTCTTGAACACTAGCAAAAATCAGTAACTAATTAAAGTATAGAATATACTTATCTGAGAAACTTTCATTATGAAAAAAAAAATTTATAGGACTTCTGTAAAGTATATGAAAATCACTAAGAAGCAAACGTTATTCCAGAGAATTTTAAGGAGGAATGCGCATTCCAAAAACTCGAAACTTTGGACAAAGCTCAGCACTTTATGAGTGCACAAATAAAAAAAAGTAATATCAGTACGTTGTTCCTCATATATTCAGCTATCTCGTGCAACAAACATTTTGTAGCCTAGGTACAAAATGTAGGTTTGTACTTTTTGAAATAGACTTTTGGCCAGACAGATCGACCGTTTGGACCGTTGTGCGTCGGTATGGTCTTGTCAAAGAAGTGTTTCCATGCTTCCAAAGTTACGTATTTGTATATGTGAATTTCCGTGACTTTTCGCTCGAGTTTCCACCGTCGAAACACTTAGGGTTTCCCTCTCGTCCGATTCAACCTCGTCCAAAATGCAACCGACTGGAAATCTTTTCAATAATCACCAACTCGCGCGAGTCTCCTTTCAATTCAAGAATGCACACAGTGCGCATCAGTATTCAGACAGCGCTCGTAAGGGTCAAAGGGCGTCTGATCGAAGAATCCATCGTCGTCGCGTCGTTCCTCCCTCCCCTCGATTTCCTCTCGCGTCAGAAAAGTTCCACGTAATTCCTCGTGGCGCGCGTTTCCCGAAAGCGTCTTTTCGCTTTGTTTAATATGCTAATGATTATTAAACAAGTGTTTCCCCGCGCGCGTTAACATGATATGAAATTCGTTACACGGAGTCGACAGACAGCGGACGCGGCTTTTAAAGAGATGTCGACTACGCCGAGCGATATTAAATTAGCATAATATTAATAACGCGAACTGCCGCGCTCGCGCGTTCATCCCCCGTTATATTTCGAGTATACGGAATGCGTCTTGAAACGTGCTTCGCGGGGAACCCCTCGCCGCCTCGGAAACGGGGCTGTTTAGCATTTTAATGCGACCCCTTTAATTTCATTCGTACACAGCCGCCATTCTTTCGACTGGATCGCGCTAATCCCGAAAAATTCGTACACTCCTTCCCATTCGATTTTCCCTTCGCAGGAAATATAATGGACTGGAGGAAAGTCCGAGGAAATTGTTTCAAGTGCAACAGCGTTCCTGAAATTTCAATTATAACCAGGGACTTATACCGAAACCGAAATAACCGATATAATATCGGTATTATACCGGTTATTTCGGTTTCGGTATAAGTCCCTGATTATAACGAAATACTTGGGGGATGGAACGAGCCTAGGCTTTTATTTCAAGAGGCGATCCACGCTTTCACCTGTCTTTTCATAAAATTTAATTCTCCATCGACGGATGTGACCCTGAAACGTCGCCCCAGACGCACGTCGTACCAGTTAAATTCACCCCGTCTACGGTATGTGGAGTTTCATCAACCCGTCCTGATAATTATCGGTCGAAGTAGGTCGAGACTCCATCGAACGGGCGGGGACGGACAAAAAGAGTATAACGATCGAGCAGACATCGCCTACCGGCTGTTCGTTATTGGACAGAGTAGCGATTAACTTCTTAATTGGTGAACTTTTTTAATTTCTTTCGATTTTTGCCCCGTTAACGCGCCTCCGCGATCCTCCTGCTCCCTCGCCTCGAACGAGGGAAAAGTCGTGCGGAGAAAAAAGAAAGAAAGAGAGAGGAATTTCCGCACGAACTACGAAATTATTCACGGAGAAAGCCCGAGCTAATAAGCTGCGTCGTAAGATACCGAAAAGAAGAAAGTTCCCTTCCTGAGAGCCGAAATTACTTCGTTGACGAAAGTTTATAGTCGACGGCGCTTGGATTTTTCGATCGCTTGATACATCGTCCGCGGAGGAAAAATTTCGCGGAACGAAGGAACAGCGGCAACTGCCGTTTGATCCTGAATCAAGGAAATTCTGCACCGAGCCGGAATTCCGATCGAAATACCCCGGGCAAAAGTGTTCCTTAACAAGTAGTTCGGTCGGTCGAAATTACACGGCATTACGGTTTCGGGGCGGTTGAAGAATAGAGTCGCGCGTTTCCTCGCGGAAACTTGCCGGGCGGGAAATTTTTTCATTAGCGAGTCGCTCATTTCCGGGGGCTTTTTAAAACATTATACTTCGCGCAGCAGAGGTCGAGAGTTGCAAATTGTTTTCTCGATCGTTCACATTGACGTCATCGCTCTCCGGATTCAAATGTTTTTCAGTCGGACTCACGGCAAAAATCAGGGCAGAAGTAACGGGAATACAAACTAATGAATATGTTATTAATCTGGTGCGCAATCACGGCGTGTTCCTATGGCGCCGATATTTGACAAAAGCTTCGTAAATATCGGCAGAAATTTTGTAAAAATATTTTCCTCATTTGTCGATCGGAACTGTTTCTCTCATCCCTTTTATGTACATTCAACTCCATTACAACCAACATCGGCGAATTGTTTTCGATAGGAACACCCGCGAAAATTCTGTGCGATGTTTTGCGCACGGAGACATGGAATATTGAAACGTGGATTAAAAAAGAATGTAATGAAAAAAGTGTAAAAAATTTTGTTATAACAAACATGTGCAAAGTAATTATTAATACCTCGATAATACATCAAATAATTAAAAAATATTTGAAAAAGATGTTTCAAGACGTTTAAGTACTGTTAATGACTAATTCAATGTAGTGCTTTAAATGTCCGTATTTCTACTCACGAAAAATGACCCATAAAAAATCTGAAATTCAGAGTAAAATACGGTAAACGTTTTTAGTATTAAATACGATTCATCTCTGCACACACTACATTCGGCCCGATTATCGAATTACAATGGAGTTGCTGGCCCTTAGCCCAAGCAGTAAGAATACGATCAGAACGAGATAAGTCCCCCCGTTTAAAAATCTTTTTCGTTGCAAAACTGTGCATCCCCCGCATAAATGATCAAATAATCTATAACTATTTTTTTATAACTATAGTACAAACGTGAAATTTGTAATAATAAGAAAAAAAAACGAAATGAGCAGAAATGGGGAGATGAGTGAAAATTGGGACATTTACCTTACGGCGTTTTGCTGCGACGACGGAACGACGACGGAACGGCGACGTTACCCTTGTACCCTGACGTATTAGGACGGAGACAAAGGTATCGGGTTCGCGGAGTTTGAATATTCACCGAAATTCCACTCCCGTTCGCCCGCTGAGCGTAGCCCTTTAATTAGCGGGGTTTACCGGAAGATCGAGAATAACGATTCAACGATCGCGGACACGGGTAACTCTGCCCGGCCGTGCGGAGGGGGTGTGGGAACCGAGGGGGACGGCGGGGCAAGGGGGGACGATTATAACTCGGCGTGCAAGTTCTCGCATATTCATAGAAACGTAGCGACGCGATTTACGAGCGGGTAATGCATTTGACTCGCGTATCCGGAGGTTCCTCCCCTCGTGTACCGCCCTCTCCGAAACTAGAAGAATATACGGAAACGCGTCACTACCGGACGGTTATTTAAATTCCGCATTAAACGCGCTTTCGTCGACTAATTTCCGCCCGCGTGGCGAATTTAATCGACGATCCATCTTTATTTTCGTTGGGGATTCCTCGCGACAGAGTCGCCGATAAACCTGCTGGTTTTAATTGTGCATCCGGAAAATCATTAGTCATTTCAATTTGGTAATTTATGAATCATAATGAAGCTATTTTTTGCACGGAAATGTCAAAATTTCATTAGAATTGTGAGAAATAATTTTGTTAAAATATCGAATATTCAATATCGTATTCTTTAATTTATAAAATTGCGAATATAGATTAAGGATATTGTGAATTTATATGAAGGTAGAAAGTATATTTAATCTTTAACCCTAAGTCTGCTATGATTTAAACTAATCATAAATTTTTTTTAATTCATTTATTTGTAGCTTTAAAATTTTTACTTTTTTGTTGTGATGATACCAATAGTTTTTTCTAAAGATCACTATACGCGTCAAATCTCTATTTTAACAGAAACTAGTTTATAAAGATTCGTTAGAATGGTTTTTTTTTTCTTAATGGAAAATATCGATTTTTTGATATTTTTTAAATAAACAAAACTATGAACAATCAATCTCAAACATCGTCTATATTTTTTAAATACTTTTATTTAGTAAAAGAATTTTTTTTCAGTTGAATTCACTCGAAAATACAGTTAGAATCAACTAAACGCTTCGCGAAATGACAGTTGGCACGATATTTGCCCTTTAGTCCATATAAAATTGAAAATTTCAATGTGGTTTTATTTTCCAGTTTATTTGCCATCAAGAAAAAAGAAATTCCCCTTGAGTTGACAAGTAGAATATCCTTGTCATCGACTAGACAATCTTTATTTTCCTTTACTACTTCCTTCTTCCTTTTCGATGTGACTTCGCCATAATTAAACCTTTATTTACAAACACTTGAAGCTTCATTCCAACCCACAGACATTTCAAACTTTGAATCGATAAGCTTGGACACCAGCATCGTTGTCGAAAATCGATCCACGAAACGGAGAATAGTCGGGCACAAATGTCATCCAACAGGAATTTCCAGTTCCCCATGGAATGTCTCGCGAGAGATTGCCGGGCTCTCACGTTTACGGCGACACCGTTAAATTCGGCAGTAACGGTGCATTAGAGACACTTGCCAGTTCGCTTTTACGAGCCGACATATCCAGATAGATAGGAACAGAAGGCGGCAGAACAATGCCAAGAATTAACGCTCCGCTCTCCTTCCGCGGATCCGGCGATTCTTATCAGAAACGACTCACCGTTTCCGATCTCTTCTACCTGAGATTAATCGCGCGCGCCGGACGATAAACATCGAGGCGATCACGATCGAATTCGCTGTGTCGCAGACGTTGCGAAACGCGACGGTTTCGACCTGTTTCGCGTTTTTTGCCGGAGGGGTCGTTCGTTTCGAATTCCGTTCGCGTGACCGACTTCCACTCGAAACTTAATCCCTCTCGTTAGCGGAAACCGAGACAGCATCGGCAGCGCCGTGGAAACGAGGATATAACGAGGAAATTCGATCGGCGGAAACGAGGATGTGTGTGGACAGAATATCCGACGGTATTTGCTGTCAGGGATTCCTTGGAAACGAAGACGCGAGGGTCGACGATCCACGGGGTTCGGGCTGACCCCGTGGTCCGGGGCACGGTTGACTCTCCCTCCCGGGAACACCTGAATCAACTGGCGGAATTAACGCGGAATTTAACCCGACGTCGCCGAGGAAAAACCGGGGGACCGGGCAAAGTGAAATATCCGGGCGACGCGCCGGAGTCCCGGTGGAATCTCGTTAAAAGTTGGCCTCGGTCGGCTGCGCCGATAGGACCTTTTCAATGGCACGAATCTTTGCCCGCTACTTATGGGATCTCGCTTATCCCTTGGAACAGACATTATTACGCGATCCGGATCCACGCGTAATATTCGCGGCCGGCCGGTATTACGGCGCTGCTTCGCGAAAACGGTTACCTTTTGGATAATCCGCGGAGCGACGGGCGGCTCATTTAAGAGGTCCTCCTCTCATGCCCCCGGCGCGCATAGTTTCACCCCGTGAGATCGATCGAGCGAACCCCCCGCCCTTTCGCGCAGCTAACCGCGATAGATCTGTCTCGATAAATTAATGGGTCCGATAATTTCCGAGCGCGGACCACTTTCCGCGGATAATGTTGTTAATTTTCGAGCGATTGCATTATGCCCGGGCCTTTGTGTCGCTTCGTAATTAGTTTGCATCGTGATGTGCTCTTTGAGGAGAGCTCGCGTCGCGGTTGTTAAATCGACCGACAATTATCGGCCGAAGATGATAGCGATAACCGTCTCTGGTGTTTCGTCGGCGCGGGAGGAGGATCCTCCTGTGTAAACTCACCCCTCGAGGGTATAATTCTTAACGGACCGTACTACTTTGACCGCGCGCGTCTTCAGACTTCTCCACTGTCAACTTGCCAAGTTGTCTACTTGAGTAGGTTTACCGTGAACGGACAAAGGTGGCCGAGGCGGACCTGGCAAACGCTCCAAGGATACCTCCACCATAACTGACCACACTCGAGCACCCTCTCGAGCCCTTGGCGTCCCCCCTTCGAGAACCGACTTTAACATAACATCGGGGCTTCGAATTCGCTGGGGAACCGAAGAGAAACTGAAGGAAGCTGAGACAACTAGGATACTCCGCACTGCCCTGCACTTTATCAGAAATAAACGTCGCGGAATTGTGGACAATACTTCATAAATTTAAGGGTATTGTATACCGTAGATATATAAGAATAGACTGCGCATCACGGGGAGAGCAGAAAGCTTTGGGAGGACTTGCTGTCTAAAGATCAACTTGATACGTTTCTTTCAAACGTTTACATTGTAGTCTTTAACGCAAAGGAACGCGGCCTCGCTTGCTTTGAAGCCTGGGCCTTGGAAATGATTCGAACTTCAAATAAACGTTCCAATAAAAATACAGATACAAATTAAACATTTATTCGACGCTACGAATAAAAAAAAGTATCTTTATTCGTCGAATAAATTCTCATCGAATAAATCCATTTATTCGTTGCTCATCGAATAAAGATAAATCATCTGATATTCGTATCGTTATTTGAGTAATTTTTTTTATCTAGATAATGCCCATCTCTGCTTGAATTCGAGAACGTACGCTAATATACTTGGATCCCACGTATTTTCTGACTGCCAATTTTCGAAATTTTGAATGATTTCTAGTACCCTAGTGTCTTTACAACACTCATAAACACCCAAAAGTAATAAACGAAGATATTGTCTTTCAGACTTTTTTCGCGTTAGAAACATGGTTTAGACCACTCTGCGCCGCGCTAAGAGCCCGTAGATCGCGACAGACAGAGGGAAACAGAGGGATCGTGGTGGTGGAAGAGCTTCTGGGGCAACGGGACGAACAGTCTCACCGTGTCTCTGTCTGGCTTTCCTGTCCTCCGAAAACGTGGAAAACCAGCCCGCCGCGCCGCGTTGGTTCGCTCCATCGGCAGGCAAAGTGGTGGCGCGACAGACAGAGAGACGTGGAGTAAAAGTAACAAGCCAAAATAAACAGCCGACTGCCGATTCCTGCTGTCGCAATATTTGCCCTGGTCCGTGGACAAAACTTGAACGACCCCCGCGTCCTGGATCCGTCGGCCGCTGGATCCAGGGGGTGGATCACACCCGGGGAACAATTGTCCACGAAACGACCCCGTCACTAATGCCGCGTTATTGCATACGATCTGACAATTTTGAAGCGATTTCATATTTCCTAGATTATCCATATATGGCTGGCCCTCGCCCCACTTCACCCCCTGCTTCGCCCATTTTTCGTTTCACCCCCCACCCCCTGTCGTGTCGTCGACCTCCTTTCTCGCCCGCGCGCCCAATGAATATTTGTCTTTCGTCATCGCCCCGGCTCTTGGGAACCGTCGCGCGCCGGCTGTGTTTCGCGGCGGTTGCCACTTATCGGGAAGGGTGGCCAACCCTTTCTCCTCGCGACAATGTAACCGGGGCGGGGAATCCTGTCGAGCCGTTGGCGAATCGTTCCTGGGGATCCAGGAGCAACTCTAACGAGGACACAACAAATCGCGGCGCTCAAAGCCGCCGGCTGCGGCTGACTCCATTGTCGCCCGGGGTAATCCAGAATTCACACTGTGTTCTTTCAGGAGCACGGGGAGGGGGTTAATTGTTCGGCTTGGCGCAGGATTTTCAGGCTCGAAAGGGAGTCGTCTCTTTTTTTTTTCCCTGCTCCCCGACCACGGTCTTCCGCTTCGTTTTCTTTGGAAGGGAAAGAAGGTGGGAGGATGAGAAGGCGGAAACGGAACTGGTTAAAGTCGGGGAGGCGGTTGAAGTTGGCGCGAAAATAGGTATAATTCCCATGGTTGGCGACGAAGGCGGGCAAAGTACGCCAAGAAGTTGCGCGCTCCGCGTTTCCCCCGACCTCGACTTAATGAATTAAGTTCGCATTGTTAATTACTGCTTCCTGTTTCGCCGGTTTCAAACGTTTCTCTTTCGTGTCGCTGCGTCACATGCCCTCCACCCCATGCCAACCCTGGTTCCCAGAGCCTGTTCTGACCTGTGCAGTTGCTTTATGGTCGCATTTAGTCCGCTTTCTTCAGTCTGAGGTTCAATTATTGACTCGAACCCTCGGAGATTCAGTCTCCTCCTCGAGTCAGCAGTTCTTCCTTTGCGACGGCGATTCTCTTTCATTCCAAGGGTCGTCCGACGATTCTTCAGATCCGATCCGTCGGAATTGGCGCGCCTTTAGCCCCGGGAACAATTATCCCACAATAACAAAGCGACTTCTTAACCCACATTTCGCGCATACAACTCGCGGCAGAACAAACTCTCCGGAATGTGTCGCTCTTCAAAGCTGCCACGTTTCTCCGGAAAACTTCTTAAGCACCTAAAGGGGTAGCACGAGCGCGTGGAAACGCGGCTTTAAATCACACTTTCAAGCATTACCGGAGCGAAAGAATTCGCTTTTCAGGGAGATTGAAAAGCCTCGCGTTTCCGAAGGAAGTTTCCACCACCGCGAGGAAAGTCCGCGCGCGGCGCGATTTTTCGCGGAAATTCGCGGGTGCGACACAAAAGCCACCGGCGACGAAACAAGTTTCCCCATTGTGCCGCGCCGCGCCGTCGAGTTCCATTCCGAGCCCGGTCTTTCGATAGGAATTAGCCATTCCGGGGTTTTCGCCCCGGGTTAGACGCTCGAATTTTTCAATACGGAGCCGAACCTTCGCTGACACTTGTTCCGCCGCCCTTTATTGCGACGCGGCGAGCGTTCGCGACTGCGCGCGGCCGTGCCCCTCGCATGAATATACATGAGCGCACGCAAAACGTATAACGAGAAATATGAATAAATATGACTTCTTTGCGAAGGTCAATGAATGCCTCGAACGGCGAAAGTGGGAGGGAAGCGTAACAGCGATTCTTTTTTATTTCCCGCCGCGTGGTAAATAATAAATACGCGTCACGCGTCGAAATTGAAATCTTCGAGGACGGAGGTTGTAACGTGGGTGCGCCCGAAGGGTGGGAGCAGTCGTTAAATTACGCGCTCCACCGTTCGCCGTAGCTTTGAAACCGTTGTTCCTCGTGTAACTCGAACGAAACGCGCCGCTGACGCTGCTTACAATTTCCACCTCGTCTCGCCCTCCTCGGGGAGGCATTAATCCTTCCCGAACGCGTCGCGAAACGACAATTATTCTCGAACAAACGCGCACTCGAAACTCCTAAACTGTTGATTCGGATTTGGAGGGAGAGAGAGCGCGGGGACAAGGAGACGACGATTGAAGATTATTTACATTTTCCTTCGTTCATGAACCCGTCGAGGATAATAAGAGCTACAAAGGAAGCGCCGCGCTCTGTTCCGCGTTCCGACTTCGGAGCTCGGAACCTTCTTTTCTCCGCGAGCGAGTGGCGCGCGCGATGGCGGGGGGTCAAAGTTGAAAGGCCGAAACTTTTTCGCCAGTCGAGAGCTCGAGAGGAGGCGGTGAAATTGTTGGCGTTGTTCTGTTGTATGGGTTCTATTACTTTGAAAAACTCGTGCGTGCTTTTGTACAATAAAAGCTTCACCCTTTTCGAAGCGGAGGAGAATCGATAGAAATTAACATATCGACGCAGATTCGCTTACTGGCAGGAAACGGGGAAAAGCGTGAAGAAAATGGAAGGAAAACTTGAGGAAAAGTGTGGAGGAGCGACGAGTTCCCTAGTCAACCGATACGATTGCCCGGAATCTCGTTAACGTTGATTCCGTTTGAGATTTTGTAAAACCGTGGGCGGATAAGCGGCGAGCACGGAGCGAGAGGAGTTGTTCTTTCGAAGGGAGCGAGTCGGAGGCAGCTTGCGTTACCGGCTACTCGAAAAGTTTTAATTAACAAAACGACTTCGGCCGAATCCTCCGACGTTTGCTGATGCCGTGTAAACTCCGCCGCCTAGATTGCAAATCACAAAAGTACATTAGCGCATCCTGCTCGCGCCGTTTGCCATGGAACGCCGCCGAAGGAGCAGCGGCGAAGCACCCGCTGCCGAATTAACGGCCAAACGAACGAAAACTTGGGCCACTTGCTGCGATTCTACGCTCGAATGCCTGTTCATCGCCCTTTTCGCCTCGATAGGTGCTCCTTGATTTAGCTTCGAGACTTGAAAGGACTTCTCGCGTTTCCTTTCGCCGTCGAACTCGCCCGACGCTCGGAGAGACTGGAACTCCTTCGCCGTAAAACTCTCCGGACGTAATATTCAGGGAAATATCTTCGTTATTAATTTCGCCGTTGCTACTTTCGTTCCCTCCTTTGATACGGCGCGGCGCGGAGCGGCGAGTCGCCTGGGACGCGCAGCCTTCTAATATTTTTAATCTTCGTCGGAGGCCTTCGATTTATTGTCCCGCGGTCTATTTTTCACGCGGTCTTTGCTCGTCGACGCAGCGACGAGGCTCCTTTGATACGCCGCGCCGCGTCGCGGGTCTTTGTGTTCGCAAGCGTGCGAGCGCCGCGTCCGTTTCGCATAAAACATAAGGGGGTTGTGTATCGGGCGAATCGACGAGTCGAGGGTGACGGGAAAACATGCCACTCAGGATATTACGACGGCTCGTTCCCGAGCAGCGCAGTCGACAGCCCGAGTTCGATGACTCTGTTCGGCTTCCCTCTGTTCCCTCGACCTTTCGCGGTTGATTCAGAGTGCACGCCCGTTGAAAATATCCCCCGGGGAGGGTTGCCGTACACGGCAGCCGCCTCGCGTGGTCATGCCCAAGCGCGAATCACTTTTCTGAAATCGCTTTCGCAACGAAATTCGCCCTCGTCTTCCGGGCATCGGATGGATTTCCCGAAAGGAAATTCCCTCGAATTTAAATTCCTCGATCGAGGCGCTCGCCGATTCATTCCCGACGTAATCTAGCGAGGAAGGAACGCTTGGACGCTTTCGGAAACTTTGCGAACGCAATTTTGCACCGCGAAATTTTTAAGCCGCCCAGTATTACTAGATTTAGGTCCCCCATTCGCTATTCCCTCGGGATCCCCGCATCGCTCTGATCGATACCTCGTTCGGCTGGAATTCCACACGTGACTCCCATTTGTACAATTATTCCATAAACTTTTCCTACCTCCGTCGGTCGTTATTCTTCCGCCGCGCCGGCCGAGTCCCGCCGCTCGACGGAATCAACTTCTTCCCCCGTTTCTCTCCGTTTCTTGAGGCTCTCGACGAGGATCACCTACTTTTCCCGGGGAAATACTTAAACATCGCCAGGGGGAAGGGTACGTCTGCGAAGTGAAAAGTCTGCTCAAAGAAAATTTCAATAAAGAAGCTGACGTACGTGAGCTCATGATCCCCGTATTTCTTGAAACTTTCGGGACTCGTGGGCGGGGGATGCCGCGCCGTGCCGAGCCGCGGCGAGTAGTACAGCGCCGTATTGGCCGCCTTCGCTCGGCCATGGATCGTTTCAGCTACTTGAACCATTGATTCCCCTTCGGAAAATAAAATAAAAACGCACACGCATTTCTATTTCTCAGGGAATCGTATTCGGACGAAGCAATGGAGATTTATGCGTCGCCGTGCAGAGAACGTATAATAAATGCGAGACGGTAGGAAAAGTTCCGTGCTTTCCTCGTTAGTAATTAAACTTCCTTCGAAAGTATGAGAGATCGGTGGAAGGATTTCCGTCGTGAAAACTTTTTTCCTATGCCTACACACGGCGCTCTCGGTATCTGAATTTCCATCCGAGCTTTAATCTCCCCGATCATATTCGTCGATTCATCCCCTTGCGAGAGAAAGGTCGTCAAGGTCCGGAACGGTAATTACAGCCTCGCGTAGGAGTTCAAGGTAGAAGTTATGGCACAATAAAGTGGCGAATGAAAGGCGGAATGAACAGTGGCCCCCTCGTTGAATTATCGGCGGCCCGGCATTTCCCGCCCCCCTCGTGCAAAGTTAATGGCTCCATCCGTGTAATACCGGCCATCGAGGCCGAGTTCCGTACGCAGAAGAATTTTGAAACGAGTGTCGGACACGGGGCGCCGTGAATCACCGGGACGGACACTCGTTTGTCCCCATTATCGAGCCGCCGGCTATTCACCGGGCTATAATTGATCGCGGCGTGTCGCGGGAGAAAAAAGGATCGATGCATAATGCATGAGTCGGTCGTCTACTTTTGAATCTCGATCGATCTCCGGCCACGTACGCCGCCGGTTACCTCTCCATCCCGAGCTCTAATGGAACAATAACGGCTACGAGCCTCTTTTTAATTCTGATTGACGGGCGTCCCTCTGCACCCCGCTTCGAATCGTGTTAAGCGTTTTGCCTCTGGGGGATGCGACGCTGTGTCTCTTTAGATTTTTAGACAACATTGATTCAACCCCTCAATTCCGGGGTGGATCATTTTCCTAAGGGTTAAAATATTTTATTTAGGGTAACTGTTCCAGTAGTCGACTATTTAACACATGTTAAAAATTTGTCTTACACGTTGTTGTTATTAATATGCTATTTTTTAAATGCTATATACAATTATAGTTTTTGTTACATGTTTTTTTATTGATAACTCATTACCAAAGCCCAAAGTAACATTTTTGCTAAGGAAAAGAGTTGTTTAAAATCCCCTCAGAAATCATTCATTTGAAGGACCTGCAGTATTTTTGTTACCCCTGTATAATTGAATGATATACACAATTCCACGCTAAACGATTCGTCGTAGTGTGACTGAGCTGTTGTAATAAAAGTTCTTACACACCATATGTTTTTAATGGAACGAACTACGGAGCTCGTGAAAGGATTCAGGAGGGTGGACGAGCAAAGCACCAACGTTATAAAAACACTCAAACGTATAGTCACGCTAATTCGCACGGGCGAATTACAATTCTGGACGTAGCACGGGCGATTTACAAAACCGTCGCTCGGAGCTGACACGGGTGTTATCGTTCGCAAGGGCGTTACGAATCTAACGCCGCCGACCTGGATGAACGCGGAGTCCGTTGTCGCCGGCGACGGCGTTCGAATCCACGCGAGACAATTGGCGACTCGCGGGTCGCACGCAATGTATATACTGCGACCGGTTGACGGACGGATTCGGATCCGTCCGTACGCTTAGACTTACGGCTAACGGTACATTTAAATCCGCTTGAGGCGTTCGTCATCGGTACACTAACTTATTTCTAAACTTAACCTATCTTACTTCTAAACACCGTACAAAATCCATAAATTCATATGCTTGGGAGGTGAATGTGTTGGCGAAAATGCAAGACTTTGTGGATGCTGCTTTGGGCTGTTACCGGTTCGGTTATCCGGCAGAAAACCGTAAAATGCGAACGGGCTGTTACCCTACTCATCCGTAATGCATGAAATTGCGACAATAATTGCAAATGGTACTCTGAAGTCTGTCTACAAGTCCCACTTAAAAGGTGGAAGCAAATTAAGAATTCTCGTTTCAAAAAAACGTCTAATCCTCCAAGTAACCTAATAAATCTTAATAATTAATATTTTATCTCGTACTGAAGCTGAATGGGTTTCGACTCCACCCCCGAAACGAGTATCCAGGTTTCCCCCTGGTTTCCCCCCGGTCCTCCGGTCTTCTATTCATCCGAGTCGCGCGCGTCCCAGCGAACGAACGATCGAGTGTGAGTTACAGCTTACACACCGTGGGCTCATTCGTGATTCATTTAGCTGGATCCTCGCCAAATCCGTCCGTTCGACCGACGGTCGTCGTTGTTTCATTACCGCGAATCCGCCGGAGACGTGGCGCACCCGACAGTCCGCGCCTCATCCCTCTTTCTGTCCGTCTATCCCCCCGATTCTCCCCTTTTTTTTCCCCCGTCGCTCTTTTTACCCGCTGCCAGAGCGACGATCGCCGCGTCCGAGACATTCGTCGGGCAACGACGCCAATCCCGGACGATTAAACGTCGATTCACCGGGGGGCGGTGGTTTTCTATTTTTCGGCCTGTCGCGGCCGAAAACGCGGACACGACGGCCTCTGCTCCTGAAGCTGCAATAACAGATGGTCACCTGGACACCGGGATTTTCGAGGGGCTCGCAATCTAGAATCCGGCGAGACGATCGAGCAGGAATTCGTAGAATTTATTTGAACGCGCCGTGACGGCGGAGCTGAAATTCACTGTTCCGACTCGACTTGGAGCATTTTCGAGCGAAAATCGATTGTATTCGAGCTTTTCCGTGTCTTGCGAGAGGGAATATTTCGCGGATTGGAGGACGGGATTATCGAGAAATATTTCGTCAGCGATGGATACAAACGAGCGAAAAACTCGCGACGTTAAGTAGTACGAGTCAAGCGTTGCTCGCCTCCGCGCCTCCGTGGCCGCTGCCTTGGTTGATCGTCTTTTTCCTCTGGCGGGTCTTATCCCGGCTGTCGGGGGTGTCGGCGGAAAGTCGATTCCGAAGGTTAGCATCCCCCGGGAACACGATTCCGCCGCGCCGGGAGGACGGGAAGGGAAGAGAAAAGGAGAGGGCTGAGTGCGCGGATGGCTTTAGGAAAATTACATTTTGGTTCTGCTCAATCTGTCGCGGGAAATAATTCCGGTTCGATCGCGATTCCGGCCCCGCGAAGGGTGCGGCTGGGAAAGGAATCGTCGTTGGAGATCATTCGAACGGCATTACGTTATCGCTGGGGGCTGGCGTGCATACGTTCGATGGCTTTGCTAAATTCGCTCGCCGAGGGAGTATGAAGCCCGCGACGACTGGTCGATTAATCGGTTCACAGGCGAACGCCCTTGGAATCGATTACTCGCGTCTCGTACAACCCGTCTTCCGGTCCCCTACGAACCCTTCTTTTCGCTGAAATTCTTTGAGCAGTCTCGAATTCCGCCCCTCAAGTGGGCTTGCATTTCCTTTCCTGTTCAACTTTGTAAAGAATATTTCTAAGGAATCTCTGTTGGTATTTTTCTGTCAGCGCGAATCTTTCCTGGATCGTCCGCTACTTTGTGTCGCATTTTTACTGGAAGGTTGAGTCAATAAAGAAAAAAGGGGAGGGGACAGAGTTCGACGGTTCGGAATTCAATCGCGCAATTGCCATGGTAACTTGGATCCGCGGTTCGCATTACTTTGTTCAGGATTATTAGCGTAGCGAATCATAGAATATTCGAAGCTTAACGACCCGTGTCTCACAGATATGGCATTGTTTCCCGCCTCGGTTTTCTCCGATATTTCCCATTGGAAATTCGCTCGGGGCAGGTTGTTGCACGCCCGAAGAAAACAGAGACGCGGAAACCGGTTGCAGCGGGGCGGTGTGTTAACGTTCAGCTCCGTGGTAAGATACATTAACGTTATGAGATCGAATCGATGCGCATGTCGGGCGTAATGTAATGTAAAGGAATTTTATCGATATTCCCCCTCTTACGGGTCAGCTGCTCCTTCGTCGTCCCTGCTTCCCCTCGGGATACAACCAGGCAAACTTCTACATCCTCCAGGTGCCCTTAAGGTTAACACAATATCGCATGAAATATTCCCGCGGTCGTTCGGAATACTTTCAGTCTTCCCGAGGAGAGCTGCACAGTGTTGTAGAAGAGGTGCTGATCGTGGGGGCTGCGTGTAAATGTTGCATTAGCTTCGCAAAGAAAATATATTCGACGGAAATTTCTTTGGCAAGTCGTTCGGAATTTAGAAGAGAGTGAGGCCCTCGTTACCTGAATTTCTGACGACTGGTAGATATTAGGTCTGTGTTAGGTTTGGGTTTCATTAACGTCGCAAGACATTCAGCCGCGGCTCGATCACTCCCGCAAGACAGTCCCAATCCAGAAGGGAACCATATTTTAGACGACTTAATTTCGCGAGCCGAAACACAATTTCCGTCGCACGCAGACATCCCAAACGGCCGATTGATCATCTCGGAGGGCGTCGTCGACGGCCGCGGCAATGACCCAATCCCGTCCGGCGCATAATTAACGTAGCCCCGCGTGTCGGTTCGGCCATATCAGCGTGAAATAATCGGTAGTAGGTACACGGCCGCAAGCCCCGCGTCGGTTACCTCGTAAACGCGCTACAGCGTCGTAAAACGTAACCGTGACGACGGGGGGGTTGCGGTCAACTGTCCGGCTGACAAGAAAGAGGTTGAATGAGGCGGCGCGGGGGATAATTAGTCGCGAGGTCGACTCGCGCCGTTGCCATTACCTTAATTAATATTGACTCTTTGTCGCGGCCGATGGAATCGTCCTCGGCCCGTTCCACCGTCCACTCGCTTTTTTTCGACCGTTTCAGCGTGACGTTTTCGCGCGCGCGGAAAGAGGGTGGCACACCCCCGCGGCGCTTGTTACACAACCGGAGCTCGTAAAACACACCCTGCTCGCGAGGGCGGCAGTCACGATGTCGACGCTTTCTTCCTATGCCACTCTGTCGAATGAGTTGGCCGTGTGTACGCGACTTTATGATCGTCGACTACGCCACGTGCACCCCTGAGACGTCTCAGCGGCCGTTACGCTGCGGCTGAATCGAGAGGGTTGTCTGCGGCTTAAGAAACCAAACCCCACCCCTTGCAGCGGGGTGTTTTATAACGACCGACGACGGCGGCCGATTGTTTCACGGTTTCGAGCCTCGCGGGGTGCATAAGTTCCTCCTTAATTAGCCGATTTACAAGGGCGGGGTAACTGAATAATGCATGACGCTTAAATGGCTCGTGTATTTACGTTTGCGCTTTTTTATGGGCTGTTTTTATGTGACGACGGGCTGCTATGTTTGGCGATGAGGAAATTAAAAGATAAAAAGGAGATTGGGGTTTACGAGGTCCTCTTTTTTTTATGAACGATGGATACATTGAAGACCCGAAAACCCTCCGAGGACTCGAATTCTTTTCGCCCCCTTTTAATACTTAATACTCGGGGCCCATTAGAACGCGCGTCCCATTTTACTTGAAAGGCAGCGTCGCGTACACGCAGGGGTCGGTGGCGCGTCGCCCGCGCAGGAAAAAGCCCTCTTCAGCGCCGACGTCTTTCGCCGGTGGTGGAAAGGGTGCGCGCGGTTTTATTACAGAGTGGCAGGTAGACGTACTGTGGGGTGGGAGGTGTATGCAAAATACAGTCTACGGACCGTGGCATGCGAAGCTAACGTCCATTTTATGCATCCGGAATGCCTTCGAACCGCTCAAGTATCGAGCGGCTCGTGTTACGTATGCGCTATCGCGCGGAAACCGCGAAAGATCGCTGAAACTTTATTCCTGGCGCTCCGACCGGGCGACGAGAGACTCGTCTTCGAAGAATCGATTCTGCGACCGTTCGTATTCACGTTACTCGGGGGATGTTCGAATTGATTTCGACTTTTTGCCGATCCCATTTGGGGCGCCCGAATGGCGAGGGTGGTGGCGCGCTTTGCTATCCAGCCCCGGCCTCCGGATAACTCCGATCGAGCGAGCGAACCCGAGGCTCGAAGGGGGTTTCGTTTAGGCTACAAATTGATCGGGAATAAGGTAAACAGGATCGGGGTTAAACTGTACGCAGAGTGTTCTCAGCGAGTATGGATAGCTGCGGGTAATCTCGCGTGGTTTTGGTTGGAACGTCTTTGAACGAAGGACAACAAGTAAACAGGAGTGCTTATCGCCGGATCGAGTTCCCCTCGATACCCCAGCCTTTAAACCCGGCGATCGAGGGTGGAGGAGAAATTTTAATTAGAGCGCGCGTCTTTTCGTAGCGCCTAGGGGGGCGACAGGTGCAGCGAGGGGTTCGAAACGACTGCGAGGGCGAAAAAAAGGTGAAGGGTTCTGACGGTAACGCCCATCGTGGATCAGTTAAAAGCGTGTAATCCCTAGCCGCTCGATACCTTCGGCCCTTATCGGCTAAACACCATGCAAACATACCCCAATCCCGGCAGGAAAGTCGGTCGGTATCGCCGACTCATCTGCGTCCGTCTAACCGCGCGCTCGCCGTGCCTCGTTTAAATTAACTCCGGAGGGAGAGAGCAGCGCCCGCGTCGATAAGCGACAGAATTACGCTCGCCTCGTAACTCGTCCGCCTAAGTAGAAAAATCTAATCCACCTGCGACGGAGGGTCAGGAAAATTGAGACTTCAGCGATTTTGAAGACGCGTCTGGAGATCGTCGAGAGTTTAGTAGACAGATAAAACTGAAAGACCCTCTACTTCGCAAAGTACGCACGCATCTACCTACTCCTCATCTTCTTCACCCCCCACGACGCATATTTCATGCTCGCAACCCGGCAATTACCTCGAAAATTAAATATACCGACTCCCCGCTAACCGGCAAGATTCACTGTCTTCGCGAACTTCCCTCCACCCACTCGCTCTGCCCCGTAGCCTCCACCCCCTCGCTCGAGGGGAGTTGTTACGTGCTCAGCCAGGGCATACGGAGTTAGCTGGAAGCGGTTGTACATTCAAATGCATGATATCGCGTGTGAAACAGCAGTTAGGGGGGTCAGATCTGCATAACTCCGCCGCGAACACCCCCTGAGGGTGCCTTACCTTTGCACCGCGCACACACTCTCTCCCCTTCGAAACTCCTATACATACCTTCACCCCCGGTCTAACCAGTCGCTTTACACGACCACGGAACGACTCTCCCTCTCCTCCCGCGACCCGTGTAATCGCCCCGGCACCCGGCTAAAAGTGATTCCGCCTCGACTTCCGGCTCGCGATTTGTCTGTCGGCGGTCCGTCCTCTTCGCGCGTCTTCACGACACGGACGATTGTTTGTGGCGTCGGAGGATGGTCGAGGGGTGAGCGGCTACGTGTTGCTCCCCACCGGAAATTGACGCCGCTCTTACCTTTTTTGTATCTCTTTGCGAAGGGTTTCTTTCGACGTACAATGGCACGTTCTCGAAAGATTCCCAAGGATCCCTGAAAGACTATTCGCAACAACCGTCGCGTCGCCGACTAGGCGAATCAAAAACGATTGTTTCCCCAACGTCAACGTACTCCGTTCTTCTCAAATATTTTACGACAGCTCCGCGGCAAGGTAGTTCGTTAAACAGCAATTACCGTCGGTGTGTTTATAATTAACTGCGAGCGCAAATACGGATTCCGCTCCTTCCCGCTGATGAAACGTCCGCCGCGATACATATTCCTGACCGCGTAATTTGATTTCAGTGATTCACGTTTCTAATTTCGCCCGGGAATTCGTCACTAGGCTCAGCCCGCTTCGCGTATTTTCTCAGCAAACCGTGAAACCACTTAGGCAGTCGCACGCGTCTCCTGCAGCGAAGGACGAGGGAAGGAAAAGGGAGGAGGGACTGGTGCTCTCTAGCCGAAAATATTGGCCTTTGATCCCGCAGATACGACACGATCCGTCTTTCCTGCTTGTAGGAAACCCCCGACGCGGAAGAATCGATTTCTCGTACGTTCCGCGTTCAACTTCGTTCTCGTGCCGGCTCTCCGAGGGGTGAAAAGCAAACGTTCCCCGCGCGCAATAACATCATATTAGTCGATTTACGATCGTTTGTCGATCCTCCTACCGCCGTGTTCCCAGGAATCTAACAGCGTTCTTACCAACCGGTAATTAATTAATAATTGTGCCGCATTCCTTTTGTCGTTTCTTGCTCGGAATCGAGGGAGCTTTTTCCTACCCCCGGTGTTTCTTTTCGAAGAAATTAAAAGGGTTGCGTCTTCCCGATTGCGCGCCGGGGACAAAGAATCGCGCTGTTCTTTCACCCTCCCTGCGTCATTCAAACGAAATTTCATTACGATCCTGGATGCTGGAACGCGACCGACAACACGAACAGAAAACATTTACTTAATCGTTATTTCCTGAAGCCTCTGTTTCCCGGGGCTCGGCGATAACATCCCGGGCGTCTTTTATTCGCGTCCCTCCGGTCGCCGAGCGATTTTTACTTCGAGCTCCGAAGGCGCGCCGAGGCGAGGGAAACAAAGAAGACAGACCCTTCACCCTTTCCCTCGACACACTCGACGGAACATCCCCGAATTTTCACCCTTCCCACGGTGACGCGATCCTATACATCGTGTTGCGCCTCGCTCCACGGCTCACCGGTTTCTTTATACTCTTCCTTTGTCGCGAAATCGACAATGGCTGGTCTTGCGATCAAACACGCGGGAGCGGCACGGAGGGCGTGGGGCAGAAGGGTGCTCGAAAAAAAGAGCGAACGATCGAACGAGAGCCTCGATTTAATTAACGAGGCAAACGCGACAGGCGGACGTTAATAACTTTATCAATTTGTACCTCGTCCCCCGGTTCGTGTGTCACGATACTCTTTTTCTCTCTCTCTCTCCCCCTATTTCGAGGGGTTTTTTTTTGTTCGATAAGCTTCCCTTTGACACTACAACCCAAGAGAGAATGACTGTCGAAAAGGGTTGATTACAGGGATCGCGGGCGAAACAGCCCGCCGCTCGACACACGGGGGGTGATCATTTTTCTGATATTGATGGATTAGTTCTGAGGATGACTGCACTGATCTAGGGGTTTATTTGGCAATCGATACTCCGCACCGTGATTAATTGCTCGCCGGGAGTTTGCCAGGGGATGGACACTGGTTCCCTGGGGTGTCTTTGCGTTACATCTTTTTCACCAATTTTTTATCATTTGGGACATTGTTACGGCCTCCAAAATTATCTATAGTCCATTCTCCCCTCAAATTTTCTTGATAATATACAGAGTGTCTTAATTTTTACGGTCGAACTACCTAATTTGTAGGTGAATATACTTAAGCAAAATAGGCCAAACTGAGCCATAAATAATTTGTATTAGGTAACATAATATTTTTGACAATTCCATTTCTAAATGTGCACGATTCTTATTAATAAAAAGTTAGCAGTGGTGGAAAATTGAATTCAAGATCATAATTCTAAATAACTGTTTCCTATGAGTCTAACCAGTGATCAAATTTTCTGCGTTTCACTGTCTATACCTATTTTCTTTTACTTTGATGCACAGAATATACATCCTCAAAGTCTAGCCACAAAAACTACGACACCCCGTATAATTTCTACATACAGTCTACTGATCTCCAAACAAGTGAAGATCATTAAATAAACGTCACGATCAGAATAGCAACGAGAATTCGTCATCTTCGAGAGGCGTGTGTGTCCCTCTGAAAACGCTACTCGAACCTGTCAGCCCCGTAATGCGTTCAGGGGGTGCAAAAGGGGGAACCTGTCGTATATCAGAGAGAGCGTGGAAGAATAACATTTGCGCCCAGGCTTTGTTTGACGTCGAACTTGACGCGCGGCTGTATTTTAGGGACCCGTTCAGCCGACAACCGAATATTTCTTCCGTTTTCTCTCGCCGTCGAAGAGGACGCCGTACTTTTCCCCGGAACATGCGCTAAGCACCGCGAGGAGGGTGAAATTTTTAACGGGCGACGTTCCTTAACGCGGCCGACGTTTTTGTAGGATGTGAGAATCGGCGGAATTGGAATCGCGCCAGCAGCGACTCGAACGGCTCGCTCGCTCTACAAGCGAACTGCATTAGTCGGTAGGAAGTTGGCCATCGTAATTTTTGTTTCATAATGCGAAGTTCGCGGCCTTCGCCTCCATTTGCATAACTTCGCCGCGGTTCGCGGCTCGGGGACTATTTTTTCGCAAACATAAGTAGCTTGAACAGCGACGCGTATCCTCGAGGGGACCGGCAAAAAATGTCCGGGAAATGG
The DNA here is from genome assembly GCA_030770465.2 of Perdita meconis. NCBI lineage: Eukaryota > Metazoa > Arthropoda > Insecta > Hymenoptera > Andrenidae > Perdita > Perdita meconis. Next base: position 8,641,904 of record JASKOS020000009.1, read on the forward strand.
GATGAAATTCAGGAGCTGGACTAACTAGCTTTCTCGATCGTCGCTTGGAAGGATCCTCGCCTCCTTTCTGTGCTTATTTTCAGATCCTCCATTGTGTGTCGTACGAAGATTTTCCTCGAGCGTGTTGCTCTGTATTCATTAGTACCTTGCACGACTTTTTATCGGCCTTTGTAGACGTTTCTTCCCCCGAGCCAAGGTTTTTTCGTTGGAAATTTATGGAAACACCCGCGAGGGAGATGTAAAATCTGGAGAAAACAGACTCCGACTTTTTGCCACGGCCGAGCTATCGCAAAATTGAAATCAAGCTCCTGTTTGGATTGCTATTTGAATAATTCTCAGATTACGGGTAAAACCTCGCCATTCGCCGGGATTACGTTCCACGATGCAACCCGAGAATAAGGAAAACCGCGAAACGAGAGGAAAAAGGGAGGATTTTTCACGACGAAGGGAGCCATATTCAATTAGTCGCGCATATAGGGTGAAGAAATTGGTCAGACGGTTCGCCATCGGGTTCCTGTTTGTCGACTGGCTACTCTAATCAATTAAGCCAGTCAATCTCTTTGCGAAACCCTTCGTCCTAATACCGTAATGGCTGCTGACTATCCAGTATTCAGATTCCAGACATTCGAGCATTAGAATTAGACGGAAAAATCCGCAAGTTGTTAGATTAACCTTCAAAGACCTTCGTAGATTTCTATCCTGTGCACCACAATTTTTACAAAAATTCCGGTTCTGTCGCAAGACTGACGCTGTGGCGCCACCTATTTTGTGTAATGGCTGCACTGTCGCAGCGGGTGAGAGAAAAAAGTTTGCCAGACTGTGAGTATTGAAAATCAGTACCTTACTGTATTTATATATAATATTGTTAATATTGATAAAACTTTTGTTTTGTTTTTTATAAAGTATGTACTTTTATCGATCTCACACCGTATTTATTTTTTTTAAATGTTAGTTTTTTAGGAAATTTTATAGAGTTAAGAAAATCATTATTGAGTCATTGAAAAAGTGCCATAATATGTACTGTAAAACTGGTTTTATTTTTTTTAACTAAAGTTTCTATTAAAAAATAGTCTTTTGATTAACTTTTTCCACAAAACGATTTTAAACAGTACTAAGCCTACAAAAATACTATTCAATTTTCACTGGAGTAGAACTCTAACCCACAAAGCCATTTATGTTACGCATGAAATAGCGAAGGTCTTTGAAGGTTAATCATTTGTCAAACACCTCATCTAATCTCACTAGAAACTCGAAATCCTCTATAATTCGCTTTCCGTGTTCGTCGCAATCACAGAGAGCTGTTCCTCAGCGTTATCAGAAACACCGAGGAGACAATGTCCAAGTGTCGTCAGGCGACGAAGCTAACAATGCGATAGCGTGACTGCTTTTTCTCCGCTTGTCGTGTCTTTCGTTTAAACCGCCACCTGTTTGCGCCGCGGTACAACTGTTCGTTACGTCGTAAACGTAATTGAGAGGCCCGAAGAAACGGTCGAGAGTGCGGCTGCCACCCCTTTTCTGGAGGGTTTCATCAACAGTTACCACCCCGGATACCGCTGAAACCGGCGAGTGATTTAGCGCGGCGCGAGACGAAATTGAGCAGATGGGAGAAAATTCTGATCAATGGATCCCGCATTCCTTCCCGCGCCGCGGTTGGGAAGAAGCTCTTTCCCCGATGCTCCGCCAGCATTTCGCCCCCTCTGATTGCATCACCGTTCTCCTACCACCCCGGATGAGGGTAGCCTTTTCAAATTGAGACAAACGCGCGACCGCTAACGCGTTTCCTTTGTTCCCTGTCCCTTAGCCAGTGTCTCCGGAACCGAGGGAGCCCCATGTGTACATCCTCTTTCTAAAGTGAACTGGTAACGAGCCGGTCGTTACCCGAGGATTGTCGCAAATCCGACGTCGATTGAATCGGCTCTCGCGCGTCGATGGTTTCGTCGGCCGATTATTCGCCTCTTTTCTGTTAGTTAACCCTTTGACCGAAACCGGCTAGCCTTCGTCACGAGTTACAGAATAGATCGGAGTAATCAGCGCGCTCACCAGTTCGAGGGGGAGGATTCGTCCCCGAAAACAGTAGAAATAGTTCGCGTTCAGTCCCCGAGCTTCGGCTCGCGCGGACAACTATGCCTAAACTCGGGCGACAGTAGTTACGATGTCAAAACAGAGGGCGAGAAATCAAACGCACCGCGAATCTCCGTGTTACGTCCCGAGTACACCGCGCTTATTTTGATCGCGGGGTTGTAAATCCCGATAAAGCGGTGTTCTGGCACCGGAACGTTGGCTCAACGAATATTAATCTTAATCGAACCGCGTTGAGAATGGCAGGATGGTAAAATCAATAAACACGCGATTTTCGTAACAAGAATAACAACACTTTATTCTAACGTGTAGCGCGTGTGATGAGCTCGCTACGAGAGCTGGTTCGTTTCTGTCTGAGCTAAGGTAAATGTCCCAATTTCTGCTCATGTCCCGATTTCTAATCACTGCATATTTTTCTTATTATTATAAATGTTACGTTTGTACTATAATTGTAAAAAAATAATTATAAGTTCTTTGATCATTCATACAAATGATGCATAGGTTTGTTAGAAAGAAAATGCTACGTAAGCAACGAAAAAAATTTTAGAACAAGGAACTTGCTCGTTCTGACCGTATTCTTACTGATTAGACTAAAGAAAGCAATTTCATTGTGATTCGATAATCGGACCGAATGTAGTGTGTGTAGAAATAAATCGTATTTAATACTAAAAACGTTTACTGTATTTTACTCTGGATTTTTACTGGATTTTTTGTGAGTTATTTGTCGTGAGCAGAAATACGGACATTTAGAGTACTACATTGAATTAGCCATTATTAATAATTAAACGTCATATAACACCTTTTTAAAATATTTTTGAATTAATTGATTCATTATCGAGGTATTAACCAATTACTTTGCAAATTTTTACTACAAACAAATTTTTTATATCCTTTTCAGAACGAGTGAACGCTTAAATGAGCAGAAATTGGGACATTCACCTTACAGCTTACAGTTCACCTCACCAACCCCAAGGGATGGTAGGTACCCTCGAAGAGCACGCGTTTTCAAGAGGCCAACGATTGACCGTCTTAATTTAGGGTCCTGAAAAACCCAGCGGTCGGGCTGAGTCGCACGCGACGGTGTCCCCGAAACCGCGTAGCCAAAGCAAACGTTCTGGTTTATTCATTTTAAAACTTTGTTCCTCAAAACGGAACACTCCGAATCTCGACGGAATCCCCCGTGAAAACGAACCCCGTTTCTCCGTAGTTTATACAAAGATAGCGGGTTTATGGTATTCTCCCGGGGGTCACGGGGCGCATAGTTCATCCGATTACACGCAACCTTGAACAAAAGAGGAACCGGCCGCAAGACAGAGCAGGGCACCCGGTGAAATTAGAAGGTTCCGTTTCGTTGCGGTTTCGCTGGCTCCGGGGCATGCCGGGGATTTCGTAACGATCGCGCCGACGAAGGAAGCACTTTGCGGGACGAAATTACCCTCGAGGCATTTACGGATTAACAGGATAGACGTTTTAACGATCGGCACCGGACGTCTCTTGTGATATAAAACGAGATCGCGGCGCTCCAAGGACCAACGAACGCTCGTTCGCTTTCTTTGCATTTGTTTTGCGCGATCGAATCGAAACGGCATCACTGGAAACCGGAAGATCCACTTTCCCAGCAATTTTAATTGTTTGATGAACAATAATCGCGTCCCGATTTCCCTTCGCGTTGAGTTTTTCATCGAGTAGCCGCGCCAGCGCGAAGTCGTGAATTGCGAATAATAAATCAGCGATCGCTGCGACGCTCGGCACAAATCGGTCGACGGGCATTTCTCCGGAGGATGCGGTGATCAGGCTCGCACGGTTCGTTCGTTTCGTCGACGATAATTCGAGAAACAGCGGGCGGCGTTGTTCGATTCGATGTTTCGCGGTGTCGTTGCCGCGTCGATGGAAATTATTGGAAATAACGCGGTGGCGGCCCTCGCTATTTCTCGGTCCTCGCTGAACGATGACAATGGACTCCAGCGCCGACGTTCCGGCGTCGGACAATGCGCCGATTTATCTCGTCGCAGACCGCTGCATCGCTACCAACTATGTTTCGATAGAGCTGCTCGATAAAAGCAATTATATTTAATTAATGAGGGAGGCCGCGCGCACTCTCCTGGCAAAAGATTATAAATGTATCACGCTCTATTGCTATGCTGCTCTATACAGGGTGTTTCGCAATTCGTGGGAAATCTCCGAGATACAGGCACTAGACACGAAAATAATAAGAAAAGTTCTTATGCAATATTCTCGGAAATGGTTAGTTTATTAGTTACATGCGGTTTTATATTTCGTAAAGGCACATGACAAAGGCTCGTCCCCTGTAAGGTCAGTGACCGCGATTTGGGCCTCTGCATCGAGGAAAAGTATCAGTTGTGTTACATTCATCATAATTTCAATTTTTAATTACAAAATATGTGATATTTCGTTCGAAGAAACATCTTATTCCGATACACGTTGCGAGTCACCGGGGCCCGCTTAGGCCCAGAGAGGCTTGGGCCTGCGCGGTCACTGACTTTAAAGGGGATGAAGCAGTGTTACGTCGGCATTTTACGAAATGTAAAACCGCGTGTAACTAATAAACTAACCATTTCCGAGAATATTACATAAGAACTTTTCTTATTATTTTCGTGTCTAGTATCTGTATCTCGGAGATTTCCCACGAATTGCGAAACACCCTGTATACTATCTATTCGTGTTTCGCTGTTTCATTTCATCTTCCAACTCTCTGTAAAAAGAAATTTCTAATTCCATTTAGGCAGAAGGCAGGTTTCTTTACGTGCCAGCAACTCAAAATAAACTATAACAATTTTTCGAAAATCGTTGAAATAATGAAATATTTACAGTTCCAATTCCGACGCTAACTAAGTAGAAACAGATTCTAATATTACCAAAATTTCACTGAATCATATTTCCCCCGTTTCCTCTACAAAATTTCCCCTGACCTAATATTTACCCTTCGCCCCTAAAATGAGAAACGCCGGTGCCTCTTCATCCTTACCTTTGGCTCCAGAAAGATATCCTCTGGTGGAATTACCAACGAAGCGAGTAATTCTTTGCCGTGGGCGCAGCATAGGTGCGCAGTTAGAGAACGTCCTCGCTGGTCAAAGGGAATGGCAGGAGGGACAGGGCAAAGGCAAAGTCCGGTCGAAAAGGAAAAACCAGTGACTTACGTTGCCACCGCGTCTTAATTCCCTCTGTTTCCCTTGAGCGTGCAGCCGCAGTCGTTCGTCCCCGGACCCGCGGGGGTGACCGAGGGTGCGGGGTTTGGTCTCTTCTGCGCTGTCCGTGTCGTTGCGGCGCAAAAGACGTAATTCACGCCAATTAACAGCCAGCCGGATCCGGGGTTCTCTGAGTTTCGCTGCGTCAACCCTCTCTCATTTCCGCCTCCGCCGGCGCGACGCAGCACGGCGCCTACGCCACCCGACAGTCGCGTTTACCCTGCTTCTTTCAGCTGTTCCGCCACTCAGACGCGCCCCTCGAGCCCGCAACGCCGGCTGACCCACCTTCCCCCTCCCACGGTTCACCCTCTTTCGGCATTCTTCACCCTTATCCTTTGCGAGTTACGCGAACTTAATGAACACCGAGTACACAGAGACCCGGAGAGCCGAGAGGGTGACGGGTGTGGTCGGTGAAACAGCCCTCGAAGATCGTCGGCAAGACGACGGAATCGAAGGGAGTTGGCTGTGGGAAGGGGAAACGAGTGTTGATACAGAGGAGGCGGTGAAATATGGGCCTCGGCAGCGGGGGTCGGCTGCTAATAACAATAATAAAGGCGAAATAAGAGAAAATGGGGCTCCGGAGAAATTCACGGTCTCCGGTAATAAATTCAGGGGCGAAACTGGCGTTCCATTTGCGGCTTGAAGACCGAGGACTAGGGTAGCGAGGGGATGGGAAACGGGGTGGCTTGGTTGGTGACTTGTGTCGTCTACATGAATAAAAAACGAGGCTACCTTTGCTTGTGAACGTTCGGGCGTGAAAACTTTACCAGATGGCCGTTGCTTCTGGCCTCTTCGGGCTCCCATGACTGCCGTCTTTCCTCCCGGCCCAGTCAATCTTCATTTATATTTACTCTCCAATCTGGTGGATTGCTATCGAGACACCGCGTTTCCTCGAGATCACTTAGCGAGAGCGACGGTACAGTAAACTTCGCTGTGTTATTAATTAACAGTCCGGGACGGATCGAAATAATGGAAAGGCTGGAGAATTTCGCGACCGGTGGACAAGCAAACGCGCGAAGAATCTCGATTGTAAATTTCTCCACCGTCGCGTCGCGTCGCCCGCGCGCAGGTTGACAAAGGGTCAACAACTGGGCTTTGGACCCAGGGAGAGCTGCATAGCGGCTGTACACGTTCAAACGCACCTCAAGCGTAGAGTAAATTTTATCGGAGAGCGAAGCGTCGAAGGGCTAGCAAATCGCTCGAGCGGTATCTCGGGATGGATTTCCTTTCCGCGTGGTTACGCGGACCTAAAGACGTGCACGAATGTATGCCTTTATGCCTTGGGAACCCGGCGAACCCGGTCCCTTTTATCAGGAACGCCGCCGCGACCACGGATACACGCGGATATTTTGTCCGCGGAGGAATTTCAGACAGAATGTCCTTTTCAAAGGATTCGGAGGATTCAAAGACACGTATTTCTCTCGAATCTCGATCGAGCGTCGACGTTTGCCATTCTTCAAATCTCTTTTTTTTTGTAATTTAATTGAATTTATTTATTCAATTGTAGAGATTGACCATTTCGGAAGATGGATGGTTAAATATTTTCTAAATTATTCTCTATACTAAACAGTGTTTTTATATTTAAGGATATTTATACAGGATCTTTGTAATGAAAAAAAGGACTCGTGTGATAGTTTTAATGAAAATTATAACAAAAACAATAGAATTCATGGTAAGATTGAATGTATTGTATGTTCTTACTGGTTTTATGTAGGATATTGCATGTTTGATAGTAGGTACTTGACAATCAGTGAGAATTATGTCGCGGACATTTTCAACAATTTTCTCAGTAACCACGTCTGCCGAGCGGCGTTGCGGCCTGGACGCTCCTCATTAAGAACAGAAGCATGGTCACGTTTAAATTCGTTGAATCAATATCTCACGGTTTTCATTGATGGCGAAGGGTCCCCATAGACAGCATGCAATTTTTTAAAAATTTCCTCACACGTATTTCCATCAAAAAATCACGGACCGATATTGTTCTTTTTCCATGGTATTGAAAAACATCAAACACGTTCGATACAAATAGCTGTCAAATCAAAACTAACCTATGAATTAGTGTTCAGGCCGTTATAAAAAATGTATGTTAAAGTATGAAAAAGAAACGATGATATTGGAAAAACCATTAAAATGACCTTTACGGGATTTTTTTATCACCATCAGATGCATGTTTTCTTAAAACCATTTAGATTCTATTTAATTTCTTTTTTCTTTTATAATTATAGCAGAAATAGTAACTGCTCGAGTTAAAATAAAAACCCTATATATGCGCTTTTAAACTGAAAATGCATTAAATTAAAGCGATACTGTTTTTAAAACATTGCAAACAATTTCAATTAAATTTTCTGCACAGCTAAATAAATAAAATATATGCTTTTTGTACACATTTGTGATACCTGATATTTAAAAAATATTTTCCAAAATTTTGCATCATTTGACCTACAAACCACTGTAGCAAACAAAATATTTAAAATTAGCTTTTACAACTGTAGTATAATATCAATATTTCTACATAAAAAAAATTACTGGTACACTTAAAAAAGAAAGCAAAAAAATTGTACTAAAAAAATCAAACAAGAAATCGTTATTATTTCGATCTAACTAACTAAATATCCCTCCTTAAATAGAATAAACTGAAATTTTCGTTCCACACGACCGCATATTCTGAAAATCAAATAGTTTAACCAGAGAGTAATCGTTCTCGCGATATTTGGATCTCGAAGCAATTACTGTAACACCGCCATCTTCGGAATGCATTTCGCGCATAGATACTCGCGACTCACAAGCGGCAATGCAAACGACGCCAACGCCCCGCGTCATGTCACGACGCTCCACCGGTTAATATCAATATTTATGCAACGAATCTCTCACCTATGTCTCCAGAACTTCATCGCGCACGAATTGGCTGCGAGCGACGTGATTCGATGCATCGACGATGGCCATGCAAAATACGAATCCGAGTCCCCATCGGCACTGGACACGTTTCACTTCGCGGAAAAAAACAGAACGAAAGAGAGACGAGCACATGCGATACTTCAATTTCGCAATATTCCGGTCAACGATGTTTTTACCCGAGACGTGTTACCATGTCGACGATCTTCCGTACGCCAGGTCGAATGCGTCCCGGACGATTCGCAACAAAAACTGCGCATTTTTACCGGACAACGAGAGATCCACTTAAATAGGCGAGTAAATTGACCGAGGGATTATGTTTCACGGCGGTGCGACGCAACGCTTGACCTTCACGAAACGCTGAATTGTTTCACACTCAATTTTCAAATATTTCGCGTTATATGTATACGGGGTGTTAGGGATAGTATTACAAAAATTTGGAGGGATGATAGATGATAGATGTTGTAACCGTCTTTTCGAGACGATTCCATAGTCGCGGTTATGTGCATGCTATGTGTATCACATACACAGTTTAACAGATCACGCGATCGATTTGGTCACGCGTACCGCGGCAGTGACGTCACTCTCCCCATCCGCGATTAATTGCGTGCGCATCGATCTCCATCGATTCTCGCTTCGCGGATATCGATGCGAGCGGAATCATACTCACTCTCGTTTTAACGTTTGTCGCGAATACATCTTGTGTAACGTTCGTGTGTCGGCGTCGTGTTCGAGGAAAGCATGGCCGAGGAGTCCGGCGACACGACGTGATTGTGCGCACGGTTGGAGGACCTTGTCGGGGTTTATGCATCAAGGTAGGAAGCCTTTACTTGCGCTCGCGTAGCGAATCTCTTCCCGGCATTTCGGAGGCTGCCTTTGCCTCCGAACCGACTCCTAACATATTTTTTTTTACAATAGTTCACATTCTTTCTACATAATCATAGATATTTTCATAGGTTACATCCACTTCACTCTTCGATCAAAAGATTCGAAACGCGAGCGTTCATAACCTCAATCGTAGGCGCACTTAGTACATTGTTCTTGATGGCTTGGTCTGTTTCCCCTGCTCTCGGTACCAGGCTGGACATTCTTCAAGTACATTGAGAATATTCGCGGAGTGTTTAACAAAGGTGGCCACCGTTACACCCCTGAATTTCGATCACGGTGTATCGAGGCGTCGCGTCAGTCTGACTTAACAAACTCAGGAGGTTATTTTAGCATCGAGTCAATGGTTATTTTATGATATAAAAAAGAAGGATTTTCAACTAATTCCTAGTATGACAAATGTATATGTGTGTGTGTGTATTAACGTACGCGAAACAGTCGCAAGCGACGCGTCAGCATTGTACAAAGCACGAGAAAAAGAAAGGTTTGTTCAACGCACGTCTTCTGTTTGATAACGTTAACAATAAACCAATGATATAGTTTGTTCCGAAATTTCTCTACACTTTTAACTAAGTCCTTTGATTCATCCTCTCTGTCGAGAACCCATTTCGCGAGTTCGTATTAATCGTGTAACCGTGCGCGACGTAATATTACGAGAAAACATAACCTCGAAGCGAAGAGTCAAGAACGTTCGAGTCGAGTCGCGTGAGCTCGCGAAATCTAATTTTAACAAAATAAACCTCAGATTCATTAAATTCTCAGATTTTGGACAGTAATTACAACAAAATAAAATTCCAGGCATAGAAAGAGATCCCATTTCAGGACTCTCGACACATTTACAAAAATAACGGTTACAATGTATATGACTTGGGTCCAAAACTCAATCATTTTTTAAAAAAAACTGTCCTAAACGTCTAAGCTTCCAACTCCTATAATTCAAGATAGGAACGTTATTCGTAAGCAATTTCTTAGATAACGAGAGGAACTTGCCAACTGTCCGTCGCAATTTTTATTCAAACTTTTTTTAAACGTGGATGAGGATATATGAAACATCTTCACAAAGTAACAAGGAGCACCTCTCCTCTATTTTTGAGAAATAAATTATTAAATCTGTGACAAAATCAATTTCGACTGATGCACGTTGACCGATCAAACTGGCCTGTTACCAAAACGCGGCAGTAGTCTAGGCGGTAACGTACTATACACTAAACTACGGAATTTGTCATCTTGCCTCCATTCGAGTTCAAGTTCCGTAACAGTAATTTGTTTCTTTTCATTTCATTTTAGTTTATCACCTTCCATGGTGAACATCCTTTTTTTTATGTGTCAATGTTTGTACGAGATAGTGCATATTTTTTTACATACTTTTTTTATTAAAACATAAATTGGAGTATTGGGAAACATTAACATAGGTTTTCTTCAAAAATATCAATATCACTATATTGAACAAAACAACATGATATTGTCATTGTGTTCAATAATATAATATTTAACTTTATTTATAATTTGTTTATATTAAACTTTGTTTATAATTATATCATTGAACGCAATGACGTTAATACTCTCTCGTACAAACATTGACATAAGATAAACGAAGTTCACCATGAAAGATCATAAACAGAAATCAAATGAAAAAAGGAACAAATTATTGTTACGGGACTTGAACGCGAACGGAGGCAAAAAACAAGTTCCGTAGCCCAAGTTACTTTTTTTTTAGAAAAAATATTTATTGTTCGCAGTACAATATCTTTTCGTGATTGTAACAAAAATATATAAAAAAAGATTACATACAATTTCTTTGGTCTTTTAATCTACCGGTTTGCCCGCATGCAAAACTGATAGATATTCCTTTTGTTACGTTTCGTTTTAAAAATAAAACAGTATTTCTTATAAAATTCTCGCAGACTTGAGCACTATATCTGTCTATGCTAAGAGTACGTGAAGAAAAAATAATAAGGAAAGAAAAACCCTCGAAACAATATTGCATCATCAGTACTAAAATCTAACTTAATCTAAACTTACAACCTATAATGGTTCAGTTGACCTGTCTTAAGTCACTGTGAGTCATTATATCACAGATATTGGCTACGGGAAGTAGCATATGTCACTGTGTGCTCAACCTGTTGTTGACCCTATGTTGTCTCGCTCGGGGGCTAGGCATATTTACGTTGCAATTTGCTGGCCGCTAGTATTTCTTAATGTCTAAACGACTAGTGTCCTGAGTATCTATTGCGGGGAGATCTGTAGAAAACTTGAAGTTATCACTAGTTTGATCATAATCTTCCGGTTTAAACGAAATGTTCTTGTTTGCCTTGGTACGCCTCCAATGGTTCAGTATTGGAATATTCTCCGAGTTTTGTATTAAACCCCTTCTATCACAGTAAAAGAATGTTTGGGGCGTAACGGGCCTAACGCGTTACCGCCTAGACTACCGCCGCTTGTTTAGATGAGTTTGATCGGTCGACGCGCATCAGCAGAAATTTTCACAGAGTTAATAATTTATTTCTCAAAAACAGGGGAGAAATGCTCCTTGCTGCTTTGTTTAGTTGTTTCATATATCCTCATCTACATCTCAAAAAAGTTTGCACAAAAAATACGACTGTGATATTATTACCTTGTATCGCGAAAAATACTTACTTTTTGCGATTTAGACTAACAGATTTAAAGAAAAAAGTTCCTATTCTGAATTATAGGGGTTGATAACTTAGACGTTTATGACAGTTTTTTTCAAAAATGGTTAAGTTTTGGACCCAAGTCATATGGATATTTTTTGTTTGTTTTTACGTGATCTATCACCCCTTCAAAGCTTTGTACTACTATCTCAAACATCCTGTATATGTTTCAAATGAGAAGCAAATTAGAGAACTGAATAGCAGAAGCGCACTTTGGCGGAGTTAGTTAGGATGCAGCTTACTGATACGAGGGTCCTGGGTTCGAATCCCGTTCCAAGCATCTGCAATTTTAGCGTTTTGTAATAATGTTTATTACAGTGAGTGGAATTTTTACTACACCGTTTTGGAATTTTTACAAGTGCACCTATCCTGTCACTTTAGTCCTACAGTGTAGTAAAATTTAGAACTTCTCTCAGTTCATTTAGATTTCTCTCAGTGTACATATTTCCGATCCTTCGGTAGTATGTGTAAAATTTTGTTCTTATTCTGCTCGGATCGTACCCCTCACGTCGAAGTATAAATCGAACAATGTGTTAAACAACTAATACTAATACCGATAGTAAACCACTTAAGGGTTAAATTTTAACGGAATAAATTGAAACAAATCCTCGTAGGGTGGAAATTCGACGAGCCCCCAAAACTTACGGAATATCAAGACCCCTGATTCATTAACCAATTCCAACGTGATTCCGCTCGTCAACAACTAATGCAATCCTCCTTTCTCCCGGTGGGACTAACTTCGGCAACGGTTCGCCCGTTGTTTAGCGAGCGCGCGCAGGAACGCGTAGCAGTCAGGATCAGAAAACGCATTAACGGTGGAAACACGATATCCGCGCGCGGCAGCCTGAATCATCCCTGGTGGATTAATAATGGCGAGGCCGCGATGAATGAAAATCAAAAGCTGCTGCGACGACGTGACGACGCGATCCCCACCCTCGCCGCCCTCCCCGCGGAATTGACGCGGCCCACCCCTCTCTCCTCGGTTACGGCGTAAGGGTTGATTAATTCGTGGAGCCCGGTCTCGTTGCACGCTTCGCAGATTGGTTTCGATGAATGCGCCTTAGATGAAGAGCAGCCCTCAAGGTAGCTCGACGCGCGCCAACCAAAGGGTGGTTCTGGATGCGCGAAGAGGGAGGCGGGTTTGACGGGGCGGAGGATATATCCGTAGAGTTATGGCCGGTATGAAACCCATAGCAAATGATGCAGGAATACGTGACCGGCGAGCAAAACGGCCGCCTCGCCACCTGCCCCTCGACGCCCCGCCGCACCTCTCGGCGCGGCTGCAATCAGCAACGCGCGCCGGCCAGCTTCGAAATAAATTCAATAGAAAGCTCCGCGTGACGTACACGCCTATACGTGTTCGCCGCCCACGCGGAGCCACGGATTTTTCGACCGGCCACCGTGAACTTTCCTTCTTTCGTCGCGCGGGTCCGCGGATTTTCGCGTCTCCGCGCTCACATTGAGAGAAACCGTGAGTAGCGGTCCTTTTCGCGATACAAGGGATGCGAAGAGAATCGTATTTTGCGGGGAGGTAGTTGGGCTTTCGAGGAAAACGAAATTCGGAGCAAGAAGCGTGTCTTCCTTATTTACAGGGTGTTTCGTTTAACTGAAAACGGTGAAATATCTCAAGAGGGATTGATGTCATAAAAAAATGTTCTTACACATGATATTTTATGTAAAGGGGGATATTATGCGGCATGAATGGGACTTATTCAGAGAGTCTCTAAATTTTTCAAGGATACAGGGACTCTAAGGTTATTATACTGTACTTTGGTCAGACCTATTCTTGAATTTGGTTCAATTGTTTGGTCACCTTTCTTCTCTTCGCACATCAGGCTACTGGAAAGACCTCAACACAAATTTCTCCGGTTAGCTGCTTTTCACTCTGGAAACCGTATGTCCAGGCACTGCCACGATTACGGTCCTATTCTTGTCAACGTTAAGGGAACTTGCGACACCCAGAACTGCTACATATCGAATACCACCGTACGTCCTACGCTTATTTTAATTGTTACAATCGTATGTTTATTCACTCAAGCATGTCACATGTACATTCAGACCTTCTGCTACACTCATCGCATGCGCTTAAATCTGCACTACGCAATTTTTTTAACGTAATTTCTTATTCTACTTATAAATTACTTGTAATTTTTTTTTTCTCTTTCTTCTTTCTTTTTTTTTAATGTATTTTTTTTTAGCTCGTACTTTTTGCATCTTTATTCTTTTCTGTGCTAATGGGTTCTTTTCCCGTAAATTAATAATAAATAAATAAATTAATTAATTAATCAATTTTCTGTAAATGTGGTGGTTGAGGAGATAATTTGCATAAACATCCGCAGTCTAATTTTGATGATTGAACTTTTTCCTTGTAGAACTTTTATTTTAACCAACAATCAAAATTAATTTCTATTCGGACCTAATACTATAATACAACTTGAGGATGAAATTCGGTAAGGAGGCCGAATTCCAGCGTCTTATCCTAAAGAACGTTTCGCAACGCGTTACGAGGAAATGAAGTCGGAATAAATGGTTTCGGAGAGCGCCTAGCGTCGCGACGCGGAGCATTTCCATCGCGTAGGGGTTCGGGACGCCTAACAACGACAGGAACAACGTGTCCGGCAGAACGAACGGAAAAATAAAAGCCGTCCGGGCGGCACGTTGGATGATTGGAAAAAAAATACAGCCAGGGTTCACGAGGGGCTGCGTGTATCGCGTCACGGCACAAACGTTGGCGCTGAAACTCGGCCCTGATGAATGCTGATGTATTCAATCAAGGGGATTGGCGTGATCTGGCGAAATGTCGTTCGAGGGGGAGGGATCGAGAGGGAGCAGCAAATACGTTCGAGCACGGTTCGGTTCGCCTCGCCTCGCCTCGCTTCCCGGTTGTATATACACTGCGCCTACGCCGGAACGTTATGGCAGACATATTGGATCATCGTGGATACGATACAATCAGAATGCCGGGCCTGTTCCCCGACCGGCGACGCCACGTGACGTCGTGTTCTCCATTAAGTTCCATGTAATAGGGCTGACAAGATGTCGGCTAAGCAGACCGCGGCACCGTGGAGACCCCGATACTCCGGATTTGGAGCGAAGCTCCTCATCGCGGAACGCGCGGGCGAAAGGGGCTGGTGAAGCGTTTCACCGGGGGTCCTTTCGCGCCCTTTGATATCGTTAATGGCTATTTGTATGTTAATCCCTCTGTGGCAAGTCGGAGAGCCGGGGAAACTGCCCCTCGGAGAACGATTATTATTCCTCCGCGGGCTCGGCGAATTAACGTCGACCGAAGGACGCGGGGAAACCGGGTCCAGTAGTTGTTTCGAGGAGAGACACAACATCAGCGCTTCCCGGCATAAATCACGCGGCATTCAAAGCTCCGGAGGAGCGAAGAAAAGGAGGACACCGGCGCGGCGCGGCGGGGAAAACAGACGAGAAGTAAGACGGAGGCGAGGGTGGAGGAGGCAGATTTTCAGGTGGACCCTGCGATATTAAATATTTCAGACGTTCGTTGTCCCTCCGTTCTCTTTCGCCGTCGGTCTCGAGGCGCTGGCGCCTCCGTACACAAACCCCCCAAGGCACTAAAAGGAAATTTTACAACCCAAACATTTCGCTCGGACGAGAAAGAGCGCGGAACAAAAGCGGGAGCTGAAGGGAGGACGAAAGCATTCGGCGGTCCGGGGTAAGACGCGCAAGAGGAATCTCGTCGCCGCTGCTGCTTCCTGTGCCGTCGAGAATCCTTTTTATAGAGTTTCCGTCGGATGAACGGGGACGTCTTGGGGGTCCGTAAACAAAAATCACCCCCGTCCCTTCGCGCGTCCTCTTTTCCTCGCCATAATCTGAAATTATGTCGCGGCCAGCCGGCTCCGGCTGACGACTCGCCGTCTCGCCGAGTAAGAAGCTGCAGACGCTTCGAAATGAGCTGGAGGTGGCGGAGGCGGAGGCGGGGACGACGGAAGAGCTAGTCGACACTCGTGATTAGTGTTTCTCGGGCGAAATGGTGGCGGTACATCAACCGCGCCTCGGAGAATAGGGTGCTGAATAAATGATAACCCTACCTAGCCACGAGAGAATTTCTTCTTACCAGAATTCCCTCTTAGTCTTTCTTTCTCCTCGTTGTCTCGCCACCAACACCCCCTCTGGACGGTGTCGCGACGACGCTAACTCGAACGTATGTCTTCCCTTTTTCCCGTCTTGGACATTCACTTTTAACGTGGCAATTTCCACCTCGCCAAGATGAAGTTTTACGCGGACGTCTTAACGCGTTGTGGCCCATAGACATTCCAGAAATTTAAAAAACTTTTCTCGTTTCACCCTCCCATGCCCGTTACACGGATTACCGTACAATTCGCGAGATTAGAGCGAATATTAGCGACAATTCGGTTTCGCAGTTCGCCGCTCCGCAAATACGAGGGTGGATCAATAAGAACCCGTGTTTGAAGACAGGTGATGTTGAAAAAAAATTGCAATTACCGTCGTGTATTATCATCTTTTACTCGACGCTATACGAAATTTCAAACTAAATAGTATGTGTTACAAAAAATGAAAAGGCGAAGACGAAAAAAGCAGTTTCATTTTGAAGAATGCAAAAGTGCCAAAGTAGATCTTGGAAAAACCGTGAAAATGACCTTCGCGGGATTTTTTTATCATCATAAGATGCACGCCCTAAGACCATTCATATTTATATTGTACAGTCTTGACTCGAAATAGGGTGTCTGGGCTTGACTCGAAGTAAGAATCTTCGTATCCCCACCACTTGCTTTGTAGTCGCCGCGTAACTCGATACGGTTGGGATAGCGGCGAGGGGACTCGCGCTGCCGAACAAGCGTCTCTTTTGTATTGCGTCTTTCGTCAAACGAATCCGCGACGAGCCGAGCGAAATGTATGGCTTGTTCGACAGCGCGAGTTCGACAGTCCCCTCGCCGCTACCCCAACCGTATCGAGGGTATCGAGTTACGCGGCGAAGATCAAATCGGCCGAAACGTAGTACCTGACTCGAAATAAGGATGCTCCAGGTTCCAATACCCCACCGTATTTCGAGTAAAAACTGTACTTAGTCATTTCTTATTACCAACAGTAATGGAAAAATAATTGAGTTCCTCTAATTCAAATTAACACCCTATATAATGTGTGCAGTTTTGATCTACCAATAATAATTGAATGTAAACCACACAGTATAAATGAAAAAATGGTTCAGAAAAGAACGAAAAAACTGCACTCCCCAATATTGTGAAATATCTATTTTTCAATTTTGAAGGTATGAAAATCCACGTGTTGAAATTGTTCTCTATTATTTAATTACACACAGTTGTAAAAATGCTCGCGTTACGAAAAGTTCGCTAAATTGAAAAAGCGATTTTCGGAGAAAGTCAATTACATCGACTTTCGCGTTACACGGACGGTCGAGTTATTTTCCGGCAAACACTTAATTCGATTTAATCGAGATTACTTATACGCGTTGTCGCCGTTGATTGGAACTCAGTGTCGAAGGGGGAGGCGGTTCGTTTTCTATAAACCGCGCTAATTACACGGACAATTGCGTATTGTCGGAAAAGAAGATGCGTCGAATACTGAAACTCGTTCTCTCGTTCGATTACCAATTGGAAACGCAATTTTCGTGGGTCGACTTTTCCGCTTCGGACTGATAAAATCGTTCATTCGCAATTACGTATGAACTGCGCCGGATCCAATTAACGAATATAGCTCGCGGCAGCTGCCCATTAATACATTTGTCCTCGTATTCACCGTGCGTTCAGCTTCGAAACCGATCTACTTTCGACGAGCGTAGAAACACACAGCGAATCAATCGACCATAATCGTTCCGTGACGCGGTGCCCTCCTACTTGCCACCCCCCGTTTTTCATTCGCAGTGCCGCCCGATTCCCTTATTCGTCCGCGCTCGCGGAGCCGTGAAACGCGGCAGTTAGCCGCAGGAATATATACCCTTCCCTCTAAATATAAAGCGACTTCATGCAAATACATTAACGAGAAAAAGAGACGGTAATTTTCAGCTCGTTTGCGTAATTAAAGCATAGAATATATCTCGCGCGACTTCGGATACTTTCCTGACCAACTCTGTCCGCAAACACCGTCGACGCAATGTTGTTATTTCCCTCGCGGAGGCAACACCTTTTTCACCGCGGCGCGGCGTCCTTTTTATCTGCGTCTCGTTCCCGCTTTTCCCACTTTTCCCGCTTTTCCTTGGAAAGCGTTCTCAATCGAGAGCGCGCCCATCGAATATCAATGGCCCCGCGATCCTTTTCCCTCTTTGCGAAAGCCGAGGGAGACGTGTCCGTGGCAAGAGGGACGGTTACATCCCTCCGCGGAGGGTTAATAAGCCGGAAGGAAGGCACCGGAACCGGGGAAAAGGGATAAATCGAGCGTGTCTTGAGTCTTTAGTCAAATTTCGACGTTTCCGCTTGCTTTTAAAATTCGCGACGAGCGCTTTGCTCCGGAGCTTCAACGAAGACAAAGTCCGATAGAACTTTAATCGTGAAGGATTGTGGATATCAGGGTCCGCAGAATCGACGGGAAAAATCGGAGATTAACTCTGCACGTTTCTCACCGCGCCTACATAGTTGCGACGATGTCTGCAACAGAGCTTGCAAGCTTCTCTCTCCAAGGATTCGCGAACCGGCGGCACGTAACCGCGATAGTTTATTAAAGTCGCGATTTAGGGATCATCCCGGATGCATAGTGTGTTCTCCAGTTTTTCGTCGTCGCGTCGCAATGGCGCTCCGGATCTCGGATCGCTCGCATAACGATACGAACACTTGGTAAATCCTTTTGTAGGTACTACGTGCTTGTCGGGGGGAAACAACTGCAATAATGCTCTCGTAAATTCAAATTATTGCGGTTGCCGCAAGATCTTCGCTCCCGCCATCTCTACACAGTGCAGCGAACCGCGGACTTGCCGCGGGGGTTGCTTCTCCCGGGGTTTTCGATGATCTTGCCCCCATCCCCGGATTCATTCGATTCCAGCT
The DNA here is from genome assembly GCA_030770465.2 of Perdita meconis. Lineage (NCBI taxonomy): Eukaryota > Metazoa > Arthropoda > Insecta > Hymenoptera > Andrenidae > Perdita > Perdita meconis. Next base: position 8,660,618 of record JASKOS020000009.1, read on the forward strand.
TCCCAATAGCAACCGCGTGACTTATCTAGCGAATCGCCCTGTGCAAATATCTCTAAATAAATAGTGTTATTTTAATTTTAATTTTAATTTTATTCACGGGAAGGAATTCCCATTAGTGTACAAGAAAAAAATTTTCATACAGTTGCATACATAGAGGGCACAATAGTTGGAAACAATAAAAAAATACAAGAGTAACATAAAAATGACAAAAGATAGCATATAAATAAAATATGAAATAAAATATATAAAGATATAAAAGATGTATATAACAGATTAGATTAAGTTGTACAATTGCCTGTAGAAAGACCACAACGAGCTACCAAATATATCAAGGTGTTATACTTCATGGCGACAAAATGCTCTAACTGACTCTTTAACTTTTGTCATGCCTGCTTTTCAAACTTTGGAACAATCTTTTCAACCCTTTATCATGAATGTCGGCTACTAAAAAACTACGCCTCGAATATTTTTACGAGAATTAAGTTTTATTAACCCTTGTGTAGTCAACCGGAAACCCATTTCTATGTTTCCCTTAATGATTTTTTATGTTTTTGACAAATTATCGAAAGATCGCTCCAGGTCCCCATTCATTAGACACTTTTACTTCGATTTATGTTTTGACCCAAAAAATGTATGTAAAATATTTTAAATAATTAAGCTTCAAACTGATTTATACGCTTGTTGCACAACCGGGGTACCCATATAGCATAAATTGTAGTTATACAAATTATGAACAAAAATTTTCGAAGGAAATTATTAGTAGGAGTGGGCGAGTACCCGACATTTCGGGTTCGGGTCGAGACCCGAAAATTGGTGATACTAGGGTACCCGAAGTCGAAGTCGGGTCGGGAACCTATAATATTTAATAATAACACTTGGAGATATTCCGTTATAAGACTCATTTAATGGTAAAAATTGTGATAAGCGTTTCGATCCCCTTTGTGCCGAAGTTGGCCGGGTCGATGAATCGAGGTGCAGAAAGTGCCGCTCGTCCTCGCGCCCCTCGATTCTCGCAGGCGTTTATCGGAACTCGCGGGGGCCGAAGTTACTTCTGTTTCGAGCGTGGAACGCGATGAATATTAACGAGACGACGAGAGTCGGTGTACCGGAATGGAGCGTGTTCGGTGCGCTGCTCGCTACGCGACGCAACACGACACGCGGACAAACACGCGCGTGAATGCGTACACAAGATTTACCGTCTTGAAACGCAATCTCGGCTCTAGATGGTTACCCGTGCCGCAACGCGCTCTCCTATCTAAATAATTACGCCGAATGACGTTGACTTGTCCCCCTTTGCCTCCCTCGCCGCTCGCGTCGTCTGCCGTCTGCTGCCTTCTGCACCGTGACTTCGCCGCGGGACGTGATTATGTTAACAGAAAAGAATTTGATATTCATACATACAACGAGCGATAAATTAGGTCTTCGAAAATCATTTTAGTCGTAGAAAAGCTTAAGCAATTTTCAACAAATTTTAAAGTTTCTTCTGAGAGAAGCTTTTATTTTGCTTAGTGAAAGTTTGTAAGGTGAATCTGGTTTATTCTGGGTTCTATAATTATAGTAGATTTCACCGTAATTTTATTGGAAGATGAAAGCAGCGGTTTCCGTGTTTTCCATAAATTGATCTTTCCCAACAACAGACTGTACTGTTTTGTCGAGATAAAGCGAAGCAGCATCGAGTATAGCCTAGGGACAACGCCGAGCAGACACAGTACAAGATGAACATTAAATGACCCCGGCGTCGTTTCTCGTTTTTCTTTGGAAGAGCGAGGCGTTCCTCACTCATTTCCTCCCCCGAGATGCTCTAAGTATTCTGGATATCGCGTCCCCGCTAGGACAAATTGAAGAAATACTGTTCCGACCGCGAATCCCCAGAAGGAACTTTTCGAAAAGAAAGTTTCTTCAGCGGAACTTTAAACTACGTATCCCGTGGATCGAGTTGAGTTCTGATTCCGCTTTCTTGAAGATTGAAGTGTCCTTTCGAGGGGCCCCGTTGCCCTTGTATACAATACATATCCGGCCCTCTCGCTCTTCTTCCATGGCGTTTCGAAGTAAACAGTTGTACATACGACTTCGTTGGCAACTTGCTCCTCCGCCGACAATATTTGTCAACTCGAAGCGTACCAATCCCGTTCGACTATTTACAACGCGAATGTCTTTGAGTCTCTCGCGAGTCTCCTTCGGGGTTTCAAAACCGGGAACTGGGAAACAAAAAATCGGAGGCAACCCGTGATCGGTCGTTCGAGAAACGTGCTCCTGCCATCAGGAAAACGGTTTTCTTCTTTCGAGAGTCGAGTAAGCCCCGATGCACACGACGGACACGAAGTCGCTGCGATCGTTGCGATATCATGTTAGTGACGTTTCCCGATTTATTTGTATTTGTGAAAACATAGTGATATGCAGAATCGCAGCGACTTTTTGTCGCTCGTGTGCATCGAGCCACGGTGTATTATAGAGGTGTTTCGACAAAGCACCTCTGTCTGGTTGAGTTTTGTGATCAATAGATGGAAGATCCTCTGGTCGCCGCTAGAGGCGTCATAGTCAGAACTCCCCGTATGGTATGCACGTGTGCGAATGAAGTGCATCACAGATGATCACAGAGCTTCATTGGTGCTCGGTCTCCTCACCATTTGAGTTCGCTGAACCAATAGGAGCGCTCCCCACGGATGTTTCTACTCAGACGCACTCTAGCGGTCGCTAGATGTGTAATCGTCACACATTTCTTAGGGAACTTGCAACACCTGTATAATACACCATGATCGGGGCTAACAGTTAATGTCGGCCATGTAGTCTACAAAGCGGAGCGTAACACCTCGACGGATCCGCCATATCTGCTCTTGGCCATGCCAGACAACATAGGCAAGAAAGCTTTCTAGTTTTCCCATTGACAACATCCCGGACTCTTACTCCATTAGGGGAAGGTAGTCAATAGACCACAAACACTGCTCCAGCGAATGAATTGGTAGAAATAATAGTAAGTAAGTACTCCGTTTGTGCTGCCAAAACATCCCTTTGACGTATCTGGCTGGCATGTAAGGACTGTTATTTTAATTTTAATTTTATTCACGGGAAGGAATTCCCATTAGTGTACAAGAAAAAAATTTTCATACAGTTGCATACATAGATGTCACAATAGTTGGAAACAATAAAAGAGTACAAGAGTAATATAAAAATGACAAAAGATAGCATATAAATAAAATATGAAATAAAATATATAAAGATATAAAAGATGTGTGTAACAGATTAGATTAAGTTGTACAATTGCCTCTTGAAAGACCACAACGAGCTACCAAATATATCAAGGTCGCCAGCAAAAGCATTGGCAGTGACGCACGACCGGTTAATAGTGTCTAGATACGAACACATTGAAGTATAATTCAACGGAAGAAAAGTCAGCGAGTGCCTTAGAGATCTTATTGGCGCATATATGTTAATAAGTTGAAGAAGTTGAGGACAATTGATGTATCCATTGACGATTTTGAAAATCAGCATAAGTTCAGAAAATATTCTTCTTCTTTCTAAGGTATCAAGTTTAAGCTCCTTCATGACTACATCATAGTTGTGGTCAGTGATTGACATCTTCCGCCCTAACTTAAATGTCGCAAATCTAAGAAATCTATATTGTACCCCTTCAAGCTTGTGTTTCTGGTTGGCAAAATAAGGAGACCATATAACTGAGGCGTATTCTAATATAGGTCTTACTAAAGAACAGTATAATAATCTCAGTGAGTCTGGATTTGAGAATTTTACTGTACATCGTTTAAGAAAACCAAGGGTTTTGTATGCTTTTGACACTACTGTTTGTATATGAGCGGAGAAATTAAAATTAGGGGTAAAAAGAACTGGGTTATTGTCGGGACATTGATTAGCGACTCGGACCATGGCTTCTTGGTCCGGTCAGAGGAATCCCTGTTTCGTTTATGGTGAGCTCTTCGTAGGGCCGGTCCTGAGCCCCTCCACCACGACAAGGTGGTCCACCGACGGAGGGGAGAGTCCAGTAATAGTCAATGGCACGTTGCTCGGGGACTTCGCGTCGACTCCTTTCGCTTCGGTCATTTCCTGCGAATTTTTATTTGAAGCCCGTCCGCGCGGTATCGAGACGTGAACGGCATTCGTCCGGAGTCGCGCGAGACCGTTAATGTATTTCCAATGAAGCCCGATAACGATTTTCACGGATCGATGAGACCGGCGCGTTCCTCTCGCGCGAGAAATATAATTACGGAAGAGTGTATTTTCGAAACAGAACGGCGCGAAGGAACAGCGTTCCTTCATTTCCGTCCTCCTCGGCCCCATTTCGAGTCTTCTGCCTCGCGATTCGTGGCTAATGGAACGTCTCTCGTTCGAGCTCCCCATCAAAATCGAATCAGCGCCGAAGTACATATATGGTATACGCCGTGATGCAAAGCAGCGATATAATTTCGAGAGTTTTTAATTAAGTTGCATCAATATTTGGTATAAATAAAACCGGTAGAGGCAATCGTGGAAATTTATGAACCGCGTTTCGCTTTCAGACAGATACACAATTCAAAACAGCAAACCTAACCCAGACCTAACCCAGACTGATACACAATTCAAAATAGCAAACTATTACAGGCAGAGGTGTAGTATCGATGACCGTAATGCGAGGAATTAATTTATCGTTTTTTCCAAAAGGGGTGAAGATCGCTCGCAGCGAAATAGTCGCGTGACAAACGCGACGCGCGCCTCGAACTTCGTTATTCCTCCTTCAGCCCGTCTTCGGTGGCCCAATGGAAAATATTACGCTTCGTCCGTTGCACGTAGCATCCGCTGAAAGTGTCGGAGCCGCGTAGCGCATACGATACGAGTCGTTATTTCGCGGAACGCGACGCGTGTCGTGGTTTCCCAGCGACGACAGGCCAACTTCGTTTGGCCGTCGAGCCGCGCGACGAATTAAGGGTGGCTTCTTTGTCTGCTCGCTCGCCTCGGTCACGTATCGATGAAACACACGCAGCACACTCGCGTCGCGATGTAAATGCGTTTTATTCGTATGCCGGATAGCCGATTCTACCTCTCCACGCGTCGCGCGAATTCGATTTCCTGAGGAGCTTTCAAATGTGGGACCGGCGTGCAACAATTTTCTGATCGGATTAATCGAGAGCTCGTTCCGCGCCAATCGGTCGAGGAATATAATGGTTCGAGTTGCCGGTTGAATAGCTTTCCGCGCGCCTTTCTTTTCCTTTTTTCCCCTCGGTGTTTCGTTTTTTCTTTTCTTTTTTTTTTTTTTGACAAAATTACGGTTACCGCGACAAAGAGGGAAGAAAAAGGATATTACGTGGAATTTTCTGACGAAAAGTTACGAGCGGGTTGCATACGTTCTCTCGACGTCGGGCATTGACTGTTAACCTACTGCATTAAAGCTTTATACGGCATTGCTACGGAAAAACCCACTCGTTCTTTTTTTTTTTTTTTTTTTGTTGTAAAAGTTCTTTCGCACACTTTTGCAGAGTGTGTACTTTTGTTGCCTCGGTTGACACAGCTTTGCTGCCACTTGACCCGCAGTTATTGGTTACCTTTGACGTAGAAATCACGGGCCGAGTTTCGAAGGGAATGTAGGCGCCGTGTACCTTTCTGATACGGTTTAAGGGAAAAAAATTGTATGCGTGTGGTTACAGAACTGTCGAGGGTGTCATTAGTACCCGCATAAGCAGTTCTGTAACCTGGTTTCGCTTTAAGTAAAAGGCTTCTGATTTCGTGTCAATTTCCAGAATCTTACCCGAGCTGCTTTACCATGTTAATGCGTAGCGAACAACTGGCACGTTTCATAATCTCGAGAGAAAAGAAAATAACGACGTCTGTTCATAATTTTTCTCTTTTACTTGGGCGTCACGCGTCACGAGAATTTGCAAAGATCGAAACCGAGAGTGTCTCGATTTCTGCAAAGTCGAAATTTCTCCGGATTAAAAGGCAAAATAAAAGGGGGTCGAAGGACAATCTATTCCGTGATATTCGCCCGATAGAATGTCCGCAGAAGCGAGCTGCAAAGCCGTGATTTCGGTGTAAGGTCGTTTAGATAAAAGGGTAGGGAGAGACACGATATTGCAGGCGCCTCGCCAGCTCGTCCTGGGACCAATACCCGTTTCGAACTCTTTCCTGCGATTCGCAACGAGATTTCGAACCCTTACGAGACGACAGCCCATTCCTCTGTCTCTTTCTCTCCTCCTACCTCTCGTCGGAGGAGGAGAGAGTCGTAAAGCCCGCGTCGCCCGAACTGCCTTCTCAAAGGATCTGCGCGCACGAGCAGATTCCTCGACAGAGAGTTCGCCTGGCAAATCCTGACGACGCTTCGGTGGGCTCCTAAAGCGCGAGCCACCAAGTCATCGCGATCCTTGCCCTTCTTTTTCTCCGATGCGAGTGTCTGATAAGTGACGATTCTTTACGCCGGTTCCGACATCTGCTATAAGTCCTTCGGATGGTGATCCGTTCTTCGTCCTCCTCGGGGTCGTTTCGAAGGGAGCAGCTCTTCTCTCTGTGGTCAGATTGAAGTCAAAACGCGACGTTTCCCTCGTGATCCTTCGAGGCAGATACCGGCGAGGAAGCCGGGAATTCGATTTCTAACAACTTTCGCCGGGCAAAACCAACCCTCCGAGAGGAATTGACCAACCTCCGAGGGGGAAAACGAAATCCTCGCGATGCAAAGGACGAGGAAACTTCTACGAAACTTTAACCGTTCTCCTTCTTTTCACCCCTTTAAACGCGAAACAATGGCCACGATTTAATGCTGCCGAAATTGCTTGCTGCTCGAGAATCTTACTACGAAATTGCAGTTGAGGCGTGTCGAGATTAAGGAAATCGAATTTCGTTCCGCTTCTCCGTTGGTCGATGACAGTTTCGGGCTTCCGGTTAACTCGGTGGAATTGTCGGTGCCTTTTGTAAAAACTGCCACGAATCTCTCACGGACGTAATCACGCGCCCCCGCGACGAATTTCCAAAAGCGCCCGACGGTTCCGCGAAAACGCCGAAGTTGCCCGGGTGCAATTAGAGGCGTCCGCAGATGCGTCGACTCCCACGGGCGGCGTGGAAGTACGTAATCCCGAAGTTGAGATCAAGGATGATCACCGTGGAACACGAAACGAGAACGGCGACGATTCGATCGAGTCGCGAAAAACAGTCTGTATTTAGTATAATACACCGAGGCCCGCGAAAACGATCCACATTCGGTGGCGGATCGCCAAAGACTGAGAGATCCATCGATCCCCCGGCTGTATTTATACTCCTGATGACGGTTGATTCAAAGTCACGAAATTAATCAGACCGCGAAGAATTGAAATTTCCAATAAAGTATTGCCTGTAAGGACAATCTAAGTCACGGATATTGTTAACAACAATTCCGCAAGTCTTCTTGTGCAAATTGTTAATAATTATTATTGTTAGATTATGAATTATAAAGCTGTTTGATATTATTAGTCTGTGAAAGGTTTTACCACTTGATATCAGAATTTGTATGTTCTTCTGGTTAAATGGTTCGACAGTTACTGTTATTAATTTTTGTATGCAATGAAATTTGCAATTCTTTAATTTTATTTAACGTGTATTAATTAAAATATACGTAATATGTTCACGGGATTTTTCTAAGATTTTCCATATTTGAGAACGTACTTAGGCACTGTTCTTGTTCGTGTTCGCAATGTGGACCAGGGATTAGGAAAGTTGTAAAAACAAGCCATTCTCACGGATGTCTACGTATTTCCCCGCGAATATCGGCAATTTGTCGTCGGTCGAGCCTCTGACAGCGCCACCCTTTTCATTCCCATTGCATAACTGCACGCATCCTGCCTCTCGTATCTGCATAGACATCTGTCCAGGCGCGCATGTACACGAGCGCTCGAAAGTTTGTCTACACTCGTTAATGAGAAAGAAATTCGTACATAAATTGCACTGTCACTGGTCGAAATTAACAGAAAGGTTACAAGGGCTGCGTGAAATTTATTACCGGACCTTCATTTCCATCGGACCGTTCGTGCCTCTTTTTGATTAATATTTTCCACGAGCTCGACATTCATCATTTTCCCGTCGTGCTTTCAATATGATCTCCTCCGTTCGTTTAATGATATGCTCGTTGAGCTGGATCGCAATAATTCCGACAAATATCGTTCCGATGTTTAATAACGTTTTTCAGTTTTTCCCGTGGACGATGCTCTGAGCGAATTTGTTCAGAACCCGAGAGCATCGTTGCTGGATAAAATATTGAACTTTCTACAAGTCCCCTGAGATACTTCCATATTATTAATACAATTTGATTCGTTGCCCGTAAACCATTTCCCTTTTTTTTACTCATTCTGTGCGAGCGGTTCAAAATCGAAGCTTGTCTGAAAAATCGGTCGGTCTAGCGTGCTTCACAGGTCGTTGATACGTGTTCTATGAACTTCTATGCATCGGGTGCTCGCGCTGGTATTCACCGAAGCGTTTCGGAATCGTTGCCTTTTGGTCAGGCCACGTATTTCGTTCCCCCTTTCATCGCTCCCGTGGCTTTTCCTTTTTTTACGCCCTTTCAGCATTTTTGTGTTCCCGGCTTCTTTGTGCCTCTCGCAGTATCTTTATTGCTTTCGCCGCATAACCTGTACATTTGCATCTAAGGTTCGCAATGTAGCGCAGAAGCATGTGACCTTTAGAGCTCCGAGCTCGGTAATCTTCGGTGGTGTGCTGGATTCCCGAGATTGTTTGGGATTCCCGACAATGTACGGGATATAAAAAATATCCGGGATTCCCGAAACTGTCGTTATTCTCGAAAATTGTAATGCGTAATCTTCGGGAACACAATGACTTTCGGATTCTCGTAATTATCGGAAGTATGGAGAAAACTTCAAAATGTCGGGAATCACGGATATTTTCGGTAATCCTGAACATTTTCGGGATTCTGGTCCAATACCGAGAAAAATTCCTCTCTCGACCGGGATCCCGCACACCCCTGGTAATATTCTCGCCTTAATCAATCGGCTGCTGCGACGTTACAGGTTTCGTTAGCCGAATTGAGTTAGAGTAGCGAGGTAGAAATTGATCCAGGCAACGAGGAACTCTCTTAGCACCCCGTGAATCAAATCTCCCCTCGGCGTTCGTCGATGTGCAATGGGCGAACGCGTCGATGGAGAATTTATAACGGGAGGGGAAAAATTCGGGGGTCGCTTTGAAATAGATGGCGAGCGATATGGAGCGACGGTTGTCAGCCGCCGCGGCCCCCGAAGAAAAAGTGCTCGCTTATGGGTCCCTCGTCGCCTGTTCCCGCTTGAGAAACTGCGATAATCCTCTATTTTTTCGCGCCAGCTGGAATTTACATTTCACGGGACGGGGAATTCGCGAGGACGCCGACTGAATTTCGAGAACTTCGGTAGCGCTTTTCGGAGCCGCGCGCGTCGCGTCGCATCGCGTCGTCGCTCTCGCCTCGTTACGCGGAATCACGGGGAATTCTAAGCGTTTCGACAGCGAAACCGGAGAAAGGGAAGGCTAGAGGGGGTAAGTATAATTGAGCGGCGGATGGCATAAAGAAGCCGGTCGCAGTCGAGATAAGCGCGCGGCGCGGCGGTCCAGAGGTTTTTCGCTGCCAGGACGCGCGCGCCCGGTTCTTGTTTACGATCAATGAAACGATAGGCGACCGGGAATTTACATTTTAATGCCTCGACTGGAGAACCGGAAACGCTCGTAACGCGCGTTAAAGCGTCCGCGCTGACCGCTCGCGCTCGCGACTCTGCATTTATTATTAGCCGTAACGCATTTATCGCTGTCGCGCGCATACAAATTACGCGTGCCGCTGTCTAACGTTCCTCTTCCCTGCCTCTTGTTCCGCTCCGCGATTCGTCCTGGATTTCGAATTAGCCGGCGCTCGCGTCAATACCGCAGCGCCGACCGATCCAAATCCGAATCGCGCTCTCGTCGCGATAAGGAATCGGGGAAAAAAGGAGACGCGCGGCTCACGTCAACCGTATGAATAATTGATGATCGCGCGGGGGTGGGACGAGGCTCGCGACGCGCTTATTAGGATGCCGGGAGTCGCGCGACGCCATCTGTCGACTGCAGTCGCGTCGCCGGATTGCTGATAGGCCTTATCTCGCGATGTACACCGGTTTCGATTGGATAAGTTCGAGTCTAGAATCGTCGGAAGGCGACGCGACGCGGGAGACGCGGAGCGCAGACATCTGTCAACGCGCTTGTCGCAATTTCTCGTAGACAAGTTTGCAAAGTTAATCGCGACCCACCGTTTGACGCGAAATACGTTGGACAGATGTTCTATCCGTTTGCGAATCGCCGATCATTCTTGCCGGTCGATCGTAGAACACCTGCAATATTTAAACCCCGAAATTGGTCGGGGCAATTAATCTCGGGCTAAATAAATGTAGAATATCCTCGAAAGCAAGCCCGTCCGGGCGCGTGTAGTTAATTGCTCGATGTTTTTTGTCGAGGAAAATTGCGCGCAAAGATAGAAACAAGCAAAGGATAAAACGAAAGGCACGAGCGACGGGAAGTAAAGGTTGGGGGTAAAAAGTTGTAGGGGATGGCGGCGTCGGTGGTGGTCTTTCGTTTCATTTTCATTTCTACTTATTTCCTTGCTCGTCACATCGCTCCGACGTTCTTCCCGTGATTCGCACTCGTCCGATTAAACGGTATACACCCTCCTCGAAAGAAACCACACCGCCAACCCCTTTACATTTTTATTTTATTTTAGTCGTCCCTCTGTTTTCTGCAGTCTCCCTCTTTCCTTTAATTGCATGATTTCCGCTCTGTAGACTACCACTATTTTTCGTCTTCTGTATATTTGAATTTTTCTACTGCGAAGGGTGGTTTGTGTTTCTTTAGAACCCTCAGGTTTCGAAGTTACCTCATCAAGCCGCGGAATTAAAAATTCAAAGATACCGAAGCAACAAATTAGAGTCGAGAGAGAGAGATTCCTCGGATAAATTGAGACGAGGATTTTTCCCACGCGTTTCGGCGATCTGGTAAATAAGATAGGGGAGGATTTCGGACGGTGCCCTCTTCTCTTAGTTGTTACCCCTTCCGGGTGGTCGGATCTCTCCTCGAGGGGCGAGGTTGGCCAGATTAAACGCGTTGCTTCCACAGAAACGCGACTGATCCCTCGAGATTTTTACCCTCGACTTGAACGAACGCCTACGGAAGAAGCATCTCGGGAATCCGCCCCTTTTTCGCGGCTTTTACGTAATCATATGATTTACATTCAAATTTCCTTGAACGCCGCTCGCAACACTGCCTGTTCCCCCGGGGCGAAATTTATTCAGGATTTCGCCAAGTTTGCGAAATTTTTCCGTTCGCGTCCGGGGATCCTTCAGATTTTTGTCTAGTTTGAGTCGCCGCGCAGTGGTCCAGTTGGCTCATCTGGCTGGCCATGACTATTTCACGTTTTTTATGCGGTTTAAGGTCAATTTATACCTCGACGTGACGAGCAGTAAATCAGGTATATTTATATTAGTACCGAAAGGTGAGGTAATTATTCGAATTTTCACTTGAAACTTTTTTTTAAACTATTCATAAAAGACCAGACTTTCGCAATTGGCAATAAAAAGAAAATAGATTTTTTGAATTAACAATATTGCTGTACCCTCTTAAAATTGTAAAGTTAACATTTCTAACCTCTGTTATGCGGTGTATGAGATTCCGGATTCTGTTATTTCAGCAGATAAATCTAGGTTAACGAAAAATCTTCAACGGGTGTCGTCATCGTTGGCATTTCCAACGTCTGGGTTTAGAATGTCAACAAGTAAACCTAGTTTATTCTTAAAGTTTCTTTGAATCTGTACTTTTCGGACTTTAATCATTTCTTTTTCTGCAACTTCCATCTTTTGTGAAATCCATTTTTGAACGATTATTTTATATGATGAGTGGAGTGAATTCTCAAATAATCGAATTCTTGGATGTAGAATGGACAATCCACAAATCGTACAGAGAATCTTTTCTCGTTTTCGGACACGAATTTGTACGAACGCAGCATGTAGTTGCAGTCCCAAAGTCTGCCGCGCAGATGTTTTATTGTCCTGACCGCTTCGCGCCGCGACAGAGAAAATGCTTTAAATAACAAAGGTGCAAGTTGAAGCAACCAAATTTATTTTACATTCGAAGCACAAATGCTTACCGAAAATAATGCTGGTTGAAAAAATGCCGGACCTCACGGGACTCTATAAAAAAATCACTCGTGAAGTTTTATAAGTGTAAACAACAATAACTATAAGAAGATATGCAAAAACAGGAGTAACGACTTTATTAAAATATAGAATATAAAAAGACTTTTAGGACTTGTGTAAAGTATATAAAAATCACTCAAAAGCAAACCTAGTTCCAGAGAATCTAAAAGAACGAATGCGTTTTTTAAAAACTCTGTATTTTGGACAAAGCTCAGCACTTTATGAATGCACAAATAAAAAAATTAATGTTAGTACAACTCAAACAACAAAAATTTCTTAGCCTAGGTAAACATTTTGAACTTGACTTTTGACCAGTAATTTCGGCCGTTTGGACCACTGTGCGCCGCACCGTTCGAAAAACTCGAGCTTCGAAGTCTTATGACTACGATTCGTCGGAATCAAAAAAATTCTACGGGGCCGAGGTTGAGTTTTGCAGATTCCGAGGAAACCGCTAGGCCACCACCTGTCGATCGCGCAACAAAACCGCAGGTAGCCAAAGCGATCCATCCGGTCCTCCAAAGCGTCCTTTGCGTCTCATTGTCGCGCTATATTCGCTCAAACGCGTGCTGCGGATTCGACTATCGATTTCACGCCTATGAACCCGCCCAGTAATGAGACTACCACCGGTAAAGTCGTTCCCCGATGGGGTTGTCGGGGGTTGAATTTGCATCGAATCGAATCCGCTGCTTTCGCGGTTTCCGCCGGGAGGGAAAATTCATTTCGAAAACGAAAAGTGTGTACCCGTCGTTCAAAAAGGGATTTCCAAATTGCTACACGATCGAGAACACTCTGCCCCACCCGCGCGCTCTTGTTTATCGTGTTTTCTCCAACCATCGACCGGTCCAATAAGTTACGAAGGAGGAATAAGTCTAGGGACGATCCATTTTTCATCGGGACTTAAAGTTTGAGAGGAACGATTCGATATACCGTCGCGATCCGGGATAAATTTCCGTGCAATTTCAATACGAGATCATTCCCCTTGTAGACGCAAGTCTCCTCTTTTCTGTCGACCCCGTGTATACAGTGGTGCGCGGCCGGGGGTAAGACGGCTGGATGGAAGCTTCGCCGGATATTAAAAATATCTTCCGTCGGCAACGGACAGCGATCGACTTCCGGTTTATCCGTTTTGCTCCATTTTCCTGCCGTCCTCGAGAGCTCGATCGCTCTCCAGCCATGAAACGCTACTTCCCTCCCCGCTTCCTTCCTCCCTCCGCGCCCTCCTTGTCTTTCGCTTTTCACGATGAACGTCGCGCGCGCGTCCGAGAGGTTCCAGCTTTCGCCTGGGTCGCAATTTTGTCGCGAATTTTAATGAACGGCGAGTAGCGGCGCAATTTTATCATGGGAGGGGGACATTAATGCACGGGATATTGAGTAAGACGGGGGAATAGAAGACAGAATAAAAGGGAATTTCGACGACGAGAGGAATAGGAAATAAGTGGAGATGCGTTGAAAAGAGAAGCTATATGCTTTGAAATAGGTAGAAAATAAATTAGACGAGGTTCTGCAGTTTTTTTAAGGAATCTTGAAAGTAGCTTATTAGTTACTTAATTACTCGTATGCTTTGTTCAATTAATAATTAAAACCCTAGATAATTGAGAGGCGGATAATCGAAGTTCTACTAATTCCATCTATCTTTATTCTGACATTCTTTTCAAACTATACCTACACGGAAAAAAATGGTTTAGTTGATCCAGCAAATCTATAATTCGCTGGAAAAATTTGACGTTATAGCTAAGCAGCTTTGCTACTGCAGCAAAGAAATTGTATTTAAAAGCAATCTTGAACTTATTGATATAGCAAATCTAGTTTTGCTAGCTAAAATGATCTGTTACGGCAGCAAGTCTGTTTTTCTACAATTAATTCATGGAATAGTTTCCTTCAATAAATTCTCTAGAAATATCCTTTGATTGTCACAATTAGTTAACATTGTAAGTCACCATGCAGCATGAAAAAGAGAATGAAAAAGCCTCAAACGTCCAAAAATTCCACAAAATGGTATAGTTAATATTGGAAAAACTTATTTTCTGACAGGTATTTGTTACGGGCCGTTAGCAGGTACTGAGCATAGGTCTAGTTTCATAGGGTTTCCGCTAGAGTACTCTCGTAATAATCGTCTTTCTCGCTAGTGCTTAATCGCCCTGTTAATATATAAGACGAGTTCCGAAATAATCTTCTACAGCTCAAGCGCGTGTCCGTTAGCCTAGGTCTACTGAGATAATCAGACAAGTTTTCGTTGATCCGATGGTCCAAAAGGAAAATCGGAATCGCCGTGGCCCCCTTTTCTTCTCTCTCCGTTTATAAGATCTCCCAATAAATATTCCATGCAAGCATTGTTGATGTATCTTTGTATTTTTGAAGCATCTAATAAATTAGCTATAATTGAATCTGTTCATATACTACATTTTCTTTGATGCAATAGCAAAATAATCAGCTACATATACTAAGCTCTCTTTTCTATTGGTTGCAGTATTGAATCATTTTGGCTGTATTAACAGATCTAACTTGTAACCTCAAACTTTATTTCCTACAACAATTAAGCCAATCAGCTCTGTAACTTAGTTTCTGTAATATAGGATTTTAGCTGTCCGTATATTACGGTTAGAGATTTGCTAGACTAGCAGGATTTTTGGCTGCCACAGCAAATCTTCTTTTTCCATGTATTTATAGAACATGCAGTGAAGCAAACACATTTGCCAACAAGTTAGATTTTTTTCATGACTCTCTACACTCTTGAAAGCATGTTTTGTGTTCTCTCTTGTATGATAAAATCCATTACCTACTGGAATATTTGCATAACCTTAGTTGTTAAGTACCTATTGTATAAGTTTATAAGGATTTTCCTTTCACTAAAGGGTGCATACCCGTAAATAAATTCTATTATTATAATAATTATTACTATTCTATTCTACTGAATTGATTACTGTCCTCGGTAATTTCGTATCAGAGTTAGAGTTTCCCTCGAATCTTCTTAATTACTGTAATGGCTTTCGCTAAACGCATCGCCGACTCTTCTCCCTCGCGGGAAGATTAGGTCAAACAGAGAATTTTTCAAGAGCACATTTCGCCATTCAAACACCGAAAATCCGGCAAAGTCTCGCTCTTCCGACGAACCAGGTCGACCATGAAGTACTTTAATTACCGCACCCTTAACCTGCGCCTCTCTGTTTACCCCGTTTGTCATCCCTGTGAGCCGAAAAATCGATCTTTCGAAGGAACTGTTAACGGCGCGGCGGCGCGGGTTACCGATAAGCGTCGTTAAAGGGCGCGCGAGTATTCGATTCACGTGCCGTGAAAATTATCCTAGGGTCGCGAATTCGGTTATCACGGGCGTCGATCGAGCGCGGGGCGAAAATTGGCGAGGGAGAATGGCTCGTAGGGCGATCGGAACCACCCCTTCGTTCGAAAACGCGCGAAATTATAGATGCTCGCGCGAACCTTTCGGGGAAAATTGCGAGGCACGGTGCTCGTTCGCAGACGATTCGGACACTCGGACGTTTTTCGGGATTTTGACGCGAGTCGATGAGCAGTTTCCCTCCCTCGCGCGAAATTTCGGTCCGCGTGACGGATTTCCAGCCGCGGATTTCGAAAATGCGGGTTATCAAAGCGGAAACGGGCTGCGTGCGTTGAATTTTGGCAGCGAGTTAAATTTCGTGCTCGCTCTTACGTGCCGCCGGTGCTATTAAACTGAATTCGGGGTAAAATTTCCCTCTAATCCTACTATTGCAAACTGTGGAACCTGTACTTGATCTTTAGAACTTCTTCTAGAGTAGTGCAAATTTCCGGGTTAATAATTAAACATTTCTACGCGTCTCCCTCGTAGAGCAGTCATTAGTAATCGCTAATTTTTACGGGACTATTAACCGAAACATTTCGAAATACGCAGACTGTGTTATTTCATATTTAGACAATACAAGTTCACTGGAGGAATGAGTACTTAATGAGTAATTAATATTGAAATGGTGAAATCACTCGAACAGACTGGAAACCCTATTTTAAGGGATCTTTCCACTGTGAACCTCTGAAAAATTGCCATTTTTTGGGAATTTTTTTGTACTGAACGAAATGTCCAATGTAAATAAAGTTTTTCCTACTGATTAATACATTTATTGAGAGTACAAACAATTTTTTTATGCAATTTATAATAGTTTATTTAAATATATATATCGCACTGAATTGAGCACCTCAAGAAAACAATGTAGTGCTGGCGTAGATGATTCCAGAAAAACGACACATCTGAATAAAAAAATTCAAAATGGTTTGTTCCATGTTTAAGTTCCGAAATCCGATGAATTTTTAGTCATTTGTCATTGTAAAAAGTATGAAATTGTTAATAAAACAAAGTTTCCGTGGTCCCTGCGATAGCCACTGATGTATTGAATAATGTGTAAAAATTTGAGACTGATTAATCAAATAATTTTTTTGCAATGATCTACGCCAGCACTACATCGTTTTCTTGAGGCGCTCAATTCAGTGCGATATATACAGTTAAATAAACTATTATAAATTGCAAAAAAAATTTGTTTGTACTCTCAATAAGTGTATTAATCAGTAGGAAAAACTTCATTTAGATTGGACATTTCGTTTAGTACAAAAACATTCCCAAAAAAAGGCAATTTTTCAGAGGTTCACAGTGGGAAGACCCCATAATGTTAAATCAAATTGTGACAAGGAATCTACTTGCGCGGGATCCGCCTGTATTTCTAAAGAATCGCGCGTATCGATTAAAAGGAACATCCCTGCTTCCCAGCGAATTGGCGAGGAGGGATGATCCCCGTTCATCGCACGGCTGTTAGCACGCGAAATTCCACGGTTGACGTCCTGTAATCCAATTGGATGGAAATCGGCGGGCAAACAGACGCGGCTCGCGCATACCGACGCGCGTCTAATTATTAATAATGCGAGGAGTCACAGAGAGCAGACGGATGGCTGTTTGCGTCGGTCTGCGAACGAGATTGGTTACTCGGGGTGCCCGTGCATTACGGCCGCGGCGCGCGTCGCTTATCAATGGGCATATCGTTGGGAATCGCGCGTGTTTGCCAAATGAGCTCGGCGTTCGTCGCGCGTGGTACCCGCCTCCGGGAAAGAATCGACGGGAGCGACGCTCGATGCCATCGCCGGGATTGAAAGCGTCTGCCGATGAATAGAGGGGGCGTTAGCAGTTTTGGTGTCGTAGACGACGGTCATTTCGCATATTGGAATTAAGCAGGGATTCGCGTGTGACCTGGTCACGAGGGTCGGCATGAAAAGTCGTCCGCGTCGTCGACTCTGCCGCGCGTCGCGATCGATCCGGAGGGAAAAAATCGGGAACCGTTGGCGCGGCTTCGAGCCGGAAACGTATTTACCCCCCCGGCGATCGTTTTTCGCCGCCTTTACGACGTCCTCCCTCGATCTCTCCAAGAAGTCGAGAGTCGAAAGGCCCCTGGTCAGCCTCGTAAATCGCGCGCCGACCGGATCTCCGTATCGCGTTCCTGGGGGCGTCGGGGATATCGTACCGCGGTCACGTACGGACCGTTTCAAAATCCAATTTGTCGTTGATGTTTCGACGTCGATGCTGCTCTTGGCCGCGATTACATACAGGACGAACTCGTTAAAGTTCGAAGGAGCGTGGGCGGCGCGAGGGGGGCGACGACTCCGAGGAGTCGAGCAAAGCGACGAACGCGCCGCGCCGAAATAGTCTGCAATCCTGACGCGAGCTAACCGAAATACTGAAACATGTAGCAGCGGCACGGCTCCTGGGGGTGGAAGAGTAACCTACACCCTCCTCCGCAGCACCGGCGAGCCACGAATTCGCAGGGCACCCGTAAAAACCGCTCGTAAAGCGGAGATACGTTTTCGAGGTGAACGTGGCATAATATCGAACCGATCGGGGGGAATATTGATCGACATAGTCCGTCGTTCCGCCCGCGAAATTTCCGCTCCCCCTTTCCGTTCTCGTTACTGAAATTACCTGCAGATCGAGCGTGTCGCAAGATTTCGAATTTCGAGCGCGATTCTTCGCTCGATTATTAATTTGTCAAGCTTGCTTTGCCGAGGCATTGAAAACTAATTGATTTATTTAATCACTGGGAAATGCTGTCGAGAGAGAATTCAATTTTCAGGGGGAATGAATAAATTTTGAGCCATTTTTCTTTCTTTCCGGCTCTAGATCTATTCATCTCAGGGACTGCGGAATAATTCCGCATTTTCTTCAAGCGGTGATTTCACCTCCTAAAACCACATTGTAGCCCCGACAAAAAATGGTTTTGCATTCGGAATTTATTATTCTACTTGCATACAAAGATTCATAATTTTCTGAAGTTTTGGTTTCTCTAACTTCCCTTGTTAGTCAATTAATATTAAAATCAAATTAATTTCTTTAGTGAGTCTGCATTACATTTTAAGTTTTAACTGCTGGCTCTTTCTCCGGAATGATTCTAACTTACAATTAAATTTACAGTTAAACTATTATGTTTGTAATTACGTATTGGTTGTTCGGAAAGTGCGATAAAAAAACCTGGTTTTCATACACTGATCTGTCGATTAAGAGTAGGGCTCGAGATTTCAAGTGAACCGAGTGAGATACCCGAGTACCCGGGTACTCGTGAGATACCCGGGTATACCAAAATTACCCGTACTACCCGGGTATCTCACGGGTACCCGAACGCATGAGATAGGCAAGAATCTCATGCCGAATTAAGCCGAATTGAACCGAATTGAGCCGATAGCTTTCGCGGTACGTATTTCTGGCTGAAAAATAAAAAAAAATTTCAGAATGAAATGAATTCTGTATACATGATAAAAATTGAATTTAATGGACCGTGGTTATGTTGAAAATGAGTTCTCTCTCTCTCTCTCCCCCTCTCTCTCCCTCTCTCTCCTCCTCTCTCTCTCCCCCTCTCTCTCTCTCTCTCTCTCTCGCGCGCTCTACTTTAAAATCCAGAAACACATACCGAAAAACTATCGGCTCAATTCGGTTCAATTCGGCTTAATTCGGCATGAGATTCTTGTCTATCTCATGTGTTCGGGTACCCGTGAGATACCCGGGTAGTGCGGGTAATTTTGGTATACCCGGGTATCTCACCCGGGTACCCGGGTATCTCATAATCAATAGCCCTAATTAAGAGGCAATTTATTGTGTGTTCTTAGACATTCCGATTGTGAGACTGTCCTTTTCAGTACATACACGCACGCATACAGCCGTCTCTGCTACAGTAGTCATCCTCGCCGAGACCTCAAGATCGATATCGTCCTCAGGAAATCAGGGTTTTCATGTTTATGTTTATAGGCGACGGCATCGCCTTTAAGTCCACTGGCGGGAGAATCACCCTGTATTTATACTATGTATTGTGCGTCTTCTCACGTATCATTATATTGTACAGATAAAAAAGGTCTTTGGTGTTTGTTAATTAAATAAATGAATTCCGGTACGGTTGAGACGAATTATCAGGGACGAATTTGGCGACGCAGACTTGCCGCCCCCAAGCAGAAATTTCCTCCCTCGTTGCTCACCGTTCGACCCGTTTCGCCTGTTACAGTGAAGTATTTGAGGGAGGTGACGCCGTACTTCAGGAAGGCCTCGATCATCCAGGAAGTCGGCTGGGAGTTGCAGCGCGGTTTCCTCAGCGCGACGCCTCCGCCGCCCAAGTCACCACCGCGAGCGGATACTCGTTATCTGCCGCTCCAACTCTGCAGACTCACCAGGGCTCATCCTTCCTCCGATCCCGGTAAGTTCGCCCGCTCTCTCCCCTATCTCTTTGAGCGTCGTACGTGTCACGGGGGTGGAAATAAATAGACCGAGGTACTCGAGGCACAGCCGAACGGTATTCAAAGCCTCGACGCGGCCTTAAAGGAATTTCTACCCTCTCGCTTGCGAAATCTCCCGTTCGCGCTTATATGTTTTTTACACGCACCGGGGAATCAGTTCGAGCCCGCTATAAAGACTGGGAGGTCGAAACGAGGTTTAACGTTTCGAGTTGAAATTCACGGGAGTCGACTCGAAAAATAGTGCGCACATTACGCTCTCTATATCCGTGAACGAGTTAAGAGGAATTATTTTTTCTTGGTCGAAAATATCGATTTTTCGAAATTTTTTTTAAATGAACAAAACTATAAAGAAAATGATTTCACACTTTGTATATGTTTTTAACAGACTTTTATTAAGTAACACATCTTTTTTCGATTTAATTCACTCGAAAATACAGTTTGAATCAACCGCGGACTGAACGCGTCACAAAATTGCGGTTGACATGATTTCTGCCCTTTAGTTCATATAAAATTAAAAATTTTAATTTTATACACATGTATAATTATCGTTCGACTTACAGACAAGGCGATAGGTTGTATATTCTCCTTTAATTATTATTGATATTATTTAACAATGATATATCTGAAGTATTCGAGCACAGTTCATTTTTTCTTTTTGCTAATGACCTAAAGATTTATCCTTCTGTTCAAAGTACGAATGATGCGGCCTTACTGTAACTTGATTTGGATAGTCTTACCAATTTGTGTTCCAGGAACAAGCTTAGAGTAAACTCACACGGACCACTTTCAGACAAGATGACAGCCACAAAACTGTCAATGCTGTTGCCCGATTTATTTATGTTTAGGAAAAACATAGTAGTGTCGAGCCGAAAGTGGCGGGAATGTGGGTAGAAAATGGTCCGTTTGAATTTATCCTTAATTTTAGTATAACTGTCGTGTTATTCGTTTATATGCCTCAATTATCTGGTCTCCGTATTATCAAATACACATAGTGAGTCAATTGAAAGAGTACAACACAAATTACTTAGGTTAGCTTCTTATTATACAGATACACTCATCTTCATTTACTGTCATAACTATGACTCACAATCAGTTCACTCGCGTTTTATTTCGTTTAATCACGCAATATTTTCGAGCGAATTCAATCGAAAAAATTGTGTTTCTTAATAAAAGTATGTTAAACACACATGCAAAGTTTCAAATGATTATGTTTAAAATTTTGTTTATATAAAAAATTCCAAAAAATGTTTTCGACCAGGAAAAAAGAAATTTCTCCCTTAATTACAAACTCTAGGATGAAT
The DNA here is from genome assembly GCA_030770465.2 of Perdita meconis. NCBI lineage: Eukaryota > Metazoa > Arthropoda > Insecta > Hymenoptera > Andrenidae > Perdita > Perdita meconis. The sequence continues at coordinate 8,681,802 of JASKOS020000009.1, forward strand.
ACTGGAGGGCCGGATCAAAGCAATATTACAATTTTCCGCACAAAAAGGATGAGACCCCGTTTGTCCTCCGTCCCCCGTCCTCCGGAAAAGCCAATTTGCCTCGCTTCGCAATCGTTCTCTCGCGTCACGGCGCCACGCGTCGACGTGTCAATCGTCGCGGTTTTCTCCGAATTTCGGTGCGGATCTCGAACACAGAGAGTCCCGGCGTCGACGACAGAAATGCTCGTCAACGTGACGGCGCGAAGAAGCCGGGTGTGGGTGGGCCGCGTTAATTAACGACCGTCGAAAAGGGAGGCCTGTTCGAAGAGCGACCGTTCCGCGATACACGCGCCTCTCTCCTCGTCGCTTTTCCCGTTTTCTTTGAAGCCCCGGGAAATGCGCGCGGCGTCGAGAGAGAGAGAGAGAGAGCGACGGGGAGAGAGAGAGAGAGAGAGAGAGAGAGAGAGAGAGAGAGAGAGAGAGAGAGAGAGAGAGAGAGAGACGGCTGACCGTAAAAAGAACGAACCGGCTCCAGGAACCGGCGTGGCGTCGGCAAATCAAATAAGCAAGCGTAGAATTTCTCTCGGCCTCGTGTGTGCGCGCGTTTAGAAGTAAACGCTCCTCGCAGCTTCCACGCCGAGCGTGGATTACGCGCGCTCGCCCGTTTCTCCACGGTGGGTGGCGGCGCCCGCGCCTCTCGAGAACTGCATGCTCAGCGACCGAGATAATGACAGCCATAACGTAATTAATCCGTTTCTGGGATTACAGTCGAACGAAGCGCTCTCGCGCGAGCGCGGCCGCACCGCCGCCGCGCCGTGCCGCGAGTTTGACAGTCAATTATCGTTTCACGGAGCGTCGCGTTCTCCGATTCCCCCATTTCCTCTTGATTCTTCGATTGGGCTACTATGCGTCTTCGGGACGGTTCGTTTCGATACAGCCCGAACATCCAGGTCCTTTGTACTCAGCCGTCTTCCGCGCGCGATTCCGAGCGGAAGCCGGAGGACGATCGCGCGGGAAGTCGTCGCCGTTGTATACCAGACGGTGGTAAGTGGCTCCTCCGGCTGAATGGATCTAGCTTTCATCGAGATGCCGCCTCCCTCGGTCTCTTTGCTAGGGGAGCGGTGACAAAGAAGGGGTTAGAAAAGAGTGTCCTCCCCTCCCGCGGATCCTGGTCGTGGAGTTAATGAAAGGCTAATGGGCTCTTAATTCTGTAGAGCCCCGACCCCTCGGCTCGCTCCCCTCGAATCGTCAACCCTCTGACATTCCTTTCTCGTCCCTCTCCTCGTTACCATCGGTGTCTCTATCCGCTTCCATTTCAGAGTATCGTCTTCCCTCTCCTCTCTCTCCGCCCCTTCCGCGACTCTCTTTTCCTCCGCGTCGCATTTTGCCTGAAGATTTCGCAAATAAGCCCGCTGTTTACTCTCCGATTTTTCTTCGCCGTTATCTGCTCTTCCGCTTCCTGCCCCGCGTTTCCCACCCCTTCGCTCGAATCCTCCGGCTGTTCCGTCTTTCTTCGGCTGGAAAAAAAGAACCGCGCACTCTCCCGGAGAATAGGCTGACGCGAATCCTGGGGTCGGAAAGGGGGTTTGGGGAAAGGCTGGTCGAAAGGTAAAGGGAATCGTTGTGGCCGGGAATTGAGGAAAGCAATCAAGGGCGTGCTGTATCTCTTGCTCGTATCTGCCGCGTGACTGTTGGCCCGTGTCACACAGAGGGTGGCTTCTTCTGGATCGTCGCTATTTTCTCAGTCAATACCAACCTTTTCTCTTCGTTCCAGAATTATCGGAACTCGGTGGTATCGGTCGATCGGTTAGGTAGGAAATTGGAAGAACAGCAACTTCGAAAATTACCCCAGATTCGATATCAAACGCTTTCGCGTTTATAGAGCTTTCGACGCCAAGTTCGGTTCTCGCATTTCGTTTGGTCGAGCTCAAAGTAAATTTCCATAGTGCCGGAAATAGCGTATCACGCTGATTTAGAATATTCCGCATCGACCGTTTCATTAGCGGAGCTTCGCAGCGAAGGGACGAAAGCTCTTCGAGCCTTTAAAATTAGAAGCTGCAAGCACTCTTCTCAATATCTGCGCAACCAGAAGCAACATTTCAGAGGATCCAATTTTAACAGCACTCCTCGTTCGAGCGGTGTATCTAAATATTCTCGAAGCTCATTTTCATCCTCCATGCAAGCGCGTTAAAATTTTCTCCATATGAATCCCTTGGCATGTACCGCGTGGAAGGAAGAGAGAAGGAAAGGAAAAGCGGTCTCCATTCCGCGCGGAGACACGTCACGTTCGACGGCGAATATCTTTTCAAGAGTTTATCCAGATGCGAGGGATTTCCGTGGGAAAAGGTTATTTACAATTTATCGCGGCGCGTACCGCGTCGCGGCACTCCTGACGGATGGGTAATTGTTATTTCGCAGCCGCATGAAAATATGATTTTATATATTCGCTCGTGTAGCCCAGGAAACTGGAGTGGGATGCCGGTTTTCGCGCCCCTCCGTTACGCGTATCGCGTTCAATCGTTGCGTTTGCCACCGGGATGGCGCGGAACCCACCCCCGGCCTTTCGCGTTCAGCCCTCTTTATGGCTTATTTCTCGCGCGATTTTCCCTGCCGAGTCGTTTCTCTCGCCCGGCGTTCTTTCCTCGGCTCGTTTCACCCGCCCTCTCTCTTTCGTTCATCATTCTCTCCAATAATTCCGCGATTCCGCCGCGTAACGCAAGACCGGCGGCGAAGCGGAGTCGAGCACCAATTTTAGCAAATTGCCTCGCTCTAGGAATTATCTATGATAGACTCTGCAATTAGCAAACGATTGTAGCGGCGTTTCAATCGCCATTAAAAACCACCCTCCGCGTTTGCGCAAAGCCAAGAACCGGGGAGCCCCGCGATCCCACGGGAGCCGCGTTCATTTCACTTTGGCGTATCAACAATGCATTACTGGACATTTTATTGACATGGCAGTAACTGCGACGAGTTCTCCGAATACGAGGGAACAGAAAGTTCGTCGACAGAGCAAATATGCTGGATCGACGATAGCTTATAGGAAAGTACAAAATGCAATGAAAACCGCGACGGGAGTAGTCGAGTCGGAGAATTTCCACGGCGATCCTTTGCTGTATTCGCGAACTGAAATGGAGACGCGCACGCGTACGTAACGTCGAGAATTGGCTAATTGAATTAGAGAGTGGATGAAAGCAATCCGGATAGATAAAGGCTTCTATGATTCAATCCTATATATGTCAGGTTCGATTAGATTTTGCTAAAAGGGATCCCAGCAATTTGCGGAAGAATGGACCGCGACCAATTAAAATCTCCGATTAATTGTACAAATATGGAGGAATCGCAAAATCCGTTCGGCGGTGGGGAATTCCCATCGGCACAATAACAAGGCAGCTGGCGTTTCAACTTTCAACTCAACGATGACTCCGTGCAAACAGATCGGCGCTGCGCGTCGATTACCGAAATTCTAGATCGATAGAAAACCGCGAACGTCGATCGCTCGACCGTCATTTTTCCAGGAAATTTCCCTTTTCAATATCCCTAAAGTTTTCCCCGGGTCTCGTGCTCGCATTTCACGAGCCGAACTCTCTAATTAATGCCCCGGCTAGAAGTCACTCGAGCGAAGTTCGCGATCGCGCGCGTTCCGCCGCTTTGACCGGGGTCTGCATGACACAGTTTCTTCGGCCCACCCCCGCCTCCGATTCCGACGGAATCAAACGAACTTCGGGATACGTCGATCCCCGAGTGTTCAGCCTCTCTCCGACCTCCGCGATGTTCCACTAAGACGCGAACCACCGCGCGGAGTCGCGCGCGCGAACGGCAGACTGCGCGCAGACACCCTGTTCCGCCCGGCAATCGGCGCAGGGGTGGCTGAAGGGCTTCGACTCCGACAGGGTGGGATGGAGGATGCGAGAGTTAAATTAGTTTCCGGGGCAAAAGCTGGCTGCCGCCTGGTTTTCAGGGCTAACCCCGTGTATAATTCCAGAACAGCTCCATCAGGCCGGAACCCACGAAGAACCTTCCATCCAAACCATCCACCACCACCGTCGCTATCAAGCCATCCCTCCCTCTCTCGGCAGACTCGTCCGCTCTCGCCAGACTTCGCGGGGGCCCCTGCAGTTTGCGAAGTTAATTACCGTCGGATAATTGCGCTCTATATGCCGCGTCCGTCTGATTAATGAGCCGGGATCAGCTAGTTGTCCTCTTTTGTTGCGGCGCGCTGGGACGGCGCAGCGCGGCGCCACGGTGCCTCGGCTATTCTATCGGGTCCATCGTTTTTCGGGGATATTCTACTTGATAGCTTTACCAGCCCTTATTACGTGGATTACATTGTGCCTCGCAACTTAATCGATTCTGAACGGCTTCTACTTTAACTTTCAAGACTTCCCTTACTTGGCGCTTCGGTTCCTCGCGACGATCTTAAAATCGTTTAGAAGGATTACGATAGAATATTTGCAATATAATAGGGTTATCCATTCGAGATTTAGGTATTTGTTTTTTTATTTTAACACAACGTATTTTGTGATACAGTAGTTTCTCTATAAATTTAAACTTCTTCAATGACGAAGAGTCACATTTATCGTGTATACTACCGTCCATAAGTATTTGAACACTTCATGTATACCAACTAAATAGCTGACAGCTTTATAGCAGTACTAAGATGAATTATATACAAACATTTAGAAGTAGTTTTTTAATTACCACACGCCCTCGTAGTTCAGTTTTTAACAGTCGCCTTTTTACCGTTAACAGGCCAATAGTATCGCCCCTTTCTCTATTCGCTGTTGCTGTTCTTTTCGGTGCTGTCATAAATCTATTTTGTCTACTGAGGGTCTCAATATCTATATCGGTTCCGTAAGTCTTCTTCAGTTAACTACGATTATACTACGAAATGTGAAATACCGACTTTGGCTGATATAACCCTAATGAAATGACCTTTTTTAAAATGTTTTTTAACGTTAATTTCTTTCTTCTTGTCATGATTCTCGTCAAAACAATGCTAGATTGATACTGAGCCGAAGGAAACGCTTAGGTTGTATTTCTACAAAATGTAATTTTGTAATTTTGTAATCACTTAATCACTTTGCTGGTCCCAAGAGCGATGCCGGTAGTAGCGGGAATAACATTTTCACATTTAACGTGCAGTACGTAACAATAACGATCTTTACACTTATCGCGAAAATCCTGTATTAATCACGAAACACATGATTTCATATTCTTGCTATGCATAATAATAGAGACAATCTGAGGCGAGGTACTCTGTATAATAATAAGGGTTATTTATGCAAGGGGTAAATGTCTGCAAGATGAGATGTCCAGAAAGTGTAACACTCCCGTCGTCGCAGAAACGTGGTCAAATATTGAACGGGGCATTGAAAGTGGCCGACACAGTTCATGCAAGGAGAAGTTGACTCTCCGTTCCCTGAGTTAGATGACCCTACAAAGAAGGGCTCGCGCCGTAATATGTTTTCTTGGAAGATAAACACTGGCAAAGTCCCCTCATCTTCGCCGTTCCCGTTATTTATAGCACTTTGACCGCCCCTGTAACCTGGGGCATGGCCCTTGGGGCGTCCTTGCCCACGGAAAAGGGACATTTTATTTTAATCGGCCCGTCGCAGTTTCTGTAAAATAGTTAACAACGGGTCAAACTCCTCGTCCTTCTGTACCAAATATAATATGTATGTGTATTCGAGCGTCCAGGGTAGCCATGTGACTTTCATCACCATGGGGCCAGCAGCGAAGGAGAACAAAATTCAGTGTATAACCGCTGACGTGAACAGAGTTCCGAAGATATGTTCGATACCGTGTAGTGTTTATTCTTACTAGAGCTCTTATTATCCGGATGTATCCGGGTATCCGAGTACTCGAAATACTCAGAATAACCCAAACTCGGATTTGAAAACCAGTTATGAGTAATGATCTTGCTACTCGAGTACCCGAGTACCCAAAATACTTGTCATAACCCGAACTCGGTCTTTAAACCTGGCTATGAGTAAAGTACTCAAATTTGGATACCCATAGATCCGAGTAATAGTAAGAGTCCTAATTCTTACACCTCCATCTTCGAAACCATCCCTTCGCCCACGGTTCTCCGATTTTCCCGAGGAAATCGGTATCATCGGCGTTGATATCGTGACACTCGCGAGCCGGCGGCGCGGCACCGTGTCGCGATTAACGCGCGCGTTGACCGTCCCTCGTGGCGCGGGACGCGAGGCGCTCGATGGGAAGAGGAAAAAAGGCCATCAGGCGGGAACAAATGTAGGAACAAAGGAAGGCGGGAGAGGGAGAGAAAAAAGGACAGGGATACGCGGGGTAACGAGCGTTCTAGAATTGCGGTGCCGTTATCAGTAACAAGCGGAATTGCATTGTGCGCCGAAGCCCCTCTGGCGAAGCTCTCTCATTATCATCCCCCGCGGTCGTGCGAATCGCGACCGATAGAAACGCGTGCCGTGCGAGCGCGTACCGTGCGTGCGCCGACTATTATCACGCCGTGTAGACGACGCCCGGCGTCGTCGTCGTCGACGACGTGGCGCGAGGGTGGCCCCCCCATTATCCTGTAATATCGTTACACGAGCCCCGCGCCACGGTTTGCAGAAGTGACGTCCGCGATAATGCCGTAACGACAACGATATCGTTACGGTGATTGTCGTCAACGCCGACGCGGGGGCCACGAGTCCCTCGTTCCTCGCGTCGATTGTTATTTAATAATGGAATCCTGGGTCAACGGTGGATAAGGGTAGCGTAAAGAGTCGCGATAAGCAAGTAAAGACGCGACATGCCTTTTCCTTGGAAATTAATACACCGCTTCGGGCGAATCTAATTTTCCTCTATCTGATTCACTGTTTCGGGTACGGCGCAAAGTGTTTTAAAACAACTGTTTCGCTACGAAAGGTTACATTCAATTTATTCGAAGCGTAAGCAGAGACGAACCCTCAAAATGATTCTAAACTCATTATTGGGCGATTTTTTTTCTGGTTTTTTTTTGCAATGCTATATTAATTCAAATATCAACAATTCTTCGGGGAAATTAAAGTGGTTTTAAATTTGACGCCCAGCGCTCTTTGTAGAACGTCTGCAAAGTGGTTGCAAACTTTAAAATTAAATTGTGGGCAAATTTGCATAAAGTAACTCTTGATTTTTACAGAAATGAAAGTACTGAGCGTGTTTTATGAGATGAAAGTGACATTTTGACTAATCCTTACCTACTGATTCAATTTAGCTTAACTTAACGAACTAAAATATATGTTTACAAAAGATATCAGAGAATTATGACTAGACTGCGGATGTTTATGCAAATTCAAATTTTCAAGGGCTTAGAAAAAGGAAACCAGCATAAGTGTCTTTTACCTTCTAAATATAATACTATGTATTCATGCATTTTTGCATCTATGCACATCTTTGTGCATTTTAGAATTTTTAAAATTGCCATAAATGCATAAACATCGGTGCAAATGCAAAAATATCGATTCTGAAGAACCGAAACCGTAACCGATATGATTCAGAACCGATATATCTATAACAGTTATGACATTGTTTCGGTGCTCATGACTGTTTCAAGACCCGCAATCGATATTATAATGGTTTTCAGTCCCTGATGTCATTATATAAATTTTATCATTGTAAATGATTCTCCAACCACTCGAAGAATTGGTAAAGTTTAGAGAAACAAAAAGCGCAGGACACTTTCAAGATTGAAGTATATCAAAGAAAGAAGCTCTGAAAGCTCCCTATCGATTCCTCGACCCTCGGAGGTGCGGTCTCAACGCATCGCGGTTGATACAGCCCGTATCGATCATCGGTCTGGGGGGTGGTCGGAGGGGGTTGTGTGACACGCGAAACCGTCGTCGAAATTACGTTTCATCGGTGTAAACTTTACATCCCGATCGCGGTAACAGATTGCAGCGATCAACGTTACCTGGCGCGGAGGCATCGGTCACAGGTAACGATCGCGCGGACAGCGGTTATGCACCGGGCTATGTTCTCATCGATGTTAAATTTTACAGTGTCGGTGATAAATTTTACGCGGAGTTCCGTACGAGCGGCGATCAGGTCGTATCGTTTCGGCGCGGGAATGGACGCGCGACCGATAATCTGTTACCGTAAACGTCGAACGCGTTTTGGCGTCTTCGAATTAGGATCGATCCGCGGCGGGTATGGCGTAAAACCGGACAAATTGAAAGCTGCGAACGGGGGACAGAATGAAAGCCGCCACGGAATTCCTGACGATACGAACAATGAAACGCAGCTGGAACGGGGAACGGACCCACCGCCAATCCGCCGGCCGCCGGGTTGGTGAAACGCGGCGTCTGCATTCGAAAAAGGTGGGGGGACCTCCGCGTGTTTACGCAATTTCGGCGGTCGTGCATCATTTCGCCGGCGAAAACATTCACTGACACCGGTCGAGGGGCTCGAACGCACGTCCTGGCCGTCAATTTCGCCCGGCGGCACCGGCTTATACGCGAAGTTATGAATCGCGAAACGGCCGACGCGAGCAACTGCGACCCGCCCGCCCTTTCCGTAAATTGCGAAATGAAGATATACAGCGGCTGAGAGTGGTGCGCGTTCGATCGCGACTGATAATCGAATAAAACGACGGAAATGAGCCACCTGGGAGAAATATTCCCCCCTTCCATGACCGGACTCGAGATTAATGCCCCGAAAAAGGGGAAAAACGGGATGACTGGGTGCGAAAGTGCACCCTCTACCAATACACGATATGCGCTTTTGATGGTAACCGCTGTGCGAGGTTTTGCTCTCAACATTTTTACTTTTATTATAAAAATATTAACAAAGGACCCGCGGGTGATTTAGATCTTACAATATTTTTTTAAGTCCTTTAAGAATGAACTACAGTAACATTAAAAACAAGCGAAAATCTTTGAAAATTTGAAAAGTGAATCTTTATACAATAGTAAAACCTCACGCAAAATTTTCGAAAAATTTATTTGGTAGTTTTTAAATTACATATTTAACTTTCAATTTAATATGTATTCGTATAAGAAAACACAATATTGAAAAGTTTATTACAAAATTCAGAGTGAAGTTGCTAACAGTTACATTTCAAATACATTCCAATAAACAAGTTTATGACAAGAGATCTATATTTGACTGGCTTTCATCACAAAGAGAAGCTTTATTAGCAGTCTGCGGATGTTTATGCATTTATCGTATAGGGTCATTCGGGGTAAAAGGACGCAGCGGGTAAAAGTACGCAGTGCCGTTTTCTCTGAGGGGGGTGAGAGGACGGGGACGCTGGCTCGTCAGGATTAAGTGCGCGTGGGTCGCCATTTTGGGTCAACGTCTGTTGAGCGGTGCGAGTCGCGCTTTCTGAATTAAAAATAAAAATTTAAAATTGTCGTGTTATTTTGATCTTTTTCGTACCAGAATCTCTTAATAATATTTGGAGTAAAAACATATCTGCTCTGATAAAGGCTTGAGAATAATTTCGTTTTGTTGAATCTATAAAAAATTATAATTTTATGATAGCTTCCTAAATTTGAAGTTCCTAATTTCTATTGTTTTTGTCATCTTTAGCTTCATTTATTAAAAATAATATAAAAATATATTTCATCTGTGTATTATTTGTTCATTTTCTTTTACTACACCTGAATGCATACTTTTACTCTACATGCGAACTTTTACCCACACGACTGCGTATTTTTACCCACATGTCGGGGTAAAGGTACGCAGTCTGACCAAGTCACTCTTTTGCTTAATTTAAAGAAACCGTTTGACCTATCGTCAAATACTCGTTACATTTTATGAGTCTATTAAATATGCTACCGATAGTGCAGAAAAGTGTTTCTAATATCATGGTAGTTTCGGCTCAGTGATGCAAAACAGTCCTTTTATCCCGGATGACCCTAACCGCATAACCCTATCTATTTTAAATCAGACGATAAACTTAATGTCACAGGCTTATTAGTATTCCTAATTATTTTTGTATTTGTTTCTACCCTTTCGTACGAGATCAATTCCTTCCAGTTCATCTCTTGTTCTTCTCGATTCGATCGAGAACTTTAAAGGGCACTCCTGCTCTCTTTCCATGCGGACAAAATTCGGTCTCGAAGTTCATCGAGCTCCTTCCGATTCCGCATCGACGTTTCATTCCTTTCGGCCGGTGTATTAGCTCGGGCGACTCGTCGTCGGGATGAGCCTCGAACCAGGAAAACTATGGAAATATAAAACTCGGCGGTTATATTCGAGGTCCCCCGACTATTCTCGACGGACCGTCGAAGCGGGACGCGGCATTGGAAATAGCTGCGCGCCTGGGAATTGCACGAATATTAAGAGAGCGATCCGCTTGGAGGGGACTGTTAATATTTCCGTGTCAGTTATTTATCTGGGTCGTGCAGCGAGATTAGATTCGGAAGTTTTCAATCCGACCCGAAGGAATCGATCAGTCGACCGTTGCTAGCTTTTTCGCGATAGAAGTTTCGCTAAATGCAGGGAATATCGGGGATTCGACGGTTGCTTGAGATTCATTAGTCGGAATTGTGTGCGGGGCTGGAAAAATCGGGGAACCTTGAGAATTTTTGTTGATGAAGATGAAAATCTGCCGACTGCCTCGATCCTCGTTAGGTTCTTCAAAAGCTTCCATTTTTGTACACACTTTCTCGAAGGATGAAAAAATGAATTCTCCGAAGAATTTAAATTACTCTGAAAAATGGCAAAACGGTACTTTCCGAGTTTTCGTGGGGTTTCGTTGCATAAATATCGAGTTGTTCTTTAACATTCATCAACAGCGACGCTGCAGCCGGTGTTAATCAGTGTAGAACGAGGCAACTTTGATCTCCGGCTGCGAGAGCAAATCGACGACACGCTCGTCCAAGTACCGCCTCCACCGTCGACGTATCGGCGGGTTGGCGACGTTTCGCTCGACTGCGCACCGTGATCCGTCTTAACTACAAGACGCGGCGCCTTTGAAGGAACGCGTTTCGGCTACGAGTACCGAGCTGCAAAAGCGCTTCCCGCGTAAATTGTGTCGACACGACGACGACGAAGATCCCTCGAAGGGATCGTTTCCACGCCGGAGCCAAGCAGCGCGGCAATACCTTGATTGCGCGGATATTAATTAATCGAGATCGAGGGCTGCGGGGCCCTCGACGGGACTTCCTGATCCAAGGAAATCGGGAAGCAGCGTTGGGTGTCGCGCCAGCGTCGTCGTTTCTCTTTGCCCCTCGGCGCTCTCATCTCGTTCCGCGCTGCTCATAAATTAACATAAAACATTTTAATGAAGTAACGTTACATTTTCCGGGTAGAAATTTTAATGGCTTTCTGCGGTTCACCGCGATGTGGAGCTAAAATCATGGAACCGAGTCTAGAATAATTTGCTTTCAGCGTGGAAGACTGACGATTTTGTCTCGTTTCCTATTGAAGTATCATCAAGGAATCTTGTCCGAGGCTGTCTCTCGACCCGTCAACGTATCCCGACGCGAATTCAATATTTAACCTCCGGCTGTCTAGCTTTCTCGCCAGGTCATAACGTAACTTTCCACCGGCAAACGTATCCAAGAGCTCCGGAGTCGAACCGCAAACATTTCAAGGATGGAGGCTTTCGCGTCTGGCTCGCGCGTTCTCCCGGCTAAAGGACTCCCCCTTCGCTTCGTAAATTACTAATTCGCCGTGCAAACGGAGTCGTTAGCGTCTCGCGAAGCCTTCCTTTCCCGAGGAGTTCGTCCAGGTTCTCCGGATTCGATCGTCGTCGCGATAATCGCCCCGTGAACGCGTCGCTTTTTCCTTTATCCCCCAAAATCCCTTCTTCTCTCCCGAGTCGGGAAGACGCTTCGGGGGGAGGTTCGACGGAACGCTTAGCTCTGGAGCTGATCGTAAATCCTGATAAAAAAAGGAGTGAGAAAGAGAGAGAAGTTGCCGGGAAGTTTGGAATTATTTCAGGAGGACGAGAGCTATTAAAAGGTTTTTTAAAAGGCTCTCGGGCGCGTCGAGTAAAGGTACACCGAGGGTTTTTAATGAAATTTCCAGCGGGAGCCACGTTTGCACAATCGTTCCGCGAGACGGTCCGCTCGTTTCAGCCCCGGGGAGATCCATTGTTGTAAAATCTCCTGCACGGAGGCTACTTAGTTAAAATTCAATAATCTCCGACGGCCACGCGACTGCGCGATTACAGGGGCCGCGGGGGCGGCGGAGAGAAAAGAACGAGGTGTCTTATTAATTTGTCGACGATTTGCAGCGGCCGAGAAGGAGGCCCAACAAGGGGTGGATAGGAGAGAAATATGACGCGAAAGATCGATGTTGCTCCGCGAGGGTTGCCCGGCCAAGATCTGGCCGGCAATAACTCTCGGCTCGCCGTCGCTCCCCTCGCACGGCTAATTAAACGGCCTGTATCGGCCAGTGGCTTTGCTCGACTTAATTTGAATTAGCGGTAAGTCGGAGCACGCTCGCTTAAGTTTCCCCGCGTTAATGAAACTGCGAAACCACTCTGCGGAGTTTATGCGCGCCGCACAAAGCCCACCGCGCGGCAAGCAGGAGAGGGACTCGACGCGGTATATAAACGCGATGTTACCCGCGAATTTTACTCCCCCGCCTTTCAGGCCGCCTCTCCTCGAGTGTCTTGGGAAAGTCTGCCAGCGACTCATTTGGACGCGGACTTTCCACGCAGAAAAGTGCATGGGGAAAAAAGAAGCAGCTCGCTTCGAGGAAGATTATAATTCAGATAATCTTCGCTCGTTCATTGATGTTATTTAACTGTAGAGTCATCAAAGTTTAAGAGAGGTTTTACTTAATCTTTTGATCAACGATCCGAGCAGATCGGCCAAAAATTAGCCCGCCTGCAGTTGCACTCTAGTTTGGAACGGAGTTTCTACCTTCTACTTATTCCCAAGATTCATTAGAAACCTCCTCGCGTTCCTCGAAGAATTCCGAGCCGTCGCCTTCGCTTCAAACCCCCCCGAAAGGATTCTAAGCCAACATTGCTGCAACCCCCGCACCATCGAATTCCACCCCTATACATTTCGCAGCCGCGGCGCGGCGGCGAGGGCAACAGAGTCGACCGTAAAACTCGCTCGCGGCAGTCGAGTCACGCGTGGATCCTGACAATTAGGAACAGAAGGAGGATGATGCGGTCTGGCGACGAGGTCCGTTTTCAAGGGGGACGAAATAGAGAGGGATAACCCGGAATTCGCGGAGCGCAGAACGACGGTGAGAAACGCGGAGGGAAGTGGGAAGCCGCGAAGAAAAGAGGAACGAGAACGCGCGCGCGGAGAGATTAAGGGAGACAGCTGGACGCGGTTCAAAAGAAAATGAATCTCGGAACAAAGGGGAAGGGTAGAAAGTGAATAAAAGCGGGACACGTGGAGCGAAGGGTGGAAAGGGAAATGGAAAGAGGACGACGGTGTGGCATATTGAAGGGAGACAGAGAGAGGACTTTCAGCCCTACCGTTGAAACGGGGGTAGGTTTAGGTGTCCGTGAACGGGTCGAGTCCTAATATCGTCCTATTGTCCTGCGCTCCGCCGCGGATTCGAAACCTTGTTAACTCCCCCGGAAACTGTTAACAGCGGCACGTTCGACCAGCACTGTCGCTAGCGAGTCCACCGCACCAGCATCCGGCTTCGACCCGAATCACGGACTCCTCGGTCCGACGTTGCTTCCTACAAATGGGAGCGGGTCGGGACATACATACAAACGAGAAAACTCACCCCCTTTCTCCTCCCTCGCCGCTTGGACGGCGAGTCTGATGGAATCCTCCTCCGCGCGGAGTGCAATTAAGTGTGAGATATAACGGAACGGATGAAGACCAACGTCCTCGTCGTCTATTCTCTCCTGTCACCTTTTATCTGGGCTTTGAGCAACGGGATTCTATCCAGAATTGCTGACGCTGTACAACGATTGTATCGAGAGTTACATCGGATCCTAAAGAACTCTTTTTACAGGAATCCCTTCCAAATCGCGCGCAGATAAGGGATTTCAGTTCACGATTTAGGAAGCCAATAGGTCCGCCAATTTCAGAAAGCGATGGGAGTATTAGTCTCGTGATTTCGGATGGTCGTAAGGCGCGCAATTTGGGAGAAATAACTGTACTCGTGTTGGTCGAGGAAATATCCGCGATAATCAAGACAAGCACGAAAGGCCCTTCACCTTCGATCATTTCCAGTCTCATCCTAATGAATCGCGTGTTGCGTCGACCTCCTCCATAGGAAGGAAACGAGTGGCATGGCGGTTCCCGACGAAACGTGGAACAACTCCACCGAAATTGCTCTGTGTAGAAACTTTTTGCGGTCCGTGGGACCCGGCCATTCCTTTCCCAATGATTCCTCGTGCTCCCTTCCCCCTCTATCTGTTTCCTCTTCCCATCTCTACGAGGACGAACTTTTCTTCGACGCGCTGTACAGCCGCGTGACTGTACGAATTCGCACGAACTTGGCCGCGGCCGTCGTTGACCGTTTCTACTTGCCGGTTCGGATTAGTCCGTCCGTCTCGCTCCGCACTCACGAACCGTATTGTTCTTTGCTTTTATTTCCCTTGCGACTTCTCCTTTCATTTTCCTCCTCTTTACGTCCCCCTCCCCTTAGCCCTAGTCCGTTCGCCTTCTTTAATTAGTTATCCCCTGTCTTCTGCCGTTCACGTATCTCGCATCAGAACCTGTTGCGAGTCAGAAGTAATAAGGCCGGCAAACGTTGTTCCTTTGTGCCGCGGACTTGAAAGGTCTCTTATTACACGAGGCCATCGGAATTTCTGCTCGCTCGTTGCATCCATGTATCCCTTTAGCTTCTGATTCGCCAAGGCTAATGGATGTCCCTTTCACGATCACTCAGGGAGACTTTCTCCATTGATTCCGGGTTCAGAGTGGATCGAGGTGAATTCACTCTGTTTGATTTAATCTAAAAATCGAATTTTCTATTATAAATTTGTGATTATAGTCGAAACGAGGAGCTCACCCGCTTTTCTAGGAGTGTCCCCTAGAGTAGATTTTATTTACTCTTGATGGCAATTTTTTTCAAGATTTTTCCCACGGCTCCCCCTAGAATAGTTCGAATTATTAAACAAAAATTTTGTACAAAGTTTGAACCTTATTAGGTAAGGGTAAGGAAATACTTGATTGTTGAAACAAGAAACTTCTACCAAGCCATCCATTTCTTTCCGACATTGCAATTACACGTCCTTTATCAAAAAATGAACTGCATAAGTAAATATGTTCTTTCAAAGATTTTATGTTTCCACACTCTATATAGTTAGAATAGAGTAAATGTTAAAGGACCACTTTATGGTTTGTTTATTTGACGACTTATTGAAGTAACAGTCTTTTTCATATATAATTGTTTAAATATTATATATGTAGTGCATTAAAGTCAAACTGATCGTTCGGGGCTGGTTAACTAATGTCTGAGGTTGGTTGACTAATTAGTCAATATCGAGATTGCCTTGACTGTAGTACTTGATGTTAGTATCAGCAGTGAAGAATAAATAGAAACTTAATACTCTTCCTTCTGCAAACTCTGGAACTCCGTTTTCTTCCGACCAAACTAAAATAATTAATATTTAAACCTGCCATGATCAACTTGCCTCCAATTGGCTCCCTTCACTTCCAAGAAAAAAAAAGAAAAAGAAAAAAAAAACAACTACCTTTATTTCGTATCCATTGACAACGAATGCTCTGCCTTCCACAGGCCCACGTTCCATAATTATTTTCTTGTTCGAACGCGCGAACAATGTTCACCCCTACGATAATACCTCCGCCTCCTCTCTTTACCTGTGCAACACGTCGATGGGCGCAGCGTTACAGCGGGAGAACGAAATAAAGGACGATTGGGCTTTTCGTGAAGGCAGCGGTGCAGGGGCGCGTGACATTAATAGGGCGATCGGGGGGAACGAAAAAACTCGGCCCTCGCTGAAATTTTCGCACGACTCGTTTCCTCTCCGTCAGCCACAGGAGTTTTCTCTCTCTCTCTCTCTCTCTCTCTCTTATTTTTGCTTCTCCTTTCCGCCGTCTCTTTGCGAACTTTCATTCCCCCTTCGCGACGACGCTCGTTAATTTTTCACTGGCGTCCGCGGACGCAAACTGGATCGCGAAGGTAAGAGGCTTCCTGCCTTGCATTCCTGAACGTTTATTAACGGAAGAATTACCTCCCGTCTACATTGAAATTCGTTGTATTTAACTGCTTTATTAATCCGTCAGTTTCGTCGCGGTCTAAATAAAAATTCACTGTATGCTTTTCCTGTATTCTTAATTATCGTTGGAGCTAAAGTTGACTTAATTCGTTGGAGAATTAACTATGCAACGCGTTAATTGAAATAACATTCCGTTGTTCGCATGGTCACGTCGGTCAGGGTGTTTCCATCGGGACACTGAGATTGTTTCGTCGCCGCGACGCCGCGCCGCTGACTGTTTAAACCGCTTAACAGATTCCGAGCAGCTCCACTAAATCCACTAATGTTTCGACCGGACATATCAATGCGGTCAATTAACCGTTCCGGCAGCTTAATCGATTTGCTCGGTGTTAACCTTTTTGGTCGGTTTAGCGTCTCGTCTCGACGACTTTGTAGGTATCCGTTGGATTTTCACGTTGGAAGAGAAAAAACCTCGTGCTAAACGAAATCGAACAATTTCGACTTATTAACTTGAACCGAAACTCTCAATAATCACTGCAACTCACGATCATCGAAACTCGATACCGTTTCGCAATCCTCGTAGAAATGAATTCTCTACGGGTGAATCGGTACATTCATTTTTTAAGAATGCAACGTGAAGAGCGCGGGAAACTCGAGCCTCTCTCTGCAGTTGTCGCACACTAATTCTCCCGAACGATTCCGACGACTCGCCGCGCCAACTGCAGCCGCTCTGGAAACTAGTTAGTAGTTGGACAAACAATTTGGAATTACATTGGGGTGCGTCTCTCCGGCCGTAACAGGTAGAGAGAGCGAAAGGGTGGCGGTGGTCGCGGTTGGCGCGAGCGAAGCGAAGGGGTGAATCGGGAGAATCGAAGTAAGGGGGTTGAAAAAGAGGGGAAGCGGGTCGCGGAGACCGCGGCACAGGGCTCGGTACATATTTAACGAAACGGGGGACGGCGGGGGCGGAGGGGAGGAACGAAATTGAAATTGTCCGCGACGCGAAATTAAAATTACGCTTTCTCACGTCGGACGAAACCGCGATATTATTTGGCCGCCTCCTTCCCCGGTTCTCTCCCAACAAGCCATAGAATTCTTCGATTTCTGATTAAGAGCCGACGCTTATCGATCGTCTCCTTTATAATTGGATACCTCTAATAAACCGACGAGGAAAAGTTTGGATTACCGCCTCTCGCGGCAGAAAAGTGAACTAAAATAACCCCGTGTATTTCTTATGGGACCGTAAATACCAAACTTCGGACAGAATAGGAAACAAACCGCATAATAATTGTGATATTGTTGTTCCGGGGAACAAAGCCCACAACGCTATAGAGCCCTTTTTTGGAAAAAGGTGCAGAAAAGAATATCTTCTATAAAAACATTTACATTTAATTTTTACGAAGTTTTGAAAGCCAAATTGCAATAAAGGGGTGTCAGTGATTGAACAAATAAAATTGTAAAAAAAAAATCAGAAACAAATATTGTTTCTGCGCTGCAAATTCTGGTATACGCCGAACACATGAAATCCGAGCTCTTTGTTTACAAACATGGCCGGGTCCTTATCGCGCTCTGCCATAAATAGGTTAAAGCAGGGCCGACATAAATTACCTGGACCTTGGGTATATTCCTATATTTATATTAAACGCATTTATTAAGTTCTAAATGTTTACAAAGCATTGATTGTTATTGCAATTATCATAGACAACACTTTCCTAAGTTAATTGCTTGTTTATCAATAAAAGTTGTATGTATATATTTTATTATGCGTACACGGGCCCCTAGGTAACTTTGCTACGGTACTATCTTTAACCACGTGACTGCCATAAAGTATCTATATATCATATCATATTCCATTTTTTTTCGGAACTTTCTTTTTCTGTCCCCAGGCACCGCTAATCCAGTATCCAACACCCTTAATCCAATTAAAAATGATAGACATGCAATTAAGTTAAATTCTTCTATTGGCGATACATCATGGAAGCTTTCAGAGGAATAATTGTCATCTGGAAAAAGCTCAGGAATCAACATCGTGATACGTATTGAAAGATTTAAAAAGAGATTCCGTAGATTCATGTGAAATAGTGAGATATCCGTAATCACACTGCCGATTCATACAATTAGGTAATCAAACGTGTATTAATACAGGCTAAATACTTAATCGCGATCCCGATGCAGCGCATCGAGATTACCAGCTTTAATTTGCGACGCCAGTTGTTAAAGCAGATCGCGACGAGAGCCAGACACCCGGTGTTACCGGGTCCTCGGGGCGCGGGGTGCCTGGTTGCAATTTCTCGTTTATAAGCGGCGTTTAGCCCCTGTATGCATAGAAAATGAATTCAGTAACGAGCATTTTCAGCGAGCGCGTACGCTCCGCGCCGCGAGTTTAAAGCGTTATATTCTCGAGGCTGACGACGACGCCACCGGAACTCGGGAAACCTTTTTCTCGCGATGGTAAGGGGGCGAAGGATCGGTCGAAGGCGTGGAGGCCCAGGTAACAGGGTTACCCGCGAGCGCAGGAAAAGCACCGTAGGCTGAGAGAAACTCCGTCCTCTCGTATTCAAACGAGACCGGGTGCCTTTAATTCCCCTCGCTTTGAGAGGGACGAGCGAGCGTTTGACGTTAATAACCCTCGTGCGTCGAGATACAATGTAAACAGCACGGGAGCATCGGGGAAAAAGCGTTGCGAGCGAGGCGGAAGCGTTTTCCGTCCCTTGGCGGTTGTTGATCCGCGGAAAATCGAGCGCCCCATTGACTCATCTTTGTGCCCTGTTGTGTCTTCATTGTGACCCAGAGTTTAGCTTCGCGAATTGGGACACGAGGAATATAAAGTTCGCGGGGTTCATTTTTAATTGAAGAGAGTAGAATTCGATGAAAGCTCGTCGCTAAAAAATGCAGCACATTCACTTTAATTTCTTCTAATATTGATTGTTTTCGTCAGGTTGATGCAATTTATACTGATTTTGTAAAGGCTTTTGACACAGTTTCTTGCCCTAGGGAGAAAACGAGATGAGGAAAAGTGCCCATTCCCACTAATATACATAAATACAGGGTGATTCTCTCGCCAGTGGACTCAAAGGCAGTGCCGCCGCCTAAACATAAACATGAAAATCCTGATTTCAAGAGATCGATATCGATCTTGAGGTCTCGGCGAGGATGAGTACTGTAGCAGAGAGAGAGTCTCACAATTGGAACGCTTAAGAAAACACAATAAATCGTCTCTTAATCGACAGATGAGTGTATAAAAACCGGGTTTTTGTCGCTATGTTTGGGCGGCGGTACTGCCTTTGAGTCCACTGGCGAGAGGATCACCCTGTATAGGGTAACTGGCCCAATTACAGACAGATTAGTGGTTCAATGGGCTTATTGTTGTTAAAAATCAGAACAAACTATTGATGATTCCTAAACATCGTGTGCTTTAGTAAGGGTAATTCTTCCGGAATCCTTAAACAATAGTTCTTTTAAGGAATCATTAACAATGAACAAAATATCAAAGAATGAAACGAAAAGAGCTATTGCACCTATTACGGAATCTTCAAAACAGAAGCGCTTATGTTACAGAATACTATCATTTACTTTACTTTTTTTAAAATATATGTAGTTTATTCCATAAAAGCACACTATTAACTTTTACTCACGTAAAAATGCGACTTTTTAGCACTTTTATTGAGACTGTTCGAAAAATCGTACCTAAAATACCCGGTTCAGCATTAAAATATAAAATTGAATATTTAAAAGTGTCTTAAAAAACTTTTAACCCCTCCGAATAAAGTAGGAATAGAAGTATATTATAAAAATAGTATCTCAGGTATTGCGCAAATAGAGGATCTTTAATACATGAATATGTAGTAATCCTCCATAATAGGGACACCATCCGTAATTGGGACAGTTACCAACTCCCCCCGAACTTGCAACGTGTTCTTCGCGCGCTCTTCCCGACGCCTTCGCAACCCCCACGATCGCCGTGTCCCACCCATTCGCAAAGTCCTTGAACAGTCGCGTTCCAACCCCCCGAAACAACGCCGAAATCGCTGTAACATCGTCACAACGCGGCGAAGGGTTAAAATGCCAAACTTGCGAGGCGAAGCAACCCCCGGGGGTTGTTCCGGACCGTGGAACGCGACCGCGAGCGCGGCGGCTTCATATCGGGGAGCTCGTCGGTGGACAATTGAATGCCGATTTCCCAGCGGGGCGATCGGCGATTCCATGGAATCGTAATATCGTACGGAGGCCGTATACACGATGTGTACATCCTGTATATCAGCCGTGTGCTCGTGGATGGTATCGAAGGGGTGGCGACGGGGGTGCGCTCGCATCGAGGACGGGTAGAACGAGGACGAACACCGGCTATGACTAGATTTCAATCTGGCCGTGTACTCGCGTGGCCCGTGACCTGGCTTCACCCACCCTAACCTTTGACTACCGTGCGTATTTTGGGCGCGTCAAGGGCTGCGTTCCTCCAAATCCTGTCCTGGTAGCCTTTATCGCGCCGTCCTGCCGCGCGGTTTGCTTCGGCGATTCCAATTTCTTCTTTATAATCTCTCGCGAGATGGAGTCGAGGGTCATGCTGTCGAGTCGAGCCTCTATTTATCATGCGCGATTAAAGTAAAATACCAAGGCGGATAATTGATACGGTTCTTTCATCCCTTCTGCCTCGCTTGTAAAATTACGTAATAAGATAAACGAGGGACGGAGGAGGTTCTTTGGGCAACCCGGAGGGATATTCAATTAGAAAATTCGATCATTGTTCCGGCGTTCTGCTCGGCCCTCTTTCCCTGGCCCTTGAATCGAGATAAGTGAATTTCGGTGCGGCGTATCGCGAGGTAGATCGACCGTGACGGCTTTTATTCGTTTAAAACTCGCTCAAGGGTATAGCCTGGGCCCTCGCGAACTCGAACGAAACGAACGTATGCAAATAGTGCTACCGCGGGGCTTGCCGTGGCGTTCCTCGCATACGCGAGGTCGCGTAACTCGCATAACAATGGGGCGTGTCTTACAGCGTGCCGCGAACTTCAACGATTATTAAACGCGCCGTCAGAGCTTTGAGTTAACGGCTTCTCAACTATTCGTCGGCTGAAAATCCGCCTGCCTACGTGCCTCTAATTACCACCGAGGAAATGGAAAAATAATGGCCCACCCTCGCGACGCCAACGCGGCGCCGCGATCGTTTGAATTTCCTCGGAAGCAATTGCCGGCGCTCCTTCAAAGCGCAATTTTCTTATAGAGCGATACCGTCTCGCGATAATAAATTCAAACCATCCCCGCCGCTGCTTTAAATGATACAAAGGAGTCGATTCTTCACGGCCCGGGCTCGCGATGGGACCGAAATCCACTGAAGGATCGTTCCCCAGGGCCGGAAAAATGGGGAAATTATTCGACGGCCTGGTCGCGGCAACCGATAAAAATTGTCTCGCGTTCGTAATCCCGGAAAAACTCGCTGGGTCTATTTTTCGCCGCGGTTGAGGGGCCAGGAATAAAAGGCAGACGCGCGCGAGGGTCGTCTTAGTCGCGCAGAAAAATCGCCGCGGTTTTCCAGCGACTGGTAATCCCTGGCAAAGTAACCGCCCCGAGGAAACGCGCATTTTTGCAAACCCCTTGGCAACGAGACAGAGGATCGCGACCACCGGCGCCACGCTTTCTTTTTTTCCCGGGGATCGTCCGCGTGGGTCAACGAAGCGAATCACGTCCCCCGATTCTTTCCCTCCGAAATGGAGAACGCAGCGCCGAGGAGTCTCGACGAAATTGGCGAGAGCTCGCTCCGGCATTGTCCCGATGATTCGGCGCGCGGAAATTCGCGGACCTAAACGCGCCCCTCTGTCCTCTGAACCAGCCACGCCGGTAATAAGAAGACGGGCGGCAAGGGGGTGGCTTTGGACCATTTACCAGCGCGTCCTTCTTGAAAGGAAGGTTACAATGGTGGAAAAGGGAGCTTAAAGACTCGGCCCAATCGACAGCTTTTACACGGCGAATGAATGAACGGGGTGGCTCGAGGGCGAGCCCTCGGCAATTGTGTTTCCCACCCTGGGGACGAGAAAACTCGGGTGTACCGTGTTGCTCATAAACCGTATCTTCTGGGGAACTGGGAGTTTAGAGTTGTTTTTGGCGTCGAACGGGAATTCGGTTCGCTGACTGTGTCTCGAATCGATGAGATCGAGGTGCAGGCTTTCTGCGGGGGTTGGGAAACTTATGAGGATGGTATTATACACTTTCCTTGCAATTTTTAATTTTTTCTACTTCATGAAAGTTCAGTGGACCCTCGAAATCCGTTCTAGGAGGCGATCTTCAATTTTTTCGAACTTCGAATTTAGTTTCCCAATTGGAAATAATATAAATTGAATTAATCGGTTTCGCAGACACAAAATTTACTCACTATAGAAAATATTACAAGGGAACTTTCTACTTCAACCACGATTTAAGCTTCCGCCATGGTTAAAGAAAAATTTCGCTTCAAAGTTATTGTCTTTAACACTATCCTCTCTTCGGTTTCACCACCGATTTCCCTTTTTCTAAAATTCCTTCGCATCAGAACAGAATTCCTGAACAACGCTGTACTGCCGTCACGTTAAAACATTTACAACCCCCTCGCTTCATCCTCCACGCTCGCGCATACTCCAAGCAATCCTCGTCCTACCCCTTTTAAATGCCCGTCCCTCCCGTTCTTCCTCGCGCAAATCGTACGTTCCTCAAAGTTTTGTGCGATAAAAGACGGCGGGGGGCGAAGATTCAGGGAGAGGGGGATTCTTCTGTTGGAAGCCTCGATTATGGTCGAGAGCCCAGGATGGTTTAGGGGCAGTGAAAATCGTTATTGTTTAAGCTGCCGGCGCGCACACGCGTTCCAGGAATCATACGACCGAGCGAGCATCCTTTAACCGGTCTCCCTAGACGCTGCGGGATTACCTCCCCGCGAATTCTGGCCTCCGTAAAACCCGGTAAGATTCGGGGCATCGACTGCTCTCAGAGAAAATGGGAAACGATTCTCAGGCTGTTTTCTTCCGTCGAGGGTTTAGACGTGGCTCGGCCCCGCGTAAAATTGCTTTCGGGTGAACAGCGACGCCCACGCCGCTGCGATTTCCATCCGCGAATCGGTATCTTCGTTTTAATACTACTGTTTATGAAAATCGACTGCTAAACTCGTGAACATCGCTGTTCTTTCCATAAGCTATAGATAATAAGACCCGATCACGGTGTATTATACAGATGTTGCAAGTTCCCTCAGAAATGTGTCATGATTAGATGGAAGGTCTTTCAGCGACCGTTAGAGTGCGTCTGAGTAGAAACATGCGTGGTGAGCGCTCCTATTGGTTCAGCGAGCTCAAGTGATGAGGAGACGTAGGGTTACTCGGGGTAAAAGGACGCAGCGGGTAAAAGTACGCAGTGCCGTTTTCTCTGATGGGGGTAAGAGGACGAGGACGCTGGCTCGTCAGGATTGAGTGCGCGTGGGCTGCCATTTTGGGTCAATAACTGTTGAGCGGTGCGAGTCGCGCTTTCTGAATTAAAAATAACAATTTTAAATTGTCGTGTTTTTTCGATCCTTTTCGTACCAGGGAAAAGTTTGTGGATGCATTTATCTATTCTTAGAGGTAAGTTGTTTTTCTTGATTTTATATAGTTATTGAACGATTTTTTCCAGACTAACGTTTTAACCTAACTTTATTGCAATTCGAACTAGTACGAATTGTTTTGGTTACTGGTCAAATGGGGAAAAGGGACGGGGGTAATAGTACGCACTGGTATTTAGGTAACTGTCTACTTGTTTTTGAACTCTTAATAATATTTGGAGTAAAAACATATCTGCTCTGATAAAGGCTTGAGCATAATTTCGTTTTGTTGAATCTATGAAAAATTATAATTTTATGGTAGTTTCCTAAATTTGAAGTTCCTGTTTGTAATTTCTATTATTTTTGCCTTCTTTAGCTTCATTTATTAAAAATAATATAAAAATATGTTCCATCTGTGTATTATTTGTTCATTTTTTTTTTACTACACCTGAATGCATACTTTTACTCTACATGTGAACTTTTACCCACACGACTGCGTATTTTTACCCACATATCGGGGTAAAGGTACGCAGTCTGACCAAGTCACTCTTTTACTTAATTTAAAAAAACCATTTGGCTTATCGTCAAATACTCGTTACATTTTATGAGTCTATTACATATGTTACCGATAGCGCAAAAAAGTGTTCCTAGTATCATGGTAGTTTCGACTCAGTGAAGCAAAAACAGCAAAAGTGCGTCCTTCTACCCCGAATGACCCTAATGTTATGGAAGCATTTAGACGGCGATTCTCGTAAAATACGGCTGCCAGAAACTTTTCTTGCTTCCAGGCGACCGATGCAGCATTGATTCAAATGCGAGCATTCACACAGTCAAACGCGTATCGCATACGCGTATCGAGATACACGCATCGTCGTGTGAAAGAGGTCTAAGAGCTTTTATACGACTTGTTACCGGCGACCAAAATCGATCGTCGCGATTTCATGTCAGTGATATTGTCCGATTTATTTGTATTTGTGAAAAACATAGTGGTATGCAAAATCGATTCTTTGTTGCCCGTGTCTAACGGCTCTAAATAGACCGCAGAGTTTCAATGTTTCTCGTATTCAGACTGTGTCAAAACTTAGTAGACAAATATAGTGAGGCGGTGAGCGGCGAGAATAGCAGTGCGGACAAAAGAAAACAAAGGGCACAAAGACATGTTGTCCTTTACTATCCTGTTACCTCGCCGCTATTCTCGCCGTTCACCGCCTACTTGCAGCCTAGAAAGAAATAGTTGCTGTGCACACACCAATCTGTCTTTTTCTAATGATACATTTTATGAGATAAAGAAGATTTCGTTGGCTGGAAAACAGAGAAGTGGAAGAACGAAAACAAAATATAATTAGACAAAGGCAAAACGGTAGAGATGAGACCAAGTTCAATACGTCACGGACGTAAAGGACAGCGCTTTGGACAGCCCTATATAGGTCAAACAGTAGTGCGCTCTACAGCCAAATTTAAGAAATAGTGTCGTGGAAATGGTTCTTGAAGCTAGAGTTTTATATTCCTAATATTTTCAATTAGATTTCAATTAGTCTGCAGATCCAATCACTGTCAATTAAAGAATCCCTGCATTATTTATTGCCCAACCCAAATTAATTATTAACAACCGTATTAACAAGTTTAAGAGTTTTCTGACCCGAATTTCAGTTAATTTCATGAACCTAAGCTTCTCTTTAGATTTTGAGTATTTCAGAAAGTGCAGGAATCTTTCTTGCAACAGAAAGCAATTTAAGATAAGAGACCGGGGCTCCCGGCAGGTGGCTGTGTTCGAATCGTTACTTAGTTAGCAGCCATTCCTCGCGTTTTGTGGATTCCCCATCGATATAGATAGCGCCGGGATTAACATAGAAATGGATGGTTCGCATCCGGGGCCCATTAACCTAATCGAACACAACGGTCTTCTTACGTTACTTTCCTCCCCGGTTTATCTATTCCACCGCCCTCCGTCGAGGGTTCTACCACTTCTACCCCGTCGTCGACGTGTTCGATACAGCGGCATGTTCCAGCGAGAATCGATATTTGAATAACAAATTAATTTCTTCGACGGCACCGAGACGACAGCCTATCCGTAGACGATAACGAAACTGGAAGAAACTTGGTCCCCGCGCTTTTATCCTCCGTTCCGGGGCGGGTGATCGGTCTCGCAGGCTGCCTAATGAGCCGACGCGTTGCATATACATCGCGATTTAAATATTTATATGCAATTTAATACCGTCTGCGGGCGATTAAACGCGCCCGAGTAGAAGAGTCCTTCGTTCTATCTTCGAAACGCGAAAGTCTGCTTTTCTCGGCGAGAGTAGATCGATACGCGCCGGTTCGCCTTTACCGATCGCGGTTCATTTTCATCGACGTCCTACGAGAATGAGTCGTTAGCCTAATCGTGATTCACGAAGCGCGTGAGTCTAATGAAGAGGCAGTGTACCGATTAACAAATGACGTGTTAGCGCTGGTAACGAGTGCTTGATGCCATTAAGGGAAAGTAGGCGGTCGGAACATTCCTCGGCCGTTTAGGGGCAGTCTATGTGCGTCAGTATTCTAATTAGGAGGTCGATTCGGAATTCACTTACCACGATGCATTCATTATGCTTTCAATTGCTAGCTTAAACCATCGAAATGATAAAAAAAAATGTTCTTTATGCCCCTGACATTAACAGATCACGAAAAAGTCCAAAGATTAAACTAACATTTTTTCAAATTATCTCTAAAGCAGCTTAACAAGCAGTAATTTGTTACAGCAATATTATTGATGTCGTCGAAGAAAGCTTTCAGGTTGATGTCATATATACCGATTTCAGAAAGGCATTTGACTCCGGGAATCATTATGTCTTATTGGCCAAACTAAAGGCTATTGGAATGAACGGTAATCTGTATCAATGATTATCTAATTTCATTACCGATAGACCTCAAATTGTTAAGTGCAACGGTGAATTTGTTCTTCTTTATGCAGGTGACTTTCAGTGCATCAAAAACGTTAATGATGCGATTGGGTAATGTCCCTTATTAGATCTTTGCTAAAAGAGTGAACTATCATTATTTTCTTTTGTTTTGTTTGTAATATAGACTGTTTTTGATATTTGCATAATCTATTGTACCAAAGGGTTATATTATTATTCTAATTTCCCTCCCCCAAATCAACCCCTCGACCATATCGTCGACCATAAACCGATCCGTCCTCCCCTTCCGTTGTAAACCGGCACGGCATAGAGGGAGAGGCAAGGAATTCACGGTAAATGAAAACACATTTTATTCTGCGTGGCGCAGAGGGGCGGGAAACACGGAAAATAAAGGGCGGCGGGTGGGAAAAAGGAGGAGAGCGATGACGCTTAAGAAAGCATACAATTGCCAATTCCCCGCAACGTCGAGCTCGGGAAGGAAGAAAAGAGGGAAGGGAGGAACCCAAGACTTTGCTTGATTTCTTCGACATCGGGAGTTATAGCGTCGAGGTCGAATATCGGGAATCGATGGACGCCGTTTATGCGAGGGGGGATCTTCCCCCTCCCGGCTGAAAATAATGATGAAATTACGCGTAATTAAGAACGACGAAATGGCGCGCCGATGATACAGCAGCGGGCGTCGCTCGAATAAATATTCATTATTCAAATTTGTCGACGAATCGACACTTGGACCGCGCGGATTCAATTGTTTGAAAATAAACTACCCCCTTTCCGGATTCTCACGGTTTATCGGGCTTAATTTGTTTGGCTTTCCAGGTCGAGGCGGACGGTTCATTTTCGTCTCGTCTTCCTGACGTTTTCGCCGTCGTGCCACCGCGCGTTTCGATTCCTTTGGATTTGCATTGCAAGCACGACGTGCCACGAGCTTTAACTTCGGGGATCTGTTTTTTAATTTAAAAGTTTATTTTTTAAATAAGTTTCGAACTTTGCTATATGTCTAAGCGGAATTCCTTCCTCCTCCCGCCGGGGATGAGGCTTTAATTTCATTTCGCGCTTCGGAGGAATTCCATTATTCATGTTTAAAAACCGCTTCATTAGTAGTTATACGTTCATTCGGAAAAGTCAAACAGAACGATCAAACGGCGCATGAAAAACGAAGCCACCTAAATTGTTCATGCAAAGAATTTTTTACCGTCAATCCTGTCGCGCGCGTTATTCATTAAAATTCACATTGCCTTTCCGAAATGAAAAGTTTTCCCCGTTCTTCGCTCTCGATTATCTCCGCGAGCTCGAGGAAAATTCTGAAGTCTCTCCAGCCGAAAATGAAAGAAGAGCGTAAAAGGGGTGGTCGAAGAGGCCGTCGCGTCGCCTCGCGTCCCAAAGTCGCTGATGTCGTGTTTCGTCAACATCCCGCGATCCCTGTCTTCCGCGACGCTCGCCGGGGGACGAGGGACGGCGAAGGAGGGTAATAGGATGAAGAAGACGTCGACTTGGCGTCTCGTTAAAATTTTGTTGCCGCGTAAACTTTCGTATCTGGCCCCGGTAGTTTCCCTAACGATAATGGAGGATAAGATGCTGACGGATGGAGGAAAGTGACTGCGAGCTGAAGAGCAAAGCGCGCTGTTTTCTCTTTTTTCGTGTCTCTTGTATAGGCACGGGAGCGACAACGCGGAGAAAATCGGATCTGAGTCTTTCAAATCAAAGGAAACCGAGTTTAGAGACTGAGAATTGAAACGAAATTTCTATGGTAGCCGTACTTTAAGCTCCACGGTTGATGTTATAAACTCGAACGGTGAAATTTAGATCTCGTTCAATTCGCTGGATGTAGAAGAATCAATTTATCTCTTTCCTGGAGCATTTCGGATCAGAATAAAATCATAAATTCCGCGCTTCCTCTCGGCCGCTGCCGCGATAAAACGCCAGAAGCGCGACCCATCATTTCTCTTCTTCAGGGATGTTTCGTTAACGTCATCACGAGGGGCGCAGACATCTTCGGCGGATACCTTCTCTCTTCCTCCCTCCGCTTGGAAACTACCATTGATGGGCGCGATTGGTTGGATAGGTAAAAATAAAGGGCGGGATGGGAGCGACGAGCTCGATGAACTCTGTCCTCCTTTCTTCAGGCTCTTTCACCGTCGACGCCTGAAACGCAGGCTCTCGCGACAATAGTTAATTGGCGCGCGGGCTTTATTGTCCGACGGAAATTCGCTCGAAACGCGTGAAAGTGGCGATACCATATCGACGCAGCCGGCATTGTAACGCGGGTATCGGAAATCCGGCCCGGGTTTGATTAACTTTTTATTGGAATATCGCGAACAATGGAAGAAACTGTAACGAATTCGTCGCGGTGTGAACGGGCAACTCCGAAACGCGGCGATTCAAGGAGCTTTTTTGCTCATTTTCGAACGATCATGGAGAGCTTTTTCGCGAAACGATTGACGGTCGAGAGACCAGCGAAAAGGAATACTCGAATTATCTGAATTTCAGTCGCACCGTGATCGCTCGGAAAAAAAGTCGATTCTACAGGAAATCGAAGCATGAAGTTAGCAGCGTTAATTAGTCGAGAGGCTACTTTGTCAAGTTTACGGGGGGGATTCAGTTTTTCAGTAAACAAGGACGCGACGGACGGCGAAATATTTCTCGATTTCCGAGATACACGCAGAGAAATTATAATATAATTTCTGTTTGACCTTCTTTCGCGGCGGCGGCCATTCCCAGAGTTTCGATTCAAGTGGAAACAATCGTGCAACTCTGTTAGCAACTTTTGACACGACCGCTATCAAAAGAAGGGACTGAAATGATTCACGGGGACATTGTGAAACACCGTTCTATCGCGTGCGCGGAGATACGAACTCGGGAACAAGGGCCGCGGAACATCGTTTTTATTATTCCGACATTACGAATTCATTCCCGATGATGGGTCCGTGTTTTGCGTGGTCTGCCCGCAATTAATTCCTACCCCGACGTGGCGACCCTTTTGCGGTTGGGTCTCGCGGAAAATTTTTGACGGAGATAATGGAGAATACGGTGTCTGGACCGCGCGCGATCTCGGAAATTAATTATCTTCCTATATTTTGTGATTATTCGGGTCCGGGGTTATTATTGTCGCTCGATTGTACCGCGACGAGTATAATCGCCGGGACAATTATCGCGCGGAATTATTCGTCGGCGGGGCAATGGCGCGAGCTTAATAATCGCGGTGCTCGAGGAAAAAGTGGAGTGCCGGTCGTGCACGCGAATCGGCGTGAAATTTCGTAAAATTGCGAGCGGCCTGCGCGCGTTCCACTTCGGTGCCTGAAAATTACCGTTCCAATCACTCGGAAACGATCGCTGAAACAGATACCGCCGTTCCCCGACTCTCGAAAACACCGCACATTCTATTCGCCGCATCATATCAAACACGTCCGCCGCCTTCGAATAAATCCGCCCGCCCCTCTTTACGATCGGACGCCGAGACCAGCCGAACCTCGAGTGAATTTTAAATAGCATCTACAGGGTCCGGCGATTGAAGTGTTCCGTGAAAGAAGATTATCATTTTTAAATGAACAACATTTTTATTGAAAAATTTTATTTATTTATTTATTTATTTGCCAGAAAAACAATGCCGTTGCATCAAATATACACGTAATATACACGTACTATACTAGACCCAACTGACATCCTACGGAGATGCATAGAAGCATCTGTTCGTAGGTCTGGTCACAACATAAGGCTTACATACTAACTTATACTCTACTATATAAACTTTCCAATTTATAATAACAAATTTATATTTAAAACAAAACAGTGAATATTATTATTATTATTGTTATTATACATACAATTTTATCCATAATTTCAACTTCTTTTTAATATTAATTTTGTCTTTAGTAATTAATTTTAGCTCATTCGGTAAGCTGTTATAAAGTCTGATAGCTACCAATAAACTGTTCTTATTACTGATAGTTTTTTTGAATTTGGGTATCCGAATCGCTTTTGTTCTTATTTTACTGTTAGATTTTTCGTACTCATTTTTGAGATCTAGGTAGTGATACGTTAAACACTCTAAGCTGAATAATTGATTCAAATTAAAAGGGTAATTTTGAAAATTAAAAATATTTCTGTAGACTATTTTTAATAATCTTCTTTGCAGTTTTTGCAATAGACTTAAATTGTTTTGATATGCACCACCCCATGCAATTATACCATAACTTATTACGCTATGGAAGAACGCATAATATATTAACCTTAAAGTTTCACATTGCATCATTTTGGCTAACTTATAACATACTTATAATTGCTTTGGAATATTTCTTTGTATTTACGTTTCTTAAATATTTTGATTGGAAGTCGAGTGGACCGCCTTTGTATAAAACTATTTTATTTAAACGTTCAAGAAAGTTATTGCAAGTAGCCCGCAAGTACTCTTGAGGTATTTTCTTCCATTTCGAATTAAGTGACTTTTTCAGAACCTCCAAACTGGTATGTTTTTTAGAGCATACTATTTTTATATCTTATAGATCTCATGGAGTTCTGAAAGTACAATTAGAGTAGATGCCGAGAAGATTCGGGATCCTGAAATTGATCGGGATCCCGCACATCCCTGAAATAAATTGCTTTAAGTTTGTTTGTATGTTTAAGCAGTATGAAGTTTTTTTTATTTTTTATTTATTTATTAATTTACGGGATGAACCCTTTGTTACATAAAAGAAAAAAGTGGTCAATACAATATAAGTAGAAAAAGGTAAGATAGAAGAAGATGTAGAGAAGAATAGAAATGAAAAGAAAAGAAAAGAAAAGAAGTGGGGATGGAAGTTGGGGACAGAGTTTAATTGCCGGACCCTGTAGATGGGCGATTAAAAAAATGAAGGGTTTCTATTATATTGAATGCCTTCTCTTAACATACAATATGAGTAGGCAAACTATCCGAACAAAGCTTGCAAATTCGCGAGCAAACGAAACACCAAGAACGATTCGTGCGGAGCTTGCGAACGTTTGAAGCGGGGTCGGATAATCTAAAATTCGTCACTTAAATATTTGATAATCGAATCGCGGCACCGCTCCCGCCAATCGCGCGCGTAGACTTAAACCTTCGGTAATCTCCGGTTCGAGCGTTCAACTCTCTCAGAATCTGTTTCGCGCCGAGAAGAAATAATTTATAATTCCGTCGCATAAATCTCCGGGATTACGAGTGGCGGCACACGAGGGAAATAAACGTCGGAGGTCGGACAATAAGCGCCCGCGAACGAAACGAGAGTCCGCGCACGGCAATCGACGTTTTTCACCCTCTCGCGTCGATTGGAACTCGCGACGAAAGGCTGACACGCGTCTCGGTCGTACGGGAAAATTGAGCCCGACGCCTCTCGGTTCGTTTCCCTGTCCCCCGAGCGAAAGGCAGTCCCGATACACACAGGTCGAAATGCCGCAACGCGCGCCGCTTTCCACATAATTTCATTCGCGCATCCCTCGCGTTGGAAGCTCGTTTGTCGGCGCAACGCGGAAATTCAGCCGGGGCCACCGCGTTCCAGGAGTTCGCGAACCGCACGCGGGTGGGCGGGCCAGCACGCGCGCACACACGCACGGCGATCGCGCGCGCAAAAGCTACAGAGAGGCGTTCTCGCGCGCGACTAGCCGCAGATGTTGGGCAGATGTGTACAGAGGTAAAGCGCCCCCGATCCTCGGAACGGAGTCAATTCAATCAATTGGCCCGCGCCAACGGCTGCATCGGGCACGGTGCGCGCCTATTTGCATTTACCCGGCTGCCCTCGCGGAACGCCGCAACAGACGAGCCGGAAATTAATGTGTTAGATTGCTAATTGCTAATTAAAAACACCGCCGGCGGAGGCGTGTCTGTTACCGACACCGGCGTCGAACCACGCGTTTGCCTCTGGGGCGCCTCTTTCCCTCCGCCTCGTCGTCCCACTCTTTGTTTCGTCGCTGCCTCGAATCGTCGTTTCGCTCGTTTCTGAAATGAAGCCGACCCCCCCCCCCTCCCCCCCGCACCCGCGACTGGCCCCCCACCCTCGCCGAGATTAATTTTGTCGTTTCGAAGCGGAATTGTTCGTCGAGAATTAATTAGTCGTTCGGTATTCTCCGTCGCCGCGTTGACCCTCCTGTTTTTCTGCCGCGGCTGCCGCGCCGCTCGCGTTTTAATTTATGTGACGCTCGGTGATTTACGCGGGTCCGCGAATCTGGTGTCTCTTGGGGAGCTTCTAGAGGCCGCGCATGCCTCGTTACGGTTGATCCAGTTTCGGCGAAGGTTTGTTTAAGAAGGGTACAGCGTCCTCCGAGAGTCCTGCTTCTGTAATTAAAACGGATAAATTTCTCGCGTCCCTTCGAAGTTATCGCGCACGTCGACTCAACGCAGTCGCTGCGACAGTCTCTAATCATTGGAAACGCAATTCTTCGCCGAAACGGATTATCGCTCGGAAAGGTACGTTTTCGGAGTCGTCTGATCATTAAGTCGTCGTTTCGCGACTCGCGAGGAGTTCGTTATTTACAGTGGGGCGAGAATCGTTGCGCGTTCCGCGCTCGGCCACGAAAGGCAGGTAATCTGATATTCGGTATTCTATTCATCGCGGAGGAGGGGAGATAATTTGGTATCGCAGGATCATCAAAGTTCCATCAGCCCTTTAATTTCCCCCGGCCTAGTTGCACACGCCTCGCAGGAATCTGTTCGTCAAACGTGCGCGCATATCGCGGATTAACCGGGACCGTAAGCCGCGCTCGTGCTTTGTAGCTTCCGTCGAAGGATATCGAAATTCTGATTCAACTCCTTTGACAACGAAATCGGTTAATGGAAATAATACCAGTGCCGCGGTAATTCGTCGAGGAGAGTGAGCGGAACTGTGCTTACTTTCACGATTAGGCGAGCGGGTCTCGTTCTCCGTAACAGAATTGCACCGTGTGTGAATTGTTTGCGTTATCGGCGAGCAGCCTTTGATAAAAATTTCGTTCTATTCACAAAGGACTTCGTCGATTCGCTGTAATCACGCTCCGAGGTAATATGGTGGTTACCATTAAATTGATTACTCGCCGGGAACTCAAAAAATAACACCAAGAGGGAAGGAAGAAGGAGAACGCAACCACGCCACTATTAACGAAATTACCCTCGTTTAATCGCGAAAATTAAGCCCCGCTGTTCGCAATTAGTGCCCAAATGAGTGATCACCTAGGAACCCGGTCTTGAAACTTTGAAGCCTCTCGCGCTCGTAATTCCGAAAGTACAATTACAACTACGCGACCTTAGAAATCGCTTCTCCCGGTTAGATCCGCGATTTCCGAGAAGAATCCATCGTCGAGCTCGACACATCCATGATCCGACGCTCGCTCTTTAAGAAGCGCTCAAGACCCAGAATCAACAAGCAGGTTCAGTTTTTCATCTCGAAGGATCGTTGTTTTCACAGAAGCCCGTTCGTAACAGTTTGAAATCCAGTTATACTCGAGTGAATCGGAGGCGCTCGTTATCGGAGCAACCTCTCTGCGACTCTTTCCACCTTTCCTCGTATCTTCCGCCAATTTTGCGCTCGCGCATGGCCACCCGAGGTTCGGCCCTTGTTGCAGCTCTCGTCTTTCGAGAACCTTCGTTATGCGCGGTTTATGTAACGAGCTGCACCGGCTCCCGGTAAACATGTTCGGCCGGGCTCGTGGGGGTTGGAAACGATACTCGTCGAGATGTCGCGACCCTTGACTCCGTTACCCCGGGTCGCGTGGAAAAGACGGCGAAACGCGGCCGAACCGAATGGGCAATGAAACGCAATCAATTAATTTCCGCGTAACAAGAACTCTGCTACACACTTTTTCTGTAAAGATTTTCATAATGTGATAAGTAGTGTTGCCGCAAATACATGGTAAATACACGTATTCATGTCATATTTCTTCCGCGGTAAATTAAAATCACGTAAGATTCACTAAACTGTTATGTTGGTTTTTTACAACGATCTTTGGAAGATATTGATAAGCACTTACAGAATTTCCAACTGGCTTCTCGCGTAGTTGACCGTTCGGGTCTGCTGCTATCTCAGTACTGACTTAAACATGTTGGTTGCGATTATTTAATCGTAGGCAGAGAGTGGTGGCATACCTCCTACTTTAATTGGTGTGCGGGATCAGGTATAGTTTGGATAATGTGAAACCCTACACCTGACAACGTTTAGTTGTTCGAAACCGTTCCTCCTTTACTACCTGAAATCAATTCATGAAACCTTTGACCTCCTCTTAGTTATTTATGATGGTCATCAATAAAAGGAAAAACTTATGTATCAACTAAAATGCTTTATAGCTAATCAATCTATAACGCTCAACAAGTAGATAGCGGATCTTTGATGATGATGATGATGATAATAATAATAATAATAATAATAATAATAATAATAATAATAATAATAATAATAATAGACTTTATTTACGGGTATGCACGCTTTAGTGTATTTATTTACAGGGTCCGCCAATTGAACTGTTCCCAACTTCATACTGCTAAAAAACACAAACCTAAAGCAGTTTATTTCAGGGATGTGCGGGATCCCGGTCGGGGCGGGAATTTTTCTCGAGATCGGGACGGAATCCTGAGAATTTCATGATCCCGAAAATATTCGGGATTCCCGCGAATGTTCGGGATCCCGAAAACATTCGGGATTCCCGAGAATGAACCGGATCCCGAAAATGTTGGAGATTCTCGAGAATCCTGAACATCTTCGGATCCTGCACACCACTGCTTTATTTTCGACGCCATATTGGATTTTTGTTAATCAATCATAACCTCTCAGAACAGTAATGTGTCAGTTACATTTGCTGTTCGATATTGTTCAATATGAACATTGAAAACAAATGCAACGCGGTATTATAAATTTTTGTTCTATTTTCTTTTTTTCAGTCGAACAACATAGTAATCATAACATAACATGGTAATCATTTTTAATTTACTCAATCAAACATCTTACAAACTGCTTATTTAGCATAGAAAACCTACTTAAAATGAAATACTTGTTCATAATAAAAAAAAAAAGGTCCTGCGATGTTGGAGTATAATTTGCAGTAAACGCGTTGAAGGATCCGCCCGCCGCTCTTCGTTTATTCCTAATAAAAATCGAGCGCCTAATGGGCAGCATTATGTGCGAATATCCAATTTCTCCGGTAGTGGAGTCTGAGAGATCCGCCGAGGCGAGGCATTACCTCGTAAGGTAATAGGCGAGAGCGTAGGGTACATATGACGTTCCATCCCTAATTTCACCCCCTCCTTGGCAAGGCGGCGCCGTTATTTTAAGAGCAGTCGTAAAAAGGAGACTCTTTTACGAGGCTCAGAACGGGAGAAAAATATCCTACTCGCTGAGGCGAGCGGTTCTTTCGGCGTGGCGTCGCGCCGCGCCGTTTCGTTGGCCATTTCCATTCCATCGTGGAGACAGATTGAAGTCATCGGGCCGTGACGCGCGCACCGAGACGCGGGTGCGGCGAATCCCTGCGTGCATCCATACGCGCACGCACAAAGAGGGAAATATGAGCCGTGTCGCGACGGCCTCGGTGAGAAAATTGCTCTCGTTCGTTTCCATTGCCCCTTCGTTTTCTCCCGTCCTCCTCCCACCTCCTCGACTTTGAAGTTTTAATCGAATCCCAGTCTCGGTCGTTCCCGATTTCAACTTTCGAAATTATGGAGAGCAATTAAAATGACCCCGAGGATCATTCGAAGACCAATTTAGGTGGCTTCGCGCGATTCAAAAGTAAAAGGAAGCAATTTCTGGATGAGGAACGCAGCTATTTACAAGCCTAATTACATCGGAATCGTTTCGAGATGTTTGTCGGAGTTTTTCCACGTTCGGAGTGGAAATTGTCCCTCGAACGAAAATTGTATAGAAACAAGAAGCTGCTATCCACTCGACGCGGACAATTACAACAAGAAACTCGGGGCGGAAGAAAAATCGAAGGGGGCCCCGGAAAGACTTCCGCGCGACGTGCGCACCGGTTGCAGCAGTTAATGGAAAGGAAAAAGATACGGGGGTAGATGATAAAGTTAACACGCCCCGAGAGAAAGAGTTTCCACGGGAGAGCGAGCACCAGACATTTTTCCTTTCCTATCGTATGGACTGGGTTTGATCGATCGATCCCAGCGTTCGCTTTTTCATCGAAGACTTTAATTGTTCGAGGCGGGAAAGGAGTTCAGACCGGACCTTCGGTCTTCGAACTCTCTCTCTCTCCCCCTCTACTTCTCTCTTCGGTCGCAGGACACTTTCCGAGTATAATCCTCGCCATAAGCGGAGCTAAATAAACGGATAAAACTGGATGGAAACTCGTGTCACGATCCTTCGTCGGCGTCCTGAACTTTCGTCGGTTAAACGTCGAACCGTTCGGAACGAGCACGGAAAAAGCTGGAAACTCCGAGAAAACGGAGGGGAGAGAGAGAGAGAGAGAGAGAGAGAGAGAGAGAGAGAGAGAGAGAGGATCTCCACCCGCGCAATTCTCCTTGTTACGGAAGTTTTAAGTCGGTCGCATGATCGTTACGCGCGCTTAGCCTCATCGACAGAGGCGGAACGCGATTCCTCCGTGACTCCTTCGAAACTTTCCCGTTTCTCGTCAGTTCGGCGGATCCTCCGCACGCTCAATTGGCTCGGTGTTTTCGAAACTCGGTGCTCGATCCGCCCGGAGCTTCCTAGACGGCGTTCTCCTCGTTACCCGTGAACGAGAGAGGGTCATCGTTCAGATGCTCGTTGGTCGTTCATCGAGTCACGATCCTCGTCCAGGACGATCCATCATTGGCTGGCCGAGGCTCCGGGAGCAGGTGTTCGGGTAAGATGGCTTGCGAGACGCGACCGAGGGCGGCACGTGTCCAGGAAACGGAAACAGCCGTCTTGTTGCCCTCGTCTGCGCGGATCCTCGGACTGACTGCCTATTTCCGGGGCCACGGAGGCCGGAGGGTGGCTGGTCCTTGGAAACGGACCGTCCACGACGCACCGCCATCCCCGGGCGTCCGTTCGATTCTGGCCTCGTATCTCGAATGTAGTTTCCTGTTGCCGGGCGCGGGACACCGAGGCTCGTTAATCTTCTTTGAGCGACCCTCACATTATTCTTGTTCCACAGAATATTCGACAGGTGGTAAAAGCGCGTTAGAGGGCGGGACTTTGAGAGAGAGAGAGCCGTTTGATGAAGCTATAATTCGATTTCGATTCGACGGACCTCCGCGAAATGGATTTCCATGGCGCGTACGCGCGATATTATAGACGCCCGAGCAATCTTTTCCATTCGAAATTTCCCAGGGACTAATAAAGTATCCATCGCACAATCGCTTTTTGCCCCGCGATTCGATCGCTATGTAAATGACGTCAAAATTGGAAATCCCGTGGAATCGGGAACAAGGAAATGACTCTTCCCTCCGCGCGCCACGCCGGGATGATTGCCATTTTTATTCCGGGCCCCGGGTAATTTCGGCGATCGATTCGCCGACACGTTTCGGTCTTTCTTGGTCTCCGGTCGTTGGCGAACGACGAGCCACGGTGAAAGCTCGCAGTGCAACGAAAGTGAGTTATCCGCGCTTCCGCGAGTGGCGATCGATAAACCGAGAGCCATTAAAGTTGCCTGTCTGCCGGGGACCGCGTCGCGCGCTTAAAGCGAGCTTTCGCGATTTTTGCGCGAACCGCCGTCGCGGCGCGGAGCTCGCCGGCGAACCCGCCCTCCGCCGGGACAAGAAACGCGCCGCGCCGGGCCAAAGAAAGATGGAGGAACTCCGCGGAGGCACAGGTGCCGCGGCGCAATTAATTCCAAATGGAAAACTTTATAATCCAATCCCGACGATATTGCGGACCGAAGCAATTAACTGACGATTGGATCTGCCTAACTCGCGCCACACTCGAACTTCCACCGAAATCTACGCGCTCCGGGGCCCGGAACTTGCGCCCGAGTTATCGAGTTACTCGCCTCGCCGGTGACCCCTTCAGTTTAATTGTTCGTTTCGCTTTCTTCCGGATTCTTTTCGGATAATTGCTCCCGATTGATCAGCCGTGACACAGACGAGATCCGCCCCTGAACGTCCGAGAAATCTGTCTGGCTTCTGAATAATGAATACAGCACAGGGTCTCTTTTCTTCCTGAGATTTTCAAGCGGAGCACATCGTTCCGGCGCGGTAATTCGTGTTTGACGTGAGTCACCCTCCCCGCTTCTCGCCTGAATTTATCAGTGTTTATTTTCCGGAAAAATCGCGAGCCCGGGAAAATCCTAATTTGCACTCAGGATGAGGTTTCCCCCCCGGATTAGCCGTTCAAACGAAACCCCACGCCTGGTTCTTTAAGATTCTTTCTCCTCGCTGCTTCCTCGCAAGAACGAGATTTCCCATTCAATCTAGAAGTTCCGGCTGGAAAGAAAAACAACGAGGAAACTTCTCTCTCTCTCTCTCTCTCTCTCCCTCGCTCTCTTTCGCCCTCGTTTGTCGCCGATATCAATTCCATCTTTCAGCGACCGTCGCCGCTATCCACCGTCACCAGAAACACTCTGGCCCCGCGTTAAACTGCGAGCGTACCGCGTAAACTATTTACACTTCGCATAAATTTCGGTCGATCGCCGACTCGCTGCGTCGAATTCGCATCGAATTTCCCGTGGAAAATTCGAAAATTCGTCGGAACGACGGCCGAGCCTCCCTCCTCCCTCCGACGATACGCGGGCGCGATGAACCCCACACGATCGGGCATCGTGCCCGAAATTTCGCGGCCGAATTGGGAGGAGCCAGCTCGGCCGAGCCGCCGCCGCAAATCGCTGCCGCTTTTCACGTCAATTCGTCCGTTCCCCGATAAAGGCCCTCCAACGATAAATTATTCCAGCATAAAACCCCTCTCCACGATTCGCCGCCTCTTTTCAGTCCTGCCCCTCTTTGTGTCCCTCGCGAAATTGTCGAATGTATCTGTTTAACGCGCGTCCGTTCTCCGCGCGTTCCGATAGCGCAACCTGATTGGATCTGTCGCGAGAGCGTGGAGAATAAGGTGATGCTTATTTTATGGAAAACAAGTTTTTTGCATTTCTTCTTTGTCAATCAATTCTCCCTCGTGAATAGTTAATTATAATTCTATTTGCTATAGTTTTTCTCAGTTACAAATTTGGGGTGCAATTAGTGGAGATGTACCGACTAGTCACCGACTATTTAGTTAGTTAAGCCCATCGTTCGGCCACTTTTGTAATCGACGACTAATCGGCAAATATTCGGCAAAAAAGGCCGATTGATCGGCTTTCACAGTTTCTAGTATTAATAATATCGTGATAAATCATAGAAATGAAAACGATATTTTTCTTCAGAAATAAAAACAATATTTTTCTTTACTGTCATTAATATAATTTTTATATTTTTTAATATACAGTGACCATAGCTTGGTTCACATGTATTCCAAAGCTTGTAATAATAATCTTCACTCTCAATTTGGATCGTTTCCAGTTTCCAGATTTATTTGTTGTTCAGTTTCCATTATTTGTAAAGGCAAATATCTTTCTCAGAATATAAACAAATTCAATGTAGTCTTCGTGAACAAATTTGTGAGTCACTGAATGTATGGTACACTTACACATATGTATACATATATTTGTCAAGCACAGGCGCTCTATTTCGCGTCAGCACTTTACATCTCTAGTTATCTAGACAGTTGAGTTTCCTTTGCTTTTTCAACAACGGCAATTTTGTTCAACACGGGAACCGGCGATCAAGGTCCCGAACTGCTAAGACTCTCAGCTTCAATAATTAAACCACGAGACAGTTCAGTGACCATCGTGGCATCAATAATGTGCATAAATTGAATTGAAGCGCACTTCTACGACACCGTGAAATCGAGCACGCGACAGACAGCAGTTCCAAAGTAGAATACGAAGCCCATTAGCTAGACATCTGTCCGTTTCTCGATCCATCAAGCCTCAACTCGAATATTCGCGAGCCTTCCGATCGTGTAGAACTTCGATCCTCCGAGCTTCGGGAAACTCTGTCTCCCTCGATCCGTCGAAAACGACGTTGCCACAGGAGTCTCTTGAACAGCTGTCGCAGATAAGGGAGACTCGGGAGATAAGGGCGCAGGGTCGGATCCAGCCGCGGGTAACGGACGTCGGAGAATAATTAGGTGGCCGGGCTAATAAAGGGGCCGAGCGGAGGCTGGTCCCGCGCGGCGAAAACAATACCAGGCTGCTTCGACGTGTTTATGGAAATCCGTGTTAGGGTCGGATCGCGCGTTAGGGCGGCGATAACGCTTGCAAATCGCATTACATCGAGCCGTACACGGCGAGCTGCGGCTGCGGCGGACCGACGACCCCTCGTAACTAACCTGTAACGCGACGCTGCGCGTCTGCGCTCTCCGTGTCTTATTAGCCTTCGGGAGGGCGAAATCATCCTCCCCCCCAGCCCGGATGGAGCGGCTCCGTGAGGGACGCGTTCGACCGGGAGCCCCGGGTCCATTTCCGTCATTGTTCACCACCCCCCGACGAAATTGCGGCCCCGCGGTTATAATGGATAGCGTTTATCGTTACGTCGTCCCGGGGATCGCGTTCCAGGGGTAATGGTTCGTTATAATCCTTCCGCGAACTGAAAAGATGCCTCGGCGAACGGCTGAGGATAATATCGGGCCATTGTTGCGCCCGGGGGCGGCTATCGGGATGGTCTTACGGAGGCTTCCTAAGCTCCCAACGCAACCGTCTCGCGGGTTCCGCGCGTCGTTTTCCTGTCGTCGAGGTTCCTCGGGCGTTTCCTAGTGTTCGCCCGGCGTCGTTTCCTCTACGGAGCATCGTTTCTCCGGAAAAGAGCCTGCGGACTGGCTGGTTGAGTAATTGTTTGAACCGAAGGTTCGAGCAACGACAGCTATTCTCTGCCGCGTCGATCATTCACTATTCACGCAATCCTATTAACCGACATCGCCAGCATCCCACCGGAAGATGCAACTAATCTGTAACGTGTAATCGATCGCGCCACACGCGACGACGAGCCGCACCACGCCGTTCCCACCGAGAGACGCTCGCGAAATTCCCGAGGTCGATCTTCGGTGGGTGGGATCAGCTTCCTAAACTGGGGAGAGAGGACTCTCCCTTCAGTAATTGATCGCGTCTTTGCCCGAATGCGGACCTCGTTAGAAGTTGCTCGCGTTTCTCGTGCGCGCGGCAATTACGAGCGTTATCCGTGATGCGAGAGAAACCTTGCATCATCCCTCGTGGATTGTCATCCGCTCGCTCCCATAAATGGACTGTCGGCGCGTCGATGGAATCGTCATTACGGCTCGTCGCGACTAATCGCTCCGGTTCCCTCTTCCGTTGCCTTCCAGAATGAAAAATCGAGCTCGCTTTAATCCTGCGAGGAGCTTGTTAAGAGATCCTCCGATAAGGCGAGCGTTTTCAATCTCCTTTTACGTCGCATCGCGGGGATATGATTCATAAAACTCCGCGGCGGGGGATGAAAGTTCGGCCGCGTTGTGAGCGCGTTTTTATAACGTCGATATCCGTGGAACGTGAATTCGCTCGATAAAGCGGGAAATGGACGCCTCCGACGCTGGAATTAATAAAGAGAGAAATTATTGTTTTAAATACCGTGTTGCCTTCCCTTCGCGGTTCTAAATTTCGAATATCAAACCCACCGGCTCCTCCACCCATCGCATCGAGGAGAAAATCATTTTTTCTATCGGACACGGTGCCACCGAAATTCCCAATATTCTTTCTTCCAAAAAAAAAAAAAACGGAGAGCGATTTTCCCGTTAGGTTTGTCGCTTTTCCTAGTTTTCCAGAAATTTTCTGGCAGGGAAGTGCCAGCGATTTCGATCGCGATACCAATTCATTGGAAGCCTCGTAAAAACCTTTGATAGCCGCGAAACCGGGAACGCGACGCGGTCCGAAGCGGAAAAGGAAAAGGGCCGCGCGGCGGCGAAAGTTTCGAACGCTCGCTGGATCCTGTCAAAGGGCAAAGGGAAGGGGGCCAGGGATTGGCGAAAACCGGAGGCTAGACGAATCCGTGGCGTTTACTCTGACGGCAGAGGGGTCGAGGCTCTTCCTTTTTTTGCGGGACGCTTATACGTGGCCGTCGCGCGAAGTCAAATATTTTTTGAGCACACTCGTTACGTGGCCGCGCGTTACGCTTCGAAACACTGGACACGTGTTTGGGCGCGTTTAATCGAGCAGCAAGTGCCGCTATCAAAATTCCCGAATGCTTATTTGCCGACCCCTCGACGGTCCGTCCTCTCTAACCGACCGTCGTCCTCGTTTTTTTCCCTCGCGTTTGCTCGTTTCGTGATTCGTCCGAGTTATGAATTCGGAAAAGTTTCGAAAGCGACGAACGCAACTTCGATTTGCGTCGAATTCGTCGCCGCATCGCAACCGGGATCCTAATTAACCCTGAACTTTTGTCGCCTCTGTGCGTTATTATATGGTACACGTGTTTAAGATACTTTCATGTCGAATTCCCAAACTTTAATACTTCACGCTATCCCTAATTCGTCTCTGCGGATTTCGTGTAGGATTATTATAGTCGGATATACTTTTTTGTAACCCTAATAATCATTTTATATACTGGATTTGAATTTTAGTTCCATTCCAGATATCTATGCCAGATTATGTAGAATACAGGCTGTCTCATTCTATCTTATAGTACAACTGCTTCCTTGTCTGTGGATCGGTCACACGCCTCTTTCCTTCTCCTATTCATTCTGCACACACCCTGGTCTTCCACATTCTCCAATATAATTTGGCATAGAAGTTTATGACTACGTGTACGGTCCTGATTGGGCCTTGCTTGAAAAGGACAGACAACAGCTACGGGTCCCCGACGAATAGTCGATAGACATTGGTCAAGACGCAGGAAGTAGGGTAAACAGCTATCTGAAAACCCCCCATCGTAAACCTGGAGAAGCGGTAACACCACGAAAACAAAATGGAGGATCTTCACATCTTCTCTTCTTATTCCAAGACTAGGCCTTTCACCCTGATCACCTCATGGATAGTTGAGCTGTTTAACTTGCATTGAAAGCGGATGGTGTTACCACTGCGAGTAAATCGGATCACATACCGGTTGAACAAATTTAGGTTCATTTGCTTGTCGATGGA
The DNA here is from genome assembly GCA_030770465.2 of Perdita meconis. Lineage (NCBI taxonomy): Eukaryota > Metazoa > Arthropoda > Insecta > Hymenoptera > Andrenidae > Perdita > Perdita meconis. The sequence continues at coordinate 8,725,279 of JASKOS020000009.1, forward strand.
CTAAGCATCATATTCAATTATCCTATTTACACTAAAGGATTTTCCCGTTAATAAATAATAAATAAATATTTTGGCGTATATTTACAATCTCGCCGATTTTTTGAATACTTAGTATTGCCATAAATGGATAAAATCCGCAGCCATTCATCAGACTTTTCAGAAACGCATCAAATAACTGTATGCTTGTTTGAAAACCATTTAAAAGAAGTTTTCACCCATTTCCCATACTTTCCTCACAGCTGAAGTTTCTTTTCTCACTCGTATCTTCTGTTAGTTAGGTTACAGAATCAGCAGAGCTCTCTAACTCCACCGCGTTACCATTCAATATTCCGATTTCCATTTCCAATACTCTGAACCACCTTCTCGGTGGATGTTGAATTCTGCGCGTTCTGCGCGGCGCATTCAATCTCCTCGAATTAAAACCCGACGGAGAGGAATCCGCGGAACGTCGTGCAGGAGAATCGTCACCCTCGGGACGCGGTATCGAGTCGTCCCGGAGCCGTAAGCTGCGCGCTAACGAGCCGCAACCCCCGAAGCACCCTCGCGTCGTTATCCCTTTGCCCACTCGCGAGAGCGTGCAACGGCACCGACACACACGCCCTGTCCAGGTTGTCGTGCATGCGGGGACGGAGAAAATACGAGGCGCACGAGGGTCACTCCTGACCTCTAGGTCTCCATTAGCGCGACGGTGCACACATGAATGCGTAATGCTGCACCGTCCCGCTTATTATAATTTGATTAAAACGTCCGCGAGCCCATCTTGGCCGTTCTCCCAGCGACCCCTGACCCCTCCGACCGTACCGATTTTAATAAGATTTCTCTTTCACGGTTAATCGACCGCGATGGACCACGAATAAAGCTTCCACAGGAAGTGCCCGCTAAGTGCATTTTCGGTGGTCGATGCATCGCTTCGACTTATCGCTTGCGGGATACGATTGCGCCACCCGCTTTTTACAGGGGTTTCACAAACCCCTCCAGCTTATTCTCATTTAAAAATTCAGCAGAAAATTCCGAATTCATGTTTCAAATTCGTTTCGTTAATTGCAATTTCACGGAGAATTTTTGCTCGTTCGAAATTACAGTTTCGCGGACGGTAATTTTATATCAATCCCGCGCGATCGGTTCGGATTTCGAGAGTAATTAAAAAAAATGAACATGATATTTGCAATAATTAGCGGGAAATGAAAATCGAGCGCAGAGTTGCGCGAATTCCAGCGGCGAGAAAGGGTCGAGGGCGCGTCGTTTCGGCGGTGCTTCGTCGGTTACACGATTCAAGAGCTTCAACGAATTTCGAAACAACTCGAAAATTGACTTTCGGCTTCGGTCGTAAATTGATTGCATAGGATGCGCCGCCTCGCTCTCGAACCAGACCTTTCCGAGAGGAAAAACGAATTCATCGGAGGCGCATCGTTACGAATCCCGAAGCGAGATAACCGCACCCCCGCGGATAGGGACTGTATCCCTCGCCCGAAATCCCTTGGAAAATTCCTCCGTTTGGCAAACACGGCGCTTCGAGGACCCGGCATCGGCGGAGGTTTTCCTCCCCTTAGAAAGCGCGGAAAAATTCGAAATAAAATTCCGACTGATCGTTTCGGCTCGAGCGTTTTAGGGAGCGACGAACGCAGTTCTCCGGGGAGGATGGAACTTTTACTGATACGCGACGCGCAGCGTCTATTCTCGGAAGCGAAAATTTCGCGGAGGAAAGAGGGTGGAAACATAAAACCCTAAAAAGGGGAGGAGCGCGGAAAATAAGGGAAGTCGTCGCGAACAAGTGAAACGAAAACGGATTCGTGTTTTTTTCAGAGTCGACTGCGACGAAACAGTTCCCTCGCGTTGACACAGTTCCCTGAGCGAACAATAACTCAGTGGTGCTCGACCGTCGCGTGAATTCGACTGGATTTAGAATTCCCCGCAGTGAAAGAAAGGTTTCGAAATTAGTCAACTGCGGAAAACGGAGTCGCGAGGAAAGAACTTGCGAGGGAAAGCGCGGAGAGAGTTGTGACGCCGCGACGCGAAGGGCGTGGAAGGTGCACCGGAAAACGGAAGAGGGTGGGTCTGGTCCGCAGACGGGGTCGAAGCGGCGGAGAGATACGTAACTGCGCGGGGGACGGCGATGGATGTGTGCGGACATTCCGCGCGCATCGGTTTGTCATACCATATTCACCTCCGTGGTACGGTGTTCCGATATGTTCGTTCCGATATCCGTTCGTGCGAAAATTCAAACGACCCGCCAACAGAACGCCGCCGATAACGCTCGTGGAGCAGAGATATCAGTCCACGGTGGATCATTGACTGACCCGATCGAAGCCGATGCTATCGCGTTTCGAGTATCGAGCGCTCGCCACCCCCTCGCTCGCGGGCCTCTCACCACCCTGTCTTTCCGCACGCCCCTCGAGCCCCTCGCTCGTTCCTCGTTATAATCTTGCATCTATTATTCCTGTGTGAACGTTAAATCGCGCGGAAAATTCCCTTCGCGGATTGCAAATCAAATTCTCCGGATTTTCGCTTTGCCATCGAATAAGAACGATCTTCTTTTTAATTCTTTTAGCACCTTTTGTTTTTTAATTGAGTAGAGCTATCCCCGTTCAAGTTCATCGATTCCACCGCGCTTGATAATTCGAAATGGATTTGGATGCCCAGTTGTCGATACCGAATTGACGTTACTCTCGAAATATTGTTGGTACTCGATATTTGCGAAAAGCTTCGAACCGTATTTCGTTCTATCTCCAATCTAATTTCGACGGTAGTTGTACCAGTAAAATATTGTAGAATGAAAGTCGTAGTGATTGAAGATTCCAAGGATTTTGTTTTTTCAGTCGCGACGACTGATTCTCCATCATTGCGATAAAAAATATGAACATCGAGGAACAGACACGTCCGGTGGTCATGGGAAAAGAGCACGTTTGAAAATATTTTCACAGAGCACGCCTCTTCCGGAAGACAAGACACTGTTCCGTTGGAAAACAGCCTTAAAAGCTGCCAGCGCTCTGTCTGTGCTCAGACGAACGTCGATATCTTCTGTCTGACGAAGCGTGTCCGATCGAAGCGTTTTCGAGCCGATACACGGGGAGAAACGCGTCTCTTGGTTGAGGAAATTCGTCTTATTCGGAAAAGCCTATTCAAAGCTTCCTCCGCGTTCCTTTCCTTCGACTGGAAAACATTTTTCGTACGACAGGAAGGCGGCTGTTTTGCGAAAAAGTAGACTTCACCGTGGAGCAATACGATTCAGTCAATCGGCGAGCACCGTAGATAAACAATATCGGAGCCTGTCGCTCGGAGCGTTTACCCGTACTACTTACAAATTCAACTTTATTTATCGACGATTTATATCATCGTCGCCGGCGAGCAATTCCAACTTTCATTCTCGCGGGAAATACCAGAAGCACCTCCGCGTCATATCGCCCATACAGAGCCCGGGTTCTTTTGTTCGGGGGCGCAGTTATTTACCCCGCAGTTGCGTGGAACTCCGCTACGAGGGGAGGCGGTGTCCACTTCCGTCGTTATATATTTCGAATTCCTTTCTTCCTCGTTTTTACTTTCGCAACATCGTAAACAGGAGACGCGGCCCTTTCTATCGTCTCCTCCCTCCCTAGCTTTCCCTTTTTATCTCCGCTTTAACCCCCTTTTCCCTTTCCTTCGCTCCCCCCCCCCCCTCCTTTCACGTTGTATCCGGCCTCGTTTTTTTCTGGTCACGACGTACCTCGTATCTGCATTTCTAGCCGTGTTTCCGCCGCTCCCAAACTCCCCTCCGCCGGCCAGTTTTCACCCTCCCACGCGCCCCGTTCGCATTTGCATCCGCGTCCCGCGCTCCTCCGCCCCCTTCGCGCGCGTTTCTCGCGTAATTATTTCTATCCGCGATTGTGATGCAAATTTTTGCTGTTTTCCATCCCGCCCCTGCGCGCCGTCCGCTCCGTTCCTCCACCCTCTCCCCCGCCCGTTGTCCTGTCCCTTTCTGTCCACCCTACGCCGCTCCCCTCCTTCTTACGCCCCGACCTCCTCTCTCCCCCGCATCCTAATTCTGACCTATTCTCTCTTCCTCCGCTCCTAATTTTGTCCATTATTCCGACCCTCTTCACCCGTGTCGCTTTTTTCCCTCCTCCATTGTTTTTCTCGTTCATTCGTCTTCGCCGCCCCTTTGTTCTATTTATCGCGCTCGAACTACCTCCTTTTTTTCATCGAGCTCCGCTACCTCGAATAAGCGCCACGCTAATATCCGCGTCCTCGGACACGCGTGATTTGCTCGCGTTTTATTGCCCCCCCGGCCGGAAATTCTAGAACCGCCCCCGCCTCCCTTTCGCGTCCCCCTTTGTGCGGTCGGTCCTCGACGCCTTCGGAGGCGAACTCCGTCGCGTTCCCCCGGCGGAGAAGGGACGCATTAATTATTTATAGCCGCGCAATGTTGGCTCGGGAAAATGTAGCGGGGGATGCGGCGACTTAATGAGGGCTTTCGCATCCGGATCGACGCCGCTGTCTGTTTCGAGTTGCGGTGTATAAAGGGAGCGCTGGGTGGTCCGTCGATTTAATACACTTTCCTAGGATAATGCTTAATTGCCGAATTATTTATTGCTTCGTGGGGAAACGCGGGATTTATTCGGTACCCCCTAGATTATTCATCGCTCCTGCGAGGGTTGGATTATGATGTCAGAAGCAGTCGTAAGAAGGGAACGGTAATTATCTGAATGCCCCCTAATATTTTGTTCGACTGAGAAGGAGCGCAGCCGGCGATCGTTCCTTCGGTTGATTAGAGAGACTATCATTTATACGCGTTATAACTTGAAACTGCGAAGCGGTATAATTTCCCTTAACGCGTTAACCGCGCTCGCGAGCGCTGCCGCCGCGCCGCACAAGATCAGGGGATAAGGTTTCATAAAAGGTGGGCAAACATCCTCGTTCACGGTGCCCGTGTAACCGGTGCCGCTAATCTTCGCCAAAGTAAACAGAAACAGCGGAATTTACGTAGGCAATTCCATCAAACGATCGCGCACCTTTCAAGACCGATAACGTCGCGTTTCACCCGGGGTAATTTCAATGGCGGCGACGGGGAACCGCGTTCTAACAGCGATCTAATCGTCCCCCTTGTCCAAACAAACCGGCGGATCACGTAATCCTTTCGCGGAAACACGTCGACACGATTCCGATGGCGTGGCTTTTATTTTATGCCGAGCGATCGATTCTATCGCAAGGCGACAGGAACGTCGCTACGCCCCTTAAATTTTTTAGTCCGAGCAGGAGCAAAACAACTCCTCCAGAAAAACTGCCAATCTGTTCTACTTACTCCGCCTGACCTGACCCAGACCGAACGCAGACCTTTCCACGCATCGTTTTTTTCCACATAACCAGCTTGTACAGAAAGTAGGGAAGACCAGGGCTGGTTGGCTAATTTTTCAGTATTTGATTTTTAATAAATTATCTTATTCTGCAGTGTGTACTCCTTGGATTTTAATGAAATTTTAGTGAATGAATCTAGAGGATATATGATGACATTCTGTAGAATATTTTGCGCCAATGCGCATTTTTGATAAACAATTAAAATGTGAAGTTACAGTTACAATTAATAGGGTGATATGCAATGTAAATCCTAATACAATAAATATGTTAAGGGGACATTCTACTCTTTCGGTCTCAAAAAGTCGATAAAAAGAACCCTGTATAACACAAACCAGGATTTTGAATTCGAGATCCTTCAGCTCACGAGTCAGTTGCTCCTCCTATGTAGTGAACTATCAGACATCGTTGTTCTCATGTTAAACTTACGACCTTTTGAACTTCATATTTTAATTGATTACAAAAAATGCGCATTAGCGCAAAATATTCTACAGAATATCATCATCAATATAAGAATATCATCATATATCCTCTAGATTCATTCACTAAAATTTCATTAAAATCCAAAGAGTACACATTGTAGAGTCTCCTTGTAAGTGAAATATCACCATAACGAGTATTATATTGGATAATACATATCTTTATCTATCTGAATAAACTATTAAAGTAATACTTGAAATATAATAAAAGTAATACTGAAATATTTGATCGGATGTTCTGAGAACTATCGCTATACTCGCGCTGAAAACAAGCGCTGGAAACCAGCGTTTTACGTGTTTCTTCGATGCGAAGCTATTCGATTTAACCTTTTCCACCGAAAGCTGGCTTCGAATCTCTCAATTAATCGGATTTAATAGGACAATAAGGCTTTATCGACGGGTCAGGGATCGATCGTTGAAGCAAGAGGCTTGATATCTCCGACGACGGAGGAGATAGCGATGAAGACGACGATGAAGACGGCACGAGGAGAGGTTGTGGGAAGGAGGGGGGGAGGAGTAGAGTAATTAATTTTACGCTATTGCCTGCTGGCAAAGACGAGTTTTACGGAACGGCGCCGACGGGATTAACTAAACGAGGTTTGCGGAGACGGCGATCGTTGAAATAAAGCTGAAGATTAGACTTTTCAAGAGTTCGAGAAGTGGTTTTTCGGATGGGGACAGGAGAGAAAAAGGATCTATTATCATAAGGAAAACGTTCGCTTAATATAATTCCCCGGCGATAACACTTTGTAATTGAATCTGGAAAACTTCTTGACAATATTAATTTCGTTCCTGTCGCGGGAACCGTCAGGACCCTCCCTCCGCGCGCCTAACTTCGTTTTGTCATTTTAGTCGGCCCATGGGCGCAACGGGGTCCAAATCAATTTAATTGACCGCTGGAAATTACGCGAACTGCCTCGAATATCTTAAACTCCCTCGGCCGTCTCACCGAAGGGATCACGGATTTTACTCTGAAGTTTCTTTCCGTCGACGGTTTCGTTTCTTTGAAAAAGGAAAACACCGTCTATAAAATACAATATCGATCGCCTCCTATATCCACTCGGTGTTTCTCTTCTCTGTAAAAATAGAAGGCAGCCTCTCGTCGTTAATTCTCGTCCGTGTTTGGAGCGCGCAAACTGAACACAGATTGACAACGGGCGCAAGTACAATATTGTCCCTTGGACCGTTAATACAGACGAACAATCGGACGAACTGCGCGCACGTCGCTTCTGTCGAAAGTTCCATGCGGGCCGAGGAGGGGAAATGGGAAGGGAATTTTTGAAATCGCTGAAACCTCTCAAGGGAAAAGTTGGCCGGGAAAAAACTTGTGCGTTCCACGATCGCGGCAATGGATCCCCGACTAACTATTCCGACGAACGCATATTCTAAATTGTTAAAAACTCATCGAACGTTTTATCGAAATATCGAGGGGAAACTTTCTGCTCCGCCGACATGTGGATGAACGCCCTTTCTGGTCTCCATTTGGTTTAATGCTCTCCCCTAACAGTTCATTTTTATGGGAGTTAAAGGGGTATAGCACTATTGGGCGAGTAAAATCAGTGGTTTATTTCGTATTGAACTTCTCAGATACTAAACATTCATTATGCCGGCACTGTTTGCAACTCAGGGACACATTTAAAATAAAATAATAACAATAAAATGTTTAAAACTGTTGAAGTTATGAAACGTTAAAGATGATCCTTGATAACAGGCCGCTGCAGCCTGCGTAGTTTCAGGTGAACTAATAATACAAAAATAAAATAATTTCTATCTAAAATACATTTAATACATTGAATACGGTCATAGAAAAGGGGCTTGTACCTAGTGGTGGGATCTGAGACCCATCATGCATCGCTTCGAATCTAGCACGGATGTAGTGACAAATTCGAATCGACTTGAACATCATTCGAATGTCTTAGAATTCTTGATCGTCTCGGGCGTTTTGAATGTATTGAAAGTCTTGATCATCTTAAAAGTCTTGAAAGTCTCGATTATCTTGGAAGTCTTAAAAGTCTTGGTCGTCTTAGCAGTCTTGGTCGACTTGAAAATCTTGGAAGTCTTGATCGCCTTGAAATACTGAGAAGTCTTGAAAGATTTGACTTGGAACATGGAAGGTTTTGAAATCTTCGAAAAAAAATTAATTTCTTGAAATGTCTAGACCGAAACAATCATTAATATTAATATTTTATGTGAATGAGCCTACTTGAACAAAAGTAATCAAAAAGCTTATGAGATATTGAATTCTGATGAAGCTTTCAAAAAGTATCGTAATTCTCAAGATTTTTAAAACAATCAAGCCTTTCAAGATGATCAAGACCTTCAAGACTTTTAAGACTTCTAAGACTTTCAAAACTTCCAAGACTTGCAAGACTTTCAAGATGATTAAGACGATCAAGACTTTTAAGATTTCGAAAAGATTCGAATCATGTTCGAAGTGCTTCGAATTTTTTTCCATATGTACTGATTCGAAGTAATTCGAAGCGCTTCAGATCTTATCACTATCTGTACCCATAGAAATCAGATACATTTGTGTTAGTACCGAACGGTGAGGTCGACTCCACTATGTCAAAAATTTTGATGGAAAATTCTTCCCATTTTTCCACAGATTTCTTATTTTCTACACCTTCGTACTGTTCATCCAGGTAATAAAAAAACACGCGTTGCCTCAATTTCTGCGCTATCAATGCTACTGGTCGCAATCCATGTTTCCTCGTCCCAGTCGATTGTTTTTGAAGGAGCCGCAAGACCGCTTTTCCACCCCCTCAGAGGTGCGCCGCGACGAATCGTCGTCGCGAAGGCGAGCCCCGCCCCTTCGTTCAATTACGAACAACGTCGAGAACCGTGTACACGGGGCTCGCGTTTGTCGCGGCCTCGAACAGCTCTCGGTTTCTCGTCTGCGCGATTACAGAGCCAACCGAGGAAACCAGGGGTAGGTTTTACCTCCAATAACTTTCTCGCGTAACACGAGCCCTCGTAATACTGGCCGGTTGTTACGCTTGACGCTGCAACGTTCCCTGGTCTGCGGTGATTCGCTCCCGGGGAGAAGGCGTGGAAACTGGATGACGGGGATTTCCGCGGAGCAAGGGACTTTGAATTTTGAGGAAATTCCCTAGGCCCGGGGATGGGTACGCCGCCGCGCCGGGGAAGATGTTGTGACAAATCTCGTACTTGTCAGGTAGATGTTTTCCGTCGAGATATCTCCGCCTCCTGGGGAACATCCTATCGCGCACTGTGATTGATACTTTCGCGTTTAGGGGTATTATTAAAATGCGACCTACTGATTTTGACGTAACGTAGACGTATAATAATTTTGTAAAATACTGGTTTAGTAGGGAGACAAGCCTAAGTGCTTTCGAAAGTATTTACGAGAATGCTTAAGAGCAGCAGGTAACTCACTCGAGGAAATTGGCCACGACCGCCGCAGACCAATGCAAATTTTTCCAGCCGGAAGTTTCTGTTTAGCACAGCTGAAAAGTCCGTTAACTCCCGGTAACCACGCTCGCCTAAGTGAAAAGGATCCCCCCAACTTCTGGCAAAGTTCCCCGGAAATCCGCGAAAAACCCTTGCCCGGCCATATGAAGGGGAAAAACTGCCGGAACGATTACGCACCTTAGCGGCGCATATTAAAACCGCGCGGCGACGGTCGCCGGCCTACTGAATAATTTAAACGCGATTTCCCGTTGATTATTCGCGATTCGCGGCGGACATCGCGCGTCTTTTGCGGAAATCTCGAGCGCACAGCTACGTAAACGTTTCCGCTTGTTCAATGAGCCGGAACCGGCGCAAAACGAATCTGACTCCGCGCGCTTCCGCCGTGAACAACCGCGTTTCTTGTACTCATTCTTTTTCTATCGGCTGAGTAAATTTTGTTAATCAGAAATTACGGTTCCTCGCAGACGGCGCGCAGTGAACGAAACGCGTATTTTCTTGGACATCAGCAAAAATATTTTATTTCAAAATTCTATAGTATAGCTTCAGTAAATTGTTATTAAGTGATCGCAACATAAGAGAACACAATGGAAATTATGTTAAATGTACAATAAGTTTAACTTAATTGTATAGTTTTTTTAAAAGTACCGTTAAGAAACTAGTTTTTGATCATCTAAATTATTTGGGAACTAACTTTTTATCAGGTAAGGAACTAGTTTTTGATCATCTAAATTATGTGGGAACTAATTTTTAATGATGTATACAACTGTAATGGTGTATATTTAAGTATTTAATAAGTATGAAATGAATATTAATATAAAATAACAATAAGAAAACATTTAAAATATTAAAATGACACACTTAAACTTTTTCCTATTAAAAATTTGTTTGTCATTTCCGGTCAATTCCAACACCAGTACTAATTAAAAAGAAATAGAAATAAGCAAAAAAAAACTTGTACTAATAAAAAATAAACTTGTTTTTAGTATTATAATAAAAAATTCATTTTTTTATAATTTTTTGTTGTCCTAACCTATTTATGATTTAAGTGATCAAAAAACTAGTTACACGAGAAAACATTGGAAATAAATAATTGATCACTAATTTTTTTAAATAAATTATAGATAAATTATTAAAATTCTTACTCTACATTGTAAATAAACTATTTAATAAGCAAAATGTATTAATTAACCTTCAATAGTTGCTACAGCATAAACAGATCAACTGTATTACTGACGGTACTTTCTCTACTCTTTTACGCTGTTCAGTAAGACATGGCGTTCAATAAGGACTTTCTGCAAGTGTGCTATCTTTCACATTTATTTTCACCAAAACGCACAATACTACCTGCTTTGACATGCCATACTTATATTTTTGAATAGTCAATTTTAACTTTAGAAATTATTTTAAATAATTACTTGTTGACGTAAACTTAAAAGAATGATTTATTTCACGAACTGATCAAAAACTAGTTCCTTAACGGTAGGTATCATATTTGCAGCATCTTTTCTTATTACGTTGTAGGGCGTAGGTACAAACATATGTACATGAAATAACGCAAACGTGCCACTGAATCTTTTTGTCGGCGCTGAGTAATTCTGTATGCAAGATAGGGACGGTGGGCCAAATAAGTTTGGGAACCTCTGGTCTAAATCATTGATAAGCAGAGTTCTCCTTCTTCTTCTTCTAAACTGGTAATTGTTTTCATGGAGCGCTATAATGAAATTGGGAAAAACGCGGACCGCCCCGATTAAATCGCGTTAACCATCTCGTATATTCTTCGAACGACAATTGTTCGCGACAACTTGGAGTTAGATCGTTCGACGAGTGTTCGCCGCTCGAATTGTTCCAGCGTTCCTAATCTCGTTACCGGCTAGACAATCGCGTATGCTTGACTCTCTCGGCGACTGCGAAAGTTGCGGAGCAGTCGCGCGAACTCGCTCTTAAATTCCGCGAGCGGGAAGGAATAATTCCCGAGGAGGAAACTGGAAGTTTCTCCGTTCTCCGGAGACACGGAGGAAACTTTTTCCACGGCGTTTATAAACCGTAAAGAAATTTAAGGAGCCCGCGAGGCTGCTGCGTTCCCCGCTTTGGTCGCGGTTGTTTCGCGTTCGAAACGAGAGACCGGCGAGTCTGTCGGCGATTTTTATCCCCCGGCGCGTCGCGGCGCGGCGCCGCCGCAGTGCGAGGGAAATGTGTGCGTTAATCTTGAGATTCGAGCGGGAGTTTTCACGCGGCGCCCTGTTTGCAACGCTGTTTCGGTCCACGCTCCAGTCTTTGCACAGCTGGCAGCCGTCTGGACACGCACAGGGCTACTCCACTTGTCGGGGTTACAATGGGTTTCGTTCTGTTTGGAGAGCCATTCAGCGGACCAGTTCGAAACCCGATTGGCTCGATACGCATCTGTTCAACTTGACGAATCGCACGCTGATTTGTTTTCCCTGCCGCGTCGGTCGAAATCGCTTGTGTACCACTTTTCCGAACCGTTTGCTTCGTCTTCTCGTTTATTCTACTCAAGCGAATATCAGATTACGTTCGTCGGTCTAAATTCAGATTCGCAGAGATCGCGTTCTATTTTTCAATTATACATATGATCTCATCGGATGTGTCCCATTAACTGGATTACGCGGAAAAGTTTCCCGCGGGAATTTTATAAAATTTGTGGCATTTCCAAAGTTGTTTCACGTCGTTTATCCAACAGTGCATCGAAGTTACTTAATCTGACACGAAATAAACATATTTCTCTGCATAGACTGCATTAACTTGTCCGATTGCAACTTGATATGTTCCACGTACCTGGAAGTGGAAAGTCGTGGCTGCGCTTGACGTCTCATACTGGTCCCGAAGAATTAGCTGTTCAAAGTTATATCAGCGTTATATCGAGACTTAAAATCATAGTATATTATATCGTTGAATTTGGTTTAATGTCGGCTATTATATTATGCAATCAAAAATATGCAATAACAATTAAAGAACCAAGGTGAACTTGATTTTTTATAACAAAACAGTTTTTTTTTTATTCTTTTATATTGTCACTTGTAGAAGGTTGAATGTTGATTTATTTTTGTTTGATACATAGTCTAGGTCAAGAACTCTAATTTACATTGCTGTTCATAAGTATGTGGACACTCGCCCTATTCTGTGAATAACTAGCATATAATGTAAATTATTCTTATAGAATGATGTTAATTGTTAAATTTTATTAGGAAGTATATATTTAATGGTTGTAACAATGGCTAGAATAGTCTCTTAATAGAAATTCCAGAGATAAATTGTTGGATGGTACAAAAAGAAAAGTTGAAAAGCAAAATTTAAAGTCAGAAAAATATTTATAAGAATTTTCACAATTTGTATGTAGAAATATTGGCTATGAAATAATAAACAATTAATAGCCGGAATATTAAGACCAGTAGAAACAGTTAGAAGAGCAGGATATTTGATCGATAACGATACCTTAAGGACACAAGTTAATATCATTTTTTCTATCATTAACCAAAATTTGTTTTCAGCCATTTGAGCTGGTAAATTTCCGTTCTGGACCAGTGTGCGTCCCTGGCAAAAGGGCAGAGCTTAATAACGAAGGGACTTTATGGATTTCTAAATTCCGCGAATTTAAGGGAATAATTTTAGAGAGGCAGCGCGTAAAATAAAGAGGCTAAAAAGCTGCCTCTTTTTTTCTACCACCTCTCGCCGAAAGAGATTTTATGGACGCAATATTCTCACGTGTATCTTGTCCTGTACGGATTTACGCGATCTTCCCCGCATGGAAATGGAGTCATTTAATGTTGCCGCAACTTTATCTTTTCGGTTCTTGCCCATTCGGGTAAATCCACGGTTCTTGAGGTTCGCTGCGGCGCCAGTAAATTGCGTGAAAACAGAACTGCCGTTTACGCCGGGTTCTATTTCAGGAGCATAACGCGAAAAATTGAACGCGACTTTCCTTGCGTTCGCAAACGAAACCCCGTGACAACTGTTCCCCTATTTAGACGAGAGAAAATGCTTGTAATAGTTTCTGCTTTAAAAACATCGCTGCACGTCGGTGCGGCAATTACCGTCGCGGCAAAGACACCCAAAAAAGGAGAATCGAGTCGAGATTTCGTATTCCGGGGACGAAAGAAACACTGCTCTGTACAACTTCCGTCGACCCAGCTATTTGATGGTTAAGCCTGGACGTGTCTACTCGATATTAGACGATCCCTGTGCCATACTCTCGTTTAATGCAGCTGCGTTTTGCTCTGCGCCATTCGATTACCCACGCCGCTGGAATTTCTACAATGCTGGAAAACTTTTGTTCTTTTGGAATTTGGATGTAAGAAACCATCGAATCGTATCGAAGACTTCCTTGTACAAAAGAAATAGACAGAGGTTTTTTGCAGAATACTAATTTGTTCATCCTTTTTAAAAAATGGAACCGCGCTTAACATGTTCCATACAGTACTTAAATATTCAATGAATTAAAGAAATAGACAGAGGTTTTTTTGCAGAATACTAATTTGTTCATCCTTTTTTGTTGAATATTGCGTACATTTATGTTATACGAAAGTATGTGTGCGTGTTTCCCCCTCTCCTTGTGTATCCCATACGTATAGACAATAATAAGGAGAGTGGGGCCGCGAAGGATGCGAGGACAAAAGACACGAGTGATAAGAGAACAAAGAGGTGTGCGATTGATGCCGAAAGGCAAACATAGTTCTTATCTGTTACATATAATTAAAATTAAGTTGTTTCCTGAATATAAGTTTTTTCAACCCACAACTCCTTCTTCCCTGAACATGGTAGCAGAGCGTGGTTTCTAAGTGCGTGATCTGGTTGTGAGTGTGATTATTATCGCAAAATAAAGAGTACCGTCTCAAACACGAAGGAACGTTCGAGAACGGACAAGAAGGAAAAATGGCGAAAGACGATATCACGATACCAGTGTTTGATGGAGAAGAATATAATATGTGGAAGAAGCGAATCACGATATTCTTGAAGTGCAAGAAGTGTGAAGAAACTATAAAAAGAAAAAAAACCGAGTTAGATAAGGACGCTTGGGACGAAAACGATTTAAGAGCAATAAACTATATATACAGTGCTATATCGAATAAACAATTGGAATTTGTAAGTGAAGAAGAAACGGCTTACGATATAATAAGAAAGTTCGACGAAATGTACTCGAAAGAATCAACGGCATTGCAGATTGTGTGCAGAAATAAACTGGAAAAAATCAAACTCAGTAACTATAGCGATTCGGCGACATTTTTCAGTGAATTCGAAAAACAAGTAAATGAGCTGAAAAGCGCGGGTGCGAAGATAACGGAAAGAGAAAAACTGAACTATATGCTCAACACACTGCCAGAATCATACAGCTATATAGGTGATCTAATAGACGCCTTAAAGGAAGAAGATCAAACAGTGGCTTACGTAAAGAACAAAATAGAATTAGCCGAAATGAAAAATAAGAAAGACGATCATAGTGAAAGAAGATCGAATGCATTTGCTGCGAATAAAAGTCAAAAGGAACGAGACTGCTTTAAATGTGGAAAGGCAGGACATTTTGCAAGAGAGTGTCAAGATGGCGGCCAAATGGGAAGCAACGGCAATTTTTGGCGTGGCTCAACACGTGGTCGCGGCCGAGGCAGAGCAGGAAGAAGCTACTACGGCAGAGGGCGCGGTAACTTCCGAAATCAGCAAGGAGCAGGCACTCATCGTGAAAAACAAAATGTACAGAGCACCGCGGGCGCGAGCGCATGGATAGCGACGGCACACATGGCGTACAACAGCGAAGCGAATCGGGTAGGTAATTGCGAAATAAATTGGTTACTAGATAGCGGCTGTAGCGACCATATAATTAATAATGAGGATTACTTTGATGAAAGTATTAAACTTAAAGATCCAGTCAAGATTTATTTAGGAGACAACAGTTTTGTAGAAGCAACAAAAATTGGAAATGTAGTTAGCTACTTTGAAGCGTTCGGTAAGAAATATGAGATAAATATGAAAAATGTATTTTATGCAAAAGATATGCATTCAAATTTAATAAGCTATGGGAAGTTAACAGATAATAATACGATTGTGTCAAAGAATAATGTGTCAAAGATTATTGATGAAACGGGTAAAATAGTAGCAGTAGCTGTTAAAGAAAATAGAACATATAAGATGAAAAGTGAACTAAAATATAAAGAACCTGTAGCAAATATAGTTGATAGGAATAATAAAATGAGTCAAAAAGAAAAGTGGCATAGAATGTTAGGCCACATAAATTTTAATTATCTAAACACTTTAAGTAAACAACAATTATTGAAGGGCATTCCAAATGAACTAGAGACAGAGTTTATGAAATGTAAGATATGTATAGAAAATAAAATGCATAACTTGTCATTCGAAAATAATCGAACTAGAGCCAAAGAAATATTAGAAATTGTTCACACAGACGTTTGTGGTAGTTTTCAAACAACTGGTTTAAATGGAGAAAAATATTTTGTGTCCTTCTTAGATGACTATAGTAAAATAGCAAAAGTGTATTGCATAAAATCCAAAGTAGAAGTTTTTGACTGTCTAGTTCAATTTGTAAATGAAAGTGAAAACGTGACAGGAAAAAGGGTAAAATTTTTGAGATGCGATAACGGGAAAGAATACTTGAATAGTAGAATCTTTAATTTTGCGAAAGAAAAGGGTATTGTTATTAAAAATTGTCCGGCTTATGTACATGAATTGAATGGAACCGCAGAACGGTTCAATAGAACAATAATGGATATGGCGCGTTGTTTATTAACAGAAGCACAGGTACATAAAAAATATTGGCCCGAAATAATGTATGCAGCTGCTTATTTGAAAAACCGTACACTAGCAAATACTATTGAAAAGAAATCTCCGTATGAGATATTTTTTAAAAGAAAACCAAATGTGGGAAATTTACGTTTATATGGAAGTAAAGTCTTTGTAAGAAAACCAGAGCAAAAAAGAATTTCTAAATGGGATAAAAAGGCAGATATAGGAATATTATTAGGGTACAGCGAAGTAGGTTATAGAGTCCTTGTAAATAATAGAATAGTAGTTGCTAGACATGTAGACATTGTAGAAAAAGATGTAAAATGTATTGGACTTGATGAAAACGTATCTGATGAGGAAAGTAACAATAGTGTAAATGATGATTTATCAGATGATAGTTTTGAAAGTGATGATGAAACTGAACAAATAAAAGGTGAAGAAAATGAAAATAATTGTAAGTCTGATATCTTAAAGATTACACGAAAATCTACGCGCAATAAAAGGAGCCCTGTCAGGTATCCAGAAAAGGTATACAGTCATAACATTTATGCAAATTATTGTAGAGTAGATACTCCTAATACGTTTGAGGAGGCGATTGAAAGCAATGATTATAAAAATTGGAAAAAGGCTATGAATAAAGAAATAGAATGTTTAAATAAAAATGAAACGTGGAAACTCGTTGATAAAGTAAAAGGAAAAAAAGTATTAGACGTGAAATGGATTTATACTAGAAAATCAGATGATAGATTCAAAGCTAGGCTAGTCGTAAGAGGGTTCCAACAAAACGATGTAATTGATGACATATACTCTCCGGTAGCAAAAATGCAAACATTAAAATTTTTACTTTCTTATTGTTGCCAAATGGGTCTAGTTATTGAACAAATGGATGTAGAAACCGCATTCTTAAATGGTAAAGTATACTCTGAGGTATATGTCAATCAACCAAAAGGATACGAAGATGGAACAAATAGAGTATGTAAATTAATGAAAGCGTTATATGGTTTGAGAGAAAGTCCTAGAGCATGGTATGAATGTTTTGACAAATTTATGATAAAACTAGGTTTTAAAAGGAGTAATGTAGATTACTGTTTATATACTCACGGAAAAAATAAGGATGTTACGTATTTACTGATATATGTAGATGATTTATTGATTTGCAGTAAAAGCAAAGAGAAAATACAAAGTGTAAAGAAATTTTTATCAGATAAATTTAAAATGAAAGATCTAGGAGAAATAAAAGACTATCTAGGAATTAAAGTGGAATATGCGTATCGTAAACACGAATTGAATCTAAGCCAAACAAAGTATATTGAGTCATTAGTAAATAAATATAAGTTACAGAATAGTAAACTTTATAATACACCGATGGAAACAAATTTAAAAATTGAAAAGACTGATGTGTGTGAGAATGACATCAAATATAGAAATTTAATTGGTGCATTATTATATATAAGCTCAGGTACGAGACCCGATATAAGTTATAGCGTAAACTATTTAAGTAGGTTTCAAAACGGCTACAATGAAACACATTTCAAGTATGCGTTGCGAATATTAAAGTATTTGTACTTAACGAAAAATTTAAAACTATGTTATAAGAAAAATGAAAAAGTTGAAACCATTGATTGTTATGTAGATGCAGATTGGGCAGGCGATATTATAGATAGAAAATCTACATCGGGATATGTAATTAGACTATACGGTAATGTAATATATTGGAAATCGAGGAAACAAAAATGCGTAACAAAGGCATCGACATACGCAGAATATGTAGCACTATCAGAAGCAGTAGATGAGGTGATATTTATGAGAGAATTAGCAAAGATATTTAGAATAAGGTTAGCGAAAGCAATAAATATCTATGAAGATAATTCTGGAGCGATAAATATAGCGAATTATGGAAATTTCACGAAAAATTCTAAACACATTGAAATCCATTACCATTATGTACATGACTACGTAGAAGAAAATATTATTGACATAATTAAAGTAAACTCGGATGAGAATATTGCGGATATATTTACAAAACCATTGTGCAAAGAAAAGTTTGAAAATTTCAGAAAATTAATGAATGTAAAATAAGAAGAGAAGGTAAAATCTGAATATATAACATAAATGTAAGGAGGCGTGTTGAATATTGCGTACATTTATGTTATACGAAAGTATGTGTGCGTGTTTCCCCCTCTCCTTGTGTATCCCATACGTATAGACAATAATAAGGAGAGTGGGGCCGCGAAGGATGCGAGGACAAAAGACACGAGTGATAAGAGAACAAAGAGGTGTGCGATTGATGCCGAAAGGCAAACATAGTTCTTATCTGTTACATATAATTAAAATTAAGTTGTTTCCTGAATATAAGTTTTTTCAACCCACAACTCCTTCTTCCCTGAACATTTTTAAAAAATGGAACCGCGCTTAACATGTTCCATACAGCACTTAAATATTCAATGAATTAATTCGCTGTATACGCAGAATTTTTGCTCCGAATTTCAATTGTAAATTTGATGCAGCTACTGAAAAATGTCAGGCATAACTCCGAGCACGTCCTACATTGAAACGGATATCGCGAGGCTGTATCTCAACAATCGTTGTCCACGAGCGCAGAAATTCGCGAAGCGTATTGCGATCGCCGCAGGAAATTTCAAAAGTCTTGCCACGGGGAATGAACGGATGCTACCGTCAACATTCTTCCAACACAAAGGCCGGCTTCACCCACGAGAAATGTATCTTACTTCCGTCCCCATCCGACGTCGAGTTATACGCCATGGATATCCTTCCTCCCGCGCTCTGTTACGCGGATAAATGCGCTCGGACGAGGATCGTGGATTTATTTATCTATTTGGCAATGCTCGACTACTGTTTACCGTTTGTGACGTCGATTTTACAGTGGTCATCTCCGTGGACGACTACAATATTTGCGTCGTACGACTTGTAAGAGATTACTTGACGTTTTTATGTATTTCTTCGATAATGTCTCGGAGAGACATCATTTATATTTATTTATTAGCGTCTTCATTGCACAACATAACCGATTACGAATACAAAGAAAAGAATAGAATAGACCGAGAGTTGTAGTGCAGGGCTATTCAGTCATAGACTGATTCTGTTTCAGAAAATTTTGATCAGGAATGAATAAAATTTTATTCAGTTATGTATATTCAAATGTGACAAGAAAATAGCTGTCACGTTAAACAATTTAGGACAAAAGTTACACAGCATTGAAAAAGATCTTACCTTAGATGTAACGTGGCAGTTTTAAACTTGTTTTTTTTTTTTTTTTTTTTTTTTATTATACGCACACAGTGCTGATACTCGCACAGCATTTAATGGCATGCGAAGAGAACTGTTACTAATAGCTACGTGACAAGAGATCGTTTTGTACACATTTCCTTAACGTTCCGACATGATAAAGAGAAGTTCCGAAGATGTCGTCGAGTGTTAAATATTCAGTTCTCTTCTATTATTAGATTGGAACAGTTGAGAAATGGCTAATTGAAATATAGATCCCAGAGAAGACAAAGATATTCGTGTAATCGTACTCCTCCTGTTCAGCCCTTCTATGGAAGATAAGGGGTGGGAAGGGACGCGGAAGTACTTATTGAAAAGTTGACAATTTACGAGCCAACTTTGCGAGCTCTAAGGAGGTGTTTCCACGCAGACTCGCGTAGCGATAAATCGAACCTATATCGCTGTTGAATAATTCGATGGGACGGTGTTCGATAAATTGAGGGATCTTTCGCGCATACCTTATTCGCATCAAATATTCGAAAGTACCAAAATGCGCAAGTACCTAGCATCGAACAAATCTTCTTCTATAAAACTGGAAATAATTCACCGAGTAGAAAATCAGGACCGATAGAATGGAACTCATTTAATCGAACTTCCTTCCAACTTTCCGCGATCTCGATCCCAATTAATTGCCCGTAAGTAATCTGAATATCAAGAGATATTTCCTGGCTTATCGCAAAAGCTCCCGCAATCCTTTCGGCAACGTGTCCCCGTTTCAACTAGCAAGAAGAGCCAAAAACGACCTCCGCCTTTGCAACCATCGCGCCTTTTTGTACCAACTTTTGCTGTCCGCCGCGAGTCCCGTTTTTCGCGTATCTTCACGGCGATTCTTCGTCGAAAAGTTACCTTCCCCGCGCTTTCCGTCCCTTTCTTCGGCGCGAAAACTCTCGAGCAACACGGGACAAATGTTTGCTAACGAGGCAAAGTGTCGGATACAATGAGTCAGGTGGCTTGGACAAACAACTTTTCGCTTTTGTTCCACTTCTGTTCCTTTTGAAGACCGGCAAATCTACCCGGGGCATAGCTGCGCGGCTAGCCAGAACGCCCTTCTCTGTCGGCGCTGAATTCGGGCTGCAGCCATCGCCGGGAATATTAACCGAGCCTCGGCAGAAAGGAGGTCTACCGTGAACCGGGTCTAGCTTAGCCAAAGTTCGCGATAATTTAGCTGCTGCCTCGGTCTACATCCAAAGCCACTTAGATGCAGCATAACTTGGGACTAGAATGAGGTCCGGACGCACTTCATGTATCTCAAACGCAATACATTCGTCGCAATCGATCGGGGCGGAGAATTCTTCCGAACCTCTAGGAACGCGATAAATAACTCGAGGCCGGAACGCCGGAACGTCTCGAAGATTACATCACAGGCGAGCGCGTAATGGAGAAATAAATTGATACCGTGAATCGCAGAAGGATGAGATCGAGCTCGAATATTGTCGGGAGTCGATTTCGAGGCGGGGGGCAGTAATTAAGCGAAAGCCGATCGATCGGAAAACACGCGGCACGAAATAAATATCGGACACGAGAACGCTAGGACTGCAACGCGTGCTAATCGAATTCCTCGTTTGTGATCAATTTGCCGAGGCGCGTGTAACCTGCGATATTACATTTCAAAATACCTGTTGCCATTGCCGCGATGGAGAGTCCTCTTCTATAAAATTCGACGATCAGGGACGCCGTTCACCCGTGTAAGCAAGCCTCGGTAAACGGATAATTGAAAGGGGCTTCGTTCGACCGCCTGCCATCGAATTTTTATACCAAATCCCGCCGGCTCACCGTTTCCCTTGCAGTTAACATCGCGGGACGGAAGGATTGGCGGGATTATTATTTACTGACTGCGTGGCTTCGAATAGATTGTAAACGATTATTGCCGAACGAAATGCCACGACTAAATACTGGTCGACCGGTGGAAACAAATTCGCCTCGCTCGAATCGCCGCACGGATGCGAAATCGAGCCTCGATAGTCTGACACTTGCCGTACCTGTTCTACTTTTCTGAATAACCCTCGACACACGCTACTGGACGCTGTTTCTCCGGGGCTCGACCCCCTGTTCGATCGCAGATGATACTGTCACACTTGACTGACCAATATCGGTCTTCCATTGGCTGACCGCATTCGAACTCCTTCTACTTCCATCCACCTAATAAAAGTACACTTTCACCACTCTAATCGATATCTCGCCGGCACGAACCGCAGATCGAAATTATTAGATTGTTACGCATCAAATATTCATTATCGATGGTAATTTTAAATGAATATTACTTTTTGTTTGAGCGGGTAGTAGGTGAGTTGTTTAGCGACTGAGAAACGGTTCTATTTCCATTTAGCACTTAGTGAACTTTATTTTTAGTATTAAAACGTTTTACTCTGTCTAGCGCGTGTACTCGACTCTGAACAAGTGGTCGCGGTCTCGCGAAGAAGCAGGCGAGGAAGAAAACGCGAGAGTGGGGATAGGTTCACTATCCTCACTTCACACGAGTTATCGATGTATCGATTAAGCCGAGATTTATCGCGAATTACAATTAGCGTAATGAATCGTGCGAATCCTTAGCAGTTAAGCGTGTATGTATGTACAGAGTAAGAGCCGAAAATAAACTTATTAAAATATGACGAAGACTACATTAAAACTTATAAGTAAGTGCGCAACTTAACCTAAACACTTTTTAATATCAAATTTTATTGGGAGATAAGCTAAATCGATTTGTGTATTTGTAATTTTAGGGAGTAAATCGAGCCACAAAATAAATCCAAATCATCGCCAAGAACAGTAGCCAATCCACATATACGATTAATAGGGTCAACATTTTAGAATTTCGAGGTATAGCTTCGAGGATAAAAAGTAAGAGAGGGTCTGCTCAAGGAGTTGAGGGCAGCAGATAGATCCATTTAGAATTTTAAAAAGAAAGACCAAGTGCGACCAAGTTCTTCGGGTTTCTAAAGTACTAATCATGCAGGACTATTCCAGTTTCCACAATTTTAGCGTATCAAAAAAATCTCGCGAAGTCGAATATCGCACCATATGAATATTCATGGAAACTAGAAGGTTGAAAATATCGATACAACAGAGTCGGACATTTCATATGTAACGACCCAACATGTTCAAAAGTGTCTCCCGCTTTCGCTCCGCCCCGTCAACGATTCAAAATATCGTGTCCGCGGTACGAAGCGAAATGCAAACGGAACGACGCAATATGCCGCATGATTCTACGGAATGGAAACGCTGCAGGACAGTGCAGGGGTCGTAATAAAACGTCAGAGCGACAAAAGTACGTAACTGCAAACAGCTCCTCGAGGCGGCGGCTCAAAAGGAAATCGAAATGCGCCGGGTACTTGCCTCACTTCGTTACCTGCCCGCCCCCGCCTCGCCCCGTCCCGAGCGACGTTCCCGACGTTCCCTTTCCGTTCAGCCCTCGGTTTTCCTTTTAAGAGCACGATTTCCCTCGAACGTAATTTTCCGGGCATCCGATCGACCGGATTTCGCTCTCGTTTCTTGTTTTGCGCTCCGCCGAGTCCCGCGAGTTCCACCGTTCCTCCTGTGTGTCCCGCCTGTCAGCTCGGGGATCCGAAAGGATATCCCGCGACCGGGGGGTGCATCCACCCTCGGAACGTTTATCGTTCCAGGGGACACCGCGGAGAGAAAAAAAGAGGGTCGGCGTTTGTGCCAGTTTCACCCGTGAGCGGAGCGCCGAAAACAGATCCGGAGAAGCGATTATCCGGCGATCGACCGGTTCCTCGCCCCCGCCTCCGCCCCCTCGAGCTTGACAGTCATTCCATTTGCCTGTCGCGCTTATGAATGACGTATCAGGACCGCGGGAACGACGCGGCCCCATCGACAGCGTCGATCCCCCCGGCGAGACCTTTCGAAACGTTGCGGAAAATCGCTGCGTCGCTGTACCGTCGGGTTTATTGATAAAAACCGTCGGGTGTAATTGGGCCGTCGATCGATCGGAATTATTAATTTCGGGGGCAAATTGAGACGAGCCGCAAGCACGCGAACCGCACGCCGGCCGAATGAAGTCGTCCGCGTCGCGAATCGATGGACGTCCCTCACCCCCTCCAACTCTAATTCCGTTTCTAACGAAACATCAAAGCGGGCCAAGTGGCTCCGCGGAATGCTCGCGACGGGGACGCGCGACGCTTTCCGGTCGCGGAATGAAACCCGTCAAACGGATCGCTGCAATAGCGGTCATTATGAAGCGTGCGGGTCGCGGGTACAAAGGCGAGACCCGACGGCGGACACGGGTCAAATATGAGATTTAATCGCGCACGGTTACCGGCGCTCGCCAATCGACGGCGAAACCGCGACGGCTGATAATCTAATTGCCGCCGAAACGAGGCTTCGCAGTTATTGCGAAACTTGTTACACCGCAATTACGGGGGCAACCGGGATCAATGGACGCGCACGCGAAATATCTCCCTTCGCGTCGCCTCACCCCCTCGTTTCAGGGTGCATTGGTATGCCAGTCGAAGGGGTCGCGAGGATTATGCATTCCGTCGTATCTCCGCGGGCGGATCTAAACTGGGAACTACGTTGGAAGGCGTAGATTTAGTAGTCGAGTTGGCTGCGAACGGCCAAGATCAATACGCGAAACGATCGTCGACATTAACCTGGGTACATAGAAGGGGAGCCCTCGTTACATTTCCCGTCACATTCGCGGAACATTATATCCGGTACACCCGAGGAGGGACCGTCTTCGATATTACAATTAGAGGCTCGCTATTTCAGCGGTCTACGCGGCGACGCGACACGGCGTTGCGTCGCTCGCCTGTTGGCTCTCCAAGGGTTGTTCGCCCCCCGGCCGACGGCGTTCCATTCAATTTGCATGCTTCCGTCGCGATTGATATTTTGCCTCGCGGTCACCTGCTGGAATATCTTACCCCTGTGTCTACAACGACAGCAGATTAATTCTTGAGCTAAATTACCACCGGCGAAATTATCCCCATTATTTCCTCGAAGCACCGTAATTCTTTCCAATGCTATCGTAATTCAATTCGGAGTGTTTGTTCGGAAATATTTCAATCGTATTCTATGTATAGAATCACATTACACTCCACAATTTTGTTTACGTAGAAAATTTACGAAATTAAAAATTATTTCGGGAACTTTAAAGCCGGGATCCCACTAGAGAAAAGCGCGGCGCGCACGGTACTGAAAACCGGCTGAAAAGTCGATTTTCACGAGCAGACTCGTCCTGAAGTACCTGAAGTACTCTGTCAAGGCGTGTTTGGTATTGCAGGATGAGTCTGCTCGTAAAAATCGACTTTTTCAGGTGATTTCTAGGGCCGCGCGCGCCGCGCTTTTCTCTAGTGGGACCCTGGCTTAAGGGCTCATGTACGATCTTCAGGACTAAAACGCAGTTAATGTTTGTGAGTGAATTACTGACAAACTATTAGATGGATTGGACTAATTCTTTTTGTGTTATAAAGGTACTTGTTTGTAGAGTAAAAAACATAT